>OU026091.1:12847500-14266250 GCA_907269075.1 Idaea aversata
ATCGAAGACTGTCTTCTTGACCTTTTCTTGGTCATGCTGTTATATGCATGTATATTTGTATCCTTTTGCCTATTGTCTAGGATTTGTACAAACTTAAGAGGAAAGGCTACCGGGGGCTCTCTCCATACAAACGTAGTCGACTGTTGTCTCCCTGGATAATGGCACTAGAGCAAATATTGTTGGTGCATAAAACTTATAACTGCCATGACCATGCCCCTATTTTTTGTTTTTTTATTTTATTTTTTATACTTAATTTCTATGATAATTAGAAAATAAAAAAATCAAAACATAAGGACATAGTCATGGCAGTTATAGGTTTTATGGCACAAAAATATTTGTGCTAGTGTCATTATCCAGGGAGGAAACAGTCGACTACGTTTGTATGGAGAGAGCGCAGGTACCCCTTTCACCTTAAACGACAAGTCGCGATTTATCGTACCTGTTTGTCGTGTTGGTTTGGTGTTATAGTGCTTAGCATCGTGTTCAATACATGCTTTTTACTTCCAATCAATATGACCGCACACATTTATTGCAAAATAATTTTCACAGACGCATGATTTTCGCATACTGATTGTTAATAAAGGTTGCAATGCAATTGACGATGTGAAAACCACCTGATTTGAAATAGTTTAACCCAAGGTCAGAACGGTAGGTGGATCCGCGAATAGTCGAACAAATTTCTCAATACAAGCGACGGCCCACTTTGGAGGAGTCTTTGAAGCATATCTAAAAAATACATGGGTCATTTGCATAACGCTTTCCCTTCCGACGGAAATGGCTGTTTAGTTATGAAATTTAAATCCAGAGGTAACAATGCATGTAATTCTGTTGGTCCGAGGTTAGACCCCACAATTTAACATTTAGTAATAGTTGTAGGTACATTTAGGTTTAAGGACGTGTTCTCACGAGACGTAAGCTTACGAACACCGATTTGTAAACACCATACGTGTTACGACGTTTTATTTGTGTGTCTATCCATTATTGTGACTATTAAATTGACCGTTATATTGTGTATCTAGCCCTTTATTGTGACTATTTCAAAATGACCATGTTAAAGTCTTGAACCAAGATGACTGTTATGCGTACGCATAATACCTACGATGAAGGAATATTAAACCGTCAACAAAATATAGTACATGACTGACCATAACTTAGATCGTATTTATGTCGTTTTGATGTATTTTATGGATCGATAAAATATTGGTTAATAATTATTCAATAATATGCAATGACACGACTTCTGTTTTAAGCAGCAAAGTAGCTAACACAAATCAGGATTTTTAATTCACCATGTATTGTAGGTACCTTAATAGTTTACAATATACAGACAGACAGACAGTGGAGTCGTAGTAATAGGGTCCCGTTTTAACCCTTTGAGTGTGGGACCCTAAACATGACACATGAACATTAGGTATTATGTGTCAACTACTTTTGAACGGCTGTTCTTAGACTTTTAATAAAAACAATGACCCCGCAGTCTGGTTTTTCAAAATCCTGAATTGTAAAAGTTTGAAGGTTAGATTTGTTTAAGATTATTGCAAAAAAAAAACGACATTTTGTTTTTTTTTTTTACCTTAAACAAGACAGTAATCAATTAATATTTTCTCGAAATAGTTTCAAGATTAAACCATTTTATTTGCCCACTAGCTGCGCCCCGCGGTTTCACCCGCGTTAGTCCCGATCCCGTGGGAATATCAATATTAAAAGTAGCCTAAAGCCGTCCTTGATAAATGGACTATCCAACACAATAATAATTTTTCAATTCGATCCAGTAGTTCCTGAGATTAGCGCGTTCAAACAAAGAAACAAACTCTTCAGCTTTATAATATTAGATTACGTAATCACAAGTTTAGAAATTTTATTGATTTTTCGTCCATTAAATTCCACATAGTTTGAAACAAATAATAATTCTAAATAAAGAAAATAAAGTAACTTAAAGTAATATGTTATTGTTTGTCACTTAAGTTCAAAGTAGAGAAAGTGTTACGTAAGAACAAGTTACGCGGGTCATTGCCCATTTGTCCAGTGCATCTAACTAAGAGCATGTTAGACACCTACTTTCATATGAAATCACTTGAACTAGACTGGTTAGGTATAATTCTGTAGGTACAGTCACATTACCAATTATCTGAACCCCACGTGACCCAGAGCTCATTCGCATATCTGTAAAAAATATAGTATTTACCTATTTTGTTATTTTTTAATATTGTACTAGCGACCCGCTCCGGCTTCGCACGGCTATATTATGCATGTATTATACATATAAATCTTCCTCTTGAATCACTCTATTTATTTAAAAAAACCGCATCAAAATCCGTTTCGTAGTTTTAAAGATTTAAGCGTACAAAGGGATATAGGGACATAGGGACAGAGAAAGCGATTTTGTTTTATACTATGTAGTGATTGTGTAGTAAATTGTTATAAAAAAAACAGAAACATGTAACATTACTTATCAACCTTACAGATTTACGAGTGAGCTTTAGGTCACGTGGGGTTCAGCTAATTGGTAATGTAACTGTACAGTCGGCTGCATAATTGCAGCCCTCGGTAGAGTTCGAAAATTGCTAGTATTGAAATGTTTTCATTCTAATAATTTTTCTTTGATAAATTGATGAGTTAGAAACTTTAAACTTCAAGTAAAGCAGGTGTCTAGAATCTTGCTTCTGTTGAAAACATTCTTATAACAGCCGTTTTGGAGCTCTACGGTGGGCCTGCAATTATGCAGCCGTACCTATTTTATATCTCCAACAGATAAATAAACTAGTTGCGCGCTGCGGTTTTACAGGCTACTTTTTATTCCCATGGTCAAAGGACTGTATTTTATTTAGGCTACTTTTTATCCCCTTATTACAATGGAAACAGGACTGTTCCCATGGAAATAGGGGAATAAAATGTAGCCTGTGTCTGGGTCTCCAGCTAAATGAAATCAGCTGAACTAGACTGGTTAGGTATCTTATCTAGTACATACCTCTTATAGGGTCATAAATAAATATTGCAAGACATTGCAAACAGTGACCCAAGCGCTAGCTTGGGTTGTGCTATGGCTAGCCAGATAACGAATTGAATACTTAAATACTATTTTATAAATATACCTATACTTATTATATACAGAAACACCTAAACTACAACAATTATTAATTGTTTACAGAAACAAATATCTGTACTCATATACTTGTTCGACGAAGAAATCAAACTAGCAACCTTGCCTTAGGCCGGTGTTCGCCTATCGCGCCATAGAGGCCGTCAAATAGCGGTAGGGTCTCTAATTGAGACAGATACCTATCAATAGAGGGCGTTTCGGCGAACAAATGATGCCATCACACCAAACCTCTAAAGCGTCTCGGACACGAGATATTTGTTAAAACATTATCGAGTTAAAAATTGCCTTAATATACACAAGTAAATTGGAAACACCACGACAGAAGCGGCTTATTGATGAATTATGTTTTCACCTTATTCGAATTAAATTGTTGATCAATAAATCTCCCCTGTCTCCACATTGCTTGTGTTTTGAGTCGACTACATTCTATACGAGAGCGGGTCGACTTTCGTCCCGTGTAGGGCGAATCTGAATCGTCACTTTCACGACGATAAGTCAATACCAATTCGCAATAACATTGAGTATGTTATGTGAGGTTTGGCACTCGTTTGTATGATGAATTCCAGTTTTATTATATAGGTAAACTAGCGACCCGCTCCGGCTTCGCACGGCTATATTATGCATGTATTATACATATAAACCTTCCTCTTGAATCACTCTATCTACTAAAAAAAACTGCATCAAAATCCGTTGCGTAGTTTTAAAGATTTAAGCATATACAAAGGGATATAGGGACAGAGAAAGCGACTTTGTTTTATACTATGTAGTGACTAGCGACCGGCTCCGGCTTCGCACGGCTATATTATGCATGTATTATACATATAAACCTTCCTCTTGAATCACTCTATCTACTAAAAAAACCGCATCAAAATCCGTTGCGTAGTTTTAAAGATTTAAGCATACAAAGGGACATAGGGATATAGGGACAGAGAAAGCGACTTTGTTTTATACTATGTAGTGATTTGATGATCTCAGTGACTCAAACAAATATAATATGTACATACAAGTAGCGAAGAGCCCATACAACCCGATACCGGAGCGCTTAACTTCACAGATTCAGGCATAGATGCCTTATTCGACGACCTCTGTGGCGCGTCGGGCGAACACCCGACTGCGACGCAGAAGGTTGCGGGTTCGATTCCCGCCGGGAACAAGTATTTATGCTGACCATAAATTCTTGTTTCTGGTTCTGGGTGTTTCCTATATGTATAATATGTATATATTTACAAAAAAAAAGTATATAAGTAGTTTATCCGTTATCTGGCACCCATAACACAAGCATTAAGTTGCTTAGCTTGGGGCTGGATGGCGATGTGTAATATGTCCTGAAATATTTATTTATTTATTTATTTATCTATTTAAACACAATTTTAAAAACAAAATAATGTCAAATTGCCTTTTTTGTTGCTATTGGTTGTTTTATAGGCTTTTCACATAAAATTAAATACTTTACTCTGATATGTCCAGTGTCCACTATACAGGCATTTGTTTCTTGTCAGAGTGTTTCTGTGTGTATAATATGTATGTATTTACAAAATAATATTAATAGGCTTTACGTTGTCTGGTCACCATAACACAAGTCTTGCTTAGCTTAGGGCTAGATGGCACTGCGTGGAATGTCCTGCAATATTTATTTATTTTAACACATCATTAGGTTATTTAATAACACCACACCACGGCTTCGCCCGCGCAAGTTCCGACCTTGTGGGAATATCGATTCAACGAATCACGATCCTCATGCTAATTTCAATAAGATTGGTCTATTAGCTTAACAAAAAAATATATAATACTAGCGACCCTCCCCGGCTTCGCACGGCTATATTATGCATGTACTCGTATTATACATATAAACCTTCCTCTTGAATCACTCTATCTATTAAAAAAAACCCATCAAAATCCGTTGCGTAGTTTTAAAGATTTAAGCAGTCAAAGGGAAATAGGGACAGAAAAAGCGACTTTGTTTTATACTATGAAGTGATTTATTGCTATTAATTCACACATCAAAAAATCTCGTTAATTTAAAGCCTTTTAAATAATTTTCCATTTAGTAGCATAAATGAAAGTAATTTCGAAAGTTATTTTTAAAAGCTATCCATGTTTTTGAATATACTTTACGGAACTAAGTTTTAAAAAGATTATAGCAACTAGGTTTTTAATTGCATCACATCTTTGCAGATTCATAATTAATTAACAAATCTATAAAAATTAAACTAAAACGAAATGCATCTATTACTCAACGTTTGACCAACTTTTAGTAAAAGTAGGTACATATTTTTCGTATATGAATTACAACATCATAATGTCTGTACTAGATATATTACCTACTTCATATTAGATAATATAAAGTAAAATGAATATATTCGAATTGCCAAAATATATTGTTGGGTAATCGGAAGTTGGATTTAAGTTAATTTTGTGTTTGATGATCATCATTAAAGTAACTATCAATATCTACTTCAAGGAATGATAGATTGCCATCAATTTAAAACCTCTTACTATTTATTTTTCTTGATATTTAAGAGTGATCGCATCCCCTATATTTTCCTAAATAATGCCTTTAGAACAATCGGTCTTTATTTTATAAAGCCTAGGTTTTCTATACTTATGTCCCTCAGTTTTCCTTTTTTCCAAATTATTAGGGGATACATTTGTAAGGAGAGAAGAATACCCACATACCCTCTTAAGTTTCATTTCTTCAAGTGATAAATAGCAGAAGTACTGTCACCTTATATAAAATCTTTTTAAAGCAGTATTTACTGCTTACCGAATACTTCTAAAGTCTGGTCCGTTTTCCTACTTATTCATTCTCTTACATAAAAATATCCCCAAATTATTAAAGAAAGTTAATTAATTCATGTTTGAAGTTAGTGGGTTATAAATTTATTAAGAAACCTTATGGTTTTTTTTATTCAGATATTATAAAGTTATGAGTAAAAAAAAACAAACAAGTGTTGCATACTAAACTTGGTACTTCACCACGGAATCTTACTTAGATGACACGAATTCGTTCTATTGATTATAAACCAACTTATTCTTGATTGACTATATTATAATGAGAAAATTAACCATGACCGTAAAAAGACATGTATTACTAACAAAACTGACTAAGACATTCGACTTTTTGAGACAGGACGTGGAAAATTGAACGGAGTACACGCCGGACTAGTCATACTGACACCCCTGGGTGAAGCCGCGCCGAGCGAGACCCTGGAAGCATCGAGCACCGGTCATATCCCTCTAGAACCGCCCCCATCTATCCTTCACACCGTATTCAGCGCTATAAAGAACGTATTTTCCACTGCCACAAGTCCCTTAGAACACGAGCAACACGATCAACCTGAGCACATAGAAGAGCCATATTCCCACCAGCCTCCCCCACCTCCCCAACAAGTACCAGTCTTCAAACCCATGTCATGGGGAGCTGTCAATTCATACGGTGAACCAGCAGCAGTCGATGCTTATCCTGATTTCGATCCACGGAATCCGCACCCACCTTTTGACTACGCGTCATCAAAACATGCCATAGTACCCACCAAAAATTACAAGACCGGCCTAACAGCTGATAAGATACAAAAAATTAAATATAACTTAAGCAAAGTGAATTATTATGTGAATAACCAGCAGAGATCTTCGGAAGAACTTCCCAGATTTAATGGTGTTAGGGATATTTTGAATAAATCTCCATTGTTCCCAACTCCTGTAGTGTTTGATAATGAGATAGGGGTCCTTCCTGCTGAACTTCTTCCTGATTCCACCTCGACGTCTACCACGACGACAACATCGACGACGTCCTCGACGACAACGGAATTACCAAAGACGGAAACGAAGAGGAAGGATGTGAAATTCTTCTTGAGAGGCAACAAGATTGTCCAAGTTTGAATGACTATGACTGACTGAGGTATGTGACTTGACTGAACCTGGGGACTGAGATGACTTAAGACTGTACAAATTGGACCTAATTGATACTAAAACTATGGACTAAATTACAATATTAACCAAATCCTACCAAACTAAATAAATAACAAACTGATTGGGTTTTAGTTGAATTCCAGCTGGAATGGCCTACCTTTGAAAAAAAATCTCAGCACTGGTCCTATGATGTATAATAAACTGCTTTTTCCAAAATTTCTCCTTTTCCACAGGACGTTTACAACACTGCAAATTATTTTATATTTCTATCTTACCCTTTTTTATATTAAATAGTTACCTTTCTGTTGTTAAATATTTTTCAGGTTATGTGTAAATTGTTATTAGTCGTAGTCAATTAAATTGACACAAAGGGTCTTTATCCCTAAAATATTCAAACGGAAAATATACAAATCACCCCTAAATGCCTGTCGAGTCTAGTAAATAACTTTCATAAAGAAGAACACCGTCTCGAATAAAATATATTTTTCAAATATAACTTTACGAAAACCGAATTTACTGTTGTTCCTTTCTTGTCCTTTCACACAAGGTGTGTTAGAAGACAGGTCACCATAAATAATTCTCATTTGATTATTTTAGGATCAGTAATTTTATGTGTTGATTTAACTGACTGTGACTATAGATGTAATGGCATGATTTAAGAATGTATAATATACAAATATATATTAAGAAACATTTGCAAAATCACTGCTGCGTTTGCGTAAATGCGAAAATTGTATGGAAGGTTTCGAAGCGGACGTAATGCGAAGCTTCAACTTTCCATACAATTAACTCACCGAAAAACTTGTACTACGAGTTCAGGAGCTAGTTCAGAAACTATTCATTTAATTGTATTGATTTTGCTAAATGTAATTGGGGAGACCTTTTTGTACAAATAATCTTTCCTCTTGAAACTCACACGATTTATAACGTTTCGGCAGAGATACAACTGCCGTGGTCGCGAGTATACCCATTTAACTCGATCGCTACCCATTTTATTAAAAAATAATAATCTTTATTCCTAATTTCTAACTATGTACTATCAGGGGACAAAATTGCATTAGCTTCGTTAGTAAGTTAACCCTTAACCAGACCTGAGTCAATGCTTGAAATTAAGAACTGATTCAGGGTAAATTGATACCAAGGATTCAAAGAAAGGTAAGACTTTGGGAAGTTAGCCTTATTAAGGGCTTTACGAATTCCCTTTCATATCAAAACGACACAAGATCAAATTAATTACCTACTTTAACTTAGTACTTACTTAATTTATTTTTGCCCCTGATAGTACCTATATCTAATTACTTAAAACTCAATCAAGCACTTTCTTTTGTAACTATTTTCGATTTGAAAGCTAATAATTTATATTTACTGACTTTATTTATTCTATATTGCAGAGGTTCCTGTTGAAATTCCAGTGTTGGGAGCTGAAGAATTGCAGCATTACTATCATCACGCCTAAACCTATTTTGATAGAGACAAATTACATACTCATTGTATATAGAATAGTTATAAAATTTGGTTATTTAGTGAAAATTGACACATGCAAAAATTCCGATTTTATTTATTATTAAACTAGCGACCCGCCCCGGCTTCGCACGGCTATATTATGCATGTATTATACATATAAACCTTCCTCTTGAATCACTCTTATCTATTTAAAAAAACCGCATCAAAATCCGTTGCGTAGTTTTAAAGATTTAAGCATACATAGGGATATAGGGACAGAGAAAGCAACTTTGTTTTTTATACTATGTAGTGATGATGCGCCCCGCGGTTTTAGAGTCCCGATTCTGCAAGAATTTTGGGATCAAAGTATCATAATCAACATAACAACAAAATAGGTCCAGTTATTTGACCGTGAAGAAGCACAAACACAAGCTTTTGGATTCGTCTGTACATTTGGAAAACTAAATTTTTAGTAAGTTTAGTAAAATCGAGATTTTGCAATTTTTTTAGTGTCTTTTTGAACTGTTAGATGGATGTGATATGGACGGTGAACCTTAACGACTCGAGTGTATTATGTTATTATTGGGCAGTCTTAATTGTAACAACGCACACCGAAGACGTTTCATTAAATCTTTAAACTAATTAATTCATCATTTAAATTTTATCCTTTAAAAGTAAGTTTAACACTTTAAGCACTTAATGGAAATTAATAATAATGTGGAAGTTGTAAAGTTTATCCGGTAGATGGCGCTATGAGTTTCAGATGGAAATAAAAAAGAAAGCGTGATCCCTGAAGCTTAGTTGGCAAAGGGGGTAAGGATATTTTTAAAAGTATTTAAAAACTACTTAAATCAAATAATTTTTGAAATTAAAATTGTTTAGACCCGTCTAAAGCGGAGAGTTGCGTGTTTTTTCAAGTATTAATTGCTTTTAGCAACTTTTTGGTCCAATTTTCACTGAATATCCATATTATAATAATTTGTAAATGAACACTCACTATTAATTATTAGTAAAATAAAGTTACCATAGTATTTAGGCTGATAGCATAGAGAATAATGCTGCAATTATATATAACATCGAATGACAGAAACCCAATTAAAACGAGAATAACGCTTAAATTATATAATAAATTATTTTTAATTGTATTGAAAAACAATAACTGGTAACTGGAAAAACAATAAGCGGTAAGTATTCTTAATTTAAGAATATTGCTTATCAGTTTTAGATTTTTTTTTAAACCAAGAAGTTATTCATAGCGTCAATAGGTAGATGATTATTTCTTGCTTCGAAAAACCTTTTTTTTCGTTATTTAAATGAACTATTCAACGTAAATGGCATATTTGTACAAGGAAAAGTTGCAACTTATAAGAAAGCATAATACAGTATTACTGAGTATATTGCCTTGTAGAATATATGTGAAATGCTCAATTGTATTTAAATTGGTGTTATATTAGAATTATTCTGTAAATAAATTATTTATATTTGTGTATAAAATCTTTATATTGTAAATAAATGATGTGGTTGAGATTTTTGATGTTTTTTTTCTCTCTTCATTTTATAATTAACTAGCGACCCGCCCCGGCTTCGCACGGCTGTATTATGCATGTATTATACATATAAACCTTCCTCTTTAATCACTCTATCTATTAAAAAAACCGTATCAAAATCCGTTGCGTAGTTTTAAAGATCTAAGCATACATAGGGACGGCAAAAAGTGACTTTAATTTATACTAGCGACCCGCTCCGGCTTCGCACGGCTATATTATGCATGTATTATACATATAAACCTTCCTCTTGAATCACTCTATCTATTAAAAAAAACCGCATCAAAATCCGTTTGCTTAGTTTTAAAGATCTAAGCGTACAAAGGGAATAGGGACGGCGAAAAGTGACTTTATTTTATACTATATAGTGATACTACTAGCGACCCGCCCCGGCTTCGCACGGCTATATTATGCATGTATTATACATATAAACCTACCTCTTGAATCACTATCTATTTAAAAAACCGCATCAAAATCCGTTGCGTAGTTTTAAAGATTTAAGCATACATAGGGAAAGAGAAAGCGACTTTGTTTTATACTATGTAGTGACTAGCGACCCGCTCCGGCTTCGCACGGCTAAATTTTGCATGTATTATACATATAAACCTTCCTCTTGAATCACTCTATCTATTAAACGCACTCCGGGAGTGCAGGCAGAAGTGAAAACAATAAACTTGTTATTTCTCATAGAATATTTCTTGAAACGATCTGCTACTGCCATCTATTAGCACTCACTTTTGTGTAATAGATGGCAGTATAAGTTAAACAAAAAGACTAACACAAATAAAATCTCATCTGTCGCGTCAAAATCTGTCGCGAGAACGGCTGAAAATGCTCACCCAGAAAAGTGCCCAACGCGCCATAAGAAGTTTTCACTTCAAAAAAAAACCGCATCCGTTGGGTATTTTTAAAGATCTTAGCATATAAAGGGACGGCGAAAAGTGACTTTATTTTATACTATGTAGTGATAGTGACTAGCATCAACACGGTTTCCCCCGCGTAAGTTCCGATCCCGTGGGAATATCGGGATAAAAGTAGCATATATTGCTGTGAATGAATCAGAATCCTCATATCAAGTTTCATCAAAATCGGTCATTAATTACCCACCGCACTACCAGTCAACACTACCGGTAGTGTCGTAGGATTTTTTTTCCCTTCTACACTACTAGCCAGTAGTGCTAACATCTCCGTGTATTATAATACCAGCTTAGTCAACCACTCTATAAAATAGTCGTTGGTCTGTAAAAAGTACTAGGCAATCAGAAGTTAGTAGAAGGTACAAATCACACTTATTAGGTCATCTCGCTTTCTTCAATTTTTCCCCTCGAAAAGTATGTAATGGCCATGAAAGAATTGAAAATAAAAGTCTTGCCTGCCCTTTTGGGAGTATATTAACAAAAAAATATTGCCTTAAAAAATAGTAAACATGAAAATAATCTAAAATTCTTAAAAACATGCTCAAAAATATTTACTTTTTCTGTTTTTAGTATTTGTTGTTATAGCGGCAATAGAAATACATACATCATCTGTGAAAATTTCAACTTTCTAGCTATCATGGTTCATGATATACAGCCTGGCGACAGACGAACGGACGGACAGCGAAGTCTTAGTAATAGGGTCTCGTTTTTACCCTTTAGGTACGCAACCCTAATAAAACAGGAAAAATAATTCAATTAACTTGAACATGATTTCACATTAGCTATCTGACAGTTTTTTTGTAGGATACCCTCTACTGAGTTCTGTTTGCCTGGTACTTACAGACCAAATTACTATCAATTAATTTACACGGTAACGGAAAGAGAGCGGTTGAAGAAAGAGAGAGATAGCGTTATAAATGTGATTTTATACCTTCTACTGACTTCTGATTGCCTAGTACTTACAGACCAATTACTAACAATTTACACGATAAAGGAAAGATAAAAATTGAAGTAAGAAAGAGATAGTGTGTGTTATGGAGACAAAATAATGTCGATGTTTCACATCTGCCAGGCGTCCCGTGACGACTCAATTTTTTTTTACTAAATACTTACATAATATACATAATTTATTTTTACAGAAACAAATAGGTAGGTACATAATTAATTTAATATTAATTAATTATTATTAAGTAGTAGGTACTTATCCTAGGTTTGATCGTCAGGAATCGAACCCATAACCTAAGGCCCGTCGAATTAAAGTAACCTACAATATAATGATATTTTACAATGACTTGTTGCTAAATCATTTTACAAAGGCGTCTTGTAATTTTCGATTGGACAAACATTTTATTCGCGCGTTGAAGTCTTTTGTATGGAAGAATGGTTTTCTGTTGCTCCTACTAAATCAATTTTGATGAAAAGTTCGAGGTTCGTTAGATAGATAGATAACTTTATTTGTACAACACAGTAAAACATAGAACATGATATGAGCAAAGTAATGACTAGAAAGTAGGTATAAGTTGCACAAATGGGCGACCTTATCGCTGAAAGCGATTAAAAGGAATCAAGGCGGATAGGAATCTTAGTTAGTGATTTGCAGGAATATTTGAATATAATATCAATTATATATGTATAAAACATAGATACCTCTTTAATAGATACGTTTTCTTGACATGAAATCAAGTTTCAAGTTGTGTAAAAGATGTACGGGAAAGTCTAGATTTAATGAAGTCTAGATTTTGTAATTTTACTACAAGTGGCCCTTATTAGAATAAAATTTGAAAAACCTTGTGGTTTACTATAACATTTACCATTTTGGTAAAACCGCAAGACATCTGTTGGATTTTTATTTATAACTAGCTGCGCTCCGCGGTTTCACCCGCGTAACTCCCGATCCCGTGGGAATATCGGGATAAAAAGTAGCCTATAACCTTCCTCGATAAATGGACTATCCAACACAAAAAGAATTTTTCAATTCGAACCAGCAGTTCCTGAGATTAGCGCGTTCAAACAAACAAACAAACTCTTCAGCTTTATACTTAATATTAAGTATAGAGTATAGATAAATAGTCAGGGTTTGACCTTGGTTTGTTCGCGGAGCAGAACGTTCCATAATTTATGTTAACGGTAGCGATTATTGGAAAAAAAATAAAGCTATGGCATAGCATTTCTTATCAACTTATGCAATTATAACTATTTATTTATTTTTTATTTATGCAGTATTTTTTTTTCTTTGATATTGATTCAAGTTCCTACTAGTTCAAGTACCTATATAGTTTCTTACAAACAGCTGCTTAGGAGGCGGAGTGGGGGTGTTAGGTTTTATTTTCGTTACGGAATTTCTTGATTCGGGGGGAGAGGGGATATGTCAGTAGGGATATAAAATATAATATAGGGGTATAGACGTACCCTATACGTGCATATCATGCATGGTGAATGCTTGAATCCGTATGGACCCCTATAATAAAATATCGAATACAGACACATCAACGCATTAGGTATTACGATCTTTAGATATTTTCTCATTTCCAGTGCGGAAGCGGAAACGTGCGTATACGCGTCCAACGGACAAAAACCCAATGTTTACGTAAACTAAGCTACCATTAACGCGCTGCGCGAGAGCCTTCCTGGTGTTCAAGCCTCATCGAACGCTTTCAGCTAGATTGCGGTCCTGGGAGTGTAATTAAGGTTTGACGACCTGCCGTCTATGGTACGAATGCACCTATTTTACATAGCACTTCTTATACTAAACATGGTTATTTTCATGATTAAAGAATATGAATTAGATAAGATAAGACATGTTATTTAAAACATAAAAATGTTGATTATTGTTTATCGCTGTACATATCTACAGCTGGCAACAAAAGTGGACGACCACCGTAGAGTAATGAAATTGCCATTATTAGAATGTTTACAAGGGGCTAGGGCTAGGGTTTAGGGCTTTTAAATCCTGATTGACAGCACTTTTTATCTTAAATAATAGCGTTATAAGTAAATAAAATAAGCACTTTACTCGTACCTACCAACAAACTGACTGTCAAAAGCAAATTTTGCCAGGCCTGAAGCAAAGACGCTTCGCTAAAAAAAAAGCATTTAAACACAACACAAAATAGTGAGCGTCTTGTTTTGGTGGCTGATTTAAACAAAACAATCAAAGTTTTTATAAATTTTACTAACTGCGCCCCGGGGTTTCACGCGCATGGATTTTTTATTTATTTTCTTTTATACAAACCTTTTCCTGGCAATAACGAACACGAAAAAGAAATATCCGATTTGGTGCAGTCGTTCGAAAGTTAGTTTATCAGATGCTACATAGATTTGTATAATATATTTAGGTACGTATATGGATTATTTCCTCTGAAAACGGTCGACAAAGCTGAGAGGGTAGTATAGTGAGGGGGATATAGGTGCTGGGCAAGCCTACTCTATCCCCAAGATGTCTAATTGCGGAAAACAGCCCGTATACAAGTATAATTATAGGTAGGTAACTAATTTCATTAAATCTCATCAGTGTCATGTATTAACTGCTAATATGTATACCAATTAAATGGTAGTAAAGTGAGAGTGGTGTGTTTTTACCTAGCAATGTGTCGCTGACATGCGCATGATCACGCAACTGTAAACTGGTCAATGGTTGGGTAATTATCTTGTTATTAATCTTTACTGTATTTGACGTTAATAATCTTTAAATTGATATACATTATAAGCTATTGATATAATGGGGTTGGTATCAAAGCGGCGGCGTCAGCAGTGTTACCAACTATAGAGAAAAAAAAAGTTTTTTGAAGGAAATAAAAATAAAATAAATATTAAATAAATATTGCAGGACATTACACACATCGCCATCTAGCCCCAAGCTAAGTAACTAGACTTGTGTTATGGGTGCTAGACAACGGATATACTACTTATATACTTTTCTTTCGTAAATATATACTTATAATACATAGAAAAACCACAGACAAATACCTAAGCATAAATACATGTCTGAGGCGGGAATCGAACCCGTAACCTTGTGTTTGGCAGTCCGGCATGGTGACCATTGTGCCAACTGGGTCGTCATGGGGAAAATTAAGAATACTGTTTATTATTGACGTTGGAACGTCTTATAAATTGATGTACACCGGCATTCACAATAAAATTTGACGTCATCGTCGCTCAAGTTATTGACAAGGTAACCATAGCAACGTCGTTACGGGAACGTGAGTGTTATTAACAAGGTAACCATTGCAACGATAATACGTTACCATCAATGTTTTTATGACGTTGTCACTTTAAATTATCGTCCGTAAACAGACTTTACAGACAACCAGTAGTTTTTTTTAAGAACATTTACAAGAAATTATTCTCTATCGTTTCATGAAGTGAGAAATAGTTTCCTGAAGTGAGAAATAGTCCTCGTGTGAAAAAAGGTTTCCCTTTTTTCAATGCGTGTGGGTGCGATAACCACTAGGTTTGTTTACGCTACGCAGCCAAGTAACGTCTCGGTCGAAATCAGGATAAGCATTCTACTTGTTTTTACGAATTAAGGTTAGTTTTTCCTTGAAATACATTCTAGAAATAGCCAAGCCTAGTGGATGCTACTGGCTAACCCACTATAAATAATAAAATCATTAAAAGTACACAGAAAAACTCGAAGTGAGAAATAATTCTCTACCCATAGACGCTAGAGAATATTTTTTTGTTTTCAGTAAATGTTCTGGAAAATAATGAGCAGTGTTCTTAATTTAAGGATATTGCTTTTAAATTAAGAATACTTTTTATTATTTTATCATAATATTCTTAATTTAAAAATATTGTTTTTAAATGAAGAATACTAAATCATTGAAATAATAATGACTAAAACTAAGAAATTATTCTCTCCCGTCTATACTCAAACTCAATTTTTTTTTATTCAATAGGTCATGCAGTGCATTACATCACTTTGAAACGTCTAAAAATTATGTTAGGATGTCTTAGAGAGTATCATTTCACACTTCAAGAAATAGTTTTGTCTGTGTAGGAACTTATTTTAAAACCTATAACATCGTAAAGCGCTCGTAACTTAAGGTGAAAGGTTACCTGCGCTCTCTCCATACAAACGTAGTCGACTGTTTGAGGCCTGGATAATGACACTAGCACAAATATTTTTGTGTCATAAAACCTATAACTGCCCTGACTATACAGGGTTATTGGAAATTAATTGACACGGCGTTAAGGGCTTCTTCTGTGCACCTTAACGATCAACTTTTGTTCTACGACTTTTGGAAATTCATTATAAAAATATTCCATACAAAAATAAAAAATTAAATCCAACAGTTCAAATAATACTCAACTCTACGTCTACGTCACAGAATCAATCATAGTAGGTATGGTGCCGATCGCGCGCGCGCACTTGCCGCATAGACATAGAAAATTACCAGACAGTACGAGAAACACTTAAATATTTTTTTTGGAATATGTATTAAGTTTCGACAAAAGTCGTAGAACAAAAGTTGTTTGTTAAGGTGCACAGAAGAAGCCCTTAACGCCGTGTCAATTAATTTCCAATAACCCTGTATATGCCCCTATGTTTTGGTTTTTTTTTATATTTTCTAATTATCATAGTAGGTAATTAAGATTTAAAAAAAAATAGAGGCATGGTTATGGCAGTTATAAGTTTTATGCACCAAAAATATTATTAGGGAGAAAACAGTCGACTACGTTTGTAATAGTTTGTATGGAAAGAGCCCCCGGTACCCTTTCCTCTTAATTTATGAAGAATACTGCTTATCATTTTAAGATTATTGACTAAAACTAAAAAAATATTTCTTTGCGTCTATAGAGAGTATCATTTCACAATTGAAGAAGTATTTTTTTCTGTGAGGAACTTATTTTGATACCTATAATATCGCAAAGCGCGCGTAACTTAAGCTAAGCTATACCTAAGCAAAGTTAGCAACCAAGTGGGGGTAAGTATAAGTGTAAGAGTGACCTATATCACGTGCCATACAGTAGCAACCATCGCATGCGTGACGTTATACTGTCCCGTATTCACATTTTTAGTGCGTGATATTGTGAAGTGACTGTGTTTTGAGTGACTTTACTGATTTGTGATATAGAAATGAAGGTGAGATAGATCTTATTAATTTAACAATGAATATTAGTGGTCCTTTCTAAGGACCTGGCGTCTTTATGGGGGATAATTTTAATAATTGAAAAATGGGGAAATTTGGTCAAGCTAAGAAGCTGCACTAATATTGTCATTCTTATGACCAGCTAAAATGCTTTCTTTTGAAGGCGACTCGTAGTTGCATCTGAATCGTAATACAAATTGGATTTTGTTTTGTTTGGATTAACCGACTTCAAGAAAATAGGATGCTCTAAATTCGTTGCGTAGGTATATATTTATTTATTTGAATTATAAAATGTTCGTGTCACAGTGTTTGTCGCCAAACTCCTCCGAAACGGCTTGACCAATTCTTATGAATTTTTGTGTAGTAAGTATATTCGGTAGGTCTGAAAATAGGACGAAAACTATTTTTTTTATTCTAAAATAAGCAACAGAAGGCGCGGGCAACAGCTAGTATTTTTATATATTTTCAATAAATGATCACATAAATGGTCGCTAATAATTTATACCAAGGTAAAATCCAATTCGTATTACGAAGCTCGTGCGAATCGTCGAAAGTTGCCATTTTAGAGCTTTTAATATTCTAACAGCAATTTCAAATGTTTCCCCAAACGCTAGTAGAATTATAAAATTAGAATAACTACTCTACCTATGTTGATCAGAAATTATGACCACTCTCTCCAGGAATCTGTTTAAAGCAATATTACCTTGTAGTGAACTAATTTATTTATGCATCTAAGAGAAAATTCATTAACATGCCGCTACTCAGGCGGGCCCGCATTCACTAACGCTATCGGGTTCAAGTTGATGAAATTGTGCGTAAGTCAAGCAATTTTTTCACTGAATTAAATTAGCACACAGCCAGTACCTTCTAGCATAAATTCAGTGTAGAATAGAGTGTATTTACTGAAAAAAATCTGATTAATTTATGCAGTTTTAAAGGTGTATTTCATAATTATTCTGGGGTCTAAGGCGCCGTCCTAATGGCGCATCATTGCGACCGATGCGATGCGATTTCATAGAACAGTTTGGTCGCATCGCATGATCGTGCAACGTGTGACTCTACTTAGCGGGAACACCTGTTCTTTTGTAATAGGTCTTTCCATTCAATGAATCTGTATAATTAGGGCTATCAATCCGTCAATTTGGACATTCAATAGATATCAGTGTGTTCGATCGCACAATGGTACAACCAGTTTCATCGGAACGTACGCATTGCTCGTACGATGATGTGATGGCGCCGAAAATCGTTCGATTTAGAACTCATTTCATCTTTAAATCATGTTTAAATGTTTTTATCGTTTGACAAAGAGGTTATAGGCAGCAAAAAATGCGTTTTATCGAATAAAGTGCAAAAATAACATTACAAATTTCGTTCGCGTGATAAGTCGTGTAAAACTGAAGTGAAATGAGAAACAGAATAGCTAATTGCATAATTGTTGGACGGGTAAGGCAGTGTCGTTGACTGCTAGCAAGGGGGTTGTTGTACGATGAAAATGAATTTATTTACGTTTGGATGCACATTAACAAGACTAGATAGAGGCCTATGTAATTTCATGCTGTTATTTTTGAATGGTTTTCTGTCGATGCGTTGTTGATTGATTTCAATCATCGACAGATCTGACTCTACCTCATCAATTCCCCCTTCAATTTGTGCTATCGATATATAGATAATCATAGATATATATAAAACTAGCACCGCCCCGCGGTTTTACCAGCGTAAGTCCCGATCCCGTGGGAATATCAAAATAAAAAGTAGCCTATAGCCTTCCTCGATAAATGGACTATCCAATACAAAAATATTTTTTCAATTCGAACCAATTGTTCCTGAGATAAATGCGTTCAAACAAACAAACAAACTCTTCAGCTTTATAATATTAGTGGGCATAGATTACAAAATAAAATCAATAGGTAATAATAAGGTACATTCAGAAATTTATATTTAAAATAATTTAAGTAATAATGCATCATTGTTTCACACAACAGAAAAAATTGGTAGACAAAAAATCGAACAATTTGTTTTGTTTAGGCGATTCAAGTGAATTGATAAGTTATTTTAAAGGTCTTTCACCGTCTGGGACCTTTTTTGATCTATGGGTATTCTTATTAATAAAGAAGAAAACTACTTATTTAAAATTATAAAGCTGTTATAAAGAGTTTTGTTTGGTTGAACGTGCTAATCTCGACCTACTGGTTTGAACTGAAAAAATATTTTTGTGTTCGATAGTCCATTACTCGAGAAAGTCTAGGCTTTATTTTGATGTTCCTACGGTATCAAGACTTATGCGGGTGAAACCGCGGGACTCATCTATAACGTAATAAATACTGACTAAGCCTAAGGGTGACAAATCAACATCGAGCTATGCTGCGCTGTACTGCGCTGTGCTATGTTTGGTTAACTCGCTCGTCTAATATTTTAATGAGGATACAAACAAACCATGCTGTGCTGCGCTGTGTGAGGCTACGCTCTGTTTAAAAACGCAGCAGTCTCGAGCGAGGCGCGCTACCCGCTGTGCTGAGCCGCGCCGTGCTGAACTGTGCTATGTTTTTTATGGAGCTCTGCCATGCTTCTTCTTCACTTTCATCTTCATCGGATTCAACTATGTCGTAATGTTTACGTTTTTTTTTAAAATAAAGTAATTTTTGACGACATAATCGACACGAGCTGCTGATTACTTTTATACTGAGCTAAGCAAAGCGCAGCACAGCTTGATGTTGATTGTTAAAAAAACGTAGCTTAAGAAACACAGCACAGCACAGCGCAGTACAGCGCAGCATAGCTCGATGTTGATTTGTCACCCTAAGACTAAGATAATCTCAGCTACATTATCAGCCTACCTACCTATACCTACTCCTCAAATGGAGAGCTATAACATCATGAACCAGTCCAGTCAGTTTTCACAGCGCTAATGTCGTCCCCAGTTGATGGGTAACATAACATACAATCTATAGTAAAAACTGTCATAAGTATAGAAATCTGTATGGTAAACTGAGTAGCTTCGTTGATTATAACTTAGAGGTACTATTTATTTATTTATTTTATTACCAATGGAAAACAAATAAAACAGTTGCCCCTTAGTATAGTGTAGTGTAGTGTCATGGAAGTGCTACTAACATAGTTCTAAGCTGTCTATTAACACATTCAATTATTGTTATAAAATATGTATGTTACTCTATAAGGTATGTATCTATGGGCCTTTGTAGCCTGAAATAAATGATTTATTATTATTATTATTAGTTATTAACATGGTTTAAAATATACCATGTTTTCGCATAATTGACATAGATACTTACGCTTATTTGCTAGGAAAAGCAAGAAAAAAGTACTTACTAGTTTAAAATGTTCTTCAAAATTTATATGTATAAAATTTTCGTGTCGCGGTGTTAGTTACCTACCAAACTCCTAAGCGACTGAACCGATTTGTATGATTTTTTTATATTTATACTAGTTGCGTCCCGCGGATTCACCTGCGTTACTCGCAATCATATTTTTATTCCTTTTACTAAATTTCCTTGGGCTCCCATACATACCTATTTCAAAACCAAAATTAGCCAATACGGTCCAGCCGTTCTTAAGTTATGGAGTCACCAAAGGAAACAGATATTTCTAATAATAAAAATCATGTGGGCTATTATGGGACGCAGCGCAGTGGAGTACGTAAACGTCTTGTAATTGTAACGTCACATCCGTTACATTTAAAATATAGTAGCATTTAAAATATACTAAAAATATACACAAATAACTTTACACTCTCTTCTCTGACTGTTGCAGTAAACACTCTAATTTCACTCGACTTTTTGTTCTAAAACTTTGGAAAAAAAACTAGGTTTAGTGAAATCGAGTTTTTACAATTTTTCTGCAAGAGAGAGGAGAACATTTCTAATCGCTTATTCCCAGTCGTTCCCACCTAAGGCACACTAGAATATAATATAATAGAAAAACATATTTTTGGACAAGCATACAAAAATAAATACCTATTAATTAAAATAAATTTTGACCAGTTGAGAGTTATTGATGACCCAGTTGGCACAATGGTCACCATGCCGGACTGCCAAACACAGGGTTGCGGGTTGGATTCCCGCCTCAGACATATATTTATGATTAGATATTTGCCTGTGGTCTGGTTGTTTCTATGTATTATAAGTATATATTTACAAAAGAAAAGTATATAGGTAAGTAGTATATCCGTTGTCTAGCACCCATAACACAAGTCTGGTAACTTAGCTTAGGGCTAGATGTCGATGTGTGGAATGTCCTGCAATATTTATTTACTTATTTTAACCCGGCTTTAATTCATCAGGCCGTCATAAATATTAAATATTAAAGTGCGTTTTTTTGCCAAAATAATGGGATATAATTTGGAAAACACGGTTGTCGCACTTTTACCATTTTTGGATACACCCATAGACACCATCTATCACCGATTTCTTATAAAATTACCTAGGAAGTACGTATAAAACCGTCAAGATACCATAATTGAAGGCTACAATCTGGATTTATATCTAAGACTAATCCAATAGTAGAGTAAATGCAGAGGACGTAAGACACGTAATCTATCTAGTTTCCTAACCAGGGCCGGAATAAGGTAAAATGTTTGCCCTGGGCGTGGGCATTACATGGGATATTATAAACGGGTTTTATTAGGTAACACAGTAACTAGGAAATAACTTGAATAGTTCGTTACATAGTTAAGAACCCACCCTATCCAAAAGCTATCTAGTATTTTTTAAGCCTTCAATTTTTACTTCAAATTTCTACTTGCAATATAACTTCAGTTAGAACTTAAGTCTATTGGTTATTTAAAATGTTACGAATTAGTGAAATACCTATGATTAATTAATAGTACCTTTCTAACTAAAAAGGTTACTTCACAGTGGTCGTCCATGGGTTGTGACGTAGAAGGTTGAGAGTTCGATTCTCGCTGTGGAACAAATATTGCTATGATCAACAGAAAGTATTTCTGTATGTATAAAAAGTACTGGCTATATACCTAAAATTACCAAAGAAAATTATACCTACTTATAGGTATTCTATCCGTTGTCTGGTCTCCATATTGCAAGTCTAGCGACTTAGTTTAAGGGTAGAAGGCGCTTTGTGCAAGTTCGTACAATATTTATTAATTTTACACGTTATTGGCCATCGTTTTTTTGTTGACATAATTGCCCATAGTTGTTAGGTAACTCATTCCATCCCTGTATCACTTATGTCGCCAATAGATCCAGTTTCCTTTCAAACACGTATCTTTAAATGGCCATAAGTGTCACTAGTAGAAATATCCAGTGTTCCGTATTCGAGAACTGTCTTACTGTCTAATTATTTATTTACTGTAACGGAACCATGATAATTGGAGTGAGAACCGACCGTTAATGTTCTGCTTTATTTACTGTTTAAAGTTAACATTTAATACTTATTACTGGTGTTAGAAACAAAGAATATAATGATTAACACCTAAAATATCAGACCAAATAAAAAAAGATTATTTGCAAACGATAGTTGTATTTAGAGCCCATTAAAATCTACAATCCTAATTCTAACTTAATATTAGAAATTCGAAAGTTTGTTTGTTAGTTCCCAATCAAACGACTGGAATGGTTTGGATAAAAATCGACATAGTTTACTAGTAGCTACTTTTGATTCCGAAATTCCAACAGAATCAGAAGGAGTGACGCCGGTATAGCCGCGGGGCGCAGCGAGTAAAATTAAAAAGAGGAAAGATTTTTTATTTTATTGTAACAAAAAAGCTTCGATAAGTTCCGACCGTATGGAAAATTGAGATAAATATGATATGTAGCTGCGTTGCAGTTATTCGGACGTAGTTTTTCCTTAAACTCTAAGTAGGATAGTAACTACCTAAGTACTTGTTTGAGTTCGATTTAAAGTTAGGTACCTATATTGCGGACATATCAAAAAATATATAATTAAGTTCACAGCGCATAGGTAATAGACAGAAATGAATGTTTAACTTAAATAACTACTCTAATGTTCGTTGTAAGACCTTATCCTATTGTTATTTATTTGCATACAAGAAGTATAAGTGAAACTTTTTGTCCTTCCTTCCTTTAGGTATTATAGAGAGATAAATACAATTTCACCAGTTCGTTCGCCGTCACTAGAAAATCATTAGGTATATTAATGTCGATCGCATGTTTCTAGTTTATATAATATTTGTCGTAGATGTGCATGATACGAATCATAACTCAACTAACATCTTAATGATCATCATGCAACCGACGTGGCCTCATGAAGTGAAACTTAAATACTTTTTCTTGAATACCTAGTATTCTACTAGTAGTTCTGCGAACGGTAGACCTTTTTAGGGTTCCGTGGTAAAAACGGGACTATATTACTAAGACTTCACTGTCCGTCCGTGTGTCTGTCACTAGGATGTATCTCATGAACCGTGAGAGCTAGACAGTTGAAATTTCATTATTGATGTATTTCCGTTGCCGCTATAAACAGGTTAAAAATATTTAATTGGGGCTGCTATACAGTATGGTACGCAAGTTCAACTCGCACTTGGCCGCACTTTTTATTTGTTATGTCGGAGTAAAACCGACTAAAATAACCTTTTTTAAATTGAAGACAGGATAAAAAAATCCATAGATAGATAAATTCTTTATTGTAAACACCAATTGTTTCCACCATGAGTTTCTTGTGGCTTCTATTTATTGTTTAACGCGTTCCGCTAACCTGACTTAGTTTAGACCATGGTTTAGACGTTTACAAGCAGTCAAGATAGGTCCTAATGACAATGCCACTTTATGCCATAATTTTCAATTTTGAATCTTGGGTAAAATTGGATAATTTTTGCGTTATTATTATACTTATAATTTAACTGAATAGAGGTTTACAAGTAAATGTAGAGATAAATATTCCTAGACAGTGTTGATTTTCAAGTTGTTCAATAGAGTAAAGAGGCAATAAGACACGCCTATCACGATCAACAGATAGAAGTAATACGTCAACATTTACTGAGAATAATTTTCTACACTAACGTCCAATGAAATCGACTCACGTAATACGTAAACAATGTCTTTTGAGCACATACGCGTATCGTCGATACGTATTAATGCAGCAGTTTTTACCTGCGGCTTTGCTAGCGTAATTCTCCTCGACTCTAAACCTTCAACTTTGGTCAATTCTGCATAGATAGGTCAGCGTTAGACCACAATCTCACCTGATGATAGTGACGATGCGGTCAAGAGGTAGCACGCTTACCTAGAAGATATTACTCACTCGTGGCTTGAAAACCTCCAAATAAATGGGGGCCTACTAGAGACATAAGTGAAGGTAGAAAGACGGCAGTGGACAAGAACCTTCCCGACCCTTTCTCCATTTGTAGCTGCCTCGACAAGTATTAATCCGCCGTCGCCCATAAATAAATATTGCAGGACATTCCACCACTGCCATCTAGCCCCAAGCTCAATAACTATACTTGTGTTATGGGTGTTAGACAACAGATATACTACTTATATATACTTTTCTTTAGTAAATATATACTTACAATACATAGAAACAACCAGACCACAGACAAATATCTAACCATAAATACTTGTCTGAGGCGGGATCGACCCCGCAACCCTGTGTTTGGTAGTTCGGCATGGTGACCATTGTGCCAAGCGAAGTAATGACCATATAGTCGTTGCTTAACCCGCTAGATCGATCGCAAGCAAAGTTACACCATGACATGAGTCCTCTAGAATTCAGTATGAGCCAGTTTAATTGCTCGGAAGCATAGAACGTATCAGAAACCGGAAAATCGACACTCTTTTCCCTACTTACTAAAACGGAATGTTGATCGGTGACTTGTTTTTGTATTTTCTGATGCTAAAAATAAAAACAGTACAGTCATTAGCGCGATACTGACATAGGTTTGATCGGAACGTAGGTAACTAGAGATATATCAACTCATGGTGACGATGACGCGGGGTTTATATCCAACTTAGTCATTATCATGGCATAGTCATTCAGCATGCTACGGAAAGACCAACAAAAGAACAGTTGTTCCCGCTAAGTAGAGTCACATTGCTCGGACGACAGTTTGGCGTTACTGCCATTTTAGTGAGCTTGTTTCTAATCGCATCTACGTCACGTTGACCAATGACATACGCATACAGTTGACCAGTAAGAAGTTACAGCGGAAAGTAGGTATATGTCCAATCTGGCAAAAATAACTCCATTGTTCCTACCAAACATAGTTCGCAGCACCTTCAGGCCGGCTAATTAGGGTTCCGTAGGTACCCAAAGGGCAAAAAACGGGAACCTATTACTAAGACTTTATTGTCTATCACCAGTCACCAGGCTGTATTTCACGAACCGTGATAGCTAGACAGTTGAAATTTTCCCAGATTTTGTATTTCCGTTGCCGAACTAACAGCAAAAAACTTGGCGGGTTTTTTTTATTTATACTAGCTGCGCCCCGCGGTGTCACCCGCGTGATAATTTTCTACGCAACTTACTTAATTTTTTCTTTCATAAGAACCTTCTCCTGACAATAACAAACACAACAAAAAAAGAATTGGCCAAATTGGTCCAGGCGTTGTTGAGTTATGCGCTTACCAACACATTTTGCGATTCATTTTTATATATAAGATTACGCATATTGTAACACAGGTGCACCAACTATGTATTAGACCTTTAGCCTTAATGTAAAGTATTAAACTAGGTATCTTCCACTTATTGTTTTTTGTGGTACAAAATACGGATTATGATTTTATTCTAAACCCACAGTTTCACCACCTCCTCGCTTTAGTCTCTCTCACACAAGCAGCGTACATCAGCCGGATGACGATGAACAGGGTGCGAGCTCCCACTGCCTTCAGGCCTGGAGTGACCCTGCAGAGGCCGTGGACCCAGCAGCGGTTGGTGCCAGCAGCCTCGTTCAGGACACCCTATGTTGTTTATAGGCCTCCACCACATAGGTAAGACCACAAGACCCTAGAACTTTAAAGTTTAAGTTTTAAAGTTTTAAGTTTAAAGTTAAATTCAAACCTTAAGGGTTGTATTTTTTTTTTCTGACATATCTCCCATGACAAACTTGAAAAAAAAAAAACAGCGCACTTCGCACTTCTGCCTGCACGGGAGTGCAGGCAGAAGTTAAACTGTATATCTGTATATCTGGAGTTTACTCCTTAAGTACGAGTATCTAACCATACGCAAAAAGAGTTTTAGATGAAAAAAAAAAAATAGTCGTCCAACAAATAGTCGTCCGACATTTGTCGTCCGTCAATAGTCGTCCGACAAATAGTCGTCCGACATTTGTCGTCCGTCAATAGTCGTCCGTTAAAAAATACCATATGTACGTCTTAATACACTCACAGCCAAATTAAATAAAAAACTGTATATCTGTGTAAAACCTCATCTGTCGCGAGAATCTGTCGCGAGAACGGCTGAAAAAGCTCACCCACAAAAGTGCCCAACGCGCCATAAGAAGTTTTCACTTCAAAAAATGGTAACCTTGGTAGTTGATAAATAGGTTAGACTATATAAGACACTGCCTGCCTAGCATGAAGACCAAAACACGATACGATAAAGCGATGTCACGCGATATAACTACATCAACTCTCAAAATATGATAGATAAAGCCGCCGTGTTGAATTTTTATTATAAATTGCGATAAAAAATATGATAAAAATTCAACATGGCGGCTTTATCTATCATATTTTGAGAGTTCATGTAGTTATATCGCTTTATCGTATCGTGTTTTGGTCTTCATGCTAGGCTAGCAGGTCTCAATTAGATATTTATTCCAGAAGTTCTCTTGCTAGTGTTTAGTATGTAACAAACAGGCAATTTCAAGAGCCGCTCGGGAAGTTTTCAAAGAGTTTTAGCGATACTTGTAAAATCTTTACATTTCCATAAGGAAACAGCACGGAACTCATTAGGCTTCTTTTTATCAGCCCAAAAGAAAGGTATAGTATGTTTGTTACTTAAATTTTCCACATTTATTCCCAGATACACAGTAAAACACTTCGGTCCAACGACGCGCAACGTGTTCAACGGCCCATGGAAGACCACACCACGTGTCCCAGGCCTGTCCCCTGTCTCACCAGAGTATGAGTTCGTAAGGGCTGCTTCGTCCTCGAACTTAATGCACGCAAACGGTGGTACAATTCACTTTTGATGTTTATGCACATTGCACTTACTTTGTCTTGTCTGGAGCATATTTTATAATATAGACTGCGTGAGGAAAAAATCTTAGCTTCTGTAATATTCTCAGCCAGCAAGATCCTTGATGCCTTGACTAATGCTGCTATCTCTAGCGGTTTAGGTGTAGGCATGCTATTAAAGTTTTTCTAGAAAAAACTTCGTTATCGCCACATTTAGCATGCCTGAGATGCTTAGCGTTATTCTTTCGTAAGCTACATAATTTGTTTTTCTAAAAGTAAAGAACTGCTTCGTATTTTGGCTTGCCAGATTTTCATTTCGTGCACTACTGCACTAGAATTTACCTTAAAATTCGTCCACAGCACTGAATTAAATGTCACAAAGTATCTTAAATCACTCGAACACTCAGAACAAACAAATATTAAACTGGAATTTCTCTGGAATAAATTGACGAAAATCTAAAGGATGATGCCAATAGTGGTACCCACCTCCAATAACGATGTGTAATACGTCATTGGATAGCTCTTTTCAATTAGAATAGAAGTTATTATGGCGACTATTTTGAAATGTTAGTCCGTTCAGAGTAATACTAACTTTTATTAAGCCATATTAACAATGGTGAGACGATGTCTAATTACCATTTTATTCATATACTAGCTGTTGCCCGCGGCTTTGTACGCGTGGTAGTTTTGTTTTATACACTAAAAGCTTCATCTTGAATCACTCTATCTATTAAAAAAAACCGCATCAAAATCTGTCAAATAGTTTTAAAGATCTCAGCATACATACAAACAGACGAACAGCGATAAACGACTTTGTTTTATACTTACTACTAGCGACCCGTCCCGGCTTCGCACTACTGTATTATGCATGCATTATACATATAAACCTTCTTCTTGAATTACTCTATCTATTAAAAAAAACCGCATCAAAATCCGTTGCGTAGTTTTAAAGATTTAAGCATAAAAAGGGAAATAGGGACAGAGAAAGCGACTTTATTTTGTACTATGTAGTGAAGTGATGATAAAGTGATAGTGATGATAATATTATAAACAAATAAATAAATAATAACAAAAAAATATTTCAAGAGATTGCATACAACAACTTCTCGCCCCAAGTTAAGCAACTAGGCTTGTGCTATGGTGGCCAGATAACAGGTAGAATAGTTAAGTTTATACTTTTCTTTTGAAAAACTTCATGAAAATCTTTATATTATGTAACCGAAACAGAAACAACGTCTCGTCTGTCTCGTCTGTCTCGTCTGTCTCGTCTGTCTCGTCTGTCTCGTCGATTGTCTTTTGTTTTCAATTCGATCACCCTTCCTTTCCGTTGTGATCGTCTCATTGATTTCATTTCGATCGTCTTTTGTTTTTATTTCGATCACCCTTCCCTTTCATTGTGATCGTCTCTTTGATTTAATTTCGATCGTCTTTTGATTTAATTTCGATCGTCTTTTGATTTTATTTCGATCGTCTTTTCTTTCCATTTCGATCTTCTTTTGATTTCCTTTCGATTGTATTTTGTTTCAATTTCGATCGTCTTTTATTTCCATTTCGATCGTCTTTTGTTTTCAATTCGATCACCCTTCCTTTCCGTTCTGATCGTTTCTTTGATTTCTTTTCGACCGTCTTTTGTTTTTATTTTGATCACCCTTCCTTTCCGTTGTGATCGTCTCTTTGATTTCATTTTGATCGTCTTTTGATATTGTTTCGATCGTCTTTTCATTTTGTTTCGATCTTCTTTTCTTTCCGTTTCGATCTTCTTTTAGTTTTTTTTTCTATTGCCATTTGTTTCGATTTCGATCGTCGTTTGTTTTCATTTAGATCGTTTTTTTCGATCATTCTTATTTATCGTTGTGATCGTGTTTTGATTTCATTTCGATCGTCTTTTGATTTTATTTCGATTGTCTTTTGTTTTCATTTCGATCATCATTCCTTTCCGTTGCGATTTCATGTCATGATGATGTTCATGATGATCGAAATAGAAACAAAAGATGATCTTTTGTTTCTATTTCGATCGCTTTTTGTTTTCCTTCCGATCATCCTTCCTTTGTGTTGTAATCGTCTTTTGATTTCATTTCGATTGTCTTTTGATTCCATTTCGATTTCATTTCGATCGTCTTTTGTTTCTGTTTCGATTGTTTTTTTTTGCGTGCTTCGATCATCGTTTGTTTTTATTTCGATCGCCTTTTGTTTTTAGAAATCTTAAATCAAATCGGAGTCAAGCAGGAATGACCACTAAAAATCGATTTCACCCATCAAACAATGCATTTATTGGCCTGGTCAGAGGTAACTAATTGACATTGATGCCTATCTTTTGAGGGCGGGATGTGGTATTCATAGCCACTAAGTTCTTTTGAAAAATGTTTTTTTTTTAATGATTTTATGACGTCATTAAGTTTTATTTCATTTTTTTTAAATAGTCGTCTACTTTGACAAAAATCGATAAATAGTCAAACCATTAACGCACGAGATGTATGTTGACGATTTACTATTGATTTTTGAAACTTGGCAGTTATATTATTTCGATCGGACTAAATATCAAGACAAGCCAATAGTCAAATATTAACCTTCATTATATTACCTTTCTTATGACATATCATTTAATCTTATTGGAGCGGGTACCAGAGTTCATACATTTACTGGCATCATCCTTTGCGCCAATTTTTAAGTTGTACTTCTTTAGATGAAAAAATAATAAGAGTGAAATTTTAAGATGCGCGCGCATCTGTAAAAGTCCCATGTTGCAGCTGCGTAACCCAAAAGTCACAGGTTGAAGCTGCAACATGACGGACGTAGAACTTCCCGAAGTATAACTTCCCAACGCGCGTACATAAGTACACGAACCCTTTTTGTGACATTTAAATCCTGCTGTGGACGAATCCAGACGGTTCAGTTAGTTTTGTTCAACAGGTGCCATCCACACGATACCAGCACCAAACCTCAGCCTATCAGAGAAGCCTATAGTCGTCGTTGATGCCTCGGAACATCGGTATAATCCAGTTGGTGAACTTGTAAGCACATTTACCTTATACATAAAGCTAGACATACTTTATCCCAAAATGTAAACGTTGGATGGATCAGAGTAGATCTAATAAAATTGCAAATAATTATAGCAAGGATTGCCTTGCTATAATTAGATGATGAATGAATTTAACATATAATTCGCTATTTGGTTATAAGTTCTCAAGTATTGACTTGAGAGCTTATAACCAAATAGCGAAATATATGATAAATTCTCCATTTTTCTGGATTACTTACAATGAAATTGATAGCATTTCGTGAACTAAATGTGGAAAAAAGATAAAAGCATTTAAAGCCACGTGTTTTTCAGTTTCTTCATCAGCATCTGACGCCATAACACATATAGGAACTTAAAACAACCTAACCTCTCTGCAAACAAGGAATATTGTTCGCCATTATTCTTTGCGTAACTACTTAATTGCAATTGAAATGCATGCAATCCCTGCATTTCAATCACCTACAGAGGTTGCCATCACTATGGGTCTAATGCGATTCTAGCTTAATAGTTCTGTTCCTAGAACTTAGAATAAATAACGAACGAACTTTACTTGTTTCAGCACAAGAAGCCAACCTATGAGGTCACAGAAAATCCAGAACACATATACCAAGTTGCAAAGATCAGTACTCCTATAGGTTTTTCGAAACCACAACCTCAGGTTTGTTTTTTAATTACAAAATATAAAGTAAATTTTTGGTACTTACAAGTTTTCGCGAAAATCTAAATGTGCCCATATCTTTTACCTTGATTTTTATACACCTAATAGGGACTATAGACCTCAGTATCTGGTATCAACTTGCTAGGTCCACCCATTCCTGAGAACATCTATTGTGACACACGGACAGGAGAGTGATCATTTATGGGTTACGCTTTTTACCTTTTGAGGTACGGAACCCTTAAATGACATAAACTGGTACAATTCTTGATTGATAAAATGCTTAAATTCCAGAACATACAAGCTACGCCAGAACTACAAACTCTGATCAGAAATGGAGCAGCTTTACAGATGGCATCAGAGTATGGGCTGTCAGCAATCAGCGTACCTCAAGCACATCGGCTTTATCCACAAGAATTTACAGTACAGCAGGTGATTCCTTAAATATTTATTTCCCACTGAGTTAAGGCTGATCTTATAATAATCTTATCTCATAAATTTCAGGGTGCAAATATCGTAGGCTTCAACGGCCTTCCATCACAACAAGATCTACTAAATTCAGGAGCAGAAGGCATAATGATACCACCGAACGCACTCTACCAATCCGATCCGTTGTACTTACAAAAGCTACAGAGTCAACTCTTACAGCAATTCCCAGCTGTTGAGTTCATACCTTATGCGGCAGAAGTATTAAATCAAAACCCACCGCAAGTGCAGCATAATCCTAATCCACCACAGAAGGCACAAGAACTATTTCTACTAGAAAACGAGGAGTTAAAACAACAAGACCCTTTCCTTCAAAGTGAAACAAAGAACGTGTTCCAAAGAGAAACGCAAGAAGGTTCGGTCGTCACTTTGATACCACAGAAACTTCTGGTTGCCAATGTGACAACTGAACAAGAACCAACAACTACTGTTCTACCTCACACGACATTGGAACTAGAAGCAGCTGAAACTCAACCAGTATCTACAACAATTAAATACGTTATAGAAACAACAGAAAGACAAAATACAACACCAATATACTATGCGCAGATCGGTCAAAATATAGGAGATATAGTTGCTAAAGGATTTTATTCAGCCGTCAACGAAGTCAGAGCATCTGCTGCTCTAGAGCAAGTGGAAAAACCCCAAGAAGTTGCACAAAATAACACTACAACCATAAGCCCAAATGCAAAACCATTACTCATACAAAAATCTGAAAACATTGATAACAAAAGCACTGAAATCAAGCCTTTCGTTGGAGTTCCATTCACGAAACCAGTAAATGTGGCTGAAAAAGCAGATACAGTCAAAGTAGCATACACACTACTGAGAACAGAAAAACAAGAACCAAAGACTAATCAAGAAGGAGCAGTTTTCGCCGGACAGATCGTAGAAGCAAGTATCACAGAAGATCAAGAATTTAATAAGGAAAAGGCCAACATGATCAAGAGACCACCATTAAGATTGTTTGCCATTACTGAAAAGATAGATACAACAGCAGCGACGACTTTAACGCCTAGTTATACTGTAGTCAAAGCTAAGATACCACCTAAGAGCAAATTGACATTCGATGAGCAGACCGGAGAGCCAGTTTTAAGAATATATGCGAGTTATGTGGATAATCCAACACAGGTAAAATACTTTCAATACATAGTTGATATTAATTACTCGAATACGGCGAAGCCAAAAGGGAGGACTACGTTTTTGACCCGTATGTATGTTTATCTGTTCCCAGCTAACTTCAAAACTACTTATTATAATTTAAGCTTAAGTTATAGTGACAGCGGATAAATGAGTAGGTTTCAGTGGTAGTGCAGAACTGTTAGAGGTAAACGCTTCAGTTAAACAGACCCCAGAGTATCTTCAGCAATATTTAAGCCCAGACCTCAGAAACCTAAATCAATTATAGCAAATTAATTTAAATTCTGTTTTTCTTTTCAGAAGCAATCAATGACAGCAAAATTACTGGAACTAAAGCAGGTCAAAAACACAGTTGACAATTGGAAATCAGCAACAGTTAAAGCTCTAGACAAGACCCAAGGTTTCGACGGAAATCAACTAACGCAATTTGGTCTCAAATTGAGATCAAGAAGCGATGATTACATACCGCTTTTTGAAGAGTACGACGAGTGAGATTACTAAAATATATGTTGTTTGAGGACAGTTATATTAAAAGGTGATTAGTATTATGGTAGGAACTGGTAAACTGTACAATTTTGTCTAAAGATTAGGTAAATTGAATATGGTTAAATAAGTCGTAATAAATATGATTAAAGAAGAGTTATGTAAGAAATCAATAATATATAAAATATGTTGAATTTATGGAAAATATAACTATTACTACTTATAATAAAAATAAAAGATCAAGTTTAAAAAAACTAGGGGACTTAGAAAAAGTATTAGTTAACAATAACTCCTTAGTATTTTGTTGCATTAAAATATGTTGCAAAGGTTTTTTTGCAAAATAAATTTACGATTATTTGCCTGTTGATTTGTTGAGACATGAAACGCGACGGCCACGAGTGTGACGTCACAGGATGCAACTGCAGTACATTTTACCGGAAAAAAATACAAAACTTTCATGGAGTGAGCCTACAAAAATGAGCTAGTAAGGAAAATGGCATTGTATTTTTTGATAAAGAACATTGTATTTCAATTAACTAACGCTAAACTAAGTAATGCCCTTTCGGAAAAAAATTATAAAAATAATTACTTAATGGAAAACAGTCAACAAATCGATTGATAATAAATTTACTTCAACGTAATCTACCAGGTCTCATAAGTTATTTTTTGTTGTTATCTTATGTAATTAGACCGTTATGTAATTAAAAATAAGACTGTTCTTAAGACTTTAACTCGACTTTAAACTGTTAACATAGTTTTAAATTGTAAATAAGATTATTTAGTGCATTTAGTAGTTAGTTGTTTATTGTATTTATTATAAAGCCAAATTAAATGAAACGTTTCATTTTATTTTGTTTTATTTTAGTTAAAATAAAGGTTTTAGATGAGTAATACTTTTACGGGCAATATTGAGCCAGATATTTTTATTTTAGGGTTCCGTACCTAGAGGGTAAAACTAACCCTATTACTAAGACTTCACTGTCTGTCTGTCAACAGGCTATATCTCATGAACCGTGATAGCTAGACAGTTGAAATTTTCACAGATAATGTATTTCTGTTACCGCTATAAGAACAAATATTAAAAACAATATGGTACGGAACCCTTTGTGAGCGATTTCGACTCGCAAAGACATGAAAATTGCAAAAAAACTACAAATATTAGCTATTTCCTTTGATTTGCCATACTATGTTTGTTTTCAGAAGTTGATCTCTATTAGCAACATTATCGATTAATACAAAAATATAAGATTTTTTTTTTTAATGATCAAGAGAGATTTTTGGTAAGCGTAATGACTTTTTCCAAAATCTAATGATGGCTTTTTTAATTTTGTCTAAATCGGGCACGCAACTTCCTTCAGAATCATTCGCTCTCCTAAAGTTTAGAATATAGCCCTGAAGGCCCATGTAAAAAATGCACCCTGTATATAGATTAATTAAGAAATGTCGTCGTAAAGCCGGGCCTCACCAAATATACTTATGTACTACGGGGTATAACATAATACTGGTTGCGTTGGTGAAAATACACCATAATTAAATTTAGAATTTAAAAACCCCCGACTTTTATCCCTCATAACTTTCAGATTGCTGAACCGATTTCTATCAAACATATAGCTAAGAATCGACTAAATTATCTTTTAAACAAAAAAAAAACGAAATCAAAATCGGTTCAGCCGTTCGGGAGCTACGATGCCACAGACAGACACACACACACAGACACGTCAAACTTATAACACCCCGTCGTTTTTGCGTCGGGGGTTAAAAACCTATTCACGATATTGGTTAAAATAAAACTTTTCCAGATTTAGGTCTTCGGCGATTCTCCCCAACCCAGCTCCCAATACAACGTTAAGAGCTAATTCAAATTCTTCTTTATAATAATAGACAAGCATAAAATGTGATGACCCAGTTGGCACAATGGTCACCATGCCGGACTGCCACACACAGGTTTGATTCCCGTCTCAGACAAGTATTTATGCTTAGATATTTATTGTCTGAGGTCTGGTTGTATATTTACAAAAGAAAAGTATATAAGTAGTATATCCGCTGTCTAGCACCCATAACACAAGTCTGGTTACTTAGCTTGGGGCTAGATGGCGATGTGTGGAATGTCTTGCAATATTTATTTATTTATTTTATGGAATACTTAAGGATTTTGGCGGGAACAAAAAATGCTAATTTTGTTACAAAAAAGCTTAGCATAAGAGGCTGGAAATGATGTTCAGTACAATAAATTGATCTTTAATAGGGTATTTTTTTTAATGTGGCTCTTTTTGGCCCACGCCAACAGCCTTAAATTGTCGAAGTCGAAAACATATTGAAAACGATTTTTTTGCAATTAGTATATTTCATTGATTGTTACCGGCAAAATATTTCCCGTAAAACTATCACCCGTTTAAAAGGACACATCCAAAACAGTTTTACAAAATGGTACTTATTATACTAAACATTTTAGTTGTCACTTTTTGGCATTCTAAAAAAACTGATAAATACTAATGTTAGTCTAAATTTAAAATGTATTATTAAAAAAAACATACCTACACATGCGTATGCGCACGTTCTTCTGAAACTTATGTACATAAAATACTTATACATACTTAAAATAAATAATCATTATGTACTTATTGTGTTATTTTTGTAATACAATGATTTAACTAATTTCTGGATTTTTTGGAAAAACTACAAAAGTGTATAAAAAGGGTTTTAATCTGAACTAGCAACGCCCCGAGGTTTCACCCGCGCAAGTCCCATATTATTAGGGTTGGAGTATCTTATCCTTATGGACTACCACAAATTTTAATTAAAATCGGACAAGCCCAACAAACTTTCAAGTTGGGATTATGTTTTAATTTTTTTGTAACATTTAAGATATTCAGTAACAAAACACTCCCTTATTTCATGTTTTTTTTCACAAAAGAAAAATACACTATGTACATTTTAATTGTACACTATAATATACAATGGTTTCATAGATAAACAGATTGTCTCAGAAAAGGGGGGTAGAGTTGTGAACGTTCTTGAGACACTATATTTTTAGTCTAAGTTACTCCGACATTTTGTGACTTTTATTTATAGTAAGTAGAATATAATTTGGTTGGACCTTATTTTAACTTATTGGTAGAAAAAGTTCGCATAAGGCCCTTCAAGGTCATATCTAACTTACATAGATTTTTGAAAATATTCTTTACTGTTTCCTGCGACTTCGTATCCCGCAAATCACTATCCATTAAAAAAACCGCATCAAAATCCGTTACGTGGTTTTAAAGATCTAAGCATACATAGGGACAGACAGCAGGAAGCGACTTTTTTTTATACTATGTACTTAGTATTAAAATTTACTGTTTGTAGGCCAGTTACCAATAGTTTCTTAGGCCAGTTTTTTTTTCTTAGTTTTTATTTAGTAAATTTTTTAATCCTGTGAGTTTTGTCTCCATTATATCCGTTTTCTAAGGATATTTAATACAATCATAGATTAACAATGGTATATAGATCGTTACTCATAAACAAAAAACGTCACACAAAAAATCACCTTATTTCTAGATGGCGTTACTGCTATTTGTCTACCTTATAATTATTTTACGAGTTTCATTTTATTATTATAAGTTATTATATTTATTACAAGGCCACCAGTGTGACTCCTTTTCAAGAGTTTGTAGGATTTAATTAGTTTCATAAGATTTGTAACAGATTGCGATACTAAAATGAGCTATGTACCTACACTTTGTATGGACGGTGTTTATCTATATACAATTGTTAATCTATGTTATAACAAACAGTAGTTTAAAAGAAGCAATGCCTCGTATAAAGAAGCAACGCCTCGCGCACAGCCTAAGTCGCTAGCGCTGCCTCTAGTAACTTAAAATTTTCGTCATATGGTTCCTTACATGCAACATGTATTTTGTATTTAACCATCTAAACTACCAATCACTAACAAACTTTACATAAAAATTGTATATATTTAATGGCAGTTGTGTACAAAGGATTTTATTAATACATAATATATATTGGATGGTATAAACCGTGACTTTAAAATATGTAGTTTAATAATATAATTTCTTATATTTTAAAGTGACAATTCAGACCATCCTATATGTAATCAAGTAAAAGTAAATTGTCGAAATAAAGTAGACTAACAACGGTAAGTACTAACTACTGTACATACTATATGGAGTTAAGTTTGTCCAGTTGGTCCATGAACCAGGGCCGGCCGGCGGCACGCGCTGTCAGGATATCGCAGCCAGTCTCCGTTACTAGTAGGGTTTGTTCAAACTGAAAGAGGTACAATTTATTGTTTTACTTTATGTTATTTCTTTATATGTGTGATTTAGAGCCGCCTGGAGAAATAAATCAGCTGTTTCCGACAATGAATTACCATTAAATTAATGTTTCAAATAGTAGTAGATACTTGATAAACAAATAAAATCCAAAGACCTCTAACTCTAAGAAACAGCTGAAAACCTCAATATTTTCGAAATTTATTGGAACGAACACACTATATAAATACACATAAACCAATAAGAGACAGCTTATTATTATTTACAAAGAAAAGCAAATACACAAGTAATAAATAATATTTATATTTTTTTTTCCTTTTCCATGTTGAGCTGCCGTAAAGTTTGACTATTATCAGCTGTCTTCAGTGCGAAATGGCGTTAGAATAATTAGTCTGAGAAGTCCCTTTATCTTAAATATATAATTGTACTGTACGTGTGTATGTCACTGAACTCCTCCTAAACGGCTGGACCGATTGGAATGATTTTTTTGCATGAGTTTCGGTGGCGCCCTGGATGGTTTAGATTTACAAAAATAAATCCAGTTCTTTTTTAAACGGCAAAGCAACGTTTGTTGGTACAGCTAGTATAATATAAAATTCTCGTGTCAAAGTTTAGTTGCCAAACTGCACTTATACGGCTGAACTGATTTGTATGATTTTTTGTGTATATTCGTTAGGTCTGAGAATCGAACATTATATTTTCCTTTTTTTGTATATGGCAAAACAACGTTTGCCAGGACAACAAGTAATAAATATTTAGTAACTGAATGAATGGCACAGTATGGTATACCTGTGCCGATCGTGAGCCGTCTGCAGTGACAGCGGTCCAGTGGTCCGGCCACTGTTCGTCGCGCCATCCTCCTTCGTTGATCATTGGTTCGATTGTAAAGCAGTGGCCTGGCTTCATAACACCCACTGCTTTATTCTCTGGAAAAATTAATGATAGATTAGTAAGTGATTAATAGTGGTTTAGATCAGAAAATATTTTTAAAAGTTCAATTTAGGATTTAAATCATCAATCTATATTATGCATGTATTATACATAAAAACCTTCCTCTTGAAACACTCTATTTTAGACTACCCAGTTGTTACAATGGTTACCATGCCGGACTGCCAAACACAGGGTTGCGGGTTCGATTCCCGCCTCAGACAAGTATTTATGATTAGAATTTGTCTGGGGTCTGGTTGTTTCTATGTATTATAAGTATATATTTACAAACGAAAAAGTATATAAGTAGTATATCCGTTGTCTAGCACCCATAACACAAGTCTTAGTTACTTAGCTTGTGGCTAGATGGCGAAGTGTGGAATGTCCTGTAATATTTATTTATATTTATTTAATATATTATTATTTATTTATTTATTAAAAAAACCGCATCAAACTCAGTTGCGTAGTTTTAAAGATTTAAGTATACATAGGGACAGACAGAGGAAAGTGACTTTGTTTTATACTTTGTAATGATTTTCATTTCATTTTTAGCCTATTCTGTCCCAATGTAGGGTAGGCCTCCTTCCCCTCTTTCCACTGTTCCCTGTTTAGTGCCAGTTGGGTCCAGTCCCTACGATATAAGTACTTTTATTTGTGATTACTTAAGACTAGCTGCGCCCCGCGGTTTCACCCGCGTAATAATTTTCTATGCAACCTCCTGACGATAACAAACACAACAAAAAAAAAATTGCGAAATCGCGTGATGCAATGACCAAGGGAAATAGCGATTCATTTTTATACATAATAGATAATTTGGATTGTAAGGGTGAGCGCACACTTAGCCGCACCGCACGCGCCGCAGCGAAGGATATCCCCAAGGCCGATGCTGATGACGTCACCAGCCGGAGCCGCGCACACAAGCGGTGACTGCGGCGCGTGCGGTGCGGGTAGGCGTGCGCTCACCATAAAACACCATATACTTACTAGCATAATGTGGTACATTAGGCGTTGTGTGGAACAGTCTATGGATCCCATGACCACAATATGATCTCACCACACTCATCCCATTAGCCTGAGCATGTTTCTGTATAACATTCCCAATCTCCCTGTATTTCTCTCCCGGTTTAACAATATCGATGGCCTTCTGAAGACATTCGTATGTAACTTGTACAAGTTTGCGAGTCGATTCAGGGACGTTGCCTACGAAGAATGTTTCGTTGAGGTCACCGTGGAAACCACGGTGGTAGACTGTCACATCTACATTGCAGATGTCTCCATCCTGGAATGATTTGGAATTGTGTTTGAGATAAATTAGAAAGTATTTGAAACTAACAATCATAATCATATTAGCCACAGGACATCCACTGCTGAACATAGACCTTCCCCAAAGATTTCCATAGCAATCGGTCACATGCTGTCTGCATCCAACAACTTCCCAAGACATTAAATAGGTCATCCATCCATCTAGTCACAAGGCCATACCATGCTGCACTTTTGTGCTAGGGGGAACAGCAACATAGAGGGAGATTTACACTTTTTAGCAGTGCACACGAGAAAGATGGATGCATGATACTTTGTAAACTAAATTGTAATCTCTACCGTGTGTGGATGGCGTTAATTTGTGATCCACCTTGTCTTATTTTTAAAGGCTTTTTGATACATACCACCAATGGACGAGTGTCAGGTATGCCGTGACAAATGACCTCATTTACTGAGGTACAACAGCTGTTGGGAAAGTTGTGATAGTTGAGAGGGCTCGGGTAGCATTCTCTCTCGATGCAGGCTTCATGGACAGCACGGTCGATTTCATCTGTGGTCACACCCACTCCACAGGTTCTAAAAAGATTTATACAATGGTTCAAAGAAAAATATAGACTATTAAATTTTAAGCTACCTAAAATGTTCTGATACCAGACTGTAGCACTCGCTCCCAGGTATTATTGTGAATCTAAACCATCTCTGAACCCAAACACTTAACATAATCGGGTTTTGCAAGATAAATGATCGGCGAAATATAGAATTGTTCACTTACTTGGCTGCTTCATCCAAAACTTCCCGTCCAAGGCGGCAAGCGACCCGCATCCCTTCAATTTCCTCATCGTCAAGCACCTTAATATGCCCAGAGCCTTTGGCTTCGTGTTCTGATGCCGGGTAACCAGTCGGATGATCAGCGTAGTCCGGGCGGCCGATATGTGGTGGTACAGTTCGCTTCGGCCCCGGTGGATGCGGCCTCAGCTTTCCACTAAACGTATACGATGGCCAAGGATTGTATTCCACGTTAGATCCGTCCGTTGTTTCACCTTCTACAACGAAATTTTACAAAGTCACTTCACGTAACCTCACGAACATAACCTCAAACACAGACCACTTACTCGCCAACGAATGGATTATTTTGTGCGCCTTCCAAGACTTCTTGAAACATTCTTGGGTGCAGAAAAAGGACCCTTGAACACCGAGTTTTATGCAAGTCGGACATTGTAACTGGGCGATTGATTTGCACCCGGGAGTTTCACACATTCCAATTCCAATCGCCGCCATTTTTGTGATTGTGTTTTTTTGTAAATGTCATGTCACTCAAACTTAAAACGTCAAAAATTTTGAAGTTGTCAACTTGGTTTTCTTTATCAAAAATGAAAATGAGCAATAAAGGCATACAGCCAAACCGCCAATCAAGTTAATAATTATTTAGAAAACTAATACCTAATTTAAATTTAATAAATATGTCTAGAAAAACCTCTAGTTTAGTACCATGCCAATAAGCAAATGACAATAAGCATTAATAATTAATCTGGAATATTATCTATTATGACTATTATGAATAATACTAGTCATGCAATCAGACGGTAGTAAATAATGAATTAGGTACTTGGTCTACGTAGGTATCTAATATCTACCTACGTGTCTGACGAGATCGAGGTATACGATCACTAACAATGATATCAAAAATACAGTCTAAATTATTATAAAAACAACGTTCTTTCCTTATACTTACCTACTAATTTGTTTGGTACCTACCTGTTAAAGATGTGCGCTTTTTTTGGAACTATGTTCCCAATCGACGCACTTGTCTAGTAGGTACCAATCAAATAAGATAAGTAGGTATGACAATTTTGGTCTAGTACCTATTGCTGCATTATGAGAAACGTCGGCAATGGGGAGCTCGACGCTTACCATGTTGGATTCTTGATATTGCTCTGCAACATTGAGCAACAATATCGTTAGGTAGGTAAGTGTCATAAAGTGTAGTTGACATAAAACAAACTTACCGTAAAACTTGCGAACTCCATGCAACCAGCCGTCAGGAAGATCCAATGATCTTATAACACTGTTCCTACCTCGAACGTATAGAAAATTTAATATACCAATCAATTCACCGTGGTCCATTGCACTACTCAACGACACAATAGAAACGAAAAATCTTCTTCTAACTGGAATTTTGTCGGACTACAAAACAAAACTTCACATTTCAGTCAGTATGACGATGCAAATTGATAAGGAGGTTGATTAAAAAGAAACTGGCTGGAAAGACGTTTCGATTTGCTTTACGATCTCTTTATTTAATTTTTCATTTGAAAGCGTTCTATTTTCGGTTTTAATTCCAGATATCCAGATGGGTGTTCCAGCGCGGGCGTTTCCATCCAGGTGATGACGTAGTTACTACGAAACAGTCATAAAATAATTTTGTATTTAGCGAGTCGATGTTTGTTTGATTTTGGACGCGATCGATCGTGAGCGTCAGAATAAACGGTCACTAGGCGTATTTAACGTTGAATGTATGCTCAATAATTGCTTCCCTATTGCTGCTATTTACTTCCTATCCTCAAACAATTGCTTCCATCATATTCTAGAAGAAATCAAACATTTAAAGGTGACCGTTCATTCAGATGTCAGGACGGCCAGTCACCTGTCGTAGTTCCCCTGATAAAGAGAATCTTTGCAATTTACGGTGGCCAATAATTACTTCCCTTTTGCTTCCTTCAATATTTTAAAACGACAATTCTCTAACTATCATGGTAATAAAGATATCGACAAAAGTTATTTTAATAGCAGTGCCTGACAGAAAAATTAGAGCAAAATTCTGATGATTAATATTGCAGCAATGCTTCAGTAGGCAAAAAATCGAAAGGTAAAGACAATAAATAGTAGAAAATATACATAAGTGAATTTTTTTTTATTTTTTTTTTTAATATAACATAATGCAATGTGGTATCACTTTTTTATTACTCCTTACAACTCTCTGAATCAAATAATCATAACATTCCCATATATTTCCACGCTTACAATGTGCTTTATAGTGACCCATCGTACCAACAGGAGGCGGAACAAATTCTATGATTGAAAGCAGTTCAAATTCTTTATTCTGTAAAACCAACTTTGCAGGCACTTCATGTACAAATATGAGTTATTCCAGTACTTCATTCAAAACTTACAAGACTACGTAAATTCAATTCAAACGACTTGATACCATTACAAGAAAATCGACGTTCACTTATCAGTAATATGGATATGAGTCTAATATCCATATTATCGATAAGCGAACTTGCAGCTGCTTGAATTTCAGCTATTATTAGACTCATAAAAAAGTGATACCACATTGCATTATGTTATATTAAAAAATTAAAATAATTTTTTTTTCACATAAGTATATTTTCTACTATTTATTGTCTTTACCTTTCGATTTTTTGCCTACTGAAGCATTGCTGCAATATTAATCATCAGAATTTTGCTCTAATTTTTCTGTCAGGCACTGCTATTAAAATAACTTTTGTCGATATCTTTATTACCATGATAGTTAGAGAATTGTCGTTTTAAAATATTGAAGGAAGCAAAAGGGAAGTAATTATTGGCCACCGTAAATTGCAAAGATTGTCTTTATCAGGGGAACTACGACAGGTGACTGGCCGTCCTGACATCTGAATGAACGGTCACCTTTAAATGTTTGATTTCTTCTAGAATATGATGGAAGCAATTGTTTGAGGATAGGAAGTAAATAGCAGCAATAGGGAAGCAATTATTGAGCATACATTCAACGTTAAATACGCCTAGTGACCGTTTATTCTGACGCTCACGATCGATCGTCATGATTCATGAGTGATGGATGACTGATGGAAGATATGATACCTATCTATCGTTTTGGTCGAAAATAACATCTATCCGTTACCTATGCCGTTACCAAGGATTTTTTTCTCGGTCTGAAACATTGAGGGTCTGAAACCGAATATTAAACATTTTGACATTTTTTAAAGGAAAGATGTCAAATGTCATTTATACCTTAACCCCCGTTAGTAGACAGATAGGCGGGCGAACAAGCCGTCTCCCGATTCAAAAGGTTGCGGGTTCGATTCCCGCCTCAAACAAACATTTAAGAAGGTACAGATATTTGTTTCTGATCGGTATGTAAGTATATTCATTACTTATGTTTTTCCAAAAGAAACGATGTATTCTATCCGTTGTCTGGCATCCATGACACAAGCCTAGTTGCTTAGCTTGGGGCCAGATGGCGCTGTATTTTTATTTAGGTTCTTACCCACCGTCCACCTCCCGAGACCACCTGTACCATTATTCACTAAGGTTCAAGTCGTTGGGTGCGCGTGATTAGGGGCGGAGGGGGAGAGGTTTTTGTATGGCAATCTCGCCCTAATCACGCGCGCCCAACGACTTGAAGCTTAGTGAATAATGGCCCTGGAGCCCTATTTTTGAATCGTTCGCCCCGCGTCGAGCGCTCGATTTCTACTGATATTCGTTCGACATCGGAAATTCGCTATTTTTGAATCGCTCGATCGTAACGAGTGGTATCCACCACTCGTCGCCGACAGGCGAGTGGTAGAATAAACGTCAAACAATCAAAGTCAAACATTCGGAAAGGATCTTTCAAAAAATATTTAAGTAGGTATATCTTTTGGGATTATTTAGGACGTGCGTCGGTAATTACCGGTTTCTTAATTATCTGCGTAAAACGAATAAAAATGGACATTTCAAATTTAGACGACGAACGATTCAAAAATACAGAAAATTGGTGTCATGCGACTTGGAAGTCGAGCATGACTTGTAGGCGTATACGACGGCGACGAAGCTATGTCACACGAGCGATTAAAAAATAGAGCCCCTGGGTGAACAGTAGAAAGTTTTATATTCTTTGTACACCTCGGTGTTCCTTCTTAAGCTTCGACGACCTCTGTGGCGCGTCGGGCGAACACCCGACTGCGACGCAGAGGGTTGCGGGTTCGATTCCCGCCGGGAACAAGTATTTATGCTGACCATAAATTCTTGTTTCTGGTTCTGGGTGTTTCCTATATGTATAATATGTATATATTTACAAAAAAAAAAAGTATATAAGTAGTTTATCCGTTATCTGGCACCCATAACACAAGCATTAAGTTGCTTAGCTTGGGGCTGGATGGCGATGTGTAATATGTCCTCAAATAAAATAAAAAAAAAATTAAGCTAGGTAATTTTCATGCGGGTGAAACCGCCTACCGCGACTTGTAAATACAAAAATACAACATTTTCCAGTCCATTGCAATATATCAGATTTATTACAGCTTTTATTCTCTTTTTATAAACCTCAGACCGTTCAAAAAGTCCTTCGAATGCATTTGGGATAATCCCTACAATTAGCGATAGGTACCTACCTAAATACCAGGATTATAAAGATATTTATCAATATAGTGGGATAGAGAGTAATGTTTGGAGATTTTCAATTTTATCAATGTACAGTAGTAGCTGCATCTCGGTAGAGTTCGAATATTACTATTATTGGAATGTTTGCATTCTAATAATTTTTGTTTGATAAATTGATGAGTTAGAAGACTTTAAACTTTACAAAGCAGATGTATAGAATCTTGCTCGTGTTGAACACATTTTTATAACAGCCGTTACGGTGGGTTTGCAATTATGCAGTCGATCGTACTTACCTAATCTAACAACTAGTTTTGAAATAGGTAAAGGTATCCCCTGGGGGACCATAGGGGATCCGCGAGGCGCACCAGTCTAATATTAGATTAACGCCCGTCGTTTTCCCTAGTCCAGAGGGCACGACGAGCGTAAAAACGTTTTCGACAGGGGACCGGCGGGAGTAGGGGATCCGTTAGGGGAGCCGACGAGTGTGAACCAGGAAGAGATCGTTCATTCGTAAAGGGCACAACCCTCCCATTTCATGCAAAATAGTGTATTTCTACATAAAACAGAAAATAATAGAAATCACCTTAAACAATTAAATCTAGCAGCCCTAATATTTAATTTTTGTTATGTCACCTATCTAAGAACACTTGGACTAACGAGTAGAATCTAACGATACCATAAATTCATCGAGTGGTTTGGAAGTTATGGGGGAATAATGAAATTACAAAGTACATACAAAAACATAACCCTTTTCTTGCAGTCGGGTAATTATGGGTAGATGAGATGATAGATAAAGATTTTATTCACTTAATAAAAAGGCACACGACAAACAAACACGTATAGAAAGAAAATTACATCCTACTAACATCATAAATGTAATTAATGAAAAAATTAATGATGTAAATAATGTAATAATAATGTAAAGTATATAAGTAGTATATCCGTTGTCTAGCACCCATAACACAAGTCTAGTTACTTAGCTTGGGGCTAGATGGCGATGTGTGTAATGTCCTTCAATATTTTATTTATTTATTTAATGTGAAAGTTTTTGTGTTTGTTACTCCTTCATGCATTCGGATCGTGATCAAACAGTTTTTTAGTGGAAAAAGTAAAGATGTTTTATCTATTCACTGTACTTACCTAATCTAAATATCTTTGTACCAAGCATATCTTGAAAATGTCAGAGATTTAACCAAAATAAGAAAGTGGACAATAAATAAAGTTAATCCTGAGACATTATTGCCAACTTTTGTACAGAGCGAGCGAGCTATAATACCACAATTTGTTTCCGTTTTTTATTTTAGTCTATTTGAAAGATATATTCTATTGGTAGGATATGTAGACAAATACTTACTTCATTTAGAACATAAGAACTTATCTATTAACTAGCTACGCCCCGCGTTTTCACTCGCGTAAGTCCGGATCCTGTGGGAATGCCAAAAATAGCCCAATTTTTTACTTTAGAAAATTTTTAGTCAATAAGAGTAATTGTCCCGAAATTTTTCGTCGCTTCCTATCAGGTGAGATGAGATTAAACGCGAGTCTATTTTACGTAAAAAAAACTATAAGAAATAATTATTTTAGCTTCATGCAAAAATATTTATTTTAGTAATATCCTTGGGTTACCTACGTACTTAAATGGGATTACGGGGTTCCTGTTACATAAACTAATATTATAAAGCTTAAGAGTTTGTTTGTTTGTTTGAACGCGCTAATATTAGGAGCTAATGGTTCGAATTGAAAAAAATATTATTGTGTTGGATAGTCCATTTATCGAGGAAGGGTATACACTACTTTTTATTTTGATATTCCCACGGGATCGGGACGAACGCGGGTGAAACCGCGGGGCGCAGCTAGTTTCACTTCATCACTTCACTACATAGTATAAAACAAAGTCGCTTTCTCTGTCCCTATATCCCTATGTATGCTTAGATCTTTAAAACTACGCAACGGATTTTGATGCGGTTTTTTAATAGATAGAGTGATTCAAGAGGAAGGTTTATATGTATAATAATATTGCCGTGCGAAGCCGGGGCGGGTCGCTAGTCTATACTAATATTATAAAGCTGAAAAGTTTGTTTGTTTGTTTGAACGCGCTAATCTCAGGAACAACTGGTTCGAATTGAAAAATTCTTTTTGTGTTGGATAGTCCATTTATCGAGGAAGGCTACTTTTTATCCCGATATTCCTACGGGATCGGAAGTTACGCGGGTGAAAACGCGGGGCGCAGCTAGTAATATTATAAAGCTAAAGAGTTTGTTTGTTTGAACGCGGTAATCTCAGGAACTATTAGTTCGAATTGAAAAATTATTTTTGTACTGGATAGTTCATTTATCGAGGAAGGGTATAGACTACTTTTTATTTTGATATTCCCACGGGATCGGAACTTACGCGAGTAAAACCACAAGGCACAGCTAGTACTGTATAAATGGTAGGCTTTCGTTTCATTTCAGTTAGGCAGGCTTCTCGTTTAGGTATCCTATCTGTCTTACTTATAGCGTTATGAGGTCATCAATTCATATTATTTTCATTTTGCCCTTTTCCATTTCAAGTAATGGCTTTGACAGGCTTTGATTAGGTACTTCATTATCTCTCTTTTGGTAGATATTTTTTCCATCTTATATTAAAAGATTTTTTAAATACCTACCTATAGATATTTTTACAATCTATACTAGTCTATACTAATATTATAAACCTGAAGAGTTTGTTTGTTTGAACGCCCTAATCTCAGGAACTACTGGTTCGAATTGAAAAATTATTTTTGTGTTGGATAGTCCTTTTATCGAGGAAGGCTTTATGCTATTTTATATTTCGAAATTCCCACGGGATCGGGAGTTACGCGGGTGACACCGCGGAGCCCTGCTAGTAATTTTATAAAGAAGAAAGATTTTTCTGTTTGTTTTATTTTTATGAGAAAATCCGAGCCACAAAAAGCTTTTTTAAAGATAGATAGATAGATAGATAAACACTTTATTGTACCATAAAAACAAAACACAAAATTAATTCTAACAAAGTACTTACATGATATTAAAATAAAAATAAATTTAGTTAAATAAAAATTAGAAAATTATAAGACACAAAAAAAACTAAAAACTAAAAATGAAAAAATATGGCACAATGGGCGGCCTTATCGCTAAAAGCGATCTCTTCCAGGCAACCTTTGGATGGACAAGAATTGAAAAAGGAAAAAAAAAAATATTGAAAAAATTGAAATATTGATTCTTTTTTAAAAAGATATTGATGAACAAAACAACATGTAAATTAACAAATGAATTGTTTTTCATAGTGACAACAAAGCAAATATTTATCTAATAACCTGTTTCTTAGTAATTTTCTCTGTTTTAAGAAAATTTAGTTTTTGATTAAGGTGGCAGGTACCCTTTATTAACCGCAGGCACCTTACTTATTTCTATTTAATATGAATAGGGTTTAAAACAACTGGATCAATTTTGATGTAACTTAGTAAATTGATATTACTGTATCCTTCGGAGTAGATAGAAGAGGCAACTAAAAATATTTTTCTCGGAAACCAAACTTAAATTTTGTTACCAGAAATTAATTATTAAGGCTGCTTACGCTGCCAAACGCAACGCGCCTGAAATACCCGTCGCTTACAACTAATATTGTTGATTGTAACGAATGTGTTTTGTTTTTCTCAAAAGTGCTGAGATGGAATTGTAGGTGACATTTTTACCAATATTTTGGGGTAATTTCGAGGCGAGAATTCTTTGTCATTTCAAAGCTAGACTAGTTTTAATTCTTAATTTTAGGATAGCTTCAAAACTATAAAAAATATTTCGCTCAAAATCACACCAAAATGTCGATAAAACTGTCACCTACAATTCCATCTCAGCACTTTTAAGAAAAACAAAACACATTCGTAACAATAAACAATTTTCACCAACGAAGGCGACCAGTGCCAGTAGTAACTATTTAGTAGGCTGTGTACCAAGGTCGTTGGCGTATGGACCCCCCTTAAAGTCCGTTAACATCGTCTTTTATCAACTAATCGGAATCTAATTTAGCAGGGAAAGGAAAATAGATTAACAACCTTGGAAACAGAATTAGGCACTTATTCAAATAATAATAAGCTGCTAGCTCACAACAAAGAGAATAAAATTACCTAAAATTTCTGTTTTATTTACTCACTGACATCTCGCCTCCTATCAACAAAAATCAGGAGGCACTGAATAAAAATAAACAGATGTCTCGTTGTTAAAAGAAACTCCATTGAAATAAGCGTTGTAATGATGGTTCCACTTTTATATCACCTGAAATAGCCGGTGAATTTTTTACGTGTTACGACATAAGGGGTGCGCAAGTGTTCAATATTTTGTTGTTGAAAAAATACCATCTGTATAGATTATTACCAGCAGCGCTCCGCCGTTTCACCCGCGTAACTCCCGATCCCGTGGGAATATCAGGATAAAAAGTAGCCTATATCACTCCTAATGAATCGATGTATCTTCATGTCAAGTTTCATCAAAATCGGTCCAATAGTTTCGGAGCCTACTCGTTACAAACAAACAAAGAACCAAATCTTTCCTCTTTAAAAAATTAGTGAATAGTAGTGAAAACGTCTCATCAAGAAACTGAAACTCAAGCGCTATGATTTTCTTTTGGAACTTAGACGTGCACTATGAAGGTTGGTTTCTTTTGTAGGACACTAGCGACCCGCTCCTGCTTCCCACGGCCATATTATGCATGTATTATACATATAAACCTTCCTCTTGAATCACTCTTTCTACTAAAAAAAACTGCATCAAAATCCGTTGCGTAGTTTTAAAAGATCTAAGCATACAAAGGGACAGAGGACGGCGAAAAGTGACTTTATTTTATACTACGAGTATGTGGTGATTATGTATTCTGTATATTAGGAAATCAATATCACGTTTAAAGATTAAAGAGACACCAATGAGCGGCTGAAACTGCGGGGCGCAGCTATAGTTGCTTTATAATGTGTTTTATTACCTTTTTGACGAAAATTGGAGTTCGTTTGTTGCATTTTTAACGGTAACGAGTGTAGAAACTCAATTAAAATCGTAATTTGAAATTTAAAATGCTCATAACATGATTTTTTATTGCCTTATGTTTGGCTCTTAATTAAGCTAAAATGTTTATCATGAAAAATATATCTTTTCCTATTTCCTACATTCAAATTAAAAAACCCTTTCGGGTAATAAAGTGGGTGGGATCTAACAATAAATAATCATTATTGGTGTTTTAGCACATAAGGAAATTAAGAAAATAGTTTTCAAAATGCTATGTCCCCGGCCAGATTTGAACCCATGACTCCCGCTTAACCGTAGCGATGATCCACTGAGCTACGTGAGCACGTAGTGCAGTGGTAAGAAACTGAAAATAATTTTCAAAATTAAATGTTCCCGTCCCGGCTGGATTTGAACCCATGACTCCTACTTTACCGTAGTAGACCTCCACTGACGTAGCGGGCACGTAGTGCAGCGGTAAGAGCAAAGCTACGATTAGGCGGGAGTCGTGGGTTCAAAGTCAGCCGGGGGCATTCTATTTTGAAAAGGGTTTTTAATTACCTACTATAAGAAATATTTTTACAACAAGTTCATCTTTATCAATTTGCAATCGCCCTTCGCCTGCTCAATAAAATAAAATAAGTAAATATTGCAAGACATTCCACACTACGTCATATAGTCCCAAGCTAAGTAACTAGACTTGTGTTATGGGTTCTAGACAACGGATATTTACTACTTATATACTTTTCTTTTATAAATATCATTACATAGTATAAAACAAAGTCGCTTCTCGCTGTCTGTCCCTACGTAAGTATGCTTAGATCTTTAAAACTACGCAACGGATTTTGATGCGGTTTTTTAACTACATAGAGTGGTTTAAGAGGAAGGTTTATAGTCGCATAATATAGCCGTGCGAAGCCGGGGCGGGTCGCTAGTATAGGTACCTATAATACATAGAAACAACTAGGCCACATACAAAAATATCTAAAAGGCTTATTACACTACACTGATTCAGGGTCCCTGAATTCAGGGTGGTTGGGACCTTATTATTTACCTCGATTATTACACTACACTAAAAAGGGACCCTAACTCAGTCGGACAGTGAACAGTGTTGCCACTTCAGTGATTTTTTAGGGAATTTAGGGAATTTTCGAAGTTAGACAGTGATATTCTGAAAAAAAAATCACTGAAAAATATTTTAATGACTTTTAGTGCTATTTATCAAATCTCAAGAAATTTAGAAAATACATATTGGCAACCACCTTAACCGTCAGAATATGATAAATGTATATCTTTGTTTGGTTATGCTGGGGATTTCCCGACTAATCAAACCATGTTAGGTTTTTTAAATTTTTGTCACTGCTAAACACGTTTACAGCATCTTTGTAGTCTATATTTATAAATATAAATATTGCAGGACATTCCACACATCGCCATCTAGCCCCAAGCTAAGTAACTAGACTTGTGTTATGGGTGCTAGACAACGGATATATTACTTATATACTTTTCTTTTGTAAATATATACTTAATATACATACTGTACAAATATATACTTAATATACATAAAGTTTATGTAAATGAATAATTCATTTTTTATTCTATTTACGGACGCTTTATTTCTTTCATCCCGCCACTTCACATTCATTAAAGAAGAAACTCTCTCTGTAATAGCTGAAGAGGCAGGAATGGATAACAAATATGAAATTATTTAAAAAAAAAAAAAAAAAATTAAATTTTATTATCCTTCCTTACTAAATATTTGCTGCCACTTTTGTGCAGTGGTTAATGCAAAGCCATATCACTATTTATTAACTACAATAATTTATGAAATTAATTCTAGAGAAATCACAAACTATGTGAAATAAAGTATTTTCGCGTACTTTATTTTCCTAATAAAGTATAGAGTATACATTTAACCCGAAATAAAGTATATACTTTATTATATAGTACGGTTGGCAACCCTACTAAGGGCCCTAAATATTATTACACTGCACGGTAGTAAGCGCGGTTAGGGAGTAGGCGGACCGGGTCCACTCTGACGCACTAATTAGGGACCTTTACTGCCTAACTCTTATTACACCTCTCTTAATTAAGGGTTAGGGACCCTGAATCAGTGTAGTGTAATAAGCCTCTAAGCATTAATACTTGTATGAGGCGGGAATCGAACCCGCGACCTTGTGTTTGGCAGTCCGTCATGGTGACTATTGTGCCAACTGGGTCGGCTCAATAGTTGTTATCAATCAATCTTTCCCGCACTACGATACCTACCTACGTTTCTATTATTCCTGATATCTTGCCAAGTAAGCACAGGATCGCCGCACCCCAACTTAGTTATTGTATTCTAACGTCCTTTTCTATTGTGATCGGTATAACACCGTTTTGAAAGGACTTCTATGTTGATGACATTTTTAGGGATGATTATCATTATATCGGGCCGTATCCGGGCCGTGTACGTACAATCCACGGTCAAAAGTCTCAGCCACGGTGGGCTGAGACTTTTAAAATCCTGTGCAGCACTATTTGAACATTATAACAACGTTACCTGTGGATCGAACCCGCGTCGGTTGGTGTAGCGGGTGGCAGCTTATACCACTCACACAACTAAAAACATACATGTTGAAAATTATAATCACACTGAGTACTATGAAGGTGAAAGGGTACCTGCGCTCTCTCCATACAAACGTAGTCGACTGTTTCCTCCCTGGATAATGACACTAGCACAAATATTTTTGTGCCATAAAATATATACATTTGTAATCTTAATATATATAAATCTCGTGTCACAATGTTTGTCCTCAATGGACTCCTAAACCACTTAACCGATTATAATAAAATTCGCACACCATGTGCAGTTCGATCCAACTTGAGAGATAGGATAGCTTACATCCCGATATTCCCACGGGATCGGGAGTTACGCGGGTGAAACCGCGTAGGGCAGCTAGTAGTTTGTATGGAGAGATACCCCCGGTACCCTTTCCTCTTAATTCAAGTGTTTATATGTATTTGTGTGTAACGTATTGGACTTACGACCATTAGAAGAAGGTCGTAAGTCCAATACGACCATAAGAAGGTCGTAAGTCCAATACTGGTAGTATTTTTGTCGCAAACTGATAGTGAACTTATGACGAATACTGTACGTAAATATATAGTTATTGATTAAAAGGTTACCTACTTCCGCTTGTATAAAGTTTTCCATTTAAAATCCAACTGGGAACAGCAGAGCGGTTTGTAACCGCATCGAAAACCCAAACTAAAGTTATAAGCGAAATTACGATATCTACGACTCGTGTTTGCAACTATTTACAAGCGTTCAGTTTCAAGTATCTAAGTAGGTAAGTACCTACATTGATATTTCCTTAGTAGATAAAGTTGTACTTGTACCTATACGGGCTGTTTTCCGCAATAAGAACCTTTTTAATTGGGTCCTTTTTGCGTGAGGATGGAGTTGGCTTGCCCAGCACTGGACATGGTCAACTAATTCATCAACTGCACCGCTAGATGGCGCCATATTAAAAATGTATGAAGAAACCGCCCGCCGGGCGGTCAGCTCTGCCAGCTGAGAGGAGAGAGAAGAGAAGAGAGAAGAGAGAGAGAACTTGTCAATACTTCTGGAGCCAACTTAACACGAAAAAAATTCTTAAGAAAAATCCATTGGTGCACTTTGGTGCTTCGATTAGATAAATTTGTTGATAAGTCTCATAGAAAACTAGCAGCGCTCCGCGGTTTAGCCTGCGTAGTTCCCGATCCCGTGAGAACATCGGGATACAAAAGTGGCAGTTATTCCCAATGAAAGCTAGTATTAATGAAAATCATTGTCATTTCTAAGGCAGAATTATTTATGGATTATTTTCATAATAAACACTAGTCACTCTCGGAAATATTTGAGGCACATTAATGTAATCAAAATCATCATTCACTTGAACGTTTCGGACAGAAGCTTTACCCAAGTTATATGACAGAGCTGCTAAAACTATTAATATTATGCCGCTACACAACACCGTTAATGTTATTGTTAGTGGAGTCCAAAATGCGAACACAATATATTGCGGTTTTGGTGTTAAAGTTGTGGTTAGAGGGCCGTCTGTTGTAGTAGGGTTGCCTGTTGTGGTAGGAATTGTTGTAGTAGGGCTGCCTGTTGTAGTAGGGCTGCCTGTTGTGGTAGGGCTGCCTGTTGTGGTAGGGCTGCCTGTTGTGGTAGGGCTGCCTGTTGTGGTAGTAAGGCTGCCTGTTGTGGTAGTAAGGCTGCCTGTTGTGGTAAGGTTGCCTGTTGTGGTAGTAAGGCTGCCTGTTGTGGTAGGGCTGCCTGTTGTGGTAGTAAGGCTGCCTGTTGTGGTAGGGCTGCCTGTTGTGGTAGTAAGGCTGCCTGTTGTGGTAGTAAGGCTGCCTGTTGTGGTAGGGCTGCCTGTTGTGGTAGTAAGGCTGCCTGTTGTGGTAGTAAGGCTGCCTGTTGTGGTAAGGCTGCCTGTTGTGGTAGGGCTGCCTGTTGTGGTAGGACTGCCTGTTATGGTAGTAAGGCTGCCTGTTGTGGTAGGGCTGCCTGTTGTGGTAGGGCTGCCTGTTGTGGTAGGGCTGCCTGTTGTGGTAGGGCTGCCTGTTGTGGTAGGGCTGCCTGTTATGGTAGGGCTGCCTGTTGTGGAAGGGCTGCCTGTTGTGGTAGGGCTGCCTGTTGTGGTAGTAAGGCTGTCTGTTGTGGTAGGGCTGTCTATTGTAGTTGGGAATCCATCTGTGTTGGTTAGAGCGCTGTCTATTGTGGTTAGAGGGCTGTGTGTTGCAGTTGAAGTGTTGTCTTCATACAAAGTATATTCTTTATCAGGATACAAAGGGCCATATCGGAGGGTATCGACAGTATTTGTTGAAGTTGTGGAGCTATATTTTGCATTTCGAGGGCCGTCTCTTGTAGTTGAAGTGGTGTTATACAATTTACATTCTTTACCAGGATCCATTGACAGAGGAACGTACCGGAATGAATCGACAATTATAACTGAATTTGCTGAGGCAGTTCCCATAAATGCAACCTGCAAAGTACGGAATTTGTCTATTAACTAAACTAGTGAAAATTGGTGAAAACTACAAAAAATAGCTATTTCTTTTAATTTGCCATAGTTACTATGTTTATTCCTAAAATTGATCTCTATCGGCAAGACTATCCATTGGTATAAAAATATAGTATGAATATTTTTTTGCAAAATCAACGGTTCGATTCCTGGCGAGGGTACTTAATGACTTTTTCGAAAATCTAATGATGCAGTTTTAGTTTTTATCATAATCGCAACTGCAACTGTTTAATCTTAAATTGAGTTCGGAGTTCCTTTCAGCATTTTTCTCTATCTCTTATAGTTTACTAGGGACCGTCCCGTCCCGGCTTCGCACGGCTATATTATGCATGTATTATACTTCATCGCTTTATTCTTCAGATAATAGTATAAAACCAGGTAGTCCCTTTATCCTACAGGCAACATTCGCACGTTTTTATTTAGAGAAATCACTCGATTAAAAGTATCGAGTGTTAATCGATATAAGTACCATACTACCTTCCCTAGCATTCTAGCTCATTCCTTTTTCGTGCGGCAACGACGACGCACGCGCTGCTAAATTCAACATGCCGAAACGCAGCGCCGACGAAAAATTAAAAAAGTACCTTCGAAAAATAAGAAGAATAGAAAGAAAGTCTGAACCACAACGACGTCGTATACGACAAATTATCGATTCGTCGGAAGACGAAGAAAATCGTCCAGGTACGTACTTACATACTTACTTTGTGCGTTCATTTGTTCGAAGATCGGGATTGACTGCGAGTCAATTGCGATAACGTGGTTAACTGCGAGTTATCCACGAACGTAATATGCAGAAAATACGTGAAATCTCAGTGATTTTCATGCAAACCTGCCATTATTGTCTGCGAGACAACTTCTTTTCTTCACGAAATTCCGAACTACCCACATCAAATTTTGAAAATGTTTAACTGCAAAGTAATTATGACAATTATTGTATTCATTTTTAGATACAATAAATGACGAACAAACAAGACCGGATGAGCCCGAACGGCCACCGCCCACGACGATAGAATCGGAACCAATGGAAGATGGAGCCCAAGTTGCCCCCGCGGAGGACACCCCAGAGGTCACTTTGGATCCAGACTTACTGTCGGCATTGGGTGTCTCCACTTCCGATACTCCAGACTTTGGAGACCCAATTCATAGCAGCCTAGCTGAATTATGGCTGCCGTTGTTGCGGAAGGGATTACCAAAGGAGGAAAAAACAAACCTCCTAAAGGAATACCTAATACCGGCAAACTGTAAGTTGTTACAAGCTCCCAAACTCAATGCTGAAATATCGGCCGCAGTGGCTGAGGTCGTCCGTAACCGAGACAAAAAGATAGAAGGCTTCCAGCAGACCCTCGGTGCCGGTACTTCCGCCGTAAACCGCGCCATGGACACGCTTTTAACATCAGATAACAAGATCAACGCACTGAAGACGCTCAGCGACGGCTGCCGCCTACTATCTGACTTGCATTCTTCATTGTCAGCCGACAGAAAAAGACTAATTATGCCAAGCCTTGAAAAGAAATTTCTACATGTCATACAAGACACAGAACGAGACGAGACTCTCTTCGGCACATCACTTGGCGAAAAAATAAAAGCTAGCAAAGCCATTGAAAAGCAAGGCCAACAAATTAGGAAACCGATGAATCAAAAACAGGCCTCCACTTCCCAGGCACCGGCCGTCCGTTCTACCTATCAGGGAAACTGGTCGGGACCTCCTCGTTACCCGTCGAACAGGGGGGGGCGGGGAGGTCTACGGAAGCCGGCTGCGCTCCCCGCACGCAGTCCGTACAACGCGACTTCGACGCCACAACCTGCATCGAAGGGCCAGGGACAGAACAAATCCCGTGCCGACGCTCACCATTAAATCAGGTACACGCAGGTAGGCTTACCTATTCATTTAACTGTTGGTTACACATAACCAAAAATAATGTAATTTTATCGTGGATCCAACAAGGCTATACGATACCATTTTGTAGGAAAGTAACACAGTCTGTAGTACCGCGTTCAAAACTATCTCAAGAGGATAGTCAAGATATGTTGGTAGCTATACAAAACCTAAAACAATTAGGAGCTGTATCACCTTGTAATCCTAGTAATGTACAGTTCATATCCAGTATATTTTTAGCACCTAAGCCAAATGGTAGCAAGAGATTCATTCTGATCTTGAAACCATTAAATAAATTTATTTTTAACTACACATTTTAAAATGGAAGACCACAGAACAGCAGCGAAATTAATTCCACAGGATGGATTTTTGGCTACCATTGATTTAAAAGAAGCCTATCTTTTAGTACCTATCGCCCCTACGGATAGAAAGTACTTAAGATTCGAATTTCAAAATCCTAACCTTAAAAAACATACAATATATGAATTTAATGCTATGCCGTATGGTTTGTCTGTAGCTCCACGAGTCTTCACAAAAATCATGAAGGAGGTTATTACCTACCTTCGAAAACAAGGGCATAGGTCAGTGATATACCTTGACGATATATTATGTATTGGGGACAGTTATGAGGAATGTGCTTACAATGTAAACTCAACTTTACAATTATTGAAATGTTTAGGTTTTGTCATAAACTATGATAAAAGTTCACTGTGTCCTAAGAAAGTTATTAAGTTTCTAGGATTTATGTACGACACTAATAATATGTCAATGTCATTACCTATGGACAAACGTAACAATATTGCTCTGTTGATTCAGAAGTTTTCACAATTACCTACATGTAAAATAAGAGACCTAGCTAAACTAATAGGTGTACTCATCTCAGCATGTCCCGCTGTGAAGTATGGTTATTTATATACAAAAACCCTAGAACGATCTAAATACTTAGCCTTACAAGAACATAATAATAACTATGAGGCTAAAATAAAACTTTCGAACATTATTTTAGATGATTTGAACTGGTGGAAAGCTAATATTTTTACAACATGTTTGAACTTTAAACAACCTGTTTACAAATATGAAATATATAGTGATGCATCTAGAAGTGGTTGGGGCGCCGTTTGCAACGGAGCCAAAGTAAATGGCAGATGGTCATCTAGTGAAAAACAATATCACATTAATTACCTTGAACTACTGGCGGTATTTTTAGGCTTAAAAAGTTTTATAAGCAGTGAACGTGATTGCGCAATATTGTTACGAGTCGATAATACAACGGCTATAAGTTACATCAATAGGATGGGAGGTATCCAATTCCCACACTTAAATAATTTAACGCGAAATATTTGGCAATGGTGTGAAAACCGTAATATTTGGCTATTTGCCTCTTATGTAAATACTAAAGATAACTGTGCTGACGCAGAATCTAGAAAAATTAATCCAGATACTGAATGGGAATTAACTAACGATACCTTTCATACCATATCCCAACTATTTGGTCAACCAGAGATCGACTTATTTGCTTCTCGAAGCAATGCTAAATGTGAGATTTTTACTTCTTGGAAACAGGAACCAGATGCTTTCGCCGTAGACGCATTTACAATAAGTTGGAAATCTAATTTTTTTTATGCTTTTCCACCATTTCCTATTATTTTAAAGTGCTTAGGAAAAATCATAGACGACGGAGCCTCTGGTATACTGATTTTTCCATATTGGCCGTCGCAGCCATGGTTTCCTCTGTTAGAGAGACTACGTGTATCCGAGATATATTTCTTAGACCCTAGTAAATGTTTAGTACAATTACATTTCAGAGCGCATCACCCCCTTCATGCGCACCTTACCCTGGGTGCCGCGAAACTCTGCGGGCGGCGTTCGCGCGACGTGGTTTCCCACCTCAGGCGCTCGACCTAATGTTGGCATCGCTGTCTGACAATACTCTCAAGCAATACGGGGTTACCTTAAAGCTCTGGTGGCAATTTTGTAAGGACAACAATAGTAATGTATCGAACGATTCAATTCCTCTCGTTTTAACTTTTCTATCGGAACAATTTAACAAAGGATGTTCGTATGGCTCCCTTAATAGCCACCGTTCTGCACTGTCATTGTTACTAGGCGACAGAATAGGTACTGACGCACATATAAAACGTCTACTTAAAGGAGCTTACAAAATTAGACCTAATCTTCCCAAGTATACTTCAACTTGGGACCCACAAATTGTACTTAACTTTATCTCTAATTGGTACCCTAATTCATCACTTACTTTAGAACAAATAACAAAAAAAATTAGTTATACTATTAGCACTATGTACAGGACATCGAGTTCAAACACTCTCCATGATACGTCTAGAAAATATCTCAATAGAACAGAATGGTATTAGGATAGCCATAACGGACATAATAAAAACATCGGCACCCGGTCGGGACAACCGTTGCTTTTCTTACCATATTTCCGTGAAAATTTAAAAATTTGTCCCGCTTCCGTTCTCAGTGATTATATTTTGCTAACACAAAATTTGAGGACCTCGAACGTGGGTATACTATTGTTGACCATAAAACAACCACATAGAGCAGCCACTGCCCAGTCCATTAGCCGCTGGATCAAACAAATATTGTCAGAGAGCGGTGTTAACACAAACACCTTTAGCGCGCACAGTACGCGCCACGCGAGCACGTCCGCAGCTAGATCCGCAGGACTCAGTATAGATGTAATAAGGAGGACTGCCGGCTGGACCGGTACATCCTCAGTGTTTGCCAAATTTTATAACCGGCCAATCATTGCCGAATCCGATGGCGATTTCGCCAGAGCCGTGGCTCTTACCTAATTGTTAAGATTGATTAACTTGTTGTAAGAAAATTTACCCTAATTTTGTTAACATTTCTAGTAATATGTTAAATTTTGTTATTTTTTGTTTTTCTCTAATATAAGAAATAACGTGATGAAATTTATTTCATTTATTCACACAAGTACTAATTTAATATTAAGTAGCAAAGAAACAAAACTTCCATCTCTAAATATCTACCTGGTTTTATACTATTATCTGAAGAATAAAGCGATGAAGTATAATATGTGATTAAACGAACTCCAAAGTGAAGTTCTATCAATATTATACGAATCGCTTTATTCGAAGATAATAATGGTTACCCAAAACCCACCCTAATATCATATCAATAAATCATAATTAATATGATCCCTGAAAACTTGGGAAGTATTGTTTCCAAATCTCTAAAAAGAATGAGCTAGAATGCTAGGGAAGGTAGTATGGTACTTATATCGATTAACACTCGATACTTTTAATCGAGTGATTTCTCTAAATAAAAACGTGCGAATGTTGCCTGTAGGATAAAGGGACTACCTGGTTTTATACTATTATCTTCGAATAAAGCGATTCGTATAATATTGATAGAACTTCACTTTGGAGTTCGTTTAATCACATATTATACATATAAACCTTCCTCTTTAATCACTCTATCTATTAAAAAAAACCGCATCAAAATCCGTTCCGTAGTTTTAAAGATATAAGCATACATAGGGATATAGGGACAGAGAAAGCGACTTTGTTTTATACTATGTAGTGAAGATATAGCCCTGAAGGCCCACATAATAAATTCACCCTGTATATAATTATCTTGTCGCGGTGTTAGTTACCTATCCTGTACCAATTTGTATGAAATGTTTTGTGTATATTCAATTTTATTAGTCATTTGGTTATGAAAGCTAAAACAAAAAGGGGACAAGAAAAAAAAACTTCCTTACATATCCTTGAAATGGATGGTTTCCTGGTAACGTATTTCTCAGGCGTAACACCAACCAATCACTTTTCGCGCCAATTATGGATGAGTTTCCCACTTGGAGATGATGTCCAATTTCAGTCCGTTGTAACAGATTTACAAACAAATTATCAGTAGCATATGTTTTTAAATAAACATGAACTTCCACTAATGCACTTGGTATCATTGTAATATCAAAAGAAGCAGTGCAACTTAGAGTATTTGATGGTGATATAAACCAAACTGGTGATGCAGCCATTGATCCATTTTTGGCTCTATGATTCCACTTTGCAAGCCGCTGGCACTGCGTTACGTTTGTCGTGAACGAATCGTCGTAATCTTCAAAATAATATCTAACACATTCATCACTTAAAACATCGTGAATGAACAGAAAAATAAACAAGTATTTATGATACATTTTTAATACTAGAAATAGTTTCGTATAATGATGCTCGCATGGAACTAATAAATTGATTGTTATCTTTTAGATAATCATATATAGTTCGAGGATAAAATACACGTATTCAAGAACTGCACTTATAAATATACAAGTGCTTATTTGAGTGTTTCCTATCGTATGAAAATATATTTTTTTAGTAAGTACGCTAATTGTCATTGTTCTTACAGGGAAGGAAACATCGTGATGATAGGTACCCGCGGCTTAGTTAGTCCCCAGATGTATTTGACAAGTTCTATACTCTGGAAACGGTCGACTAAGCTGAGGGGGTAGCATAGGTGCTGGACAAGCCTAATCTGACCTCACGCAAACAGGACCTGGCTATCACTACATAGTATAAAATAAAGTCACTTTTCGCCGTCCCTATGTCCCTTTGTATGCTTAGATCTTTAAAACTACGCAACGGATTTTGATGCGGTTTTTGATGTGAAACATCTATAGCCGCACGTAAAACCGATTTCAGCCGTGGCGACGCACAGTTGGTCGAAACTGCAAATGATGGACATAGGGCTGTTTTTCGATGCAGATCGTTAGAGCTCACTATAGCCGCACGTAAAACCGATTTCTGGCGTGGCGACGCATGCCGTGGCGACGCACAGTGGGTCGAAACTGCAAATGATGGACATAGGGCTGTTTTTCGATGCAGATCGTTAGAGCTCACTATAGCCGCACGTAAAACCGATATCTGGCGTGGCGACGCATGCCGTGGCGACGCACTGTGGGTCGAAACTGCAAATGATGGACATAGGGCTGTTTTTCGATGCAGATCGTTAGAGCTCACTATAGCCGCACGTAAAACCTATTTCTGGCGTGGGGACGCATGCCGTGGCGACGCAGGCGTCGCCACGCTATATGATGGTATATATATACAGTCTATATGCAGTAGTGTGTACGGTGTGGCGACGTCGCCACGCTATATGATGATATATATATATAGTCTATATTATTATGCAGTAGTGTGTATGGTGTGGCGACGTCGTCGCCACGCTATATGATGGTATATATATACAGTCTATATGCAGTAGTGTGTACGGTGTGCATGCGCAATCGACTGTGCGATTCTATCACAATCTGGTCTTTTCTGCATATTACTTTTACAAAATAATGTCGATGTTTCACATCTGCCAGGCGTCCCGTGACGGCTCACATTTTTTTTAATAGATTGGTGATTCAAGAGGAAGGTTTATATGTATAATACATGCATAATATAGCCGTGCGAAGCCGGGGCGGGTCGCTAGTATATACATAAATCAATGCCACTTTTCGTTGTAATTTTATAACTCAAGAACGGGCTCACCTATCCAAACCAAATGTTTAAGCTTTGTTCGGACTATTTAGTAGATGGTTTATGTGCAGTTTGCACAAAATCGGTCGAGAGGTTCTTCATTTATCACATTTTTTTATATGGTAAAAACAACAACAACAACATACAGACGAATTGAGAACCTCCTCCTTTTTTGAAGTCGGTTAAAAAGAACGTTTGCCGGGACAGTAAGTAATATACATAGGTATAAATGTAATAAATTAATATTGACGACCCAGTTGGCACAGTGGTCACCATGCCGAACTGCCAAACACAGGGTTGCGGGTTCGATGCCCGCCTCAGACAAGTGTTTATGCTTAGATATTTTGTCTATGGTCTGGTTGTTTCTATGTTTTACTAGCTGTCCCGGCAAACGTTGTTTTGCCATATAAAAAAAATGAAGAACCGCTCGACCGATTTTGTGCAAACTTCACATAAACCATCTACTTAATATTCCGAACAAAGCTTAAACATTTGGTTTGGATAGGTGAGCCCGTTCTTGAGTTATAAAATTACAACGAAAAGTGGCATTGATTTTTTTTATATATAGATAGAGATAGAGAAGAAGAGATAAGAATATATTTAGAAAAGAAAAGTATTTGTATTATATCCGTTGTCTAGCACCCATAACAAAATTCTAGTTACTTATTATGGGGCTGGATGGCGATGTGTGGAATGTCCTGGAATATTTATTTATCTAGAAGAATCACCTTCATATTTTGAAACATCAATAACTTTGTACCGCTTTTAAGCGATTTCAAAAATATCAAAACTTCGATTTATTATATGTATAGATAGCTTAAAATTAAGCTAGCTTTGCCCTGACTTCGCTGTGGTTTTGTGTAATGCACCCAACATTGTGAATAAACCTAACCAAAATCGCGGAACGCATTGATAGCGCGATCTAAAATTACCTGTGCTGCCATCTGTTAGCAAACGTTGGCAACTCTAAAAACTTTTTCACATTCGCTTGAGATTCTAGTAAAAACATGAAATTATTAAGAGCGGCTTGCTTGTGATTATGCTTAAATATAATTAGCTGAATACAATTAATGTATTGACAGGTAATCCTATCTTCTTTATATATACAGGGTGATTTTTTATGTGGGCATTCAGGGCTATATCCTAATTATGAAATAGCGAAAAATGCTTAAAGGAGTTGCGTGCCCGATTTTGACAAAAACAAAAACTGCATCATTAGATTTTAGGGCAAGTCATTACCCTAGCCGGGAATCGAACCTGTTGATTTTCCAAAAAAATAATCACCTATATTTTTATACCAATCGACAGTGTTGCTGATAGAGATCAATTCTTGGAAACATAGTATGGCAAATCAAAGAAATAGCTCATTTTTAGTAATCTGTACGTGTGTATGTCACTGAGCTCCTCATAAACGGCTGGACCGATTTGAATGATTTTTTTGTATGCGTTTTGGTGGCGCCTTGGATGGATTACATTCATAAATGATTTTTTTTTTATATGGCAAAACAACTTTTGACGGGACAGCTAGTTTGATTATATTTTAACTAGCGACCCGCCCCGGCTTCGCACGGCTATATTATGCATGTTTTATACATATAAACCTTCCTCTTGAATCACTCTATCTATTAAAAAAAAAACCGCATCAAAATCCGTTGCGTAGTTTTAAAGATTTAAGCATACATAAGGATATAGGGACACAGGGACAGAAAGCGACTTTGTTTTATACTATGTAGTGATAGTGATAGTGATAACCACAATATATATTATTATCTCATCATATCGATCGTCTTTTGTTTCTAAATCAAAGTTGGTGTTATACGTAGTTGGTATTTTACTTAGATCGAAGTTAGAACTCGCAAAATACCACTTACGTAAAATACCAACTTCGCATAACAAGTTGGTTTCTTACGTAAGTGATTTTAATCATACTTTGACAATTGGTTAAACATATTTATAAGAATTATCGTTTCCATTTTCAAATATTTTATCTACAATCAAAAGACTTTATATGCGCGCGAAAATTAAAACCGGTCCCATTTTTTTCACGGTTTGCCGCCCGCCCTAATAGCAGGGCGGCATAACGCGTTAGGCGGCCGAGCGGAGAGCCCGTGTCGGAATAGCGCCCACCGTCTCCTCGCGATCCAAGTTCTAGTTAACACTGTTGTTTTAAAGGACTAAATGGTGAGTTGTTTTAGTAAAGTTATTCAGTAGTTGGATGGTTTAGTTGTTCGATTTACATACAAAAATAGATTATCTAAACTACATAGTATAAAACAAAGTGGCTTCCCGCTGTCTGTCCCTATGTATGCTTAGATCTCTAAAACTACGCAACAGATTTTGATGCGGTTTTTTTTAATAGATAGAGTGATTCAAGAGGAAGGTTTATATGTATAATACATGCATAATATAGCCGTGCGAAGCTGGGACGGGTCGCTAGTATACTTATAATACATAGAAACAACCAGACCACAGACAAATATCTAAGCATAAATACTTGTCTGAGGCGGGAATAGAACCCGCAACCCTGTGTTTGGCAGTCCAGCATGGTGACCATTGTGCCAACTGCATGGGTCGTCGTAATGTGTTTTGATAGATTATTAAAAAAAACCGCATCAAAATCCGTTGCGTAGTTTTAAAGATTTAAGCATACAAAGGGATATAGGGACAGAGAAAGCGACTTTGTTTTATACTATGTAGTGACAAGATAAAACATCGATTTTTGAAATACAACAGCTTTTTGTATATACATTTCCCTTGGTTTTAATAATATAAACCTTTACAGTTTTTCCATGTGAGAGATACACAATTGATTTATTTTCAACTAGCGACCCGCCCCGGCTTCGCACGGCTATATTATGCATGTATTATACATATAAACCTTCCTCTTGAATCACTCTATCTATTAAAAAAAACCGCATCAAAATCCGTTGCATAGTTTTAATGATCTAAGCATACATAGGGATATAGGGACATAGGGACAAAGAATGCGACTTTTTTTTATACTATGAATGATTCACAATTAAGTACCTACAAATAAAATTAAAAGCAAATAAAACTTAAAGAAAAGAGAGATTAGTTTATCTTATGGTTTTTCATTTCACATTTTTTTCGTATGCGTAAAAATTATTAAAGTCCCCTAGCTAACCCGCGATAAGATACTTCCTTCCAAAAAATATTGTTGTGTTCATCCTGTCTCTACTCTCCAGTCCTTTACCCCAAAATAAATGAACAAAACAAAGCAATTGTAACAATGCCTTAGTTAGGTACAATGACCGATACCTACTCCAAACAATTTCAAGCCTTCAGAATTCAAGTACCGTCACAAAATGCCTTTACTGCTCGGATCGCGTGCTTAAATTACATTTTAATATGGTATATTAATTTTTGCGAGGAATTCTGGGCCAGAGTCACCCCGAAGTCTTTAAGTCCTATCCCGAAAGGATGTTTGGGTATTTTTTAAATGAGGAACATTGTTTCTTGTTTATGAAAATGGGTCGAGTTATAATCGGATATTTTTTGTCCTAAATTGGGTGTAATCATGAAGAGAATATTGGATTAAAATGTAATAATATCTTACAAAATATGAAGTAGGTCATAGCTTTATATATTCAGCTAATTACAGTACTAATTTTGAAGCATTTTTGCAATATATCAATTGAAAATAACTAGTTAACTAGGTACATAGTTTTTAACAAAGTCGCTTCCCGCAGTCTGTTATGCTTAGAGCTTTAAAACTACGCAACTGATTTTGATAATAGAGTGATTCAAGAGGAAGGTTTTTAAGTAGGTATAAAACATGCATAATATAGCCATGCGAAGCCGGGGCGGGTGGCTAGTTAAATATATAGGTATTATTAGGTATACTAGTTAATTACTAAAGTTTAATCATTTGTTCACATTAAATTAAAAAATGAAAATTACAATGATTAAAAACAACAAAAAGCAAATAAAATACAAGGTAGGCGGAGTGGGGGATTTTATTTTCGTTACGGAATTTCTTGATTCGGTCGCCGCGCTCAAAGCCCGCGATAAAACCTATGCAATAGCTTAAAAATACTTACAAAATACAAAAAAAATCACTAGTTAAATAGATTTATTTTCTAAAAACTTTGAAAAGCTTTTCAAGAGATGAGTTAAAAATGAATTTGTTTCGAAAGTCTAGACAAGTCTTATCTGAATGAACAGAGAACAGCTTATATAAAAACTTTGGAGGACATCCTTCAAGTTTTCAGTTAGCGAGAAAATTTTACAGTAAACTTGTCCTGGAGAGTTTAGTGAGATCGATTATAATAATGGAATAAATTTCAGCCAATTTTATTAAGAAACTAGCTGTTCCGGCAAACGTTATTTTGCCGTATAAAAAAATGTGATAAATAGAGAACCACTTGACCGATTTTGTGCAAACTTCACATAAACCATCTACTAAATAGTCCGAACAATGCTTAAACTTTTTGTTTGGATAGGTGAGCCCGTTCTTGAGTTATAAAATTACAACGAAGAGTGGTATTGATTTTTATATATACTATAGATGTACGTAAACTATTTTAACCGATATAATTACAAATATTAGGTTTTAACAAAAACCAAAATAAACCCGATTAAAAGGCATTTGGACACAACAGGCATAGGAACTTAAAATACCGCGATGCACTTTGAGCTACCATTCGATGGAGGATATTACAGCGAACAAATAATGCCTTCACACCAAACCTCTAAAGCATCTTTCTCTAAAGCCTCTAACTAAAGCAAGTTTCAGAGTTATTTTGATAAGTATTAATGATTTTTTTTGTATGCGTTTGGGTTGCGCCCTGGATGGTTTAGATTCACACATCAGCCCGGTTTTTTTAAAATGGCAGAACGGCATTTGCCGGGACAGCTTGTAGGTATATCGATTACGTAAGTTTGCGTATAGTTTCTGCGATGAATAACAAAAAAGCTTTAAGGAACTCTACAATGCTCTGCGATAAATAACAAAAAAAAATCTCCGTCTACAATACATTATCTTTTCATTATTAATAAATAAATACGCGTTTAGTAGACAAGTTTTGTCCATAAACCTGACCCTTATTAATCCACAGACAAAGCGAGGAACGGTGAAAGTAAACTGTATTAGCTCATAAAAGGTGCGGAATCTCATAGCAATATTTAATCCATAGATTAGAATAACATTACAGAAGTGCTTTAACTCTACCTATCTATGACTGTAGAAAATTCCATAAAGTACATCTATATTACTTATATATAAAAATCAATGCCACTTTTCGTTGTAATTTTATAACTCAAGAACGGGCTCACCTATCCAAACCAAATGTTTAAGCTTTGTTCGGACTATTTATAGTAGATGGTCTAGGTGAAGTTTGCACAAAATGGGTCGAGCGGTTCTTAATTTTTTTTTTTTTTTTTGTATATGGCAAAACAACGTTTGCCGGGACATCTAGTTGAATATATTTTTAACCGACTTCAAAAAAGAGGATCTCAATTAGATTGCAAATACAGAAACTATTTTATTACATTAATACAATTTTGTGCCGCCTAATGAGAAACTCCTCTCAACTCCTCCTCCTACGTGGAAGTCACTCAACCAACTCCAGACCCAAGTAGGCCGCTGCAGACAAAATATGACCCACTGTGTGGTCCTTACACATGAATCACATCCTACAATGTCTAGCCCCAACACCTGCATGTTGGACGACTTAAATAGGCCATTGAGTAGCTATGCCACAATATTGGTCAGACAGAATTTAAAGACTTTACCCTGACAGGAAAATAAGAAGATTAAGTTTGGATGATTGTACTACTTTTCAATATTTTCTCTTCGATTCCACTCTATTGGATCTCAATCTATTGGACTATTAATATTTAACTTATTGACATATTTAACTTGTTTTGAATTGTATTATTTAATTATTATTGTATTGTGTTGTGTTTTGTAATGTTGATAATTTATTTCTATATTGGATTATAACTTTAGCAAATACAGTCCGTATTTGCTAAAGTTATAATAAATTGGACAAAAATTTATGTACTACACCTAAGGTAAAATTTAGTCGGAAATAATTTAAGCAAAATTATCTGCTTAAATATGTACCTACCTTTTAATATGCAATAAAGTATTTCATTCATTCATTCATATTTCATTTCATTCATTCATTCACTCCCAAAACAGTTATCTTTATACCACTTCTTAACCCTTTCAATTTCTCTGGTAAAACTATGTACCTATGGTTAAAATTGTATAGCAAAGGGCAGTGGTTTAACGACGGTTACCTTTTTACAAAGAGTTTAATATTCAAATAGGTATAAGAGATACCTACATTACCTAGCACTTTTGTTATCTAACCAGGGCTTATATTTGCGTACGGTACTGGACAATGGGATGTAGGAAATTTAACAAGGCTTACTCAAAATAACATGGACTATAGATCGACTTTTTTAATAAACTTTAAAACAACAAATAGTCGAAAAATAGTTTGAAAATTTTGACTAAAAACTTACATAATAATATGATATATTTAACACTAGCGACCCGCCCCGGCTTCGCACGGCTATATTATGCATGTATTATACATATAAACCTTCCTCTTGAATCACTCTATCTATTAAAAAAACCCATCAAAATCCGTTGCGTAGTTTTAAAGATTTAAGCAGTCAAAGGGAAATAGGGACAGAAAAAGCGACTTTGTTTTATACTATGTAGTGATAGTGAAGTGATAACCCACATATCAAACGACATGACTAAAGCATACTCGATTAGCGAATCAGCGCACTAATAGTTGAGTCTTTAATACAATAAGTGTTTACTTCTCTTCATATACTTACACATATTACATACTAACAGTGCAAGTTAAATAAAAACTTGTAAAAAATGAGGAATGTATATTTTTATATATGGTCACCAATTACTCGAAGATGGATCAACCGATTGAGATGATTCTTTTTAGGATGAAAAGGGGGTATTTCAGGGGTGGTCTCATAAAAATTTGGCGAGAATTTGATAAGAGGTACAGAATTATCTACATCTCGAGCTTCCAGCAAATTGCTCGTTTTCAAATTGTACCAGTTGAATTGGCCCCTAAACTAATAGATATAGATTGACTGAGGAGTTTTTTGATGATAACTTTCTTTTTATCACAAAACTCCTCAATGAGTTACAATAACGATTTACACTTTTAAGATTTTTTATTATTATCTATTTTATTTTGGAAAATTCGTGTTAAAATGAATAATTTTGGAGGAACTTTATTAAGTTTAATGGCAGGCTTGGAAAATATACCCAATTTAATCAAAAAAGATTGAAATCAGTCCTCACCATTATATTCAAAGAAAAAATGCGCCATTTAAAGTGTAAATGGACCATTTTTTCCCTAATTATACAAATTAAGGTCCATTCACACCGGCGACATTCAAAGGTGACTTCAGTTGTAATTTAATAATTTCTTTGACTCACTTGGGCGCTTTAATAAAGGAAAACATTGGGTAGGCTCTATCTGGATTGTATAGCTGCAGTGAAATTCGTGAAACGACTTCTGTATCTACATGGATGTAGCTAATTCAACGTTTTTTATAGTATTAGGCAACAGTTAAGAAGGTTAGGTTAAGGGCTCTAACATAAATAATATATAAATATAATAAAATATAAACATAATATATATCCGTGTCCAATACAACAATGGCTTCAGAATGTTGTTCGGACTGCCTCGTTACTGCAGCGCGTCGACAATGTTCGCGGACGCACGAACCGACGACGATTTCAGTGCAATAATGCGTAAGCGCTGTGCATCTTTAATGCGGAGAGTGCGCGCCAGTCGGAACAGCATTCTGCAGACGGTCGTCGACAGTTGGGACAGCCCTTTATTACGTCGTTGGGTGCAATTGCACATTACATAACCCACGATGCCTACGTATCCGACCTATAAGTACCTAATTTTAAACACCTACCACCTAAATATATTATTGAGTAGGTACTAACCCTATAATTTAAGTTTTACTAACAAAATTATGGACTATGTCTGAAATAAATAAACTATTATTATTATAAAGGTTAGATTAACTACATCTTCTTTGCTTACATCCGTTCCGTTACACAGTGTTATGCATTTATGACGTTACATCCGTTAAATTTGGTCTTTATGTAACCCCCTAATGTTATTGACCATTACAAAAACTTTTCACGTCAAATAAAATGATATTATTTTAAGAACCGTATATCGTGTTATAATTACTATAGTTATTTAAATATTAACCTACTCATGACCATGATCGATGCAATCCGATCGAAACGTCAGGTAATTATTAAAATAACTAGTAGTTGTCATACGTATTGATTGATGGAATGAATATTAAATATTGCGTAATTTTTTTAGAGAAACACTAACGCGAGTAACACCATGGTGCGCAGCTTGTTTTTTAATAAAATTGAAATGTCATTTTAGTTAATCTAAGAATACTTAGTCCATAAGGCTTTTTTCTGTTTGTAGGTATTTTAACGATTTAAAATATAATTTTTTTCTAAATGAAAGCGCCCATAGTATTTAAATGAAACGAACTACGAATAGAGATTTGAATAAGAGTATTAGAGTAAGCCCTTATTTTACAAGGGACCTTCGAATATAAAGACTAGTAATTAATTTACCTACGACGATAGAAATAGAATGTTTTTATGTCTAGAGTTTTGTTTTGTTGGTTTTTAATATTTTTATTTCTGATTTTTGTGTCGACCCGTTATTAGTATTAATGAAATTGTATTTTTTTTTTTTGCTTTTTTTATTGGAAGGCAGGCGTACCAGTTAGTGGCTGCAGCGTGGCTGTTTTTTATTTTTGGCTTCGTAAGAGTTGTGTCAAATTGTTGTATATTTTTTTTTGCTTTTTTTTTATTGGAAGGCAGGCTTACCAGTTTGTGGCTGCAGCGTGGCTGTTTTTTAATTTTTGGCTTCGTAAGAGTTGTGTTGTAATAGCCAATGTGAAGTAAGTAAGTAATCAAAACACAAGGACAACCGCCATTTTTTTACACTGAGCAAAAAAAAACTTGTTGAAATCAGAATAAGGATATTTTTAATCCTAATGAAATTAAAATGAATAAAATTTCATGCTGCGTGTAATAATGGCCACTTAAATGTTCTTTAAAAACCTTGATATTAGTGACAAAATAATAAGAAAATAAACAAATGAATTGTTTTTCAGATTGGCAATAAAGCAAATATTGCCCTATTTTTACAAAAACTATATAATTTTTAACTTTGTGGCAGGTGGCCTTATTATCCGCACGTATGCTTATCTATCACAAACTCATAATTAAAACTATTTCAATATCATAAAGTAAGTATAATTAAATAGAAATAACAATAAACAGTCTTCCATTTCGTAGTTGCTTCCTTGCCCCGTAATCCGGGATTAATTAAAAATTTCCACTTTCATAGAGTTCTGCCAGTTCAAACTACTCGGCGTTATAACGTTCCTAGGTTTATGATGTTAATATAGATTCCGAGTTAACTTTGATTTTTCTAGCTATTGCAGTTACTATTTTCCGGGTCTTATGGTGAAAGTGTACTGGCGTTCTCTCCATACAAACGTAGTCGATTGTTTCCTTCTTGACACTAGCACAAATATTTTTGTGCCATAAAACCTATAACTGCCATGACTATGTGTCTTGTTTTTTTTAAATTTTCTAATTATCATAGAAATTAAGATTTAAAACACCAAATAATAAAAACATAGGGGCGCATAGGGGCATGGTCATGGCAGTTATAAGTTTTATGCAACAAAAAATTTTGCTATAGTGTCATTATCCAGGGAGGAAACAGTCGACTACGTTTATATAGAGAGAGCGCAGATACCTACCCTTTCACCTTAAACGCATATTTTTACTTTAAGCAGTCTATGCATTTAAGATCCAGTAAAATCCATCTATATCTATACTTCTATATTATAAAAATAAAAAAATAAAAATAGCTTTATTTATCCTTAACACTTAATATTACATTTGAAAAAACAGTAAAAACATTATATGTAGGCGTGCTAGTTGGTGTAGGGACCGCCTAAAGCGGTAAAAGGCTTAGGCTAAGAGGCTTTTACTTCTATATTACTAATTTAATATTATAAAGAGAAAATACTTTTTTTTATTATATAATAATATCTGCAACACGACTGGCACGATTTTGATAAAATTTTGTTTGAGGATACATTGATTCATTAGGAGTAAAATTAAGGGAGCACTAAGAAAGGATTTTTAGAAATTCGACCTCTAAAGAAGTAAAATAGGGCTCTTAGAGTTTGTTGTTTGTAATCATCATATCAGCCCATACACGTCCACTGCTGGACATAGGCCTCCCCCATACGACGCCACAAAGAGCGGTCCTGAGCCGACTCCATCCACTGACTACCGCCACAATGTCGTCGGTCCACTGAGCAGCTGGTCTCCCAACACTTCGTTTCGCGTTGCATCGCGGCCGCCACTCGAAAACCTTTACTCCCCAGCGGTTGTCAGTTCTGCGAGCTATATAACCTGTCCATTGCCACATCAGCTTATTAATCCTGAGAGCTATCCGTTGTTGACTATATATTGTAATCTGTGTTTGAAGGAAACCAATATCACTTTAACAGTAAGCGAGCTTTAACTTTCCATAGGCAGGTATAATTTTCTCGTTTATGCAAACGTGATACGTTTGCTACACGCAAAAACTCTAACTCCGGACTCAGTACCTTATACCCTTATTTTTACATCAAGTCTATTGTCTGTCTCCAAAAGATAATAAATCACATCATTTCTGACACCTGGTGTCCTAATAGATAGAAAAGATCAGATCTCATTATTCAAAAGGGCCAATTGTGATTTCCCTTTTTATAAAAATGGATGACATATTTTTTCACTCTAGACTACAGGGTGAAATGAGCAAAAAGAAACAAATTGCGAAAAAATATTGTTGATTATATTTTATTTTTTTCTGATATGTTTGCATATTTTATTAAATTTACTTTTACTGACAATTTTTCCTTAGATCTTCAAAACAAATCCTAACTTAATATTAGGTATATCCGAAACTTTGTTCATTATTTGTTCCTTCTTTATAATTAAACGGCTAGATCGATTTGAATGAAAATAGGCGTATTGATAGTTTAGTTAGGGGATGGAAAAGGAGTTAGGGTATTTTTGGTCCCAAAATTCCCGCAGGATTGGGACTTACGCGGAAGAAAACCGCGCAGCTAGTTTGAACTACTTGTACTTGTACTTGTAGACAGGCTGTTTTCCGCGATTAGACCCTTTTTAATTGGGTCCTTTTTGCGTGAAGATGCAGTAGGCTTGCCCAGCACCTACTACCCTCTCAGCTTAGTCGACCATGTCCAGAGGAGAGAACTTGTCAATACTTCTGAAGCTAACTAAGCCGCGGGTTTCATCACGATGTTTTCCTTCACCGTAAGAGCAATGTCAATTAGCGCACATAATTTTTTCTTAAGAAAAATACATTGGTGCACGGCCGGCCTGGATTCGAACCCACGACCTTCAGAATGAAAGTCGAGGTATCTACCACTAAGCCAACACCGCTCAGTTTGAACTAATAAAGGCTTATTAAAAGTTTAAAAATAAGGCCGTAAATATCACATAAAACCGAAAGCAACTATTTCACTATAATTAAATTAAGGAAACTGCAAATACCTTTAAGAAAAATACGCTATAAAAATGTAAATCTTTAGAGTTTTATAGTTTACGCAAGTCGTAAAAGCTCCCCATAGTCTTGAGTCATCCCTTCTTCGAACGTTGTTCTTTAAGGGGTGCATTTTACATCTTCACTGATTTATATCAGGGCATTGAACTGTAAAGGAAACGAATCGATGAGTCGAAACGGTTGTATTTAATTAAAGGATCTAGTAACGTAGTCGTAGCTGAGAGTGCGTAGGGATAGTCAACTTTGTAGACTGATTAGTGATAGTGGCATAGTAAACAGTCAGAAAGCAAATTGTCGTAAATAAAACTGTTCAAATATTTTGAGCTATACTTTAAGGGTATTTTTATAATCGAAATGCAATTTTTTTAGAGTTCCGTGCCCAAAGGCGCGAAACGGAACCATGTTTGTAAGACTTTACTGTGTGATAGCTTTACTTTGTGATTGCTAGACAGTTGAAATTTTTACAGATTATGTATTTATGTTGCCGCTAATCATCACTATCACTACATAGTATAAAACAAAGTCGCTTTCTCTGTCCCTATTGCCCCCTTTGACCGCTTATATCTTTAAAACTATGCAACGGATTTTGATGCGGTTTTTTTAATAGATAGAGTGTTTCAAGAGGAAGGTTTATATGTATAATACATGCATAATATAGCCGTGCGAAGCCGGGGCAGGTCGCTAGTAAATACAAAAAACAGAAAAAAAAATAAGTAGCATTGGCGCCAACACTTGTAGTAAGTCAGTGGCGCTAACTTTGGTGACAAATACATTTTTGACGCACCAATTAATGCCCATGCCTATGCAACAAAAAACCGGCCAAGTGCGAGTCGGACTCGTGCACGAAGGGTTCCGTACCATGTTGTTTAGGAGCTTCACATGAATATTTCCTTTTTCTGTTATTAGTATTTGTTGATATAATATCATCATCACTACATAGTATAAAACAAAGTCGCTTTCTCTGTCTCTATTCCCTATGTATGCTTAAATCTTTAAAACTACGCAACGGATTTTGATGCGGCTTTTTTTAATAGATATAGTGATTCAAGAGGAAAGTTTTTATGTATAATACATGCATAATATACTCGTGCGAAGCCGGGGCGGGTCGCTAGTAATAAATAATATAATAATAATATGGTGGCAATATGAATACGAATCTGTGAAAACGGTTACATATCATAATAACTAAGTTCAATATAACTATGTTCGAAATAACTATGGTCATAATACCTACTGTTTAAAATACCTAATGGTTGTTTCACATATTTTTGTAATAACTAATGAACGAAATACCTAATGTACGAAACAACTGCGGTTAATTGAACTATGTTCATTATAACTATGTTCGAAATAACTACAGTCATAATACCTACTGTTTAAAATACCTAATGGACGAAACACCTACAGTTAATTTTACTACAATAAATTCACCTACGGTTTATTCAACTACAATTAATTCATTTATGGTTTTCATCTACGGTTTAAAAAAAAAACAAAAAAAAACCAAGTGAAATAGATAGAATTCGTGTCTAGCACTCGCCGGCCGCTCCCGCGGCACCGCTCGCTTCGCTCGCTCGGCTCGTGCGTTGTGGTCGCAGTTCTAACATAAACCTAACCTATCCATGTCGGTTCTGGGTAGGAAGTTTTCCGGGTCTTTATAATATGTTGCCCCGATTTTTACCTATTTGACTTGGTTAGGGCAGCATATAAAGGTCCACCCGGAAAACTCCCTGCCCAGAACCGACATGGATTGGTTAGGTTTAAGTTAGAACTGCGACCACAACGCACGAGCCGAGCGAGCGAAGCGAGCGGTGCCGGGGCAGCGGCCGGCGAGTGCTAGAAACGAATTCTACCTATTTCACTTAGTTAGGGAGCGTGTATTTTATTAATTTGATTTTTTTTTAAACCGTAGGTGTTTCGTACATTAGATCAATTAATTTTAGTTGAATCAAACTTAGGTATATTAAACAGTAGTTGAATCGACCGTTAGGTATTATGAACATATGGGAATTGACCATAGTTATTTCGAACATAGTTATATTGAACTTAGTTATTATAATGTGTAGCCGAATCGACCGTTAGGTGTTATGAACTTATGTGAATCGACCGTAGTTATTTCGAACATAGTTATAATGAACTTAGTTATTATGATATGTAACCGTGAAAACATGTCTATATAGTTATTACGGTTCATGAGATACCTACAACCTGGTGACAGATTAGACGGAACGGACAGACAGACAGACAGTGAATGAAGTCTTTCTTAGTAATAGGGTCCCGTTTTAGGCCTTTGGGTACGGAACTCTAAAAATCGTCGGTCCAGCAGCCCTGAATCAAAATACTAAATTAGAAAGTAAATAAAGCTGTGAACAGTAAGCCTATTTAATTATACATGTTTACGAGCCAGCCTTTAATCAAGTGCCTGTGACATGCCGACCGATGTTCCCTGAATTAATAGACAGGCATCGACGCAAATCACATGCTGGAACTTGGGGACTTAATTGTTTTGTGCTAATTAAAAACTAGACAGATTTAATTTAAACAATAAGTTGTTTTAAAGTGTTATAAAAGGACTGTATTCGAGGAATTGAAAAATATTCACTAACTAGCAGCGCTTCGCGGTTTCACCCGCGTAACTCTCGATCCCGTAAGAATATTCGGATAAAAAGTAGCGTATGTTATTACCAATTAATCAATGTATCCTCATACCAAGTTTCAACAAAACCGGTCCAATAGTTTCGGCGTCTATTTGTTACAAACAAAAAAATAAATAAATTTTTCCTCTTTAACTAGAAAAAAACGCGTCGGCCATATTAGTTTTTTAAAATGATTACCATCAAATACATTGTTTCATTAGTTTTTCGTAAAAATAATGCAGTTAGATACCGAAATCTAACATTATTTTATTAAATGAGCATTTAGAATAGCATAATTTTCGATTAAGTAATAAAGAATTTAGTTCCTAATTAAACGTCAAATACTCGACGCGTGTTGTTTCATAAAGATGGCTGCTCGGCCACTGTCCAAGATTAATTTTTGCTATTTAGTGGCCGATTTGACGGCTATTATTTTTCAAAAAGTGGCCAATGGACCACATTGATTGAGATTCTTGTGGCCGTAAAGTCACCTTAAGGTGCCTTATTGTTCATTCCACTGTTTTGGGATAGTTTCTAAGTCTAATAATTCAGTAAGCAGTTTGAAAATAATGTTTTAGAAGTGAGTTTAGAAATATAATGTAACTTTTCGATTTCTAACTCAGTATTTTTGAAAAACTGCTTTTTTCAATATTGGCGGACAAGAAGTAGTCAAAATATCCTATACCTACTTACCTACCTATATCTAAACTTAGTGAATGGTTTCAGAAATATTCAAGAGAGAATTAAAGAAACAGAATGTTCTCATTATTTTTGATTCTTATGCCATTCAAATATTGTTTTAACATTTCTTAATATAAAGGTCGCAATCTCGACAGGAAAACACCATTTCATGAAAGAATCTCGATATTTTATTTACGTTTCTAAAGATCTTGAATTTGTTTGTAAAAATTCGAGAACCATTAGGCAGTGTTGCTCCGTCAACTTTGCTCTCGAGTAGAATCGAGATAAAAACGCATTCGTTGTTTGAGAATATTATCTACGTGGTTTATTTATACACGGGTAATGTTTTTTAACAGAATAAAAAAAAGGTTTTTAAATTCGACTGTTAGTAGGTAATGACTTATTTATATTTTCTTTAAAACAGTCTGTTAATATTTATGAGTCAACTAATTTCATTATTTTGAAATATAGGGTAAAAATATTGATAAGTTCCTACTAACAGTAATCTTTTTCAATAGTTCAACCACGGGACATTTCGGAGTCCCGTGGCCCAAAAGAATAGTTGGAACACCACCCCGCATAAAAAACACAATTTTTTTGACCAGCTTCACAGCTTAAGAAGGTTTTGGTCGTACTCACCTACTCTTTTTCAAGAAAAACATCACAAACATAACATCCTACCTAACTTTTATAATAATAACACTCACCCAAACACAAAAATAAATCAACCTGTAGATATGTAAAGTGTAAAGATTAAGGACTCATCAGCCGTCAAGTTCCATAACATTGTAAGAGATGCGATGAATAGAAGCCGTTGGAGACAGATCATCCGATCCAAATGCAGACTTCCCGATGATGACAAATCCTCAGTCATGAGGGGCCGACTATAGAGAGAGAGATATGTAAAGTACCTAACTATAATTATTTTACAGATAAATTGTAATAGAGATGTCATTAGGAAATCTAACATACAAAAACACAGCGCAGAACACAAACGTCACGAAAGACTGAGAAATTTTGCACTAATATGTACAAAATTTTGGTATAATTTGTTATTACCGCAACAAACCGGTCTACCTACTTCTTTTAAAATATACATTGAATGAAAGATACATGAAAGTCTTTGTCATTTTAACCATATAAAAATGTGTGAAAGAAAAAATAATATGCTATCGCTCCGGATCTGGACTCAATTACGATGACGAGATCAAAGGGTTCGCGATACATCGGATGTAGGGATAGGACACGTACCGCAATGTATGCTAAATTATAACCAGCCTATTTTACTTCTTACGCGTTATTTTTCACGAAGGCAATGCCTAAATGGATGGTTTGCCTAGAAAGCTTTTCGCCCTAAGCGAGAAATGCCACTAAAGCAGAATGCTTGAAATGCGACAGTGACTAAAAAGCAGTTAGTCTGAATCAAATTGATATAAATTTAAGTTTAAATAACTTAAGTTGTAAGAACACTATTTTTGGGGGTTCAGGTTCGCTCGCGATCGTAGGATTTACTTTACACGAAAACCCGGGTGTCGCTAAAGGAGCAAAGAATCAGTGGCAAGCCTTAGCCAGCGCGGGCGGCTTCTAACACTACCCTCAGAACAAAGTCATGGTGATATTCATCACATTATTTTAAAGTTCACATGCTAAAAATATCAACTTATTTCATCGTCGTCAAAGGCTTTGGCTTCAAATATCTCTAAGTAAAACAATATAGACATATTCAAGGCAGTCTTTTAATCTTCAACCCTAAGCTTCAACAAAACCTTCTTGAAATTCAACCCGATAAAGTCAGATTAACACCCACGCATCAATTCATTGGAAACTTATTAGTTATAGTACGACCACATTAATATGAAGCACAAACAGCTAGTTAAAATTTGATTATTAGATATCTATACTTAGGTAGATACTTAAGGTCACTGCTCATTTAAAAAACTTTATAAGTAGTATTAAGCTATTGCATAGCTTTTATCGCGGGCTTTGAGCGCGGCGACCGAATCAAGAAATTCCGTAACGAAAATAAAACCTAACATTCCCCACTCCGCCTTCACCATGTAGCTCGGCCGAGCGTTCGCTTAACGTGTATGTATATGGTACGAGTGTACGAAGCTCGCACGATGCAATAGCTTTACCGCGACAGTAACCGAGTGCCACACTTTTTTTTTAAAGTAAAACGATTTTCACCTAATATATTTTGTGTATGAAACGGAATTCTTTCGTTTCGTAATAAGTCGAAAATGATTGAATTATGCCAACGAACATTGATGTAGGTAATAGACAATGGCAAAAAGGCTAATTTTTCATACTTCTTAAAGTACTATCGTATTAATAAAAATCAAAGTCTTAATTGACTGATAGATCAACGTACAGTCAAACCAATGACGGCATCGGGCTAAAAGACATAAGTGCAGCTATTTTTACGTAGGCATCCGCGAAGAACGGATTTAGGAAAATGAAATCCTACGCGGCCGAAGTAAATTTTTAAGAAGAAGTTAGTTTTACGCTTACAATTCGGTACTTTTTTTGTTGATTAAAAGCAACAGCCGCGCACGTTTTCAACGTGTTGCTATTATAAGTAAGTAAACTCAAAATGGTAACAAAATTAATTTATCATAGTCATTTGCACTCCCTGTGGTCGATCTGGGGAACACTGATAGGTTATATGACGACCTCTGTGGCGCGTCGGGCGAACACCCGACTGCGACGCAGAAGGTTGCGGGTTCGATTCCCGCCGGGAACAAGTATTTATGTTGACCATAAATTCTTGTTTCTGGTTCTGGGTGTTTCCTATATGTATAATATGTATATATTTACAAAAAAAAAAGTATAGAAGTAGTTTATCCGTTATCTGGCACCCATAACACAAGCATTAAGTTGCTTAGCTTGGGGCTGGATGGCGATGTGTAATATGTCCTGAAATATTTATTTATTTATTATTATTTGGAATACGTGAAATACGGGGTAATCCATTAATTTGTGGAGCAATCCATTCATATGTATTTTGACACAAAAATGGAATAAACATAAAACAGGTTCCGTGTTCACTGACGTGTACAATTTGAGGGTCTTCAAGTCTGGAGTGACTTTCAGATTAGCGTGCTACATCTTGACATTAACAACTGTTGAGAAGTTAAAAGTTGTGACGATAGTCAAAACTGAACGACTGACTTAAACACTGAACGGAAACGCCAAATCTTATTTCCCCTTGGATGTTATAAATAATAATATTGGTGTAGAAATGCGTTGTGCGTTGCCAGTAGGTCAGTACCATGAAGCAGTTATCTGCTTCATGGCCAGTACTGTATAAACGACTAGCAGCACTCTGTGGTTTCACACGCGTTACTCCCGATCCCGTGGGAACATCGGGATAAAAAGTAGCCTATGTTACTTCCAATGAATCAATGTATCCTCATACCAAGTTTCATCAAAATTGATCTAGTAGTTTCGGAGCTAATTACAAACAAAAAAACATAAACATATTTCCTCTTTATTAGGTATATCATAGTAGATGTAGACTAACACTAATTGTCTAAATTTCAAAAGAACTTGACATCAAAATATCAACTCTATAAATTATTATAAGTAGATATAAGAGAAAAACATCGTCCATTATAAGTCCGTCTAGTCGGAAACGTAACTACACTTCCCGGGACATTTCTGTAAATAAAAAGAGAAAAACATTCGAGTAAACACTTACAAAGTTTTGCGTTATCCCGAACTCGTCTCGGAAGTTGCAAACTCTAGATACTTACCTTTGGTGCTTGGCCGTCGATTTCTTTAAATGCGCTAAGCTTGATTAATCTGAGTATAGTGATTTCTTATTTTAATAAATAAATAAATATTGCAGGACATTCCACACATCGCCATCTAGCCCCAAGCTAAGTAACTAGACTTGTGTTATGGGTGCTAGACAACGGATATACTACTTATATACTTTTCTTTTGTAAATATATACTTATAATACATAGAAACAACCAGACCACAGACAAATATCTAAGCATAAATACTTGTCCGTGGCGGGAATCGAACCCGCAACCCTGTGTTTGGCAGTCCGGCATGGTAACCATTGTGCCAACTTGGTCGTCATTTTAGTTTACTACTCATTGTATGGATTTTTTCCCTCTTTAATCCACCAGTGAATCGGTTCTGCAAGCAAGTTAATCAAATGTCAAATACTGATTTTAACTGTGAAAAATGTCTAGCTTCAGAATGTCTAAAATATAAAGTGATTTAACATGTCATAAGTTCAAACTGTACTGCAAGGGAGTGAAATCAGTTGCCTGCGTCTGTCTTTTCTGACGTGTACAATTGGGGGTCTTCAAGTCGCGAGTGAATAGGTATCTTCTAGGGGCTTGTGTTACCGCTAGAAGATACCTATTCCGCATCGTCACCTACCATCAGGCAGGTGTGATAGTGGTCAAACGCTGACATCATCACTACATAGTATAAAACAAAGTCGCTTTCTCTGTACCTATGTCCCTTATATCCCTATGTATGCTTAAATCTTTAAAACATGCATAATATAGTCGTGCGAAGCCGGAGCGGATCGCTAATTTATCATATACTAGCGACCCGCCCCGGCTTCGCACGGCTGTATTATGCATGCATTATACATATAAACCTTCCTCTTACCTTCCTTTGTCCCAAAATGACAAAACTCCATCTAAATCCAATTCGTCTAAAATAATTTAAAACGTCAAATATTACTTTGGTTTTCAAAATAAAGATACCCAGGTAAGTACTTATTTTTAACATTTAAATACGAATGTAAAAAATCTTTTCTTTGTGTCACTGGCAACACAATATCAGAGAGCTATTGATACCGTGGAAAAGCAAAGGCTCTAGAGTATAATAAAATATGAAATGTCAATAACATTTCGGACCAGCCATTTCCGAATGTTGCCGTATTTCGATACACAATCATATATCGTTATATATCGATAGGTATAATCGGTTTTAAATTAATGATCTGTCGATAACAGATTCGATGGTAAAGCGGTTCGCCGTTTAATACAATAAACGTAACGTATGAGCTTTTTGTACTGCCATGAATTGTATGGATTTTCAAAGGTTTAGCTTGTGTTTTTAGGGTTCCGTCCGCAAAGGGTAAAAACGGGGCCCTATTATTAAGACTTCACTCACATCTTTACTGTCCATTCCATCCGTCTGTCTGTCTGTCACCAGGCTGTATTTCATGAACAATGATAGCGATACGTTTATTGGTCGTGGTCCGATCGCCGGATTTCTTTTAATCGAACTACGTTCAAATAACTGTCCGCAGTTCTATCAATCGACCCACGGGCAAATCAAATTCAAACACAGGGTGCGGCCGAAAGACCAGCGCTGCAGATGTGCGTGCGTATCTGCAGCATATGCTGAGGCTTTACCCATTCGGGCAGCACACTACTTCTCAGATACTTATTTTTTACCTATTCTCTGTGTATTTATTGTGTTTTTTTTGTATTTATTTACTCTGTAACTATCTCTTATGTACTGTTTCTCTTTTGTTTTACATTTCTTATTTTTGTGTTTTTTATGTCGTGTGTTTGTCTGAATAAATTATATTCTATTCTATTCTAAATTTTCCGCAGTTCTATCAATCGAACCACGGGAAAATCAAACTGTCTGCAGTTCTATCAATCGAACCACGGGCAAATCAAACTATCCGCAGTCCTATTCTATCACTAGAACCATCGTTATAATAATATCAACTTGTATTGGTAATAGTTCTACTTACTGGAAGAGTCCAAGATATTTTTTAACCACTTTTCATTATTCAGTAAACTAGATTAGAATTTCCAAGGAAAACAATAGACGATCGAAATGGAAACAAAAGACGATCGAAATGGACACAAAAGACGATCGAAATGGACACAAAAGAGGATCGAAATGGACACAAAAGACGATCGAAATGGATACAAAAGACGATCGAAATGGACACAAAAGACGATCGAAATAGAAACAAAAGACGATCGAAATGGACACAAAAGACGATCGAAATAGAAACAAAAGACGATCGAAATGGACATAAAAGACGATCGAAATGGACACAAAAGACGATCGAAAAAATAAACAAATGAATATCGGAAAACCAAATGAAGTTGGAAAACAGCGACAAATGGGCTAGACAGTTGAAACTTACACAGATTATGTACTTCTGTTGCCGCTTTAACAACAAATACATAAAACGGGAAAGAAATTAAGTGGGGCTCCCATCTAACAAACATATCTATCTATTCTATCTATATTTATATCACTTCACTATCACTATCACTACATAGTATAAAACAAAGTCGCTTTCTCTGTCCCTATATCCCTTTGCATGCTTAAATACACAACAAGTACACTACAGTGTACAGTGTGTGTGTATAGTGTTTGTTATAGTAAACTACGCAACGGATTTTGATGCGATTTTTTTAAAAAGATAGAGTGATTCAAGAGAAAGGTTTATATGTATAATACATGCATATTAGCCGTGCGAAGCCGGGGCGGGTCGCTAGTTTATTATAAAACAAAATCTTCTTGCCGCGTCTGTCCGTTGTCTGATTTTTACAGTTTTCATCAATTACGGAATTATTATGAGAAAGTTTAATTTGTATAATTCTCTGTTATCCGTGCGAAACCGGGGCGGGTCGCTAGTTATTGCTAAATATAATTTCTAGACACACAAAACACCATTGAACCAGCGACCTCTATTTCTATCAAATGACACAGAAACCAGTCTCTCGTACAAACGATGTCTTTCGATGAAACATTGTTATTTATAAAGTGTCCCTACATAGAGATAAAATATATAAATATTCAATTCTGACTCATGACTGACTGACTGACTGATGGATGGATGTAAAATGTCCATTAAAAAGGGGTTCCATTTTTTTTTATAAGCATTAATTGTGCGGAAGGTCTTGGAACACACCACTTGCGTACTTTGACAGGTCATCCTTAAAGATAAGAACCCATATTATGGACATGACTTTAACCGCCGTTTAATTGCTCCATTTATAAATATAAAATTCAAATTTCTGATTGACTCTGAACGACGTTTGCTTGCGACAGTACCAAATATAATTTTGATTATAAAATGGGATGAGTTCAAGAAAATATTTTATTGACTCGACGCATTCGGCCTATTTGGGCCGTAGGTATATGAGACGAAATCATGAATCACTCAAAATTTAGCGTAGATATAGGTAACTATTATGACATAGGCAGCCGCTAAGAAAGGAATTTGGTTTTAATTTTATTTATTATTCACATTTATAATATTAGTAGGATTACAAGCTGTGCCCCGCGGTTTATCCCGCGCACGTCACGATCCCGTGGGAATATCGGGATAAAAAGTAGCCTATGTGTTAATCCAGGTTTCCAGCTATCTAGATACCGAGTTTCATCACAATCGGTCCAATATTTTTTGCGTGAAGGAGTAACAAACATATATACACACGCACACACACAAACTTCCACATTTATAATATTACTAGCTGCGCCCCGCGGTTTCACCCGCGTAAGTCCCGATCCCGTGAGAATTTCGGGATAAAAAGTAGCCTATGTGTTAATCCAGGTTTCCAGCTATCTACGTACCGAGTTTCATTGCAATCGGTCCAGTAGTTTTTGCGTGAAGGAGTAACAAACATATATACACACACACACTCACACACACACACACACAAACTTTCACATTTATAATATTAGTAGGATTTATAATAAAAAAATAAAAGAGCATTTTGTTAAGAAAACTTTGATTCCAAATTCAGATGTCAATTACTTGAAATACTTTTATATTTGAAGTTTACAAGGCTAAGTTATTATTACATAAAGATAGTGTAAGGATTAAATAAGAGGTTCTGATGTACCTACCAACACTCTATTATAGTATATGTATTTGATCTCTACGTGTCCTTATAATTTAAAATTGGGTCTGAATTTTCTGCTTAGGTTTTTGAAGGGTTATTTATACCCTTAGTTTGCTATTTTCTTAAGCATTATAAGTATGATAATTAAATACCTACCTACCACATGTCATTTGTTCATTTAGCCTGAAAATTATTTTACCGACATTGTATTTATATATAAAGTAACTAAAAATAAAATCACAGGCTATTTTTAACCGACGATAAAATAGCTCTCAAGTTATATTTTATTATTTTTTAGGTATGATCGCATAACGCATAACTTTTTACAGAGTAGTCCGATTTTGATAATTCTTTTTTTCTTCTATAGGTCGGTTAATTTGACCAAGTCAGTAAGGGCAGGTGAACACGTTTTTAGGCGACCTTCCTTAATTTTTGAAAATAAATAAATAACAATAATTATAACCTCTGCATTTTTTTAAAACAGTTACCGAGAATTGTGGCATATTTTGAAAAAATACATCAATAGATACTTATGGTTTCTTATAGGGAATAAATAAATAATATCTTTATTGTTAAACTTACAGTCTCAGTAGGTGGAACTCTGACTCTTAGGTCCGTATTAATAAACCGAACTCAATATCGATTTCAATCTTGAGTTTGCTCTTGAGTTGTTGCACTGATTAATAAACCTATCTTAAGACGCGATTAAAGAGCGACGTATCACTTGAGTAATACCGTATTAATAAATCAAACTCAGCTCTCAAGATATGTCTCAAGATGTAGTTTCGTGAACTCAAGTCTGATTGCGGGTCATACATGACATAAGTTAGCTGTTTCGTTAGTTTTGTAGTTCAGGAACATGGAGCTAGAACAAATTTTGTCAGAAATCAATTATTATGATGATATTTTAAGCTAATGACTTTTTGAACAAGTCATTCGCATTTAAATAATTATTTAGTAGTAAAATCTTACATTTTGTAAAAAAAATTCACATTAAAAACAAGTTGACAGCAAAATATGACGACACTACCTACCATAGGGTAAGAACATACCATTCAAGGTAAGAACAAAGCGTTACTGTCATTCAATGTCGCTCTCAAGATCAGTTTCAAATTTCAAGAGCGATATCAGCCTGGTTAAAACTTGAGTTTTATCTATTAATTAACGCCTAACTTAAGATAGTGACCGCATCTCAAGACTCACTCGATTGATACGCACTCAAGATCGATATTGAGAGCGATTTTTTAATACGGGCCTTAAACTAAGAAAACTTGTGTTTTAAAAGCCAGCGTCTTCCCATCATATTATGTGCACAATACGAGTTTAACACTAAGAACATAAAGTAAGTAGGTTCATATACAATATCTTACACTACACTTTGAAAACCATTAATTAACCAATAACTGCATTAAAAAATTCATTCACAACAATCAACTCTTTTCTCGTAGTAAGATTGAAACAGTACAATCGAAATACAATGTGGGGTAATTTCGAAACAAATATAATACAACTATTTAAGCAACGTAACAATATTACCAAAAACTTTGATTATGGATACATAAAACACCAACAGACACGCCTAAATATAATTATTATACCTACGAATGTTTTAAAAACAATTTTAGTGACAATTACAACACTTTAATTACAATTAAAACAATTAATTGAAATTTAAGTGTAGGCTTCAATAGAAAGCATACACTTAATCAATCAATCACGTCAATTAAAACGCCACTTAAGATTAAGTAGCCTTTCAGTATTCGGGGGGTAAGAAACCAAAAAGACTCCAAAATAAGCGGGGGGCTTCGAGGGACGCGAGTAAAGGTAAGAAGACTGCAGTGGAACAAACATTTTCCGACCCATCTGCCTTTTATCTTCTCAAAATATTTTGAACCTAAAATAATGTGAAATTCTAACATTAAATTAGTTTGTCCCTTGAAATCCCTTCAAAAGAACTCCAAAGCTGACAATTTACGACTTTCAATATTAATGCTGTTGCTGTCAATCAGGCATTCTATGGACCGTAGCTATAGATGGCTTTAAAATTATCACAATTTATTTCCGGCCAAGAGATGTTATTTGTCAAATGCTTAAAACAAACAAAGTCTTTATTTGTATCTATTTGTAATGAACATAAGTTCCTACTTAAAAAATAATATATGTATATAGATAGGTACGCGACGAATCGAAAATATTCTCTTTTTGAAGTGAAAACTTCTTATGGCGCGTTGGGCACTTTTGTGGGTGAGCATTTTCAGCCGTTCTCGCGACAGATGAGATTTTAACAGTTATTGTGCTTCTACTACTATGCAATATTGAAAACAGCGCCATCTCTGTGCAAACGGCCGAACTACGATACTCACTTCTGTACAACAGTGTTAACAGCGACATCTCTCGGTGGATGGTGCAGGGTCGCAGCGAGCTGCCGTACGCAGTTCGCGTCGCACGCTATTTTTGTGGGTGAGCATTTTCAGCCGTTCTCGCGACAGATGAGATTTTACACAGATAGACAGTTTTCACTTCTGCCTGCACTCCCGGAGTGCGCTGTTTTTTTTTTGGAGTTGGTTAATATTATGTGATAATTATGATGTCTGACTGAAGGTAAATGATTATACCCCAATTTTTAAATTTAGATATTTCTCTTGAAACCGAAAGTTGTAATTTTTCTTTTTCACCTTTTCTCAAATTCTGTGCTCATTTAGACATCTTTAGTTTTTTTTTTTTGAGTTAAAAAAAGAATATAAGAAAATAGATTGTGGGTAGTAGATTCGAGCATCCACAAAAACCAAAGTATTGTTGTGGTATTATTATTAGGTAGGTATCTATACTAATATTATAAAGCTGAAGAGTTTGTTTGTTTGTTTGTTTGAACGCGCTAATCTCAGGAACTGCTGGTTCGAATTAAAAAAATATTTTTGTGTTGGATAGTCCATTTATCGAGGAAGGTTATAGGCTACTTTTTATCCCGATATTCCCACGGGATCGGGAGTTACGCGGGTGAAACCGCGGAGCGCAGCTAGTGTTAAATAAATATTATTGGCCCCTCCACTCATCGCTATTAGCACCAAGCTAACTAACTAGGCTTTGGTTTTGGTAACCAGAATCCAGACTACAACAAATATATGTTCAAAAACGGCGGGATCCAACACGCACCCTTTTGTGTCGCAGTCGTCATCATCATCGTAAAGATTTGATTGTTTGTTTGCATTGAACAGTCTCCAAAATTGTCTATAAATACGGGCAAAAACTTGAGTTTGACAGAAGATTTATCCATTGTCTCTTCCTTTGGGATCCAATGACAATTGCTTGAGTTACAGACGGGTCGATCTTCAAGCGAAAAGAGTCCTTAAAAAAACAATAGCGTTTTTTTTAAGACTGGATTTATGTTTTAACGATATATCAGAAAGCTTTAATAAAGGTTGGTGCAATTTAAGTTATAAAACATAAAATTAAGCACAACAGAACGAACATTTCATTAAAAAAATGGTTGTCTGTAAAGTCGGTTGACGGACGATAATTTTACGTGATAACGTCATAAGATCTATTTTGTACCATTTTGCTTAATACGTTGCTATGGTTACCTTGTCAATAACGGTAACGTGACATGACGTCACACTTTTTTGTGAGTGCAGGTGTTCATCGATTCTTATGACGTAATCACGTCAAAATGTCAATGCGAATCTCATAAGTAGAGCAATATTCCTACCATTAATAATGAACAACCCGTAGTAACAAAGTTAGGTACAAAAGTAACACGTATTACAAACGTCTTCCGAGTACCCATCCGCAATTATAATACTGTTTACTTAAAGAGATAAACTTTAACATATAGATGTATCGCTTGTTGTGAACACTTTTCATAGACATTTCAATATAACGACAGTCGCCAGCTGTGTACAGTCAGCATAGAAATTACACAATATTTTTTATTCAAAATTAAAATTTATTTTATTGTTAGCTTTTATTTTTTGATCATTTTATTTTAGGGTTTTTAGTTAAGATAATAATAATAATAATAAAACTATCCAAATGAGCTTATTTGAAGTTAAAATTATACAATTAGTTTGGCCCGATCCCGCGGGGAATTCGGGATTAAAGTCCTATGTCCTTCTCCATCCCTTAACCATCCTCTTAAGGGGATGATTGGGTGATAGACAGTGGTAGTTTACTACCACTATGCCGATTATCATCTAATTCCCATCGATTGGCAGTGAAGAGAAAACAAACAAATTAATACACAAACAAACGAACAAATAAATTTACAAACAAACTTTCTGATTTTTAATATGAGTTAGGGTTAGTTAGAATTAGGATACTACACTACTTCACCAAATTAGGCCAGATACCATGACGATTCCAACTAAGACCAAATAGAAACGATAAAAATATAGACTTAGTACTTATACGTATAGTAAGGAAAGCCTCGGTCTGTCACCGCACGCAATTGTAATGCCCGGCTGGGCTCATAATATGTGAACTTGTATGCCTATTGTAACATCTATTGTACCTACCATATGAATGCAAATAAATGAAATGAAATCTCTAGCCATCAACTTTGTTGCAAGGGAGATTGATATTTTTTATGATAGCCTGCCGAAATTCACAGAAGTGGCTTATAGGTACTTGGAAACAATGTAATATAAATGTTTTTTATTTTTGTTAGTTACTTCATCGTATTGGCTTAGCTGTAAAGATGCTGTAATTTAGTTTTAATAATAAATAAATAAATGGATTACATTAGTTAAATGCGAATTAGAATTTAACGAAATGTTAAATTTTAATTTAAGTAATTAATAGACATGCAAAAGAAATACTATTTCAACAGTCTAGATATTCTTTCTGTAAACAAATATTTGTTGTGGTTTGGGTGTTTCTGTATGTTGTTAAAATGATTATGTATTTAGACAAACCTAATGGCTTAGAATGCTTTGTGCAATTTTTCTTTTTATTTTTATTTAATTGATTTATTGGCAATAGACAGGGAACAGTGGAAATACCTTTCCTTTGGAGAAGGACGGAATGATATAAAAAATAAAAATAAATAAATAAATATTTTTTAAATTTAAAACTTTTCTGCTATCCCTCCCGGACTGGTCTTTATTTTGTCCCTCAGTTGCCCACGGGATCGTTATGCGTGTGACCGTATTAAACTCGTGCCAGCTTATTCGTCGCGTACGGTGATAGTGAAGTGAATATTAGTGATTTTTATATTTACGACTTTTCTACGTGACTGTACTTTTGTTAAGGTAATTTTAATATTATTTCGATTCTTTAACCTATGTACCTATTTTGTAATTGTTTTAATGTGAATAAATAAATTTATATATTTTTCTTTTATGAAAATATAATAAAATCATTTGACAAAGATGTAAGTACTCGTAGGTACCATAAAAAAACGTTATTATGGTAATATTTTGATTAAAGTAATTGAACTTAGGTTTTTACCTGACTGCAAGGACCGGGCTATGTTTTTCGCTCTCATCTTTGTATGTTTGTTTGTAATATTCTTTATTTCCCTCAACTCGATGGATTTTTGCAACTCGATGGAATTGGTATGGTATGAGTAGGTATACATTGATTCATTGACAGTAACATAGGCTACTTTTTATTCCCACTGGATCGGAAGTTACGCTAGCGAAACCGCGGAGCGTTGCTAGTGTATAATGAGTATGTATTTACAAAAGAAAAGTACTTACATAAATAAAAAAAACAGTAACAGTTTAGTATATCCGTTGTCTAGCACCCATAACACAAGTCTAGTTACCTAAGTTGGGGCTAGATGGCTGTGTGGAATGTAAAAAAAATTAAATATTTAAATTAAAGCCTAGTTGCTTAGCATTCGGCTAGATGGCGCTGTGTGAATTGTTCTACAATATTCATTTATAGATAAGTTAATTTAACAAGAAAATAATACAACGCTTCGTTTCACACTGTGTACAATCACGTAGACAAATGTTGACATTGTTTTAATTAATTACTAAAACACGCCTTTACTGAAATACATACATTCTATTCGTATTTCGTTGTCTTACGATATAACTGTGTATTTTTCAATTATATTGTTTGACAGGGTAATTACATTGCTACATATGAGATTTAGGCGTTTTGTTGTAATAATATCAAATCTACATATAGTATAAATAAAAGAGAAAATTACTCATCAAGAAATTTCTGAAACTACAAGGGCTAGAAACTTTGGAGATTTCTTTTAGGACGTAGGCGAACATTAAGAAAGATTTTTGGAAATTTAACCTCTAAAAAAGATTCATACAACCGAATTGAGAACCTCCTCCTTATTTTGAAGTCGGTTAAAAAGGGGTAAAAAAGGGCTGATAAAGTTAAAAAATTGCATAATTAGAAATCGAAAATTGATAATACATAATATTTTGTAAACCTACTATAATTATTTTCTTCACTGTATATTCGCGAAACTTTTACGTCATAATCTGTTTTAGATGGTTGATAAATAAATAAATAAATAAAATAAATAGAATAAATAAATATTGCAGGACATTCCACACATCGCCATCTAGCCCCAAGCTAAGTAACTAGACTTGTGTTATGGGTACTAGACAACGGAAATACTACTTTTATATTTTTCTTTTGTAAATATATACTTAAAATACATAGTAACAACCAGACCACAGACAAATATCTAAGCATAAATACATGTCTGAGGCGGGAATCGAACCCGCAACCTTCTGCGTCGCAGTCGGGTGTTCGCCCGACGCGCCACAGAGATTATGTCTCTAACCCCCGAATACTGAAAGGCTACTTAATCTTAAGTGGCGCTTAAATTGAAATTTAAGTGTAGGCTTGAATAGAAAGCATACACTTAACATCAATTTAAACGACACTTAAGATTAAGTAGCGTTTCAGTATTCGGGGGTAAGGCACTAGTGTACGGGTAACTTCTGGGTAGGCCTACTACATCTAAAACCGGTGGCATCCATTTTCAACCCACGGCATAATTTTAATTAAAATACCTCCATATTCAACCCCCTGCAAATCAATAGTCCATTTTCTACCCAAATACGCAGTGCGTACCTAACTACCTACCTAATTTTTACTCAAGAAACGTCAACAGAAAAAATAGATTCATAGTTTTGTTAAAAGTGTTAATAATAATAGTAGTTAAAATACGTCTTTAAAATATTAAATTATTTTTCTGTCTGTACAAAAAAACATCATATTAAGTATTATAATCACTTGGGTTGAAAATGGAATACATTTTAGGTAGAAATTGGAAAAAATAATCAATTAAATTAATTGGGGGTAGAAAATGGAACACATTTTAGGTAGAACATGGAAAAAATATTTGCGGGTTGAAAATGGGGGTTCAAAATGGATGCCACCCTAAAACCGTATCGTTACTTACCATCGGTTGAGAGAATATGGTGATCAAACACTGACCTATCCTAACTAGCCTTATACTAACTAATATTATAAATCCGAAAGTTTGTTTATATATTTATGACGACCCAGTTAGCACAATGGTCACCATCCCGGACTGCCAAACACAGGGTTGCGGGTTCGATTCCCGCCTCAGACAAGAATTTATGCTCAGATATTTGTCTGTGGTCTGGTTGTTTCTACGTAGGTATTATAAGTATATATTTGCAAAAGTTGTCTAGCACCCATGACACAAGTCTAGTTACTTAGCTTGGGGCTAGATGGTGATGAGTGGAATGTCCTGCAATAATTATTATTATTTGTTTGTTCCCTCTTTGCGGTCAAACGACTGTAGTTTAGGGAATAGAGAAGGACATTGGATACTTTGAATCAAAAAACAAAAACTTTAGCATCAAGTAGGAAGCAAAACACCAGGCACTTATAAAAAACTAGCTGCGCCCCGCGGTTTCACTCGCGTAAGTCCGATCTTTCTCACCGTTTAAACCTTCCCTGGACTACGACAAACATTTCAAAACCGAAATCATCTAAATCGGTTCGTGCGTTCTGGAGTTATAGCGTCAGGAAGGAAAACCCGACTTATTTTTATATTAGATCAATCTAAAACTCAAACGAAAACAATATATAAAAACGTCACACCCACATTTGCCCGATCCCGAGACCTAAATCCAGAATGAATAGGTAAGCTAACACCTTCAATTTACGCTCGACACTCGGCACTCTACGCTCGGTAGGCACTGTACGCGTCACGTGAAACCATTACGTAAAGATGACGTCATCAAAACCTCGACGTGTTTAAATTAAATTTGACAGTGCGTAAATTAAACTGTCACGCTCGCGACTCGTCTCCGCGCGCGAAGCGATTCGCTTTTGTGTGCGATTATACACAATTTATTATACTGAATGGCTTTTGTAAGTGGATTTATGTTAGTAGGTAATTAAAGTGTGTTCTTCTTGAAAGCGTGGATGTGTTTTTACTTCTCCTAAGACTACTGTGAAGCTGTAAATTTCCATACAAAAAGCGGTAACGTTTCCCCCCGATAAACGAAGTCCGATTTTGATATTTTTTGAAAAAGTTCTAGATCTAATGGAAAACTAGGTTTCACCGTTTTTATTTTAAATAAATATTGCCTAAGATAAAAGTTATTAGTATCTGAATATCTATATTTTTGACTTAAAAACTTCATCTAGCGTTTCAATTGTTTTTAATAGACTAAACTGAATTACCAAAAAAGAAGAACGTATAAACCTAGAATAAGATGCTATTTTTATGATTAACTAGCTGCGCCCCGCGGTTTCACCCGCGTAATAATTTTCTGCGCAACTTTCTAATTTTTTTCTTTCATAAGAACCTTCTCCTGACAAAAACAAACACAACAAAAAAAGAATTGGCGAAATTGGTCCAGGCGTTGTTGAGTTATGCGCTTACCAACACATTTTGCGATTCATTTTTATATTATAGATGAGACAAAATGTATTTCATTTTGTGAAGGATAAAGGGGGTAAAACGTTACGGCCTGCAACATTATTTGAAAAGCAAAATGAAGGCAATTACGTCCGAACTTAAACTCTCTCTATCGCACGATACGGGTCATTTTTGAAAATACCAACTCGCGCCGCGTATTCACGATTCTCTTAAGTACCAACTGTTAAAGAGCTATTTAAGAGGAAAGGGTACCTGGGGATTTTTCCATACAAACTATTACAAACGTAGTCGCCTGTTTTCTCCCTGGATAATGACACTAGAGCAAATATTTTTGCATTAAACTTATAACTGCCATGACCATGCCCCTATTTTTTATTTTTTTTTATTTTCATAATCTTAATTTCTATGATAATTAGAAAATGAAAAAAACCAAAACATAGGGGCATAGTCATGGCAGTTATAGGTGTTATGGCACAAAAATATTTGTGCTAGTGTCATTATCCAGGGAGGAAACAGTCGACTACGTTTGTATGGAGAGCGCGCAGGTACCCTTTCACCTTAAGGAAAGGAAATCCGTAAACTTATAGTAAGGGCTTCCCTAACTATAAGTTTACATTTTAGTTTACCGTCTATCTGCTTGGCATGGATTAACTGACCACCAAATCAGTGGTTAGTTGGCCATTCAATTTCTCAAGTGACCACCAGTGATAAAATGATTCTTCTTAACTGAATGCTTTGTCTTAACTAATCACTTATGAATGGCAAATTAACAGCTGTCCTGTCTAGTACCTACCTACTAGTAGCTATTCATGTGCTAATAGTCTCTAAGCTAAGCCGCAGACGAACACTCGGATAGTCGAACAGATGGACAGACGGACGGACATACATTACATACCGCTCAACTGTGTTGCGACCGATTTTGTTCTACACTTCCAAGCAACGCCATCTATCGATACAGTTGATGAATGAAACTATAAGGGTTGTTAACTAGAGAACCCTAAATAGCGAAATGCGCATCCATTCAAAGAAAGCGGCCACATTATTTATTGGAATGCATCTCGCTTATCATCCCTTGATAACGATGGCCACTGCTCTGTTCCACTTCACAATACAAAACATCCCAACTCACATTTACGTACATATAGAACTAAATTGTATTTACAATGAAATAAGGGTCATTATAAAATGAAATCAATTGATAATTATGTTAGAATTGTACTGAATTCAGAGGTCAAAGAACATTGGCTGATTAGGCATGACTATTGTTAGTTCGTAGTTAGAATTTAATGTTTGTTGGGCAAATAAATATGATTTATAAAGTAAGGAAATATTAAAAAACATATTCAACTCAAAATAAGTTATTATGAGTATAAATTAGATATTTTACGGATATTTTTTCTTTCATTTTCATACTTAATTATGGCATAGATTAATAGCTAAAGAAGAGTTACTAAGTTTGGGCAGTCCATTTTAGCGGTATGCTGTCTATTAGCATTGCTTATAAACATATAATGTAAGTATACCAGATGAGCGTGAAATTCATCCTTTTTTTGAGTTTTCATTTTAGCAAAATTTGGATTTAATTCTAGCAAGAATTTGGAGTAATATTTAGTATAAAATATTTAAATATCAATTAACTAGCTACGCCCCGCATTAACAAACACCCGGAAAATAACAACAAAAAAGCATTAGCGAAATCGGTCCAGCCGTTCAGGCGTGATGCGATGACCAAGGAAAATAAAGATTCCTTCAAGCTGTTTTTTAATTTGCATTGTTCATACGTAAGCAACTAGGCTTGTTAGTAGCCAGATAACGGATAAAATACGTTTGTATCCGGCAATTGAGGAAGAATTTGATATTCTTCCTCTTCCGGATAACAAAAGCTATGTAGGTGTTAAACTGCGTGTACGGAAGGGTTTCCTTACACATTATGTGATGTAGATAAGATACTATTCAATTAGACTGTGGGTACTTGTGCCACATGCAAACAATCTCATAGTTCACTTGTTCTCAAGAAACTGTCACAAACTTGCGCCAAACTTACGCGGAAACTTTGCTTTTAATTAATTATCACATCAAAGGAATTTAATATCGTCAGTTTAAGGGTCTGCTATTGTTACTTAGCCTAGGTGCTTACGTTAGGGGTGTTCAGGTTTATAAATCAATTAAGCATACGATATTTTCGGGTTTGAATGAATTTTGCGGGAACCCGGTACTAAATCCATTTTATTCTCTATTCTTTTCTTTGTGATATGTCTACGTTGGTTTGTTTTAAAAATCGATTAATAAAGTTATTTATTTTTGTGTAAATTGTTTAAGTTTAGTTTTTATTAATTAATTAATAAAACATTGTGATTGAAGTTGTGTTAGTTATAAGTATAAGTAATATGTATGCTACAAATATTCTTCATCCAGCAAATTGATTTATTACAAACTCACATACTTAGTAGTTACTACTGACCTTATAACTTTCTCACAAACAGACCAAAACCACGTACTTACTGAAATAAAGAGAAAAATATATTTGAAAAGTGTAAGATTTCATTGGATTCCAGAGTCCTGATTTCGTCTATTCAACTAGTCGAATTCACTGGCTGCTGGTACTTTTAACTTTAATTTTATTTTCATTCATTGAATTCTTAAAACTAGCGTTTCAATGGTTTTATACTACGACATTTATTTTGAATAGTGTTAGATTTTGACGTCATATTGTCTAATAAATTTATGGAACACCTGCATTCACAAAAAATATGACGACATGCGTCATGTTCCGGGAACGCGTCATGTCATTGACAAACCATAGCAACGTATTATCGTTGCTGTTGTCTCATGATTAAACAAGGACCATATTGTAAGATTTCATACAACGCTCTATGATAAGTACACTACTACAAGCTTGAAGCGCGTGTGTGTGTGACTAGGCTTGTATTATGGTGACGAGTGACAAATAGAAGACTTATACAGGGTTATTGGAAATTATACTAGCAAGCCGTTTGTTCTACGACTTTTGGAAATTCGAACATTTTTTCGAAAATTTTGAGGTTAGGTTTACCTGAAAATCAGCTGTTCCTTGCACGAAGAGGTCATTAATTCATTGTTTTAAAAAATCTGCTGTTTTTTCAAATTTACATAACCTCAAAATTTTCTTTTTTTTTTCGAATTTTCAAAAGTCGTAGAACAAAAGTTGTTTGTTAAGGTGCACAGAAGTAGCCTTCAACGGCTTCCTAGTATAATTTCCAATAACCCTGCTTAAAGGAAGAAAAAAAAACTAAATTTTTCATCGTTTTCTTATTACGTTATCACGTAAAATTATCGTCCGTAAACCGACTTTACAGGCAACCATTTATTTTATTTGTATTTTACGTTAACCACAAGCCCTACTTAACAGTTACATAACCCCTTATAAAAGGAAGAGAAGTTAAATTTTAATCCGAGATCAAAGTCAGTAACTTACAGTAAAGTTCTACGATAGTTTGTCTGATGGAAGTTACTGCGGCTTCGAGATCGATTCTCGAATACTTCACTAAAAAGAGTCATAAAATATAGCCTAGATTAGATGTAACTTTTCATATTGCTTAATACTTTTGTACAAAGATCACTAGTATCGTCTTAAAAACTAAATTAGGATGTGTGCCTTCGGAACGCGCCCACCAATGAGAAGAAGGCACAAGAAAATCATGGGTTTTTTTTTCATGTGATCACGCTCACAAAGGTCAATATTACAAATATTTGAAAGTATTATATGAAATGGAGCAACTAAAGTCATGTGGGTTATTTTCATTAAGGTAAGACGAAGTATCATATACGCCTTACTGCACAATTTATGCTTTATAAAAGTTTTGAACCGGTTTATGGACATTTCCCAAACATCTTTAGGTAATTTATTATAATAGAGCACACATGTATGTACTATTAAAAGACCTGTTTATTTACTACCGGGCACGGTCAGTTCATCCTTATTTCTTAAGTTGAACGTATGAATATCGCTATTTTTACGAAAAATATCATTATTTTTGTGTACGTAGAGCAAGTTTTCATAGATTTATTGTGAATAGAGCGTTAATATATTTAGAAAGAAGAAAGGACAAAATGTCTGTAGGTACATAGAAGTAATTATTTTTTACCTTTTATCTGACATCGGCCCTTCTAGCCATAATTAGAATTGATCATCATGGATTCAGCTTGATTAGGTAATAAGTATTCCATTGAACTTAAAGCCCATAACGTAATTAAACACGGTAATAGTTATTTTCTTCAGTCCAGCCCAAGCACCAGCCATCTTTAAAGGAATGCACTCTATTTAAATTTTAACAAGCCATTTGCCAGCTTGTTCTTGTGATTTGGAAGCCAATAAATAATTATTGCAGGATATTCCACACATCGCCATCTAGCCCCAAGCTAAGTAACTAGACTTGTGTTATGGGTCTAGACAACGGATACACTACTTATACTGATACTTTTTTTTGTTTATATACTTATAATAAGTACATAGAAATAAACCACAGACAAATATCTAAGCATAAATACTTGTCTAAAGCGGGAAACAAACCCGCGGCCTTGAGTTTGGCAGTCCGGCACGGTAACCATTGTGCCAACTGGGTCGTCAAATGTAACGAGATTAAGGACAATAACGGTCAAAATCTTGAAGTTTCGAGCCCGATCAAGCACAAAGTTTTAAACGTTAGCTAATAATATCATAGTTTTGCCGTCATTATAAGTCAATTTTCTAATTTTACAGACCTACCTAATATACTTATCTTTATGTTATAATTTATTTCTACGATTTTATCAACAAAATACTTAATAACAACAGCGAAGCGTATGTGTAATGTTGACATGGATAAATTGATGTTCTAATTGCTTTTGCCCGAACTCAAAGCGTAATCATATTCGTTTGAATTTAATCTGATTCGAAATTTATATCTCAGCTAAATACGTTACCCAATATTACAAACCAAATTCACTCATGTTATGATTTAGACAGATAGATATTCATAGATAGATAGAAAACAGTTAATTCAAACTAAAACACACATTACATTTAAAAACCAGGAGAATTTAAAAGGACAAACATGTTAATCAAAATAAGCGTGTGCTAAAGCAGTCCGAATAGGTTTCTATGTGAATTTTAAATTACGTTGCCTCCACGTCTGTCTTTCCAGACGTGTACAATTTGGGGGTTTTCAAGCTGCGAGTGAACAGGTATCTTCTACTACGTCTTAGACCATATCGTCACCTAACATCAGGCAGGTGTGATAGTGGTCAAACGCTAACCTATCAAAATGTAAAAAAGTAACCCATATTTTTATAAATAAACTAGCTGCGCCCCGCGGTTTCACCCGCGTAATAATTTTCTGCGCAATTTTGTAATTTTTTTCTTTCATAAGAACCTTCTCCTGACAAAAACAAACACAACAAAAAAAGAATTGGCCAAATTGGTCCAGGCGTTGTTGAGTTATGCGCTTACCAACACATTTTGAGATTCATTTTTATATCTATAATATAAAAATCAATTGCTGTTCGTTAGTCTGGCTAAAACTCGAGAACGGCTGAACCGATTTGGCCAATTCTTTTTTTGTTGTGTTTGTTGTAGTCCAGGGAAGGTTTAAACGGTGAGTACTTACGCGGGTGAAACCGCAGGGCGCAGCTAGTATAAGATAAATATTAGATATTATATGCAAAGGCATATAGTATAGAAACGCAGTACTATTTATTCACTGACTCTCTCTAATCCATGATAACCAGATAACGGTTAGAATATAATTCCTAAAGTATCAGTACAAACTTTTTATTATTCTTTTATATTAAAATGTTAATTTTTTCTTGTTACAGATAAACCAATGTAAAACGTAAAAGACTATGTATCAGTGTTGTGTAGTGTAAAACAAGATGATGTGCCGGTGCAGACGTGCGTCGCCGATGGCGGTCGGCGCAGTACTGACGATTATTGCGTGTGCAGTCGTCGAACTAACCTTAGCTGAGGGGAGGGGGGTGTCACACAAGTATACTATAGAAGAGTTATTGAGTATGCACGTTGAATCTAAAGGTTCTGGTGATCTTGGTCTGGACCCTTGTAAAGCTGGTAAGTTTATTTTTATACATCCTACTAATAATAATGTGAAAGTTTGTGTGTCTGTTTGTTACTTCTTCACGCAAAAACTACTGAACCGATTGCGTTGAAATTTGGTATGGCTAGAAACCTGGATTAACGTATAGGCTTTTTAGACTGTTTATACCGATATTTCTACGGGATTTGGACTGACGCGGGTGAAACCGCGGGACGCGCGGGCTGCTCGGTGATAGGTATTCAACCTATCACCGAACGCCCTTCGAACGAAATTCATTTGAAATAGCAACTTCCACATATAGTCACGAGTTGTAAGCACAAACGCACAGTTAGACCTGAACCATTCGTTCGTCGATGGACGCTCAGCGTTTATAAGCCCAAGAATACGAGGAGTATAGAAGAACCAATTGCGTGATGCGTCCGGGAAATCGACCAATGAAAATTGTGCTCAAATCCGGTGACAGGAACTGTACTTTTCAATGTATAATTTTCCTACTAACATACTGAAATAGTTTAATTTCTTAATTTGCAGGGAGGTACCTATATCTACAAAATATTTTATTATTTAGGTTTATTCGATTCGTGAATATAAAAATATTTCATTTTTTATTTCGTATCTCGGATAAAGAAAACATCTGTGTCACTATGAAAATATTTTCACAACAAAAAGCTTAAAGCACTTCCCGCGGTAGAATTACAATATTTTTCGGAAATAAATATTGTACCGACACAAAGCTCTTGTTACTGAGCTTTTATGAACTTACATACCTATTATTAAAAGCCCTGTGGATTCATCCGCGTAAGTCCCGATCTTATTTTTCAGTTTGTTTTTTATGTTTTCTCACCTTTCCCATTTAAACTTTCCCTGGACTCCCACAAATATTTAAAAACCAATTTTAGCCAAATCGGTCTAGCATTTCTGGAGTTTTAGCGAGACTAACGAACAGCGATTGATTTTGATAAATTTTGAGTTTACGGCTAATCACGCTGGCAGCTGGGGTTCTGGGCTTGCTCTATTACTAGATAATTAAAGTAGAACAAATAAAAACGTAACTAAGTACTGAACAAAAAGCTAATTTTGAATCTCAAAGTTTTATAAAAGCAGATAAAAGTTCTATTCAAGGGGAAAAAGTGTATTTTCACCACTTTTTACAGTTCACAAACGGATTTTAAAGTGCACTGCTAATGAACTAAGCCGGAGTACGAAGTTAGCGGTTATCTTTATTACGAATTTTGTTTGAATGTCTGGTTGTATGGCATTCATTATAAGAGTTAGCGATTTGATAAATAAAATAAATAAATATTTCAGGACATATTACACATCGCCATCCAGCCCAAGCTAAGCAACTTAATGCTTGTGTTATGGGTGCCAGATAACGGATAAACTACTTATATACTTTTTTGTTTGTAAATATATACATATTATACATATAGGAAACACCCAGAACCAGAAACAAGAATTTATGGTCAGCATAAATACTTGTTCCCGGCGGGAATCGAACCCGCAACCTTCTGCGTCGCAGTCGGGTGTTCGCCCGACGCGCCACAGAGGTCGTCGGATATTAAGATTATTTTTGTGAATCGGAAATTACATTGCAATATCAATGCGATTTCATTTCGATTACAAAAAATAAAGTCAAAGTCAGCTGTTTTTTTTATAAAGCTGACTTTGAGGGTATTTTTTTGCAATCGGAATGAAATATCAATGTCATTTGAATAATTTTATTTATGAGAATATTGGCCTTCTGATCAGTTTAAGGTGAAAGGGTACAGGCGCTCTCTCCATACAAACGTAGTCGACTGTTTCCTCCCTGGATAATGACACTAGAGCAAATATTGTTGTTGCATAAAACCTATAACTGCCATGACTATACTACTATTTTTTGTTGTTTTTTCATTTTAGAATTATCATAGAAATTAAGATTTAAAAAACAAAAACAAAAAACCAATCATAGGGGCATGGTCGTTGGTCATGGCAGTTATAAGTTTTATGCAAAAAATATATTTGATCTAGTGTCTTTATCTAGGGAGGAAACAGTCGACTACGTTTGTATGGAGAGAGAACCCGGTACCCTTTCCTCTTAACAACCTGATTTACCTAATTAATACACAGAATACACACTTGATTTAGTCATGAAAGAGAAACATTAAAACGCTGTTCTCTTCCAACTTGAAGTAGATATTCATTTCCGTGTAAAGATACTTCCATTTTATAGACTTCAGCTGATTTCAGTTTTAGAGCTTTTTAATGTTTCACAGCTTATTATTTGACTTTGAATGATATTTAACTTTTCATGGTGTTAACGCCCTATGTCAGATACGCATAATGTCAGATCGGTGAACTTCCTTGTAAAATGTCATATTCGCAAGTCGTCAGAAAACTCTCTAAAACACGTCAAATATCTTTCACACTTTGAATGTCAGATACGAACGGAGTTGGCATAGTGGTAGATAACTCGTCTTTTATTCCAAAGGTCGTGGAATCGAATCTCTGCTGGTCGTGCACCAATGCATTTTTCTTATGAAAAAATGTATGTGGGCTAATTGATATTGCTCTTACGGTGAAGGAAAACATCGTGATAAAACCCGCGGCTTAGTTGGCTCCAGATGTATTGACAAGTTCTCCTCTCTGGACATGATCGACTAAGCTGAGAGGGTAGTATAGGTGCTGGGCAAGCCTACTTTATTCTCACACAAAAGGAGGCATTTAAAGAGGTCAGGTTGCGGAAAAACAGGCCGAAGACAATACAAATTCTCAAAATTTTAAATATGCACAATGTTATAAAGAGTCGGCTAGCATTTTTCTGTATCATGGTGCATGAAGATGGTATTCGTGGACTTTCAGAGTCGTGGACTGAGAACTAAAATTCCTCTTATATAACCATACTTATTTATTAATTCTTAGTAAGCAATTAGTTGAGAAAAAAGAAAAACCTATCGTCTTTGGCAACTGGTTGAGTAGTAAGAATGTTAGTTCTTCTTTGGCAACTGGTTGTCAATCTCAGTTGCCAATGTGGCCGAAGGGAAAGAACTTTATCTTTCTTCAAGAGCTTCATTTCGTAGTAATAAGTTTTTCTATCCGTAGGCTACGTGCTACGGTATAGTGCAGCTACGAAGCCCGTAGCTCGTAGCATACTAGTTTTTTAAAGTTTTGGTTTAGCAATGTCAAAGTAAATATTTGCATCAATTTTATTTATGGTGCTTATTACTTTGTTCATTAATTTTCTTTCTTTCACTTTGTTTCGTTAAAGCTAGTGTGACGGGCCAGACCAGAACCCAATATCTACATCTTCTAACGTACACTGGAATTGTAACTTATTACTTTGCATATTTTATTTATAGATAGATAGATAGATAAACACTTTATTTATGAAGACTTTTGAACAAGAAAATTAAAAAAATATCTCTATATAAATAATTTTTCGAGACGGGCATAGAAACCGCAACCTTCTGTATCGCAGGCAAGCGTTCAAATTCAAATTAATTATCCCCAATTTTAACTTTTTAAATTCTGTACGAATCACAGTTCAAACAATAAGCTTAGTAGGTCAGTGGGGCCATGCCTAAACTCCAAATAAATATGGTACGCCCTTTTCATACAGGGTGTGGTTATAAACGATTAAAATGATATATTAATATGTAAAATAATCGGGTTTTCGACACCCGTGACAGAATTAAAGCTTATGATAATACTAGCGACCCATCCCGGCTTCGCACGACTATATTATGCATGTATTATACATAAAAACCTTCCTCTTGAATCACTCTATCTATTAAAAAAAACCGCATCAAAATCCGTTGCGTAGTTTTAAAGATTTAAGCATACATAGGGATATAGGGACAGAGAAAGCGACTTTATTTTATACTATGTCACTACATAGTATAAAATAAAGTCGCTTTCTCTGTCCCTAGTTAAAAACCGTGTTAAAAACTGTTTTAACTGTGTTATAAACCGGACAAGTGCGAGTCGGACTTGCGCACAAAAGGTTCCGTATCATAATATTCTGTTTTTAGTATTTGTTGTAATAGCGGCAACAGAAAATTTCAACTGTCTAGCTATCACGATTCATGAGATACAGCCTGGTGACAGACAGACAGTAGAGTCTTAGTAAAAGGGTTTTTTACCGTTTGGGTACGGTACCCTAAAACCGGAAGGGGACCGAAATCTCAGCATCACGCTATTATAAACTTTAATTATGATTAGTAGGTAGGTTAGGTAGAATTATTATGGTATGAAAAGTCCCAAAAAACCCTACAAAATAATTGAAGTTTATGGAAATATTATTTAGGGAGCTACCCATAATAATATGATTTTAATTGACTGTGTTAATACCGACTGTTTGGAATGAAATATTATTGCCTGGTCTTCGAATTTATTTAAATCAAAGTCTGGAACGTTTAAAACCAGTCAGTTTCCGTTCTGCCGCTTTAATATATCGATATCTCTATATATATAAAATTCTCGTGTCACGGGGTTCGAACTTGAACTCCTCCGAAACGGCTCGACCGATTTTCATGAAATTTTGTGAGCATATTCAGTAGGTCTGAGAATCGGCCAACATCTATTTTTTTTTTTTGTAAATAGCAAAACAACGTTTGCCGGGACAGCTAGTATGTATATAAAATGCTTTGTCCTGACTGACGGATCAACGGACAGCCTAAACCGCTGATCGTAGCGACAATAAATAAATATTGCAGAACATTCGACACATCGCCATCTAGCCCCAAACTAAGTAACTAGACTTGTGTTTTGGGTGTTGGACAACGGATATACTACTTATATACCTTTCTTTTGTAAATATATACTTATACTACATAGAAACAACCAGACCCCAGACAAATATCTAAACATTAAATACTTATCTGAGGCGGGAATTGAACCTGCAACCCTGTGTTTGGCAGTCCGGCATGGTGACCATTGTGCCAACTGGGCTAAGAAAGAATGCTCAGCGCTTAGAGCATGCCCTATTATTTCCACAGCTTCGCACCTTGGTTTTTAACATACGGAATAATACCGTCAGGGTTACCCGATGCAAGATAGGACATGTTCAAAACATAACACTTGTTAGTTTACGACGTGAAAAGGGTTAAGGTAACGCCCTTAGAAGGCAATATTATAAGGCTATTTTATTTATATCTGTTTTAAGGATTAGGAGGTATGCTTTGTTTTTGTTATTATATAGGATTAGTAGGTATGTTGACAGGTGTGCCAAATCGGTTGAAAGTTTGTTACAGTAAAGCATCACTATAACTACATAGTATAAAATAAAGTCACTTTTCGCCGTCCCTATGTCCCTTTGTATGCTTAGATCTTTAAAACTACGCAACGGATTTTGATGCAGACTTTTTTAATAGATAGAGTGATTAACGAGGAAGGTTTTTAGATATAATACATGCATAATACAGCCGTGCGAAGCCGGGACGGGTCGCTAGTAACATATAAAGTAAAAAAAAAGCACAAAATTGACCAATCGAGGGCCGCATTTAGCGCTGTGCGTTCACACTAAGTCTAGTTTAGAACACTAAGTCTAGAATAGAAGCACGAGAATTTTGAGAAAAATGAGGTCCCTTATATTGTTTGTAGCAGAATGTCCTATGTGGTAAAGCTCCCGTTCTCAGATGGTCCGATTAGCAGATTACACCAGTTCAGCAAAGCATAGGAAGCCTATAATTTCGTAAATCACGATAAAGAGGGATTTAGGATCTAAATTTATGCGCAAGTAGGTATTCAATAACAAGGTTTAAACGGTCTCTTTCAAATAAACAAAATAAATCACACGATAGTAGACATGAGAAAAAAGTCAAATAAACGGAAGCATTCCTCCAAACATTCCTAATAAACAAGCCTTGCAAATTATAGGCTTGAAAAGGTCAAAATCGACAGCTGAAATTCACAAGGATAAAGAAATAGAGAAATAAATTCTGTTTACTTGAACTACCGAAATACGATCAGGCTGAAATAAATCACTGCGTCAATCTCCAGCCTCCATACCATACGTATATACAGACATAGTCTTACATACATGTATATCTATATATACATACGCTGAAAAAAGAGAGCGTACAAACAGCAACCCTACTTTTACATGTTGAGATGACTGTTTAGCATTTTTTCTTTCAGTGAAATGTGGGGTGTTTTAAGTTACACACTGTTGTTAGGAATTAAGTATTTTTAGAAATAGGTTGAAATTTACGGACAAACGGAATCCTAGCTGATGGAATTAAGCATTTTAAGTTGTGCAAAGAGTTTTGATTTCAATGACAACTCGCTCAAATAAAATCTATACCTGCCGCACATAACATAGGTACCCACACCAAGGTCAAAGCTTGGATTTAGGATCTTAGCAATCGCATTTATTTAAGAAGTTCCGTTTCTCCTTCATTCATACGTGCTTTTCTATGTAGTACGTAACGTCATAGATAGTGAAACATTTATTCCTCCTATTCAACCATCTTGTAACTTAGAAACATTAGCTAATACGCAATGTATAACTTAATTAAATAATATGTATAACATAGTTCCCTAAACCGTTTTTGAATATTCGCCCAAACAACTACATAAAACTGATATTTAGAGGACAAAAGACAAATGACACTTATGAATAACACAGATTATTGCTTTTTATCACAGTTGCTCATAAAGTGGATCTTATTAAACCGTCTTTTTTTTATTCGCAACTGTGATAAAAAACGTCGTACGATACCTACACGTGTGGAAAGTTGATCATTCCATCTCGGCTTTTGCCACGCTCGCGTTCCGCTCGCGCGTCATAAACCGCCTCTATTGAATGATCAACTTTCCACACTTGTATCGCAATGTACTATTTCGACACTTTGTATGTTTGAATTTTTAAGATTGTATATAATTTTCTTTTATTTTCACGTCAATATGAAAGCTGCGGTTCAAATAAAATGAACAGCGCTAACTACCGTACGGACACAATGGCCGCGCCTATGTGCCGCGCATACGTATGGCCATGCGTCCATATGTTCATTTCGGACCGTATCTACGACTGCCTGAAGCAAGTATGATATGATTTCGACTTTAAGTGGGTAATGTATCTTCGAAAATTCCTTCTAAGTGCGTGTTTGTTTAAATAACAACCTTAACAATTAACCTTCTTTTCATTTTGTTTGTTACCCATCCCATCCCTCCGTATGTGACAGACAACATTTGAAAGAGTCTCATATCCTGTCGCGGGCCGAGCCGGGGCGATTCAACGACGCGTGTGTCACTGAATGAAACAGCGATAAGGCCGCGATAACTTTTAACGGGTGTTCATTTTATTACTCTTGCTAAATCTCCCTTTTATTTGCTTCAGGTGTGTTCCCCAAGGAAAATTCCATGTAATTTGATGACGTTTCGTCTTATTGTAATGGTATTTTCCTTTTATTATGATGTGTGTTAATATTATTTGAAGGTCTTCGTAATTTTGTTAAGTAGGTACGGGAGTCGTATGAAAATATGATGTCATATGAATTTATTATTAAAGGTATGTTTCAGGTTAATAATAAATAGGTCAGCGTTGGATCACTATCTCACACACACACCTAAGTGACGTCGTCGTCTAAGATGTAGCTAGCTTTCCTAGAATATACCTATACACTCATCCCTCAAAGAGTAATTTTGGTTAATTTACGTACAAATTAAATGGATAAAAAGTGGCTGTGACATACGGCAGTCAGACAGGATCGGATCTATAAGGTTTCCGTTTTTTGCCATTTGGCTACGGAACCCTAAAAAGCAAGACATTTCATCAGATTAATTATTTGTCACATCTCACTTCGATTTATTATTAAAAATCCGCTGCAGAACACAGGCCTTCCTCAAAGATTTCCCAATTGATTGGTCGGGTTATGGTGAGCGCACACCTACCCGCACCGCACGCGCTGCAGTCGCCGTTTGTATGCTCCGGCTGGTGACGTCATCGGCCTTGGGGATTTCCTTCGCTGCGGCGACTGCGGCGCGTGCGGTGCGGCTAGGTGTGTGCTCACCCTTATTCCACTAATTTCTATCGTCTTGCCTCATGGGTGATTGTGAACCACAATCCACACTCTTCCACAATCCCCCATTTAGTCCTAATTAATTGGATACTTACTGAAAATTTGTGGCTTAAAAGTTCTTAAATCCCTATCAGTTGTATCTCCTTTTCTAATCAGACTAAACATAAAATAGAGGTCAAACACATAACCCTCCCTTTTGGCTTCGCCGTAGTCGGGTAAAATGTCATCGATATTGGGTGTATCACCTTTTGCAGGTGATGAGGTATGCTGTATTTTAATGAGCTTCCTGTATTAATATTATAGACGCAATCTTGTTGACTCATATCCTCTATTCTGTAATAGTCTAAAAGTCTAAAGACACATCGTTTCCAGGTTTATTATTGGTGAGGTCAAGCGCTAACAAATGACGATCACCAATCAAAACTGACCTCGGTGGAAAACGTTTGTTGCGGCCACGGCGAAATCGCGGTTTGTTTATTTAAGAGAGAATAGTGCTAAGTGTTTGTGTCACTTTATGGCACATTTAAGAGGAAAGGCTTCCCGGCTCTTTCTCCATACAAAAGTGTTTCGTCCCTGGATAAGGACACTAGAGCAAATATATTTGTAGCATAAAACCTATAAGCGATAAGGTCGCCTGTTTGTACAATTTAATAAGCTTTCTTGTACTCTTTGTTTTTTTCCACGTTTTGTGTGTTGTACAAATAAAGTGTTTATCTATCTATCTATAAGTGCCATGACCATGGCCGAGCCATGCCCCTATGTCTTGGTTTTTCTCATATTCTAACTATATCAAAGGAAGTAATAATCTTAAAAAAAAAAATATATATATAATAATAAGATATAGGGCCATGGTCAAAATGGTCATGGCCGTTACAGGTTTATGCTACAAAAATATTTGATCTAGTGTCATTATCCAGGGAGGAAACAGTCGACTACGTTTGTATGGAGAGAGAGCCGGGTATCTTTCCTAATCCATGTCTCAGGAACTACACCGTCCAGACTAGCATAGATTAAAGTTGCTGGTGCTGTGTAAATCATGTTTAAAGGTCAATATTATAAAGGTACGTTCGGCCATTGGTTACCGCTTGTTTTCTCTGTTAGCAGCTTCGACTAATGATACCTCTATGGGTAGCAGTCGTTAATCGAGTTGGAGGTCTTAGAAGAAGTTTCTAGTTCGGCATTTTAAACTGTATACCTACCTACTTTGATAATCTTCTTTTTGACTTGGTTCTGTGACGTTCTCATTCAAAATATGCTTTTTGATGTCCTGGATTGGTGCGGTTGGTTACCAGACATAACTGTGTTAGAGCAATTCTTACTAAAATTGTGCTAATATCATAAAAGGAAAAGTCTATTCATATGTTCCCATTACAGCTAAAAGTCTACCCGATTGCTGATAAGGTTCATCATCAGTTGCTGTACGTTCAGCCCTCTATGAGCCAATCTCCTTTAATGTAATATTCCATAACTCTTTGTCGAACGCCGCTTTTTTCCCAGTTTTTAAAGCCTAAGGTCTTTATGCCATACCTGAATCGAAGGATTACCTCTTAAGACCAAGGGGCAAGGAAACCCAACAGAAGCAGGTGTGGGTGGCTAATCACCATCCCACCTGAAACTTATGTTTATGAAACCTAAAACACTGATAAGGTTATCTTAAAAACATTTCTAAGATTTGGTTTTTTATATTGTGACATTGTTAAACATATCTTTTTAGTTTTTACGTTTCAAAGGTCAAGGTTCTTCATTAAGACGGCAACAATTAAATTCAATTACCACGTTTGACCAATTAGTGAAAGTGAAATTTACTGCAAGAGAAAAATCCACATTTTTAACGAAATCCGGCGAGGGCTTAAACTGAGGACGTTTGTCATTGTTTAGTTTAAGTACGTTGAAAATTATGAGGATAATGACTGGCCTTTTTGTAAATTTATTTAGGGTTTATGCGCCTTCTTAACTTGAGTCGGTAGTTTACAAAATGTAGGTAAGGCGATTCAGAAGGTACGGTCGGCTGCATAATTGCAGACCCACCATAGAGCTCCAAAACGGCTGTTTTAAGAATGTTTTCAACACAAGCAAGATTCTAGACACCTGCTTTAGTTGAAGTTTAAAGTCTTCTAACTCATGAATTTATCAAACAAAAATATTAGAATGAAAATATGCCAATAATAGTAATTTTTGAACTCTACCTTGGGCTGCATTTACTGTACGGTCAGGTCAGAATTGCAGACCCACCGTAGAGCTCCTAAACTGTTTTTATTAGAATGATTTCAATTAAAGCAAGATTCTAAGGTCATTTAATTAATTAATTTAACTATACATACTTGAACCTTTTGACCATATAAGTATGTTTGACGCGTGCATCAAATTGTTGCATGTCGCTGCGGGCGATGCGTCGCGGCGCACGCTATGCGTCTTGCTCGATTTCAAGTTTAAAGTCTTTAAACTCATAAATTTATTAAATAAATATTATTAGAATTAAAAAAACATTCCAATAAGAGTAATTTTAGAGCTCTACGATGGGTCTACAATTCTGACACCGACCGTACATTGAAGCTAACCTTTCTAACGTTCATCGCTCTAGCTAAAGGGATTGAAACACATAAGGCGTAAAGCTTGGTTCACAATAAAATGAACTAGCCAACACTCAACATCTCTATTGTAATACAAAATCAATTTTTTGCTGAAAAATTAGAACAGAAAAATTGCGGGAAACTTAGAACAGAACAAATTTGCAAGCTGAATCTTAACTTTCGTTCTGTGAGTGGGCAGGTACCTTACTAGGTACTTTAGACAATCATAATTCAAACTTCACATAAATTAAGGCACCACTTTGGCTTTAAATTGTGTCCGTCAGCCGGGCAAAAAAAGTGCTTCTAGAGCGAATTGGTTCGGTGAATAATTAGTGCTCAGTCTGCTGTAAATGTGCGCGAAATAAAAAATTAGTGCATGTAGGCATTGAGGAAAAAAACGGGAAAAACAAATTCTGCTGGAATGACGGTGCTCCAGCAGGAAGATTTTTAAACGAATGACCGGAGAGGTATATAATGTATATCGGCGGATAGCTTATATTTGTGCATAATTGTGCGCGAATAATTAAATTTGTGCGTCTTAGGGTTTTCGAGATATTTCATTTCCTGCTGGGCTGACGTTTTGCAAAAACTTGTATCTCCGAAACCATTGAATGTGCGACCTTGGATTAAACATATATAAGTAGCTCTTAATTTGTGCGTATTTGTGCGCTAATTTGTTTTTCATAAATATCTACTGTTTAAGAGAAATCATGCAACCCTGAAAATTCGAAAGAAACTCCTAGCGCTTAAATGAGAACACGCAGAGGTTCACTGAAAGCGGTATTTGGCTCGTTTTGTTATTCTTTACATGTATGATAAGTTTCAAGACAGTACATACGCGCATTTTTCAATAATAACACTTCAAGTCAAATCTGAAAATGTCATAGCTTTGCAAGAAACCTATTCAACTAAAGATATGTGCGTATATACCAAAAATTAGAGTGCCTTTTGAAATACATATCCTGAAAATTTCAGCTTCAAATGTCGCGTATTTAAGTAGATATAAACGAAAAACAAATCATAACTTCAGTTCTTGGCTAACCGACCAAATTCGAATGGTCACGAAAAAGCGACGGTTTCATACATTTTGATGACTTCTTAAATGGACTGTATTATACTGAAGCAGTTAATTGGGTTTAGGTACTGTGAATTGGAAAAGTGTTATGGGAAGTTGCAAAAGTTTTATTTTGAGAATAAGATAGTAGAAACTAGTAAGTACGCTTTTATCTTCCTTACCTATTATAGATTATTGATAGCTCAGGTAGGTAAGTATCTACTTCATTTTTTCGCAATACGAAGTTAAACAAAAATGTCGGTTTTGTGCTTAATAAATAATATTATAAGTAATAAAATTATAATAATATTACTTTAAAGGTGGACGCAGATTGATACGCGCCGAGCGCGCCGAATTTTTGCCGTCCACGGAAAAAGGTACCTTATAATAATAGAGATAAGGTATCTACATTTATATTTCCGATGACGTCATCAGAGTCGTCCGCATCGTCAGAGGCGGCCGACTCTGAAATAAATAAATGAATAAATGTAGGTACCTTATCTCTATTATTATAAGGTGGACGGCAAACAATTCGGCGCGCTCGGCGCGTATCAATCTGCGTCCACCTTTAAAGTAATATTATTATAATTTTATTACTTATAATATTATTTATTAAAATTGATCTGTGATTTTTAATTTTATTCATCTGCAAATTTAAGCTATATGGAAATAATGTACGAACAGTTTAAAACTTACTTTATTGTATTGTATTGAGTATTGTACATTATATTGTACTTAGTTCATAAGGTAAATCTGTGATATGAAACTTAAAATACTAAAGTTCATATTATAATACTAGCTGCCCAGGCAAACGTTGTTTTGCCATATACGAAGCCGGGGCGGGTCGCTAGTATATTATAAATGTGAAAGTGTGTGTGTGTATGTATGTTTGTTCGGTTCGGTCGAGTAGTTTTTGCGTGAAGGAGTAACAAACATACATATACACACACACAGACACAAACGTTCACATTTATAATATTAGTAGGATAGGATATACATATATAGTAGGATGTAAGCCATTATGTTATAAAACCCTATTTAAAACAGTCTCGAGCTACTTACATGTAAAAAGAGGTATTTATGAGACTATTAAAGTTTTGAGAAGTATTGTATTGATCAAAACTATATAGAAATACACATATTATATTTAAAAAAAATGTGTTTTTTTTGTATTTCCTTAATATTTTATTTTAGGTTCAAACATAATAGTATAATAATTTAGGTATAAGCATAAATACCTTCTTAAGTGTTCTAATTACAATCAATTACCTGTCTTAAACTATTTGATTTGTAATTTAATGTGATCCTAGCACTACCCACAAGGTCCTACTGTGATCTTAACTATACCTCAGTATTAAAAAAAATCAAAATCAGGTCACTCGTTTTGGGAGATAAACGCGCTACAATTGATTTATATTACCTATTCCGTGGCACTGCCGGAATAAAAAATAGCCAATAACACTCAGTTATCTTCAATCTATCTCTGTGCAAAATTTCATCCAAATTAGTCCAGTGGTTCTGGAATCTGGAGATACCAACATACACACATACAAACATGTTACCAACGTTACCTCTTTATAATATTATAGAATAGGTATAGAAGGTTAGTATAGAAGTACCGGGTCATTTTAGAAATACATGCATTAATATTTCTCTAATGTACCTACTACCTATTGAAAAAATGATAATGCACTAAAACCTCTATAAACGTTCTAAGCGCGACTGTACGGACAACAGCTTCAGTATAATACAGTACATTTAAGAAGTCATCAAAATGTATGAAACCGTCGCTTTTTCGTGACCATTCGAATTTGGTCGGTTAGCCAAGAACTGAAGTTATGATTTGTTTTTCGTTTATATCTACTTAAATACGCGACATTTGAAGCTGAAATTTTCAGGATATGTATTTCAAAAGGCACTCTAATTTTTGGTATATACGCACATATCTTTAGTTGAATAGGTTTCTTGCAAAGCTATGACATTTTCAGATTTGACTTGAAGTGTTATTATTGAAAAATGCGCGTATGTACTGTCTTGAAACTTATTATACATGTAAAGAATAACAAAACGAGCCAAATACCGCTTTCAGTGAACCTCTGCGTGTTCTCATTTAAGCGCTAGGAGTTTCTTTCGAATTTTCAGGGTTGCATGATTTCTCTTAAACAGTAGATATTTATGAAAAACAAATTAGCGCACAAATACACACAAATTAAGAGCTACTTATATATGTTTAATCCAAGGTCGCACATTCAATGGTTTCGGAGATACAAGTTTTTGCAAAACGTCAGCCCAGCAGGAAATGAAATATCTCGAAAACCCTAAGACGCACAAATTTAATTATTCGCGCACAATTATGCACAAATATAAGCTATCCGCCGATATACATTATATACCTCTCCGGTCATTCGTTTAAAAATCTTCCTGCTGGAGCACCGTCATTCCAGCAGAATTTGTTTTTCCCGTTTTTTTCCTCAATGCCTACATGCACTAATTTTTTATTTCGCGCACATTTACAGCAGACTGAGCACTAATTATTCACCGAACCAATTCGCTCTAGAAGCACTTTTTTTGCCCGGCTGACGGACACCTTTAAATTAAAGCTTATTTTATTTCTACAAACTTATATCTTATCACTTTTCCTTTAGGACCATTACTTTAGCCTGTACCAGTCTTGGAAAATGACACTATCGATATTTTTCCACTTTTTGGAAATAAATGACACCTATCTATGTGGCATAAAATGCTTGCGGGGTTGAGCCATAATCCTAACAAGGCACATCAAGCGTAGATCTTTATCTGCGAGTTCATTGTCAGTCAGTTTTACAAATATAGATGACACGTAACCCGTCGATAAATATTTGTAAAGGACGATCCTTTAATTACGAAGAGTCCGCCCCAGTCCGTATTTGTTCAACAGAAGTCTCATCTATTTGTGGACAAGGATAATATACTGCTACTTCAGGACGTCTTTGTACTGTGGGTTACAAACGTATGAGATTCTATGATCTTTTTGAAGTATACTTACTGCATTGACTTGTATTTTTAACGACGGATTTGTGATACCACAAAGGTAGAGTATACCTTTTGAATGATGTGGAAACGTAGCGAACTTCCGCTTTTTCTATAGTGATATTTTATAAGTATATCTAGAAAAAGCAGGACATCATAATTTTGGATTTGTTCTAAAAAAAACTAAATGATTACCGACATCCTAATTAACTACTTAAGAGTAGGTATCACTTACCAATTTTTTTTTCTTCCCTTAAATTGCAACAAATTGTTTACTATCTAAATCTTTTTAAATGAAAAAAAAACTGGTTGCCTGTAAAGTCGGTATACGGGCGAAAGTTTTACGTGACAACAACTGTGCTCGAGTGGAAGGGACGCGTGCCTTTCACTTTTTATGTCTGTCTCTCTCGCTCTTAGGCGGGCTAACCATGCCCGAGTGGAAGGGACGCGTGCCTCTCACTCTGAGCGCATAACGTCAGCGGAGCGTAACGCAGTTTCTTGAAGTGTCACCCGGCAAACCAATTTATAAAACGTTGTCACGTCAAAAATTGTTATAATTAATTAATTGCACAATATAGAAGAAACACCAAAATCTGGCAATATTAAGGCTAGAAAAGAGGTATTTCTTTTATTATAGACAAGTATACTACGTAACTCTAGCTTTGTGCGTACTCTATATTTCTATAACAAAATGTATCGATATCCCAAATAACATCTGAATATGACTGGTTTATTGTTTACCAAGTGTCGTAATAGGGCTACCACCACCATAATGTCGGTTCTATTGAAGATGCCACTGTACAATACTAGTACATGTATAGTTGGGGAGGAAGCATAACCCTCCCATCCCACCCGACGGACCAGCTAGCTCGAATCACTCCGCATTAATCAAAATCACTGATTACGTTTAGTAATGTTTGATTAATGCCGGGTGATTTCGGTTTAGTTGTTTTATGACTTGTGTTTTGTGACAAAGTTCTGGATGATATATGTAGCAGGATGATAAATTATTATGTAGCTGGGTCATATAATTCATTCTATCATTTGATCGTAATATTTAAAAAGACGTAACTATTTAAACTAATATTTTTTTTGTTTGTTTATAACGAATAGGCTCCGAAGCTACTGAAGCGATTAAGATGAAACTTGTAGATATGTATGTAGATAGCTGGAGACCTAGATTAACACATAGGCTTATTTTTATACCAATATTCCCACGGGATCGGGAGTTACGCGGGTAGAACCGCGGAGCGCTGCTAGTATTCAATAAAATTAGGTCATGTGATCATTAGAACTTTTGTTATTATGTCATATATTACACACCCCATTTATTTAGAGCTTGAGTAAGATTGTGCTTATACTTATTTAGCTAAATACATTTATCAAGTCTTCTAAAATTAAAATGTTTAATTAAAAAAACCACAAATTGATGTTATTTAATCAGTTTGACACTATGACAGGTAATCATGTTTAAGGTATTTATTTAAACGTCTTAAATGTGTTTATTTTTTGTTGTGTAAGAGAAGCTTAGTCTTTTATTTGTGTCAATTAATTGTTCTTTTCAGTAGGTACAGTCGGCAGCATCATTGCAGCCCCCGGTAGAGTTCAAAAATTGCTATTATTAACATGTTTTCATTCTAATAGTTTTTGTTTGATAAATTGATGAGTTAGAAGACTTTAAACTTCAAGTAAAGCAGGTGCCTAGAATCTTGCTTGTGTTGAAAACATTCTTATAACAGCCGTTTTGGAGCTATACGGTGGGTCAGCAATTATGCAGCCGACCGTACATTCCTAGAGTCATTATAATTAAACGAATTTAAACATACAGTGTTGTCGATATCTCGACAAGTATTATACAGAAAAGATGCCCAATTTGCAGTAGGTATTGACGAGAATGCAGTACGTACAGTCAGCTGCATAATTGCAACCACCGGTAGAGTTCGAAATTTGCTATTATTGGAATGTTTTCATTCTTATTTGATAAATTGATGAGTTAGAAGACTTCAAACTTCAACTAAAGCAGGTGCCTAGAACCTTGCTTGTGTTAAAACATTCTTAAAACAGCTGTTTTGGAGCTATACGGTGGGTCTGCAATTATGCAGTCGACGGTAACTAATACAAACTTGACGGACAAACAGTAATACATTGCAATTCGAAGGCTTGACGTGTATGCTGTATTGATCAGCGTGTCGTGAATCTAACGTACTAGTACCTACGTATAACATCCAAATAGTTACAGTTTAAACCAAGTAGTACAGTATTTATACGTCATAAATCCACTATCAGTATGCTACAATAATACTATGAAAAAGTTGGACTTACTGACCTTCTTCTAATAGACGTTACACACAAACATAAATAATTGAATTAAAAGTACAGTGTGATTATTATTTTGCAAAATATCAGCTATGTCTTTAGTTGTGTAAGTGGAATAAGTCGCCACCTGCTACCGACGTGCATATACGTACTGGCATATTTCGGTCACGTTATACGGAAGGGCGATTAGAACCTGGAGAAACTCATCGTGGTTGGGGACACAGATTGAAGACGCTCTCGAGGCCTTACTACAATCAGATGGACGGATCAGCCGTCAAGTTCCATAAGATTGTAAGAGTTGCGATGAATAGAAGCCGTTGGAGACCGATCATACGATCCAAATGCAGACTACCCAATGATGACCACGATCTATTTTACTATTTTCAACATGTCAGCTATGTCTTTAGTTGGCCGAGTAGTATAAGCCGCCACTCCCTACACCAACCGACACGTGGGGTCGATCTACAGTTTACGTTGTTATAATGTTCAAATAGTGCTGCACAGGATTGTAAACGTTACGGTGGCGGTGTACTTTTGAGTGTCGATTGTACATGAGATACAAGCGTGTTCGACGTCCATTCACTGAGATCTGACAAAGGCACGCCTTCGACACTATTGTTCTACGATCAAAGACCGGCCTAGCCTAGCCTACTCTATAAAACTGGATACCTTAAAGAAAAAAGTGTTGGGAAATTCTGAATAGAATTTTGAAGAATCAATCATGATTCTAACAAAACGGTTTAAGTAAAAAAATACTTTTCTAAATAAGAAATCGGACATTTTGTATGGGAATTTGACATAATGTTTTTTTTGAGCAGTGCAACTAAACTTTTATCTCTTATGACAACAGACACACAAATAAAGATAGATAACTTTATTTGTACAAAACAGAAAGAAACAGAACACGATATACACAAAGTAAAGTAATATCTAGAAAGTATAAGTTGCACAAATGGGCGGCTTTAAATTTACACTAATATTTTACAGTTTTTTAGTTTGTTTTTAACTTTCTCCAAAACTTGCCACCGTGCCATGACCATTGATTAATTGGAAGTAACTTATGTTACTTTTTATCCCGATAAACCCACAGGATCGGACTAATGACAATAAATATTCTTGGTAAAAAAATCTTTGATACCTAACATGGCGATTATTAAAGGTTCGAACCCACATACAGCAGCGCTCCGCGGTTTCACCCGCGTAACTCCCAATCCCGTGGGAATATCGGTATAAAAAAGCCTATGTCATTCCTAATGAATCAATATATCCCCATACCAAGTTTAATCAAAATCGGTCCAGTAGTTTCCAAGACTATTCGATATTTTAAAAAGACCTCTTTAGTATATTAATGTAGATTGACAGTCACAGTGGAATGAAACCTTAAGAGAACTTTCCATTAAAGTAATAAATAACAATAAAACAGCCTTCTAACATATGTCCAATAAGAAGAAAATCAATTTGAAACGTGAAAGATTGCCGCGCCGCATCAAAACATTATCTGACATGGATTCTCATGGTCTGAATCGTAATTCGGGTATGTAACACGTCTTCTAAACGTTTTTCCTTGATAGGTTGTTGTTGTTGTTAGGTTGTTGTCTTGTTGTTGTTGTTTGTTACTCTTGTTGTTGTTGTTGTGTTGTTGATCCAAATGATTTTTTTATTTACAAACAAACAGACAGACGTGAATGTTAAAAACTATACATTTTTGTTCTACTACTTTAGCTTGGTTAGGTTAAATGGAAATATGCATTTTTCATTAAAAATATTGAATGAGATTTAAGATCTACTTTGAAATGGGTATTTGAGACTCTACTTTGGAATAATTGTTTTTTTAATGGCTAACTTAATGGCTACAATTTTTTACCCCATAAGGAATTTCTTTCCGGATGCTACCAATTTAAAAAATATGCAGTTTTTCATAAAAACTACCGAGCTGAAAATCGCAATGTTGCATAATTTTCCTTAACATAAAGAAAAATGTATGTACAATTAAGCGTACCTATAGGTATCAAAGTATAATACCTACCTATCTATTTATTTAACTTACCTAATTTTTTTACAAGATGGAAAGTATGTCAAGTCCATTATCTATGAATAAGTATAATGTTACTCAAAGTATTCTCTACAAAACTTTTAACGAGGTTTCAAAATTCAAGTAAAGATAGTTACTTAAACAAAAGTTTTAAACATGGTTACTTTATTCTTCTTTGTAAAAATTATAGTCCATAAATGTTCAGAGTTTTAAAAGCGGTGTGTGATACATCCCAGCGTGGCTACTTAAGAGTATCACATTGGTACAATCAACGTTCAAAAGTCCACCGGCACCGTAACGTTTACAATCCTGTGCAGCACTATTTGAACATTATAACAATGTAACCTGTGGATCGATCCCACGACGGTTGGTGTAGCGGGTGGCGGCTTATTCCACTCGGCCAACTAAATACATAGCTAACATGTTGAAAATAATAATCACAACAACACACAATTAATTTTCGTTCCGGGGCATGTTTTTAATGTAATGTTATAGATGTCAATCGCTTGAACAGTTTGTTAAACTACAACACTTACATGTTTTATTATTTAAAAAAAATCTTAGGTAAGTAAGTAGGTACTTACTACTTACGTTTAACTTTTTAGTGATTTAAAATATACTTGCACATGAAACAATAAATGATGATTATGATATATAAGTAGACTTGCACAACAAAAAGTTAATTGTTTAAGACCTTAAACATGATTAACCAACTATCAAACAGATAAAATAATATCAATTCGGTGGTTATCTATACTAATATTATAAAGTTGAAGAGTTGTTTGTTTGAACGCGCTTATCTCAGGAACTAATAGTTCGAATTGAAAAATATTTTTGTGTTGGATAGTCTATCAACGTGCTTTTTATCCCGGTATTCCCACGGGATCGGGAGTTACGCGCGTGTAACCGCGGAGCGCAGCTAGTATGAAATAAAATTTAATTTTATATTACCCGTTATATTAAATGCATTTAGATAATTTGTTTTAAGTATAATGTCATGGAAGCCGCCCTAAAGTTACCTATTTAATTTATTTAAAACGCTTTTATTAGTTTCACCTGTATGTATGTAACCGACTCTTTTGTTAAGGTTATAAATATGCTAATAAGTAACGTAGAACATTTTGTTCCTATTGGATGCAATTTATTTAGCTATCACCAACACTCTAAATCTAGGTAGTCGCGCTGGGATGCGTGACACTTGAAGGGGGGAAAGGTAGGTTTCATAAAAAGTAGGTAAGTAAAGCTACTACCATCTATTAATATAAATGCGAAAGTATGTTGGTATGTGTCAGTCGTGCTTACATTACTGACCCAATCATCAAAGAGATTGAAAAGGGCCAGTTTGCATATCCTAGGCTGGGGTAAGAGAAACGTGATGGCAACGTATAATTTCATATGAAATACAAACCCTTAGGAATAAGTATAAGATTTTTTATATCAGCTACAAAAATAATAACGAAAGGACAATCTCCAATTCTATGGAAGATATATCTTGTACTCTAATATTTTTAACAAGATAACGTCTTATAAATTGATGTTCAACGTCATTCACAAAAAAAGTGTGACGTCACTCGTATCTTGTAACTTCATATTAGGTACTGGCTTTGATTGGAAAGGATATAGTTATGGAAGTTATGGCAACTCAACTATGTGATTAAACAATATGGAGCTTGTTGGATTCGAGTTTCCTGTGATCATGTAAAACACTTAAATAATTCACGTTTTATTAATTTATTAAGTATTTACCTTAAAACGTAATGACGAGGGATGATATTAAAGATTAAATAAATCTATACTAATATTATAAAGCTCAGGAGTGTTTGTTTGTTTAGTTTGAACGCGCTAATCTCAGGAACTACTGGATCGAATTGAAAAAATATTTTTGTGCGTTTGTGTTGTGTTGGACTGGAACGCTATACACTTTTTTATTATGATATTCCCACGGAACCGAAATTTATGCGAGTGAAATTGCAGGGTGCAGCTAGTTTATGATAAAATAACATCTATAAAAATACTTTGTTCTTAAAAAGGCCCATTTCGGATTTTGTCCTTTAGAATCAAATAAATAAGTACATTCGCTTACACAATCTATAATTAAACCAACCTACATCCGTAGTACAGTTGCGTACACAATACTTACCTACAATACAAAGGACAGGTAGGTACATTCGCGCGCACAAGCGGGAGTGTATTGAATACTGCAATGCATCACACATGTCAGTGTAGTATTGAATGGAACCACGCCTTCGATTGATTAGTGACTACTGTCATGCACATAAATGTAAAGCCAAGTATGATTTGATGGGTAGTGTAGCGTTACCAAAAAACGTTACGAAAGTTGTTTTAACTAATCTAACCATAGTAAAGAGAATCGTGAGCTCTCGATACGCGGCGCGAGTAGGTATTTTCAAAAGTGACCCCTATCGTGCGATAGAGAGAGTTTAACTTCGGACGTAATTGCCTACATTTTGCTTTTCAAATAATGTTGCGGGCCGTAACGTTTTTACCCCCTTTATCCTTCACAAAATGAAATCAATTTGGTCTAATTTAATTCACTGCATCTTATTCTAGGTTTATACGTTTTTTTGGTAATTCAGTTTAGTCAACAACAACAACAAGTAGCAATTAACAACAACAAGTAACAATTGAAACGCTCGATGAAGTTTTTAAGACAAAATATAGATATTCAGATACTAATAACTTTTAGGCAATATTTCTTTAAAATAAAAACGGTAAAACCTAGTTTTCCATTAGATCTAGAACATTTTCAAAAATTATCAAAAATGGACTTCGTTTATGAGGGGAAAACGTTACCGCTTTTTGTATGGAAATTTACAGCTTCACAGTGGTCTTAATCGCGTATTTTTTTATTTTAATTTATCTTAATTCGACGTTTCGATTATGTTACAATAGTCATGGTGGAGAGGAGACATCCTCAAGTTTATTACTTCCTAGCGCAGCGACCCGCCCCGGTTTCGCACGGCTATATTATGCATGTATAAACCTTCCTCTTGAATCACTCTATCTATTAAAAAATAGCATCAAAATCCGTTGCGTAGATTTAAAGATTTAAGCATACAAAGGGATATAGGGACATAGGGACAGAGAAAGCGACTTTGTTTTATACTATGTTGTAGTGATAGTGATTATCTTATACCTTTCGTGTTTTTTGCGTGTTGGAACTGAATGACATTTTTTATTGTGCGAACATGAAATCAAAATAAAGGTACTTAGGTAGGTCCGAACCCCAAGCTAAGGCTTGTGTTATGGTAGCCAGACAACGAATACAAAACTTAGACGCTTGTATACTTTTTTTTTGTTAATAAATCCATACCTATTTTACAAAAAAAATCTATTTAAATTCTTTTCGCCTGAAACACAGTACTAATTTATGCAAATATATTATTATTTATTGTTTTATAATGTGATTTAGCTCTAAAGCTCTATAATATTTTGTAAAAATTTTATTCAATAAATTATTCTTATTCTTGTACAATAAATACTTTAAATACACAAATACTTGTTTGACGGCGGGAATCGACCTCGCAACCTTCTGCGTCAGATTTTCGCCCACTGCACCAAAGAGGTCGCCAAATTACCTTGACATTAACTAATTTAATACTATTTCAAAGAAATACAAAAGCTCTTAACTACTCAAAGTTTTGAACTTCAAATAATAAAAGTTTAGCGCTTTCAGATATAAATCGTTACCTACCGAGTGAAAACCTATCATTTATATAGAAAACTTTACCTTTAATTGACTTACCGAAGCTTTTCAACTGATTTATTATATTTGCTGTCGGATTGAGTTTATTTGATGAAAAACTACCTGTAATTTCACTTCTAACTCTGTCCAATTCAGGCTTGGTTGGAGCACTCAGTAATTTAAGTACGAAGTTCGAAGCTAAAGTACATAGTAGAGTCTTAGCTTCTCGGTCATTTCATATAATGTCGTGCGTCACAAAAGGAAAAGATGTTGCAGGTCATGTGTACCTAGAGAAGGGATGCATTTTTTTATAATTATATTTTTTTATTATGAGTCTATGTTGTCCCACTGCATGGCAAAGGCCTCTTTACTCCCCCTCCACTGATCGCGATTACCAATCTGCCAGAAAGTCTCTCTTTAAAACTGCGCAACGGATTTTGATGCGGTTTTTTTTTAATAGATAGAGTGATTTAAGAGGAAGGTTTTTAGATATAATACATGCATAATACAGCCCGCCCCGGCTTCGCACGGCTGTATTATGCATGTATTATATCTAAAAACCTTCCTCGTTAATCACTCCATCTATTTAAAAAAACCGCATCAAAATCCGTTGCGTAGTTTAAAAGATCTAAGCATACAAAGGGACATAGGGACGGCGAAAAGTGACTTTATTTTATACTATGTAGTGATATGCATATATATCATCACAGGCAAGAATAGTAGATATTATAATCACAGAATATTTAATATTAATATTTGTCACAATACAAGTCAAAATCGTCACAGATAGTCTACTGCAACAACTTTATTCCGTTTCGACATTTAACTTTATCTAACAGTTTCTAGCGTGACTGTACCATAGCTGTACACAATCCACAGTTCCGCAGGAAAGGTACACTCGCGAACATTACCTACTGTTGGCTCCCTGGACAGTTGCACCGAGTGTAAACGCGTGTGCTTCCGATAGTGATGGCTGTTTATTTTTATTATTTTATTGACATACCTTGATAAAATAAAAATAAAGTTAATTCCTTTGTCGTCCATTGAAAAGTTACATTTGGGAGAGGACGCAATTTTATTTTTTAGGTATCAAGGGGGTGTCAGTTTAAAGTTAAATTCAAGTTTGTGGGGTTGCAGCAACCCTTGTTCCACGGCCGCCAACTTGAAAAAAACGGGTTTAAATAGTTTTTATGGTTTATCTGACGAACTATAATAGGTCTCACAAAAATAAACTGGTTAATATTTTTTTATTGCAAATAAGATTATCTACAACTTTTGCCAAGTAACTTTTAGTCGTAAACCAAAAAAACAAGTTATAAGAAAATGCACGGTATGCCCAAAAAAAATGAAACATTTCAATGGACTATAACGTAATTAACGCTCACTGGACTTTAGTACATATCAAATTGTCGTACCAGGGACTCTAAAATGTCCTTTGTACACGTTCTATTGATGGTTCTCTTTGACATAGTATGCCCGTTGTCATTCACTTGAAAATATTACATTTTAACCCGTGTTGAAGTTCGGATTGGAAGGATAAGTTGAACTGGGTAGGTACTTGACCTTTTTACCTGTGTTTTAAGCTCTCTTTAGAGGTTTTACGTTAAACACCATGTCCTTATTGTAAAAAGGTACTTTAAATCTGACTAAATTGTTTGATTCTGAGAGAGATTTTGACCTCAATAGACAATGCTGATCAAATAACCGAAAAAAAAATTAACGTTACGCGGGACACGCGTTTGGAACGAAGTCTCTTTACCTTTTTTTTTTTTCGTTGCACGTTTTCGTAACGTGACATTTTTACTCGGCATTTTTACTCGCCAACCCGCGACAAGGAACTTTGTAATAAAAACTGAAAGATTTCTACGACTAGAAAATATAAATTTCCGATTTTGGAAAATCTGACTTTCTGCCGTTTGTTTGTACCTATACCTTATTAGATTATTTTTTATGTTTACAGTTGATCCCTTTTTAACTGACTCCGAAAACAGGATATTCTCAATTCGCTTATTTAAAGTATTTTTTACTTCTGCTTATTGCATATTTGATACACAAACTTGGGCAGCTCAAAGTACGGTCAGCATAATACTAATATAACTAATTCAACCAAGTAGCCTAATACTTAAATAAAAACCATTTAAAACAATGGGCTTAACCAGGGTATGTGAAAACCTTCAGGATGATATCAAAGAAACGGGTCGTAGATCAGGACACTGGCTTTTGGAAAACCTCTTTAGATGCTTATCAGATGCGCAGAGGGAGGGAATTTTGCATCTAATTTTTCCAAATTTCCGCACTTTCGTCGTCCGTTTGCTGAGCACAGGCAGGTGAGATTTAATACGGGTCGAATTATTTTTGGTTGTAATGTAACCAAAAATGGCTTAACAGGGTTACTTTCACCATAAAATTGTTTGAACGGTATAGCTACTGTGTTTTTTAAAATTATGGTTTCTAAATTTCGACACTATTTCAAGGGCCATGAAAATGAGACCAAAAAAGTAGATGGTCTAATTTAAACTTATTAAAACACGATTTATATTTATAGTAATTCTTTTCCCGGGGCGGCTTCAGTCTCCTTGCCATCACTATGTTCCGTTTTGTTTGCAATCAGTACACAATGCAGCGTGTACTCACTGTCTCTTGGTACAAAAGCTACAGTCAATGTATTGAGATTTTGTGCCTGCTTTGTTGACCATTGCATGACTATTGCAACATACTTGAAACGTCGAAGTAAGATTAATTAAACTACGCTATTAAGAGGAAAGGGTACCGGGGGCTCTCTCCATATAAACTATTACAAACGTAGTCGACTGTTTTCTCCCTGGATAATGACACTAGAGCAAATATTTTTGTTGCATAAAACTTATAACTGCCATGACCATTTATTTATGGCACAAAAATATTTGTGCCAGTGTCATTATCCAGGGAGGCAACAGTCGACTACGTTTGTATGGAGACAGCGCAACCCTTTCACCTTAAGACCCGGAAAATAATGACCATGTTCCGTTTTGTTTGCAATCAGTACATAATGCAGCATGTACTGTCTATTGGTACAAAAGGTACGGTCAATGAGGTTCTGTTCCTGCTTTGTTGACCATTGCCAGCCGCCCGGGCGGGGGCAGCCCGGGTCCAATCGACAGTATTCAAACGACTTTATACATTGAACTCACAACTTTATGAATGAACTGACCTAACTTCAATCGAGAGGACGGAACGGTTATTGCGTTCCTCATAGTTAGACTTGGAATTAAACTTTAGTATACAAAAGTTAATATATCTAGACTTTGAGCATAGCGCTATCAAGTCCTAAGCTAAGGAACTGGGCTTTTTTATTATGGTAGATAGACAACGGATAGAATACCTTAATAAGTACAACAAGTATTTATGCTTAGATATTTGTCTGTGGTCTGGTTGTTTCTATGTATTATAAGTATATATTTACAAAAGAAAAATATATAAGTAGTATATCCGTTGTCTAGCACCGATAACACAAGTCTAGTTACTTACCTTGGGGCTAGATACCTAGCGATGTGTGGAAGGTCCTGCAATATTTATTTATTTATCTACAAATGTTTTTATAGAAACACACAAAAACAAATATCTGTATAGATCATGTCGCTGCGATTACTAAACATAATTACAAAGGCGGCTGAAAAGATGTTAGTTTGTAAATGGTTATGATATAGGAAAACATTTTCTTCTTACATTTGTAACTGGTTACAAAACACAGTTACATAGGCGGCCGAAAGGAAAATATTTTTTCCACTAAAATCGAAATCACAATCACAACCATCTGCGTCGCAAGCGGATGTTTGCCTGCCGCGCCATAGAAGTCGTCAAGAAAAGTCATATTTAAATAAAAAGCCTCAAGAATCTCTATATGAAAGGCAACAAACAGACTACGTAGGCGGTGGAACTCGGTAGAACAAAGGGGGTTCTCCGACGCGTCGTATGCAGCAGCCCTACGGGCCGCGAGATGAATGCAGATACTTCGCGGTTAAATAGATATAAAATACAATATAATGAAATAGAGAGAAGGACAGAGCCTTTTGAAACAGTTAATAATTCAGTTATGGTAGTCCTTTTTTATATCAAATAGACTAGCTGCGTCCCGCGGTTTTACCCGCGTTTGTGTCTGTTTAAAAGTGATATGATGCTATAAAAACAGAATACATAGTAGCTACTACGAACTACAAACTTTATCAGCCGTTTTTACCCCTTTAAAGATCGAATTTTCTAAAATTATTTCTTGATGCTCGCCTTCGACTTAAAAAGAAACCCCATGCAAAGTTACAGACTTTCAGTTTCAGCTTTTGTAGTTCAGATATTTCGTGATGAGTCTTTTTTTATAAAGAAGTCAACGTTTGGGCGCCAGTAGTTCCTTGTCTATTACCTGTCACTGTCAACTCAAGGTATGAGTGACGATGCGGTCTAAGATGTAGCACGCGCGTCTAGAAGATTCCTACAGTCTTCAAGGCATGAGTATGCACTCGTCCCTTGAAGACTTGCAACTAAGCGGGGGCTTTCCAATGACACGAGTGAAGATAGGAAGGCGGCACTGGAATGAGAACTTTTTCGACCCGGCCTCTTGTGGCTTCTTCACGTTAATTTTGTCAATCTTAATAATACATGTTTTCCGTAGTTACTTTGTAATAACTTTGTCTTGAAATACTTGATTTTATCTCTTTGTACGCATCGTATAGTCGACTGGGTGTTTTTATATTTGTCAAGAATCTTAAGCATTCTTTAGATATTGTAAAACCTAAGCTCGATCACACTTTTTAAGGTTCCGTACCTCAAAAGGTAAAAAAAGAAACCTTATAAGATCACTCTCTTATCCATCTGTCTGTCTGTGTGTCACCACCGATTTTCTCAGGAACGAATGGACCTAGCATGTTAAAACTTATACCAGATACTGAGGTCTATAGTCTCTTTAAGGTGTTTTTTAGAGATATCTAACGAATATTCGGGCATTAATAAACTGCTAGCTGAATGTTGGAGATGCATTTTATTATGGAGATACAAAATATTTCCAGTAATGCCCAGTGATGGCTTACACACTTAAAAACAATAATGAAATCTTTATTGGCCGAATATTCGGTCAGTGACCGAATGTAGGTATTATCCGTCCATTTCGCATGGGTTGAGAGTTACTCACATATTTAATTAAACATAATGATTGTGCCAATTCCACACACAGAAAAAGATATTTCTTGAAGTGAGAAATAATCCTCTACTACCTACAGACGCTAGAGAATAATTTCTTGTTTTAGTAGGTAAATGTTCTTGAAAATAATAAGTAAAATAAGTAATAAATAAAATCTTTCTTGTAACACAAAAAAGTGATAAGTAGTCGTTTTAATTTCCAACATTGCTTTTAAATTAAGAATACTGCTTATCATTTAAAGATTATTTGCTAACACCATATATTTTTTTTATTTTTTATTTATATATTTTTTTGAGAGAGTATCATGTCTCACTTCATGTGCTTCGCAACTTCACACTCACTTTTCAGTGTATGTTTTCCAAAGCACGAAAAAAGAGTAGGTATGTTATATATTGATTTAAAATATTAGTAGGATAACAATCATTTAATCCCCTAAAACCACCAACCTAAACTGCATCATTATTATATTAGAGAAAACTTGTTAAGCCCGTAACTGGGTGCACCCAGTCAAAGCCACTTAAATCCGCTCTTATCCGGTTATGGCCAGAAATGTGCATTTAACTGGCCTTACAATTTATGTAGGTTTCGCAGTTTTCGTAAAACCGGAGCCAAGTCCTCAAATTGTTCTTTGATATTTCGAAAATGGAATGAGGATTTGTATAATTTGTGTTCCTTATTTACATAATGGTTTTTGTTATTTAGGTGGTTTTATGTGGAGGATATCTCATTTCAGGGTGATGTTATCTACCCTTAATTTAATGTGTTTGTGTTAAGTCCTTGATTTAGGTTGTTTATTTACGAAAACAATAAAATATATACCTAACTTAAATTGATCAATAAAGAAAAACATTGCCATTTATCATAACTTGTTTTTATCGAGTACCTGTAGTAAGAAAAACCTCGATCTGTCGCCACAAAATTACGATGCCCAGCAGGGCTCATAAATGTTGACTATTATGCCTCTGTAAGATCTATTGAAAGCAAATAAATGCAATGAAATAGACACTATGTAGATTTATTTGTATTTATTTTGAAATAAGGGTTGTACAATTATATATTCTGTGACTATTTTCGGGGTTTGATTATGGAAAATCCTTTGTTAGCGGACTTTTACGTCATAATAACTGTCTGTATTCTAAATAACCCGATTCGTCCATTGGTTTGAAATGTGCGTCAGTCCGTCAGTCAGTTTATCAAATTGATCAATAAAGTTGCCATATCTCAGAAACTATAGAGAAATTTATTGATTGAGAAAGTAGTGAAATAAAATCTACTTTTCAAAATATTAGGAAATTTTAATTTCTTTTCTCGACTCAATACCTTTTTTATTGTCTCTTAGGTATTTATCAAAACGTCGATAAGGTAGAGAGAAATTTATTCAATATCTTTTTCAATAAATGCAAATGAATATTAAGTACTATCATTTTTTATAAACGGTTAACAATTGAAATATAAAAATATTTGCTTCTATAAACCGATGGATTTTTCAAATACTTCCGCGAATGGTATTCGAATATTCGATAAAACTCACGACGTCATAGGGTTGTCAAAAAAATAAAAACTGAACAAAGATAAACGAAATATTTTAAATAATTGAATACTCATTGGAACTAAATACGGGGTATGCCCCCTATCCCCCAAGTGCTATCCCCTATAGTGGGAATTTGGCGTGTCATAAACCCAAAAATTGATAATCTACGCATTTTTTTTAAATTTTAAACACTCTTTATGCATCTTAGAGTCAGCGCTGATGCTGGTCAATTAGTGAATTAATATTTATTGAGGTACTAAATGTTATGCATGTGTAAAGAATAATACAGTTCAAAATTTGTATTTAAACGAAACGTTAAAAAAATACCTACTGAGTCGTTAACTTTTTAACTAGCTGAACCCGATCTGAATTTCAAAAAAGCCCTGTACTTCTCTTCTTCAATTTTCATCCAAATCGATCCGTATTTTGACCGTGAAGATAGACAGATAGATAAATAAACACTTTATTTGTACAACACACAAAACATTGACAATAACAAAAATGACGAGAAAGCTTATTAACTACGAAGAAGGAACAAACAAACAAATAAATAAACAAACTTTTGAACTTTAATAGAACTATAATATTAAGTTAGGATTAAAGTTAACTCGTAAAATTAGATTTATCCGGACAGTTTTTAGAGTGCAACTAAAATATCCGGATAGTAAACTTAGACGGACGATTGTAAGCCCTAGTGACAACCCTAAAGTAATATACCGGGTATCCGATCGTCATGAGCTCGGGCTATTTCCCGCCATTACGCAGGTGATACCGCCGAAATATTCAGGAAACGCCACAATTTATACCAACACCACGTAAATATCTCACAACGACGTCGCGAGAAATTATTATGAAGACGTTGGAAATTAGCCATTTCCCACGACATCAACCAGAGTCAGGCTTTGTGAGATGTTACAGATGTTTCAGTGATACGAAACATCTTTCATAAAATACATAAAGCTGGTTTGAAAAGTTAATTAGGTCTCTACTATGCAGTAATCCCTATTATGTGCTAGTTGGACCAGTATTTTGCATGAAAATTATTTTTATTTTGGTTCGAAAAAAAATGTCTAATTACGAAAAATTTACGATAAGATGTATTGTGGCAACACCGTTATTGGCATTCTTAGGTAGATCTAGAATAATCTAGATAATGATGTTGTAACATTTTGGAAATTACTCCAACTCTGAGTAAATCATGAAAAAAAAATCTAACAAAAAAAATACTTGTTTTCAAATTTTTTGGGTAAGGCGTGTGTGTACCTACATATAGCTAAGAGGGCTATAGGTACACTTTGTATTTTCTCGTTTATAGTTTGAAAGGAAAATTTTTCATTCAGTCTTTATGACCCAATCCACACGCTTCTAAAGCAATAAACATAAACACACTAAACCAAACACTTTCCAATCACAAATCGATCACAATAGCCCGTCCAATTGCCAAAATCTATTCGATTTAATCTAAAAAACCAGCCAAGTGAGAGTTGGACTCGCGCGAAAGGTTCCGTACCATATTGTATGGGAGCCCCGTTTAAATATTTTGTTGGAACGAAATTCTTTATTGCGGGTTGGCGCGGCGGGGACCTAGCCGAGAAAAAGTTACGCGTAACGAAAACAAAAAACCGTAAGAGAAAGAGGGAATTAAGGAGACCGATAACTTATCTCCTATAAATAAACCTAGCCAATAAAAAAGTTACGCGTTACGAAAACGTGAAACGAAAAACCGTAAGAGAAAGAGGGAATTAAGAAGACCACCGATATCTTATCTCCTTTAAATAAACCTAGCCGAAAAAAAAGTTACGCGTTACGAAAACGTGAAACGAAAAACCGTAAGAGAAAGAGGGAATTAAGGAGACCGATAACTTATCTCCTAAATTTATAATAAAAAAAAAAGGTAAATACTTCGATCCAAACGCGTTTCCTGTGACACGTTAATTCTTCTGTTTTTAATATTTGTTGTAGCAGCAACAGAAATACATAATCTGTGAAAATTTCAACTGTCTATAGCTTTCACGTTTCATGAGATACAGCCCGGTGATAGACACACAAACGGACGAAGGAACGGAAAGTGAAGTCTTAGTAATAGCTTTAACGTTTTTACCCTTTGGAACCCTAAAATAGTTCTGTTTACAATGCAGTCCATGTTCACTACCTAAACGTAGTGAATAATCGAAACATCGCAATACAATAATGTACGAGGTACGAATTATTACGAATCGATTGAATTCACATAGTTGGCAATGCAGTGCTCTGATTAAATTATACAAACACATAACTGTTTGTTACAAGTTACGAGAGTTTAACTGTATGGTAACCCTTGCGATAGAGTACTAAAAATCACTGTGGCGTCACTGTGTCGTCACTGAGCTGTGCGGATAGGCCTTCACGGCACGATACGGTACGGAACTGTCGTCACTGTGCCGTCACTGTGTCGCCACTGAGCTGTGCGGATAGGCCTTAACTCCGTCTCTTGTAACTTATACCATAGAATCTAGCTCGTTTCCCTACAATTATTCCTTAAGTCTAGCCTGCAACAAGGTAGTTACATTGTTGGCTCGTTCTACTCTAGATTAACTACTTTTGTTCTAAAAGCGATTAATCGAATTACGAACGACTTAATTAACTAGTGTTATCTGCAGTTTGAACCGCCTTAAAACGGAAGAGGTTTTCAATTATCTTTGTTTATTTTTAATGAATTTGAAATTATTTTAGCTTGGAAGTTTACCAAATCAATGAATGGTTTTATATTCCTTATGAATTGAGCAAAGTTTGTTGTTTGCAGTATTAAACTTACTTCCCCCAATAACCGTACAAATCGACCCTCAAAGGGTCCAAGAATGAAATTAAATTCCCCGAAACATAAACGATAGTTAAAAAGCAATTAATTCCAATTTTCCGACATTCTCCAACTTGGCGCCCATTATCAAATTCAATCCTCGAACATAACCTCATTATGAATATTCATGCCGTCGCACCTATCGTAAAGTGTGGCATCCATTGCTGGATCTGCAAGCACACATAGGCTATTAATTAATTGCGGACCAGCGTTGGGCACCATCTGCGGCATAGACACGGTTCAGCGGCCATTAAATTTTATGATCACAGCAGATGTACCACGTTGTAAATGGGCGTATGCAATCGGTCGATGTTTTGTTGAATTTGAATTTGGTTGGCCGTTAGACGTTAGTTTTGTGGGTTTGTTTTGGCGAGGCCACTTGACATTCCGAATGTTTACTTAGATTACTTGATGTATTTTGGGCCAGTTCCTACAACTATAAATTAGAAGGCAGACGGAAATGTCTGAATGGGATAGTTCCTACATCGTGAAATGGTAGGTAGTGTTCAAAATGCTGTTAATGAATTAACTTCGTCTTTAAAGCTACTTTAACTTTTTGAAAACAATGTTTATTCAATTTGAGTTACTTTACAGTACTTAATTGAGATTTCATTTCCCAATTTTCTTTACAGTAACTTGTTTATACATAATCATTTTACATTTTCTTTGAAACCCCAAATAGGTACTTGTAATAGGTTAATATTAATGTATTTTTTGCACAGACTTCCACTTAAATACATTTTTGCCTGTAATTTTGGAGTAACAGTTGGATCAGGAGTAACAGCTTGGACAAGCATCAAAGGTTTAAAAATACGGCATCAGAATTTACTCGTATTTATCTCGATCATGTATAGGTGTCCTTTGGTCATTATTCACTCACAAACCGAGTAACCAAGCCAGTGATCTAGCACATTGAACACCTAATTAAACCGACGCAATGCAGCGTGCAACATATTGCTTCTGGTATCTGTCAAAACCACAACCGTATATTATTGATAGAAATTATTAGGTGTAATGATGGAGTAGGGTTCTAATATAATTAGAGATTTATGTAGGTAGATACTTTACATAAAGAAACAAATACTATTGGGGGATAGTAGCAAATAATTATATTTGCTACATAAATAACCTTATAATATACTTACCCACAATTCAGTACAAAAATACAGTCAAGAATATAAGCAACTTATCATAGGAAAGAGTCTGGTCTCAATATAAGTAAGTCCTAAAAACAATCATTAACAATTAAAATAATTGTTTGTTACAGGTAATTTCCAAGGAGACATAGCAATACCAGACGCAGATTTTTATAGGACAGCAACAACAGCGTCAGAAAGTAAAATAAACAAATCATTGCAAGAAGAAGTAGAGAGATTAAAGAAAGAAGTGTTACTTGAGGGGTTGCAAGTAGAAGAGGAAGGCATGCCGGATATACTACGGAAGAGGACGAAACAACCACTGCCAGTATCGCACGACAAGTCAAAGAAATATAATGAGGCTGTACTTAATACTAAAGTAGGTAAACTTTTTAAAACTATTTCTTTATTTATGAATGATGCTTAAAGAGTGGTTAGCCTAATACTTCTTTGTGTAAATTTTTATGGAGACAATGCATGACTCGACAAGTACCGTTTATAAACAATGCTTAAAGAGATAGAGCAATATTTAAATATTTTTCAGGCTTTGCCAGCTGGTCTGGACACATCAGTGATATTCAAAAATGGCAAACTACCTCCAGAAGAAACAGATAACCTAACCAACGTAGTAAACGAAACGAAACTAGATCACTCCAACCAGACCACTACAGATAACTTAACAGAATCAGATAGTCTAGAACAAGACGGAGTACTTGTTGTAAACGTATCAAGTGAAAATATTCTTAATCTAGAAGAGTTATACCCTCACATACAAATACTCAACATATCGAGCAAAATGGACGAAATTACGAACAAAATACAGAGCAATAGCAGAGAAATAACCGGTGATATTAACAATAACATTAAAGTTAAAGATATTCCGGACAATGTAACGGTTGGTCCTGCTCCTACAAATGGTGTTTTGCCTTCGAGTGAGCAGGACGAAGATAATAAAATAAGTAATAAGACTGTTGAAGATATGAATGAAACGTTACTTACGAATGATCTGTTGAGACCGACGGAGAGTTTACAGAATTTAGTAGAGGATAATAGCAGTAGGAGAAGGAGAAGACGAAGACATGGCAACAGGAGACGGTAAGCATTTTAATACTTTCAACGTGTCTACTGCAATAAATGAAACGTTCATAACAATTTGGTGGACCTGATGGACCCACCATACCACTGGCCATACCCCTGGTGGTAGGGTGGGTCCGACCGAACCATTCCACCAAAGTGATGTGCCAGGGGTATGATGAGCCGACATGTCACGTATCTATGTAATGTAGGTATAGGTACTGTTTACATATATTTAAGCATGTTTTAGGTTTTAACAACAAGTAATCAAGCGACTACATTGTAACAAGAGAACAAAAATTAAATGTTGCGAAACAATTTACTTATACCTACCATTCTATCTTTTATCACGCAACCAGATAAAAAAATATTTAGGTATGTAACTTAATGTAAATATTTAGTCACGTTTTATTGTAGCTAGTTAACCATCAAATAATACGTATATTTCAAAAACCCTAGTCGATATCTATAAGGTAAACAAACGCGATAACAACCAAAAGTTTGATCTCACACGCTGAGGTTATCGTTAAGAATATTACTCATTAATTCTACAATAATACCTAATTATAACTTTGATTATCAAAAGTTGAGCTAATTTTAGTACAAACAAGAAAGTGGTTTCAATAAATATACACTTTTATACTTATAAACGTATGGTATATACCTATCAAACAACAGTAGGTACCTACTCAACTACTATAAAAATTGGTCCAGTAATTTTAATACTAAATAGTATAAGTTATTAATGTAATGTGCTGAAATGTCATTTCGCAAGATCTTGATTTATATAATCTCCTTCATAAATCTTCTTCATCTTTCCTATAAAGAGTTTTGCATTCTAAAGTAATATCTTAGTCAGAATTTCTGAGCCAATCCTCATTCATTACTTTTTTCTCTTTCCCTACCCAGCGGCAAAGGATCGGGATCTATGCATCCCTGAATGAGAAGTAGACGTGAAACGTAATTGCATCGTCTAAAAAGCCTCATTTCCATTACTATTGGTTCTAGATACAAAAAGTTTTACCTACTAAAATTCTTCAAAGAAGTGTACGGACCATTACATACTTTTGTGGTCTTTTGAGTCGAACGTAAAGTTTTATAATATAACTATTCTCTGGCGTATTGGTTTGTGCCGTAAAGGAGGCACTGATTGATTGACAGCAGACACTGTAGTTATACAGACTAAGCCACTGGGTCTGAAGACGTGAAATTTAAACTTCGTTAGTAAGTAAGTAGTTGAGTACCTCTACTCATGAGACCTACATAAGACAGAATTTTTGTAATTTCCCGTGGAAACGAGATTTACGTGGATAAAACCGTGAGGTAAACTGCTAGTCAATTAAAAAACTTTTATCTCACCAAGAGACTAAGTTATATTATTTCATAAACTAGACTTTAGGCTATATAATCAACATATGTGACACTATTGTATAATACCACTGACAAATGTTTTTCATTTTATCATGACATTGTTTCTCGATTCAAAATCCATTAGTAAGGGTCATATAAAAATACGAGGGAGAGAATTCTCGGAAATGCATCTCTACATCTGCAATCTACATCTACCGTGTACTGGTAGAACGCGGCACACCGCGTTAATAAAGACTAGGTACTCATTACTCTTCTCGTTTCAAAACCACGGTGCAATTTATGACGTTTCTTTTTATAAGAGTTCTTAATGAAATGAAACTGAATTAAATAATTAAGGAAGGGTGTCTTTGAAAAGATATTAATTAAAAGATTGTCAAAAGATACAAGTATTCCTGAACAACAAGCAATTCGTGAAAACGATAAAAACGTATTTCTAACAATAAACATGTTTCTAGGCTTCGAAATATACACTCTAACGAGAGAATCAACCAAAACGCTCTCACAGAAGACAACAAAAATAAAACCAATTTCGTTCGGAAGAAATTTTTTCGCCACCACAAGAAGCACTCGAGCAGAGAGCACAGAAGTGAAGAGAAGCGCTTTGACGTTCCTGAACATGAATTCGAAGAAAAGTTCGAAGTGAAAGCACCTCCGAAAAACGAGAACAAGACTGAGGAACAGCAGTTTAATAATTGGTTTTTTCGTGACACGTACGACGATTTAGAAGCTGCTGAGAGCCAAAACTATAATCACACTGAGGTCAGTACATTTTCTAGATAATAAAACTTGAACTATCAGATTTTATTTTATTTTTATTTTCGTTTATTTGGGAAACATACAGAACTATGATAGAAATATTTATAACAATATATAAAAAACCCTTAATCCAACAAAGTTTCCACTAATTCATAATACTTATATAAAGTGAAACATTGAACAAAAACAAAGAGAAAGTTATCCTTACAACAAGTTATTAGGTATGAAGATAAAAATATTTAGTATTTTCTAGAGGTTAAGGTGTTTTATCGCAACACAGTTGATTAACCACGGCTGATTTAAAACTATGTAAATTCATAAAGAAAATATCATAGGTAAGGTACACTATCAAAATTTCATGGTCCATTACGGGTACTAACGCGAAATAAAGTTAAATTATTTTCAAGCCCATTTAAGTACCGATAGGTAAAATGGTTTTTTAATGATGATATTCACGCTAGTGCCCCTTGTAATCAAGGCACGCCATTATGCCGATCCCAGTAGAGCCGTTCCAGGGAAAATTGTACCAATTATTCAATTAGTTGCTAAATTACAAACGATTTAATGATTTCCTAAGCTAAGAGCTTACCTTTTGTTTTCAATTTTAGTTTTTAAAACGTTTTAAGTGACAAAAACGATAACCTATACCTAGTTACTAAATTATTGTATTATTTTATATCGTTCTTATTTTTAAAGCAAGAGACATAAGTAGATCGATAGACAGATGTGAATTATCTTGTTAAATATTGCACTCGTGAATCAGATTGACAGACAGCCAGATAATTCACTAAAAGTTTCCATTCTAAACGAGACGAGAATCTAACCGAATTAAATATCATAAATGGACATATCAATTTGGCTTCAGGCCAAAGCAAATACCAACTGCATTCGTATATTTCATGTTGTTTTTTTTACTTTTTTGGAGAGAATTTAGAATTCTGACTTTGAAAGGTCAGTTGCTGTAAAAAAAAGGAATATGATGAGAGATTTAAATATCCATAGCTTAGAAATTTAATCTCCATTTTATCTACCTAATAAAATGAGAGAAATATGCCTATGTCATAGGAAACCGGTAGCCACTCAAGCACGTTAAGTTACCCTTTCACGTCACTTATTATTCTTATTTCCTTCTCTCTAGGTAAAAAAACGTCACCGATCTATCAGAGCGGCCACGAACCGTAAGGAACGGATTTGGGAATACGGAGTTATCCCGTATGAAATCGACGGTAACTTCAGTGGAGCCCACAAGTCTCTTTTCAAGCAAGCCATGAGGCATTGGGAGAATTTCACTTGCGTTAAATTTGTTGAAAGGGACGCTGATTTGCATAAAGACTACATTGTGTTCACTGAACGGCCTTGCGGGTAAGTCTTATGACCGGTAAAGACCGCTAAATAAATTTTCGTAGAGCTTCTAAATTCTTCTAAATCTCAGGTTTATTGTTTCGATTTTAATATTGGGAAGTGAGATTGTAGAGCTTTACGTTAATGGTTCGCTGCTTAAAAATGTTGATATTTTAAGTAAACGTTATAAGATTTGAAATTAAAAACGAGTCACGTATAGCCTTGTTTTTTATAAAGACAATTTTTAAGAGTGCTCTGCGATTTATAAACAATTTCGTTTGGCGTCCAACGTGTAACTTTCCAAACTCAAGGCCAAACCTAATTCTTTGCTATATAATATTCTGATTAAATATCAAGAGAGTACGCACGTATTATCTCCTTGATAATACATATATTCAATATTCTTCGACCTACACTTTCTTGCTGGCGCCGCCCCTGAAAATCCTCAATGAATGAAGACAGATGAACAAATAACTGCAATAAAACAGTCACTAGAAAATAAAGTCGCGAGGTCGGAGATTTAAAACGCATATAATAAATATGTATTTCCTGCGTGCTGTCATCGCCATTCCTTTATCGTTTAAGTACAATCTCAACAATTGAGTTTATGTCCACGACTTTACATCGTAAAAGGAAGAGTTTTGTATGACATCACCATGCTTGTGATTTGTAACTCTCTGTGATATCACCACAGAATTTAAATTACTTAATGTGTAATGTAAAATTAATAAAGTTTTACATAGTTTTACATACAACACTTCGATCTTTCTTCTTTTTTCGCATATTTTATTATTGTTTTATTTATAGTTGCTGTTCATTCGTCGGTAAACGCGGCGGAGGTGCCCAAGCAATCTCCATAGGCAAAAACTGTGACAAATTTGGCATAGTGGTGCACGAATTAGGGCACGTGGTCGGCTTCTGGCACGAACACACCAGACCCGACAGGGACAACCACGTGCAGATCATCAGGGACAATATTATGCACGGTAAGTGTATCAAACTAAGAGTTTGCATCAGTAAATTAATAGGATCAAATCCCGAAAAAATATAGAGTGACAAAGGCAATTTAGCCTAACAGAAAAGGTTCAAAAAGATACACGATTCTCTGATATCTTATTTCACACAACAAAACCGTCGCACTATTCGTTTACCGTCACAGGAAACTTAGAACAGATTTTCTACTTATATTTAGAGATGGAACTACTTACGTTCGAAGAACTCTACAAATTTCTACAATCTTGGGGAACACAATATCTTCGCGAGTCAGATACAAATATTTACTTCAACTGTAAAAATGGATTCCGGAAACGGGAAATGGATACCTTTGGAAATTCAATATAGGTAGGACAGGTACTTCTGTAGTTAAGTGTACTTATATCCAGCTTCAGAAAAGTTTTTATCATATTTGCTATAGAAAAAGATTGGAGTTTCCGGCTTTTAGGGCTAGGCCTTGTAAAGTGCAGATTTTTGCGGAAAAATTACAAGTTTTTTAAAGCAAGAAAAACGGGTACATTTGACATTTCCCTTGACTTAAAGATGGAACATCGTGTGACCTGGAATTACTTACTCAACCAAGACAGAAATCGTAAAGGCAGGAATGTCCAACGTAACCAGCTTATTACAATCATAATAAAAGGAAACAGGCCTGTCGTAACACAACACGTATCCCCTTATACCGGTGAATGGGGCCACTCTACACACTACATGCATACGCACACTCACAGCTGAATAGTGTGTATGCTTAGTCCCACAGATTGTAAGATGCACGCACAAAGCGTATACTTGACCTGAATTCATTACTATGCTTGGAATCTTTATAAAGGTCATGGTGTCAATCTGCGTTTGGATTTTCAGATGGTTATAACTTGTGTGAAAATTTTAACGACAGAATACGTTTATCTACATAACTAAGATTGATAATAATTCTAGAATTATTTTTTCTGTCCGACGTAGTAACATTTTAGTGGCGTTTGAAAATCCGACAATGGCGTCTCAATTATGATCGAAACCCACTGAGTAAAAAGTTTCCACATGATAATATGAATAAATAAATATTGCTGGACACAGCACCATCGAACCCGAAGCTAAGCAACTGGGCTTGTGTTATGAACCAGTAACACTGAATAACTTGGTCGACATTGGTCAAAACACGCTACAAGCACATCTGAGACATAATCAAACCGACCGGAAGTACTGTCACTGTCACGTTTCCGGCTTTATTAACTCTGATACAGCAGTTAAAAGACGCTCAATTGATTTAGGTTACGAGTATTCGACACCTTGACCTGGTGGTATATTGTTTTTAACTGATAACTTCGCATTGATCCTTGAAATAGTTTAGGAATAACGAAATATGGGAAATATGAATATTTTTTAAACAAAGAGACAAAGGTTAAGGTAGAAGTAAAAGGAAAAATAAAAAAATCACGGGAAGTGTCAATACTGTAGTAGGTATCAAAATTTATTGCATTATTTACCTTGAATTTTTTACACCTCTGAGAGACAGTGGACCTTTTACAAGTTACAACGGATCTTGCCTGACAGTCAGAAAAACGGACGGAAAACAGGATGTTTTTGTAAGGAATTTGTTTTTGCCATTCTGTAGCTCGAAACCATTGCGTAGTTAGAACAATATAGGTCATTTTGCCTATAATAGACGAGTTTAGCAACAACAGAGGCAATTTCCTAAAGTGACATTACCCAATTACCCAGTAATACACTGCCCAGGCTACTAAATACCAATTTATTCTAGAAATGTTGATAGTCTAAACCTAGATTTCGACCTTTGCGGCTAATATTCGACTGTCGGAGTTATGAGTGGGAGGGATGACTATGATGGAAATTACAAGAGAAGTTTGGGAATACTTACCTTTGCTATGTAGGTAGGTGTAGGTATACCACAGTCTCTGGGTTATAGAAACATGGAGTTTTGCACAAAGGTACCTTGGGTCTTAGGAGTCTTAGGTGCGAGCACTAAAGGGATTTCTTAAGGAAACTTCAGAGTGACGACAGCAGACCAACTTGACGTAATCTTACTATAACAAATTGTTAACAAACTATAAACAAGTAGGTAAATGTGCTTATTTGCGTAGCTTAATTAAGTTGCAAACTGTCAAAACTTTACGAAAACTTTCTTGTAAGAATTTGCTTCAAAGTTTTCCTTGGTGACATGTGATTATGCAACTTAAAAGTGACAGGACATAATGTGTCTCTTGTACAGAAATTTCGTACATTACAGCCTTTCTCGACGAAAATTTCTAAATTAAGTAGGCCAAGGTATAAATGCAAAGATCTGAACTATCTCAATAACGGTTATGAAAACAGCTGATAAATCAGGTCATTGTACAGAACTAAAATGAAGGATTACTAAAATACCGAATGAACGTTCCGAAACCCCTCAGGCATTCAAACTATCCACCTTAGACTCTGTCCCATACAAAATTAAACTTTACCACCCTCGCATTAAGTTGCAGTCTCCTTTTATTGAAGACGCTGTAAACTTTTAAGTTATTTCGAACTATAAGTCGATGTCATAAAGTTGAAATTTTCGCCAGACTGTCACTGTGGAACTTGAAAATCTGAATTGTTAAGGTTGCGATGCTCAGACTTAGGTTTGGGTGAAAGTTAGCGATAAAATTATGAATGAGGAAGCCGCTTTGCATATTCTTTCATTCTTCTTACTCGTTATATTTCGTTTATTATCGTAAATTAGATATTTGTCAAAAAGTTTAATAACAGTTAAGTAGACTTATTTAAGCTATACTTAAGTCGTGTGAATTTTCTTGGATTATTCTTAATCTCTGGGGACTAAAAACTCCGGTCACAGCATCTTTTTTTACGTACTATTTCTGACGTGATAACGGCTTATAAATTGGTGAGTGTACTTCACAAAAAAGTGTGACGTCATGCGTTATTGACAAGTAACCATAGTAACGTTATTGACAAGTTACCATAGCAACGTATTGAAGTATGCAAAATAATAATATCAAAGATGTGTTTTCGTGAGCCCCTCCGCGCTTCGGAAGGCACGCTAAGCTGTTGGTCCCGGTTGTTACCTCTATACTCTATTTGTAAATCTTAGATCAAAAATGTAAACAATGGTGTTATCAGAGTAAAAAATATATTAAGCTTTGGCAGTTTTTTAGGGAAGTGGAAATTAGGTAAAGAAACAACTATGACCTCAATTTCTACAAAATACGATTGTAAATAAAATCAATATGAAATATGATTGTTTATTTATATAAAATAATTTTTTAACAAAGTTATTACAATATTCAAATTTGAATGGTAGTTTTTTTACACACTGGCATCAATTACAGCGGCTTTCAACCTCTACAAAATGGCGTTTCTGTCAATATTTGACATTTCTTTGTTTACATTTTTGATCTAAGTTTTACAAATAGAGTAAAGTAGCAGTCGTTAGGTCAAGTTAGAGGTTTTAAGGCGATCTGAAAACTCTAACAATAGGTGAGCCACACCACTATACGAGAAAAAGAAGAAGATGTCAAAGAGTTCTTATGACGTTATCACGTAAAATTATCGTCCGTAAACCAACTTTACATACAACCATTTTTTTAGATCCATCAGTTCATGGGCGTACCAATAGTGGGGCAAGGTGTGGCATTTGCCCCACCCTGACTCGGAGCTTATAATAAAAAAAAAATAGTTTTTAATATAAGTAACAAATATAAATATTCACTATGTTACTTTCAAAAGTCTAATGATTTTCGAACGAATACCGAAGTTTATCCGCCCGCGTTCCCTACCCTCTCCTACCACTTGCACGCTCGCGACAAATTTAATGGCCCCTCTTCATGATGGGCCAGCATGATGGCCCATCATGAAGAGTCAGGTGTCAGTTTTTCGGTCACACATCAAAAGAAGTGGGCCAGCGATGGCGGTATGCATCTGCACGTGGCCCATTCCTCAGTGAGTCCTTGAAAATTGGTACGTGGTGCATAGATATTATACCTATTGCGGCAACGGCTGCTTCCACGTCCTTCTCCAATTTACAACTGAACGTTGCCATCGTGTAGTTGCGTTTTAACCATCGCATTGCCATCACGCTGGTTTGGTGCTGGGCCATCATGTAGAGATTAATTAGCCAAAACCCCCCACGATATTATTAAAATAAATACAGTAAATAAAAACATTTATAATTTTCTACTACTTATCGAGTTTTTTACTTTTATTTGCTTCCGCCCCACCCTTTACAAAACTCTGGGCACGCCCATGCATCGTGAGCGTCAGAATAAACGGTCACTATGCGTATTTAACGTTGAATGTATGCTCAATAATTGCTTCCCTATTGCTGCTATTTACTTCCTATCCTCAAACAATTGCTTCCATCATATTCTAGAAGAAATCGTACATTTAAAGGTGACCGTTCATTCAGATGTCAGGACGGCCAGTCACCTGTCGTAGTTCCCCTGACAAAGAGAATCTTTGCAATTTATGGTGGCCAATAATTACTTCCCTTTTGCTTCCTTCAATATTTTAAAACGACAATTCTCTAACTATCATGGTAATAAAGATATCGACAAAAGTTATTTTAATAGCAGTGCCTGACAGAAAAATTAGAGCAAAATTCTGATGATTAATATTGCAGCAATGCTTCAGTAGGCAAAAAATCGAAGGGTAAAGACAATAAATAGTAGAAAATATACTTATGTAAAATTTATTTTATTTTATTTTTTTAATATAACATATTGCAATGTGGTATCACTTTTTTATGAGTCTAATAATAGCTGAAATTCAAGCAGCTGCAAGTTCGCTTATCAATAATATGGATATTAGACTCATATCCATATTACTGATAAGCGAACGTCGATTTTCTTGTTGTATCAAGTCGTTTGAATTGAATTTACGTAGTCTTGTAAGTTTTGAATGAAGTACTGGATTAACTCATATTTGTACATGAAGTGCCTGCAAAGTTGGTTTTACAGAATAAAGAATTTGAACTGCTTTCAATCATAGAATTTGTTCCGCCTCCTGTTGGTACGATGGGTCACTATAAAGCACATTGTAAGCGTGGAAATATATGGGAATGTTATGATAATTTGATTCAGAGAGTTGTAAGGAGTAATAAAAAGTGATACCACATTGCATTATGTTATATTAAAAAAATAAAATAAAAAAATTTTCACATAAGTATATTTTCTACTATTTATTGTCTTTACCCTTCGATTTTTTGCCTACTGAAGCATTGCTGCAATATTAATCATCAGAATTTTGCTCTAATTTTTCTGTCAGGCACTGCTATTAAAATAACTTTTGTCGATATCTTTATTACCATGATAGTTAGAGAATTGTCGTTTTAAAATATTGAAGGAAGCAAAAGGGAAGTAATTATTGGCCACCATAAATTGCAAAGATTCTCTTTGTCAGGGGAACTACGACAGGTGACTGGCCGTCCTGACATCTGAATGAACCGTCACCTTTAAATGTACGATTTCTTCTAGAATATGATGGAAGCAATTGTTTGAGGATAGGAAGTAAATAGCAGCAATGGGGAAGCAATTATTGAGCATACATTCAACGTTAAATGCGCCTAGTGACCGTTTATTCTGACGCTCACCATGCATCAGTTATGTCTAAAGATTTAGGACACATCCGTCAGAGTCCGCTTTCGTTAATACGTGTTTTATTAACTATTTTGGTTTAATTTCGTCAGGAATTACTAAAAGCTATTCAGTTTCCAGAACAGCTCCCTAACAATTAGCTTCTAGGTAAACCAACCAACCTAACTAGCGATGTAACGAACCATTCTACTCGTTATAATATTAAATCTATCACGTTGAACTAGTCCTATTAAATTGATGTATTAACTTGGAAAGGCATCTATTGTGTCGTTCAAATAATTGAACCCAACAGATTATGTTCAAGTTCGTATAATGTTACCTTTTAGTTGGTTACTTCAAGCGAGTAATTGTAGAGGTTCTGCTATTGTGTAGACACCTAATCCGATTTAGGTATACAAAATTCAAACAAAGCAAATAAAATTGACGAAGGTATGCCTTAAAACCGGCTTCAAATGCTTTAATCCGTTTTTTCTTTGTATATGGTCCCACCCATTGTTAGAGTTTTAGGTAGTCTTAAGGCCTCCAAATTGACCTAGCGTCTGATACCAGAGATAGTAATTTAATTTAAATATAGAAATATTGCAGGACATTCCACACATGGCCATCTAGCCCCAAGCTAAGTAACTAGACTTATGTTATGGGTGCTAGACAACGAATATACTACTTATATACTTTTCTTTTGTATAAATATACTTATAATACATAGAAATAACCAGACCACAGACAAATATCTAAGCATAAATACTTGTCTGAGGCGGGAATCGAACCCGCAACAGTGTTTGCCAACTGAGTGGTCCAAGACCAACGGCGCGGCGCACACGTGTTTTTGAACGAAAGGGGCTCAAGTAAAACATTTTTGCCACACTGTTAATGGGTTACTCATCGAAGTTTCTGATTTAGACGTCTTCTCGTACCTACCCACATTTTCCCGAAAACAATACTCGAAAATCTTCTATAAGGACAAATGAATTAATCCCTTATCCAACGGCAAACCGCCCTCAATATCATCCATAAGGCCATTGTTTGCGAAGTGACGTAACTCACAACTTTGCCATTTCGAGATCGGTTGATAACGCCGGATTCCGGAATATGATATTTGGTATTAGTATTGCGAAGATAAACAAATCGTGCTCAATGGTTTCTGGGACGATTTTGTTGATATTTCAAAGGACAGATGCGTAACAATTCAATGAAATGTAAATCTGATTTGGTAACGCTTTCGTTACGAATGTATGTATGTAGTATCAACGCCAATATCAGGGATAGCAGATATAAGCAGCACCGGCAAGGTTTTAAATAAATAAATAAATATTGCGGGACATCCCACACATCGGCATCTAGCCCCAAGCCGTTATGGGTGCTAAACAACACATATAAAATAATAAACAAAATAGTGATCATAGACGTTTCACTGATCAATACTGAAAACCTTAAAAATATTTTCACAGGATCCCTTCAATTAAAAAACTTCTGGTTGTAAATATTGGCAATGGTGGTGATCAACTTAAATCTCTTGTTCCAGGTCAAGAATACAACTTCAACAAGTTGACAGATGAAGAAGTGAACTCCTTAGGTCAGACTTACGACTACGACTCCATCATGCACTACGCAAGGAACACTTTCAGTAAAGGCACCTATCTGGACACGATACTGCCATTAGAAGTCCACGGGAAGAAACGACCGGAGATCGGGCAGAGAATACGGCTCAGTGCTAGTGATATAGCACAGACTAATCTACTTTATAAGTGTGCCAGTAAGTTAATTCAAGTAGTTCCCACAGATTTCCATTGAGACTCAAATTCGGAATTTAAATCGCTCTGCCTCCTAGTTGCAGAACTTAGAACGTTTTTAGAGCATTTGGCCTGCTAATGCTGTGGTGTAAAATAATCTGAAGCTTATCAATAGGCATGAAACTTTGGTTTGGACGCCATGGTTTTATTTCAATGCATAATGTGTAATGTTCCATAAAATGGCGCAAAGATCGGCCTTCACGTTTTTAGACCTATTTTTCTCTTTTTAACCGACTTCAAAAAAGAAGGAGGTTCTCAATTCGTCTGTATGCTGTTATTCAATTTCTCTTTGTTATACTAATTATAAAACAAATTTCTCCTAGAATGTGGAAGAACTCTACTCGGTAACTCCGGTTGGTTCAACTCTCCCGGCTGGGGTTCTGAGACGCAACCCACTACCCCTGAACGCTGCGAGTGGAGAATCGTTGCTACGCATGGAGAGCGTGTTGTACTTAATATTACGGGTAAGTGATTCATTTTATATACTAAGACAAACTTGGAGTTAGGCCAAAATTTAAGGGGAAAATCGATCCAACTGTTTGCTTGTGAAGAGGTAGGGAACAAGTTATCATGATTAAGATTTTGTTGAGACACCCTATCCTCTGGGATTTTGTCCCACTCGCCAAACATCTACCACCAGGTTCCGATCTGCAGTGGCCTAGGCGTGGGTCGCTGTGGATCGAATTGGGTTGAAAAACGTACTTGATAGTTTAAATAGTGCCAATAATATAAATTTCACTTAAGTCCAAATTGCAGAACATACAGGGGAAGTTAAATTGATAGGTACTGAGGTCCCCCACACCCCCAGCAACTGATGAAACTTGTAACACCATGTTATAATTGAAATATTAGTAACTGAACAAATATATCACACTACAAAAATAAAAAAACTAACATAAACACTTATACAAATATGAACTGAATAAAAAGCTTGTAAAACAAAAAAAATTAAAGCTGGGGGCCTCATTCAGCTTTGCCGCCCCGGGCCTCTGACGGGCTTAGTCCGCTACTGAGTGGGGGTACTTGTTACGATCCGTGTGCGACTGCGGTGGTCCAAAGCAGGAGATGGAACTTCTGCTCATCATGGCCTACTTCTTGCACATGAGAAGACCTGATGAGAGCCACAGAGACCGTCTTAAATGTGGCTAGTTCCTGGGTTAGGAAAATTTAGATTTTTTTGTAATTAAACAGCCATTGATACGATAAGAAGGAGTTGAGAAAACGCAAAATAACAATAACTCCTACACAAGAGAAGACCTGATGGGAGCCAAAGACTCCGCCCGCCTTAAATGTGAGTTTCTGTGCTGGATTTAAAAATAAAACAACCATTGATACGATAAGAAGTTGAGAAAAATAAAAATAACCACAAAAATCTACAGACGTTAAAAAACCATTCAAGACACTTTCACTGAAGTGGGAATACAAACAAAAATCAACATCAAGGGAGGTTCATAAGATTTATAGTCACAAGTGACCGGTGAAGGCACTCCGAATAAAAGCGGGACGATAAATTCATTAATTCAGTGAAAACCATTTGTATTGTACAGCTATTTGCATTGTAGTCAGTAGGTACTATCTATCTGATACCTTTGTTTATTTGTTAAAAGTTGATAAAAGGTTTAAAAAATGAATGTGATAAATGGTGGTGGAAAAATATTGCATAAAAGTAAAATAAAATCACCCTGTTGGCAATAGATGCTTGCAAACATTTCAAGGGGGGATAAAATTAACTTATATTCCCTTAAAACTCTAAAATAAATGAGAATAAAAAACAGACTTCAAAAGGTTGCATAGCTTTCAGCGATAAGGCTGCCCATTTGTACAACTTATACTTTCTAACTATTACTTTACTATGTGTCTCATGGTCTATGTTCGTTACTGTGTTGTACAAATAAAGTTCGCTACGTTCAAAAAAAAAACCACTACAAATTATATTCGTTCTGGGGTTGACTGAATGCTGAGAGAGAAGAATCTTAATTCAGGAATGGCAGAGACATTTTTATATAGATTTAATGACTGATTAAAATGAAATGAAATGTAGGGTTTAACAATAAAACCGATACATAAAATTAATGGAAATATGAAAATGCTTTCAATCAATTGAGCACCAATTAACATTGGAGTTGATGAAGTGTGGAAAACCACAACGGACACTCGTATTTTGTAGGTATTCATCGTTTCTGAAAATACCTTTTAAATATTTTATCGACATCTACTTTATCACTGCATTCTGATATGTTTTTCATTTTAAAATTTATATTTTTATTATTTTACATAATAAAATAGATCGGCGTTTGACCACAATCACATCTGCCTTATGGTAGGTGACGATGCGGCCTAAGATGTTGCACGCTTTCCTAGAAGATTATCTATTATTCACTCGCGACTTAAAGATCCCCAAAGTTTGTCCTACATTTTATATTAATTATTTGAAAATAAATACTGTTGGAAACTATTTTGACGTGATAACGTCTAATAAATTTATAATAAACACCAGCATTCATAAAAAACATGATGTCACGCGTAAAGTTCCGGGAACGCGTCATGCTATTGACAAGGCCATCAAAGTTTTCTAATGGCGTTATCACGTAAAATTATCGTCCGTAAACCGCCTTTACAGACAACCATTTGTTTTCTTTAGTTCTTGAAAACGTCATACGAGTCAAAATTTCGAAAATCACCACCTTAATTAAAAAAAACAAATAGTCGTCCGACATTTCTCGTCCAACAAATTGTCGTCCGTCAATAGTCGTCCGACAAATAGTCGTCCGACATTTGTCGTCCGTCAATAGTCGTCCGACATTTGTCGTCCGTCAATAGTCGTCCGACAAATAGTCGTCCGACATTTGTCGTCCGACATTTGTCGTCCGTCAATAGTCGTCCGTTAAAAAATACCATATGTACGTCTTAATACACTCACAGCCAAATTAAAAACAGTAGGCCCACAGGCATACATTTTCGCCGCGCCGTAGAGAGGGGATAGCTGTCTACTCTCCATCCGTCTTACGCTTTTTCGAGGTCACGTGTCCTGACGGGAGTTTAAGATTTTATACTCATTACAGAAAAAGTGCTCAACGCCGCTAAAGAAGTTTTCACTTCAAAAACTAGATAGATAGTTTTTTATAATCGACTTCATAAAAGAGGAGGTTCTTGATTCGATTGATTTTTTTGGCTGTTCGGGCATAAGTAACGTGAGTAAAGTGAATCTTATAATTCGTATTTAGCTCAAACTAAATCCTCATTGACATACACACCTAGCTAAGACAATTGTAAATGTGTTATACGCTTGTCTACACTACACTTGTCACAAAGGCTTCTCGGTTTCAAGGTATCTAAGTACAGTTGATACCATAAGCCGGTATAAATAGAATTTAATAAAATAACTAGCTGCAGCCCGCAGTTTTACCCGCGTTAGGTGTCTTTAAAAGTGATATTAGTTTCCTACAAATACAGAATATATAATAGTTATAATGAACTTCAAACTTTATGAAGCCTTTTCATATCCTTTCTTATAGCTCTCCTTCGTCTCAAAAGGAACCCCCATGCGAAGTTTCAGACTTGTAGCTCTTTTAGTTTCAGCGATTTCGTGGTTTATTTATTTTATTTATTATATAAGGGGGCCCATACGCCAACGACCTTGGTACACAGCCTACTAAATAGTTACTACTGGCACCGGTCGCCTTCGTTGGTGAATATTGTTGATTGTTACGAGTGTGTTTTGTTTTTCTCAAAAGTGCTGAGATGGAATTGTAGGTGAGATTTTTACCGACATTTTGGTGTGATTTTGAGCCAAACATTTCCTATAGTTTTGAAGCTATCCTAAAATTAAGAATTAAAACTAGTCTAGCTTTGAAAACACAAAGAATTTTCGCCTCGAAATTAGACTTAGTCCCATCGGCCCCGCTGGCTCTGCCCCGCCAGCGGGGCAGATGGGAAAAAGTGTTGCATCGGCCCCGCTGAACGCAGACGCGGACGCTAGCGGGGCCGATGAAACAAATTAAGTTTCATTTGCCCCGCTATAGGACTTACTTCCGTCGGGCCCGCTAGCAGATGGGAAAAAGAGATTGATTCTTCGGCCCCGCTAGCGTCGGCGTCGGCGTTTTGCGGGGACGATGGGTAGGTACAGATCAAGTTACAAATAGAGGCAATCAATACTTAGGTTGCCGAAAAAGGAATGTCTGTAATTAAAATGGTTTGTATGTTAATCAGTTTTTATTGAGTGCTCAAAATACATAATATTTTAATAATAAAAAATACACACAACAAGAACATCACATAAACATTTTTTAATTTTCATAATCATAGATGATAGTCACACAAATTACATTAATCAGTCTTCATTAATGAACATTAATGCCTAAACTGCTGACAGTTTTGTAAGATGAATATAATATTTTAGGTAAACAACATAACATAAAAATACAGTATTTGACAAAAAATCAACGAGAGAAAACATTAACATTACAAACTATGTCAGTGTTTCGAGAAAATGTCTACTGGTTATTGGTCCATTTACAAATTTCAAGATCAAGTTATACTATTTAAATAATCAACAAAACAAAAAAAAAACACAAAACAAGGACATTATTTAATAACTAGTTTCTTAATTTTTAATAGAGCCAGCCGGGCCGATGGGAGTAATTCTAAGATAGTACCAAAAAGTTAAATGCAAACTCAATATTTTCTATAATATTCTTATAGAAAGTCATACACTGCTTAATGGGACACATCACTCTTGATACATTTGCACACTCAAACTTCTAACTTTTAATAGTTTTTTCATAAATGGTCTAACTTTTACAAGAATTAGAGCAGGAATATAAACAATAATTCAGTGCTTTTATTTATATAATTGTTATCTTGAACAAAATATGTTTATATTACGTAAAAAACAAAAGTCAATTTATGGGACAAATCAAAATCAGAATTCAGTTTTTTTTTGAGAATTGCACAATATGTAACAGCTAAAGAGTGACTATCTCCGAACTTCGCTTTACTTTACTGCGACACAATAATTAGTAATTTCACGTTTACACGGTTGTCATGGATTTGACTTCACGCTGTCTATAGACGCGTTTTGATTTGAGTTGAGTTGAGGTTTGGCGTTGGACCAAAAAGTTTTTTAAGTTTCTTAAGATGGCCCCATGGAAAGTGACTGATGTCAAAGTGACAAATGTCAAAGTGACATCTGTCACTATGTCAAATTAATCAGCCAAACCGAACCGAACAAACACCTTTTTCTCTCACCAAAAAAAAGGGTCTATCTTAAGAAACTTAAAAAACTTTTTGGTCCAACGCCAAACCTCAACTCAACTCAAGTCAAAACGCGTCTATAGACAGCGCGAAGTCAAATTCATGACAACCGTGTAAACGTGAAATTACTAATTATTGTGTCGCAGTATAGTAAAGCGAAGTTCGGAGATAGTCACTCTTTAGCTGTTACATATTGTGCAATTCTCAAAAAAAAACTGAATTCTGATTTTGATGTGTCCCATAAATTGACTTTTGTTTTTTTACGTAATATAAACATATTTTGTTCAAGATAACAATTACATAAATAAAAGCACTGAATTATTGTTTATATTCCTGCTCTAATTCTTGTAAAAGTTAGACCATTTATGAAAAAACTATTAAAAGTTAGAAGTTTGAGTGTGCAACTGTATCAAGAGTGATGTGTCCCATTAAGCAGTGTATGACTTTCTAAAAGAATATTAAAGAAAATATTGAGTTTGCATTTAACTTTTTGGTACTATCTTAGACTTACTCCCATCGGCCCGGCTGGCTCTATTAAAAATTAAGAAACTAGTTATTAAGTAATGTCCTTGTTTTGTGTTTTTTTTGTTGATTATTTAAATAGTATAACTTGATCTTGAAATTTGTAAATGGACCAATAACCAGTAGACATTTTCTCGAAACACTGACATAGTTTGTAATGTTAATGTTTTCTCTCGTTGATTTTTTGTCAAATACTGTATTTTTATGTTATGTTGTTTACCTAAAATATTATATTCATCTTACAAAACTGTCAGCAGTTTAGGCATTAATGTTCATTAATGAAGACTGATTAATGTAATTTGTGTGACTATCATCTATGATTATGAAAATTAAAAAATGTTTATGTGATGTTCTTGTTGTGTGTATTTTTTTATTATTAAAATATTATGTATTTTGAGCACTCAATAAAAACTGATTAACATACAAACCATTTTAATTACAGACATTCCTTTTTCGGCAACCTAAGTATTGATTGCCTCTATTTGTAACTTGATCTGTACCTACCCATCGTCCCCGCAAAACGCCGACGCCGACGCTAGCGGGGCCGAAGAATCAATCTCTTTTTCCCATCTGCTAGCGGGCCCGACGGAAGTAAGTCCTATAGCGGGGCAAATGAAACTTAATTTGTTTCATCGGCCCCGCTAGCGTCCACGTCTGCGTTCAGCGGGGCCGATGCAACACTTTTTCCCATCTGCCCCGCTGGCGGGGCAGAGCCAGCGGGGCCGATGGGACTAAGTCCGAAATTACACCAAAATATCGAAACACATTCCTTACAATCAATAATATTAGTTTTATTAACGGTATTTAATTAAACGGTATTAAACCAATAACATTAATTACAGTAAAAGTATTAACAAGTGCAACAAAAAATTACATTAATCACATAATGATGAGTGAGTAAGTCAGTGATTTTTTCTTTTACAGTGTAACTAGGTTTTGCCCGCGATTTCGTCCGCGTAGAAGTCGAAAATGGTTCTAATAGGATGTCCCATACAAACTTTGCCCCTCTTTTTTATCCGCTTAAGGATAGAATTTCGGAAAATCCTTTCTTATCGGATGCCTACGTCATACAAAGAACACACGTTTCAAGTTTTAGGTCTCCATGATCATCGGTAGTCAGACAGTCGGGACAAATAGCATTTTACAATGTATAGATATTGTAAAATGCTAATGCTAAATGCTTGTTTGTTGTATTGTTTGATGATGATGATGATGAAATAAATAGAAAACCACGACCGAGAAAAGCCTCAAAATGAAGCGGTAACAGTGTTGAAATACTGATTAAGTTCGGTTTTAATGCAGCCGTGAAAAATATTCGTAAAAGTACCAAACCCAGCCTGAGTGTTGATTAAAAACTCCTTGCAGTCTCAACCGGGTTTCTCGTGGAAATATCGGAATAAAATGTAAATTAAAACCACTCCAACAAACTGGTTGTGCCCTAAGGAACTCATGCAGGGATTTTTTCACCGCTACACAAAGGGTAAAATAAATAAATATATAGGTACGCGACGAATTGAGAACCTCCTCCTTTTTTGAAGTCGGTTAAAAACGGGACCCTATTCCTAAAACTCTTGTCTGTCTCCTGTCTGTGAATTAAGGTTTAATCTGGTACAATAAAAAGTTTATCTATCTATCTATCTGTCATTAGAGTGTATCTCATGAACCGTGATAGCTAGACAGTTGAAATTTTCACAGAATATATTTCTATTGCCGCTATAACAATTAATAAAAACATAATATAATGGAGCTTTACTCGCACTTGGCTGGTTTTTAAAATTCAGACTTTTATTGTCCAGTAATGTGCGGATTAAAATTAAGGTAATCCTAGGTTCTAGCCGCACTGAAGCAGCCGCACGCGCCGCAGTATCGGATTTAGGTCATTTTAGCGTCATGCCTCCACCTTTCTGGAACTCCCTACCCGCGTCGCTGTTCCCACAGAACTACAACCTTGGAGTCTTCAAGTCTAGAGTGAATAGGTACCTTCTTAGCGAGCATGTTACATCTTCGACCTCATCTTCGCTTCCCATCAGGTGAGATGAGGTCAAATGCAATCCTATTTTGCTTAAAAAAAAAACAATTTTACTGAAATTACTTTTTAATTCTATAGCTTTATTTGTTGGCTGTACAACGAATTATGTTGACAAATTCGGGCGTATTCAGCCGTATTGTCTAATTCGACTATTGTTGTTAGTGTTTCCTTCTGTTGTGCTAATATGTTGGACCCTTTCAACATTGTAACTACTAAGATTATCTAAAATGATATATTAAATTAGATAATAGAATTTAGCGTAGAAAGGAGGGGTTCGGTACAAATATTTTTGACTATTGTAGCGTGACTATTTTAAACACGTGTTTAGCATGTTTTATTCTTAACTAGCGATCCGTCCCGGCTTCGCATGGCTATATTATGCATGTAGTAGATATATAAACCTTCCTCTTGAATCACTCTATCTATTAAAATACCGCATCAAAATCCGTTGCGTAGTTTTAAAGATCTCAGCATACATAGGGACAGACAACGGGAAACGACTTATATTATTGTTTTATGCTATGTAGTAAAATGTAGGGTTTTTCATATTCATTTTCGAACTCTACAGTGGATCTGCAATTATGCCGTCGACCGTACCTATCTCTAAGTTACAGCGTTGTCTATTTCCGTCGTACCTATATATCTCTTCATAAATGTAAATGTTAAAGGGCAGGGGTCTCAAGTGACGCCCTTGAGGCACTCCTTATGGTGAAATTGGGCAGTAGCTCTTCGCAAACACTTATATTGTTCTGACAATGCTCTTTATAAGTAGGTAGATGTATAGGTTGAAAATAATTTAAGAAACTTCCTTACTGAGTCTTCAAGAGACTGCATTTTTAGGTAAATATACTTGACTAGGTTATGCTCATAATTATTATTAACCCTGAAATTAATTCAGGATATATTGCATCGCGAACTTATAGAAACTCTAATACATATATGGAATTTCTTACGTGCCTGTGACTTCATCGGCATATACATTCTTCAAACAGTAAAGTGCGCTACTTTTTTCATAAGGTGTATTATTTTTAAAAGGAAAACACTGCACATAGTAGATACATAGTTTGTGCTACTGCTACTGCAATTTTATTAGCGAACAACCAACCACAGAATATGGATTTGTTTAGCAATTATTAGCAGATTGAACGGGCAGATAAATATTAGCAGCCATTAAGTAAAATGTTTTGAACATCTGACTCGAAGTCCAGAGGTTACGAACCGATCCACTAATGAACTAACTGATCGATTGGTTGCTGACATGGGATGAATGGAAACTGATGGAGGGTACGGTATTACAGCATTTTGGTTTTTCTGGATATTTCTTCCTGATTATTCTTTTAGGCCTCTTTTATAGAACCTAAGAAGGTTTATTTTTATTTTGTGGATCTTCTTTTGACTTTCTCATAGCAATATTTGTCAGGCAAACTTAACATGAAAAATTGCACTATATAGCTATCTTTTAATTAACGAAAAATAGTTCTGGTTGGCTCAAACCCCAAATTCATAGTCGTTCATTGTTTTAGAAACTACGAGGCCATTACCAGACAAACAGATTAGAGGTCAAGTTTATATAGGTACTATAGGTACTTAACCTACTTTTTTAGGGGTGGCTTGGGTTGATACTTGCCTTGTTTGTTATCTATTTATAGCACAGATAATTATAACAGTGACTACGTCACGTAACATTTAGTTCCTGAAAGCCCTACCTACCAATTTTCATAAAGTAAACATAATCAACTCGACAAACATATTTAATCCTACATGCCAACATCTATTTAAGTAAATATATTTCGCAGGTTATATCAAAGCTTCAATGAAACATCAAAGTCCGCGTAAAAAGTGTGGGCGCACATTTTACGTAGATATACATAGAAATCTGTTGACCCGGTAAAACGGTCCCATTACGGTTTAGGGTTTCTCAGAGGGAAAATGTTATATACTTAGTCGTAAAAGAATGTCTAAAATACTTAACAGGTAAGTATATGGTCACCATACCGGACTGCCAAACACAGGGTTGCGGGTTCGATTCCCGCCTCAGATGAGTATTTATGCTTAGATATTTGTCTGTGGTCTGGTTGTTTCTATGTATTATCACTACATAGTATAAAACAAAGTCGGTTTCTCTGTCCCTATTTCCCTTTGTATGCTTAAATCTTTAAAACTACGCAACGGATTTTGATGCGGTTTTTTTTAATAGATAGAGTGATTCAGGAGGAAGGTTTATTCATGCATAATATAGCCGTGCGAAGCCGGGGCGGGTCGCTAGTAAATATATATTTACAAAAGAAAAATATATAAGTAGTATATCCGTTGCCTAGCACCCATAACACAAGTGTAGTTACTTAGCTTGGGGCTAGATGGCGATGTGTGGAATGTCCTGTAATATTATTATTATATCAAGGGTTTGTCTCATCATTACCTACTTTGAAATGTGAAACCAGTAGGAAAGTACTTCCCTATATATACAAAATTCTCGTGTCGCGGTGTTAGTTGCCAAACTCCACCTAAACGGCTGAACCAATATGTATGTTTTTTTATGTGTAAACATACAAATTGGTTCAGCCGTACGTTAGGTCTGAGAATCAAACAACGTACAACAAAAGCAAAGAAAAGCGTAGAAGCAAAGGAAGAGCTGTGGTTGGTGCTTTGACAGGACACTACGAAACCAATGACATGCTTTTAAAAATGAAGTTAACTTCAAATAATGACTGCAGAGCCTGCGGTAATGTCAGGGAAACTATGGAGCACATACTGTGTGAATGCGACGTCTTAGCAGCGAAGCGCTTGACCCTCCTTGGGAATGCGTATCCCAAACCGGAGGAATATAGGTTTCTTCCTCTTAGTGGGATCACCGCGTTAATCGACCACTTCTTCAAAGAGTAAGAAACATTAAGGTAGGGGTAAACACAAAAGATCCCAATGGGTCGAAGTGTTGCTGACTATTTGTCAGCCCTCGATTTATAAGATAAGATAAGAGAATCGAACAACATTCTATTTTTTACCTTATTTTTTAATATTTTTTGTGTAAGAATGGCAAAATAACGTGCCGGGACGTTGTTTGTTTTATAAAAAATACTTATTCTATGGTTTTTTCGATGTCATTTTACAGGGAGATATTGAATATAACCATTTTATGTGAGAAAAATTCGGGCGACTTCGGAAAAACCAAACAAAAACACAATCCAATCAGGTCTAAAATAAACCAAGCAAACTTTCGGACCACACGTTATGCGGGAAAAAATATAGAGCTTTGTTTTACTGAACGCTGTTCCGACATTTTCCGGGTTAAATGATTTGTTCTCACTTGTTAGCATGCCGAAAAATAACGTCAGTCGGACGTTATTCATCAGCTTTGCTTTTTTAACAGCCAACTTTATAAAACGAAAATACATACGGGTTAAAAACATCACCCTCCCTTTTGGCTTCACCATAGTCGGGTAAAAATAACATGAATCACATGTGGCAGACATGGGGACGAAAACTCATAATTTCACAAGTTATAATACCAAAGTATAGCTAGTATTCATGCACTGGCAACGGAAAACACGTATTTTTTTTTATGAAATTGACATAATTTGAAAAGTCACATCACGTCTTGCGTTACAGAAAAAAAATTAGTAGACAAGTTTCATCTTACGTTAATTTCATACAAAAACATCTGTCGATTGGCGACGTCGCTAATAGAAAGTAGAAAATCGCTTATAGAAAGTAATCTTGTGTAACGGGGCTGCTTTCAATCGTCTGTCAAGTCACACGAAGCTCTTTAGGTGTTATTTTTTCCACTTCGGACTTAGTCATTCGATCATGCCTTTGAACATACCATTTGTGTAAGCACTATTTTCCAAAACAACACGTCAAACGGAAGCAATGGCTTTACGCTTCAATTCGCAACGTTAGTGGTCACTACAACCCTGAAAACTCCAACATAACATGACCCCACATCTACCTTACATTCAACTATGTCCACAATCAACGCGCCAAGGTACAGAGACCAGGTTTCAATGGTTGTTGAGAACAGCCGCCATAAATATTCCTTGGTCATGAGTTTACGATTGTCCGTGTACAGAGTTAAACTGTATTAATCTACGTTTGGTTGGTCAACTGTTAAATTAATTACCAGTTTATTGCGCTTTGGTGTTTTGTTTCCGTTTTATCAACGTGTTTCAAGGAATAAATACGCTAATAAAATATTACTTAGGAGAACCACTGTATCCATTGGTGAAAACAGCATGAAAATCAGTGCAGTACTTTTTGAGTTTATAGCGAACAGACAGACAGACGCGGCGGAGGACTTTGTTTTATAATATGTAGTGATAACGAAACACTATTTGATATTTGCCTGCAAAAAAACAAATCGAATTTTTCTTTTGTTTTTCAGAAATCGACATCCATAAATCCGAAGAATGCCGAACCGAATGGGTAGAAGTTCGAGATGGCTACATGCCAGACGCACCAGTTCTCGGCCGCATCTGTGGTTCCGGCAAAGGTCCCATGATGCGGTCTACTGGCTCCAGGCTCACTGTGGTGTACCAGCCTGGCCCGAGACCGAAACCACATAGAGGATTCAGGGCTTTTTATGAAGGTAAAGGCTTGATGAGTTTCTTGTGCCTTCTTCTCATTGGTGGGCGCGTTCCGAAGTAACACATCCTAAATAAAGTCAATAAATAAATACAAATATTGAAATACCGATCCATACATTTGCCAAATCTTAAAGAAATATAGTTTAAAAACAATGTAGAATGTAGGTAGCTATTTTGTTATTATAACTTACACCGAAAAATAAATAGTATTTATGAGGGAAAAAACTAGGTATTCTAATTAAAGCAAAACCACAACCCGAACGAAGTCGCGGGCAACAGCTAGTTCCAAATAAATATTTATTTTCATTACTTTTGACTTATTAAATACGGAAATTAAAATTGAAACAAAACCAATTGAAAAACATCAAGTTTACCAAAGTGGGTTAACTGAGGCAGATTTAGTTGCGGAAAACCAACAAATTAAGTGGCACAAACCAATGGTGACAAAGGATTTACAACGTAACGTAAATGGAATATGACATATAAATTATTTGGTTACAGCTGTTTGTGGGGGAGACATTGAAGTGGACAGTAGTGGACACCTTGAGTCTCCTAATTACCCTGATGATTATCAACCTAACAAATTATGCGTTTGGAGATTGACAGTGCCGCAGGTCAGTTAAAATCAATTATCCAACTCCTGGATTTTAACATTACTTACGAATACATAGTAGTCTAAAGTGATCGACATAGCTCAACGGATTAGCAAACTGAAGTGGCAGTGGGCTGGTCATATCTGCCGCAGGACTGATAACCGTTGGGGTAAGCTTGTCCTGGAGTGGAGACCGCGAATTGGCAAACGTAGTGTAGGACGCCCTGTGACCAGGTGGAGCGACGACATACGCTAAGCGGTGGGTAGTGAATGGAGAAGAGCCGAAGATCGGGCCCAGTGGCGTATCTTGGGAGAGGCCTACGTCCAGCAGTGGACTGACACCGGCTGATGATGATGATGATGACATAGTAGTCACCTAACTATTTCACCAGAATATCAACAGTAGGCAGTGAATCCTTGAATTTTTCTTTAAAAAAACATTTACGTTTTTTCAGGATTACCAAGTGGCTTTGCGGTTCCATTCATTCGAAGTAGAGAATCACGACACTTGTTCCTATGATAAAGTGAAGGTTCGAGATGGTGACTCTATGGACAGTCCACTCATTGGAATGTTTTGCGGGCATAAGATACCTCCGGATATCAGGTAAGAGCTTATAGTAATTTAGATTTAGGGAACATAGGTTAGTAATTCTAAAAAAAACCTTTAAACTATAAACGGCTTCCAATCCAAGATTACGATAGATATGAGTGTTTTCTGAACTTAGCAGGATTACTCGAGTATGGTAAAAGTCAATCTGTTAAGATTCGTTCATTGCAAATAGCTTTGATTCGCCCTTACATGCAACGACATTGATAGTTTTAATTCGCCATTACATGCAACGACATTGGTAGTTTTAATTCGCCATTATATGCAACGACATTGATAGTTTTAATTCGCCATTACATGCAACGACATGATAGTTTGAATTCGCCATTACATGCAATAACATTGACTGGTCAAGTCTATAATAGTTTTCAATTGTTAGTTTCAGCCGCTGAAATGGCCTAATATCATCGCCCAGGTTTTAAATACCACCAAAACAATTTCAGCACTTACCATTTTTCATTTCCCAGGTCAAGTTCCAACAAGCTTCTGGTAATCTTCGAGTCAGACAGCACAGTGCAGAAGGCTGGCTTCTCAGCAACCTTTATGAAGGAGTTTGATGAATGTGCGTCCATAGAGCACGGGTGCAGTCACTCGTGCGTCAATACACTTGGAGGTTATGAGTGTGCCTGTAACATTGGATACGAACTGCATTCTGATGGGAAGAAGTGTGAAAGTAAGCAGACAATACTAAATAATGAACTTCATAATTAATTATGGCAAGGCAATACGTGAGCATATACACAAATAGAAAAAATATGATAAAATTCTTCGTTTTTCTAGATTACAATGAAATTGATAGTATTTCGTGAACTAGATGTGGAAAAAAGATATAAGCATTAAAGTCACATGTTTTTTCATTTTCTTCATCAGCATCTGACGCCATTACACATATAAAAGAAAAACTTACTTAATTGATTTTATAATAATAAGTATTTCTCTGATATGCAGGGAAGTGTCTTCTTTGGTAGGTCCTTTCTGCGTATTATGGTATATATTTTGAGTGCTAAAGTAATTGTAAAGAAATTTCGCTAGTTTTTATTTTTATTGTTAGTCATTTTCCTTGGCCTTGCATGTGGTGTATTTTGGGAATTTAGTGCATTTTATTTAGGTGTTGTTTTTTATTTGTTGTTTTTTTTGTATTTTATTTTATTTAAATGAAATTTTAGTATTTTAATTGTTTTAACAGCGTTTTAATCAATTTATAGGGTCATTTGAAAAAAAAAAATATATTTATTGTACAAGCCGAATGTTGATATATTTTATTGTCGAAATGCTCAAATATTATTAGCTTAAAGCTCATTTGTAACTTGGTTTTTATCTCCTGGATTGTTTTTAATTAATATTTGTGCATGACTACCCCAAAATAAAATAATAGAATTACAGAGAGAAAGGTCTCACAGCATATGCTGAGCCTGCTCCTTTTGCCATGCTTATTATTGTTTGTTTACTGTATAGAAATTGTAATTTTATGGCAATAAACGATTATTTATTTATTTATTTATTTATTTATATAAGAACTTCAAGAACTTAACCTCCTTGACAACAACTAATTTTCGTTCAAAGTTTTGCCATAATTCTTATAGTGCGTTTATTAGCCAGCACAGAAATATGTTTAGTAAGGTACAGTCCCTAAACACACGCACGAATGTAAGCATTATGGGACAAGCAAATAAGATGAAAAATAACTCTATATTGAGCCATATATAAATATTGTGTTACAAATATTATCATTGTATTCTAAACATTGATCTTAATCGTTCGTTATCCCCACTGATTTCCTAGACGCGTGTGGTGGAGCTCTCTATGCAGCAAATGGTACCATCACATCACCTTCTTTCCCTGACCTGTATCCGCCATCAAAGAACTGTTTATGGGAAATAGTGGCGCCGCCACAGCATCGGATAACACTGAACTTTACCCACTTCGATTTGGAGGGAAATAATATGTATCAGCAGGTAAATTTCAAAAATATCGTACTTTACATAAATCTTGTTTTTATATAAATTTACCTTAATTTCGCAGAGACATAAAAATCGGTTTGTTCTTCTTTGGCGCAGTAACTACAGCAGATTTACTTTTGCACCTCTTCCACTTCCATCATGTCCCGAACTCCAGCAAATTATAGCCGAATGCAACCAAGTAGCGCGTTGTGCTGTTCTGTTGTCTTTAACATTGTTCTGTGCTGTTCTCTTCATACTCTTTGCTTGCAAAATTTATCTTCGTTATGTCTCAAGTATCCAGCAGTTATCTAACTTTTAGCTGTTACAGGAATGCGAATATGATAGCGTGACGGTCCATTCCAAGTTGGCTGACGTGTTGAGACGACACGGCGCATTCTGCGGGTCTGCTCTACCTCCGCCGGTCACTTCTGATGGCAATGTTTTAAGGGTTCAGGTAGTGTATTTAAAAGTCAGTAAACTGTCTTTAATCGAATAATTTTGCTAAATTAAAAAGAAGGCTAATTTATGCTTCAGATGGTGTTACTGCCTATGCATATACAATAACTGTTTAATGTTCATTTACGTATATCAAAAATAATACAGGGACCAATATGCTTCCCTGTGGGACGCCAAAACGAATGTGCGAATAATCTTAATTTGTTACAGTTTACATCAGACGCGTCTGTCCATCGAACTGGTTTCGCAGCAGCCTACTACATCGACGTCGATGAGTGTGCCGAAAACAATGGTGGTTGTCAACACGAGTGCCACAATACGCTCGGAGGATATGAGTGCGCGTGTCACAGTGGGTTCACTCTGCATCCGAATAAACATGATTGCAAGGAAGGTGGATGTAAGCATGATGTGACGTTGCCACATGGGACTATCTTTAGGTGAGAAGACACTGTTTTTCAAGAATAAGGCGTTTTTGTCGACCCTTTTTTGCGTAAATTGAGGTATGATATTACTGTGATGTTTATGTACTACCTATTTTGTTTCAGTCCAAACTACCCTGCAGCCTATCCAGCGAGAAAAGATTGCGTATGGCAATTTTCAACAACACCAGGACACAGAATCAAGTTGATTTTTAATGTCTTTGAATTGGAGCCTCATCAGGTAATTTTTCCCTAGCTAGAATTTTAGATACCTACCTATCTGATTATTACTTAGTGAATGGCAATGGATCGAATTGTTGGTTGTCACAGGTCACTTGATCTTATTCGATTGATTTTCAAAGTGGTTACCATTTAACAGTAGCAATACAAACTTGATAAATCTGAAACATAACCAAAATTCAAAAAATTTACTTACCTACTTGACCCCAGGAATGCGCGTACGACCACGTGACGATCTACGACGGCGCATCAGCTGATGAAAAGACACTGGGCTTGTTCTGTGGCAGCAAGCTCCCACATCCAGTGGTGGCTTCTCAAAACCAGATGTATGTGGTCTTCAAATCTGATGGATCTGTGCAGAGGAAGGGATTCTTGGCTACACATTCTACTGGTATGAAGAACATTCATCTTCAATAGAAAATTTGATTGGATTTTAATTTAATATTTGTCATAGTGCCTTAGTAGTACTCAGGCATTCATCATCTTTCTGCCCTTATCCCAATTTATTTAGGGTCGGCACAGTATGTCTTCTTCCATTCACTCCTGTTAGTTGTCATCTCATCGTTAACATTCATCTCTCTCATGTCTTGTCTCACGCAGTCCATCCGTCTTTTCTTAGGTCGTCCTCTTCCTCTCCATCCCTCTACATTTATACTCATGACTCTTCTAGTTACTTGCGTCTCTTCTTTGTCTACTCAGGCATTGAAGTTGGCAATAATTATACTCTAACTTAGATATTTAGCCTTATTTTGTTTATTATTTTCCTAGCTTGCGGTGGCTACCTAGCTGCAACAGAAGCAGTAAAGCACCTCTACTCCCACGCGCGTTACGGCGACAACGCGTACGAATCTCGTGCCGATTGTGACTGGAACATCGAGGCTCCGAAGAACCACTTTGTTAAGCTAACATTCTTGACGTTTGAGTTGGAGCCGGAGGCAAACTGCAGATATGATTACGTACAAGTGTTTGGTGGTTTGGACGGCAGTGGTGGGAACTATGGGACGTTTTGTGGGACCAAGGTAAGTGAGAAATCTATTCTGATTTTAATAGGTGCCACGAGATTCATAGGAATATTTACTAATATCGAGATAAAAAGTAGCCTATTATAGATAAAAAGTGCCTTCCGCAAAAAAACCGCGGACTATCTAACACAAAAATATTTTTTCAATTCGAGCATTTCCTGAGATTAACGCGTTCAAACAAACAAACAATCAAACAAACAAACTCTTCAGCTTTATGATATAAGTATAGATTCTGTGGTAGGTAAGGTACTTAGGTAGGTACAGCTATCAGCTAAGTACCTAATCTTATATGGGAAGAATAAAAGTTTAATCAGTATAATCAGGACATGGATTGACATCATTTTTATTGGCATGGAGATAGGTATTTAGATGTTGCACAGTTTCAGACCTAAGGGTAGTAGGTATAGGTATGAGGTGGAGTTGGAGCTATTATACCTACCCATGTAGGTAGGTACCTACTCTATGATAGATCATACATTCATATTCTCACACGATTTGACAAATTCGAGTTTACTTACTTACTTACTGACTTTCTTACCTCACATTACAGATGCCACCAGAAATAGTTTCGACATCAGAAGCTCTCCTCGTTAGATTCAGAACCGATGACTCTCTAGTGTTCAAAGGATTCTCGGCCTCTTACCAAATGGTGAAACCTGACTGGAGTGAAGAGGACAGCCTTGAAGGAGGTGAAGATGAAGAAGAAGAGGAAGATGAACGTATGCCTCCTTTAGTCGTAGGAAGGAGAGGCCTCCGGGCGCCCCTGCCGAGGTTCGTCCGCCGGCCCACGTGACGGTGGCCGCTACCACGACACCCGAGACACAGGCGACCGCACAGAAACGCACACAATCGAATATAAGTTTATTCTGTTATTTTGTTACAAAAATAGGAATAAATTCTATTCAGTTCTGAGTCGTAAACATTTTGAATAAAAACGCGAAAATTTTGACAGATTCATCGGTGTTGCTAGGTAAAAAGAATGAAAGTATTTTTTAGAGTTCCGTTTTGTTGTTTCTCGTCGGTAACAACTTCCAAAAAATCAAAGTGTTTATTAAGAAAAAAAGCTCCACCAATGCTTTTCTATCTCGGCGAATGCATGATGTGGAGTTATTTAAAATTATGATTGTGTGTGATCAAATTTTAATGATTGAACAAAGTACACAAAAAAGTGTGAGATTATTTTTACGACTGAAAGAAAATGTAAATATAATAAGTACATAAATGAAATACTCATAGTTGTTACATATAGCATTAGGTATGCATAGATATTTACTTAATTATTAATAAACTATTTCCATCACTGTATTTAATGTAGGTATCTCATTATTTCATTTTGAAATAGTAATTCATTTTAACAGTAGATAACTATACCTACCTAAACATTATTTTATTACTACTATTACTACTCTAAAAATGTACTTATAAAACTAAAATAAAATTAATATTAACTAAAATTCCGATAATAATAATTTTGACCAAAGATTTTATGTTACTATAGTTTCATTTTTTTTATTTTAGCTAGCTACGTACTAATTCACTAAAACTATTTAACCCTTTACCAGGCTATGGATTGACCTTCTCCCACATATATTTTTGGCGATTTTTACCAGGTTTTGGTGAAGAATCTCCCACAAACTGTCAGAAACGTCAAAATAGAAATATTGAAAAAAAAAAAACCTGCAACGAAACGTAATGTCACTTTATTGGCCATTTTATCTTTGATCGTCCGTTGAGCAGTTGTTTTTGTGAAAAGTGCACCGTTTTTTGTTCGTAACGGCGAATCGGAGAAATATAAGTCGTACAATTTTTTGATATGTTATAGAATTTGAGTTTTTCTAGCGATATGTGCATACATCGTACGTAAATACTTAAAAAATATCACGATATAACGAAATAAAACATGTGGGGAACCATATGACCTTAGCCTGTGAAGACCTAAATTATTGTGGGAGTCATATGCCCATTACCCGGTGAATCGAAATATTAATTTTCGCCGCGGGTTTCATTTTTAGTTTTGCTCACGGTCATTTTACATTACAATGTAATTTTACATGCAATGGGATTATGTTTTCCCACATGGTTTTTTAAGGTTTTTGGCTAATTTTCTAAATATAATTCATAATTTCTCAAACTTAACGTTATTACTCATATCAATCTATACAAAAATTACTATTACTATAAAATTTATCCGAGGCCTGGTAAAGGGTTAAGTAGGCGTTTAATTCGTGTCATAAAAATGTGTTTTGAAAATTTTGTTTATTGTCTGTATTATAAATTTTTTATTTCAACTTTTGACATTTTTATGTTCCTAGTTCCGTGTTTTTATACATTAATATGTTTTTTTTTTTGGGATTTTCATACCTATTTATTTTTTATACTGACATACCTACCTGTTTAATTTTATTGATATTTTAATATTTTTTGCAATTTGATTTCAATAATCAAATGTTTGTATCGAATATGAGCCGTAAATAAATTTATATTTATGAGCATAATAAAGTGTGATTTCAAATCAAGTCAAAATAATTTTAGCGAAGACTATTGAGACAATATTACTTAAACTAATATTTAATTAAAATAAGGAAAATGTGTAGATGAGATTGATGTAAGTGTTCAATAATTCATATCAATCAATTAAATAACTAAAAAGTAGTTTGAGTATGTGGGTAGTTTACCCTACTAAAACAATGTTTAACCCGTGCTTTAGTTGTATAGAATGTTTGTCATAGCATACAGCGATGTAGGATGTTTATATAGTTACCGTGTCATAATAATATTAGAAAACCATTTAATGTTGTACTTAAGTCACGATGTTGTTTATAAAATAAAATACTGTTTTCTGAAAAAATATTCCTGAATTTATTCAGGAATATTTTTTTCATCATTTGCTATACATGTGCCAAAGCTAATAGGTCTTAGAAAGAAAACTACACTTTGATTTTTGTAAAGTTAATTGTAATAATTAAATGAAGTAGGAATGTTATTTTTAATAAAATGTGAATGGAAACCTTGTTTTTTTTCGATTATTTAGCAACCTGTTATTTTTTATAATGAAACGCGATTCGTTTTGATGAAATGGTGGGTCTGGCGAACTGAGGTAGGTAGGTGACAAGATTCACAGGATATGAGGAGTTTAGGAAAAAAAAATCCAGCAGTTTTTGTTTTTCATCGACAGCACAACCAACAATATTTAACACAAGACATGCACACGCACAACGCTGCCGAGCTGATTTACATATACATTTTTGAATTGAGCTGCCACCTCCATTAGAACGTCGTCTTGTGGTCTGACTGCATTTATTGTTGATTAATTTGATTTCGGAGAACCTTAATTTCATTTTTTATGTTTTTTATAAAAAATAATTATATTTTTTTAATATTTTGGTATCTTAACCAATTTACATTTTTATCAATAACTTAAAGACAAATTAAGTTCACGTATCGTCCCAAAAAAGATATTCTTAGCTCAATAAAAGAAAGTTACCTAAATATATCAAATTAGGGCTTCAAGAAAGTATTTTTTCAAAATTTCATTTGGGACAGAATCTTATATTGATGAAATATTAGTAAACCAATTTATTTATTTTATTATACGGAACCATGCGTATTGTTCCAAAAATCATTAAGCTATAGCTATACGCGTCACATTTTTTTAGCCTTGCAATGCAACACTGTTTTACACAGCTGTCACAAACGGCGCCAACATCACTGTCATGGACACTCACCGACGTCATTTGCGCTGATTTGCGATTGCTAAGCGATTGCCGTTTGAAAAGTCGATCAAAATTATTAATTTCTCTAACGCAGCATCTTTTTGACCTAAATAAAGATAACTACTAGCTTTACCACGAAGCCGTAATAAGTGATTCTAACAAAATTGTGTTCGCAATGGCTGCGTTAGCGTTCAAAGTGAAGAGCAAGAATGGTCAGCAAATATTAAAAGATTTGACCTCTGAGAGTACAGTGGGTGAACTAAAGTTGTTTTTATCCAGCATTTCGGATGTAAGCATAGAGAGAGTGTGCGTCTTGTGTGGTTATCCTCCAAAACCTATAGATACTAGTGACGACGGTAAAACTTTGGGGCAAATAGGTTTGAAGACTGGTGAAACTTTGATTATAGAAGAGAAGGCTGTTCCTATCGGGGTTAGTAAACCCCAGGAACTTAAACCTAGTCCCGTACCTAATGGTGATGTCTCACATGAGGACCTAGGACCTTGCAGACCAGGAATTCTTATGAAGAAAGTTGTCCCTTCGGACAATTCTTGCCTTTTTACTAGTATAGGTAAATATTCTTTGTTTTATGGTCTTTGTTGTGTAACTGCTTTATCATTGTGGTGAACCACTTTATATGAATGTTTATGATTGTTATGGTAGATAAGAGTTTTTATTAAATTGAATTCTTATAATTTCTGCCTTCTACAGAAACTAATTAGTAGACTATTTTAATTAGGTACCTTGTCCTCATATAAAACGAGAGAAATGTTTGAGAACTTACACACATTAATATAGTTTGTATACGGACACTAATAATTAGGTATAATGCGGAAAGATTACTTTTTTGTTTGTAACAAATTGGCTTAGAAACTACTGGACTCATTTGAATGACACTAAGTATGGGAATATGTTGAATCCTTAGGAAAATTATTGCCTACTTTTTATCCCCATACTCCCACAGGATCTAGACTTATGTGGGTAACATGTGGCACATGTAACAAATATATTGTATTATGAAAGGGTTGTTCTGTGATAACTTCTGAAAAAATTTGAGGTTATGTTTACCCTAAAGTCTTAGAGCGGTGTTGGCTTAGTATAAGATACCTCGACTTTAATTCTGAAGGTTGTGAGTTCTAATCTCGGCCAGCTGTGCACCGATAAATTTTTCTTAAGAAAAATGTATGTTCGCTAATAATTGTTATCGCTCAATAACGGTAAAGGAAAACATCATGATGAAACCCGCGGCTTAGCTGGCTTCAGAAGTATTGACTAGTTCACTCCTCTGGACATGGCCGACTAAGCTGAGATGGTAGTTGGTGCTGGGCAAGCCCAAAAACCTCCTCATGTAAGAAGGACCCAATTAAAAAGGGTCTAATTGCGGAAAACAGCCCGTGTGCAAGTACAAGTAAGGCTGTTTCTTGGAGATAGAGATAATTTTTAAAAAGACGATTTATTAATTCCAGGATTCGTATTGAATGGCAATGTTGACACATCGGTACACACATTAATGAGACAGATCATAGCGATGGAAGTAGCTAGTGACCTTGAAACTTACAACGAAGCAATGTTGGGGAAACCTAACACAGAGTACTGTAATTGGATACAGCAGCCGAGCTCATGGGGTGGTGCTATAGAGGTAAAAAAGTATACAAGTATTAATTCTGTTTGTTGGCTGGTCACTATCGTCATAATCATCTGAGCGAGGTTCCCAGTTGCATCCTTCTTGGGAGCCCGGCGTCGGCTTTCCTGCTTTTACGCCTCCACTTCACACAATCTTCGGCATCCTGGTCAGTAAGGCCATTTGCACGCAGGTCACTCTTTACGACGTCAAGCCAGCACTTTTTGGGTCTACCTATTTGTCTGGTCACTATAATACAAGCGTAGTATTTGTGCTAGTAATGTCCTGCAATATTTATTTATTATTAAAACAAATAGAAAGGTTCATTTGAGACACACCACACAACATAGTTATAGACCTGCTCACGCTAGTCCGGTCTTCTGTGTTTACAGAAGAAAAGCACACAAAAATTTACAACAATGTTTTATAAGAAAATAATGAGAAGCTGTGTGCTCTCCCAAATGTGTCGACCTCAGCTATGTGCCATAGTCAATCATGCATCTTCCAGCCAGACCCACTAATACAATCATCCCCAAGCTGGCTGGTCACAATGGGAAGGTTGACCAACACACTCTTAAAGAACAAAACCACACAAATAAATGGATTAACAAGGAAACAAAAAAGACCAGCTTGTTGCATAATAACACTGAAAGGAGAATAATTGTCTAGAACATAAAAAAACAGAGCTAGAGGAGGTCTCTGCTAATAGGCACACTTTTTAGGGTTCAGTTAAAAGGAACCCTTTGATCACTTTCTTGTCTGTTTCATAGATGCCTACTATTTGGTTAATATTATAAAGAGGAAAGATTCGATTGTTGAATTGAATAGGCTCTGAAACTACTGGACCGATTTTAATGAAACTTGGTATGAGGATACATTGATTATCCTGATATTCCCACGGGATTATTATCCTGATATTCCCACGGGATCGAGAGTTACGCGGGTGTAACCATGGAGCGCTGCTTGTTTATTTATAAAATTATCCAAAAAACCTACAAAAAATGTATTAAACAATTTTATTTTAGGACCCAACAATCCAAAACTTTCTTAGCAATTTCTCGTAAAAAAATTTAACTGTTTCAGGTAGCAATATTATCTAGATTTTATGGACTAGAAATGGATGTAGTTGATACAATAAATTCAATTATTAATAGATTTGGTGAGGATCAAAACTATGGTCAAAGAGTTTTCTTACTTTTTGATGGTGTGCACTATGATCCATTGTATTTGGAACAGTCTGATGTGAGTATACTTTTATCTCAAATGTGATATCAACTAATACTGAGAGCAGTATAAGAAAATTTTCTTTTTGTTTTTTAAATGCCAATACCGAAAAAACAAAAATGGTTTTCGTAAGGGACCCAATAAGAAATTGAAATGTACGTAATTCGAAATGTTCGAATATATTTATTTGTAAAACACAAGAAATATTATGTGATTTTGCAATTTTAGTAAACAATATTTCAACTATTAAATCAATATTTAGGCAACTAAACATCCCAAGCGTTTTGCGTGCGGTTCTCTTTGTTAAAAAAAGAATGATACCCAGCGACACATAAAAAGAGCAGTTGAGCAGTAGGTTATAACTTTGATTTTAAAAAAGGATGACCTACTGATCAACTATGTTAAGCAATCATTCGTTGAGCTATAGGGCATAAAATGTTCAGTAATATAAACTATGTCCTACTGCTCAACTAATTGAGCAATTTAGTTGAGTAGTAAGGAAGTTGCGATAATAATAACATTTCAAATCAACTGTATTTCGTTTCCAGGGTGGAATACAAACAGTATTCCCCGCTGAAGACATGGAAATATATAGAGAAGCGGAACAATTAGCACACGAGGCGAAATCCTCCCGCCAATTCACAGACCTTAATAAATTCACCCTCAAGTGTATGATATGTGACAAGTTTCTAACCGGACAAGTCGAAGCTCAGCGACACGCGAAGGAAACCCAACATACAAACTTTGGAGAGGTCTAGCATAATATAATTGTATAGTTTTATATAGCCGCGATTTCACCCGCGTAATTCTGGTGTAAAAAGTAGCCTGTGTTATTGCAGAGCTCCAGCTATCTGCAGCCTTTCATCGCAATCGGTACAGTAGTTTTTTAAATAAAATAATTATTTTAAATAAATTAGTTTTATTGAATGCAAACAACCATGAATTTTAATATAAAATATTAATGAATTAATAAAAAAACTAATATAAAAAATTGCGTGAAGGTTTACACACAAACATTCGTATTTATAATATTAGTGTCTTCATTTTGTGCAGTTCTAAGCAATTTTTGTTTTTTTGTCAATAATAAGGCTTACCTTAAAAAGAGGCTAGGCTAATACCGTTATACCTCGATAAATGGCAGACTCAGTTAATTGTAAATTAAAAAAAACTAGTCTGATGTAAGTGCCCATTAAAATACTTAAGGTGAAAGGGTACCTGCGCTCTCTCCATACAAACGTAGTCGACTGTTTCCTCCCTGGATAATGAAACTAGCACAAATATTTTTGTGGCATAAAACCTATAACTGCCATGACTATGCCCCTATGTTTTGGTTTTTTCATTTTCTAATTATCATAGAAATTAAAATTAAAAAATAAAAAGAACAAAAAATAGGGGCATGGTCATATTGGTCATGGCAAGTTTTATGCACCAAAAATATTTGCTCTAGTGTCATTATTCAGGGAGAAAACAGTCGACTACGTTTGTAATATGTAGTTTGTATGGAGAAAGCCCCCGATACCCTTTCCTCTTAATATTTGCCTTAACATCTAATCTAAATGATTTATACAAGGCCAGCAACTTTTATCAATGCTATTCTGGGATATGTATTAGATAAAGTGGGCTTCCCCAGCACCATACCATCCTCTCTGCTTAGTTAAAACCGTGTCCAGAAAAAATAACTCGTCAATACATCTGGGATAAACTACGCCCTGAGTTTCATCACGATGTTTTTCTTCAACGTACTAGCAATGTTAATTAGCGCACATTTTTAAACGTACATTTTCTTTGGATATTTTAAATAGGTAATGCAAACTTACATACTTAACTAATTTTAGAGTGAATACATTAGTGAAATTTAAACGCTACATTACTGGGGTAACTTTAGCTACTAAATTATTTCTTTTGTAATGTTTTGTCAGTAAATGATCATCAATCAATCACGCCTTTCAATTCTACAACATATCAATGTTGTAACCAAAATTGGATAGAATTACGCCATTAAAGTTATCCAATCTCTTTCTTTTTTCTCTAAAAAATCTGGTTTCTACCGTTTGTGCACTATTTTAAGTCAAAAATTATTCTTGGTCAAGAGATTTTGACATCAAAACACTTGACTTTGACTTAGCCTAGAGCGCCATCTATTGGAACTAGTTATAAAAAAAGAGATTGGAAAACTCCCCATTGTAGCTCATGTTAGCATCTTTTTTGTGTTCACTTGATTTTTTAAGGCTTTGCATGTCAAAAAACACAGTAATTTTTGGTAGCTATTTTGTTTTGTCCGGAGCTAAAAAACTGTAAAAAAAAATTGCAGGACATTGCCATCTAACCCCAAGCTAAGCAACTAGACTTGTAATATGGTGAACTGATCTATCGGTTTAAAAAATGAAATACATATTTAACTCGTGATCGTGAACAAAAATAATATCATTTTTACATTATTTTACATTAATTTTTACATATACAATAAATTTGAACATTTTGTTTGTCGTAGTATTCTGCAACTAATTTATTAAGTATGGTTTATGGCCGGGATAAAAAAATTATGCCAATATTTTCCAAAGGCTTTTTATGAGGTTGTGCAAAACATTCAATGCAGTCCATTTTGTTTACTGCATTGAAAAAGTGATTTAAAAGACTGCTTATTTTTACCTATAGCTAATAATATAGACAATATTTTATTGTTAAATGCCTTCAAAAAGCTCAAAAATGTAATCAAGTGGACACAAAACGGTTGCAGGTTAGTATTTTTGCTTTCCCCTTGAAAGAAATTGAAATTAACGGTAGAGGCGCTGTAGTATAATTTTATTAGAAATTACGTTTCCGTTAAGAGGAAAGGGTACCGGGTGCTATTTCCATACAAAATATTACAAACGTAGTCGACTGTTTTCTCCCTGGATAATGACACTACATCAAATATTTTTGATGCATAAAACTTATAACTGCCATAATATGACCATGCCCCTATTTTTTGATTTTTTAAATTTTTAATTTTTTTAAATTTTATTTTCTATGATAATTAGAAAATTTAAAAAAACAAAACATAGGGGCATAGTCATGGCAGTTATAGGTTTTATGGCACAAAAATATTTGTGCTAGTGTCATTATCCAGGGAGGAAACAGTCGACTACGTTTGTATGGAGAGCGCGCAGGTACCCTTTCACCTTAAGGACTGGAGATAATTATAATTCAATTGTAGATAGAAGGTTTTTAATATATAGAAATTTTTAATATATAGAAATTTCATAAAAATATCTACCTACTTAAGTACTTAGAAATCTTTTATTTGTATTTTTCGAATGTAGATCGTAATTTTTTATACTACTAAAACCTTATTTAGACTTTGAAACTATCGTACAAAAATATATGTCTATAAGAAATAACCGTTTATGAATTTGTTAAAAGTCTACTTAATTAGTTTTAGTAGTAGGAAATATTGATATATATTTTTGGGAAAAAACTATTCTTGTTTTAAATTTCGCAAACCATGGAATCAATCGCCTTAAATAACAATTATTTGTTTAAATTATTCTTTTCTATCGTATGGGAAATGACACCAATTAACCAAAGTTAAGAAAAATTTTAAAAGCCTTAAAGCGCACATAGTTAAAATATAGCAAATAAACTGATTAATATATTTATAACTCTCACAATGAGGTTACTTTTGGCCGGCCTAAAGTTGCGCCAAAAATGGACGCGGATTCACATTTTGGCCGGCCAATTTAAAATGCACTTCCAACTGCATTTAGAGCAAAATATGTAGGAAGAGGTACCTCAAAAGATTATAACATTTTGGCATAGTTAACGGTCAACCATTTTTTTTTAGTTGCACGGCCACCTTTATCATCTTTGGCAATGTATAGAGAACATGAATACAAGCAACATATGGCTTAATAAAATCTCGAAAAGTGTCAGATTTTGCTTGTAATGTGCAAATAAATTATAAATTTTAATGAAATAGGTAGGTACATAACTATTTTAACTTAACCTTTTTACTCCATTTGATCAGGGAATGGACTATTTCTTTTTTTAAATTGTTTGGATATTCTTGTCAATTTACTCCATTTGATCAGTGAATGGAAAATTTTTCTTTATTTGGAAAATTGACAGGTCCTGTCAGTTTTGCTCCATTCGATCATAGAATAAAGTTTTTATTTAAATTCCTTGAAAAATTGACAGTTCCTCTTGTCAGTTTACTCCATCCGATTAGTAAATGGACTATAGGTTGTATTTTTTATGCGGGTGTGACCGCGGATCGTTGCTAGTAGAAACTTATAAAGTAGAATGTATATTTTTGCAACAATAAAGACGTGTAGATAATTATTTACATTAAAGTTTCAAACCCCTGTATAAATATATGAAATGTTTTCACTTAGAAAATAAGTTTTGTTTTTATCAATTGTCTTCTTATAGCTTCAATCGCATACCCCCTTATTCCAAAACGAGGTTTAAGGATAGTCCGAGATGTAGAATTAAACCTTAGTTATGGACACAGATTTACTCTTGAACTATAGTCTAATCTAAACACTATTCCTGTATAATTTATAGGGATAGTGTTTAGACTATATTTCCCTATATAATCTATAGGGATAGTGTTTAGACTATAGTTCACGAGTAAATCTGTGTCTAAATCTAAGGTTTAAATTCACATCTCGGACTACCTATCCTTAAACCTCGTTTTGGAATTAGTGGGATAGGGTTTACGCTAATTAAGTGTTGAAAAGTGCATAATGAATTGAACTTTATGCAGGATGTAACGAAAACACTGTAATCCCTAGAAGGTACACCTGGATTATATAAAAAAAAATATAAAAATATAATAAAAATAAGGTTTTTTTTATTAATTTGAGAAAATTACCCTTTTTATAAATTACCCTTAATTTCCCATTTTCAAAATGTGACAATACTTACCATTATTTGTTGGACGACAGAACAGTTGTGTGTGTAAGAAGTGTTGCCTCATCTTGGAATATCCATAAATTTTGTAAATTAAGCTAGTTTTCCGTAACGTTACACTAAGCTATCTAACTCTTTGTTTTTCATGCAAAGATATGTATTTTTATTATTTTTAGTAATGTCCTTGTAGTATTTTTCATGGATTTCAGGAGTTTTTTTACACATTGCTTAATATTAATTGTAAATGCTCAAAAAGAAAAATGAATTTAAGATTTTAATGGACCCTTTGAATTGGATTTAATTGTGCAATTTTCGACCTTGTTATGAGTAATCATTAAAAATATATTGGGTTATAGGAACATATAGGGAAACCTCGCGGCGGGAGAGTTCAGCTTTTATTTCTGAATACCTATTTGTTTTTTAAGATGAAGTTTTATTTCAACTACCTACATTACGTTTCACTAAAAACATGCTAAAAACTCATTTACGAAGTAAAGACGAATAGCTCTTTTTCCCCTTAATATTGTCCAAATTGGATGTTTCTTTTTTGTGTTACTTACACAAAAAGAAGCAAATCATTATAAACTAGGCTTGTGTATATTTTGTTTCATCACTTAAAAGTTATAAGTTAAAATTATATATATATATATATATATATATATATATATATATTTAATAATAAAACATGAATAACATAACATTTTGTTGCAATTTTTCATCACCATTGATAGCCCTAATTATATAGATTAATTTCACGGAAAGACCTATTACAAAAGAACAGGGGCTCTATTTTTGAATCACTCGTGTGACATATCTTCGTCGTATACGCCTACAAGTCACACTCGACTTCCAAGTCTCATGACACCATTTTTCTGTATTTTTGAATCGTTCGTCGTCGAAATATAAAATTACAATTTTTGTTCGTTTTAATGCAGAAAATTGATCAACCGGTAATTACCGATGAACATTCGAAATAATCCCAAAAGATATAAATATTTTCCAATATCGTTTCCGAATGTTTGACAATGATTGTTCAACGTTTATTCTACCACTCGCCTGCCAGCGACGAGTGGTGGAGACTACTCGTTACACTCGAGCGATTCAAAAATAGCGAATTTCCAATGTCGAACGAATATCAGTAGAAATCGAGCGCTCGACGTGGGGCGAACGATTCAAAAATAGGGCTCCAGGTGTTCCCGCTAAATAGAGTCACAATGAACCGGACCGAAAATCTTTCAAAAACTGTCAGTGATTGTCAAGAGGTTTCCTTATATGAACCAAACGCCCAGTATTATACTTAATTCTTCCGCTCCTAACTTCACTTTGTATTATAGTTTGTAGGTAGGTACCCATCTTCCTGTTGGTTAGATAAATCGAAGGATATTATATACACAATAATTGCTCGTTAAATTATTTGAATAAACATTTTACCTCATTCTAGTTTTGTGTTATTTAAGTAGCTAGCTATTCATATGGGCAACTTAGTGTCCCCAAATATAGGCTTCTGCCAAACCAAACAGTAAGCATGTAACGCGCACTAAGTGAACTTGATACCAGACTTTAATGCGCTATCAACTGAACGAACTCTCCCAAGTTATTTTTTTTACAAAACACTTTCTGCTTCGCATGAGGGTGATAGACCACTGCGCCACAGAGGCTGACAACAAATAGGTACATCGAGTTTTAGTTAATTAACAAAATAGACAATGCATTTCAGTTTTATTGCTACTAAGGCTCAATTTATACCGCCGCGGCAGGAACGGAAGCGACTTTTTGCAACGAAATTGTTTATAGCATAATTGACTTTATATCAATTATAGGATACAAATTAAATACGAGCCAAAAAATTTAACGCGCGTCTTCCGCCTGTGCCATCTGGTGCCGTCTGTGTATTCATTTGTTTCCGTCTTATAAAATTGATATAAAGTTAATTTTGCTTTCGTTGCAAAAAGTCGCTTCCGTTCCATTCCGGGGTGGTGTCAATTTAGCCTAAGACCTGCGATTTAAGTAATTTACAAAAGCGTTTAAGGCATCTTGCTACAAAGGCAAACAACGTTTTAAATTACCCATTCATGAACGAAGTCGAAGTCAGAATTCAAACAATAAATAATTAAATGGTTTCATTCGATTTATTTAACACAAAAAAAATGTACAATATCAATAAATATAGTCACATCGGATACTATCACTCATTTTAAACTATGATTCACTTTATACAATGTTGTCAAACAACATTCTTATATCTTATACTTAACAATATGTATTTCAGATTTAATTGTGCATTTAATGGCCTCTGTAGGCCTTAGGATATAATATAAGCTATTATTTTTTATATATTTTGCACTTTTCGTTACGATAAAACAAAGTGTAGTTTACATTTTATTAACATTCTTAGAAGACTAAAATATAGTGAGCAAAAAATATTGCAGAATTCAAAATTGCTTTAAAATGAAGCCTTGATTTGATATTAAAGTGTGAAGGGGTACCGACGCTCGCTCCATACAAACGTAGTCGACTGTCTCCTCCCTGGATAATGACCTAGAGCAAATATTTTTGTTGCATAAAACTGATAACTGCCATGACCATGACCTATGTTTTGTTCTTTCTTTTTGTTTTTTAAATCTTAATTTCTATGATAATTAGAAAATGAAAAAAACCCAGACATAGGGGCATAGTCTAGTCATGGCAGTTATAGGTTTTATGCAACAAAAATATTTGCTCTAGCGTCATTATCCAGGGAGGAAACAGTCGACTACGTTTATATGGGGAGAGCGCCGGTACCCTTTCACCTTGAGGTGATCGCGCACTTTGACGCGCCGCAGCGAATTTTTTCATGTAACCACATCGATCGTACGCGCCTAACCAATAGTACTTCAGGAATATATCCTGACGCCGCCGTCTTTTTTCAGTTTCGTGAGAAATACTCAATACCGTGCGTTTGATTAATGTGCGTAAACAACGGTCTCTTTGCAGAACTCAGAAATAAACGAGCAAAGTTTTAGTATAAAAATAATACCCACTCTATTATTATGTTTCTTTTTGGTTGTTCAGTACGGTTAGGTGCGCGACTGCATACGTTATTTACATAATTATAAAATTGGATAACTGCAGCACGTACGACCACTGAAGCGCGTACGGCCACTGCAGTGCGTGCGGCCACTGAAGTGCGAAAGGCCACTGAAGCATGTAAGGCCACTAAAGCGCGTATGGCCACTGAAGCGCGTCTAGGTGTGCGATCACCTTAAGTAAAGTACTGTAGAATATTTTTTTAGGACAGTGCCCAAACAAAATTGAAACACAAAACTTATTTAAATCGCGATATTTGCGTTTTTGTTTTTAATCTGTGAATCTTGATATTAAAAATAGATTTATGTAATTTCAAAAACTTATTATTAACTTAATCTCAAAGTGTTTCTATACAAAATATTTCAAAAATTAACATTTCGATTAATCACAAGTGAATCGACTAAGATTCTTTCGAAAAAATAAAATAATAAAAACAACATAAAAAATGTTCGATTGATTTCGTTAACTTAAACGCTAGTAAAATATTGACTGGTGCAATGTGAATAGAAAATAATTATTGGCCTAACTATATCACATGAGTAAAGAAACGATATGTTATGACGTCACAACATAATACTTCAGCCGGGTTTGTGAAATGGAGTTAGGTTTCCAGTTGTGTGAATTGTTTTTTTAAAGTCGTAGAATAAAACTTATTCGTAGACGTCGAGTCCTTTTTGTATTATCATAGATTAACAATGGTATATAGATTGTTACTCATTAAAAACCGGCACCCAAAAAAATATCTTATTTCTAGGTGGCGCCACCGCTATTTTTACTTATACTTTATGTTTCGTTTTATTTTTTTGATCATAAGTAATGCTCAGCTCATGTCTTAATAATTAAGTACAGTCACATTACCAATTAGCTGAACCCCACGTGACCCAGAGCTCATTCGCATATTTGTAAATTTTAGATTGAGAAAAATAGCTTTTAATTAGTAAGTTCAATACTTCTTTATTATTACACAGTCGTATTCAAAAGTTTAGGTTTAATTAGGTTTCATGAGATTTGTAAAAACGTTACTGCGCGCGTTTCTTAAAAGTACGGAGGCAATTTTTTATAGGCAGTGTTTTTCTATATACAATTGTTAATTTATGGCTTTACCATATTCTTGTCGAAATAAACTGTATTATGCTTGTAAAATTAATTACACCAGTCTAAATCACTTTGATAAATGAAAACAAAATGCTGAGAGAAGCGTTAGCTATCACTCGATTAATTTCAACTAAAAATTGATTTACAAAAATTGGAATCGAAAGTGATGTTTCTTTGTAAAATAAAAATAAAATAACATTAAATAGTTTAAAAATTTGGTGGGTTATTGTCTTTTTAAATATTTTCATATAAAAATCTTGAAAAAAAAAATATACTCACAGGTTTTTGTTGAAAAGTTTTTACAAGTTTCGGACTTTGGAAGTCTGTCTATAATCATGTCTAAGGGTTAACAAAATGCGCGAAATCACTTTCAATTCCAAAAACATTAACAGAAGTTTAGACCGGGCATAGATTACCTCTCTAACAGATAGAGCAGATGTGCGCAACACAACGCCATCTGTGTCTCATTTTAAAAAGTTTGTAAGTTTTATTAGTATTTTAACATGTTTTTTAAAATCCGCTGATTTTCGATTTTTTATTTTTTTATTAACTCTTAATATTCGAAAAGTTGACTCTTAAGAGAAAAGATACCCGGCTCTCTCTCCATACAAACGTAGTCGACTGTTTCCTCCGTGGTTAATGACAGTAGCACAAATATTTTTGTTGCTTAGAACCTATAACTGCCATGACTATGCCCCTATGTTTTGCTTTTTTGTCATATTATAACTAACATAGAAAGTAAGACTTAAAAAAACAAAATATTTATAAAAAATAAGACATAGGGGCATGGTCATGGCAGTTATTTATAAGTTTTATGCAATAAAAATATTTGTGATAGTGTCATTATCCAAGGAGGAAACAGTCCACTACGTTCGTATGGAGAGAGCCGATATTTTTTCCATTTAACGTGCAGAGAAGTAGCCCTCAATCGCTTTCTCAAATAAATACTTACCAATGACTCTGTATAAAGTATGGTTGCACATATCTTTTGTTCTTTATATGGCATCTATTCAGGAGTAATCTATAAGACCGGTCAACTTAAATCGCTTATATCTTCGACCCTTACTGTGCCGGTTTAGCGTATGAGAACCTTGGTAATGATATACCGAACTTGGTCTCCAAACCAGTTAGGACCGGATGAGCTACTTGATATCCACCGATATGGTCAGGTTTCTTTACTGTGTCCTCTATTGATGTGCTTACGTTGAGTTCTGAACCCGCTGGACGGCTGGAATTAAGGGAAAATAGATTTTAACAGATTTTGTAAAGATAACTGGTAGGCGGTCCGTGGTTTTACGTAAGTGAAATCTGGAATCAGTTGCCTGCGTCTGTCTTTCCTGACGTCTACAATTTACGGGTCTTCAAATAGCAAGTTAATAGGTATCTTCTAGTGGCGTGTGCTACATCTTAGGCCGCATCGTCACCTACCATCAGGCCGTGATAGTGATGTGATAGTGGTCAAACGCTGACCTATCATAATATGTATAAAAAAGTATTATTCCCGTGGAAATAAGGGGATAAAACGACTCCCAAGGATTTAGTGTATCTTTATACCAAGATTTATCACAATCGATTTAGCAGTTTTTGCGATGATGATGATGATGAATCGTTCTATTAGCATCCATTTTTTTTTGTCTGAATTAAGACTTAAGACTAACTTCCCTGACTGGGAACCATTTGTATGGTTGTTTCGGTTCTAGCCGACAAAGAGCTGACGCAACCGACGGATCTGCCAACCAAAGGCACCTTGCAGTCTATCGCTGCCTTAATAGAGCGCCATCTACCGGAGAAATATAGCAAGTAACTTACGATCCACCGAAGTCGACGTAGAAGAGTCTCTGCAGGATCTCGTACGTGACTAACGTCACACCGAACTGAGGTGACGAACGGAACACACGAGCTGGAACATTATATTACTACATTGTACTATTGTATACAGCGACATCTACATCTAAACTAAGCAACTACACTTGTAATATGGGGATGAGAAGCAGCCGCATAAGGACGGGTCGGATCAGTTAAAAGAATAGTATTTTAAGTTTTATCTACTGTTCTAAGTCTGAATGACCTTTGTTTTAAAAACTTAAGTGATTTCCGAATTTACCTTAAACATTTCAAATAAATGTTCGAATTTCCAAAAATCGTAGAACAAAAGTTGTTTGTTTAGGTGCACAGAAGTGGCCCTCAACCGCTTGCTAATATAGTGCCTATAACCCTGCATATATGTACGGTCGGCTGCATAATTGCAGACCCACCGTAGAGCTCTAAAACGGCTGTTATAAGAATGTTTTCAACACAAGAAAGATTCTAGGCACCTGCTATAATTGAAGTTTAAAGTCTTCTAACTCATCAATTTATGAAACACAAATTATTAGTATGAAAACATTCCAATAATAGTAATTTGATACCGAGGGCTGCAATTATACAGGCGACTGTACATTACATACCCGTGGCTCCCTTCCAGAAAGCTCTAGCCCCCTCCTCAGCGTATATCTTCCTCGTTGCATCTATAACACCGTTATACGTCGTTTGACCTGTTCGAGCTACTACCTGCAACACACAGACATACTTACTAAATATCTGCAATATAGGAAACAAGCTGCGTCCCGCGGCTTCACCCGCGTAAGTCTCAATCCCGTGGGAATATCAAAATAAAAAGTAGCCTAAAGCCTTTCTCGATAAACGGACTATCTAACACAAAGATAAATTTTCAATTCGAACTAGTAGTTCCTATGATTAGCACGTTCAAACAAACAAAAGACTCTTCAACTTTATAATATTAGTATAGATATTTGCGTTAAAATCTTGATATCTTTTCCTAGATTTCTAGATTCCTTTTCGTTGCAAGACCGATATACGATTACATTTAAATGCGACCTACCTGTAACCTAGTTTTGATGACGTCAGCAGGCGTGACCAACGATGCTGCCGGTATACCGGCTATGGCTCCCGCCGCCAGCAACGTCAGCGGGTGGTTATAGCCATTCTCGTCAGCGAATTTCGCCTGAAAACATTATCAAACAAACATTTTAATAAATCGACTTAGACAAAGTTCAATGCCAATGGTTCCCTTTCCAAAAATAGAATCATCTAAATAACTTCATAAACAAGGTCTTTAGACACACCACTGGAAGTATATTAGAACTGAATGGCAGTCTCTTAAAAACAAGCCAAATACAAAGACCCAGTTCCTTGACAACAGACGGGGCCTTTTAGACAGGATGTTTTTTTGTCAAAAATCAAAATTATATCATTCGATTTTTAAAAACCCAGCCAGGAGTCAAACCTAATAATGAACAAAGAAATTATCAACCTATTATTTAAATCGATGGTGTTGCCAATATAAATCAATTCCTGTAAATAAACATAGTATGGCAAATCTAAGGAAATAGCTGATTTTTGTAGTCTTCTGTAATTTTCATACTAATAAGACCAGGCTCTTTAGACCTACAAGTAGTAAAAGATACTAACCTTAACATGGGCATAAGCGGGGAAGTATATAGCACTGAAGGGCACGTCTCTCAGTAGACAGGCCTTAGCTCCCTTGTAAAGGCCAAATAGACCCAGTTCCTTGACAACGGACCAGGCCCTTACTTTAGTCCCGCCTGCGATCTCACCGGCTACTTGTAGACGAATCTTTACTATTTCCAGAGGATTTGTGAATACTACTTGCGAACCACCGGCCTAAGGATACAAAATTAACATAGGTAAGTAAATGTTAAGGAAAATGTAAAAAGTTTTTTCATTGACAGCTCTTATAAACCTTTTGCCGGCCCTTGGCCAGGAACCAATTCATATTTAAATTTATGAAAATCTCTGAATACGGAAACCCTTATTCAGAGATGAAAATGCCTTCGAAAAGTCATAAAAGTCACTTGACATTGGCTTTTATGAGTTTGAATTCGTAGGGAGCATAGAATTTGACGTTCGTACTATTTTTTTCAAGTTTCTGGGTAGGGCATGGACGTAATATATTATATGTATTATAATGGGGTAGGGAGCAAGGAGTAAAAGTGTTCCGTGGTAGGGAGCCATAGAATTTGACGTTCGTCCTCTAAGTTTCTTGGTAGAGAGTCATTATATAGAAAAAAATCGCAATGGTATTTTGAAAAGTGTTATATTTATACTTACACACGCACCAGCAATGACTTCCGCGTAGAAGTTAATGTTTCCATTCTTATCCATAAACTTGTCGCGGACTAAATCGTTTACCTGGAAAAATAACAAATCCAAGATTAATTAAATATTTTAGAGATGGTTATTTGCACCCCCACTACGAGTTGCGATTGTCTATAATCACTAATACATATTTTATAAATAAACTAGCTGTCCCGGCAAACGTTGTTTTGCCATTTACAAAAAAAATTGAAAGGTAACATAATAAAAAAACAGCGCACTCCGGGAGTGCAGGCAGAAGTGAAAACTGTATATCTGTGTAAAATCTCATCTGTCGAAATCTCATCTGTCGCGAGAACGGCTGAAAATGCTCACTCGTGTATCAGTGATGGCGCTAGCGTGCGACGCGAACTGCGTACGGCAGCTCGCTGCGAACCTGCACCATCCACCGAGAGATGTCGCTGTTAACACTGTTGTACAGAAGTGAGTATCGTAGTTCGGCCGTTTGCACAGAGATGGCGCTGTTTTCAATATTGCATAGTAGAAGCACAATAACTGTTAAAATCTCATCTGTCGCGAGAACGGCTGAAAATGCTCACCCACAAAAGTGCCCAACGCACCATAAGAAGTTTTCACTTCAAAAATTTATAGTAGCTGATTCTCAGATCTACTGAATATGCATATAAAATTTCATAAAAATCGGTCAAGCCGTTTCGTAGGAGTATGGTAACTAACATTTTGACACGATAATTTGATATATTAGATGGTTTTTTGTTTGTTTGGTAGAAACAGCTAATTTACGATGTTATATTATAATAGCTCTGTTTCCAAAGGAGTTGGAATCTACAAAATGTAGCTAGATATTGCCCTTAACTTCGCCCGCGTAGGTTTTGTATTTGTCAAAATCCTTTCTTATCGGATGCCTACGTCATACAACGAACACACCCGCCAAGTTTCAGGTCTCTACGATCAGCGGTTTAGGCTGTGCGTTGATCCGTCAGTCAGTCAGTCATTCAGGACAAAGCATTTTATATGTATAGATGATAGGAAGTTAAACTAAAATATCTATTTATCTTCACTGGCTTACCGTCAATTTAATAGCCTTTTCTGGAGCCACACCAATAAGTTGAGGCACCAAGCCTCTATAGAGGCCGAAGAGCCCTTCATGCCGAATGACCTTCTTGAAGCAATCCCATGAGTTTCTGTAGGCAACTTCACCGATGAAAGAGCCTGTACGTTGGTTCTGCATTCGAGTTTTGACCAGATCAATCGGGTATACTGCTGATGCACCCACAGCTGGTTGGATAAGAAATTAAAGTTTTAAATAATGATACTGTGTATTCGTGTAGTCATTGATATAGGATAATGTCACCCCATCTGCTTAAAGGGATGTTGTAGAAGGCATCTAAGAAATTTGGGGACCTTATGGTGATTATTGTACCTTGTGAGTGTCGAAAAATGCGACTATGGGTTTTGGGGATATTGTGTTAGTCATCGCACTTTGCATTGTCAGTGTCGCAGAAGGTTACTAAGGGTTTTAGGGACCTTGTGTTGGTCATCGCATCTTGTAAGTTTCGTATAAGGCTAATAAGGGTTTTGGGGACCTTATGTTGATCATCGCACTTTGTGTCTCCTGCGTGCGATAAACGATAAACCAAAAGAGAGCAAGCGCGAGCGGCCGAACGTAAAACCTTATTGCCGAAATCAACTGGGATAAGCTGTCTTCTTCTTCTTCGTGTCAATGGCGACCAATGCAATGCACCTTGATCAAAGCACTCCCGCCCAAAACTTAGCCACGGCAATCGCATTATCTGTCAGGGGGGGATAAGCTATGAAGAAGAGGTAGGTAGGCCAATAGATACTCAGAAAAATACTTAAACCGGGGGCTCTTTCCAGTTACTCTCTTCTTCTCAGTTACAGGTTTTATGGCACAAAAATATTTGTGCTAGTGTCATTATCCAGGGAGGAAACAATCGACTACGTTTGTATGGAGAGAGCGCAGGTACCCTTTCACCTTAATTGATATTTCCGCCCCGAGACTCCAGTCTTGATTGATAGTTTATTTGCGTCTTTTTCATGTTTTGGGTTTTGATGCAAACTTGCAGCCTACGATATTTTTATTCAGGTCAAGTCAGTGGCATGAACGAAGCCACTGGTAAAAGTTATTAAAAAAATACAATAATCAGTGAAAATTTCAATTGTCTAGCTATCACGGTTCATGAATACAGACTGGTGACAGACAGACAGACGGACGAACAGTGAAGTCTTAGTAATAGGCTTCCATCTTACTCAGAGGTATGAATTGATTGCTTACCACCAGCAATGGAACCGAGTGTAAATCTGTATGTGCTTTCCAATATCTGAATAAGCACACTTCTTTCTTCGGGACTCTGGAACAATCATATATCGCCTTTTATACACAATTTCATTGAAATTAGTTGGATCAAATCAAGGGATTCTATTTAAATAGTCTTCGTTATGAATTTGATAATTTTAGTGTAAATAGCGTACTTATTTGATACAATTGATTGAAATATTTAACTGTCAACATCAAGCAATTCTATTGGTCGTTGCATGGACGTGATGTAAGGAGTAACCAATAGAATAACTTCAATCATCGAACTGTTTTTTATACTGGTATTGAAATTAATATTTTAATTTCTACGCTGCATGCAATGCATGATTAGCTAAATGTTTAGTTTGGAACATAATTCGTAGATTTTGAAAAATGCTGCAGCATTTTGAGCTCTACTGCTTGCAGAAAAGTAAAACCTTGTGAGGATTAGTTAGTCTTTTTAAATGATAGAAACATAGCATATTGGTGTGTCCATGATGTCATAGTTTGTATTGTAGGTACCTAGCTTAAAATTAATGAATCAAGACTTACTGCAAACTGCTGTTTTAAAACAAATGATAATGTACAATGAAAATGGCTTAGGAGATTAAAATGGTTGAATTTTGGAAGCCCCTGCAGCGCAGACTACTTACAAAAATACTATCAATGTAAAATTGGCTTCAAATACCGAACTATGGTCAAATATTTGATCCATAAACAATCACCCTACTATCATTTAACTTGAAAATTTTGCTAAAAGATATACTTTAATATACTTTCTATTAATTATTTACGTATATGATCAGGCCTTTTTTCAATACTTATATTCACTCGCTGCTGAGAAAAAGACCGCAATATAGCTGTTTCTTTCATAATCTTCTATAGTATCTAAAGCTATTTGTAGCGTAAGTCCAAAATTCAACCAATCACAAGGAAAGTTCGAAAAAGAAGTAAATAAAATAATAGAAACATCATAAACTTTGAGACTGACTCACTTACCATCAACAGTCCCAACAATCCTATCAATCGATAACGCTCATTTATATTTACCTCTTCCTTTTGCGCATTGAAAGAAACAGAAATACAGACCTTTAAGTTAGTGATGTTTCTCTAATAACCTTATTACAATACGCTTAAGGACTAAATTGACTAAACATACATTTACAGCGTCGCCTCCTGGAATTTTGTTAAGGTTAGAAGGTGACAGAGTATGTGTAAGGTACAGGGGAAATTAAACTTAATGGCGGATCTGATGTGCGATTACCACAGTTTGTGTGTGCTTGCCTAAGGGAACTAAATCTTTTCAATTTTTTAACCTGGATGATAATATCATCTGTGACCTTTAACCACCCAATTAGTAGGACCATACAGTTTTCAAAAGTACAGATAGTATATGAAAACATTTTGGCCTGTGTTTCTATGTGTGTGTGAATGTGAAAACATTTAAATTGTGTTGCTCGGACGATGATTGCCGCGTTAAGCTGGGAACACATTATTGGACGCGGCTCACGGACGCGTCTGACAGCCGCGACTTATACGCATCTGTGTAATGATAAATGTATGAACTGTGCCAACTATCGGACGTCTTATAGCGATCTGGGCCGTTGGATGCCAAACGACCGTTCACACTTTTTAGTCGCAGCTGGCGGACGCGTCCTATAATGTGTCACCAGCTTAACAGCACACAAATCAAAGCTACATGTTCACAAACTCATTCACACAAAGAAACGCAAGTTGAATTAGCTAGTGTGTGTGTACGAAGGTACTTAGGATAGGTATCAGTAATATTACTATTAATTTGCTGTTAAGCATCTGGTACTTAATTTCAGAGCCGCCATTAAGTTCGATTCGCACTGTACAGATGTTTATGATAATTAATACTCACTGATACGGCTTTAATTTCTGCGACTCTTCGTGTGACTTGTTTGAAGTATTGTTCGGGAGTTATCGAGTTAAGGTCGTTGTAGACGATCCGACTGAAATTTAAGAAAATAATAATTAAAATATACAGTGAGATTTTTTACATGGGCCTTCAGGGCTATATCCTAAACTGAAAAATTGTGAAAGGAGTTGCGTGCCCAATTTTAACAAAAACTAAAACACCATCATTAGATTTTTTAAAAAGTCATTACCCTAGCCAGGAATCGAATCAATGAATTTGCAAAAAAAAAATCTATATTTATATACCAATCGATAGTGTTGCTGATAGAGACCAATTCTTGGAAACAAACGTAGTATCGCAAATAAAAATAATTAGCTGATTTTGTAGTAGTGTACTTCTGTAATTTTTAAAATTTCTTTCCTGAAAAACACTATAAGAGATAGGAATTACAAAAATACATTTTTTATACAAAAAGTAGTATTTTTTTTCCTCAAACAAGAATTATATTCTTTATTAAATCATTGTTTATTAACGATTATTAAATCGTTTTGTTACGGAAAATACCAATCGTAGTAAATTGACCGATTACTTATCGAAATCGCGAAAAAGTCGTCAATAAATATGTTTATCTCGATTTGTAGTTTTATAGATAACGTTTTAGTATTATATCAATGGGAAGGTCGTTGTACGTTGATAATTTTAAATCACCTGATATTATTATGTAGGCATGTTCATTGAAAACAATTATTAAGGACGTTTTCTATACAAATATTATAAAGAGAAAAGATTAGAATGTTTGTTTGCATTGAGTAGGCTCCGAAACTACTGGACCGATTATGATGAAATTTGGTATGAGGATACATTGATCAATTGGGAGTAATATAGGCTTTTACTTTTTATCCAGATATTCCCACGGGATCGGGAGTTACGCGGGTGAAACCGCGGAGCGCTGCTATATACAAAAAACGCATTCAATATGCTAGTGAAATTCGAGGATGTCTCAAAGTGTTCTGTTGCTTCGAAAATTCAAGACAAAGTTTTGATAAACCGAGCTACTAGCTTTTGCAAAGCCAGAAGCTGAGTGAAAGAAAGAAGATAAAATAACAAATCAAAAGTCTGTTTGGTCTAAACGGTCTTTGCCTTCCTCTTCAGGCAAACGAAATCTTACAAGTGCATATGCTGGACCGGAACGGAAAAGATAATAATATGATCTCAGATGATGAGCCAGATCACTCCATATTATATACTGGCTTTTGTCCGCGACTTCGTACGCATAGAAGTTGAAGTTAAAAATGGACCAAGGAATCACGTTGTCCCATACAAACTTTGACCGCCCTTTTCACCCGCTAAGGGGTAGAATTTCGGAAAATCTTTTCTTATCGGATGCCTACGCCATACACAGAACATACCCTCCAAGTTTCAGGTCTCTACGATCAGTGGTTAAGGCTGTGCGTTGATCCGTCAGTCAGTCAGTATAGATGGAGTGATCCGGCAAATCATCAGAATGTAGACAACTTGCGTTAAGCTACTTTCGCACTTGGGGGGATTCAAGTGCGAATTCAAGTGCGATTCAAGTCAGGGGCAGGGACTTTTGCTGTGGCTAGCACACAGGACCGAATAGACACTTGTTGTTGAGTTGAAAGCAAAGCCATATAGGTGGATACACTTACCCATTAGTATGGTGTATCATATCACAGAGCGTGAACAGTATATCGACTTCCAGCGGTGTGATCTGGCTCATCATCTGAGCTGAATGTAGGAACTCCTCCTTCGTCACCTCCTGCGTCCTATGTCCTGAGGTCGCGTTGAGGTACACTCGTTTGATCAGTTCCATGTTGTTGAGTAATGAGTTGAAGGCCATGTAGTAGGGGAAGCTGATCTTCCTCTCGCCTTGGGGGAAGCCTGACGCCTGGGAAAATAGGGTAACACAATTATAGAATTAAATGGAGGAACAAAAACGTTATTATAATTCTGTATAATAGATACAGGAACAAATTTTTTTTATATTTTTTTTACATAATATGATAGGTCACCGTTTGACCACTATCACACCTGCCTCATTGTACTGGTGTATTGGTGACGATGCGGCCTAAATTGTAGCACGCTTTGCTAGAAGATACCTATTTACTCGCGTTTTGAAGACCCCCAAATTGTACACGTCAGGAAAGACAGACGCAGGCAATTGGTTATAATACAAAAATGTTATATAATTCTTCATTCTATAATTATATGCTTGTCGAGGAATTAAATGCAAACCATATGCAAACCCGTTTCTTTGTTCTTATCAAAGTATTTAGGATTCCTTACCCAAAGGGCAAAAACGGAACCTTTTACTAAGACTCCGCTATCCGTCTGTCTGTCGGTCACTAACTAGGCTGTATCTCATGAACCGTGATAGCTAGAAAGTTGAAATTTTCACTGATGATGAATTTATATTGGCGCTATAACAAAAAGTACTAAAAGTCGAATATAATAATACAGGATCATTCGTGCGCGAATTCGACTCGCTCTTGGCCGGTTTTTTATTTTCTATGTTAAATGATGTTAATGTTATGGTTTGAACAATTTAGATAAAATATTTGTAGTCTATGGCGTGGCATAGGCTAAATGAAACTTTCTAATAGGTTAAAATTAGGAATCGAATTGGATAAAAATATTAAAACCCGCGTAAGTCCCGATCCCGGGGGTATATCGGGATAAAAAGTAACTTATGTAACTCCCAATGAATCAATGTATCCTCTTACCAAGTTGAATTAAAATCGGTCTAGTAGTTTCGGAGCCTATTCAATGCAAACAAACAAGCAAACAAATCTTTACTCTTTATAATGTATAGTATAGAAAACTTTCTTACTAATTGTTTTCAATGATAATTCTTCAGCTATCTACATGCCGAGTTTCAGTAGTTTTTGCAGTCAAGGAGTAACAAACATACTAACACACAAACTTTAACATTTATAATTTTAGTAGGATGTATACTCACACTAATAACTTTGTTCTTCAAATCCTTAGTCAACAAATGGTTCTTAACGGACATCATGATATCCCTAAAGTCACCCGCAGTAATAAACCCCGTGCCATCCTTGTCACATTTCTTGAACGCTTCAACGCCGTACTCTTCGTGGAAGTCGTGGAGGAACTGGCTGAACTCAGGGTATGTTACTAGTCGCTTCTTGTCCTTGCCGAAGTACAGGCGGACGAATGTGCTCTCCATGTTGAATGGGAGCTTCTTGTTGAGTGCCGTTTTCTGCATGACTTCCGCGAATTCGTCTGGAATGTTAACATTTTCAATAAATATTGCAGAACATTCCACACATCGCCATCTAGCCCCAAGCTAATTAACTAGAACTAGGGTGCTAGACAATGGACATACTACTTATAACTTTCCCTTTGTAAATATAAACTGATAATACATAGAAACAACCAGACCACAGACAAATATCTAAATAATGACGAAAGTAAAAGCCGGCCATTTGGTCATCTGAAGCTAATATAATTTTGAAGTATTTTTATAAAAATCTAAGGCTTTTGGTCTCCACGGGCCCAGGGTCTCCGTGGCAAAAGGCAGAAATATGTATCCATCACCGATGGAATCATATTTCCGTCTCTTTAACACTTTTGCCGCCGTTCGCTGCAGCACTTCCGAATTGGGAACATACCCCTTTACCCTACCCCATACCACTTTTAATCAACGGAATCTAAACTGGTAAAAACGCGAGGCGCAACTAGTTTTGAACACGAAAACGGTTGCTAGTCAGTTGGGACTAATACGTCACGAATATTTTAGAAACCATGACCTTCATGCTTAGTACTAATGTGTTACAATTATTGCAGTTGCCTTAACAACACAGCGTTAAGTTTTTACGTGACATTGTCTGGTTGGTATGTTAACTAACTCCACTGTGAGCTGATGTGTTCATTTTATTTGAACTGCTATCAGCAGAATTCGAATGCTAATAACTTAGCTGCACTTGGCTATGTCCAACGACATTTTTTTTAAAAATTCTGATAAATGACTAGTTTTTTAACTTAAAATTTTAACCAATCACAAATCTAATTAAAAAATTGTAACCAGTTCCTAAAAAACTTGGAAAAATACTGACCAATTGTTTAACCTAACATTCCTAGTTTTAAACCTAAATTATCGACAAGTTTTGGACCTAAAATATCAACGAGTTTTTGACCTAAAATACCGACGATTATTGACCTTAAATACGACGAGTTATTGACCTAAAATACTGACCTATGACAAATTAAGGGAAAATATTAAGAACATTATAGGGTCTTTTGGCTTTCCTCGGGGAGTTGGGATGGCTCGAGTAGCAGGAGGAGACTAAACTCCCACCCGGACGCAAAATAGGCTCTCAGACGCTCAGACAAGTTGCAGAAAACAACCCGACAACCAATACAAGGTAAAAATTAAATACTGACCAAAAGCAACGAGCCCGTTCCCATTTGTATCGAAGAGCTGGAATGCCGTCTTATACAAGGCGTCCGGTACACACAGCAGGCCTTCGAACGCTTGGAACTCGGAGAACGAGATGTACCCGTCTTTGTCCATATCGACGATGCCAGCGATAAGCTTGACTGATTCCTTGTTGTAGTCATCTGCGGAATTAAGAATAAAAATTATTTGTTTAGTTTTATTAATTATACTAGGTACCTAATCATTGGAAAGGCATCCCTATGAGGTATCGTCCCCAGAAGGCTGGCAACATCTGGATGGCCAAATTGACCGTTTAGCGATCAGCCCACCCTCCGAAATATAAGCCTTGTTGTGCCCCGAGATCCCTAAAGAATACTGAAGCTTCAAGACCTCAAAGTCTTCACTCCGCCTCATCAGTAATCTATACTCCGACACTACTGGGCCGATTTTGATGAAACTTGATATAAGGATACATTGATTAATTGAGAGTGTTATAGGGTACTTTTTATCCCAATATACCCACGCGAACGGGAGTTACAGGGGGGTTAAACCACGAGGTGATGCTAGTTTATACAAAAAAGAGATTTTTAAAAATTCGTTCGCAGCAAATTTTGTAAAAAAAAAAGTTGGTTTGGTTTTCGGTGCTACAAAACCGAAAAACTTTCTCTTATGAAGCGGGCCGTGGGTTCAAATTGTATAGGAGAGGCATTTTATGGGAAGTTCCAAAGCGTTCTGAAGCTTCATAGTCCTGTAGTTCAGGTGAAGCAATGAATAAAGAAGAACGCATGTTGAAAATGTTTGTTCGAATTTATGAACTTCTCTATTTTAGAACTAGCTTCGTTGTAAGTTTCAGAGGTAGATTCTTATCCCAAAAGAACAATAAAAATATAATTTAAATGAGGTAGGAAGGAAAACATCCTTGATATTAGCATGATATCTATTTCTATTCTAGATAACGATTTACAGAGGCTTGAAGGCCAAGGTTTGTGGTTGTTTATCTATTGATAGAAAACAAATATACAATTATTTTAAGTAAAAATAGAACTCGGTAGTTTCAATTCATGGTAATAAGTTACTGAAAGCAGTTAAGCGGTCCAATTACGCTTTGACAAAAAAAACAGAGGTTGGCTCGATGAGTCAAAGAGGTATGGAGCGCAGCATGCTAGGTTAAATTAACCGATAGGATCAGAAACACGAAAGTGCCCTTCAGAACATGCTGACGTTTCCTAGAAGGCGTCGAATAATACTACTGGGCTGGATATGTTTGGTATATGTCAGATTAACGATGGGCAAAAATAACAACCGAATGGTCCCACAAAGGGACAGACCACGCGGGTGGGTAATTGCTACAGATGGTGATCAATGGAAGAAAGGTAGAGATGCCTTTGCCATGCAGTAGGAAAATGTAGGCTCTTAATAATAAATAATGCCACTTACCTTCGCTAAATAATCCAAGGTACTTTCTAACAAAATCTTCGCTAGTGATGTATTTCTCACCGCTTTTGTCTACGGTGGCGTATTTCAAGAATATTTCATGTAGTTTGTTTGTGTCAGCCCTTTTTAAATAACCGGCCCCCTGAAAATAGACGTTAAGAAGTTAAGAATAAAGTTCAAAACAGGTTTTGATGTGAAAGTTTTTTTGGTTTTATCTTAGCGGTCCAAAGGATAGACCGAATTAATTAAAAATGTACACATAGTCCATAGTAGGTAGGTAAGTAGAAATATAGGATCTTGATTAAAACGGGTAAAACAACTGAGCTATGTAATATAAAAGTCTTTTCTTCTTAATTAATGGCTTCTGCAAGCCAAAAAGTCGCAATTTATAAATACTGGACGTGGTGTGGAAGTCCAGGTTTGTCCTGATTGACTGACATATTATCAACGCAAAGCTTATACCAATGGACTATCTGTCTAGTCTAGCTATATGTCTGTATGTCAAATAGCCAATTTAGGCTATTTGACATACAGACCGATAATACAGTCAAATAGCCAATTTAGGCTTTTTGACATACAGGCAGATAAATACAGTCAAATAGCCAATTTAGGCTATTTGACATACAGACAGATATTTGTTCGTAGGCATCCGCTAAGAAAGGATTTTGGAAAATTCCTTACGCGCACGAAGCCGCGGGCAAAAACCTGTTTAAAAATAAGATAATAAATAAAACAGAGTTAGTACATATTGTTTCGTAATACTGATAAATAGTTTCATAAGTATAAACACAAGAAAAACTCAATGGCGATCGTCTGTGAGCCCTTAGTTAAAATATCTAATTTTAAAACAATGATTTGTTTAGGACATAACTGTTTTAAACCAGCTAGTTGAGAATAACTTACTTAGTAAGATGATAAAGCTGTTTTATAAGAGTTATCATTAAATTACCCATAATTAGTATCTTAAAACAAGCAGGCATTGTCAATCAATCTTCTTACAGAGACCTATACCTACTCAGAATTAGATAAGTAGGTACCTATACCTAGTGGTGTTTCAATGTTCATTATTTTCCTTCTAACACACTCAAACTTGGCCTTAGTATTAAGGCTTGTACATGTGTATTATAATGTTAGGCTCTAGACAAATAGGCAAGACTAGTGGCGCGACCCAAGCAACTAACTAATTTTAACTTTTTGATGGACATTTTGATGAAAATATAGACAAAAGGGCAAAAAAGTTTCAGTGTTTTTTTTTTGAAAATTATGACAATTATTGTCGTCTCCTTGCCGCAACTTTGGTAAATTTATAACCAGAGTAAATTCCAAATTTAGTTAATATCCCATTTACTTATCTAGAATTTCAGTACCTCCTACTTTAAAAAAAAGCCATAACCAAAGTCTTTTGTATCCAAAACATTTTGGCTTGGGTCACGCGACTTATCTTGCCGATTTGCTCATATCTTAATACCAAGATTAACATCATGGTCAATCTATAGTACCTTTAATTATCCAAACAATAGCCTATTGAATAGTTTCGCCTAGATATCCGTTATCAGGCTATGCTATAGACATGCAGGGACAAACCCTCGTACGAAATAATCAGGAAATGACCTACTTCGATTGACGACTGGGCCAGACTCGAGGTTTCTATAAACAGAAGTCGATCTTTTATCATACTATAATACTATTTTATCTATAAATATAAAGACTTGACTGACTGACTGACTGATGTATCAAAGCACAGGTTTAGCCTAGAGAACCTTCTTTGTAAGAATGGGTTTTAATTTTCTCTTCATGGCTCCACCAAAATGTGCAAAAATGCGAAACTGGTGGTCTTAAGAGACATGAAATTCAGAGCTCTACACTAGTGCTGGAAAAAACATTGACGATTTTAGGTAGGTATCTACTTTAAAATAGAAGGCACTCGTAGTAGGTAGCTAGTGGTGGTTTAAAACCTAATCAGTTAAAAACAATGATTTATAGAAAATGACACAGGGTATCAAAGTGTCAATGCCATGGCCACCATTATCTTTTACATAACATTTTGTTATGGCACCAACACAGAGATAGAATACTTATTACATAATATAGAGGGAGTATTTTTTTTTGTACAACAACCAGTGTCAAATATTTGCTCTTTGCGCGTACGTATACCTCATAAGATAATAAATTCGCACATCCATATGTGCGTAACCCATTAAAGGCGTTAAGTGAAAATACAATGCGGCGCGGCTAGGTGTGCGCTCATCCTTACTAAGCTAAATTTAATACAGCTCCACCACAATCATACAAAAATGCGAATCTTGCCAGTATTTTAATTGTATAGATCAGCGCGGACGGTTTGTCATTGTGAGGTTGTCATTTGTAAATTCGTACATTTGTGGTTTTGTAGTATTGTACGGTCGGCTGCATAATTGCAGACCTATCGTAGAGCCTTGAACCTTGAGCTCCAACTCGGCTGCTATAAGAATGTTTTAAACACGAGCAAGATTCTAGACACCTGCTTTAGTTGAAGTTTAAGTCTTCTAAGTAATGAATTTATCAAACAAAAATTATCAGAATGTAAACATTGCAATAATAGTAATCTTAAAATTCTACCGGGGGCTGCAATTATGCAGCCGACTGTACATTAGTCGTGCAAATTGTTAAAACTATAGGATCATTATATTTCAGAAATACAACTGGAATGATTTCAAAACTTTGTATTGGTTTTTACACATTCTTTTTACGAAAAACTATAGAAAGATAAATCTAGCGATTAGTTTGAATAGCACATGTATGTGTAGCACACAGAATCATCTATCAGATGTACTCTCTACTGCTATTTATTTTACCTCTATGTCCAATAACCTATGACTATGACAGATAAGTTTATCTCTATTGGTTTGTGGTACACGTATTTGGGCTAAGTTTTAATGTGATTTGCTTAATGATGGTTTCCATTATGTAATAACAAAGTTGATATTTAACAGATAAGTGACGATCTGATAATGTGTCGGTATGTTCTAACAGAGACAAAATACTTATCTTTTACATAGACTATAAAATAACTGTAAATATACCTATATTTTTTTCAGCATGGCCGAGTAAAATGATTTGGTATTTGTTATCGGCCGAATTGCAAATAGTATAGGTAGAATATTAATAATAACTAAATATTTGTTACCTATGTATTTATGGAAGAGCTGGGCTGGTTCTTCCCCTAGCAAATACAATTTCAACTAAGATTTCATTTTTTATTTTACCTACTTTAATTAGGTAGGTAGGTATACTTTATTCCAATTTAAAACACAAAATTAAATTTAATGTCAAAATTACTTACAGAAAACAAGGATATATCTAATTACAAATCACGAAATTAACAAAAATAAAAAAAACCATACAAATGATATAATTTAAACACCACAGGCACAAACAAAAAAAAACTTAATTTTTTAAGCAATATACCTAACCTACCTAGTAAAATTGAAAGCTAAAAAATAGCCATAATAGCCTGGTTCCTGAATATAACCCATAATGCTAGATTTTTACAAGGAAAATACTGTAGTTGTCAAATGCGATCTTACAAAATGTAATTGTAGCAGATAAATTAACTGTGAATTAATCGTCAATTAATTTAAATGGAATTCTCATTTTAATTTAAAATACTTTCGAAGCCCAAAAAAAATGTTTTTATATCTAGTTAGGTACGTAATTATTTCCTAGCACTTTACTAAATAACATTTTATTTCAGTTTAGAAAAATAATGTTATTTTAAAGAAATTAAAGTCACCAACTACATTCTAGTAAGTAACCAGCTAATAACTTAATGCCACAATCGATAATACCTAGGATAAAAAAAATTCACAGATCCATAAACAAATAGCCGAGTGGTACCAGATTTACAATTTCAAGTTGTCCAACTGATTTGCAGAGTTATAGAAACCCAAACAATTATTTACTATAATTATTTTTAACTCTTTTTTTCCATTAATATCTGCCATCAGCTCCCCGAGTCATAATCAGATCCGTTTCCGACTTTGGGTTGATGTTTTTACTCTCTGTCGTCCAAATCTAGTATATGCCATTGTTTTAGACACTTTGAGCATTCAGGTTCTTTGTAAGTTTGTTACACACATTTTAAAAGTTGGCCAATTGTAACGAATGCAATTTAACTATAGTTTAATAGTCGGCCAACTTGTAATTATAAATCTATAAAGGCTCATAACAGTACTACCTTTGCTTTGTAATTTAGTTAATGTAATTTGAGTCACTAACACCTGGTTTCTATTTCAAAGCTTTGCGAAAGAAAATGCTGTAATACTCTGTCTATTGTAGTGTAACTATATTATCTCTATGGCCACATTTTGATACAGTTGGTAACAAACAGATAATGAATACCTACCTATCATCTTTTTAGCACATTATTGCAATATATTACAGTTTAATGGCATAGATAAAGAAATGAAAAAATAATATTGCAAATAGCAAATCAGTTTCATATAAATAGACACTCATTTTCCAGTAATTCACACTATATCAACCTTTCACCGGAACACAAACACATACTTAGTAAGTGATTTTAAAAATAGAACTTATAAAACCACAATTAAACATTTTTTTATCAGCCAGTGGTTTTAATGCAATTAAAAAGTATTTAAATAAATTTACCCGAGGCATGATGCTGAAGATTCAATATGAACTGACTGAGTTATCAAGTCAATTGACGTAAACTGATAAGAATACTGTTATCTTATGTACTTTAATAATAAAATATCTCATGTAATATTATCATACTGTGTGTGGTGCCATCATTCATTCGAGACTGACATTTCAGTTTTATATTTTTTAAATATTTGTAATGTCTAAGGTAAGCAATAAAAAATAATATTATTAAAAATATAACTAACTGTAATATTTAATAAACATGTAGCATAATAATATTAATTCTGTGCAGTGAAGTAAATTAATTTAAAAAGTATAAAAGTTACTGGCTGAAAATTGCATTAACTAATAGAGTTTATTTTTTGTTTATTTTAAGGTCAAAGAGGTTAGGTTGGTTATCTAACAGTGTTGTGATTTATAGTAAAATACTAGATGTTTTGCCACAGAATTCATTAAGAAAAGTGCTTGATAAGTAAATTAAAGCCTGCAAAAGCGACAAATTGACGTACCTTAGCTCAAGGCAGGTTCAAGGACGGGCGATTCAAGGGCATACCACCCAACGAGATTAAAAATAATAGCATATTATGTCTACCTATTATTATGCCTCGTTGTTCACCGAATTTTAGTGTTTCAACAATAAACCTTCGTAAAATAAAACTTACCCACCTCTTGACAGCTGGCCTCAGTTACCAAAGAGCTGAACAGAGATTTAAACATTACAGGGTTTTTGTTTAATTCACTAAACAATGTTTTTCGGTAAAATAAACTTTGCAACCGCTGTGTTTAGTTCGTTTGTACTGATAACACGTCACTAAAGAAAAATTCTAACAAAATCTATTTTTGCAAGACACGCACAGTGCTCATGGAAGTTCTTCTTGCCGCCCGGCTCTGGTTACCCTGGCTATTGTAATGGCTTTTGTTTTCTTTAGCACACAATAATAATTGACGTCTTTTATTTTGGTCGCTTAATATCGCATTTTTTCTCATTCGTCGCAAAATTTTGACGTAAGTAGTGATGTGATACTTTAATGACCTAAGGTCAAAAGTTATGTCAATTATGTTTTGACAACTAATGAAACAAATACATCATTATTTTGTTAGAAAACGCTTAAACTACGTTTTCTGTCGTTATGTCAGGCAATTTATATAAAAACCTTATGATCTTTCCCAAAAATAACTACTTATGTTTTATAGTTTACCCTGTCCAGACAGACAAACGCGGTGGGGAAGATTTTGTTTTATAATTAGTGATGATGGTAGTAATAAAATACCTAACTAAAACAAGTTTGCAGTTAATTAAAGTAGGTACATACCTACTATATAAATAAGTTCTAAATCACTCGGCAAATGGCGCTAGTGTATAAATAATTATTTTTGGATTTCTTTTTTTGCAGAGTTGATATTTTTTTTAAATAATTTGCTTGAAAAATTTAGATTAAGAAAATAATATAGATCATGATCATGATCACTGATTATTTTCGTGAATTTCGAGACAAGTTTATTGAATTCTCACTAAACTTGAAGCATCCCTATTTCTATTTATGTTAAAATTCACTCCAATAGATGGCATTGCTAGGTTCCAGTTAGGTTCAACTTTATTTTATTTTAATTCCACTTGTCTAACATAGATGTCACTACTCTGCACATTTCTAATAATCCTTGAATCCTTGGTTTCCACAATAATTCACGATTTTTAACCAATTTCAAAAACGGAGGTTCTCAAATCGTCGCGATTTTTTCAAATGTTTGTTCATCGATTACACAAAGACGACTTGTTCACCGATTGAGATGATTCCTTTTGTATTAGAAAGGACATCATTCAAATCGTACCCAAAAATTAAGGATTATCTACAAGATACAAAAATTTTTTTTACTGGCCGCCATTTTTTTTGTGAGTATTTTTTGTAAGAACATGAATGATCTCCTTTAAAAATTATATTAAAGTATCCCCACTTTATAGAAAATACCTATACTGATTGAAGCTAATTATGCAGGTATGTATTTATTTGTATAGGTAGGTAATTAATCGTATATTTAATCGGTTTAGACCAAAAGTTACATTGCCATCTAACACTCCTCTTAAACTGTCACAAGCACGCTATTGGTCAGACTGAACCTCTAGAAGATCGGCCTTGATTTATTAACACGGTCTAAATTAATTTAAGAGGGTCTTGCTATATTTTAATATGGAGAAAAAAGCGACGGAAACATTTGCAAACATTGGGGTAGCCTGGTTTGTGGCGTTGTACCTAAAAATAAAAAGAGTAGGTAGGTACTTACCTATTTACCTTCCTACTCCCTCCCACCCCATCTAATTTTTAACAATGTAGCCCATAGCCACAACGCAGATGTGCGATAAATTAAATTTTAACCCTAACCGAGTCTATTTATTTAGTTTAATTAAAGCACAGACAACTTCTACTAGAGGAAAGGAAAATACGACGTGTCTAATTAACTAATTATGTAAAATAGGTATGTATCTAATTGAGTAAGGTCTTCAAATAACATCGTACCTACCAAATTCAGAATACTCGATGAAACATAACGTTGTGTTATAAAAAAATTATAAGGAGAGAACTTCACCCCCTCTCCTTTCTTCTTTGTTTCTCGATGTTTTCTTCCGGGTATTTTCTATGTATCTGTAAGTCAACTAAACAACCTGTAAGATACCTACGCTGGGTTGGCTGTTTAAGTATATGGCTCTGTCAAAATATATTCAGCAACACCTAACTACTGTCGGATTAGGCTACCGCACTGTGTAAGCCTAACAGAAAAATATTGAGCCCTGAAGGCATATTAATATCACAGAGTCGCCGTACCGAACAATCTATTACCGTGGTCTTCAGTCCTAATCTTTATTGCAGTGTAGGTACGGGATATCGACATTATTTTATGGTATACGATTCCCTATGGAGTAATTTCTGGCATAAACCCTATAGCTATTTACGAGGCATGGGCTTATAAGCTATCGGAACGTTAGAATTTATATTATGAGGCTCAAGTATCAGATTTTATAGTCCTTTATTAGTGTTGGGTGAAAATTTTCATCTGACGTGTTAGTTTGGTTTAAATTTAACATAAATTTTGAATCGGCAACCCTAAAATGAATTACTGAAACTCGATATTTGAGCTGCAGCATCATTAAAGTTTACGGTTCATTTCACAACGATAGATAAATAGAGCCTTTTGTGGTTTGAACGCCCATTAAATATTATAAAGTTATTTTAGTAACGCTATAATTACAACTTCCATCAATTTAATTACTTATGAAATGTATTTTGTTTCAGGGCATAACTTCTCAACATGCAAAGTAACATAGCTCCTAAATGTATGGTGGTGACACCTCATCATCTTGCCACGCAGAGTGCTATATCCATACTTAGAAATGGAGGAACGGCAATGGAAGCGATGGTTGCAGCAGCAGCTACCATAGCTGTTGTCTACCCACACATGAACAGCATTGGAGGAGATGGATTCTGGTTGATAGTACCACCAAATGGAGATCCAGTTGCTATAGAAGCTTGTGGAGCTGCCGGAAGTCAAGTAACAGAAGATTTCTTCAAAGGACTTAACAGAATCCCATATAAGGGTAATAAAGCAGCTAATACAGTAGCTGGGACTGTAGGAGGATGGGATGAAGTACTAAACTATGTAAGAGAATCAGGGTATCAAAGAACGTCAGTCTCTAAATTATTAGCTGATGCTATACGGTATGCAGAGGAAGGTTATCCAATGACAAGAGCACAGAAAATAACACTAGAGAATGAACAATCTAGTGGCAATTTATTCAAAGATTTTACTGATGTTTTTTTACCAGATGGAAGGATACCAGAAGTAGGTGAAAACTTCCGTCAACCACAATTAGCAATCACTTTGAAAAGTTTAGCTAGAAATGGATTGAAAAGTTTCTACAAAGGCGAAGTTGGTGATAAGATTGCTGCCGACATGGCTTCGATAGGACTACCTATTACAAAGAAAGATTTAGAGAATTATTCTCCAGTAAGGAAAGTTCCTTTACGATTGCTACACAAGCATGCTGAGTTGTACAATTTACCTCCTCCAACCCAAGGTATAGTCTCACTCATAATTCTTGGAATTTTAAACGACTTAGATATCGACGGAGACGACGAAGGTAAGTTTGTTCATACTGCTATAGAAGCAACTAAACAAGGTTTTCAAGTACGTGATAAATACATAACTGACCCACGTTTTATGACAGTTGATCCAAAAACTTTACTAACAAGTAGTTTTATAAATGATATGGCAAAGAAAATCAGTCCAAATTCATCTTCCGCGTTTGGGAAAGGTAAAGGACCTGGAGATACAATCTGGATGGGTGCAATGGATGATAAAGGTTTCTCAGTCTCATTTATACAGAGCATTTATTTTGAATTCGGCAGCGGAGTATTACTTCCGCAGACTGGAATTATCTGGCATAATAGAGGCGTAGGTTTTAGTCTCCAGAAGGAACACATTCTTTCAATTCAACCAGGAAAGAAACCTTTCCATACTCTGAATCCAGCTGCAGCTAAACTACTTGATGGTAGAATAATGGTATACGGTACAAGTGGCGGTGATGGTCAACCTCAAACCCAAGCAGCAGTTTTCCATAGATACGTAGTCCAAAATCAAGATTTGCAGACAGCGGTATCCAGTCCAAGATGGCTTTATGGAAAGACCACAGGCGATGCTGAAGATTCTGTAAAGCTAGAAGGTAGATTTAACAAAGAAGTTATTAACTATTTGAAAGAAAGAGGTCATGAAATCGTTCTGTTGCCTGACTATAGTAAAAAGATGGGCCAGGCTGGGGCATTGGTGAGACATCCGAATGGTATGATGGAGGGTGCTTACGATCCAAGAAGTCATGGAAGTGCAGCTGGATTCTAAATAATCTAATCCTATTATATCTTAATATTATATTTATTAATTACTGCCAGGGATATAGAACTGTACCAGAATTATCTTCAGTACTTAACAAGGAAAAGACAGAAAATATTATAAGTTAAACTTAGTTCAGGTAGGCAGGTAAATATAGAAATATTATCGTTAACTTTTACAAAGACACGAACTTTCACAGAAATATAAATAATTTTGTTGTACATTACCAATGGAAAAGTTATAAAGTTATCTGACATGGTTGTGTCAGTCCGGGAAATTTCCAAACGTAGTCGACTGTTTTCTCCCTAGATAATGACACTAGGGCAAATATTTTTGGTGCATAAAACGTATAACTGCCATGACCATGCCCCTATTTTTTATATAATATTTTTTTTTTAAATCTTAATTTCTATGATAATAAGAAAATGAAAAAAATCAAAAAATAGTCATAGCAGTTATAGGTTTTATGACACAAAATTATTTGTGCTAGTGTCATTATCCAGGGAGGAAACAGTCGACTACGTTTGTATGGAGAGAGCGCAGGTACCCTTTCACCTTAAAACATGTCTAAAAACTTTAGTCACAATGCCAAGTCTTAAACTCTCATTTACAGGAAGTCAGGAACTTAACTGGCTGACTTTGCTGGCTTTAAGATTCAGACTAAATTCAGTGGAAAATTCAGATGTCTGAATTCTGACTTTAAATTAACTAGAACAGTTTTAAATTAGACAATCTTTTTGATATACGAGCGACGCTCTCCTGAACAGTGGTCGACAATAAATTCACATTTATTGGAAAGATAAGGCCACGAACAAAGAAACGGTCGATGTAAATCAAATTCCGCGTTTTAAAAATCATTTTTAAAGTGGATTGATCTGATAATAATATATTGTGATGTTCATTGAATGATGATTGAAATACTATTTTTAATTTCTTTTGTGTATGCTCAAAGCTTAATGTAGGTAAGTAAATAAAGCAACAAAACTATAAAATATTAATTTTCCTAATGAAAAGGATTTTTTCTTTTCTTTACTTATAGTTTTTTTTTCTATACTGGCATAATATGTTTCTAAATACATATTTTTAAATACCCATAAGTTTAGGTAGGTAGGTAAGAACTTAGCTAGATCTGAAATATATATTTTTAATTGTTATCCAATTGTTTTTTATTTCAATATTTGAACAAAATGTCTACACAACGACCTCTACGACATAAAGGTTCCCTTTTATTAAAGGTTTAATCAACAGAAAAATCCAATCGAACCCAATAGAACCCAATAGCTCCATAAATCCATACAAATCCTGTAACACCAAATAAATGGCTAAACATCCTCACTAAATTAAAGTCAGGGAATAATGAAGTGACCACATTCATCTTAATTTGCGGACACAAGTTCGCTTTATTAGTTACACATTAAGGAGGGGCGTAGAACAACGAATAAATCTTTAGTCGGACGATAGTTTTGTTGCTCCATAGGTCCGTCAACAAAATATTTTATACGATATTAGTTCCAATATGAACAACTAGCAGCGACCCTCGGTTTCACCCGCGTAATTCCTGATTTTATGAAATATCGGGATAAAAGTGGCCCAATTATTTTCAATGAATCAGTGTTTTTTCATACCATTTTTCGTTAAAATCGGTCCAGTAGTTTCGTAGCCTGATCGTAACAAACATAACAAATCTTTCTTATAAAATTAATGTAGATAATCATAAAACTGAAGAGTTTATTAGAATGCGCTAGTCTACGGAGTCCTATTTTTTTGTTGGCATTCAGAGTTCTTTTTTGAACACGATATTCCTACGGGGTCAGGACTTACGGGAGAAACCACAGGGCATAGTCTTCTGAATAAAGAATGACGCTCAATTCTATCTGGCATCATGAATTCATGATAAAAAAAGAATACATAAAAAGCAAAAGCACTAAAAAGTTGTAATATCTCCTAAACCAAATAGGTTGTTAGGTTGCAAACCTAAATGAGAATGATTAAAGAAACGGACTTTTTGGGTTTACTTACCCTGAGAAGAATTGCTATTTAACCAACTTCAAAAAAGGAGGAAGTTCTCAATTCGACTGTATGTTTTTTTAGGTAAGTACTAGCTTTGCGATCATTCGAAGACGGCTCAACCGATTGTGATCATTCAGTTTGTGTTAGAAAAGGTATACCTCAGGAGTTGTCCCGTAAAATTTTGGTGAAGATCTGATGAGAATCTTCGGGGTGAGGAATAGAATTGCACCTCGAGCATGCAGCAAATTGCTCATTGCTAACAAAAAATCTAGTCTGTAGAACCGCAAACTTGTGTAAATATATCCAATAAGTTTTGGGTCACAGTTTTGGAATGGATAGAAATGTTTGACAGATTCTTTGGACTTCGTTATTTTGATATCAGTTCACGTTTGGTTCTATACTATATCTAACCTTTACCTTTTAATTTATTACGTCCATTTTCTTCCCTTCACTTAAAGTGCGTTTCATCAAATAGCTCCAGCGCCATCAAGTGGGCTCCCTGTCTTCCTGACTTCAAGGTAGTTGTATGGTCGCACGCTAATTCAACTGTAGCTGATCTCTTCAAAAATATGTAGGTACATGTCTGCAAAGAGATATTATGGTGAGTAATGATTTCTTGTCTATGGGTGGACGGAGGGAAAACCCGGAGCTTGTGGAGCTGCTGTCCAAGACGTTGAGCACATAGTAGGAGAATGTAATTTTGTTAAATACCTTGGCAACCCAGCAGACCTATTCTCCCTGGAATATGATGCTATCCCTATGATTCAGCTGATAAAGGATGTAATGAATTTAGTCAACATGGAAGATTCGTCTTTTCCGTGCTGTGTCTTGATCTATACCCTAACTCTATGGATAATATACCCTATACCCTAATTCTATGGGTTCTATGGGTATCTAAGGATAAATTGCGAAGTTTGGTGAACAGCAAACCTGCAACTATAGTCTTGCCAGCTTGTTGATTTTATATCTATGCTTGCACCCCTCATTAAACAGACAAAGATCAGAATAGTATCTTTCCAATCTCTAGGCTGTTATCTAAGTACTTATCTAAATTACAGAAGTGCATCCTGGTAATCAATCCACAAGTTACGTACTACCTAGATACGCAGAAATCACTCGACTGAACAGCAAACAATGGCTACCAGATACCACACGTCCGGAGATTTATCACCGTATGAAATTTCATGAAACATTAGTCTTCCAATTTCTAACAATTACACAATCAACCGAATGCATGCTTTCATCACGCTCTAACACCCAATAAAAGAAAGAGAAAGGCTGATTAATTTATATCAAAGTTACTTTTACAGTGCACAATTTATTTGTACATTTTATGACTTTGGTTAGGTGAATATGTGGTTAAACTTTTATTCAAAATTTATCGCAACCGTCTTCGATACATACTGAATACAATTGACTGTGAGCTTGATTGTTGAATGGTTAACTTTACAGTATAAATTCAGGATTTGAAGGATCTGAGAGATAAATCTACAAACAAACGTGGCCATGACTATACCCATAGTATTTGTTGGCGGAATACATAGAAAACAATATCTGCTAACAGTTAAGGCCGCTACTCACTCACATACCTGCCGCCGCGCCGCAGGGCCAATCTGGGGTGAGATTGTGGGGGGTAGAGATGACCCTATATGACTAGCTCGCTACGCTTTAGTGTCTTTTGTGTTGTCAAGGGCTAGGCTCGTATCATCAGAATTTAGGGATTAAAATTAGCGTGCTGTGCTATAAAAGTACCCATGTCGAAATGACACAGGAGGTTTATTCAATAAGCCGAAGCCGACCAGAAGCGCGATAGAGGTGTCTTAGAAACAGTTTTTGGGTATCAACCACTAAAATCCATAGAATGATATTCCTACTGTTTAAGGTGAAGAAATGCTTTGTATTGTCATACACTTCGAAACACGATTAGAGTGATTTGCCTCTATAGAAAAAAATCGTGAAAATCCTAAAATATCGTATTTTTTTTTGAGCTTTTTTAACTTTTCGGCGATGGTAAAGAAAAAACAAGTACAAAATTTATATTTTCATAAACTTTACATCAAATCCCATAAGGTAGTACAGATGGTTTTTCACTAAAATAGATGCAGGTCCCTAAGTCTTTTAATTACTTATTATAGTCAGTCGTTTGAACGTGACGAACAAACAAACAAACAAACCAATAATTAAATTAGTTAGGAAGGATCATGACGCCATTGACATTTAAAAGTCATAGAGAATAGGTACTTAGTTTTTTATTGAGAGTATTTCAAAGACAATCGAAGAACGAAACAAGTACAATTCTATATGGAAATATGGGTACAAAATACAAATGGAAAATAGGATCCGTATAAACTGCCGTTTGCTTCCGATCTAATAATATCATAACACATAAAGCCAAGACTTCAATTGTTGTTTACAAGGTTTGGTCCCTTGAATGGGCCCTTTTTAGCGTTATATCGATGAATTTCGATGTTGTATTCTGACTTTATCATAAAGGTCATAAATAAATAAATATTGCAGGACTTTGCACACAGTGCCATCTAGCCTTAAGCTACGCAACTGGGCTTGTGTTATGGTAGCCAGATAACGGATATAATACTTATACTTTTGTAAATATATGATAAATACTTTATCCCAATCCCGTGGGAGTATCGAGATAAAAAGTCACTATGAATCAATGTATCCTCATACCAATTTTCATCAAAATCGATCCAGTAGTTTCAGAACCTACATACAAACAAACAAACAAAAAATCTTTCCTCTTTATTGTTGATAAGTGTAGATATACATACATACAGAAAACCCCAGACCAGACACAATTATTTTAATATAATTTTTTGTTTGAAACGAGCATAGCATCGAACCCGCAATCTTCTATGTTTCAGGCGGGTGTTAGTTAACCCACCGCGCCACAGAAGCCGACTGAGTGAGCTAAAGGAATTAATAGTAGGTACATATTCTGTGCTTTAACTTTATCCCCAGCAAAATAAGGTAAAAACAAGCACAATAGCGATAAAAGTGGTTCTAACAACAGCTTAATATCAAACTTGGTACGTTCCTCGGTTTCATTCACTTCAAAAGCAGGAGCCCTATTTTTGAATCGTTCGCCCCGCGTCGAGCGCTCGATTTCTACTGATATTCGTTCGACATCGGAAATTCGCTATTTTTGAATCGCTCGATCGTAACGAGTGGTCTCCACCACTCGTCGTTGACAGGCGAGTGGTAGAATAAACGTCAAACAATCATAGTCAAATAAACTTGTAGGCGTATACGACGAAGATATGTCACACGAGTGATTCAAAAATAGAGCCCCTGGTATCACTATCACTATCACTACATAGTATAAAACAAAGTCGCTTTCTCTGTCCCTATATGCCTGTATCCCTATGTATCCTTAAATTTTTAAAACTACGCGACGGATTTTGAGGTTTTTTTTAATAGATAGTGTGATTCAAGAGGAAGGTTTATATGTATAATACACTAGCTGCGGCCCGCGGTTTCACCCGCGTAACTCCCGATCCCGTGGGAATATCGGGATAAAAAGTAGCCTATAGCCTTCCTCGATAAATTGACTATCCAACACAAAAGAATTTTTCAATTCGAACCAGTAGTTCCTGAGATTAGCGCGTTCAAACAAACAAACAAACTCTTCAGCTTCATAATATTATAAGTACTTATAGATGCATAATATAGCCGTGCGAAGCCGGGACGGGTCGCTAGTTTAATATAAACAACACCATGGAGGCTCCTGTAGGTATTAAATTGTCATTGAAATACCTAATAATTGTTTGCACCCGTTGACCGTAGAAGACAACAAATAAACAAACTTTTGCATTTAGCTTAATAGCATTAATATTACCTTTTCCACATATTAACAACGGTGTATGGATAAAAAACCCTTAGATGGCGCTTCTGCTATTTTTAAACCTTATCTTTACGAGTTTTATTTTAATTAATGTTTTATTAATATAAAAATGTTATAAGTAAAAAAATCTTATAGTCTTCTAATTATATTTTTAAAGTAACACGATATCGACTCATTATTTTTGGGTATTAATAATAAAAAACTGGATTTTTCGTGTTTATTTTGAGCAAATTTATTTTAATAAATTATCTCTCTCTATAGTCGGCCCCTCATGACTGAGGATCGTGGTCATCATCGGGAAGTCTGCATTTGGATCGGATGATCTGTCTCCAACGGCTTCTATTCATCGCATCTCTCACAATATTATGGAACTTGACGGCTGATGAGTCCTTAATCTGATCTGTCCATCTGGTTGGGGATCGGCCTCGAGAGCGTTTTCCATCTGTGTTCCCAACCACGATGAGTTTCTCCAGGTTCTCATCGCCCTTCCGTATCACGTGACCGAAATATGCCAGTATGCGTTGGTGGCAAACCGTGGACAAGCGCGTCTTCACTCCGAGCTGTGAGAGGATCGACACGTTGGTGCGTTTGGCGGTCCACGGTATTCTTAACATTCGCCTCCAGCACCACATCTCAAACGCATCGATCCTTGCTCTGTCTCGAGCCAGTATGGTCCAGGTTTCTACTCCATACAGAAAAATAGGAAACACCAACGCCCTGATAAGACGCATCTTAGTGTTAGTAGTGATTCCTCTTTTTGCCCAGATGTTCTTAAGCCGAGACATTGCATCTTTCGCCATCCCGATTCGGCGCTTTATTTCTGGAACGCAACTACCGTCATTACAAATTTGGGATCCAAGGTAGACGTAATGATTGACCGTTTCAATTCCAGGAATGATATTGCTGCAGTTGGTCAAGGCACCAGCTCGGTCTATAACCATAATCTTAGTCTTCGCCCTGTTGACTGAGAGGCCGATGTTCTCACTTTCACTCTCTAGTCTTTGGAACAACTGCATCATATCTTCTTCGGATGTTGCTAGCAAAACTGTATCGTCAGCATATCGGAGATTCGATATGCGCTTCCCACCAACGCTGAAACCCCTGTCCCAGTTTTCCAAGGTCCTTCTCATGATATATTCCCCATATATGTTAAAGAGGGCAGGTGAGAGTATACACCCTTGGCGAACACCTTTTCTCGTCTTGAAGATATCTGAGAATTCATTTTCTACTTTTACGGAACAACGGTTACCAGCGTATAGCTGACGAATCAATCCCACCAGATGTCGAGGGACCCCCATCTCAGTCAGAATGGTCCACAACTTGCCCCACTGCACGCAATCAAAAGCCTTAGTATAATCGATGAAGCACAATATTACAGGGCTGTTGAATTCTCTGCCCTTCTCAACTATTTGGCGGATGTTGAGGATTTGCTCTCGGGTTCCTTTACCCTTCACAAACCCAGCCTGCTCTTGTGGTATTTGCAGAGAGAGATAGTGGCTCAGTCTTCTGTTAATTACGTGTAGTAATATTTTGCTTGCGTGAGATATAAGTGCAATGGTTCTATAATTTCCGCATAATTTCGTAGAACCTTTCTTATGTAGTGGTATGAAAATGGACTCCATCCAGTCCTTCGGCCATTTACCTGACCTCCAGACGGCGTTACAGATCTCTCTGATGGCGGTGGTGCCAGTAGGCCCTAGATTCTTCAATAGTTCCGCTGGAATCCCGTCTCTACCCGGTGACTTTTTACACTTGAGCACCTCAACAGCTTTCTCGATTTCAGCTTGCAGAATGTCGGGCTCATCCGGAGACCACTCTCCATCTTCCGCTGTGGTATCATCTAAGTGGTACAGATCTGCACAGTATTGCCTCCATCTTTCCAATACCTGATGAACATCTGTGAGTAGGTGTCCCTCTTCACTTTCAATGGCACAAGTCTTCACCTTGCGCTTGCCAGTGAGGTCTTTAATCTTACGGAAGAGCTCCCTTGTTTCATTCTTGTTGGCATGCTCCTCCAGCTCCAAGCAGATACTATTTATCTGGGCATTGTGGTCCCTTCGGCATCTTCTTTGAACTTCCCTGCTCAATTGTGAGTACCTATCACGATCATCCACTGAACTCAAGCCCTTTTCTTTTAATTGCCTTCTCTCAAGGATTATCTCAGCAGTTTCAGATGTGACGTACTCCTTCATAGGTACTTTTGTTAACCTGTTCTTGGAAGCTGCCTTCAAGATACGGGACTTTAGATTCTCCCACGCTAGTTCGGCCGGTAAGCCACCCCCGCATTGCAGTTCCTGCTCAAATGTCAATCTGAAGCCATCCATGTCAACTCTGTGATAACTGGGCGTGAGTTTTGGCTTGATAGTCCTTTTGAGTCTGAGTTTGACTGTAGCGACAAGAAGTTGGTGGTCAGAACCGCAATCAGCACCCGGATACGTGGTGACATTCGTTACCGACGATCTCCAACGCTGATTAATTAAAATGTAGTCTATCTGGTTTCGGGTTCTGTCGCCAGGTGATATCCAGGTGTAGAGCCTACGTATGTGGTGCTTGTAACAGGTGTTGGTGATCGTTAAGCACTGCTCGCTGCAAAATTGCAAGAGTCGCTCTCCTCTATCGCTGCGCTGTCCAATGCCAAATTTGCCGACTACGCTACGAAGGTGATTGTCACTTTCCGTCTTTCCTACCTTCGCGTTGAAATCACCTATCACCATTGTTATTTGCCTACGGGGGATCTGTGCCAACGTCGACGATACGGACTCGTAGAACAGCTCTATCTCTTCTTCTGTGGATCCCGTAGAGGTAGGGGCATACACCAAAACCATATTAAGAAGGCAAGGCTTCGTGTTCAGCTTGATGGTCAATATACGCTCGTTGACTGGATTGTATCCTAAGACGCACTTTTGCAGACCGGGTGGAACCACAAAAGCCACACCTTTGCTGCTCTCATTTTCAGGCCCAGAACAGAATATAGTGTTTCCCATGTCTGTCGTGAAATGCCCCCGCCCTCTCCAATGCGTTTCAGTTAAACCAAGCAGCTGTACGTTCTTTCGTTGCATTTCCTTTTCCACAATTTGCAGTTTGCCTGGTTCCAATAGGCCTCGCACGTTCCAAGTTCCGATACGATGAGGATGTCGGATCGTCTTCGTTACTTTTTCTTCACCAGTCACATATTTTCCACAAGACGCCTGATGGTTCACGTCAGTGTGGCCGGTGGCATATTTAACACCACTTCTCCCGGGTAAGTGGCGCCGGGCGTCAGCCGGATCGCTCGACACAATCCTTTCCTTATTACGACCAACCATGCTGACACTCTTGGGAATGTAGTAGCAGTGGTTTCCCGTTGCCTACTGCCCCAGACATTTTAGAGGTTATTTAGACCCCAAGGCTCGCTGTAGCCTCATCCGACCGGTTGCCCGGTCGAGGGGTATGGTTATACCGCCATTGCTCGGTCGCCAGAGCCTCGTCCGTTATCTAGCAGGGAGCACCCGGTACCCGCTTGGATACCGCCGCCGAAGCGCGTGCAGGTGAGGTTGACATTTGGGTCGGATTAGATGTTATGCTCCGTTCCCCCCTTACTCCCCCTTACTCCCTAATAAATTATAATTACGGTCTTTATAACTTAACTGAAACATAGTTCTAGGGTGAATTTATTATTATACTCAATATAAACACATAGCAACCCCGCTTTTAAAGCAAAAAAATATGAGGTCTCTAATTCTTTATTACAACTCCATCTGTGTGACTCATGTTTAAACTTTTTCTAGGTTTTATAAAATTTGTAACAGATGGCGTTACTAGAATACAATGCATTGTATTTTAGTAACGCCATCTGTTGTATGCACGTATGGACTGATAAACAATCTTTGTAAGATATTTTGTCTTATCCAGTACTGCATTTACTGCATTGTTGTAGTATTGCAGTACTCCAACAATGGCCCTACTAAGAATCTGACCTACTCAGACTATTTCTGACTTTAACCCGAAAAAGACTTGAATGTAAATCTTACTAGGTAAGTACCTACTTCAGAATTCGACTTAATAGCTCAGTCGACTTAGTTAGAATCAAACATCCCCCGCCTAAACCTTAGCTTCCCTTGTAAAAAATGTCATCAAAATTGATCAAGCCGTTTCGGTCGGCTCCACTTAAAGGACTTGGGTACGAAGGGTTTACAGCAAAACTTTTGAGTCTTTTGAGTATCTGAGAATTCAGTAACTAGGTCCATAAAAGCCACTCCAATAAAAAATATTTTGGCCGTGGAGCCAAACAAACAAACTAACTTTCACATTACCAATATCAGTTAGGATTACCCATCTTGTATTTAGCTACGTTTGGGTTCTAGCAAGCAAATGATAATGGAGAATTAAGCTAACGTTGCAATTATAGTGGAATGCTCTACCGAACTCTGTGTTAGGTATTTAGTTCGACTTATCTAGCTGTCAGAGCAGATTACTGTTAAGTTCTTATCTCTAACGTTACCTACCCCTATCACGAGATGTGATAATACCTATTCGTTAAACCATAGACGAAATAACCACCCCCTTATTCCAAAACGAGGATTAAGAACAGTTCGAGATCCAGATTTAAACCATAGTCTAACGTTATCTAACGTTTAATTTAGTTTACAGCCGTACGAAGCCGGAGCGACCCGCTCCGGCTTCGTACGGCTATATTATGCATGTATTATACATAAAAAAGTTATATAAGTAGTATATCCGTTGTCTAGCACCCATAACTCAAGTCTAGTTACTTAACTTGGGGCTTGGTGTCCTGCAATATTTATTTATATTTATTTTATTTATTTATTTATATAAACCTTACTCTTGAATGACTCTATCTATTAAAAAAAACCGCATCAAAATCCGTTGCGTAGTTTTAAAGATTTAAGCATACAAAGGGACATAGGGATATAGGGACGGCGAAAAGTGACTTTATTTTATACTATGTAGTGATGATAGTGATAGTGAAGTAAGGTATTAAACGTTTATTTTAGACTATACTTGAGACTAAATAAACGTTATACTTAGTTTATGATAGACTATGGTTTAAATCAGAATCCCGTACTATTTTGACGTGATAACGTTTTATAAATTGGTGAACACCTGCAATCTCAAAAAAGTGTGACGTCACGCGTCGTTACTGGAACGCCTCATGTTATTGACAAGGTAACTATAGCAACGTTTTATCGTTGCCATGGTTACCATCAATGTTTTCTTATGACGTTATCACGTAAAATTAACGTCCGTAAACCGACTTTACAGACAACCATTTTTTAAACCTCGTTTTGGAATAAGGGGGCCAGAGTTTATTTTGTTTATGGTCAAACATAAATATTATGCTTGTTGATGTATGGTGTACCAGTACTGGTGAAGTCCAGGTGATGTTTTTACATTTCAATGTCATTCAAAAAGTTTTCACAGAAAAATTGTAAGATTGTCTCTGATAGAAAGAGAAAGAAGAAAAAATAAATTATAGAAAGTAGACAAATACTTGTCAGACGAAGCTTCATAGGATAATAGTAGATTGTATCATTAAAGGATGGTAATTATTTGGCATTCGACCCTTTTGATCGCCTTGCGAGCTTTACAAGATGTTCCAAATTCAAATGCCTAATAAGTAAGCCACAAAGTACCTACCATTTTGAAAGCGTTTATTGCTAAACTAAACGTCGGTTTTCGAATAGATGAGTTGAAAATGTCTTTTTCATTACTCATACTCCGAAAGTACGTCTAAAGATGAAGAGCGTGTAGAAAATAAAACTTTCAGCCCTAGGGAAAATCGCTTTCACTGACAGCTGTCATGTCAAATTATGGCTTCGCACGGCTTGTGCAATGTGCATGTAGCCAGTATCCGTATCATAACGCATTAGGAACTTCAAAAACCTAACCTCCTTGCTTTAAGTAACACCAAAGAAGAACACTACATGTATATAACCTCTTTGGTACCAACCTTGTAAGAGGATCAGGTATCATCATCAGTATCATCAGATCAGTATGGAGTATCTCATTCACTCTCGTTGTTAGGAAGAATTTTATGTATTATTCGTAATGAAAAGCACAGTGTTTACTGTGCTTTTCATGGACACTTTACTTACAGGACTTGTAATGAGTGACTTTCACACCTAGGATAACAATGTACTATTTCCCCTTCGGAAGCATAAACAAAGACAAAATTTGACAAATATCAGTCCATACCTACCTCTATAAAACATCTTATTAAAAGCACGTTTACTTAACACATTTTATTTTACGTCACCATTAAAACTAAACCCTATACTTCTAGGTTATAAACAATAATGACTTTCTATTACCTACGTCCATTTTACAGCCCCTATATAGTTAATCAACTCGCTCTGATTAAAACTGAGGATTACGTTCTTTATAACCGTTGTAAAGAGGTGAAATTTAGATTGCCAGTGGAAACTAAGCTGTGGAGTTTGGCAGCCTGTACACACTCAATTTTGATCGCGATCGTATAGCTTTGATCGCGATCCTGGTTAATGGGATCGCGTCACAACCTTATATTATTAATCTGGATAGCGATCGTTGATTTTGGTCACAGATCGCGATCGAGATTGACTGTTATACAGGCTGCCTACACATTGAATCTTGATTTCTTCAGTCCGTGTATAGTAACTGCCGCGTTAACACTTACTGTCATGAATTTACATAAGGTTAAAGCAGTAGTAAATCTTGTTTTGGCCCTTACTTTGAAAAAAAGGATTCGAAAAAGGCACTGCTGAGTTAAGCAGTGGTTACTTAAAATTCTTTACTCACTTAAATCTACTTAAAAAATAAAACTAACTGCTGAAACTGACGGTTATAAAAATTACTTTAGGATGGGGGAAAAATGTTTCGATGAGTTATTCCGAATGATAACTCCATATACCTATAGCCAAAAAAGAAACTTGTATGCGGAAAACGGATGACCTGAAGACTGATGCGATCCTGCGCTTACACGCTCAATCTTGATAATGATCAGCGGAGCGCGATCATGATTTCAAAATATCTACATTTTTTGTGATCAGATTGATCAATCCGTCAATCTACTTATTACGTTATCAAACTGGATCGCGATCTTTGATTTTGATCACAGATCGCGATCGAGATTGACTGTGTACAGGCTGCCTTTAATGGAAGAAAAAGTTGCATATCATCTCTTTCTCTACAATAGTTCAGCTCAGATAAACAAGATTACTTTCCATTAGCGAGATTAAGTCTTAGTATATGAAGTCTTAGTAAAAGAAAGAAAGAAATAAACTTTTTTTTGTTTTTTTTTTTACTTTATTTTTTTTTTGTTTTTTTTTCTTTTTTTTTGTATTTTTTGTTTTTGTGTTTTTTTGTTTTTTTTTTATTTTTTATTTTAATATGGTCCCGTTTTTAGCCTTAGGGTACGGAACCCTAAAAATACAGAGCGATATTACCGCATGCTGAATCAGGACAGTTCCTAGTATGTAAGCAGAGTGATGCCCCGTAGGCAAAAGGGTCTCCAATATCTACTATACTTGTGGGTGTACTTCAAAAGAAAAACACACCAAGTTCCAGTTAATATTGCAGCACAAACAAGCGGTAAATACTAATTAATCGGGCCCGACAAACTTTTGTCCCCGTTGCATCGTTCCCGGCGAACGACGGGGACAACATTTGTTCTGCTTCTAGAACTCTTTGGAAACACTCTGAATTCGTTAATTAGTATTAATTTAGGTGTTTTTTGTGTATTTTTTAAGTTGTTTAATGACTTGAAAAGAAGATTTAAACACTGTTTTAATTATAATATATTGTTTTTGTTAAATAGTGGTTTCATTTGTAAGAATCCTAGAATTGTGAAATTATGTTGAATTTTGTTTTTGATAAAATAGTGGTTTCATTTGTAAGATTCCTAGAACTGTGAAATTATGTTGTTGTTAAGAAATGTTGTTTTACTTATGTATGTACATACCTATGTATACCTTGCAACATCTATATACATACATATAAAATGATTTGTCCTGACTGACGGATCAACGCACAGCCTAAACCGCTGATCGTAGAGACTTGAAACTTGGAGGGTATGTTCTTTGTATAAAATAGGCATCCGATAAGAAAGGATTTTCTGAAATTGTACCCTTCAGGGGACAGAAAAGGGGGGAAAAAAAGTATGGGACAACGTGATTCCTTGGTCCAATCTACGAATTCTACGCGGACGGAGTCGCGGGAAAAAGTTCGTCTATTCTATAGGTATATATAAAAGAAAATCGTGGTAGTTACACCATTTATAACTCGAGAACGGTTGGACCGATTACGGTAACTTAGTAAGCTGAAGTCCGGGAATAACGTATAGTATCGTAACGTATACTTTTTATCCCAATATTCCCAGGGGATCGAGACAAAGGGCTGATACATTATGTAGTTAATAGTAACTATTGTGTATTCTGTGTTTGTAGGAAATTCAAATATCATTTACGTACCTATCACCAATTTAAAATTCGAAATGACACTTTTGACAAAACTTCGTGCAAGTCAATTCAAATTTCGAACGAACATAAAATTCTCTGAACCAATTTGTAATCTGTGTGATTTTTTTTGCCGGGACAGCTGCTGGTTACTTAAAAAATAAATTAAAATTTTAAAAACCGACTTCAAAAAAGCCTGAAAACAAAAATTTAAAAAACCTGAAAAGAAAAACCAAAAAGTGAAAAATAATCCATTTCGGGTCAATAAGACAGCAGATCACTTAAACATAAGTACTTACTTGGAAGTCGGACTGGGTTAGATTGAATGTTGAGAGGTATAAAGAAAACATGGTGTCACCCTTTTAACCCTTTTGTAACCCTTTTTAGTGCCACTGTCACTGAAAATTCTACTCCATGAGGCGTAAGCGACTGTTTCTTCAAATTGCAACCTGTACCTAATCGTAACCCATTGAAGAGTTTTTTGATAAGAAGGTGTTTTCAGATGCTCCATTCATCGGTACCTATTTGTGTATGGGCCACTTCTATGAGTGGAAATGGAAAACTGAGGAATTTGTTGAATCTCGCTGTGCAGATCTGTTCATCACTCCGAAGATCCTCATCAGATCTTCATTTAGGATAGGGTTCTCTATCAAAATTCATTCAAACCCAGGCCGGCGAGGCAAAAGCGAATATTTTATTCAAATTGTAACCTGTAATCGTATCCGATTGAAGAGTTTTCTGATGAGAAGGTGGTTTCAGATATTCCATTTATCGGTAAATATTAGTTTATGGGCCAATTCTCCTGGTGGAAATTGAAAAATTAGCAATTTGCTGCACTATCGAGGTGCAATTCTGTTCATCACTTCGAAGATCCTCATCAGAACTTCATTTAAGATAGGGTTCTCTATCAACATTCATTCAAACCCAGTCCGGTGACTAAATTCGACTAAATTCTTCAAATTGTAACCTGTAATCGTAACTAATTGAAGAGTTTTCTGATGAGAAGGTGGTTTCAGATATTCCATTTATCGGTAACTATTCGTTTAGGGGCCAATTGTACTGGTGGAAATCGAAAACTGAGCAATTTGCTGCACTCTCGGGTGCAATTCTGTTCATCACTCCGAAGATTCTCATCAGATCCTCACCAAATTTTTATGGGACCACCCCTGAGGTATCACCTTTCCTTTTTTGAAGTCGGTTAAAAAATAAAAAATATTTTGTATAAAAGTTGGCAACATCTGTTTTGGCAGTAATTTTTTTTAGAAGGTTGGCTATTGTTAACCTTACTAGAAGATGCTAGAAGATTATCTATGATTTACGAAATTAATGGCGGCTCGATGCGGTTGTGTTGTTGTGTTCGGTTTTCGCGTGTGAATTATCGGAAATATTCTAACTAAAAGTGACAACGTTGTTTTTAATTAAAGTACGAGTGCGTAGATGTGTTGTGATGTAATAAAAGGACGATGTAAACAACATTCGACCATGATATCGGTTGCCGCTCGCGCTGCAACGGGCCGAGTTTAGTTTACCTTACAAAATGAGTAAGCATCGAACTATGACAACGAAACTCTATCCAAGGGGCCTACATAGCGATAAATGGTGAGTGACTTTTTCACATTGTTTTATCAATTTTCGCGACTAATGTGCACTAAAGTAAATCCACGAATTTACGATAGACAACATCACAAATACTTTCCAGCGTTTTTCTGCAATTTGTTGGTTTTTCTTGCGGTTTATTTAAGTTAATATTGGAAGTTGGTTCAGGTTTAGTGACATATTTAGCAGTATACAGAAGTAGGCAAACGTAACTGCTGTTTCTTATGTTTTTGTTCCAAATAGTTTCTTACTTGGCTGTAATAACGATAATTATGTTGATTTAAGCAAATCGGTAAGTATATGCAATACAACAATATTTACACAACAACTAAACTCAAAACTCTATAAACAACAACAATACTCAACAATATTTATTTCACATTCAAATGTATTGTAAATATTTTATTTTGTCAAAATAACTTTGCAATATTTTGTCTGCTGAAAGAAACGAATCGCGGGCGGCCATAACTGACCTTCGTATGACGTCACGGTTTTCCATTAATCTAGACAAAAAATAAAAACAAGAAAAGGTGACGTCACAGATTAAAATGTATGGTGGCCCGACTGTTTTCAGAGTACAATTTAAATAAAAGAAGATTTTTTTATTTTTAAGTCTTTTTCGGAAAAAAAAATAATAATTGTGAGGGGTTTCTAATAAACTTTTGAAATACTTAGTGAGATATAACGTACGTTAAGTAGGTATAGTACGTACGTACGAGTTAAGTAGGTACAGTACGTACGTACGAGTTAAGTAGGTATAGTACGTACGTACGAGTTAAGTAGGTATAGTACGTACGTACGAGTTAAGTAGGTATAGTACGTACGTACGAGTTAAGTAGGTATAGTACGTACGTACGAGTTAAGTAGGTATAGTACGTACGTACGAGTTAAGTAGGTATAGTACGTACGTACGAGTTAAGTAGGTATAGTACGTACGTACGAGTTAAGTAGGTATAGTACGTACGTACGAGTTAAGTAGGTACGTTATATCCCAATATAACGTAGGTACCTACTTAACTGTAGGTAGAACTTAACTTTGGAACCTTAGGGCCCCCTAAACTATGCAATTAATTGTTTACCCTAATGAAAGCGAAGACAAAACAACACGTCATTGTTTTTACGACTCAGCCTCTCCTATTAAAACTTTTGTTGTATTAAAAAGTTTCCAATTTCATATTTTTCTCCATGGAGGTATAAACCTTTTTGTTAGGTAACGAATATAAAAATAAACATCTGACGGATTGACGAATTTGTTAGTCAGGTTTTTGACGGATATTTTGTTTGCGTACTAGAGCCGTTAGCTGTTAGCGTAGTTGGATGAAAAATTGGGAGCGTAGCTCGTTACAGCGACCGAACGAGATAAAAGGTAAAAAAATCTTTATCCTACATACATACCTACTCCATTTAACTAACTTGCCTATGAAGTATTGAACGTAGAATTTGAAGAGTATCGGTAACAAGCTTATTTTTTATGCTTTTGGTTTTGCAAGAGTTTTTAACAATAGCGAGTGGCAAGTAAATTTTTACCATTTGTGCCACAAACTTTTTAATTGGGGGTGTAAAAAAACTAGCCATCACGGTTTATGAGGTACAGCCTGGTGACAGACAGACGGACGGACAGTGAGGTCTTAGTTATTATGGTCCCATTTTTACCATTTCGGTACGGAACCCTAAAAAGTAAAACAACGACATACTAAGTGTTAATATTATAAATTTTGACGCGATAGTTTTGTTTATTCTCTTTCACAGTTAAACGGTTAGACAGATTTTCATGAAGATAATACAGGAGTAATTCATAGGTAGAGAATGTTTTTTTCTGCAGGCAAAACCACGAGCGTTAGAAAATAAATAAAATAAAATAGGTAGATACTTAGGTAAATTAATAAGTTTTTAAGCCCACAACGAATGAAATAAAACGGAAAATAACCGTGAAATATCTTTATAACAATATCAAAATGAAATAGTAGGACAACGTAATCGTTTTCCCTCGATGGCTTGCCACAAAAATGAGGAAACCGGCAGAATCATTTTTCACATTACCCCTGATAAATGATTTGATTTGTCGGGAAAAATTGGCGTTTACACAGTGTCTTACTAACAACTGTGTTTTAGACGGAACATTGTTATTTTTAAATGTGCTTAGTTGGATGTTTTGTGCCAGTATAGGTAAGCACAAGTTACATAATGATGTCTGACCTCTGTGGAGTCGAAAACATTCTATTCTATAATATATAGAAAAAAAATTAAAAAACCAACTTCAAAAAGCTGAAAACAAAAACTAAAAAAAAAACATTAAAAGTGAAAAATAATCTATTTCGGGTCACTGAGACGGTAGATAACTTAAACATAAGTACTAACTTGGTTATTACATAATAATATCGTCTTTACAGACAACCATTTTTCATAATAAGCCAATCCACCGATTTACCAATTACACACATCACAAATTATACGAATAATCATCGAATGACAGACCAAAATTCAAAAAGACATTCCGCAATTCTAATTTTCAAATGATAACAAATCGAATACTAGCCAGCATAATGCAAACAGGTCTTCATTCCTGTACAATGAAGTTCAAATTGCAAGTTCCTGTAGGTGGCCGTCGATTGTAAAGTTTTTTAAGATTTAGCCACATCTTCAACTTTAGTTCGCGTTACAAATAGGCAAGTGTTGCTAATGTTTTATCAACTCAAGTATGATTGTAAGGTCCGCCTTGAATTGATGGTACGTTCCTGTTGATCAAACATTCTGGTCAAACTAGTTCGTCCAAAAGGAATAAATTTCCTCGTAGTCAAACTACTCAACTAAGTGGTTAACAAAAGGCGATCGAAGCGGAAAAAAAGACGATCGAAATGGGAACAAAAGGGGATCAAAGCGGAAACAAAAGACGATCGAAAAAAAAAAGAAAAGACGATAAAAAAAAACAAGACGATTGTTGATGCTTATAGACCTTCAACTCATGAATTTAGCGGACAAACATTAAACCCGATATCTAATATTTCGTGGTCGTTCCCATAGGCGACCATGACGTCATCGCGGGAGGTAAAGGGCGGGTCAAGCTAATATTTTTGTATAATCATCAGATGGACCTTTACAACGGTTTTTCTATCATTTTTGTAACGTTTAAGAACAAAGCTTTCAAAAGTGACAGGATTTTCGTTTCGCTATTTTTCTGAAAAGACCTCTAATTAAAGACTTCAATATAAAACCAGTAGACCGGACAACTAGTGACAATTCGTAATTGTACTAAAATATATTGGTTTCTAGTGTTAAGTTTGTGTTCTGAGCAGAAAAAACACTCGGGGACTGCCGCGGTAAAGCTATTGCATCGTGCGAGCTTCGTACAGTCGTACCATATTATACATACACGTTAAGTGAACGCTCGGCCGAGCTACATGGTAGGCGGAGTGGGGGTGTTAGGTTTTATTTTCGTTACGGAATGGCTTGATTCGGTCACCGCGCTCAAAGCCCGCGATAAAAGCTATGCAATAGCTTAACAATGTCATAATATCTACTCTATCAATAGGTATGTTTAATCTCTTTGCCTTTAGGAAGTCTGACGAGGAACACGTTCGTAGAATTCACGACAAAAATGCTCGAAGGGCTCAAGAAGCTCTTTGAACTGTCATTATTGTTTTACGTTGTTAATTATACGGTAGTGTTATCCTATAATATATGAAAGAGAAAAATACTCATCAAGACATCTCTTAAAGTAACAAGAGTCTGAAATTTCGCATGGAGATTCCTTTTAGGAAGTATATCTTTTCAGGAGCACCACTTTTTGCATAAACTCTGTCTTAATAGTCCTGTAGCGAGTTGGGTCACTCTGATAGATATACAATCATATTATATTTCCGGGGTATGTAACTTGTATTCCTTTAGGTAATTATCTAGAGGCCCAGCAACGCTAATATTTTAGGATTTAGTAGCATGTGCACATACCTGGATTCTTAATAATTTCCTTCGTTGAATACCATATGCTCTTTCTCTCTCTCTGCTTCCTTATTGTCTTGTCCTGGTAATTACTATGTCCTAAGTAAGCTTCGTCTCTCTACCTCCCCGTCCTCCTTCTGTAGAATTAGAGATATAATAAACTAAGCTGCCATTGACCCTTGAAGATCTGCACAACTGCTCAAATCTAAATCTTATCATCGGCCAGTGCCGTCCTATAATTCGAATATAAGATAATTATATTTTAGCTGAGATAGTTAAAGTTGTTAGACCCTCAGGTTTCAGCTTTCCTGAGTCAGAGCATGACACCAGGTACCGAACGATTGGCTTTTAACGAAGCTGAGGCACGCTCCTTATACAGAGAATACCAATCGGACGGCTTTGCACTTAGAATGAGCGTGCCTCCTAGCAAATACAGTTAGGGGGCCCCAACTACTTGAATCAGTTTAGTTACACTTCACACAGATATCAATAAACCAACATTCATGCCGATCGACTGGCCTTCGGAAGGAGGCGACCTTTGTAGACTGCCAATCGACCGGCCTTGCTGTGGTAGGTCGGTCGCCTCCCGTAGTGATAACAGATCAATGATTTAACTTACTTCCTTACCGTTACTTGAGGGCCTATGCAACTGACAGTACAACAGTGTATCATGGTATACATACCAACAGGCAGCAGATTCAGGTAAATCTGCAAGGGTCCATAGTGAATAACTACTTATAATATGGACTACTTAGCTTTAACAATGTAGAAGCACAAGTCACAATTCCCCAACTGGTAATATTTTCACTTTATCGTATGAAGAAAATATTTAAACTGATATTACAAACATCTGTCACTTGCTTACCTGAAGTAGCGCGAGATGGCGCTCTTAAAGTGTTGCTAGTATCATTATTGTCTATTCGCGGAACATGCCGCGACAAGTCCAGGAGCCAGGTACATTTTCGGTCAATTATTTCTTCTCGAGCGAAACTTCGTAAAATGCATAAGGGACTTATACTATGAATACTCGCGACCGTCAGCTGCGACTCCGTGGGTGGGGTGGGCACAGTGGACAGTGGCAGCCTCCCACGCATGGAGTCATTTCTTCTCATTTGAAAATTTATCAGAGTATAGTTTATGTAGTATTTTGAAAGAAAAACATAGTCAGCTGACCATAACACGGTGGATTATACGTCAGCTGGCTCCTTGAACATGAAAAAACTCTGACAGTGAATCAGAGAGAGATGAAAGCGAATGATAGGAAATGACTGAAAAAACTTTTTTTTTCTCCATGCGTGGGAGGCTGCCACTGCCCACTGTGCCCACCCCGCCCACGGAGTCGCAGCTGACGGTCGCGAGTATTCATAGTATAAGTCCCTTATGCATTTTACAAAGTTTCGATTGGGAGGGACTTGGTCATGAAAATCTGTCACTGGCTCCTGGGCTATAAAGTCACAAGGCATAAAGGTTTTAACATAATTTTATAAGGCATAACTACATTTAACATAAACTACTTTGGCATATACAATGTGTTTCAGCGAAGGGGTTTTAATACGAAAAGAGGTTGTTCTAGACGTCTTGATGAACAACTTTTGTTCTACGACTTTTAGAAATTCGAACATTTCGTTCGAAGTTTCATATGAAACAGCTGATTTTTAAGTAAAAATTCCCTCAGAATCATCGAAAAGAAAGTTCAAAACTTCAAAAGTCGTAGAACAAAAGTTGTTCACTTAGACGTCTAGAACCACTCCCTTTCGTATTTAAACCCTTTTCGCTGAAACACATTGTATATGCCAAAGTAGTTTATGTAAAATGTAGTTATGCCTTATAAAATTATGCTAAAACCTTTATGCCTTGTGACTTTATGACATAAGAGTTTATGCGAAAAGTGGTGCTCCTAAAAAGTATAATAACTACCTAACTAATAATGTCATTGTGTGTATTTTTGTTACTCACGCAAAAACTACTAGACCGATTGCAATTAAACTCGATATAAAGATAGCTGGAGACCTGGATTAACACATAGGCAACTTTTTATCACGATATTCCCCCAAGGATCGGGACTTACGCGGGTAAAACCGTGCGTCACAGCTAGTATATAAACAAATAGAAGTTCAAAATGAGTGTTTCAGTCAACAATCATGTCGTTCATCCATTCACATTAATGATAGTCATTTATCAAGCTTAATTTAGTTTCACGTCATTTGGGTCCCACAGTAGTTTGACGAACGTGTGATTTTGAGGTAATCAAATTTTGGTACATCTGTAGGCCTCTATACAGGGTTATTGGTAACTATACTAGCAAGCCGTTGAGGGCTACTTCTGTGCACCTTAACGATCAACTTTTGTTCTACGACTTTTGAAAATCCGTTTTTTTTTTAAATTTTGAGGTTATGTAAATTCGAAAAACAGCAGATTTTTTAAAACAAAGGTTTTGCATTCAGACTAAGAACAGTAGATAAAACTTAAAAAATAAGTATAAGGTTAATGACCTCTCCGTGTATGGAACAGCTGATTTTCAGGTAAACCTAACCTCAAAATTTTAAAAAAAATGTTCCTATTCCCAAAACTCGAAGAACAAAAGTTGTTTGTTTAGGTGCACAGAAGTAGCCCTCAACGGCTTGCTAGTATAATTACCAATAACCCTGTATATACTTACTAGCAGCGCCCCGCGGTTTCACCCGCGTAAGTCCCAATCCCGTGGAATATCAGGATAAAAAGTACCCTATGTGTCCAATCCAGGTTTCCATCTTGGTAGTTTTAGCGTGAAGGAGTAACAAACATACTAACACACAAACTTTCACAATAATTATAATATTAGTAGGATATAGATAGATTATAGATCTAAAACATTCACACCTGCATTATTCTGCCTGCCATGCCGATGACGTCACTCACCGCTCTAAACAACTTACTTCCAAATCAAAGTATACTGCACCCAACATGTCCAAAGGTAATGCATTGCCGGCGATCTATCATTTATTTCAACGTCACGAATCCATTACCCACCCTTCGGGGTAACATACACTTGCAACTTCGATCAGACGACAGTTGATCGGTTTAAATAAATTGTGCAGTAAGGCGTATTATGATACTTCGTCTTACCTTAATGATAAGAACCCATGGACGTAACTTTAGTTGCTCCATTTCAAATAATACTTTCAAATATCACTTCACTACATAGTATAAAACAAAGTCGCTTTCTCTGTCCTTATGTCCCTATATCCCTATGTATGCTTAAATCTTTAAAACTACGCAACGGATTTTGATGCAGTTTTTTATAATAGATAGAGTGATTCAAGAGGAAGGTTTATATTATGTATAATACATGCATAATATAGCCGTGCAAAGCCGGAGCGGGTCGCTAGTTTGTAATATTGACCTTTGTGAGCATGATCACATGAAAAAAAAACCCCAAGAGTTTCTTGTGCCTTCTTCTCATTGGTGGGCGCGTTCCGAAGGCACACATATTAACTTAGTTTTTAAGACGAGTCTTTATACAAATTTTAATGTATTAAGCATCCAAAGAAATAAAAAAAAATGACTTTTGACTTTTATGAAACAACAAGTTGCGCTCAGACCAGAGGTAGATGACGTCTTTGCGGAAAGTAAGGCAATTGACTTATAATACTCGGGTGTTTTCGCATATTGCATGAAGACACGTTAAATTATTATTGTGTCACAATAAAGGAATGCGACGTTCGTAGATTACCACTCTCTGTTACATCTTACTGGCTGCCCTCCGCAGTGTTACGCGTGGTGCGTTTTTACTTACGACCCAGTTGGCACAATGGTTACCATGCCGGACTGCCAAACACAGGGTTGCGGGTTCGATTCCCGCCACAGACAAGTATTTATGCTTAGATATTTGTCTGTGGTCTGGTTGTTTCTATGTATTATAAGTATATATTTACAAAAGAAAAGTATATAAGTAGTATATCCGTTGTCTAGCACCCATAACACAAGTCTAGTTACTTAGTTTGGGGCTAGATGGCGATGTGTGGAATATCCTGCAATATTTATTATTATTATTATTACTTAGTGTCGATAATTTCAGTTTTAAATATGGTTTGAATTAGTGTCGATCCTGTGGAAAAGTCGGAATAAATATAAACCACAAAATGTATTTGTATCATTACAGAATATTACTACGAACTACAAAAATTACTTATCAACCCTTTATTACCCCTTTAGGGTTCGGATTTCCTAAAATCTTTTCCTAGTGGTCCCCTACGTCCTAAATGAAAACCCCCATGCGAATTTTCAGATTCGTAGCATATGGTTATAGAGATTTCTTGAAGAGTCTTTTTCTCTTTTATAAAATACTAGCGACCCGCACCAGCTTCGCACGGCTATATTATGCATGTATTATACATATAAACCTTCCTCTTGAATCACTCTATCTATTAAAAAAAAGCGCAGCAAAATCCGTTGCGCAGTTTTAAAGATTTAAGCATATAAAGGGATATAGGGACATAGGTACAGAGAAAGCGACTTTGTTTTATACTATGTAGTGACATACATGACATACATATATGACATGAGCATTATTAATTGCAAATTGATAGGATTTTAATGTGTATAAAATAAAATTTATTATTGAAAGAAAAGTCCATAGTCTGCATTCACCATACGTCTGAGTACCACTATCTAAGCAAATACAGTAATGGAGTCAACGGCAAGCGATACTGTTGACGTTATAATAAATTTTTAGAGGTGAAAGAGTCGCGAAAATAGCTTTTTCACGTTTTCTGTAGAAAGCATACTCATGTGAATTCACTAACATTGTCAATTGTACTGGGTTGATTCTACCTAAAGTATTTTTATTTTACATCAAAATAACTAAAAATATTTAGTTAAGTGCACTTTTTTCTCTAGAGATTTATTCGAGAAAACTGCTAAAATTATTAAGAGAAATTTCACCATGTTTTCTCTTAGACATGGCAAAAACATTATTTTAAATAACGATGGTAGTTTAAAAATCCAAAGTAAGCGTTTTGCTTCGTCAATCATTATTCGACAACGAGGGAATGGAATCAGTTGCTTGCGTTTTTTCTGACTAGTATAACTTGGGGGTTTTCAAGCCACGAGTGAAAAAGTAACTTTTAGGAAAGTATGCTACATCTTAAGCAGCATCGTCGCCTACCATCAGGGAGGTTGATAGTGGTCAAACACCGACTCATAAGTAAGAAAAATCCTACAGTTTTTTCAATATCTTGTTTTCTATACTAGCACCCATAACACAAGTCTAGTTACTTAGCTTGGGGCTAGATGGCGCTGTGTGAAATGTCCTGCTATATTTATTTATTTATTTATATAATGTAGCGACTTTCATTACCTAACTTGCACTTGTTTGCGGGCTGTTTTCGCGCAATTAGACCCTTTTGTAATTGGGTCCTTTTTGCGTGAGAATGAAGTAGGCTTGCCCAGAACCTACTACCCTCTCAGCTTAGGCGACCATGTCCAGAGGAGAGAACTTGTCAATACTTTTGGAGCAAACTAAGCCGCGGGTTTTATCACGATGTTTTCCTTCATCGTAAGAGCAATGTCAATTAGCGCACTTAAATTTTTCTTTTGAAAAATGCATTGGTGCACGGCCAGCCGGGATTCGAACACATGACCTTTAGAATGACAATCGAGGTATATACCACTAAGCCAACACCGCTCTTTTCATTACCTAGTATTCTGTCTGTAAGATGTCAAATTAATGTGAAAACTCGAGTGGAATGGCGTAAAGAATAACAAATTTAAGTTGTAAGTCTCAAACGAAAATATAGCTTGCTGTACTGAAGGCAATCCGTGATGTGACGCTGAACGGATATTTACTATTTGCTCCTGAAATTGAAATGTATTTTCTTTGCTTTTAAGACTTATTCACGCTGAAATACCTACTGTATTGAACGAGAGTTAAAGCACCGTAACAAAGTAATCGCCGAAAAAAGAACAGAAAAATAACGGGTATGCTTGAGCCATGCTGCAGTAGAGTACAGTTTGAATACCAATTAGTTGAACCCCACGTGACCTACAGCTCCTTACAGATGTGCAAGTGCACATCTGTAAGGTTGTAAAGCAATGTTACCTGATTCTGTTTTTTTAAACATTATACTATACGATACAATTTACAATATTATAAAGAAAATAACAAAATAGGTAAATACTACGTTTTTACAGATGTGATCTCTGGGTCACGTGGGGTTCAGCTAATTGGTATTCAGACTGTACCTACCTATATACGTATTGTGAGTGCTTGAGAGTGTGTTAAGCAATGCTTATATTCTACACAAGATACCTTCCGGATAAAGATAAAAAAGAAACAGTAACAAGTGAAAAGTCGACAGACGAGAAATTATATAAAAAACAAAAAAAAAACATAGATTACTTACGAAATAAAAAAAAAATTAAAAATATAGCGACTGTTTCTAGAGTGGCACAAAGGGCGCCCTTATCGCCTAAGGGTGATCTTCCAGGCCTAAGTGATGTGACATTCAATATTTTTCCTTTAAATAAATCGTAGATAGATAGGTACTCACTTACTAATCAAAGACCTAATGAGGTTGGACATGCAACGATCGTTACAAATAATGACGTTACATTCGAATTTGGTTTTCTCAAGGGGGTAACTCTTCAAAACATCGCAGAAAGAGGTTTGTTCTTCTAAATACTTCAAAATACTTACAAACTCATTGTTCTGATTGTTCCCAAAACACTGATTAATATCAGAAAACAATTGGTCATCTATGTAGGTACTACAGTCATTTCATTTAAAAAAAAAAGCTTCGAATCAAATAAAACTGACCGTTGGCATCCACTACATGAGCATCGACACTGTGGGCCTAAGCCACTAACCGTATTAACCGTATAAAAAGTTCTGGAACTCAATGGACTTTATTTTATTTGTTCGAAGAATTCGCCGTATTTTCACAGATATTTTTCATTTTTGATGGTACCAAGAAGTGAGTCTTAAAACTCCGCGGTAACCCTTTAAATCTAGCAAAGTTGTCGACATAATTGTTTTACTAACTTTAGTTTAGTTGCGGGCCTCTGTCTCAAAGTTTTTATTTATAGACTACTGGGAGAAGTTTATGTCCCCTTTGTACTTTTGTTTGTTTTATCGCTGTTTTAAGACAAAAAATGTCAATAGATAAGCACAGTTATTTCCCCTTTTTTTCTTGTTAATCGTTACCGTTTTATCAAGGTAATCGAGCCCTCTCGTTGGGAAGAGAAAGCAGCCAAAAGACCAGAATGGAGGCGTCTTATAAATCAATATGTGTCTGATTTTGAGTCAGAACGTCGTGTTGATTTGGATCTCAAACGTGACGCTTTAAAGGCCAGACCACCATCGGCCATACCTTACAATTTTGTGAACGGTGTGCTGACGTGCCCGATATGCGGCAAAACATTTTGTGCCAAGGTCGGGTACGCCAGTCATGAACGAGCGCATCGTCGACGGGCTGATCAGCAAAGTCCGGCATTGTCATGATCAGATGTTCTCACATGGATATAGTCTTTGAACAGTCGCTGTGGCCGAAATCGGCTAAGAGAGACATCATCATCATCATCATCAAGGTATTTTCAATTTCTGTTTGAAATTAATGTGACTTTTTATTTGCAATAAAATTAAGTTAGGGTAATTTGTTATGATTAGAATCTTATTTTGATATTTTATTTTGTTTCACTGTCGCACTTAATAAATTAAGTCGAAAGACTTAAGGCCCTACTTAGTAACACAAACATACCACTTTATGTACTACTAGCGACCCGCCCGGCTTCGCACGGCTATATTATGCATGTAGGTATTATACATATAAACCTTCCTCTTGAATCACTCTATCTATTAAAAAAACCGCATCAAAATCCGTTGCGAAGTTTTAAAGATTTAAGCATACAAAGGGATATATAGGGACAGAGAAAGCGACTTTGTTTTGTACTATGTAGTGATAGTGATTTAAGGTCCAAACGCAAAATGCATGTCGCTTTTTGGTAACTTAAATTATTATTGTATGCATAGAATTGTAGTGTTGATTTTATAGCATGGGAAATTGGTAGACTATTTTTGCCTTTTCCAAGCCCAAATATACTTGTGCTACCTTGTTTAGACTTTAGTTATGACTAGCGACCCGCTCCGGCTTCGCACGGCTATATTATGCATGTATTATACATATAAACCTTCGTCTTGAATCACTCTATCTATTAAAAAAAACCGCATAAAAATCCGTTGCGTACTTTTGAAGATTTAAGCATACATAGGGATATAGGGACAGAGAAAGCGACTTTGTTTTATACTATGTAGTGATAGTGATGTGCTTAGAAATGACAAGGAATTTTTGTCTAATCACATAACACTTTAGTTACAACAATTTTCCATGAAATAATTAATAATTTTAGTTAAAGGCGAAAGTCATTTTGCGTTGGCTTATCGCCTTAATTTCTTTAAGTGCGCACGTGGGGTAGTAAAAGTATAAGAAGGAATTCTTCAGTGACGGTTAATTTTTTTACATTATTTGGTATATGGCCACGCGCATGCGCTGCTGTATGTATTATTAGTACGCTCACACTAGTTAGCACTGTAAGCGCTAAGGAAATGACAGAAAAAGATCGCCGCGACTAACAGCAGCAAGTATGAGAGGTTATTGATTTCAACTGTACATACACGGTCAGCTCACAGCCAAAAAAATCCGAATTAAACAATCGTTTAGCTATTTTGTTTTAAAACAATGTATCCGCACTCGAAGTTTCATTAAATCGGTCCAGTATATAGTTTTGAAGCCTATTCGTTACAAACAAAAAACTTTCCTTTTTATATTTTGGTAGTAAGTATAGATAACTATCAAATATCTTCAAATTTTAAATCTATAACCTACGTTGGCCCAGGTGTCGTCTGTTTGTAAATTTTATACGGTTATTAATTAACTAGCGACTCGCCCCGGCTTCGCACGACTATATTATGCATGTATTAACATATAAACCTTCCTCTTGAATCACTCTATCTATTAAATAAAACCGCATCAAAATCCGTTGCGTAGTTTTAAAGATTTAAGCATACAAAGGGATATAGGGACAGAGAAAGCGACTTTGTTTTATACTATGTAGTGATACCAACTTACCTTAAATTATGCTTAAAAGTTCCCAACAAGTTTACATTGATTATACTTCCTTGAAACCCCCACCTACAAGCTCCAAAGCTAACCGCCAAATCCCTCTCGTCATTAATTTAACAACCTTCTAAAGTCTAACACACATGTCTATAAAAATTACGTCACTGTATAGTTATGTCCCGGTTGTAAATTGAGGTGGATACAAGAGGAAAATCCCTTTACGAGATTTACTGACGGGATTCGGGCAGGGTCGTTGCGTCTCTACGCCTTCTTGCCGTTCTGTGTTTATAAGTTATGAAAATATAGCGGAAATGCAATGGAAAATATTTTTTCTCACACGCATCACCCACCACAGGCGAGTCCTCATACAGTCAGCTTCTCTGACACATCTTCACTGACTCACCTCAATTTAATTCTAATATAAAGTGTAAAAGAATTGTAAAGTCGAAGTCCCAAGATACGACTTACTCCCATCGGCCCCGGTAGCTCTGCCCCATCAACGGGGCAGATGGGATAAAGAGTTTCGTCGGCCCCTCTAACGTCGGTGTTCAGTGAGGACGGTGGCACATATTAAGTTTCATGTGCCCCGGTATTTGACTTCCTTCCATTGGCCGCTAGCTCGAGGCTGAGCCTGGCAGAGCTGCATTGTAATTATGTAAGCTTTTTTCGTTAATAAATTTTTTTTTTTTACTGCCTTTGATAAAGGAGGAAGTTCTCAATTCGATTGTATACTATAATAATATTTCTATGGCTTGGGTATAACTTCGTCGTGTATGACTCGATTTTAATCATTATTTTTTATTGAAATGGGTGCTCCATAAAAATACAAATTATATTTTTTGGCACATGCTATATGAATTAGCTTATACCCGCGACTTTCTTCGCGTAGGGGTTGAATTTTCAAAACCCTTTAGAAAGTCTACGTCATAGGTATGGCTATCTGTATGCCAAGATTAGCCCGATCTTTTCATTGATTTAAGCAAGTTCAAGGAACGAAAAATAACATCTTATTCGACCCAAATGTCAACCTCACCTGCACGCGCTGCGGCGGCGGTATCCGAGCGGGTACCGGGTGCTTCCTGCTAGATAACAGACGAGGCTCTGGCGACCGAGCAATGGCGGTATACCCATACCCCGACCGAGCAACCAGTCGGGAGAGGCTACAGCGAGCCTTGGTGGTCTAAATAACCACTAAAATGTCTGGTGCAGAAGGCAACGGGAAACCACTGCACTAATTTCCCTAGTATTCAGTTCAAATATGGTTGCGGAATATAAGAGAGTGGACAGGGATAGCGAGTGCCGCACAACTTTTTAGCCTCGCAAGAGATCGAGTCAAATATTCTGAGCTGACCTTCACTAGTTGGAGAGGCACCCTGAGAAGAAGAAGAAGCAAGTTAGGCGATAGGTGTATCAGTCAGTAGATTTTTTATATTTGTTGGTAAAAAGTTAAGACGTAGAATGAGCAATTCCTAAAATCACTCTTTTAATTTTACCCTCTAATATTATCGAGTATTTCCTCTTATAACTTGTACTTGTAAAAAACCAAATGTCTGAAGAGACCGAAGGCGAGACTCAGATGGAACAAAGATACCTAAAACCTCGGATATCATTGTTGTCATTCTATGAAAATATTATTTGAATGTAAGTTAATAAAGCATAAGTTTTACGTAAGAGTATTTTTTTTGTCATTCGATATTCACTATGTAGTTTTTCCTACCGCTCTAACTGGTTTTCCGATGTTGTGTGTTTAATAACGCCAAAAACCAAGTAACATGTTATTTGGCTGCAGTGAGGTGGTTCTATTTTTCATTATGTAACTTTATATCAATGAAAGCTCACAGTAGCATTTTTGGCTCATATTCAATCATAATGTTCCTGAATGGGACGCGTTGTTTTTGATGACTCTTGACTCAAGTGTTTGGCTTATTCAATTCTAAACTAACTTTGTTATTTTCCCTATTAAAGTTGTTAATCCTGACTTTTATCCCCCATAACAGACGGCTAAACCTATTTCGATCATACATAGATAAGGACACTCTCGGTTAAGTGACCTATAAAACAAAAAAAGCTAAATCGAAATCGGTTCATCTGTTCGGGAGATAAGATGCCACAGACAGACACACAGATACGCAAGTGAAACTTATAACACCCCTCTTTTTGCGTCGGGTAAAAAACCGAATATTTAACATGTTTAAATAACATACCAACAACAAAATAAAAAAAAAATATAAAAAAAATTATGATATTTTAAAATCCTAATAAGCTAAACTAAAATAAAGATACTTATTGTCTTTTTAAAAAAATATACGCGACGAATTAAGAATCTCCTTATTTTACTAGAGTCGGTTAAAAATAGAAACAAGGAACACGGTATATATCCCATTTTACATAACTAATACGTGTACCTTTTATTTAATTAAGTTCTCTTTTGCAATAAAACATTTATCCATCTATTTTAAGTGTTCATTTGCGAATAACTTTTTCCTATCAAAAAACACAAAGGACTATTTCTTACACTAGTTTTATAAGAAGTGACGTAAGACGGTCATCAGTCAGTAGAATCATCGTTAAAAGGAGTGTGAACGGTAGAACCCAGCTCATTTATCATTATTAAACCTTACCTTAGATTAGTTCACAAATATAAAGCTTTATCCGGGACTCCAGTTCTTAACGAGGGTTTCTTAGGCTTAGTTTACAATAGACTTGTTTATTTACTGATATGTAAAGAATGTTGCTAATCCAATCTTTGGGTTATTAAGTCGATAGTTCATTAAAAATCAATAGTATCGATATTTTCATAGTATCAATAATCGATACAATACAACCGATACTATAGCATTGATAATATCAAAATATGTTCTGTAATATAGGCAGAAATCGATCAGAGCAATCAATACTATTTAACATTAAAAGTTACAAAACTATTGATAGTATCACTATCACTACATAGTATGAAATAAAGTCACTTTTCGTCGTCCCTATGTCCCTATATTTTTGCAACGGATTTTGATGCGGTTTTTTTAAATAGATAAAGTGATTCAAGAGGAAGGTTTATATGAATAATACATGCATAACATAGCCGTCCAAAGCCGGGAAGGGTCGCTAGTTGCATGATAAGTTCAATGTTCTGTAATATAGGCAGAAATCGATAGAAAAGAGCAATCGATAGTTAAAACGCAAGCTATCGATAGTATCGATACAATCAAGAGTTTGGTTACTTTAAATGTTATACTTTTTATTACGAAACTATTGGAATCCTAATATAAAATACAATGTTCCCTCCATTTACGATTTTCTAAACACTTCGGTTGTGCTTTGTTCGTCATTGTCCAAATAATTTTGCTAAGCATTGTCTTTGGCTATGCCCCGTGACTCTCACCACTTTTTTAAGCCAGGAACTTTATTAAACTTTAAACTTCTCATATCTACACTAACCTTAACAGATCTCTCATCATCTTTAATCGGTGCCGACAGTTCGCCACTAATGAGAAAAATAATGACGAGCCGACGTCACCGGCAGCGTTAATCAACACCTGCCTAGTGCTTTTGCTTTTTGTTTCCAACACTTTTAATTAGACCATAGCTTAGTTTCTTTTGGTTTCATGATCTCTTTAGTGTTTTCTTGTAGGGTTTCTAGGATTTTTTCTAGAGATTTATTGAGGTTTACGAACGTTTTATTCTTTTGGGAAATAAAGTGAAGAAGTTCCACTGTCAAATAAACTATCGCTATATATTAGCTATATTAGTTTTTTGGCAATCTAGCGATATGTTGGTTTTCCAATGGGCTGTTTCCCCTGAAACCTGCAAGACCTTCAAGCAGTTGATTGGCGTTACTTAGTGTCGTATCCACTTCCGGTCGCTGTACCAGCTTAAGAAAGTACCTAGTAGCTTTTTAGTAGAAACTGCCGCATGTCTTTGATTGGACTGATATCTGATTTATGGCGCATATGACATCCAGGCAGTGGACAAGTCAAATTATCCAATATCTAATGTGGAAACAGATTGCCGAGCTGCACAAAACTTAAGCGAGATAAAAACACACTTTTGCAGTTCAATTTTAAGCACAAATCTGTAGTCTGCCTTAGAATTAATAAAGGTTCTTTGAGCAGAACCAAGGTGTGGTAGAGCCATGTGGACGTCACATCATTAGTTACAAAATTAGTCATCTTAAATGTCAGTTGGTCTTTTCCCACCCCCTGCCACCCAAGGTGCCTAGGGAGAAGGGTCAGATAGATGGATAGATCTTTATTGTACCATAAAAACAAAACACATTTAAACACAATTCTATTATGAAAGAAAATTAATAAAAAATAAATAATATGGCACAATGGGTGGTCTCATCGTTAAAAGCAACCTTTGGATGGACAAGAATCAGCAGGGTCTTCATGGAGAGATATCCATATTGCATCAAAGTTCTATATCAAAAGTTCTAAGACAAAAATGAAAGGAGGACAAATAGACAATGCGTTTGTATTAGCGAAATAAGAGTCTAGTCATAAGGGTACAGTAACTCCTCAATGGATTTATCGATGGTGACACTTTCCGGCTCTTGGACTTGCTCTGCCAGGGGTTCTCAACTTTTGGTTAATAATATATATTTTTTTATATCACTTGATTTTAACCCATTCTCTACTGAGACAGGGTACTTAGTAGAGAATGGGTTAGGGGATACAAAGACATCCTCTTTTCCTACATCTATTGTACATTTTCACGCATTTCCCACTTTTCCACCGTTTTGTGTATACTTTTCTCAAAGTATCTTTTAAGTCCCCTGTATCTTCGTTATGGTTATAACTAGATTTCAAAAGTAGCTCTATCTAATAAATAATAGATATCTACCTGATTCCGATATACAAGATATTGGTTATTGTTTCACTTTGATATCAATTCTCAGTATCTCCCACGTTATAACAGCCCTCCCAACCGATCTCTATTCAAAATTCATCCATTCCATGGAAATTTTCCACATAATATACGATTCCAGACATTGCAAACAAGTTAGATTCAAAACACAAATGAACCTTTGAAGGGCTCTAGAAGACCTCTTAAATTAGGTTAAAGGGTTTTGGGTTGTCGACCCCTGGCTCACGTATTGTTATTTAGGGGTTGTGCGTTACGCCATAACCAAACATCCGTATGCCTTCTGAGACAATATAAAACTTTTTATGTACTTGCTCATCAATGGAATTCAATTGGGATGAGTTCAAATATTGAGGACAAGATGGATTGGATGATATTAACAGATACAAAATCCCGCCAGGAATCCTCAAAGTCTGGAATGGGCAGTATTTGGCAGTGATGTCAATTTTGTACTTTTGTCGCATCTTTTGTACATTTATGTCTCGTTTCAGTTACGTATCGGTTGCCTGGAAAAAAACGAACAGCAATTTCTGCTAAAAATAAATAATAAATCATTATTTTTAGTAAAAAAAGTAACAAAAAATAATTTTTATTTATTAGTACTTACCATTTTTAAATTTAAGTAAATAGATAGGTATACCTACTTGTAATTACAATTTTCAAGTTCCCCACATAAAATATATATTATTTAATGTACTTTCGACAGAAACAATACCAACTCAGTTATAAAATTAATCCAATATAATTCTCCCAGACATATTCCATCAAGTTTACCACCCAAGTTTAGTCTGTTTTGAAATTGTCATTCCGTTGAAGTAACTGACAGTTCAATTCGAATAGACGTCGGTATCCCGCTGTCGCTTTTAGTTTGTAATCAAATGACAAAGATTAGTAGGTAGGTATTGCTGTAGAATCAATGACAACAATGGAGAGTCTGAAAAAGTGAAATAAAATAAATATGGTAGGATACGGAGGCATTGGGCTTGGCCGGAAGACCAGCGCTGTTATGTAGTGTAGCGTAATGCTTGCTGCAGCATTTCAGCCGAGGTCGGTCCTTTTGGGATAGCACAAGACATCCCGTTTTCCCTACTATGTGGCTATTATTTAATTGAATAGATTGTTTTCTAATTCTGCCTGTTCCATTCTCATTTTTATTTATTTTTTTACTTTGTAATTATGTCTAGGTAACTTTTTTATATTTGTTTTATTGTCCGTGTGTTTTTTTAATAAATGTCTATTCTATTCATTGTTCCACGGTGAGAACTGAACCTGCAAACTATTATACGTAGGAAAGTGTTTGCCCATTAAAATTAAGATCAATTTAATTCGTGGTATGTAACGACTAGTCTGTCTGATGTCTCGAAATAAGCCAAATCACGCATCGGTAAACTGCCTAGTGGCACTATATCTACCAAACCAAACTATAGAAGTTCCTTCACAATATTCTCAACTATTTGAATTTTAGGGTAAATACTTCGTGTTTTTTCCTGTAGGGTACTCAATTAATATATTAGTGTCATCTTAAGACCATCTGTCATTGTCAAACGTTGATTTTTAATAATAAATCTGTCAATTTCAATCAGTATAGAAATTATTGTGAAAGAAAATATTTGTGTTCTTGTAAAAACGTCATAAGTTCTTTATTTTATTGAAGTATAGTGTTATTATACATCAAAATTATCGTTATCGTATGCGTCATCTAATTAAAAGTGAAGTTTTAATGAATTTTGATAATATGATAAGTTTTTTGATCGATAAAAAACGCTTAGTGCAAAATGACAAAAAATGGCGGATTTTATTATGAGGATTTTTTGGAAGGGCTTAGAAGAATTTTGAAGAAAGTAAGTGATAATTTTTTTTTACTAGTTTTCTTATTAGAATTCGTATAATTCCAAACAGAATTTAGTTTGTTCATAATGTCTTTTAAAATATCCGTAAATTGAGCTAGAGCCGGCGCGGCGCGGGCGCAGCGCGGCGCCGACGGCGCGGCGATTCGCGCCGCAAATTTCTTTAATTTTTTACTCCACTTTTTTAGTATTAAACATGCCTAAATAATAATTTAAATATAAAGGTATATTCAAGTACTTATCATGTGAATAAAAAAAAACGTATGTTATCGCTTTAGATTTTACACAAAACGCCAATCTTTCTAACTACTCTATAATTTCGTCTGAATTTTTTCGTATCTCGAATTCAATTTGTTTATAGAAAAAAAATAAACATAGCACAATTAAAATAACACTTGAAACATAATCCGTGGTCTTTAAGCTATAGATATCAGTCATTTGTTTACTTAGAAGCTCTTTTGAAGTGGTCGTAAATATCGTTTTAATGACCCAGCGCGCGCCGCTCACAGATGACGTAATTTATGGTGACATTTGACGGATTTTTGGCATAACACGTCATCACTTTACTGGTTTTTTAGACATACAAGTCGGTAATGTATAATATTTACCTTTTTTTTTTTAACCCGACTGCAAGGAAATTGTACTGTTTTTATTCGCGCTTATCTTTATATGTTTGTAATATTCGGAATCGAGACAGACCCCGTAAACGTTGGCGTGACGATCTCGATCCAAAATCTTGTTTCAAAATGTTTGACGGAAAATGCAGACTATATGACTTTGTAGACAGATGATTTAATTAAGGTCGCGGGAAGTTATTAGCCGCAAAGAACTTGCGACTAATCGCTCTGGAAGTCTTTGGGAGAGCCTTAGATTCAACAGTGGATCGTAACTGATATGGTGATGATGATTTTTTAAATCCACTTGATACCTAATTAAAGTCTTATCTAAAAAAAGCAGCGTATTAAGTTTTGACACTAAACCAAGTTATCACGCAATATTACAGACCATACCCATTATTTGTCAGATTAAAGAAGATTGAACGCATTATTTTCATCTTCATTATCCTTAAACACACAATACACGCACTCATTAATACATTAGAGCAAAGGGGCTCGGAGATAAGGCGCTCTCAAAGGCCAATACTGGCCAAGATAGAGGCCCCATTATTTTTCCCATTAGGCTTTCAGTATCGGGTTGCGTAATTGCAAAGTTGTAGGGCTCAAAGGAGCTTATATGCTATAGGGTTTGCAAGAATACGTGACATGACCAATGAAATCACAAGTAATTAGTTAAGACATTGACATACTTACGGATTGGAAAAACTACTAAAGAGTTTGAAAGCTGATGTAGCGAGGACAAAATTATTATAAGCAAACAAGAGGGTTTTTCTATGGGTTTTTCTATTAGCAATCATTAAATTTCTCCCATGTCTTTTTCAGTGTAGATTTCGAATTCATGGGAATTTCCATATAATACTTAAGGTTTTATTACCTTTAAGATTAATACTTTAAACATCAAATGAAAAATAAGAAAAGAGCAAACAGGAAAAAATTAAATTCTTGGTCCACAAGAATTTTTAAATTAAGCTAGTGTGCCAGCGCGCCCGGCCCGGTGGGTCACCCATCTGCGACGCATAAGATTGCGGGTTCGATTCTCCCCGTCTATACTGTAACCTTTGCATTTATAATAGAAAACTATAAAAGAATATATATTATCCATTCACTGGCACCCATATTGTAAGCCTAGTTCTATAGTTCGGGGCTAGATGGCACTATAAGATAAATAAATAAATATTGCAGGACCACACATCGCCATCTAGCCCAAAGCCAAATAACAAGACTTGTGTTATTGGTCAGACAACGGATATACTCCTTATAGACTTTTGTTTTGTAAATATATACTTGTAATACATAGAAACAACCAGACGGGAATCGAACCCTGTGTTTGACAGTCCGGTATCGTGACCATTGTGCTAATTGGGTCGATTATGTGCGGTGCCGAAAATGTTTATTTTATTTATAAATTAGACTAATATAACTTTGTTCGTTTTTGTAAATACGCAGCCAACTAGCAAGGTGTCGATAGACCGATCTCTTCCTTCATTACTGAAGATTAAAAGATGATAACGGCTTATATTGGAGGATAACTTCACTCGGTAATAATTACGTTTTTGTTCAGGAAAATTGTTATACTTAGCAGCTTCTTGTTTTTAATAATATTGGCTTGTTTTCCTGTTTAACTATAAACAGGTTGAGTAGATAAGGAAAATTAATACCTACTTACCTACTTGGAGGACTTGATGTAAATTGGTTTTATCTACTTGGTCTTTTTCTCCTTAAAACAGTAATTTGCCTCTGTGAATAGTGTAATTGAAGTGCACAAATGATCGCCATCCACACATGGTAGACGTTTCAATATCGCGCATACAAAACGTCACGCATCCACCTTTTTTTGTGCGAACAAAAACAACAATGACATTAGATGATATGCTAAGATGCTATGATTAGATGATATGGGCTTTAAAGAATTTGTTTTATTATTTTGTTGCAAATAAATAATATTCTATTCTATTCTATATTAGAACAACAGCGTCCGTTCTCTACTCGCGTCACTGTTCCTCCAAAACTATACATTTTTCCATGATTTGGCAATGAGTATAAGATACTAGCTGAGCCACGCAATTTCACCCGTATAAGTCTCGATTCCGTGGAAATCACTACATAGTATAAAACAAAGTCGCTTTCTCTGTCCCTATGTCCCTATATCCCTATATCCTTTTGAATGCTTAAATCTTTAACACTACGCAACGGACTTCGATACGGTTTTTTTAATAGATAGAGTGATTCAAGAGAAAGGTTTATATGTATAATACATGCATAAGATAGCCGTGCGAAGCCGGGGCGGGTCGCTAGTATCGAGATAATAAAGTAACCCATGTGTTCATTTAGGTCTCCAGCTATCTACATATCGAGTTTCATTGCAATTGGACCAGCCGTTCTCGAGTTATAAATGGTGTAACAAACACGACTTTGTCTTATAATTTATAGTCAGTTGATCAGGACTTTGACGTTTATATTTGTAGATAAAAATATCATCTATTAATAAAATTTTCCAGTAGGTACCAAGATTTCCTTTAAAGCTATTTAATATCGTGAATAATATGATAAAGTCAACAAAGCGGGCTTACAATGGCTAACAACGCGGTCTCGCAAGAATGCCGAATGCAAAAGCTATTGCTTAGTAAATATATTACATGCACTTTGCTCTCCCTTGTCGGTCTTGCTTTGTATTGGAATATGGGATAAGGTATAGAGAAAAGAGATGTTTCGAGTCGACCACGATATTTCTTTTTGAACTTTTTTGTGTATTTTTATTGGGTAAATAGGTTGATTCATTGACTAGCTGCTCCTCACGGTTTTATTCCGCGTAAGTCCCGATACCGTGGGAATATCAGGATAAAAAGAAGCTTATTTATTAATCTAGGTCTTCATCTATCTATATCATCAACTCATTATCCGAGCGATGTTCCCAGTTCCATCCCTCTCGGAAACTCGAGGTCCGTTTTCCTACATTTCGCACGATCTTCGGCATCCTGGTTTATAAGGTAGATGAAGACATCTATTTATGTAACGTGTTTAATTGCGTTTATGTAACGTGTAAATCCTTTGCGCAAAAATTAAAAGAAAATTGCGCAAAGGAGTAGCAAACACACTTTATGTTTATTTTGTGCGAAGCCAAAATAAAAAATAAATAAAGATTTTATAACCAAAAAATTATGTATATTTGACCGTGTCACCAAAATGGCGTAGACATTAATAAACAAAATGTAAAATGAGACTATGAATATTAAATTCATTCTCATAAATAAGTTTAAAATTAATTAAATAACTTTGTAATTTAATAAACAATAGTGAATTAACCTTAATTATGAACGTACTTATGTTACATTTTATTTATGTAAAACAAGATTCCACCGTGCCGTGCATGGTTGGTTGGTCAATTGTTATTCATTAAAACGGTCCCAATTAACAGATGGGCAGGGCGCGCTATTGAATTGTAAAACAATTTCGCAGGAGAAATGAGAGGTTATTTTGAGTAGCGATTGTGAGTGTTTATTGCCCGAATACTCAAACATCTCTCATATTTGAACAACTGTGTTGCGATAAAACACCTTAACCTCTAGAAAATACTAATTATTGGTTTTCTGATAACTTTATATCTTTGTTTTTGTTCAATGTTTCACTTTAGCGACCCGCCCCGGCTTCGCACGGCTGTATTATGCATGTATTATATCTAAGAACCTTCCACTTTAATCACTCTATCTATAAGAAAAACCGCATCAAAATCCGTTGCGTAGTATTAAAGATCTAAGCATACATAGGGACATAGGGACGGCGAAAAGTGACTTGATTTTATACTATGTAGTGATTATGAACTAGTGGAAACTTTGTTGGATTAAGGGTTTTTTTATAAATTGTTATAAATATTTCTATCATAGTTCTGTATGTTTCCCAAATAAATAAATATTTAATTTAATTATTTAAGACGCTCCTATGCTTACGAGTGCATAGGAATGCACTCGTAAGCATACACTTAAATGTCAATTTAATCGCCACGTAAGTAGCTTTTCAGTATTTGGGCGAATGTCTAATACTTCGCGATATAAATGCTTTGGTTGCTGGTTCCAAATCTCGAGCGTCACGAAATAAAAACAAAAAAAAATCGGCTAAGTGCGAGTCGGACTCGCGTATGAAGGGTTCCGTACTATGTTGTATGGGAGCCCCACTGAAATATTTTATATTTTTCTGTTTTTAGCATTTGTTATTATCAGAAATACATATGAAATTTTACCTCTCTAGCTATTAGCTATCTAGCTATTAACAGAAATACATATGAAATTTTACCTCTCTAGCTATCACGGTTAATAAGATTGCGGTAGACAGACGGACGGACGAATGGACAGACAGACAGCGGAGTCTTACTAACAGGGCCCTGTTTATAGGGTTTCATACCTCAAAAGGTAAAAAAAGGAACCCATATAAGATCACTTTCTTTTTACCCTTTGGGTACGGAACTCAAAAAATGGTAAATATTCTGACTTAAATAAGTAAAAAAATAAACCATGTGAGTTTAAAATCCAATATAGATGAAGCTGACTCTGTTAAAAGCTTCCACCAAGGAGCTTATATTCATACAAAAGTTCCTTCCCTCTTAGAAGCTAACACTTTATTAGCAAGTAATTAAGTCTCCCGAGGGTTTACTAGCTCTGACCACTACGTGCTATGGCTGCCTGAAGGAGTTGGTACGATAAAAGATTTACCCGCTCCGTGCTCTGAGTAGTAGGCTTTCCGGTAATAGATCGCACCGTGCGTCGTATAAAAATTTCGTTCAAAAAGTTACTAAGTACTTCACCAGATTTGATAGTCTTGACGAGCTCAGTGGCGCGGCTGGTGAGTAATAAATAAATATTGCAAAACATTCCACACATCGCCATCTAGCCCCAAGCTTAGCAACTAGGCTGTGCTATGGTAGGTAGTCGTCATGTAGGCTCGTCTTTCTCTTTGGTGTAGATATTTTGACACTGACTCTTATGTACAATCAACGTTCACAAGTCCACTGGCACCGTAACGTTTACAATCCTGTGCAGCACTATTTGAACATTATAACAACGTAACCTGTGGATCGAACCCACGTCGGTTGGTGTAGCGGGTGGCGGCTTATACCACTCACACAACTAAAGGCATAGCTAACATGTTGAAAATAATAATCACCCTGAGTACTTTTAATTCAAGTATTTATGTTTGTGTATAACGTCTATTAGAAAAAGGTCGTAACTCAAACACTTGTTTATAGTATTATCGTCGCAAACTGATAGTGGATTTATGACGCATACTGTACATATTAATTGTGCGAGGCCAAAATCCAAAAAAAGAGCATAGCCGATGTAGAATTTAACTCGTTCCTCGAAATAATCCTCATTGTCACCTATTTCGATTTTCGTTTATGTTTTCACATTGTCGCATGCAATTAGCAATGCATGAATTATCACTTCTATTCGAAACAGTATGGTACACAATCAATTAGATTTCAATGTTGCACTGAAATTTTCATAACTAGCCATTCTGAACTCTAAGGGATGTGAAATTAGAGTTATTTTAATTATTATAGGTTATTAAATACTACCAGAGCGACCCGCGGTTTCAACAAACGGAGGTCTGAGTGACTGTCTCGCCATTTTGCTCACCCACTACTCACTCGGCCGAGCATATTATACCGACCGAGCACTCGGCCGAGAGCACTCTCTCGCCACTACTCGGTGCGTGTGATCAATGCATTAGTTTGGGATAGATGGCAATGTGTGTTAGGTTCTTATTTTTTTTCCTTATGGAATGGATATGGAATGTAAGAACTTAGTTTTTTTTAAAACACACGAAAATAAAGAATTTCACCCCTTGAACTATTAAACTTTGGAAACACATATAGTCCATTGAAAAGTTACATTTGGGGTTGTATTTGTCAGAGGACGCAATTTTATTTTTTAGATATCAAGGGGAAGTCAGTTTAAAGATAAATCCAAGAGTTTGAGGGATTGTAGCCATTGTAGCCCGGCCGCCATCTTGGCAAAAGGGATTTTTTAAAAAGGGGTAAAAACCCTTTTTTTGTGGTTTATCTGACGGTTAAGTAATATTTTTTGTGAGACCTATAGTTTGTCAGATAAACCATATAAGCCATTTAAATCCCTTTTTCCAAGATGGAGACAATCGAATCAACAACAAAAGACGATCGAAACAAAACCAACAACAAACGGAAGTCAGAGCCACTCTCTCGCCATTTTGCTTAGCCCACTACTCGCCAAGCACATACCAACCGAGGCACTCGGCCGAGAGCACTCTCTCGCCACTCTACTCGGTGCGTGTGATCAAGGCATTAGCTTGGGGCTAGATGGCAATGTGTGTTAGGTTCTAATTTTTTTTCCTTTTTTAGTTACGAATGTAAGAACACAGTTTTTTCGAAAAACACGTTAAAAAACTGTGGCAACGTGGTTTAATTATTCGAACTATGTAAACTAAGTTTGTTGACTTGAACTATTGACTTTCGGGACCACATAGTTAGACTATTAAACCTTATAGTCCATTGAAATGTTACATTTTTTTAGGCTTAGCGTGCATTTGCCAGAGGACGCATTTTTATTTTATATATATCAAGAGGGGGTTAGTCTAAGCTTAAATCCAAGTTTGAGGGATTGTAGCTCTTGTCCCACGGCCGCCATCTTGGAAAAAGGGATTTAAACGGTTTTTATGGTTGATCTGACAAACTATAGGTCTCACAAAAAATATTACTTAACATTTTTTATTGCAAATATGATTATCTACAACTTTTGTAAAGTAACTTTTGGTCGTAGAATAAGAAACAAAAAGTTATAAGCGAAAATCCATGAAAATTTGAGTTTTTATTTTTACTAAGTATACTGATTTCGTAGCACCATGGGAGTAGCCCAGGGTTTTCAAGGATGTAAACTCAGGCATAGACTTCTGTCAGAGGGTCTAAAACGTATAAAAATGATTACATGCGCTTTTTCGATGTTTACCTTTTTGTGTTAATTTTCAAAAGAAAAGTAAGCATATTTTAAAAATTATAAGTCCTATCAACATACTTTTAAGACAATTATTGTAGACAATTTAATGAAGAACATATCGGTCATAAATAGTTTTGTTATAGCTTTAACTGTTTTTATAATAAAATAAAAAAAACTGTAAGGCTGATACAAAACAGGGTCGACGGAGCGTAAAAATCACTTTACAGCTTTTAAACTGTAAGTCCGATCTACATACTTCTGAGGTAAATGTTGTAGTGAATTTGATGAAGATCATATTGCTCATTGGCAATTTGGTTATAGCTTTAACCGTTTTCATAAAAAAATGCGAAAAACTCTGAATTGGCACACAAAAGGGGGGAAACCAATCGCCATACGACTTGTTTCTACTTGTATATCTTATTATCTATGTAAAAGCTACATGCATGCCACGTTTCATGCTTTCAGCCAGATGGTATCGTATAAGAGCTTAGGGATCTGAGTAATGGATTTTCGCTCATAACTTTTTTATTTTTGGTTTAAGACTAAAAGTTACTTCATAAAAGTTGTACATAATCTTATTTGCAACAAAAAATGTTAAGTAATATTTTTTGTGAGACCTATAATTTGTCAGATAAACCATAAAAACCATTTAAATCCCTTTTTCCAAGATGGCGGCCGTGGGACAAGAGCTACAATCCCTCAAACTTGGATTTTAGCTTAGACTGACCCCCTCTTGATATCTAAACAATAAAATTGCGTCCTCTGACAAATGCAACCCCAAATGTAACTTTTCAATGGACTATTAAGTAAACGCATGGTCCTGTTGGAAACAAAAACAAAAGACGGTCGAAAAAAAGACAAAGGAAGATCGGAACAAAGACGATCGGAAAAGAGATCGAATTGAAAACAAAAGACGATCAAATAGTTGTTGGCACAATATTATTTCTCCTACTGTTTAATATTAAAATATTTTGAGTAAAATATTATTGTTCAGGTGACACGCGATGCTCCTTTGAATTCATGTATGTCGATGAAATTCATTAATTCAGTACCATACCGGCCGCATAGTTTAATCATATTATGTTACTGGTATTATTGCATGTTTAGGTATTGTTATAAACGACTGGGTAGCTCCGGTCGTTTAGTCAAATAAAACAAAAGACAAAAATAGATTTTTATTGTTTTGATTGGACAAAAAAAATCATTAATGGCACATAATTTTCTATGCTATCATTCTTTCCGTCGACGACTACCTCAAAATGTGTATTTTGGAAGATTAACGAAAAGTTAAAGATTGATTTCTATTAAGTCTACTTTTTTTAATCGTGTTTTGGTTTCTATAAAAGATAAGAGTGTGTTGAAACAGCTCTAGATATTAATAGATCTGATTAGTGTAAGTAGTTTAGCGGTTTCTATTTTAATGAAAATCGTTAAGCATTTTGCTTCCTCATTCCTAATTCTTACAGAAAGGGATTGGCGTCAGTTGCCTGCATCTATTTTTCCCGACGTGTATAGCTTGGGGGTCTTCAAGACCTATCTTCTAGGACAACGTGCTATATCATAGGCCTACTATAGGGCGGGTCGGGTGTGATAGTGTTCAAACGCTGCCCTATCTCTATACATATAAAATGCTTTGTCCTAACTGATTGATTAACAGATCAACGCATGACGCGTGATTGTTGACCTGAGACTTGGAGGGTGTGTTCTTTATATGACGTAGGCATCCAATCAGAAAGGATTTTCCGAAATTCTCGGACGAAGTCGCGGGCAAAAATAAATCATTTATGAAAAAATAACAAAAAAAAAGAAGAGGTCGAATCGTCTAATTTCGAATTTGGAACTTTATCTTAACTAAACAATATCTGTAAAACTAAAACGCTTTGCCTCATTGGCTTTATCTTGAGATAACTTCAGCTTATACTCCCACCATTACATTTACGATTCAAGTACTTATATTAAAAGCTTAACAGTTTATAATAAGATTTATCCAGCACTCTGCAGGTAGCGTCAGTTTATTCCTTACCTGAGTGTTTGATGCATCAGCCTCATGAATAAGGCATCACGAGAGCTCGAAGAAAATCAACGAGTGTTTACTTTTCATGGGTGAATGGCTTATACACTGTAAACTCGTTCGCGTTTTAAGCTTTTGCTACAGTTGAGAGTTGGTGATTTTACTTGCTGAACTTGTAAAATCTGGATGATTTACGTTAGAAATTGAGCTGTTTTGCCTTGGACACATACTAAATGGAGTAGGCTTGACTAGTACTGGATATGGACGACTTAGCTGGTAACCGGAAGCTGAGAGGATGGTATACATCCTCTCAGCTTAGTCGTCCATATCCAGAGGAAAGAACTTGTTAAAGGTGCATGGCGATAAAGGAAAGATTGTATGTAAAATAAGGGATATATAATTAAGGAATAAAAGTAGGTACATAACGGTATGAAAAGGTGACAGCCAGAAGAGAGAGACAAAAGAAGACAGAAAGAGAACGTAGATTGCGTCTAGTTCTATCTACTCAAGTTGCGTTTCGTTTACGCTCCAACACTTGTCACTACAAAGTCAAAATAAAATATCCATTTAAAATCATTGACATCAAATCACATTGAAATGTCTTAAAACCTAAGTTAGGATTTAAGCCTTCGGATCGCACCCACCAATAAGGCACAAGAAACTCATGGGGTTTTTATAAACTAGCAAGACTATATCGCGACAGTCTTCTTCTTCCTGAACTTATCCTTCTTTTTGAGGTCAAATCTTCAAATTTAATTTGAGGAATTTAATGTAAAGATTTATTTTATAAACCAATGCGTTTAGCTTCCGGTTACAGTACTCTACAGTCGCATTGATCCGTGAAACAACCAACAAATAGCACTGCAATACTAATTTAGTTACAGGACACCAAGCTTGTATATGCCAACTCTGGTAGCGCATAACTTGATCTGAGTGTAACCACGCGTTCATACCAGTTTCATAAATCCAACGCAGGAAATTCGAGGCAAAACTACAAAAATAATAAACAAACCAACCTTATTACATTTCACATTGACTGCGACACCGCGTTGGTGCTGGCTGGAAAAACAAATATTTTTCGCACACAATTTATAACGAAAGTGTCTGTATGTCCGTTACCATGTGAATAATTAATTCGTCGGTGTCCATCCGATGGGTGATGGTATAGAGATGCTGGTTTTCTGCTTACAGGTGTTCTGAGTCAAATAATTTTGATTTATATGTAAAAAAATTGCACAAAAAAAGCAGCAAACCAGCAGTGGCTTTAGATTCTGAATAATAGAATTTTATGGAAACCATGTGTCAAAATAGGTAAAAATGTAAATAGGATTAGTCTACCAATTAAAAAATCCATCATCGTCAACTCACCCCGTAGGGTTAAGAACTTGTAGGGTGAGTCTACTAAAGAGCCCTTTAATCGGATAGAAAGACACTAGAGCCATTTTGTCGGTAAATGTTCGTTGTCTTAGCCCAACAAGCATTGACTGATGAACCAATCGCGTGAAGCGTCCTGCAAACCGACTAATGACGAGGTGACCTTTGCTGTGAATTACCGGACAGTCTGTGACTAAAATCTGCGCCTCTATAAAAACACCCGATGCCGTTTGGGGAATTTTTGCTCTTTTAACTTGAATGAAATTTATTCGTTCGCTAATTAGCTTTTGTTCTCTATCTGGGGGTTAAACAACGCGTGCCGTAGAAAAATTAATGGCATGGAACAAATAAGTGTGGGGAAAATGCTGCATAACACTTTTGTTAAAACTGTTGAAACTGTAGTGCAGACGTAAGCAACACCAGGATCGGGATGTAGATAACTCTGTTTGAAAATGTATTTTAGTGAGAAATGTAACCGACCTTCTTTTTTTGTTTTCTTGTTAAGTTACGACCTAATTATTCTTTTCCTGCTGCACGGTTGGCTACTGCAATTGCAGGCTGGTTCTTAAATAACTAAATGTAAGTAAATAAATAAGGGATAAATCCTATCCTCCGGATACAATTCCGATTTTTTCCGTACCAAATAATAATGGTGGTACCATGTTTATTAAGCGGATAGGTTCTTTAGGAAAACGGAATGCGAGAAGTTTAAGCCTATAAATTAAGGAACTCAATTTGCCGATGCTGACTGAAATTCTGATGGTTTTTTAGCGCTGCGCGGCGCTGTCGCTGGTTCTGTTTCAGTTTTTTTCATACAGTCTCATGGCCTTATAGGAATCTGACAAAACCAGCGCTGATAAGCGATTATGTATCCTAATCATCCTAATAATAAAATCGATTTAAGTTCTATAGATCTATATTTACTTCCACCCGTATATCGATTTCACACAGTTGACTCAACTAAACTCAACGCCCATAAAAAGGAATCACAGAACAATTTCATATCCTGAAATTCCCATTCAAAATGGGATACATCAGAACCCGTACATGGTCCGAGTGCATCGCCCGAGGCAATACCAACCGAATCGCTTCTAATAACACTAACACAGTTCGAATACTACTCGTAAAAACATATTGCAACCCTGCGGTTTTCAATTCACATTATGTATTAAACACAGAGCAGGATCATATCGTACTATAAAACGAACATTCTGAAAATTTATCGCGCTCTATTTTCAAATGTTACTACACTGTGACGTATCAGAAAGAGCAGCACAGTAACAAGCAGGATTATTCTATACTTTAAGATACAATGGGTTCAAACGTTTTGCTTTCATGACGATATTTGATAATGACGACTTGATTTAAGGACGTTTTTTTTCGGACGATTTGCTCCCTGGTCTATCTTCCATGTGGTCGTTTTGGTTCAACGGACATTATGAGCTAAATGCCCATAAGGACGGTTTGTTCCAATCGCTACCTGATCCGAATTGAAACTGTGAAATTTCGAAAAGAGCAGCACAGTAATCCCAGTATCAGAGCAGGATTATTTTATATTTTTAGACTGATATTGTGGTGAATAAGCATTGATAATGTTGAAATTGTAGCTACACTGTGACGTAACAGAGAAAGCAGCACAGTAACCTTAGTAACAATGCAGGATTAATCTATACTTTCAGATTAGAAATGTGGTGAATAAGCACAGATAATGTTGAAATTGTAGCTACACTGTGACGTAACAGTCTCAGAGCAGCACAGTAATCTCAGTAACAGAGCTGGATTATTCTATACTTTGAGACAGATATTGTGGTGAAATAAGCACAGATAATGTTGAAATTGTAGCTACACTGTGACATTCGGTAAAGAGCAGCACAGGAACCATGATAACAGAGCAGAACTATTCTATATATTCAGATTGATATTGTGGTGAATAAGCACAGATAATGTTAAAATTGTAGCTACACTGTGACGTAACAGAAAGAGCAGCACAGTAATCTCAGTAACAGAGCAGGATTATTCTATACTTTCAGATTTATATTATGATGAATAAGCACAGATAATGTTGAAATTGTAGCTACACTGTGACGTAACAGAATGAGCAGCACAGTAATCTTAGTAAAAGAGCAGGATTATTCTACATTTTCAGATTGATATTATGGTGAATAAGCACAGATTGTTGATGTTGTTGATGTTTAAATTGTAAAAAAGAGCATCACGGTAACCTTAGTAACAGAGTAGGACTATTCTATACTTTCAGATTGATATTGTGGTGAAGAAAAGCAGCTAATGTTCGAATTGTACCTACACTGTGACGTTTCGAAAAGAGCTACAGTTACTTTAGTAACAGAGTAGGGTTATTCTATACTTTGAATGGTGAATAAGCACAACTTATGTTGAATTGTAGCTACACTGTGACGTTAGGTAAAGAGCAACGCATTAAACAGAGCAGTATCATTCCGCTATCCAAAACTGTTATTCTGGGATTTTCGAACTTAAAGTGTTCTAAATGTGGATATACTGTAAACGTTAGAGAAGTGAATAAAGCTGGCCACATTGACCCGCTATTAAAAGCAAGTATTTTAAACCTATAATTTTGTTAATGTGAATGTTTTGTATCAATGGATAATGGAGGATTGGCTTCCAAATACAGGGTTATATTCGACCGCACGTGCCGTATCAGATGCGTTTGTGGCTTTTAACGAGGTTATGATTTTAGTACGGATTTGAGCAGGAAATGAACAGTTTTCCTTTTAATATAACTATTACCAAAATAATCGCGTCCATTTTAAATGTTGTTTCTATTAATGCGATATTTCGGTAAAATAACTTTATATTGAGTTTAAATCGCGAAAAGTAAATAAAATAATCTGAAAGCTAAATGTTTTGATCAGTATTCATTCGAAAAAGGGTTTGTATGGGACAACGTGATTACTTGGTCTATTTTCGACTTCTACGCGAACGAAGTCGCGGGCAAAAGCTAGTCAATGATATTTTTTTTATCGCGGGCTTTGAGCGCGGCGGTCGAATCAAGAAATTCCGTAACGAAAATAAAACCTAACACCCCCCACTCCGCCTACCATGTGGCTCGGCCGAGCGTTCGCTGTGCAATAGCTTTACCGCGGCAGTCCCCGAGTGCCACACTTTTTTTTTTATTAAATTGTTCCCAAATCACTTAGGTAAGTTTCTATCTATTAAATAAAAGAGATTTATAGACTTCTTGAAAAAAAGAAATTTTCTTCTCTTGTAGTTTAAGATTTTAAAATGTGGGCACCTTATGCGAAAGTATTTTTTAAAAATACGATCCCTTAAGGGGTATAAAGGATAAAGTTTGTAGGACGAGAATGCGCTTTGCCATTTTAACCCCTATTTCACCATAGGATCGATATAAAGGCGGGTAAAACCACGGGGCAAAGCTAGTTAAATGATCTTCTCTTCTTCTTAGTCAGGCACTCTTGACAGAGTGGTCGTGATCATGTCGATGATGCACGGGTATCATCACCCTCCTTCCTACCCAGGGCCGCAGCTTTCTTTGCAATGCATCTCCAATTGTGGCGATTAGTGGCATTACGAGCACATTGTACCAGGGATGCTTGTGTAGCCTGCTTAATAAGGTCAGTCAGTCGTGTTGGTGAGCGCCCACGGGATCTCTTCCCCTCCACTTGGCCTTGAACGATGAGTCTCTCCATCGAGTGCTCGTTCCTGGAGATGTGTCCAAAGAACTTCAATTATCTGCACAGTTGACGAAAGTCTTTCTTGTATTTGAAGTTCTTTGAGGATGGAGTTATTGGTGCGGAAGGCTGTCCATGGTATTTTCAGAAGCCGTCTCCAACACCACATCTCAAGCGCATCGATTTTTCTACTTATCATCAATCAATTAGTAACTTTTGACTCTGTGCAAATGAGAGAAAAATTGAAGAAAAGAAAAGGTAAAGCTGAGGTAAAAATACAAAGAGATCTCGAGGACATGCTATCATTCATCAAATCTACACCAGCTGAGAGTTTTCCTATTTTTGTGGCCAGAGATATTCGAAAATTGCCACCAGTTACTTTTGACCACATAGACGTATCAAGACTACTTAAAGACATAATAATCTTGAAAGACCAATTAGCAAGTATAAAAAGTCAGTATGTTACAATGGATCAGCTTAATGAGTTGAAGATGGACATTCTCAATTTAAAACACGCCTCACTAGTTAACAATATAGAACCAAGCAACTACGTTAATATGAAAAGAGGATCTCAAAGATTAGGGCAATTTGAAAGCTACGAAACAAATAGTGGTCCATTTGGTTTAATAAATTTAACGCAAAATAATTGTGATAAGCGGGTAGAAATAACAGCTGATCGCGGTGCAACGGCCACCGAGACCTCTGCGGTGACGTATGCGCATCGGTCAACACCGCCCTCGCCACCCGCGCCCGCTCGGGTGCCAGAAGAAGCAGACGTAGCGCCGTCCTTGTCGCACGCTAGCTATCTCGCTGTGCCTTGCATTGTTACGCATAGGGAATGTATGCAGGCCTCAACTGCGCTTTCGTGCTTGTCAGGAGCTGTCGAAACCGCGGTGGAACGACCGATGGCCTCACAAGAAAGTGTAACGGGAAATAATATGCCGCCTATTGTACAAAACAAAACTAGTTGTTTGAGCGAAGCGAACTTAGAGCGATCATACTCTCAAGTAGCGAAGGAAGGTGGCAATTTTGAAAATAAAATGGATGATAACTATGTGATTGTGCAAAGAAAGCGATACAGAAACAGATTTACGACTACTCAAGGGCAATCCAAAGATTTATCGGGCAAATTCAAAGCAGCTGATTTAAAAATTCCCTTATTTATAAATAATGTGGACAAAAATACAACGGCGAAAGATGTTGCTGATTATATATACAATAAAACAAAAATAATTGTACAATCCGTAGAGATAAAAACGAGACGACAACAGGACTATCGAGCTTACAAAGTGTTTGTGCCTAGCCAAAAAATAGCCGTATTTTTGGATGAACAGTTGTGGCCGGAAGGTATTGCATTTCGACGTTTCATTGATTTTAAAGATAAAAAGATATATAGCCCTACAGTTAACTATGAGGTAGGAGGCTCTGACTAAAATCAAAATGGAACAAACTGAATGTAACCTTAAATTAATAAGTTATAATTGTAAGAATGTAAAGAATGCTGTGGAGGGGATAAGAGAGCTAAGCAAAACTGCTCATGTCATTGCGTTACAAGAGACATGGCTCTTGCCCCATGATATTAATTATATTAGCTGTATTGACGAGAATTTTGAGTTTACTAGTAAGTCTGCGGTGGACACCTCGTCTGGTATTCTACGCGGAAGACCCCATGGAGGTGTAGCATTAATGTGGAAAAAAGGTGTTTTCTCAACCGTTTCAGTTATACCGTGTAACAGTGTGAGACTAACGGCCATTAAGGCCTGTATACAGGACAACGTTACCTTAATTTTCTCAGTGTATATGCCGACAAATGGAGTGAATAACTTAGTGGAGTTTACTGAAATACTGGGTGAAATTAACGCGGTGATGGAGGTTTCCGGTGTGCAATCGGTTATAATTCTCGGTGATTTTAACGCGGACCCTAATGAATTATTTTTTGACGAATTAATTAATTTCTGTGACGAGCGGAGTTGGATCTGTGCGGACGTGAAACAGCTGGGATTGAAATCTGATACTCATACGTATGTAAGTGAAATTCATGATAACTGTAGAAGCTGGCTGGATCACTGTCTCGTCACAGAGACAGCTTGGCAGTGTATAAGTAGTGTTAAGGTGTGTTACAATGTTTTCTGGTCAGACCATTTTCCACTTGAAATTCTATTAAAGACAAATAAGTTACCGAGTAGAATTAAGAATATTGACAATTACAATTATAATAAAATAATATGGAGAGAGAGGGATGTAGAACAGATAAATTTATACAAAAATATATGTAATGATAAATTAAAATGTATAGATTTTCCAATTGAATTTCAGACATGTGCTAATAAATTATGTAATGATATAGGACATAGAATGGTATTGGATAAATTATATTGTGACATAATTGGCGTTATGAGGGCAGCTGCTGAGAGTAGCTGTAAAGATAGTAAATGTAGGCGACGAAAATATGTACCCGGGTGGAACAAACATGTTAGTGAGGCTCACCGAGAGGCGCGGCTTAGTTTTCAGGAATGGTTGTTAGTAGGTAAGCCCGCGAGGGGAACTTTGTATAATAAAATGCGTGAGACACGAAGAACTTTTAAGTCTAAGCTAAAGTGGTGCCATGAAAATGAAAATCAAATCAAAATGGACATACTGGCCACTTACCATAACAATAAAGACTTTAAAAGCTTTTGGAAACATACAAAAAGCCTGGAAACTAAGCCGTGTCTGCCGGCGAATGTAGAAGGTGAGTGTGAGCCAGGTCGGATTGCGGAGCTGTTTAAAGATCATTTTAAGGTTGAATCAACGCCGAATCCAGTGATGCGGGTGCCCGATACTGAGGTCATAGGAGACAGTTCCACGGTAACTCTCTGTAATGCTAAGGAAATTGCACACATAATAAAAAACATGAGACGCGGTAAATCACCAGGTCACGATGATCTCAGTATTGAGCATCTGCAGCAAGCGGGGGTACATCTACCAAGAGTGTTGTCGCTTCTGTTCAACTTATGTATTAGTCATACTTATCTGCCTCCTGAGCTTATGAAGACCGTAGTTGTGCCAATTATTAAAAACAAGACTGGCGATGCCTCTGACAGGAACAACTACAGGCCAATTTCTCTGGCTACAGTGGTAGCAAAGGTTCTGGACGGTTTGCTTGACCGTCAGCTTAGTAGCTACATAGAATTAAACGATGCCCAGTTTGGATTCAGACGCGGGCTCTCTACTGAAACGGCAGTGCTGAGGTTGAAGCATACCGTCCAGTACTATACTACTAGAAAAACACCTGTGTATGCCTGTTTTCTGGACCTGTCAAAGGCATTCGATTTGGTATCTTATGATCTACTTTGGGATAAGCTTAGGAGCAGTACTAACACACCTAGTGCGATAATAAGTCTCTTTAAGTATTGGTACAATAACCAGAGCAACTCCGTGAGATGGGCTGGTTCATACTCGACGCAATACACTCTGGGATGTGGTGTGCGACAGGGCGGTTTGAGTTCTCCTCGTCTATTTAATATTTATATTAACGGGCTGATCGAGGAGCTTGGTGGTGCCAAGGTCGGGTGTTCGATGGATGGCAATATTGTAAATAATATAAGTTATGCAGATGACATGGCCCTACTGACACCATCGGTCAGGGCACTCAACATTCTGCTGGCAATATGTGAGAGGTACGCGGTGACTCACGGCCTCAGATACAATACAAAAAAGAGTGAACTATTAGTTTTCAAGGCGGGCAACAAAACTCCAGTCATAATACCACCAGTAAAGTTAGGAGATGTTGAGCTATGTAGAGTCACTAAGTTCAAGTATCTGGGGCATTGGGTCACCGAGGACCTTTCAGATAATATAGACGTGGAGAGGGAGCGTAGGGCGTTGGCGGTAAGATGTAACATGTTGGTCCGAAGATTTGCTAGATGTACGACGGAAGTCAAATTAAGTCTTTTTAAAAGTTATTGCCAGACTTTCTACACTAGCAGCCTCTGGACCAATTATACGCAGAAGGCCTTCAATGCCCTGCGAATCCAATATAATAATGGATTCAGAATGTTGTTGGGACTGCCTCGGTACTGCAGTGCATCGGGTATGTTCGCGGAGGCAAGAGTGGATGATTTCCATACAATAATGCTGAAAAGAGTAGCCTCACTGATGCGCCGCGTCCAAGGCAGTTCCAACCTTCTCCTCAGCCCAATAGTGCAGCGCTTGGATTGCCCGACAGTGCGACACTGGACTGCAGTACACAAGCGGTCTAGAGTCGCACTATTTAATCTTAAATATCGGCCCAATTGATTAAATATCTTATATGTCTATGTTTTTTACTAACTTCTAGTTTATAAGTCATACTAACAACACTATGGATGTAAAAGTCTGAAATAAATGAATTGAATTGAGTAACATTTCACACAAACAAAACTAAGCACACATTAGTAAATTAAACGTTAACAAAATCCATAACGAACTTTCTTACGTGGTACAAAATCTAAACACCTGTTTTTGCGGTTCTCTACCATCAAACTTGCTCGCTATACATTTAATTTACAAACAAAACCTACTCTTATTCCAATTTTACTAAAGTCCATTTTTGCCTAATTCAATATCTCTAACCTAACCTATCCACTTTGTAGTTAAGTTAGTTCTTATTTAGAAAGGAATAGAGTCGATTGTGGTTTGTTTTAACAGTAAATATGTAAGTTAATGACAATAAGTAAGTTGGCAGTAAGTTCCAAGTGAACTAATCTACTAATGGGCCAGAAAGTTTGCGCCTCAGCCAATGAGACAATAATTATTGCTTACATTGAAATTCAACTTACGTAAAGAATCTCTAATCACACGTTCAGCATATTTAACGACCTCTCAAGCATCATCATCATATCAGCCACAGGACTTCTACTGCTGATCATGGGCCTCCTCCAAAGTAGTGTTTGGCCTGAACAACTTTTGTTTTGTCAGGCGCGAAAAAGCCTATACAATCGATTGGCCTATCAATAGCATTGATATAATCGATATATCAAAACGAGGCAATACAATCGATAGTATTGATGCTCACGAAGAATAAACTATCGATAGTATTGTTGCTCGAAAATAAAAAAAAACTATCGATAGGATCGATAGTATTGCCAGTATTAATAGTATTGATGCTCGAAAATAAAAAACTATCGATACTATCGATTGGATCGATAGTATCGCCAGTATCGATAGTATTTTATTTATGAACAACAATACTATCGATAGTATAGCCTCGTTTTAAGCTATCGATTCTATCGATAGGCTATCGATTCTATCGATACTATCGGTTTTTATTGAACTATCGATAGACTATCGATTATTCAGCGATGGTCGACTATCGATCAGCAACACTACCCCAAACACTTCCAGAGCAATCGGTCGCATGCGTCCAACGACTTCTCTCGACCTCAATTAAGTCGTCTGTCCATCTAGTCCTGTGCGCTGCGTTTTCCGGTACGTGGTCTTCAATCTAGATTTTTCTAGGATCAGTCCTACGCGCCAAATCTTGCCACTTCAGCTTTGTAATTACTCTCTGGCATAATGGGTCGACTCGCCTGCGATTCAGTAAGTTGCAGCTTTGGTTCCCGCCTTGAACAAATATTTATTTTCATAATGTAAAATAAATATTCTATTAGTCTGAGTCAAAAAAGACATTCTTATTCAATGAAATGCTTTTGAGATTATACCTACTACCTTAGAAAAATATTGTCCGGTCTAAAAACTCAAGAACTCGTTACAATTTCTTCTTATTTACACAAAAGTCCAAGTATTTACTTAAAATTGTATAATTTTAAATAAATAAATAAATAAATATTGCAGGACATTCCACACATCGCCATCTAGCCCCAAGCTAAGTAACTAGACTTGTGTTATGGGTGCTAGACAACGGATATACTACTTATATAATTTTCTTTTGTAAATATATACTTAATATACATACAACATGTACATGTATAATTTTCTATCAACTAATAGCGAACCCTCGTAGCAGGTCGTCGTAGCACTTTGCTATCAGCTACGACGTAGCGCCTCGTAGACATTAACATTAGAGCTACGAAGCTACGTTCATTGAATAGCTAAACAGAGAACTGCATTGTCTTACTAATTTCGCTAAATGCAGTCGGAGGGTTTGAACAAGAATTTAAAATTTTGTGCTATAAAAAGAACATCAGCAGGTTGATTCACAAACTATCGGAAGGCTACCGAAACGAATAAAACTGAAAAGACAAGGATGGCAACACGTCAAAGTCATGGGAGTGAAAGAGCAGCAATATAAAAATACTCTTTTGGTATTCTTGAGAATACCAAAATCTGACATTAAGACCAGTGTGAGGCTGTAAATTTCCATACACAAAGCGGTAACGTTTCCCCCCCCCCATAAACGAAGTCCGATTTTGATAATTTTTGAAAATGTTCTAGATCTAATGGAAAACGAGGTTTAACCGTTTTTATTTTAAATAAATATTGCCTAAGATAAAAGTTATTAGTATCTAAATATCTATATTTTTGACTTAAAAACTTCATTGAGCGTTTCAATTGTTTTTTAATAGACTAAACTGAATTACCAAAAAAGAAAAAACGTATAAACCTAGAATAAAATGCAGTGAATTAAATGAGACCAAATTTATTTCATTTTGTGAAGGATAAAGGGGGTAAAAACGTTACGGCCCCCACCATTTTTTTAAAACAAAATGAAGGCAATTACGTCCGAACGTGTGATAGAGAGAGTTTAACTCTCTCTATCGCACGATTCGGGTCATCTTTGAAAATACCTACTCGCGCCGCGTATCGAAAACTCATGATCCTCTTAAGGGTATATTTTTAGCTACTTTGAGGGTATATTTGTAATCAAAATGTAATCGGAATGATACTGCAATGTAATTTTGAACAATGTTATTTACGTGAATTGACCTTTTGAACACATTCTTAAACAATTTCATTTATTCGCTTAAAGCGATCTCTACCAGGCAACTTTTGTCTTGAAATTGGTTGTAGAAACCAAAATCTTGCAAGTGAAATTTTCCTAATGTTTTCTCTATTACCTAAAGCATAGATTTTCTGTCTCTCTGTTGAAAATTTAACTCTTATTGATATATAAGATTTTTATTCAATTTTGAAGTAAAACTTGATACCTACAAATATGAAGTTTTTTATTAAAAAAATCTGCTGTTTTCGATGTTTGTTATGCTCTGAAACTACTGGACTGGCTTATTTTAGGCTTAGGCTTCTTTTAATCCCGGTATTTCCACTGGATCAGGACTTACGCGAGTAAACCCCTTTAGACGCATAACACCACAAACGCAAAACAACACTTTGTAGTTTTGGAGTGGAAGTCGCTATATGGTCGAAGAGTAGAAACACAAAACACCACATTATTAAAACTGCAGGGCGCAGCTAAATCAACAAATCCAGCGAACACAAAAAAAAGAAACGTATAAAACTTAAAATTCAAAGAGAGAAAATGTCAATACAATACAATCAGACGCCGTAATTCACTCGGACAAGTTTGAAATTCGAATCTATTTGCAAATATCTCGGGCATCATTCAGGGCGGTCTCCTGGGGTCGTTTCTGTTCAAACTTCAAGCCATCGACAGATGTTACATGTGCTTTAAACTGACATGTACTGATAAATGAGGTTTTTTTGCCACCTAGTGAAGAAAAGCGTTCAAATAAATGTTTACTAGCTTTTAACATTTATAACATTACTAGCTTTTGCCTGCGACTTCGTCCGCATAGAGGTCGAAAATGGACCAAGGAATCACGTTTTCTCATACAAACCTTGCCCCCCTGTTTCTCCCCCTTAAGGGTAAAATTTCGGAAAATTCTTTCTTATCGGATGCCTAGGTCGTACAAAGAAAACACCCTCCAAGTTTCATGTCTCTACGATCAGCGGTTTAGGCTGTGCGTTGATCCTTCAGTCAGTCAGGACAAAGCATTTTGTATGTATAGATAGACTAGCAACCCGCTCCGGCTTCGCACGGCTATATTATGCATGTATTATACACATAAACCTTCCTCTTGGATCACTCTATCTATTAAAAAAAACCGCATCGAAATCCATTGCGTAGTTTTAAAGATTTAAGCATACAAAGGGATATAGGGACAGAGAAAACGACTTTGTTTTATATTATGTAGTCATCATCATCATCCGAGCGATGTTCCCGGTTGCATCCCTCTCGGGAGCCCAGGGTCCGCTTTCCTACTTTTACGCCTCCACTTCGCACGATCTTCGGCATCCTGGGTTGTAAGGCCATTTGCACGCATATCACCCTTTACGACGTCAAGCCAGCACTTCTTGGGTCTACCCAGTCTGCCACGACCCGGCGGAGGCGCCATGGCAAGACATTTGTTCCCCACGTAACTAGCCGGTTTTCGCAAGACGTGGCCGTACCAGCGTAAGCGACACTGTTGCAATTTATCTGCAATGTCTCGGACATGAAGGCTGCCCCGGATGCGGGAGTTCCTGACGCGATCCTTTCGCGTCACTCCACACATCCAGCGCAACATCTTCATCTCCGTGACACGCAGCTCCTGCTTATGTCGCTCAAGTACCGGCCACGCCTCACTACCATACAAAAGGATAGGTCTAATGATGGTTTTATAGACCTGTCCCTTTAGTTTAATCGGCATTTTGGGGTCGCAAATGACACCAGTCACCTCACGCCACTTGGCCCAAGCCGCTGAAATGCGTGACTTGACGTCGCAATCGATGTCGCCGGACGCGTGAAGCACAGATCCCAAGTACTTAAACTGGTCTGTCCGCTCGACCATATGACCGTCTACGCAGACAGGTGTGGGATCTGTGGTATTGCAAGCCAAGTACTCTGTCTTCGCCACATTCAGTTGCAAACCGCCGTTCTCAAGCGACTCCTTCCACGTGTGTACACGTTGGACCAGCCGCCCCTTATCCGAATCCGCCAGCGCAATATCATCAGCGTACATGAGCAGCCATGGAAGCTGCTCGTGTGCATCCCCGATGGCAACGGACAGTGCATCCAATATTGTTTTTTATTTTTATATTATGTAGTGATAGTGATATGTAGTGATGATGATTAGTTGTGACCAGCGGTTTCACCCGCGTAAGTCCTGATGAAAAGTAGCCTATATGTTAATCCAAGTTTTAAGCTTTCTATATACCGAGTTTCATCGCGATCGTTCAAGTAGTTGCGTACTAACACACAATTTTTTTTTATAAAATTCGATATTAGAATACATTCCTTGGGAATATCATAAGCTACTTTTATCCCGATATTCAAACAGGATTGGGAGTCACGGTGAAACTGCGGAGAGCTGCTAGAGTTGTGTTATAAAAATTATAATATTTAATACAAATTTCCATAGCCATTTTGATGTATAATAAATCAAAAACCATTATTTTAAGTACACTGTGAAGCGAACGAACTTATAATCTAAAATCCAAAGGGATTTAAAGTTTCGAAGAGTAAATAATATCGGTAACATACAAATGCTTTCTTTCACTTATCAAGTCTGACAACGGTTGGCGATTTGGCGACGAAGGTAGAAACAAATCGAGTAATATTAGGTACTGTACTTATTTACTACTAACTGCGCTCCGCGCTTTCAGTCGCGTACGCCCCGATCCTGCGGGAATTTTGGAATAAAAAGTTTTCTATGTCCTTCTCCATTTTCTAACCTATCACTTTGCCGATTTTAATCCGAATCATCCCAGTCGTTTGATCTTGAAGAGGGAACAAACATCAAATAAAATACTTTTTTTTTTGTAAATAATCGTCGCGACACCACACTGTTCAATGCGAAATAGAAAGAAGAAACGAAAATAACTAGATTGCTTTCTATGAGAGAGAGAGAGAGAGAGAGAGAAACACGCGCACGCCGCACGACTAACTTAGCAAAAAGTGTCGTTACAATTTTTGATCTTAATTTTTTCCGTCTAGCCCCCTTTCGCAACGTGCGATAAGGAACTTTCGTTCCAATAAATAAACTTTCGTATTTATAATATTAGTTAGGATTTAGGAATATTGAGAACGGTGTTGGCCTAGTGGTAGAAACGTCAACTTTCGTTTGTTCCTGGGTTTGAATCCCGGCCGGCTGTGCAACAATGAAATATTGTTCGCGTGCGTATGTTTAAGTGCGTTATTTAACATTGCGCTTACGTTAAAGGAAAACTTCGTAATATTCGTAATGAAACCTGTGGCTATGTTAGCTTCAGATTTGGTATGTAAATAACTGGGGCTCTTTTTAACCGACTGAAGCATGAGGTTCTCAATTCGTCGCGTATACAGGGTTATTGGAAATTATACTAGCAAGCCGTTGAGGGCTACTTATGTGCTTATTATACGACTTTTGGAAATTAAAAAAAAAACGAAAAGTTTTTAGGTTAAGTATATAAATACGAAAAACAGCTGATTTTTTAAAACAAATGTCATTCAGACTAAGAACAGTAGATAAAACTTAAAAAATAAATAAAATTTTAAGGTTAATGACCTCTCCGGGAACAGCTAATTTTCTGGTAAACCTAACCTCAAAATTTTCAAAAAAATGTTCGAATTTCCAAAAGTCGTAGAACAAAAGTAGTTTGTTTAAGTGCACAGAAGAAGACCTCAACCGCTTGTTAATATAATTACCAATAACCCTGTATGTATATTTTTTTAAGTATGTTCGCCGATTACTCGAAAACGCCTGGACTGATTTGGAAAATTCTTTTTTTTATCCCAAGAAGTACAATTTTATAATAGCTGTTGGATTTCCAAATAAATAAATAAATAAATAACAGGTTTAATACTAGGAACGCAATCAGACCGGTACTGTAGTGGACAGAGACCTTTAACAAATAAAACCCTCCAACGGGTAAAATTCTAAAACCTATTTATTTGCGGAAACACATCCGTTTTTGCTAAACGTTAAACCGTGAAACAGTCATTTTTCTCTCCCAATTAGAGTGACTTTTTGCGAGTCCGGCTGACATTTGTCAAGGTAACATGCAATCTGAAGTTAGGCGATTTATCAAAGCCTTTTGATTACGTTTTTGTTAACTTCAGAGCGGAACGAGGTCAATTTCGGATGTATCGGTGTGGGGGTTGGGTTATGTAAATGTGTTGGTGTGAGTGCGTGAGCGATAGGTATTGGAATATAGGTATCTGTGATTCCTGTGATTGATACAATCCTGGATTTAAATCCTGAAAAAAAAAACCGTAATCTATCCTACTCTTAGATCCTACTAATATTTTAAACTAGCGACCCGCCCCGGCTTCGCACGGCTATATTATGCATGTAATATACATATAAACCTTCCTCTTGAATCACTCTATCCATTAAAAAACTGCATCAAAATCCGTTGCGTAGTTTTAAAGATTTAAGCATACATAGGGATATAGAGACAGAGAAATCGGCTTTGTTTTATACTATGTAGTGATGTGAAAATGTGTGTGTGTGTGTGTGTGTGTGTTACTCCTTCACGCAAAAACTACTGGACTAATTGCGATTAAACTCGGTATGTTGATAGCTGGAGACCTGGATTAACAAATTTGGGACAAGTTTTATGAATAAAATACTTGAAATAAAATATTTTATTGCATATTGAACTTAGCTAACTTACGTAGTAAATTGTGCCTTTTTATGTCTAGGCACTTCCATTATGGTATCTTTTAAAATTTAGTTCGAAGGTTATCAATTTCCACAAGCTTTTGAAGTAGGTAGGTTGGTACTAAAAGGGTTGCGTCAAATTTCTTCCATCACATATTTTCAGGCCCTCATATTTCGTAATCTCATCAATACACAAACCCAAAAGCTAACAAAACGCAAAATCATAAATCTACCCGCAAAAATAGCCGCTTACAAAACAAGTTATGCCTAACCCTACTATAAAAGTACATTACACAAAACCTTCTCGCGAAAAAGGCACTAAAAACTTTTCCAACTACGTTTTAGAGGCCTTACAGACTTTAAACTACTTGTCGCCCGACAGGACTAAGTCCCGATTCCGTGGGTATAACGGGATAAAAAGTAGCTTATGTAACTCCCAATGAATCAATGTATCCTTATACCAAGTTTCATTCCAATTGGTCCAGTAGTTCCAGAGTCTATTCGTTACAAACAAAAAATCCTTCCTCTTTATTATAATATTATTATAGAAATAACTAGCTTCTGCTCTCAGCTTCGCCCACCATTCAACCCTCTAAAGAGTATAATTTTTGAAAACCAACGAACCGAACCCGAATAAAGTCGAGGTTCCTATCAATAGGCCATCATCGCGCATAAAAATAGAGATTCGATTGGTTTGCAGGAGTCTTGTGTTCGTTTACGATCAACAAGTGAGAATGATTCGAAGTCATTTCCATTTGTCGCCGCGCTGTCAAAGTCTCCAGAGAGTTGACAACTGTAATTTTTTTTTTGCTGTGTGAGTCAATTGGGAATGAGCTGTTGGCTACAAACAATTTGCAGTCTACGGCGACTTTTACGTGGAAAGAGGTGAAAGCCTTCAAAAGGTCCTGGGAGTGGGCAAGTGGCAGCATTACAGCCACTCTCGTCACTAAGGGAGGGTTTTGAGTGCTCTTGTCACTTGTTGAGGCACAATACTGTAAATGTGTCTTTGTGGTTTACCTTTAGCCGGATGAACTTGGATATTTATTTGACAAAAATATAATGATTCAAAGCAACAATACAAGGTTTTTGGAAATTATACTAGCAAGCCGTTGAGGGCTACTTCTGTGCACCTAAACAAACAGTTTGGAAATTCGAAACAAAAAATGAAATTTTTGAGGTTATGTAAATTCGAAAACAGCTGATTTTTTGAAACAAAGGTCATTCAGACTATGAACAGTAGATATGACTTCAAAAATAGTTAAAATTATAAGGTTAATTACCTCTCCGTGTAAGGATTAGCTGATTTATAAGAAAACCACACCTCAAAATTTTTGAAAAAATGTTAGAATTTCCAAAAGTCGTAAAACAAAAGTTCATTGTTAAGGTGCACTGAAGTAGCCCTCAACGGCTTGCTAGTATAATTTCCAATAACCCTGTATAACTCTACACTTATTCAGAATAGAATATGATTTATAAGACACAAAGAAATAAATTGCACAATTTACTACCAAACCCAAAAAGAAGTATAACTAAACTTATATAGAGCCCGGAGTCTAAGCTTGGTTAGACCAGTATAACAGCACTCTAAATCCAGGTCTTTGTGGATTATTACTGAGTAGTTTCTTTGGGTAATGAGGAGGTAAAGAAAGCCTGATGTACTGACTAAATTCTGAACCTAAACTCGTGACTACTTATTTATTTATCGCTGTGAAAACAAAATCCTATGTCATTTGTTTATTGACGCAGATTGCGTCACCAAGGTCGCACGATTAGTCACGCTTCGGTCATAATAATAGGTTATCCATATCCAGTATTTTGCTTAGTTTTCAATACTTCAACGTTCCATTACGACCTAGTTGGCACAATGGTCACCATGCTGGACTGCCAATCACAGGGTTGCGGGTTCTATTCGCGCCTCAGGCAAGTATTTATGCTTAGATATTTGTCTGTGGTTTGGTTGTTTCTGTGTATTATAAGTATATATTTATAAAAGAAAAGTATATAAAAAGTATATCCGTTGTCTAGCACCCATAACGCAAGTCTAGTTACTTAGCTTGGGGCTAGATGGCTATGAGTGAAATGTCCTGCAATATTTATTTACTTATTACAATAACATTGGCCTTTACATCTTTTCTGGATGATTCATACAGTGCCATAAATTCCATTCAAGCTGTTCAGGGGGCAGTAGCGCCTGTATTAGATGGAGTTGGATTGCCCAGAACCTATACAATCCTCTCAGTTCAGTCGACCGTGTCCAGAGTAAAGAACTCGTCAATGTTTCTGGACTAAATGCCTTGGGTTTGATTAGGATGTTAGCCTTCACCGTTATCACAAAAAACATTATCATCATCCCATTAGAACATCACTGTTTTCAAGAGATAGTTTCTAAACTTACTTTTTGAAGTGCTATACCTATTCAACCTTTTTTGGCGTCTTCCACAATCTTCTACTATTCCGTTCGATCATTTGCTGTATTCTTGCATGATTAAAGCTTTCCCATTTCCCGCAAGTCTACCTCTACACAGCCTGACTAGTGCTTTCTTGGTCAGCCCCTAAAACGTTTGTCCTGGAGTCTAATTTACTGTGCTACTTCGGTCAACTTTCTCCATTTATTTGACGACTTATTTGCGTAGAATCATAACTAATCAAGAATTTGATGAGTGTGAAACCTCCAGGTGTCCTGCCCATCTCAAACCATGTGACATAAAATATATGACGATGTTGCCAGCCTCTAAAGATATCACAGAAATGTTTCATTACCATTTCCCGCATTCTCAAGACAAGATCAAAGGTTTCGGATCACGTTCCAGACCAGCAGTCAGCACTCGATGAGCACCAAGCGAGGTGAAAAGTGAACTGCTAAATATGGAATTTTAGTAGCCGTTTCACATGGTTTAATTTTGCTAAATTAATTATTTCAAATGTACTTACTGGTAAAACTAATAATAAGGTAAGAAATTTTCTGAGTTTCTGTTCACCAAGTAAGATGCAAAATAAACTACTAAATAAGAGATTTTAGAAGCCATGTTTTAACCCCATCTAGTTTTGCTAATTTAAGTTTTTCATAGGTACTTTACTGATAAGACTAATAATAAGGTAAGAAACCGAAACTCATGAATACCTAAAAGTTAAGCCAGTTTATTAACCGACTTCAAAAAAGGAGGAGGTTCTCAATTCGTCTGTATGTTTTTTTTTCATATCCTGAAGAGTGGGTTTGTAAGTGATAAAAACTTTGCCCGTAATTGTTACGTGTAAGTATACTTAACTTTGTAATTTAGATTATCCAGTGACGTAAAACGTACAAAACGCGGAAAATTATTTTTGTTTTGTAGCCGACTTAAAATGAAATGAAATTAGCAATCCGTGTGAATTTTGATTATTATTTTGAACAAAAAGACAAAATACTGGAAATAATTAATTAGAAAATTGCATCTCCAAAATATACCACCGCGGCATTCATAAAACAAGTTAAATACATATCTAGATTCATACCAAAGCATTAGGTGACCACGTAGTGTAGTGGTTATTACACCTGCACCATCAGCGGGAGGTCGCAAGTTCAAATCTCGCCGCGGTGCTAAAATTTTAAAGCTTAAATAAACATTTCCAGAAATGCATGATTGAGGCAAACCCACTATAAATTTTAGAGCGCTGCTTTTATTCTTTAAATAAAATATTCTAACAATGCTTGATTGAGGCAAACGCACTATACATTTTAGAGCTGTGCTTTTATTCTTTTATATAAAATTTTCTAGGAATGCCTGGTTGAGGCAAACCCACTATAAATTTTAGAGCTCTGCTTTTATTCTTTAAATAAAATATTCTAACAATGCTTGATTGAGGCAAACGCACTATACATTTTAGAGCTCTGCTTTTATTCTTTAAATAACGTTTTCTAGGAATGCCTGGTTGAGGCAAACGCACTATAAATTTTAGAGCTCTGCTTTTATTCTTTAAATAAAATATTCTAACAATGCTTGATTGAGGCAAACGCACTATACATTTTAAAGCTCTGCTTTTATTCTTTTAAATAACATTTTCTTCATTTTCATTTTCTATTTTTTTAATGTGCTTGTAGGTTTAAATGTTCACAGATTATGTGTTTCTTTTGCCGCTACAACAACAAAATATAAATAAACTAGCGACCCGCCCCGGCTTCGCACGGCTATATTATTCATGTATTATACAATATATAAACTTTCCTCTTGAATCACTCTATCTATTAAAAAAACCGCATCAAATCCGTTGCGTAGTTTTAAAGATTTAAGCATACATAGGGATATAGGGGCAGAGAAAGCGACTTTATTTTATAATACTATGTAGTGATACCAAATTCACCAACCGTGGTAAGCCCCAGTTACTTAGAGTACTAACCAATCTAAATTTAATTAAACTCATAATGTTCCTCCATCTACACAATACAGATTTACAAGTAAGTAAGTACTAACAGCTTACAATGGCTTACAAGTAATAAGCTGTCCTCGCTCAATTTGGTGGCGAACAAGCTGTGACGTCACGGAGACGTGAGCAAGCTAAACTGTGCGGCCGCGCATTACGAATGTACCTACATAAAACAGGAGATAGTATTGTCGGTAACAAAAGTGAAAATTAAAATAAAATAAATTTAATTTAGGCGTCTTCGGGGGCTTGGCCTTCTTGAGCGAATAATATATGAGTATAACAGCTATTTACTCCAAATTATATTATCTAATTACTATAAGCAGTGATACGGTTTATTTCCAAGAATAAAAAGACAAAATGTACAAAATTAGGGTTACAACTTTTTTGGCAAAATGAAGTCTATTTTATTAAATTGTACCTTTATCTGTAATGTTCTTGACTGTACGAGAGTCTATATTCGCGTAACAGAAAATGCAATAGATACTCAGTGATACTCTACATTTGTTTACAATATTATGTCCTATTGTTAGTATAATTGTTTCTAAATTAATTAAAAAATTCATTAAGTTTTTTTTTAAATAAGTATAATAAATACTAAGGTAATTAATGGGCATTTTTAAATTTCTATTCATTTAATAATAATAGTATTAGTAGTAGGTATACTATTAGTAGTTTCTAAGTTACTTTTAGTACTTATTTTATTTTTATATAACTTTATATAACAAAAATTATATCCACTGTCTAGCGCTCATATCGCAAGGCACAAGGTTTGGGGCTAGATGGCGTTGGGGTAAATATCTGACGATTTCTTTTAAACTTTAAAATCTAAAATTTTTGAAACAGTGTCTAATTCATTGCCCTTAACACAAACACATAACTATTATTTATTATTCATCTCTACCCATGTCAAAATAATGGCAGCTAATTCGTTGAAAGCCAAACCCTAATTGGGTATTTAGTGTTTAGTCAGACGACTAAAATGTTAGAATTAATTATTATATCAATAGCGTATAGACAAATTGTTAATTAAATATAGGCTTTTGTTATTTTCGACTAACTGTAATTAATAAATTGAAACAGGCTTGAGTCTGTCTATAGTCTATTTTTTTTTTATAATAGTCTTAATATAATAGTCTATTAAAAAAAAGAAAAAAAAAATTAATTGTATGCTGCACAGAAATCACAATTCTCCATCATATTTAGTTTTTTTTAATATATGCCACACAAACCCGCGGTTTTCATCACAATGTTTTCCTTCACCATAAAAGCAATGTCAAATTATGGCACAGATTTTTTTCTTAGAAAAATCCGGTTACGGTATCTAATCCTGTCATGAAACAAATTTTGTATAGTCTACAAACAGATGAAGACACCAACTTTCACAAAATAGGTACTAACATCACCTCGCCGTTTCACCCGCGTATATCACTATCCCGTGAGAATATCAGGATAAAAGACACCTACATTACCAATGAATCAATGTATCCTCGTACCAAGTTTCATCAAAATCGGTCCAGTAGTTTCGTAGAATATTCAATTCAAACAAACAATCAAATATTTCTTATAATATTAGTATAGATCAACATCCAAATAAAACATATAATAAAACAACACTAAATCAACAAACACAAAACGGCACTTTTCCCACCCTACTCTAACCGCCATCCGTCACATTACCGAACTATGAAAAATGTATCGTTTTATGAAAAAAACTATATATAAATATCCGAAAAAGTCGTTTGACATCCCAACTCGAGCCCGAGGTGATAAATCAAAGAAGTTAGAGAGCGTGATTTTTTGGCGCTTTAGTGCGAATTCTCGTTTCACCGAAATATAGTTTTTGGAACACAACGACACTGCACCTGTAACTTTCTGTCTTTGTAGTGTGTTTTAAAAACCTGCAACACGACGTTATTATAAAGGAAAACAATGAACAACAGAAAATAAATAGAAATAAGAAAAAACTGTACACTTATGATACATATTAAAACAGTATATTTAAAACAAAAAATATACTTACTGTTAAAATTTATAAAAATTTGAAAATGTTGTACGGTACCCAAAAAACCCCTAGGCAGGGTTAGGAACAGCGGAGAGAGGGGGGAGGCCTTTGCCCTGTAGTGGGACAGAATAGGCTAAAAATAAAATAAAAACTGTGGCACTGCTGGGCAATCCCATTCTTCCAAGCATTTCGATCCTGGCCAAAATGTAACCAGTCTTCGATGAAATTAAATTATTATAATGCTTATCGAAATATTTTTTATAAATAATCTATAGGAATCATCTATAGGTTTATTTATAAATACATTTCGATATATCATAATTCGACGAAATAAATATCGAAAGTTCAGAACAACGCAACGTGCAGTTAGAGTGCGTTCCTAAAAAAGTCGTAAATCACACACGGGCCTGAATACTCAATAAACATCGTTCTTACACTATGAGATTTATTGAAGCTCTACGTGGACCGAGTGAAAACAGACCACAGACTTTTCTATCGGCTGATACCTCGACGACATTCGCAGAGGGCATGCGACCGATCGCTCTGAAGGCCAATAAAATTCTCGTAAATAACATTGTTTAAATATCATTCCGATTGCATTTCGATTGCAAAAGATACCCTTAAAGTCAGTTTTTTTTACCACAAGCTAACTTTGAGGGTAGAATTTGTGATCGAAATGCAATCGAAATGATATTGAAATGTAATTTGTACAATGTTATTTACGAGAATTGGCCTTCTGGAAGTCTTTGGGGTAGGCAGTAGTAGACGCTTGTGAATGATATTATGATAATGATTTTGATAAAAAAACTGTAGTAATCCGTACTTTGAACTTCATAGATACCTTGAATTTTTATTTAATGAAAAAACTGTCTAAATAATCTTCTATATATAAAAATCAATTGCTGTTCGTTAGTCTCGCTAAAACTCGAGAATGGCTGAACCGATTTATATGATTTCGGTTAGTATCTGAATATCTATATTTTTGACTTAAAAACTTCATCGAGCGTTTCAATTTTTTTTAATAGACTAAACTGTATTACCAAAAAAGAAAACTTATAAACCTAGAATGAGATGCAGTTAATTAAATGAGACCAAATTTATGTAATTTTGTAAAGGATAATGAGGGTAAATACGTTACCGCCAGCAACATTTTTTGAAAAGCAATATATAGGCAATTACGTCCGGATTTAAACTCTCTCTATCGCACGATACGGGTGATTTTTGAAAATACCTACTCGCGCCGCGTATCGAGAGCTCACGATTCTCTTAACAAGAAATTGCGAATAATTTGCTTCTCTTATATTATCCATATCAAAGTAATACTAACTAATCTAAGCTAATTGGATCTGAGTATTAATTTATTCTGACCTACCATAAAAACAAAATTACAAAATATGAACCAAAATAATTCTAGAAAATAGTTTCCTGTCTGTTTCATTGAAGCCTGACCGAGTTTTGGGCGCTTCTGTCTAGTTTTGTGTGCGTATTGTACCTGTAAGTTATGACATAATAACTTTGTGAGGGTTTTTGTTACCTAGAATGCTAGAACGTAGGTACATAACTATAACCTCCGGAAGAATACTAGGTTTGTGCTACCTATTTCAGAAGTGGGATTTGCATAGATTTTTCTGAAGCAATTTTAAATTGCTATTGGGGAATAAGATAGCTAAATGCAAATGTGAAACTCAAAGCACGTCTTTTTCATAAAAAATTAAATAAATTGTCACTCTTGCGTCCAATTTTATTTGACAGGTAAGTAGCAATGATTGCCGCAAAAGAAAGCGCGCTACATTTTAAACCGCATCGGCACGTACCATCAGGCAAGTGTAACGCAAACGATAACCTATACAAAAAATATTGCCACGATTATTAAGAGAGTCCCTCTGTGCGTCGAAAGTTCTTTATTTCGACACGAAACTTTCGAAAAAATATAGTTCTACAAGTCATCTTTTTCGACTGAACATAATTCGACAATTAGTATTACTTCGGCCGATAATACCTAAAACACAAACCTTCGAAGATCACTACTTCAACAACACAATCCTCGAAGATCCCTACTTTTACATGCCCTCGTTCGACAGATAATTATGTCGACAGAACATCTCTTCGCCATAATACTGCTCCGAAATGAACACTTAACCACAAATAAAAACATTACGTAACGAAAACACTACCTATCTCTAATCGCCAACAATAACAAACACAGGAAAGGACAGACACCAATGTTTTACGAGCAATACTTCCTGTAGGCATCATACAACAAGATGTAGGTTAAGGGGTAGTTAAAACAGTAACCCGTATGATATAACAGGTACAAATTAACCACGCACCCCATCTCGACTTCATAACACTCTAGGGGTGCGTCTACACTTGATAAGTTGTCCGAACTTGGTCCGAATTTTGTACGTTTCAATTTGAATTTTATTCGGCCCTGAAAAATTTTACTGAACTAGGTACCTTGTATTATTTTTCTAAGATTTTTTGTCAAGCTATGGGAAGACGGTTAACTTACGTTAGGGCGTGAATTAATGTGTGTTATTAATGCTCAGTCATAATATTTCCTGGATTTTGTGGTGTGAAGAATGCCGATCATTAAGTGCTAACATGTGTAATCAATAACCATTATCAAAAAATAGAGTTATGTTAGAAAAAAAAACCTAAAATTAACGCATAAAGGTAATCTTTTGTGGTGATATAGAGTAATGAGATGCATGTTAGAAGAGTAATAAGTATAAATATGGAGAGAGGAAGAGCATGACCTTAGAAATATAAATCAAAATCATTTATTTGTGATTCACACTTAAAGTTTGAAAGATATAGGTACCGATAAAAATATAGTGCTCCGTGGTCTATTATCGCCACGACGACCTTAAACATGTATTTATGTAAAGTATTTGTTTTTGGAAATTATAGAATAGTTTTCTGAACCCAACAAGAAGCAATTAGCAGTAATTTTATTTTAATTTCAATATTATCTTATTTGTATGTGGATTATGTTTTATATTTTAATAATTGGGATTGAAATGATCTTTATAATTGACTTTTATTTTGTTCTATTGTTTGACTTATTATATATTTTACTTATTGACTATTTACTAAATTTCACATTTAACATTTAATTTGCATATTTTTATTTTTTATTTTGAAAATTATGATATTCTGATTTGTTTATTTTGATATCCTATAACATTAATTCTCTGTAAATGGGTGTAATTTGCCTGAATAAATAGTTATTTTATTTATTTATTTATTTAACAAGTCCGAATTCATCACTCATCTGTAACAGATGTATGAACTCGGCCTAACTGTTTAATGCTTTACGTTTATGACTTATGTTAGACTCATGTCAGGGATAGTCCGTAACTCCCCTTAGACCCTCATACATTATAGTCCACACCAATCTTACTTAGTTAAATTTTGAGTGGTGTGTTCTTGGATTTATAATTTAGTTCGACTTGATTATGTTTTAGTACGGTTTCAGTTTGATTATGGTAGTTTACATTTTGAAGTTTGGTTCAGTTTAAGTAATTCAATAAAGGTTTATGATATTTTATGTTTAGTTGATGTAGTGGAAGTGAGATAAGGGTTTACTTAGCTGAAGACCTCTATGACGCGGTGGAAGAACTCCCGCCTTCGACGCATAAGTTGTTGATTCGATCCTAACCGTCGTCGTTCCAATATTTGTTGCGGTGTAGGTGTTTTTGTATTTATAATAAGTATACAGGGCGTCCGGTAATGAATGGATAAGCGGGCACCTACGGATAGTGGACACTGTGCCGGTTCATAAAAATGAAAGTTATGTTCTATGAAAGTCTCTCGGTGCCAGAGATTTCCGCCTATTAAAAAAAAACACTCCTTTCTCTATTGTTTTTTGATGCTAAAACTTTTATTTTTCTGAACCGGCACAGTGTCCTCTATCCGTAGGTGCCCGCTTATCCATTCATTACCGGACACCCTGTATATTTGCAAAAAAAAGTTTATAAAAATGAGCTGAGATCAACTTTAAGGGCACTTACTATCAGCACTTAATTTTCTTCTATTCTAAACTTATACTAGTATAGGTACACATATAAATTTTGACACCACTAAACGGTTCTATTGACACGTAGCAATTGAGGGAGAATGAACCAGGTTCCTCTATTTTATTTCTTGATAATCTGGATGGATTACAGTAGACAGCAGATCCAAGAAGTTGTAGGTGGCAGGCTTTGGTCTTATTTTGTGAAGATGACATTACAATGCTTGCCATAAGAAAGGCATTGCTTTTATAAGTATTAGAAAGTTCTTCACAGATTCATGCAATACTGAATTAAAAGGTACATTTTGAATAGTTATCGAGTATCTACTGAGCACACACAGAATACGCTTTGACTGAATACAAAGAGAAACTTAGCTTAAAAAGTAAAAGTAAAATATTTGAGTTATGAACTCACAATGAACAAAGCAAAGGTAAAGATGAATTTACATCTACGTTAAAGTGATGCGCAGGTGAAATGCATAATTTAAAAAGTTGGAACTAGCACATTAGTCCACTTGAATTTTGAACAGTATTCTCTGACCATGCTGCAAATGTAGGGCAAGTGAAACAAGACGCCATGATATATTTTTTGCTATAAAATTTTTCACTTACTATAATTTCTTAAAGAGGTGATAACACATTTAAGAGTTTGGAGTTCAGCATAGTAGTCGTCACAATCTTTTGTTTCAATCACCAAATTATTATGAGACCACCGCAAAGATTTCAAACAAAAAAGAAACGTTGATATTTGCTCTCTTAAGGCGGAGATATTATCCATGAGCCCCCTTTTTGCCTTATTTTGGAGGAATCCAATCAAAAATTCCTGACGACAAATAAAATCGTATACCAAGTTTAGTACTGATTGGTTGTAAAATACAACCTATCGAAGAGTACCAACATACGGAGGAAAAATTATGCAAGACTTGAAGCAGAGATGCTTGGTCAGTAATAGACCTACTTGACCAATCAACTATTAGTCGATGTTTAACTTTTTTTACCGCATGACGTTCCTCATATTTTTTTCAAGCTTCATCCTCTAATACGTCGCCTATGTAAGTTACCGTGCGTAACCACAACATAGTATTCCTATGACCAACTGTAACAGAACAAACATCGGAGTAGAAGTTGTATGGCTTACAGAGACTTGCACTAGCTACTCGAACTAGGCACCTATGCAACTAAAGTGGCCTCATAAATTTCACTGGTGTAAGTTTAAGCGGAAATTAAAGAGATAGTTCACATACTGGAAGGGTGACTAGACTACTGTCTAGGTATCTACTGCGGTTTATACGACGGCAATATAACCTAGGAATAAGTAGTTATAAAAAAACCATTTTGCATACTTCAATACGTTGCTATGGTTACCTTGTCAATAATATCGTTAACATTACCATTTTGCATACTTCAATATGTTGTTATGATTACCTTGTCAATAACGAACGTAACGCATGACGTCACACTTTTTTGTGAATGCCGGTGTTCATCGATTTATAATACGTTATTACGTCAAAAACAATATTTTCATTACACACAGCGCCATCTAACCACAAGCAATTTTTCTTTTGTTATGGTGACCAGACAATGAAGATATTTTTTTTTGTAAGTATATTACAGTAACACCAAGATTAGAAAAAAAACATTTGTAGATTATACAAACATTAGTTCCATGATGGGAATCGAACTTGCAATCTTCTGTGTCCTATGTAATCCACATAACCTGCTCCGTTGGTACTTAGGTCGTCTAAAAGATCTCAGAGCAGTTTGTAAGATGCTTAATTCTGCAGAATCTCAATTCTTCGTCTGTTCGTGAATCATTTTACGCAGAGGTAGATCGATTACGTTAAAAATGACTTCAGGATCTTGGGATGTTTCACCAATTGAAAAAGGAAATTCAGGGTATTTGCAGCATCATTAGCCTCATTTAGATCGTCTAACGTGCAGGAGTTGGGGAATAGTGAATATTGGAGGAGGCGATCCATCGATTGTGTAAGGGTCCGATCCATCCCCACAGTCACAGCGTTCCTCTAAAGTGAAACCCCGCCGGCTCATATTTTGTCTGCAGCGGCCTACTTGGGTCCGGAGTCAGTAAAGTGACTTCCAAATAGACCACTGTTGTGTGGAGGGGAAGACTAGACTGTATGGACTCAGCATTCTTTGCATTCCCTGACAGGGTCATAGTTCGGTAACCGAACAAAGCATTTTATTGTCTGTCTTTAGAAAATCTACCTAAATCCGAAAGATTTAAAAATAAAAAGCCGTCTGTTCTAGAATTAATTCCTTTGTGTGTTTTGCACGATTTGGAAGTAATAAAAAAAGATAATCTTAGTGAAGCTCTGTATTCCTTATTATTTATTTCATCGTAAGAGGAAAGGGTACCGGGGGCTCTCTCCATACAAACTATTACAAACGTAGTCGACTGTTTTCTTCCTGGATAATGACACTAGAGCAAATATTTTTGGTGCATAAAACTTATAACTGCCATGACCATGCCCCTATTTTTTGTTTTTTTGATGTGAAACATCTATAGCCGCACGTAAAACCGATTTCTGGCGTGGCGACGCATGCCGCGCACGCTATATGATGGTATATATATACAGTCTATATGCAGTAGTGTGTACGGTGTGCATGCGCAATCGACTGTGCGATTCTATCAAAATCTGTTCTTTTCTGCATATTACTTTTACAAAATAATGTCGATGTTTCACATCTGCCAGTTTTTAATTAATTTATTTTTTTGTTTTAGTTCTATCATAATTAGAAAATAAAAAAACCAAAACATAGGGGCATAGTCATGGCAGTTATAGGTTTTATGGCACAAAAATATTTGAGCTAGTGTCATTATCCAGGGAGGAAACAGTCGACTAGGTTTGTATGGAGAGACCGCAGGTACCCTTTCACCTTAACAACAAAATTTTAAATACATACACGAATAAAGTCTCTTAGACATAATAATAAATCCCTGATTACAATTTCACATCCAGTACAGTACTCTACATCTTCGAAACTTTCCCCGAAGACATATATTTCTCTATACACTGTTGTCAGAGTATCTAATAAAGTGGTCACAGTCGAAGCAAGATTAACAGCTTCTCTTTATTATTGTTTGTTAGGGTGTATGCATATTGGAAAGGAAATATAAGGATATTTTTGACCGAGCGAGCGAAGTGTCGCTGCTATTAGCTTTCCTCAGAATGTATGTTAGTACGTTTATTGGTCGTAATTTACAACCGATCTGGACTTAACTTGGTAAACTTAGGCATTTGATTGAACTTAGTTGTTTTTGCCGTCAGGGATTTTAGGTCGAAGAGGTTTTCCTTTAAAAAGGGGCAAAAAGTGGCTACTGGATATGCAATGCATGAATAACTAGCCCCTTTTTGCCTCTTATGAGATCCTATTTCAATGACTTTCTGTTTGAAATGGCAAAGATCGTATAGGTTGATATTATATACATATATATATATAAGTAATCAAATTACATTTGGAAGTATGTATATGTATAAGTATAAACAGCACACATCCACGCTGACTGAGCCATTGAACAAAGACAAAATAATTTAAAATGTATACGTTATCCTCAATTCTATTATACACAGTCTTACGCACATACGATCAGACAAATTGAGTATTGTAAAGAGAATTTTATTTCCTTACTTCTTAGGCAAAGAGGCGACTGTTTTTTTACGTATTGGAATAAGTGGTTGATTACTTTATACACCCCAATAGGGGCAGGCAAAAGGGTTTTAGCCCAAAAAGCCTCACCTGATGTATTGTTTCTTCATCTTTAATCCATCTTTTTGTTTCACTTACGCTAGTGACATTCTTTAACAAAATCTTGGTTCAAAGTGTTTTGAGTTAACTAAAAATACCAGTCACCTAAAATCATCACACATTAATTGACCTACAAGATAATTATAGAATGACAGTGAAATTATCCGATTTAATTTATGATACTTACTTACATCTTTTGAAACTTCTAAGATAATAAAGATGGCAGCGAATATAAAATTTTCATAAGTTCATTCATAGACCAAAAATAAAATTGTAAAAAGTGTAACCAAACGCTGTGCATAATTTTAATTGTTATAGTACAAAAATATATATACATACCTAAATGTGTAATTATATATTTGTATGTTGTTACTGTGCCAAATAGACTAAAATAAAAAACCACTGTCCTGCTAAAACTGGTAAATTCTGGCCTTCATTTACATACGTCAGATAAAAGTTTTCAATGATGACGCAGATTTTAGTACAGTCACCTCTCGGACTGTATCGTAAGTCGACGCCCATTACATTCGATGCCTTTTCGAATTATTGTCGAAATAAAAGAACCTATTACAAAGACGTATGCAAATATTGGATCACTGAAACAATAGGTATAAATAATAGTATTGCGCATTTTCAATGTTGACAAACAGCATTCAAGCTAAATATAAAATCAGTATTTAATTTTTGCGGGTTTAGCAAAATTCGTATTCTTATTCTTACATCAAGGTAATGGAATCAGTCGCCTGCGTCTGTCTTTTTTGGCATGTATAACTCGAGGGTCTGTAAGTAGCATGTGTACAGGTATCTTCTAGGAAAGCTTGTCACATCTTAGATCATCACCTACCAGCAGGCGTTGTGATAGTGGTCAAAAGACCTATCATTAGAAAAAATGTGAGCCATCTATAAGTATATGTCAGATCCGAAGTATTTGAGCAGCCATTTTCTAACGACATAGTGTGGGCGTGTGTGGGTTACGTGCAAAAATGACGAATTCTCTTTTACAATCACTTTACTTAATCGTTAATTTTACAATGTTAATACAAAACGAAATAAGCCACTTAAATTGAGGATAGGTATCGCACGCAAAGCCTGTATTTTCACATCGAATCGAAGCGGAGAGACAGTTCTGTGATGTCACACCGAATGTCGAGGTGATGTCTACTCAGCAACACTCGGCCGACTTCACGGCTCTGCCCAGACACGTCGTCGGAGTGAAGTTAGCACCGCTTGACGCGTCTTCCGTTTCGATTTAAATAAACCGGATACGACATATAAAATTTAAAGTCCTGGTATATCAACGCACAGTTTAAGCCAATAGATGGGCTAAAATTTGGCAAATCTTACACGGACGAAGTCGCGGGTAAATCTTCTGATATCTTTACATAAAAATGAATGACTTTGTCCTGAATGAATGACTGACGGATCAACGCACAGCCTAAACCGGTGATCGTAGAGACCTGAAACTTATTGTCAATTATCAACCCACACAATATTAATTTACCTTTTGGGTAAGCTTAGAACGTGAACAAATGGTTATTGGACCAATAAATAGAATAAAAACTTATAGTAACCTACAATTGGGCAATGAAAAATCTTTGTACCTGCTATTAAATATTTACTGAGAAATGATATAACGACTCCTTTTATTCATAAACCCAAATATAAACTTTATTAATTTCCCGAACCGTGAAAAAAATAAACATTTCAGTAGATAGGTATTTTTGTTAACAACAAAACAAACATAGGTACGTACCTATCTACGTCATGTCGTTCCTAATTTGAAGTGGAAACAAAATTAGGAACACGGAACATTTTGTAAAAACAATTGTTGCTCTGTATTAGGTTTTTATTTGGCGCAATATGGAGGCGGCCCTATGTGGAGCCACGTGGGAGAACTTTGTATAAATTAAATGAAAAAAGGAACAAATGAAAGAATTTATCATTTGGTACGTGTTTGTATGTTTCGAGTAGACGGTTTCATTTGTACATTCAGTTTACTTACGCATCTTGAGAGATTAGATTAAAATTCGGGGAAAATCTTGTTTTTCTTTCTGCTTATATAATTGTAGAAAAACACTGGTTTCTTGGTAATTCAAATTCTATGTAAGAATTTTATAGACCCTTTGAATGCGGAACCTTTATGAGTTCCAAGGATGTAGGTGGAACTTAGACTTCATTGAGATGAGATACTTTGATCAGATATCGATCACATGCCATATGATTAATCTTTGATCTATATCTGTCTTGTCGACCATGTCCAGAGGAAAGGACTCGGCAATGTAACTAGAACCAACAATTTATTCGCCATTAAAAAAAAAAACAATGTTCTCAATGTTTTTTGAAGCCGTAACTGCAAATGAAGAAATTATTCGAATCTCTTTTTTGGAAAGTATTCCAGGATAACTGTGCTATCGAATACAAACAATTATTTTTATGACACATTGAAAGTTTTTTTTTAAAACTAAGATTTAACTCAAAATTAATGATTTTTTAACCTGATCTTTAACCTGCCCCGGTGTAAAAAACTGGTGCCAAATTTAAAAAAAGTTGCCTTTTTCATTGAGATTCTGAAAAGGTATAATATGTGGTATTGCCAGCATTTCATACCAAATTAATTTCTATTTCAATGAGCTTACCCAGTTATGTTAATTAATTAAAACTAGCTAAAAATATATAAAGAAAAAAACGAAAAAAAATAAAAAAAAAATAGTGTTTGTTCGATTCTCAGACCTAACGAAATACACAAAAATTTAATATAAATCTGTTGAGCCGTTTAGGTAGAATTTGGCAATTATTTTCAACTAAATTTTATATTTTACTAGCGACCCGCTCCGGCTTCACACGGCTATATTATGCATGTATTATACGTATAAACCTTCCTCTTGAATCACTCTGTCTATTAAAATAAACGCATCAAAATCCGTTGCGTAGTTTTAAAGATTTAAGCATACATAGGGATAAAGGAACAGAGAAAGCGACTTTATTTATACTAGTAGTGATAGAAAGTATCAAATTTCTTTAGTTAAATACTGAAAGAGCAGAAAATATGCACCCAGGTATGAAAAGTAAGCTATAAAATAGACATCTAAAAATTATGAGCTCAGTTGGGATGCCATCTTCATTTACATTTCTTAGGGAAATTTTTGGGAAATTCTGAAAACCTAAAGCTTCGCAAAGTGACACCTTCTATACCTACTCATACCTATTCAACAATACTTTCCATAATATGCCGTGATATCATGACAACCATGCTTACGTAACATACTGTGGTATGCTGGCTAGGTATGTGGTATGCGGTGGTATACTGTTGTCCGTGGTACACCTATGAGCGTAACTGAACATAAACAATTAAATTAATTTTAAAGTTAGGATAAGAATGATTTTAAGCCTACCTCTGTAATTTACCAACGTTACCAATTTTGGCCTTTTGAATCTAGATGATCTTTAATTCATGTCCAGCAACTTTAATTCATGCTCTTCAAGGCATTGGGTATTGTCTGTCCTCCCAACGTAGTCGACTATGTCCAGAGAAAATAATTCATCAATACGTATGAAGTCAACGAAGTTACGTTTCATCACGATGTTTTTCTTCACCGTAAGAGCAATGTAAAAGTGCACATCAAATTTTCTTAAGAAAAATTCATTCGTGTAGGTATATTGTAATGAATTTTTCCTCGAGCTTGGATTCGACTTTACTAAACATAAATGTAAGTACAATGGACTGGCTATATTATGACGTAATCCCAGGCATCATTAGGTCACGGCTGTATAATATTTTACGCAAACGAGCTCGGCCTATCTTTTGAAGTCATCGTCTCGCACTCAAGTACGTACTTTAGTAACCTTACTTTAGTGACTACCCCTTTAGTGGGAACACTGTCTATAGACCTAAAAGTCGGCCGATAGCTCGCAAACGACTGTCCAGTGACATAATTGAGGAGCTCCACTTCGCTCCTTACCTTTCTAACTTCTAACTAATAAGTTATTTATTTATTACTTAAATATTAACAGAAACATCTTATAACTAAAAAAAGTACTAGTAAACCAAACATAATGAGGTTTGTGTTGTTACTTGACACTCTAATAAAAAGGTTAAGTAGGTAGTAAGTACACACCGATTGCAAAACTTCCTACGCCTTTGAGTGCGTGAGCGCGCATCTTGCCATACCGGTTGAAGGTCCAATTATTAGTAAAAACACATCAAAAATAATAAATGGTAGTACACTTAGGAGTAGTCCGAAAAGGACTGGAGGGTAACAGGTGCATATTTTAAAGTTTTGTTTTTTTAAATAACGGTTCTGTAATTGCTAATTATTCTGCCTGATATCATGATAGCTTTCAAAGTGTTACATAAGCGCAGAAGAAGCAAAAATTATTGAACCGTCTTAAAAAAAATTAAAACTTTAAAATATGCACCTGATAGAATAGGTACGAAAAATGTAACAAAACTCAAAAATCTACCTTGCGCGGTTTTGATACACCACTACAGAGACAGTACCTAAACATTGGTGCATCAAACTTATTAGCCAACATGCTCAGGATTCATATATTATTTTTGATCTGCGTTAGCCCTTACTCACTTTAGTGACTACACCTTTAGTGTCAAAGTACAGGATAATTCCATTACACGGTGCTGCGGCGGGCGGCGCGCGGCGCGTTGCGGACTTAGCTTACGGTATCCACGTTTATGCATTCCGTCGGGATTCCTTTTCCTGCCTTATTATCAAGATATTTACTCAGATAATAAAGAAAAGACTTTGGCAAGAAAAACGTTTCCGTATAAAATATAAAAAGTTAAAGATTTTAACTGTCAAATTTTTTGTTTAAGGTATGTATTTTTTTATATGGTTATTGATAATTAGTTAGAAAGTGGTTGATAGCGACTTGGTTGCATCATAACAAACAACATTTGTTTAAGAAATTTTGAAAATTCGAACACTTGTTAGAGAATTTAAAATTGAGGCCCCAAGGTGTCCACGTACTTTGTTAGCAATTTTTTTTTTTAAAGGACATTCCACGCATCGCCATCTAGCCCCAAGCTAAGTAACTAGACTTGTGTTATGGGTGCTAGACAACAGATACTACTTATATAATTTTCTTTTTTTGTAAATATATACTTATAATACATAGAAACAACCAGACCACAGACAAATATCTAAGCATAAATACTTGTCTGAGGCGAGAATAGAACCCGCAACCCTGTGTTTGGCAGTCCGGCGTGGTGACCATTGTGCCAATTGGGTAGTCAAATTTTGATTTTGACGTGATAACTTCTTATAAATCGATGAACACTGGCTTTCACAAAAAAGTGTTATGTCATGCGTTACGTTACGTTATTGGTAACCATAGCAACGTATTGAAGTATGCAAGTTACGTTAGTGACAAAGTAACCATAGCAACGTATTGAAGTATGCAAAATGGTAATGTCAACGATACAAAAGAGTTCATAAGACATAAAATTATCAACATTACAGACAACCTGTGGCGACGCTTCACAACGCCACCAACAGATGGCACCACTAAGCCGATCGGAGATCCTAGATCGCGCAAGCGAAGTTTTTCTGAACATAAGCTCATATACAAGTTCCAACGAAACATCGTCGGGCCGCGGCCTACCGGGTATAACACCTGCCCGGTGGAAGATCTTCCCTTCCACCACCAACTACCTCCAAAAACCATTTTTTTTATTGCATAGGTAACGCAAAACGAGACAAAATGTAATAATCGGTGACATAAATTAAATACCTACATGAAGTTTAGAACCACTTCCGTTTTGTAATCGATTTAAACAATAAGTTCCAATTCTACTGCTTTTTTAAAGAGCTCTTGACTTATTGACGTTGATTTGCTTCCATTTGTTACTTCTTTTTAAGCATAAATGTAATATAACCTACACGTACATATATAGGTAAGGCAAGCTGCTCAGCTGTAATTTGTTCATAATCCACTATCACACTTGACCCTTCTAGGCAACTCTATCTTTCTCACACCACAATAGAGTTACATGCGACATCAATTCAGTACCCTTTCGGTACGGCTATGCCGAAGATACATTGTATATCGACACCGAACAAGTAGATAATGAAGCAGTGCGGTGCGAGCGAGACAAGGAACGGTGACGTTGATTTGACCAATCACGAGTCTCTGACTCGCACAAAAATGAACTTCATTGATGAATCACAGTGATGCATCTTTCGACATGTGTAGATAGTTGAAGATCTTATAACGCATATGTAAGCTAAGTACTATTCCGACATTCCTACAAGATCACGCTTTACGTTGGTAAAACCACAGGACGCAGGTAGTAATAAAAACTAATCAAGAAGTTTGAAACTTCTATGAAATGGAAAGTGAATGTACCTACTTACTTAGCTGCAGCTTAATCGACAGAAGTTCTAAAACGCCACCTATACCATTTCCACCTATCAAACTTTATCAAAAATCGGTCGAGTTATTTAAGGATAGGTACGCACGCCAATTGATTTTTATTAAGCAGATGGGATACACAAAGGAAAGTTCCTATTTATATAGTCCCTAGGTGCCTCAATCAGTAGAATATACACATTCCTTACCGGAAATAAACCGCCCTTTTTTAAGTACCTATTGCTTGACTAATTTTGTCGCCGTCGAAAGTTTCATTGTGTTCCACAGCGAAGACGAAACTACAAGATCAACTTTACACAGCCACAGAATGCACTTAGCAAAGTTTGTGCGACAAAAGCTTCTAGCTGGACAGGGAGTTTTGATAGGTATAGCACTAGCGGATTTAGGTATTTGGTTACCTAATATCGATTAATGGCCGATATTTAATCTATTTATTTACGTACAAGGGTAAATGCTAATTTGTCTGTGATTTATGTCGAGTTGCTTCATGGACGACTTTACATTGAAGACTAGTTGCAAGTTAGTCCACATGATTTTAAGACAAGTTGCCGCAAAAGACGACTTGCGTTTTAGACCGTCTGATACTAACCCAAAATGACATTATTTTGATATAATGGCAAAAATACAAAAACAAATTAATACATAAAACTCATTTCACATTTTAAACTAAACCCTAAATATTAAAGAGAAAAACATAATACATATACCTGAACTATGTATTCCTGTATCTCAGGTGAAAAAACACTTACATTAACATATAAAAAAATTTAAAATAATTTACTTGCAAAATACTATCTAAAAACAATAATAAAACCTGTCAAAGAAATGTCAGTTTCAACCCTAAGATTTCAGCAACTTTCATCCATGCTTTTCAGGGCGACCTGAAGTATTGCCTATGACATGACGTATTAGAAGGATTAAGCTTACACAGAACTTATACCACACTCTCAACTTAACTGACCATGCCCAGACGAAGAACTCATCAATACCTTCGGGATAAAAGTCGTGGTATCTATACCACTGGGCCAACACAGCTCTAAATAGAGTGTTAACATTAACAATAATTAAATTACTAACTGCAAACAATAACAATAACTTATGCACTCGTTCTTATGATCTCATAACTCAGATGACAGTCTCCAACCAGATGCTACTTCAAAGTCAGACTTCTTCCCAAAACTTTTGATTTATGTCTTAGAGACGCCGAAAAACTTACAAATTTAAATTTCTGTGTAGACAGAGAAATATTCAAATGCCTCTAGTGTAAGCATCTTTTTAAAGTAGAAAGCCTTTGGACAGCAAACTGCACAGAAAAAAAAATGTTTCTTGGCGGAAGAAATAATTCTCTTCTTGAAAATGTTAGACAATAATTTATTTACTAGTATTCAGCAGTATTAATAAGTAAGAAAATTGCTTTTAAATTGAATATACTGCTTATAATTTTAAGATTTTTTACTAAAATCAAGAAAGTATTCTCTAGCGTCCTTAGAGTTCTTGCTTGAAAAAATATGTTTTCTGTGTGTGCTATAATTTAATAGTTGAAAATCGAAAAAAGAACGTCAGAAAAACAAACAATAGGTGGGAAAAACTATTTGGACGTGTAAATAACATTTAGATATCGGAAAACAAATGAAAATCTACAGTTAGTAAGTTACGTAAGTAAATGGACAAAGCTGTTACTAGAATTTCTGTAATTGCAATTTTGAAAAGTAACTAAATAGCTAAATGTAGATTAATTAGGCATTTACCTGCTATTTTCCATTTTTTATCAGACAAGCTAACTTAAACTTTAATGATTATAAAATAAGACTGCGTTTGCAGTATAAGAAAATTGAGCGGCATTAAATATTTAGCAGAGATAGTAAATTGCATAAATGCCGAAACGTTTACGGAATTGCATGGTAGAGACGCGTAACAGAGGTAAGGCGTCGAAAGATTAATTAATTTGATTGGATAATAACCACTGCGATTTTATGGTACAGTTGTAAAGAAAATTCATTTTAAAATAAAATTTATGTACCTTTTTTTTACGGTGCTATTTTTCTTTGTACAACTAATGTTAAAAACAGTCTATATAGACTGTTTTTAACCGGTTTATATAAACCTTTTGTCCAACCATAAAAATGTCCAATTGTAGAAATATTTATCCAGATTTACTCTGTCCCACTATGTATTATGTCCTTTTATTTAATGTAACCAAAATGGAAAAAAGAGATAGTTATCAGCGGAAAACTAGGCCAACTCCTTTTTGAGATGTAATTGTGAAGACATTGTCATATGAAGTGTTTTATATTAATGTCAGTCACTTAATCATCGAATCTATAAATATTTTAAACAAAATAATTTAATTACAATTCCAACGAGATTAATCATTTAAAATTCACAGTAAATGAATTAAATGCAACAGAATTCACATAAATGAGAATTAATTAATCATAAAACAGAACGGTTCAATCTCCATCTAAATTAAAATAAACATAAAACATTTAAAAGCGTATAAATAAGCGAGCGAACCGCTTAAATCCAGTTTCCGCCGGATCGGTCCGGATCGTGCTGGATTGGTACCGGTAACGGTGGGCAATATTGTGAAAATGCTTTACGATCGTTGCCGTTCAACGGTTAGCTGAGTTAAAATTCTCACCGGTTACCGACGCTTATTTAAACTGAGTACGAATCTTTTACTATCAAAACTCGATCGAATCAGATAAAAATTCAATGTCAGTCAAATTAAAATAGCTCGATATTTTTCAAGCTTTACAGCAACAAACAATTAAATACGATTCACGATTCACTTAGCACTTATAATAATTTTAGTAGGTATATTATATTACATGTTGAAAATATACCTAATAGCTAATAGTGAACACCAGATTCAATTGGTTAAGTCGTTTTTAACCAACTTCAAAAAAGGAGGAGGTTCTCAATTCGTCTGTATGTTGTTGTTGTTTTTTAATTGTACATTATCAAACAAACATACAGAAATTCAGAATTAAAAATTAAAAACTATTTATTTTAGTTCTACTACTTTTTTAAATCCCATAGACTTCTTGTTTTTTAAATTTTCAAGTAAAAACTTTTGTAGTATCTTCCTTCAATATTAGTAATAGCTGCATAATGATAGTCATGGAAAATTAATCAACTGTCTATATAACTGTACCCCTATTCTAGCTTTGCTATCAGGAAACTGTTAACCTTCATCGTGAATAGAAGCATCTAGAGTAACAAGCAAAAATGGTTTTAATTGGTAAAATAAATATTCGAAAATATACCAAAACACCAGGCGAACAAAACGATATCGACGAAATAGTATCTCCTATTCTATTTGTCCAGAGAATTATTGGAACTCAAATACTAGACCCCAATTGGTCGTGGAAAAGATACTCCCTATACATAATGTTCCATGCTCTGACCATAATATATGTAATACTGGGAAACATCTGTTTTGCTAAAGAGCATCTTGACTTTAACATCTTTATAGAAGTTTTTCTGAATATTTCTGTAGCTTTCGTTTTTCCTGCCAAATGGTCCATCTTTACAAGTCAACGATCCTTAATTCAAACTGGTTACGTAATCAATAAAACAACATTTTTAGATTTGATTAAACATTGGGCACCGGAAAAAGTTGAACGGATTAAAAAACTATTGCGATCGTTTGTTATATCTGAATTTGTGTCTGTAACAATACCGATAAGTAGTTTCGTTTTCGTTGCATTGTGGCATAATTTCAACGGACCTAGAGTTACCTTATCAAGAACTACCTCCACACTTCTACCTATGACAACACCTTACTATGAAATCTGTTTCGTTATCCATGTATGTTTCTTATTTTCTTCGGCTTTTAGTATTATTGTCATAGATTTTTGGTTTGTTTTCCTCATTTTTATGTATAGTGAGGTTTGTAACTGTGCTGTAAAAATTTTGGAGGTCCAAAAAGAAGGCGATGTGCCTTATGACATTCGCCTGAATGATGCGCTGCGAAAATTTTATAAAATTCACGTGATACTAACAGGGTAAGTAAATATCGATACTTAGTAGCTTAGCTTTTGGGTATCTTTAATCTTCTTTTTCTTAGTAAAAACCATTGCTTTAATAGAAAAGAAGAAATTTCAAACATAAAGTGACCAGGTTTTTTATCTATTAGGACCCCTGAGCTGAACCAGAATCTTTTTCACCTAGTTGTTGTTGATAAAACAGACTATTTAGTATCTTAGTATTATGTATCTACCGCTTACATTTATTTTAGCCTTATTTTTGCATTTTTTGTATATGTTTAGAAATTCTACTTAATACTTTTCGTTTCGATAGTCTTTTGTATTTAGAATAGAATAGAATAGAATTTAGTTTATTCAAACCAACACACGACATATTAAACACACAAAGAATTAAACAATAAGAGATAGTTACAGAGAATAGTGAAACAATTAGTAAACAATAGGACATAGTTACAGAGAATAGTAAATACAAATAAAAGACAGAATCAATAATAGCATCTGAGAAGTCGTGTGTTGCCCGAATGGTTAAAGCCTCGGCATGTGCTGCTGATACGCACGCACATCTGTAGCGCTGGTCTTCCGGCCGCACCCTGTGTGTGGCTTTTCCGCTCCCAAGGAAGCTCCGCGGCTTGGTCACCAAAAGAAAAAATATATAAATATAATAGACATAATCTATTTCATTTCGATTAGTTGAAATAAGACTCTGTTTGCAGTTTATGAGAAATCTAGCTGTAATCTGCAACTTCGTCTGCGTAGAATTCTTACATCGAGTAGTTTTCATTTCTAAAAGATAATTTCTTAATTTAAAAAAATGCTCAACATAAGTCACGGTTCAATACCGGCACTATTTGTTGCCATACGATCATCTCCTATTTTCAAAAGAGCTGCCGCATTTTGTTTATCATTGCATAATGAAAAAATTTGTAACTATGCAGTTGTACTCGCATATTTGTAGTCGGACAAATTCTTTCAACATGCTCTATATTTATATTTGCTTTCAAACATGCATTTATTTAATCTGCCAGCTTGCCTCTAGTGATCGCCGGTAGAATCTGCCTAAAATCGTCAGCTAACAGTACCACCTTCTCTCCCATGATACTATGGTTTCTCTAATATCTTTCATAGCCCGATATAGTGCTTTTACCGCTCCTTTGTGAGACGTTGTACTTCATCCCAAACCACATTGTTCAAATGCAGTTTAAGAACTGAATGTGCCATTCGGCCACCATTAAATACGGTAGAAACTATTTCAGAGGAGGCAAAAACACCTCCTTTATGTTTGCGAATTTGGGATGAAAGACATGTTTTATAGAAATCGGAATAAAAAGTCCTTTTTCTATGTCCTTTTCCAATGTTTCATCTATCTCTATACCAAAATTTATCAAAATCAGTTAAGCGGTTAAAAAGCCGTGAAAACGTAACAGACAGACGGACAGACATAGTTACTTTTGCATTTATAATATTATATATAGGAAGAATTGAGCGGTATTAAATATTTAGCAGGGATAGTTAATTAAATAAATGTCGAAGCAATTACGGAATTGCATGGTAGAAACACGTAACAGAGGTAAGGCGTCAAAAGATAAATTAATTTGATTGGATAATAACCACTGCAATTTTATGGCACAGTTGTGAAGAAAAATCTTTTTAAAATATAAGACATATTTTTGAAGATGTTTTTTTATTTAATGTTACAAAAAGGGAACTTATAGCAGATAGATCCCAGCAGAATTGGCCTTCAAATTTTTGGGCAGTCATCTTTTTGTCATTTCATGTTTGTGTCTACAAGACACCAACAAGGGCTTGAGACGTGGGTTAAAATTTTAAGTGTTTATTGCGTTGTTGCAAAATTTCCACGGAGCTAGAGCTAGATTATTAAGGATTACATCTACACTTCTCAGCTTTGACAACTCCTTACTATGAAATCTGGTTCATTATCGATTTTCGTTTCTTATTATCTTCGGCTTTCAGTATATTTTTTTTTTAGTTTCTAAAGTTTTATTATGTTGATTAGTTATTTATTTTATGATAGGCAAGCTATAAATCTTTTGAGAAACTTGATGGAAATCTCTATCACTTTCTAATACATAAAATCTTACCAGTTTCCAAATCAATTTGTGGAATTGATATTCTATTATTTATTCACTAATACACTATTTATAAATTACATAAGATAACTTTAAAATTACATTAATAAAAAACTATTCATTTAGTATAATTGTTATCGATTTTTGGTTTGTTTTTCTCATTTTTATGTATTCTGAGGTTTGTAACTGTGCTGTAAAAGTTTTGGAGGTACAAAAGACCGGTGATGTACCTTACAACATTAGCCTAAATAATGCTCTGAGATTTTATTATAAAATACACGTGATACTAACATGGTAAGTAAATTGTAGGCGGAGGTTTTAAATGTTTGCTCGGACACGAACGGATGGCTTTAACGCTGTCCTTCGTAAAAAAGTAGCATCATTGGTTAGGAGGTTAAGGGAGAGTAGCAACAGCATCCTAAAAATGGAGGCAGATGATCCGCACGGACGTGTGTTTAGGCATTTTGATCGAGCGATGGCCGCCGTAGAAAACCACTCGGGCGGTAATCGCTTGATTAATTTGTCTACACGGTACGTGAAATTTTAATTTATTTTTTATTTTTCTAGTTTTTAATTATTTTATCCTATTAATGCCTACTAACATAGTTTTCGTAAGTTTTTGTACTAACAACATATGGACTGTAATTGTCTGAAATAAATGAATTTGAATTTGAATTTGAATTTAAAAGTGTCGAGACTGAATACCTTTTACGATGTAATAAAAAATGCTTCAATAGAAAATAAGAAATCATGAAAATGAAGTGGCAAGCTATCTATTGGGACCTCCCAACATAACCAGAATCTTTTCCACCTAGTTGTTTTTTAAACTTACAATACTTTTGACAATTTCAGTTATTTCGATTTGGTGCAACAAATATTCAAGTGGTTGATCCTAATTCCGATGATGGCTATGGTTGAGCTCACTTGCCTATTTCTGCTTACAATAAAGACTACTCAGGTACAATAGAAAATAAAAGACATTTTGATTCGAATAAAGACGCCACTGAGTTACTGATTTGTTTCTTTAATTTTCAGTCTTTCAACATGCAGTTGACATCTGTCTTAATACCGGCGATTGTCGAAATATTTGCATATTGTTGGTTGGGCGAACATATTAAAACTAAGGTAAGATAAATTTATCATTGTCCAAGTAATACTTGATGCTTGTAATCTGCAAGCCACTAAGAACTATTTACGACCGCTTTTCTCGCTTAGATCTCATAGCTTTTTAAAAACTTTAAATTTCAGGCAAACGACATAAAAATGGCGTTGATATATTTTGACTGGACGAGCATGAGGGTGAAAGATCAGAAAAATTACCTAATAATTTTCTGCTATATAAACAAAGATGTTAGCATTGAAAGTGCGATCGGAATCGATCTGTCTTTGTTAACAATGAGTTCTGTAAGTAACTGAAAACAAAATAAAATCTATAAAAACGCAAAACCTAGGTTTAAAAATTATATATTATAAATGTTTGTCTAGATCGGTTGTAAAATACGATCTGAAGAGGTATACATACAGATGAAAGGAATTTTTGTCACTTGAAGCAATATGACTGTTCGCTCAACAAATAAAACAGTCACTACACATTTATTTATTGTTTTTTACTTTGTTGCAGATTTTTAAGATGAGTTATCAAGTATTTACTGTTATTAATACAATGGATATATAGAACAAGTCACAAATAACTTTAAAAATCACAAAGATTAATATTATTTATGTAGATTTAAAGCATTACATTATGGCACGCTTGAATATTGTAACTAGTTTTAAAACACAAAAATACATTTCCTTTTAAAGCGAAGGAGTTTTTTATTCAATACTAAGCTTTAACTTGAATTTTTTTTCTTTTTGCTGTTGTATGTTTTAATAGTGTGATAAAATTCGTTCAATCGTCTTTTGTTTTCCGTTTTGATCGTCTTTTCTTATTAATCGTACTAATATTATAAAACTGAAGAGTTTGTTTGTTTGAACGCGCTAATCTCAGGAACTACTGGTTCGAATTGATAAAATCTTTTTGTGTTGGATAGTCCATTTATCGAGGAAGGCTAATTTTATTTTGATATTTACACGAGACCGTGACTTACGCGGGTGAAACCGTGAAGCGTTGCTAGTTTAAGATAATTCATCAATGGATATTTGATGTTTTACTTCATCAGCTTTTTTGACAAATATTATAAATGAATGAGTAGAGCGGGTTACGTTAGAGGTTTCGTTTAAACTTGGCTGCTTCGTTATAATTTACACTCAAGTCGATTCCGAATTCGTTTTTTATTATCTCGATTACAATTTCAATAGTAGTGGCAATATAGTCCTCGTGAGCCTTGAAGTAGAAGGTAATTCGAACTCTTGGATCGTTTGCACACTGCGGGGACCATACACAACGGCGAACTTACGTGCCGACCTCGCACTACTGAAACTACCTGAAACTATGTTTTTTCATAATCTACTGAGATATGCGAGTTTTGTACCTGTTTTTCATAATTTAAGCGAGATTTTGAGGTAAAATTTAGTTTTAGACTGTTTTGGAATTGTGATGGAATGTTCTTAAGTTTTAACTTCATCATGTTTATTCTGGTGTTAATACTATTAAGAGTAACTATTTGAAAGTGGAAATATCTGAAATTAACCTTACCTATATAATTTAATAACATTATATAGGTATATACTTCATACAATATAATAAAAAACATAAAAATAAAGGGGATAACTAAAAACAGCGCACTCCGGGAGTGCAGGCAGAAGTGAAAACTGTATATCTGTGTAAAATCTCATCTGTCGCGCTGTATATCTGTGTAAAATCTCATGTGTCAAATCTCATCTGTCGCGAGAACGGGTGAAAATGCTCACCCACAAAAGTGCCCAACGCGCCATAAGAAGTTTTCACTTCAAAAACTTCGCAAGTAGTTTTAAGTTTTTTTATCCCATCTATTCATTTGATAACCGCCGTTTTGTTACACTCCGCTATGGATTCAAAACAGTGCCGCTGTAAAATAATATTTTAGCCCTGTATGATAGTTTGTGTATGGTACTTCTTCACGCAAAAACTACTGGACCGATTACAATAAAACTTGGTGTGTAGATAGATAGATAGATAGCTGGAGACCTGGATTAATACATAGGTTTTATCTCGAAATTAACATGCGATCCAGGCGGGTGCTATCGCGAAGCTAGTATATTACTATAATGAATATCTGCCGACATAGTTGGCACAATGGTCACCATGCCGAACTGCCAAACACAGGGGAACAAGTATTTATGCTTAGACATTTGTCTGTCGTCTGGTTGTTTCTATGTTATAAGTATATATTTACAAAAGAAAAGTATATAAGTAGTATATCCGTTGTCTAGCACCCATAACCCAAGTCTAGTTACTTAGTTTGAGACTAGATGGCGATGTGTGGAATGTCCTGCAATATGTATGTATGTATAATGCAGAAAATATTGTAGGTACGTAATCGCAATTAGTTAGTGTCGCTTAGTAGTTTCATTTTAGTACAATTACCCAACGTAATATTTTTTCATTGGAGGGCCAATTAAAAATACTAATTAAGTAGGCTCCTATCCTAGAATTGAGTCTCTTCGCCTGTTTGTTAAACATTTTTCAAAATATTTTTTCTTTATAATTTAACAGTGTTTTTTTCTCCTGAAAATTCTTAGAAAAATTATCTCCTATTGTACTTCATTCTTTTGCGCGAAATTGTATCCAAAAATACGTTTCAAAACAAAATTGTATAGCTACATCTCCACCTACTAATCTTAATTCACATTCTTAACATTGCTCTTACGTTGGAGGAAAACATTGTGATGAGACCCGATGCTTAGTTGGCTTCAGAGGTATTGACGAGCTGTTTCCTCTGGACACGGTCGACTAAGATGAGAGGATAGAATAGAATAGAAATAAGTTTATACATGCCAGAAAAAAGTTACACACAGAGAGAATAACCTAAAATACTTAACTATACATATATACAACTAAATACAAAAGTTGATGTGCATATGACGGTGCACAGACGACCCAGTTGGCACGACGGTCACCATGCCGGACTGCCAAACACAGGGTTGTGGGTTCGATTCCCGCATCATACAAGTATTTATGCTTAGATATTTGTCTGTGGTCTGGTTGTTACTATGTATTATAAGTATATATTTACAAAAGAAAAGTATATAAGTAGTAAGTATATCCGTTGTCTAGCACCCATAACATAAGTCTAGTTACTTAGCTTGGGGCTAGATGGCGATGTGTGGAATGTCCTGCAATATTTATTTATCATTATTATTTATATGTATACAATTCTACCCTGAAAAGGCTCGAGCTCGGCAATATGCTACAGATGATAGCTGTAGCGCTTATTTTCAGCAGAAGCCTGAAGTGACACACGGACGAAGATAAGCACTCATAGTTTATATTAAGATAAGCACTCATAGTTTATATTAAGATAAGCACTCATAGTTTATATTAAGATAAGCACTCATTGTTTATATTAAGTTTAAAGGTACTGCAAGCCTACTGATTCATGTTCCAGGCACTACAATGCCCGGCATCATATTGTATAGCATGAGTTAAAGTTGCTGGCACTGTATAAAGTAAATAAATAAACATTGCAGGACATTCCACACATTGCCATCTAGCCCCAAGCTAAGTAACTAGACTTGTATTATGTACCTAGATAAGATGTTAAATTCCAATATTTATTATATTATATCTCAATTCCCATTCTAACTAGAACCATAGAATAAATAATAGTATTTACTAAAGTTGGAACACTGAAGAATATCGCTGGAGTGAAATGAAATTAACTGTCTCCAGAGGGTTTCAGTTTACGAACCTATTTAGAACCTGCCATTTTTAAAGATGTTTAATATGACTAATATTAGATAGAGATGATATTTGAACTCTTTATTTAAGTTTCTAAGAACATTTAACTTAACCCGTGCCCCTTAAACAGGATCAATACAATCATTAGTAAGGTCTTGCACAACAAAAAACGGAGTGGGAGGTGTTAGGTTTTATTTTCGTTACGGAATTTTTGTATTCGGTCGCCGCGCTAAAAGCCCGCTATAAAAGCTATGCAATAGCTTAATAAATGTTTAAGACCTTAAACATGATTAACCAACTTTTAAACTGATTGTATAATATCAACCTAATACCTTTAACTAACCATTTTTTTAACCTAACCTATTACTAGCGACCCGCATCGGCTTCGCACGGCTATATTATGCATGTATTATACATATAAAACTTCCTCTTGAATCACTCTATCTATTAAAAAAACCGTATCAAAATCCGTTGCGTAGTTTTAAAGATTTAAGCATACATAGGGATATAGGGACAAAGGGACAGAGAAAGCGACTCTTATGTCTGTAGTATTAGGTATAGTTGTTATTAGCACTTCGCTATTTATTCCGAAATTTTCAAAATCATAATTAGCCAACGGTTTATTCCAGGACTACAATTATCTACTTATATTTTCGTAGGTAGCGATATTTTGCTTTTTTATAAGAAGGATTTAAACTTCTTTGTTTGGACCAGCAATGTTTAATACAGAGAGAAATGGTTTTCATTAATTCTAATTGAAATTTTCGCTCATTTTGTTGTAGGAGTTTATAGCCAAGTTATTGCCTAGTTATTGCTTGTTTACTGCTTCTAGGAATACTCGTTGAAATAACAGTTGGGTAGAGGTAATTGTATGAAAATGTGGACTTAATTATTGCAAATAAAATAATAAATTAGCATTGAAAGTGAAACGTCCCACAGAGCACCATCTAGCTCTGAACTAAGGCATTAGATTTCTAATATGTCTTCAGAATCTATTTTGTAACAGAAAGAATATATTTAAATCACTACATAGAATAAAACAAAGTCGCTTTTTCTGTCCCTATTTCTCTTTGACTGCTTAAATCTTTAAAACTACGCAACGGATTTTGATGCGGTTTTTTTAATAGATAGAATGATTCAAGAGGAAGGTTTATATGTATAATATAGCCGTGCGATCAAGGTATGTATCTTTATATGTATTTTACTATCGCGGTCAGCTTTCGAATTAATCAAATTCACTTCGAGTTGGCCACTGCACTTACAATGTTCAAGTAAATTCAACTACAAAGGCCGCATTCACTAACAATACCTACTTTGTGATTGTCTTATTACTTTGTAGTGACTTTTATTTGTTTAGTTGATTTTTATACACTTGCACTGGTGGAATTTTTGTGGCGATTTGAATTGGGGAACTCGGCAGCGTCGGAAACCCAGCTAAGTTAAGACACAATTGTATTTCCACTTTTCCGCATCTTTAACACCATAATTCTTTATGACAGAAAATGACAAAAAACCCCGTTAAAACTTCTTCTTCTGGTGCCTCTCCGACCAACGAAGGTTAGCAGTCAATTTGGAATATTCTTCTCTATTTCTAGCGAGGCGAAAGAGTTCGGCTGCACTCGCTATCCTCGTCCACTCCCGGATGTTACGCAGCCAAGATTTTTCCCTCCGACCGACACGTCTTTTGCCCGCGACTTAAAGCTTAGTATAGCAATAATCCAGCGTGATTTCGTGTAGTCTTTTTTGATAATTGTAATGCGCAAAGTCAACATTAATATTTGTTTGCTACCAGTTATTCTAACAACTAAGTTGTGTGTAAATTGTTTAAATTGGCGCAGATACACATTTTACGCATTTTTTACTACGTTTGCAATTTCAGACCGGGAGATTTGTTTGTTAGAACGGCTTATTCCGAAAAAGGCCAAAATACCTACAAATCTATTGTTCTTAACTTTTGACGTTTACACAAGTATGATAATGTCTAACCAGCCTGGGAAATATTTACTATTATTCATCCAATTTGGACTGCAGCTTTCAACTAAGCGTAAAAATGACTTTAAATATATCCGTAACCGATTGAAGCAAGCAGGGTGTTAAAGAATTATAATTGTTATATTTTTAATTTAGCTGACTATTCATTTGTATTAAATCAGCGGAAAAACATTAGCTTGCGATGCAGAAGGTTGCAGGTTCGATTTATGTACTAATGGTGTTTCTATATTATTATGTAGGTACCTATAATGTGTAAAAATGTGTATGTAATATTTACAAAAGAAAATTATTAAGTACTAGCGACCCGCTCCGGCTTCGCACGACTATATTATGAATGTATTATACATATAAACCTTCCTCTTGAATCACTCATCTATTAAAAAAAACCGCATCAAATCCGTTGCGTAGTTTTAAAGATTTAAGCATACAAAGGGAAATAGGGACAGAGAAAGCGACTTTGTTTTATACTATGTCGTGATAATATATCCGTTATCTGGCCAACATAACACAAGCCTAGTGGCTTAGCTTGGAGCTAAATAGCACTGTATGCATTGTTCTTAAATATTCATTTATTTACTTAGGTATAAAATACCACAACTGTGAAACGAAAAAGTGAAATCGTTAACAGAATATCAAGACCGACCATCTTAAAGTCGGGCAAGTAATTATTTGCAGTCGCTTTGGCTAGTGCATTTCCAAGTTAGACTAGCGTTAAGCCCCGACGTCGTTCGGTAATCTCCTTGCGATTTTATCAATGTCTCAACAGAGTACGGTAATTAACAATAGGGGGATATACGACGAGGTAAGTTTAAACTCTAATCGGGATCATTATTCGTGAATCGATTAGGGATTTATATAGGACTAGCTGAGCCCTGCTGTTTTACCTGCGTTAGTGTCGATCCCGTTAAAAAACGGGATAAATAATAGCTACAGATCGTCTCGTAGCGAGGCCTCGCATTAACGCAGACAAGAATTCAGTTTTATGTATATAGTAGAGAAGCCATATTATAGTAGTTGTCGTTATAAAACTGTCCAGTCCTACAAACTTCGTAAATCAGCGTCTTTTTGTCAATTGGCCTCCCTACCAATAGTAGGTATACCACGGCCTTTCCGACGCTCTTCATAACTACTTATTTCACAATTTAAATTATAATTACAATATAAATGATTTACATTATTTTTATATTGCTTTCCACGTCACTATTATGCGTCCGAGATTGTTAGGGCCTCTACGGGCGATATGACCAAAGTATTGAAGCACACGTTGTGAGGATACGTTGAAAGTCTTGATGATTGTGCTAACTGCAGCTCTTTCAGAATGGAGACATGTGCAGTGAGAGGACCAAGGTATCCGCAAGAGACGGCGCCAATAACCTAAAGCAGGGTAATAGGAGTAGGGTGTAGGTTTGTTATTACTCATTCATAAACCTGTCTGTTATGTGTCCCATACCACGGGGCTTTGGAGCCCCGGACCTTTGGAAGGCATGCATAGAGCTGAAGCCAACACGTAGAGGTCCTTTATAATAACAAGTTTAATAGCAAAGTATTATGTGGACACCAATCCAACGATTGTCTCTGTCTGCACTATACAATGCAGCAAAGGACAACCTCTGGTTTGAATAGAACTATTATTGATAACTAGAGCAGTACTTGGGCTACTGCAATGGGATGGTATTAAGAAACTATAGATACTGCCGTAACACAATGTCCAACAAGAACGTAAAAATGACAGGCGAAGACTCGCCAACTCTCAGACTTTAACCATCTTATTTTTACTCTTTGCATTTCCGCGGCTTCAATACTATTATAGAATCTAGCGTACTTGTATTGTACTTTATCAATGGTTGGAGAGGTTAACCAAACTGTTGATACTCTTTAATTTAGCAATTTAACATAGGTATATATTACACATACATGATAGACAGCAGCTAATCAACTTTAATAGGCACAACCACAGATCTAGGTTAGATTATATTGAAATTACAGACATTGTGGTAATTCAACTAGGCATTGATGTCACCCATCTATCATGCGACTTCAGGCTAACTAACCGAATTACACAAATTATTGTAGACCGAGAGATCACTGTCAAAAATATAGATAATCACATTAAGAATATAATGCGGTCAGATCATTTAGGACAGACTAGCTTGTAATGATTTTAATATTCATTTTTAAGTTCTCCAGACTCTTTTTTTATTTACTTTTTTATTTCTTTCTTCCTTTATTATAAGTATGTATAGATAGTGAGTTAGCCTCCACTAAGTAAGTCTGGAACTATTTTTCTTGATAAAAAATTCCGAAGTCCTCTTTATTTGTCTATTGTTAACATTTATTTCTTGTGATTTTTCATTTTAATTTATATGTAACTTGTGTATCGTTAAGATTTATTCTTATAAGTTTAGGTTATATTTATTTTTTCATTTTAATTTAGTAGGTATACGAAATAATCTACCTAACAGGTTTTTCTTTTAAATGAACTTTGATTTGATTTACAATTTCTATTTCTATAATGTAATATTATGCTTGTATATGAATGACCGTTATTAATGTAATTTAATAATGACTTTTCTTAATTTTGTTTTTTCGTAAAGTCCCACTCAAATTACTAGACTGCATTGTACCAATTCAACTTGCGGCATCAGTCAGACTAACTAACCAAGTTAAATAAATTACTGTAGCCAAGAGGTCACTTCAAAAATTAATACTGTCTTAACTTTATGACTACTGTAGACCTAACTAATGACACATAAGTGAGGTATAAATTGCGTCTGCCATGGTTATAATATCTAAAGAATAAAAAAATATTTTTATAATAAAATTTGTTACCTTCATCAAAACCAATAGAGTTAATGTTGTCTGAAACTTTTTGTAATATAAACCTTACATTGTACTGTTTCGCTGATATACTATTTTCAGTGTGGCAGAAAACTACATATTCCATTTACACGCATATAAAGACATAAATTGGCAACACATGGAAAAATTGAACCCAAGGCCCAACACTAGAAATATTAGGAAATTGCTAAACCTTTTTTTATATCTATTTGATATCTTTATTTTATATCCTTGCGATTACCTAGGCAGTAAAACGAAAATAAACCTTCTTTTATTTGTTCTCTATAGTTTTAGATTGCGTAAGTCCTTCTCTTAGTTTGAGTGGTGATATTTTATTAAATAAATGGCAACGCCTCAAGGTTTTACCTGCATATTGAATAAAGAATAACGAAATATCAGAGCGAGCAATCTTGTTCTAAATCTAATCTTAAATAAGTAATGATTTGTCGTCAATTGTTGCTGCTCAAAGTGTAGGTATGTGAAAAATGAAAAAAATCACAAGTTTTTTCTGTATTCTTCTCTTTGGTAGTTGCATTCCAAAGACATACATCCTTAGTTTTAAGACAACCCAGTGTGAAAGCAATTTTGCACTTTGACACTAAATATTTATCGAAAATAACATTGCTTTCATTTTTTTGCAATTACTATACGTACATAGAAAGAAATAGTAAAGCAGACGAAATAGTCGTGATAATCTACATTGTAACTCATAGTCGTGTAACTTACTAGTAAATCACGATCCCGCGGGTATTACGGGATCAAAAGTATATCCTTCTTCATGCCCTAAACTATCACTATGACGATTTTTATCCAAATCGGTCCAGTCGTTGGACCGGGAAGAAGGAACAAACAAACAAGCAATTATATAAACAAACTTTCGGATTTATAATATTAGTTAAGATAATGACTGATATAAAACGTCAGTGAGCTCTGCGACTATAACTAAGCAAGGAGCTAGCCGGCCGGTACCACGCAATGGCGCAACATCGCACACCGTCACCCCCGTTCGTCGTCGCGTCGCTAACAATGCCAGAGAATGTTAATTGCTGTCGTTTGTAGCGAGACACTGATAAATGTTGAGGCTTGTCACTTGGAGATTTTGGTCTACGCACTGGGTATAAAATACGCGGTGGTTTTGTAACATTGGCAGATTGCGAAAGTTAAAGTCAAAATTCTTGATTCATTTGGAATCATACAATTTACATGTACTTAATCACATTAAAACGTCCTAACAACTAAATTAGAATGAGCCTTCGGAACGCGCTCACTAATGAAATTAAACAACATGAAACTCATTAGCTTTTAAGAGAGAATAAAGTGGGTAACGTGGCTTAGATTTGTAAAAAAAAGTTTTTTAGGAGTTAAAAAAGTCATATTAGTTCAACTATTCTACAGCCTTGAATTTATTTATTTTTAATAAAAATAATTGTCAACGAATTATTTCAAGGAAATTTATGATGGGTTCATATTACGCGTTCACGCAACACTTACATAAATTGAACTGAAATAATATGAAATGCAGAACTTTTGAAATGGTTTATTCTAATTTTATTATGTGATATTTGGTACCTACTATGCTTTTGGGTATATGGTTATATGGTAACGGTATAAAGTCCTAATATCATGACAGTATAAAAAGAGCGCTTACCTGTATAGGTATGCCAAATTGGGAATAGTACATAAGTTATATTGAAAAAAACAGAACGAGTTTAAATTCACCGAGGGACAACAACTTTTTTATAATGGGTGAAAAACCTCAACTACAATCTGACCCAGTGCGTAGAAATATTCCCATGATCTTGTCTTGAATTTAATCTCGCAGATGGGATGAGATTCACCGCAAATATCTTAGTAATTTGATCGCATGAGAGCAATATTTTATAGCGGAAATAAAAAACGCCACTTGAAACTTATTAAACTCTGTATACAACTCTGTTTAAATAAATAAATTTATATTGCAGGACAATGTCATGTAGCCACGAGCTAAGCAACTAGGATTGCGTAATGTTAGCCAGATAACGGATAGAATGCGTATGGAATTCGGATTTATAGAAGAGAATGGAGAATGACAATCCTGTGCAGCACTATTTCAACATTATAACAACGTAACCTGTGGATTGAACCCACGTCGGTTGGTGTAACGGGTGGCAGCTTATACCACTCACACAACTAAATACATAGCTAACATGTTGAAAATAATAATCACACTGAGTACTTTTAATTCAAGTATTTAAGTTTGTGTGTAACGTCTATTAGAAGAAGGTCGTAACTCCAATACTTGTTGATAGTATTTTGTAGCTAACTGATCATTTACTTATGACCCATACTGTACCTACACTTTTTTTTAATGAATAAATACTGATTAAACATACAGGGGAGAAACACACAGACCAAATAAATACTTGTTTACAAAAACAAATATCTGTACGCAAATATTAATTCATCGGCAGGAATAGAACCGACAACCTTCTGCGTCGCAGGCGAGACTTCTCCCACCACAATCTTAAGATTTCCAAACACATTTTGAGGTGGTCGTCAACGGAAAAAATCAACTTTATTTAGAAATTTTCATTCAATTTTATTTTAAAATACTAAAAATAATATTCACCTTCGTGTGTTTGGCGACGTCGGGGTCGGCCACGAAAGCGTTCGCGAGACGACCTCGACCGCCTCGAGCCTCGTCCTGGACCGCGACCGATGGGGGGAGATAGGGGCGACCTTTGTCTAGCAGTGGGATACTAGGGGTTGGATTTAAAAATATATTTAAATATCTGAAAAAAAGTTTTTTTTGATTCTACTAATTTCGCACCATCTCGCATACTCATAATCAATCCAACAGGGGCCGACGATTAGCATCGAGTCTCGTTACGTCGCGCGATTTTTCGTACATGTTTGTAAAAAGCCTTATCTCATATTTAAAGCTGTATTGTGTTTAAATGATGCGAATAATAAAATGAGAATATATTTTTGTAGCGTTTGCATTTTGGTGCAAAATTAAATTTTGTGTTAAACAGTTTCAGTTGTGGAAGCAAATAAGTATTAAAATTGCACTGTATTAATAATATTTTACAATGTTTTTGTTATTTGAAAATAAATAAGTAAATAGATAAACAAATGAGTTGATAATTGTTTTTTTATCACAGTTGCTCATAAAGTGGATCTTATTAAACCACTTTTAGGCTCATAATGCAATGTTTTATGCACGCGTGAGTTATAATAACCAACTAGTGCTATAATGTTATCCCGATAAGTTAAATACATACCTATCTTACTGCTAATTACATGTTAGGTAGATGAAACATTCTTAATTTATCTGGGTTATACTTGCTGTTTTGATGTATAAAAAAGGTAGGTACCATCAAAGAGTTTTTAACCTAGCAAAAATTGTTGTCTCTAAAGTCGGTTTATGAACGAAAATTTTACGTGATAACGTCAGAAAACAATAAAAAATTAAGCTTTGTTTTTGCTTTAAGATCATAAATATATTTTTTTCCTTAACATTATATTCTGTTTTTAACCCCCCACGCAAAAACAAATGGAAAAAAACCCTAAAAAATATTGTATGTCAGATGAAGCTGTATAGGTTAAAAGTCTTTTGCCTGGCGTTTCGAGAGTATAATTAACAAAAAAATATTGCCTAAAAAAATTGTAAACATAGACTTATCATATCACAAATACTTATTTTGTTAATTATTATTTTCTTTTCTTTACAAGTATTTTCTTTTATTCGCAACTATGATAAAGAACGTCGTACGATACGCGTGTGGAATCGATCTTTGCATCTCGGCTCGCGTTCCGCTCGCGCGTTTAAACCGCCTCTATGCAAAGATCAATTTTCCACACTTATATCGTAATGTACTATATCATTTTAGTGTAAGCCAGTGCCATCTAGCGCCAAGTTTACCAACTAAGTTTCTGTTATGGTAGCCAGATAACGAATAATACTATTCTTATTAACTTTAATTTTGTAAATACTTAGTACTAGCGACCCGCCCCGGCTTCGCACGGCTGTATTATGCATGTATAATATCTAAAAACCTTCCTCGTTAATCACTCTGTCTAGACAAAGACAAACACGTAGATTTGGTACATTAAATTTAATATGCGTTTACAGAGTCTAGTTTAAAATTATATTAACCATGTATGAGTGGCACTACCATCGCGGGCAGGGATGGCGCAGGTAAGAGAGAGCGAATATTCACAGTAGTCCCCTCTAACCCTGTCCCCCGGGGTGACGGCTGGAAATTGTCTTCCCGGTTGTCACCGGGGGGCCGGACCGGAGCGACGTTCGAGCGAGCCGCGAGCAGGTCACGTGGTCCAGCCTGGACGGGTGGCAAGTTCACGTCGGTCTTTGCGTTCGTGGGGCGAACACACTCTATTTCTTAAAAAAAAAACCGCATCAAAATCCGTTGCGTAGTTTAAAAGATCTATGCATACAAAGGGACATAGGGATATAGGGACGGCGAAAAGTGACTTTATTTTATACTATGTAGTGATGATAGTGATTATGCATGTTAAAGTCAACTACAACTACGTCAGCTGTCAAACGTGGATGACCCTTTGGGTACGGAACTCTAAAAATCACTACATAGTATAAAACCAAAGTCGCTTTCTCTGTCTCTATTTCCCTATGTACGCTTAGATCTTTAAAACTACGCAACGGATTTTGATGCGGTTTTTTTTAATAGATAGAGTGATTCAAGAGGAAGGTTTATATGTATGACGGAAGAGGTGTTCCATGGACTTAAAGAATATCGGTGACATCAGCAAAGCTGACGTCACCAATCTCATCGTCCACTTGACGACTCTTCGGTTAGTAGTTTTTGTAAGTGGTTTTTAGTTAGAAATATTAATGACGTCAGTGAAGCCGACGTCATCAGGTAGACCAATCTTCGATTAGGAGCTTCGTCTTCAAATAGTAGCTTCGATGGTGCTGAGTAGAAACCGCAGGTTGTAGGGAGGTCCGCTCGGTCTGAAGTCTGGCGCTGGAATGGCTTTCCTACTGTTTTGCGGCTGTATTTATAGTGATTTTGTGTTTAAGTCAATTGAATGTTTTTCAAACACTAGAATCTTGTTTTTAATAGTTAAATTCAATGTAAATCGATCTATCAATTAAATTCTTAACTGTTTATTATTGTAGTTTAAATTAACCGTTAGTTTCAAGAATTATTACAACGAAATGAAAACATGTTATTGCAAAACAACAATATTGTTTTGAATAATCAATAATTTCATGAATTCTAGATGAAAGTTAGTTTTACCAGTCAAAGTTTAGGTCAATAATCATAATTGCGCCGATACGGCCATTCTGACAGGCGGTGCGCGCTCTGCACCAGCCTGGTAAGAAAAGTTGTTGTTTTGGAAGGTTATTTTAGCAAAAATTGTTATTGGGTCTTCGAAGGGTTTCATAGGTTCTGAAAGAAATGTTTATTAGATTCTCGAAGATTTTTGTAGGTTCTCGAAGATTTTTTTAGGTTCTCGAAGATTTATGCAGGTTCTCGAAGATTTATGCAGGTTCTCGAAGATTTATGCAGGTTCTCGGCGAGTCTAAAGTTTTAGTACTGAGTTTGAAAAGTTGTTGTTCATACTCACTGAGTCTGAACAGTTCTATTGGGTTGTCGCAGATGCTTGAAGAGTCTGAAAAATTTAAGTAGTTCCTCGTAGATTCTTGGAGTTGTGGAGTTTGTCTAACATCTGCCGATACGGTTTCCTAATTACCAAATTGTGGAGCAAAACAATGTTAGTGGTCGGGGAAATGCCAGTGATTCGATGAACTGTGCAACTATAAGTATTGCAAGTTGTAGTTCATTACATCAAGTGTGTTATGCCACAGCTTGATTTCGTATAGTTCTTAATCATTATAAAGTAAAACGAAACGCAAAACGAAGTTAGTAGTCGTGAAACTGCCAGTGATTTGATGAACTGTGCAACTATACGTATTGCAAGTTGTAGTACATTACATCAAGTGTGATATGCCACATCTTGATTTCGTATGGAAAAAGCTATGCTCGAGATTTTCAAGTAAGAAGAATACTTCAGATCAAAGATCACAGTTAGGGACATAGTTAACGTGATTGTTAAGCGTAAGTAGATATTGCACAATGAGCTACGAAAGGTGGACGCTAAGACTGCTTAAGTAGCTCCACGAGCACATTATTGGGATAGACCACCAATGACTTTAAAAGACTCAAGAAGATACTAAAAGACTGCATACGGCTATGATTGAACGTCAAAGGTTCAAGACGGTTGGTAGTGGAAAAAGATGATGGAGACCTACGTCCCAGATTAAACAAGGAAAGGCTGATACAGTGAGATGGATGAAGTTTTTCAGTCTGCGCATTCGCTCGGCTTATTCCTGATATTATGCAATTTTGAGGTTTCTGTAATTCAATTTGAAATTAGTGAACGTTGCCTTCTAAAAAGTACATTGAATGTGTGCTGGTTTCAAATTTTCTGCAAGTAATAGTGACTTTTAGAGTCTTTTTAGTTTCTGTAGGTTTAAACCATAAGGGGTTCTTCTGTGGTAATATGATACCTAGGTGTAGATGACTTGCTCTGAAATAAATACCTTTAGCGTTTAGATATTGTAGAATTCGTATTTAAGTGGGTATGCTTTATTCGAACTGATGACGCATGTTTTTTATGGTCTCGAGTTCATCCTTATTATCCAAGCTGTCCTTGGTGCATATTTTTATTTTTTATAAAACCTAGTCGTGTGGAAAATACTCAGCAATATTCGTAGATGAGTAACTGACGTCTTTTCTAAATATCTTTACATTATCATGACTCACGAGGATATCTATTCTCAGATTTGAATGTGGCGATGAGATTGTTCGATGAAATTTAGAATACTCTCGGTCAGCGCAGCTGTATGAAGGCACGAGCAAATTCAACGACCTTGGACTGCTTCTATAATTTACGGTTTTTTTTTACTAAGTAGGTACCCAAAACTTTCTCAACCCAATAAGGTGAGATTACCGTAGATAAAGGGCATAGCGGATCCAATCGATGACGTCACAGATGAATTCACTAGAAGGAAATCGAGCACCATGCCTACATGACTCGCCCAATATTACCACTATTCCGCATAATATTTTCTGAGCTTGAACATGGTAAGCGGAAGCGCAGTGGCCAGTTCCTTCGCTATAAAGATGTTCAGAAAAGACAAATAAAGAATTACGACATAGACCCTTGTGCTTGGGAGTCATTTGCTTCAAGGCGTCCGGAATGGAGGCGGTGAGTGCAGACTCAGATGTCTAAGTTTGAGGACGCGCAAAGGTGTGCTTTAGACGACAAGCGTGATCAGCTGAAGAGTAAGCCACCTTCTGCCATTGATTACAACTATGTAAACGGAGTTCTGACGTGTGCTTGCTGCGGATGAACCTTTGTAAACAAAATAAGTTACAAAAGTTACCTAAGGACGGAACATTCGAACCACAAGGGTTTTTTTTTATTTTTATTTTCTAACAAATACCAGTCACCGAAGTCGAAATCCACTAGGAGGATGATGGTGATGAAGTGATGATGACATTATTCCCTTCTGCGGGTAATGGCATAGCTATGGTCGCGCAACTTGATAAACAAACGATGAAAGTTGTAGACAATTAAGCAAAGCCTTACTTGCAAACCAAGCCGAATGCTACACTGTCTAAAAAGGCGTGACCTACATACAGCGACAGGTACATTGACATGACCACATCACTTCATCTTAATGTCTTAGGTATCACCACAAATAACTAAATTCTTCTAAATCAAGTCTATGTACTAATTGGATTTGAACAGAACCTTGTTTTCTTTTGAATGTTAAGGTCATGGCAAAATACAGTGACTATAGACAGTCGACATAATCGATACCTCAACATCTCATTTCACCATAATATTCGTTCTATGAAGACATCGCTGGTAAACAGAACTCAAGTTTTATGACCCCTAAGTATCAAAGTAAGATTGGGTCCATGTTAAGAAAACAAAAGTAGAATAATAGATAGGAACGTTGGAGTACACCATTCACTATCAGTGTACCGGCGTGGCGTCTATAAAATGAAATTTATCTACGGTAGCTCTGTGAACAGATGAAACGAACGATCGCTATTAAGCACCCTAGCAGCTGTCAAGAATCGCAGATTTAAAACCCGTGATAACTAGTCATTTAACTATACTGGGACAAAACGACCGAAGAAAGTTGTTTGCATAAGAATCATTTAGTAGATGACAGGAATTTTTACTCACAAATCGTATGTGAAGCGGGTGAAATGAATAAACAACAATTTTAACGAAAAAGAGGTTTAAACTTTCATTTAACCTTCATTCCAAAGTTGTTTGTGACGTGCCTTAACAACTCTTTACCCATTGTTCCGTAGAGTGGACATTGCTTAGTTATTTCTGTCAACTTCATTGGCATGACGCAGTGGGGTGAGTGTTGGCATATGACTCAGAACCTGACTCCACGTCACTCATTATTTAGAAGCAAAATAAGGACGCAGTTAGTCTTCTCGATATTTAATTTTGTCTAATCAATAATCTGATTCACAAAATCTCAAAGGATCCGCGTGATTTAATTAGATTTAAATCTCAAAAATACAGTGGAAGCGGAACGTGAACAGTTCTGTCTGTGGTCGAACAAAAAGTGAAGCTGTTGCTAACTTGTTTTTTAACACAAGATTGCCCTTTGTTTAAATCAAACCCAAGTATCGAAACGACAATATTATTTCGTACATCAGCAACACTGAATTTACGAAGTTTCCATGCACGATAACAGATGGCGCTTCTAACTCTGCGACAGGCATATTAACATTTGCGGTTTTTAACACAAGATTGCCCTTTGTTTAAATCAAACCCAAGTATCGAAACGACAATATTATTTCGTACATCAGCAACACTGAATTTACGAAGTTTCCATGCACGATAACAGATGGCGCTTCTAACTCTGCGACAGGCATATTAACATTTGCGGGTAGTTTTCAATATCAACATAGATATCGTGAATCTTGGAACATTTTCATCACCTTGTCCCACGGTTTGCTGTGGAAGTTTCACACACACGACGGTGGAGGCCTCTCTAAAACGAGTAAAGTCTGGATTCGAGGTTAGTGAAGCATTCACATTGAAGTGCGTTATCCTACACCTAATCAACGAAGAACAACCTTCGCTTCTCAAGTTGTGATTACTGCTGATGTAACTCGGCTGAAACTCATAATTCTCGGCGAATTGTTGGGCAAAACTAATTAATCGTCACTGCGAGAACGTGGCGCATACCGGGTCGAGCTGGTTGACTGAAGTGACACAATCGATGATGATGAAAGTGTTAATATAAGACCCTCTAAGTAAGAAGAATCGGAGCTTTCTACCTGTAACAGATGAAATGGTCAATGTGGATCAGGATTGGATGATTGTAGCTTGACGTTCTTATTATTAAATTCAGCTGGTGAAACAACAATGGTTTAACATTTCCTGTACCACTTTCAAAGCCCATCCATAAATAGATCAACGACCGATGCCGATGGTGATGCTGGAAGTTATTGGTGCCATAGGTTATGAAGCAGAACCCAGGCGGGAGCAGCAGCATGGTTACCTTGGATGCAACAGATGCCCCAGTGGTTACAGAGTTTGTTGGTTGATATCAGGTGGTATACGAGCTGATGAGGAAGTGGTTTAGGATCGGATTCCGTTCCGATCCCACTTCTGATGACGGAGGAGGTGTTCCATGGACTTAAAGAATATCGGTGACATCAGCAAAGCTGACGTCACCAATCTCATCGTCCACTTGACGACTCTTCGGTTAGTAGTTTTTGTAAGTGGTTTTTAGTTAGAAATATTAATGACGTCAGTGAAGCCGACGTCATCAGGTAGACCAATCTTCGATTAGGAGCTTCGTCTTCAAATAGTAGCTTCGATGGTGCTGAGTAGAAACCGCAGGTTGTAGGGAGGTCCGCTCGGTCTGAAGTCTGGCGCTGGAATGGCTTTCCTACTGTTTTGCGGCTGTATTTATAGTGATTTTGTGTTTAAGTCAATTGAATGTTTTTCAAACACTAGAATCTTGTTTTTAATAGTTAAATTCAATGTAAATCGATCTATCAATTAAATTCTTAACTGTTTATTATTGTAGTTTAAATTAACCGTTAGTTTCAAGAATTATTACAACGAAATGAAAACATGTTATTGCAAAACAACAATATTGTTTTGAATAATCAATAATTTCATGAATTCTAGATGAAAGTTAGTTTTACCAGTCAAAGTTTAGGTCAATAATCATAATTGCGCCGATATGTATAATACATGCATAATATAGCCGTGCGAAGCCGGGGCGGGTGGCTAGTTAAATACTAAACAAACACCATCATGTAAATGTTATTAGTTACAATAAAAAATCAACGTCAAAGCCATTCCTGTAATTAATCACGAAATTAAATTGAGTAATAACGTTTTTTATTGGCAGTAAAATAGCTGTTAAATACATAATTTACGTTCGAATACCTAAACTTTGATCGCTCAATATTGTGTTTTTTGATTACTTTGAACTGATTTAATGCTTAAGGTTCCGCTGGTCGATCGTGTTTTGCTATATAATTTGTCTATTTCGTCGCCTACATGGGCTAGATATAGACTTGTTATGTAGATTTAACTTTTGTTTTTTCAAATTCCATAAAGAATAAATGGATAACACTCTAAATTCATTTGTATTTAAACACGATCGACCAGCGGAACCTTAAGGATAATGTAGATTGTACGCTTGATATCGGCCGATAGAAACTAGACAATTGCAGTTAGTGTTGCTGTATTATCGATAAGCTTTATTTACTACTAGCAACACCTCGCGATTTCACCCGCGTAAGTCCCGATCCCGTGGGAACATCGGGATAAAAGGTACCCTAAGTTACTCCCAATGAATCAAATGTATTCTAGTACCAAGTTCCGAAATCGATGTCAATCGATGAATAGTCATTGTAGACGACCCAGTTGGCACAATGGTCACTATGCCGGACTGGCAAACACAGGGTTGCGGGTTCGATTCCCGCCTCAGACAAGTATTTATGTTTAGATATTTGTCTGTGGTCTTGTTGTTTCAATGTATAATAATTATTTATTTACAAAAGAAAAGTATATAAGTAGTATATCCGTAGTCTAGCACCCATAACACACGTCTAGTTACTTAGCTTGGGGCTAGATGGCGAAATTGGCGATATGTGGAATGTCCTATACATAGAAACAATCAGACCACAGTCTAATATTTAAGCATAAATATTTGTCTGGGGCGGGAATCGAACCCGCAACCCTGTGTTTGGCAGTCCGGCATGGTGACCAACTGGGTCGTAATCAACTTCTTCTACAAACCTATAGGTATAGCCTCTACTATACCTACATGAAGATGTAACCAAAAATATTTTAAACTCTAAAATTATTTTAAAACTCGAGCCGAGCGGTATTCCACATAGCACCACGGGGCGGTATCATAACTTTCGGACTATTCCACATAATGCTATAAATCGTGGTTAAAACGAAACCGCACCGATATGTTACTGCGAGAGAATTATACTCATTCTACTTATACTAATTATGGACTAAGATTTGGTGTAAATATTATGTAGATTTTTAAACAAATACACTGAAAAAAAAAAAAGGTTTTTTTAATAAGCAAGAAAATTGTTCCCGCTAGATTATAATTTCTTGGTTTTAGTAAAAAATCTCAAAATGGTAAGCAGTAGGTATTCTATTTTTAAATAATAATATTGCTTATTATTTTTAAGAAAATTTACTAAAATCAAAGAAAAATCTCTAGCGTCCATACGAGGAGGATTATTACTTGTTGAAACTTTTTTCTGTGTACATGTTTATTCCTATCCTATTTTCTACTGTGCGAAAGTTTTATGAAATTCATAACCAACGCACAGCTCAAACCAAACGGACAAAAATTAGGCATACAGATAGCTGTTATAAAGTATCTGCTAAGTAAGGATTTTGGAAGATTTAATTATTAGAAGTCGCGGGCAAAATCACAATAGTTGGTCATGGTCTGGATAGGTATGTAAATACCGTTAATCTACGCGCATTTAAACTAAATGTTATTAGAATGAAATTAGTTAAAGTTAACAAACAATTTTTTGGACAGTACATAAGTGATTTGTATGGAATATCACAAAGGCTACTATTATACTTATATTCCCACGGGATCGGGACTTACTGTAAAGCCACGAGGTATTGCTAGGTTTACACGCAAGGGCATTTTATAAGCATTAATAATAATTGGTCATACAGTCATAGAAATAAATATTCAGAGAATTTTATTCATAGAGTGTAGACTCTCGTAGCCAAGTACTACGAGCCGTAGCTTCGCTACGACTTTCGTATTGGTACGATCTCTAGCTTCTAGCTACAGCAAAATTCAATGAAATTTTAGGTATTTATTTTTTTATAATTGGCTTTGCACGACTAGTGCTTTGTTGGTCAGTGTTGGTCATTGGTCAGTGTTAAGTAAAAATATATTATTATGTATACATTGCTAAAAATAATTTGTAGTGTGCTATAGCGTTTCTGAAATAATATCAGTGAACTGAACTTATTTTTTGGTTAGCCATTAACTTTTAACAACTAATCCTAACAATTATTTGTTAGGGGGTCTAAAATGGTTACTTTCGAAGACTAATCGTATTACGGATTGGATTTTATTTAGTGTGCGATTAACCAACTTCAAAAAAAGGCGAAGGTTCGTTGCGTTTATTTTTTAATGATAGTTTTTTTATGAGTTTTTAGAATTCCGTACCCCAAAAGGTAAAAAAGGAACCTTTATAAGATCACTCTCTTGTCCGTCTGTCTGTACGTAGCCATAGGACGTCCACTGTTGAGTGTTGAACATAGGCCTCTCCCAAAGACTTTCAGAGCAATCTGCGTACAACGACTTCCCGTGACCTTAATTAAGTCGTCTGTTTTTTATTTGTTCAACTAGCGACCCGCTCCGGCTTCGCACGGCTATATTATGCATGTATTATACATATAAACCTTCCTCTTGAATCACTCTATCTATTTAAAAAAACCGCATCATAATCCGTTGTGTAGTTTTAAAGATTTAAGCATACAAAGGGATATAGGGACAGAGAAAGCGACTTTGTTTTATACTATATAGTGATGATAATATAAATCGCGTTGTCGCGAGTTGTGACGCAATTCTCATCATCATCATATCAGACCATACACGTCCACTGCTGGACATAGCCATCCATCAAATACCCGCAACCGCTACAATGTCGTCGGTCCCCTGAACAGCAGCTGGTCTCCCAACACACCGTTTCGCGTTGCATCGCGGCGGCCACTCAAGAACCTTTACTCCCCAGCGGTTGTCAGTTCTGCGAGCCATTGCCACTTCAGCTTACCAATCCTGAGAGCTATGTCGGTGACTTTGGTTCTTCTACGGATTTCCGTATTTCGGATTCTATCACGTAGAGAAACTCCGAGCACAGCTCTCTCCATAGGTCGCTGAGCGACTCTGAGCTTATGAACGAGGCCTATAGTCAGCGACCACGTCTCGGATCCGTATGTCATCACTGGTAACACACATTGGTTGAAAACCTACGCGATTCTATCATCACTACATAGTATAAAACAAAGTCGCTTTCTCTGTCCCTATTTTTCTTGAACGCTTAAATCTTTAAAACTACGGATTTTGATGCGGTTTCTTTTAATAGATAGAGTGATTCAAGAGGAAGGTTTATATGTATAATACATGCATTATATAGCCGTGCGAAGCCGGGGCGGGTTGCTAGTTTTAATATATTTTGAAATTGGCAATATTAGACATTCATAGTATGAATCCATACATCTTAGTACGTAACCTACTTAAATATGTTTAGTAAATCTTCGAAAAGCTCCAAACGTTATTCACAAATAAGGCAATTACACTCAAACAATTTAAACCTTCATTATAATCTCAAATATTAATGAAGTAGGTAACATTTCACGCATATGTTGTTATAGAGTGGCTATTCATTTGTGAAACTTTGTATCCTCATTTTTTTTTCAAAATAATTGAAAAAAAAAAAAAACAACTAGCCTTGTGTTATGTTGATCAGACGACAAGCGACGAGTAACACTAACATACAGAAACAAATATCTGGAAAACCAGTTTAAATTCCTCGTTGAGAATCGAACCAGCAAACTATGTGTCCCAAGAAAATTGTTATCCCCTGCGCCATGGAGATGATACCCTGATTGGATAAACCGATTTCGATTTAATATATTTTCCGAACTAAATTCCCAAAAAAAATTAAAGCTTTAAAAAAGAAGGAGATTCTCGATTCGTCTGTAAAGGAACCGTTGTATCACTAAGTTGCACACGTTGATTTTAGGGTTTCTTGCTCAAAACGTGAAAACGGGACCCTACTACTAAGACTTTACTGTCCGTCCGTCTATCACCAGGCTGCATATCATGAACCGTGATAGCTCAAAAGTTAAAATTTTCGCAGAATATGTATTTCTGTTGCTATAACAAAAAATATTAAAAAAAAATTAAGTTAAGCTCCAATACAACAGGGTACGGAACCCTTCGTGCGCGAGTCCGACTCGCACTTAACTGGTCTTTTTAGGATATTGTTTCTCCCTTGAAGATATTATATAGATAAACTTTTTATTCCTACCATATTTAATTTCCTGCTAAAAAATGAATATAAACCAAACAATATCCAGGGAACCTTTAAGCCTTTTACCTTGGAGCTGCATTATTTAGCAGCCGCTTGCATGTAAGGCAAGGTTTTCCCTGTTATACAGCTAATGGTTATTTTCATTTGGCTCCAACGCGATGGTTTGAGGTCGTTCGATAATATTATTGTGTTATTATTTATTATTATTGAATATTTAATGACTAACAGATACAAAACGTAAGTAAATACCTAATTATATCTTGTCACTACATAGTATAAAACAAAGTCGCTTTTTCTGTCCCTATTTCCCTTTGACTGCTTAAATCTTTAAAACTACGCAACGGATTTTGATGGGTTTTTTTTAATAGATAGAGTGATTCAAGAGGAAGGTTTATATGTATAATACACGCATAATATAGCCGTGCGAAGCCGGGGCGGGTCGCTAGTAATTAATAAGTTAAAGTTGATATAAAAGTAAGGGACCGTAAAATCCAGTGTTCTTTTTTTTTTTTTTTGTAAAAATGACTAAGTCAGAAATCAAAATCTAACATTATTTTGTAATGATGACATAATTTAACTTTATAACAATGTAATTAACAATATAAGATGGTTAATTCATGAATGACACTTTTAAATTTAGGATTTTAAAACATACAAAACAAATTCTTATTTGGATAATTTTGTACAAAAAAAACTGCATAAAATATAACCAATACTGCTTGTTAATTGCAAAAATGACGCAGTAGAAACCGGATCAGAAGAGCCCATGCAAGTGGCCGAAGAATAGATGGACCGGATAAAGACCTGAGGACAAAGAGACGCTTCAATCTGTCCTAACAGTCTGCAAGGGCTGCACCAACTAGTTACTTGACTTGGGACTAGATCTGCAATGTCTTGTCATATTTATTTTATTTATTTACTAGCGACCCACCCCGGCTTCGCACGGCTGTATTATGCATGTTTTATATCTAAAAACCTTCCTCTTAAATCACTCTATCTATTAAAAACACCGCATCAAAATCCGTGGCGTAGTTTTGAAGATCTAAGCATTCATAGGGACGGCGAAAAGTGACTTTATTTTATACTAGCGACCCGCCCCGGCTTCGCACGGCTATATTATGCATGTATTATATATATAAACCTTCCTCTTGAATCACTATATCTATTAAAAAAACCGCATCAAAATCCGTTGCGTAGTTTTAAAGATTTAAGCGGTCAAAGGGAAATAGGGACAGATAAAAAGCGACTTTGTTTTATACTATGTAGTGACTATGTAGTGATAGTGATGGAAGGAACATCGGCCTTTGCCAGTATTTTATCAAACAAACAAAACATCAGTACATGTTTGTAATTATATCATAAAACATTGGAACTCGGTTCAAAAAGGTCATAACTGTCACTTACCACACAGAATTGGGAGCACTTGAATACTAGCGAACCGCACAATACTCACTAATAGACCAAATAGGAAAGTTTTGACAAACAAAATGTACAAGCACGAATAATCTATATTTACTATTATAAATTAGAAAAAATCACTCACTGATCATGAAATCTGATCAATGTCATTATGAAAACTCAGAAACTACAAGTGCTAAGATATTTTTGCATGAAAATGCAATGGACGTAGGTAGACAAGACTAGCGAATAAAAAGGGATGATATAGTTAGTAGTTCAAAACGAAAGTAACTATCATGTATTCTGTGTGTCTAGGAATGTACCTACCTACTAATATAGGAGATGGCACTGTTTGCAATGTCTATAGTGAAAAATCATCGTAAATATTTTAAAAGAAGCCGTTTGGGAGCTACGATGTCTCAGACACACACACATACAGACCCAGACACGTCAATATAAAACACCCCATCGTTTTTGCGTCGGGGGTTAAAAACTAGTAGCAACCCGATTCCGATATAAAAAAAGTCTATGTAACTTCCTAGGTTTCAATGTACTTATCTATTTTTTATCGAAAACAGGCCAACTGCAGGAAAAAAAAAACAGCGCACTCCGGGAGTGCAGGCAGAAGTGAAAACTGTATATCTGTGTAAAATCTCATCTGTCGCGAGAACATACGCAAAAAGAGTTTTGGATGAAAAAAAAAAATATATTCGGACGACTATTTGTCGTCCGACAAATAGTCGTCCGACATTTGTCGTCCGTCAATAGTCGTCCGACAAATAGTCGTCCGAATAGTCGTCCGTCGTCCGTTAAAAAATACCATATGTACGTCTTAATACACTCACAGCCAAATTAAAAAACTGTATATCTGTGTAAAATCTCATCTGTCGCGAGAAAATCTGTCGTCTGTCGCGAGAACGGCTGAAAATGCTCACCCACAAAAGTGTCCAACGCGCCATAAGAAGTTTTCACTTCAAAAACAAATAATATAAATGAAATTCGGTATGTGAACAGCTTGAGACCTAGATTATTAAATAGAGTACTTCTTATCCTAATACCCACGGGATCGGGACAAACGCAGGTGAAACCGTGGAGCGCATATAGTAAATAATAAAATAGATACGTACGTACATTGTTCCAGCGTAACAGCGCAATTAACGTTCTATTGTAACGTTGTTAGCCATGTTTTGTTGGATTGTTTCTACTCTAACTGTTGTTGACTGTTTTATTGCTCTTTTCTACCTACCTAGATTGACTAGTTAAATTAGCACTGATTTTCATTGACTTTCTGTGACAATAAACTTTTGAAACTCACACGATTTGAATTCATAGTAATTATTTTCCCGGGTGTTAATCGCGTATTTTTATTTTTATTTCTCTTACCTCGACGTTTTGACTATGTTACAATGGTCATGGTCGCGAGGAGACAGAGGTTTCTGTGACAATTTAGGAATATATACCGCATACTTTTCTTACATAAAACAATAGCTCTTTTCTCCTCTTAATAACGTATAATTTAGGTGTTTTTTTTGGTAAAACAAATTAATATTTAAAATCACTTAAAACTTGTAAATTATACACAAAATTTACAAGTTACGGAGCTCCAAAACCTCGTGATGTGGGGACACCCCCACATCACGAGGTTTTGGAGCTCCGGACCTTTGGCAGGCGTGCGTGTTGCCGAAGCCAACACGAAGAGGCCCTTTACAATAACAAGTTTAATTACAAAGTTTTATGTAGACACCAATAAGTTAATTTTATTATAATTTTTAAATGATAAATCATGTTAATTTACTATTCAAGCGATTAAAATCAATAATATAAAATTTAAGGCATGAAAACAGGTCTGCCCTGGAACGGAAATTCTAAAAAAAAATCTTTGATATGTAATCCTCTAAATTGACTTCGAAAACCACACCAAATCAATAATTATTGAATTTTTTTTTATAATATCCCTTTTTTAAAAAAAAATTCATCTTATTACCTATTGAAAATGCATGACTTGTGTATGTTTATTTTCTTATTTCGCAAACTGCTGTCCAAAACGGTTGCTTGCTTCACGCTTGCTCGTACAAAAAGCGGTTTTCTTCTATATTCCTCCGAAATTATTTAAACAAAAATAAAGCGGAGCAGTTTTTTTGTTATTATAAAACCGTATATTACTGTAACGTTGGTCGGATTTATTGAAATTGAGGGATCCGTCTGATGAATTCGCCCGTATTTCGGAGGCCCTAGCTATCATTGGAGCTCACCAAACCTATTCATAACATCACAGCCTCGATCCGAACAAATATGAACTTATTTTAGATAAAAAATGTCTGCCATAAATGATAATCTATATGAAATGAAACGTTGCCTGATATTCTCTAAAGCGACCGCTTGATCGTTTCCTTTCATCGGGTTTTACAAGCCATGAATCCGATGTGGTATCTCATTGGGAAATTTACCGTGAACCAGCATCGGTATTCGCGGTATAGTCTGAGTATTTGTTATCTTTTCTATTAAATCCAGCCATTAAATTCTGTAAGATTAAATTCAAAATTCGAATCTGAATCCACTGTGTGTTTTTAAATTAGCGTTCTATAAATTCTAAAAATTAAATGTAGATATCAAAGCGGCTCCTTTGTTGGATTGGCATTCTGTAAGGTAGTTTCATCATCACTTCAGTTATGTCTTCTCTAAAACAAAGTGTTATCAAAACTAAAAGTCAAAAGTGAGGGTTATATGTTTATGCTTTATAAACTAAAGTTTGGATTAGTAATTAATAATTTACTAGCTACGCTCCGCAGTTTCACTTGCGTAAGTCCCGATCCCGTGGGAATATTGGATTAAAAATTACCTTATATTTTAAGTCCAGGTCTTCATCTATCTACATACTGAGTAACAAACATACAAACAAACGCACACATACAAATATTAACACACAAACTTTCACATTTATTATATTAGTAGGATAGGATTTATGACATCACATCCGTCATTTGGTTTTTGTAAGTGATCCCTACCAACTAACTATTACTTACTTTAAAATTTTTACCCCTAATTTTATGGTTTAAGACATTTATTATTTCTGCAATAATAAAAATTAGAAAAATGTTCATTCGTTTTTAATCAATGATATGTCAGCGTTTGACCACTGTCACACCTGCCTGATGGTAGGTGATCATGCGGCCAAAGATGTGGCACGCTTTCCTAGAAGATACCTATTTATTCGCCACTTGAAGACTCCACAAAAAAAAATCGCTACAGAAACTATTCACGTCAAAAATAATATTATGTAACTAAGTATCAATTACACTAACCTTTCCAAGAGTGCCAAACATTTTTCCTTTCACCCGACACCCCTAATGACTGAGCGACAAATATCCTCATAGATGGTCGATATCGCTCATAAATTATTCATTTAACAATTAATATCAGATCGTTCGAAGACAGGTGCCTCGAATAGATTACGTTCCTTACTCCTAAGAAATTTAATGAATAAAGTTTTCTATTCAGGGAAAATAATTTCTCCTTTGAAATTATTCGTTTGCGTAAAACTGACTGACTTTGAATGTAAAATGGTCGAATTGTTTTTTCTGTCCTCTGTTTTTATTGTTACTTAATTAGGAGGAATTCTGAGTTGATTGTATTAAGTTATTTTAAGAAAAGATAAAGCTATTTTAAAATGTAACGAAAGATCTAGCGCCTTAATAAACTTTTAGCTAGTTTTTAACGACGATAATATCTTCTCCAGTCTCCATTTTTGGTGCAGATTGGAGGCCTAAAGTCTCATTTGACTGACTCTTCGGAGCCTCTCAACATGACCTCCACTTAACATTATTTAACACAACCGCGTTAGTTTGTTTTTATTATGTTTTCTTTTCTTTTAAATAAATAAACATTGCAGGACATCCCACACATCGCCATCTAGCCCCAAGCTAAGTAACTAGACTTGTGTTATGGGTGCTAGACAACGGATATACTACTTATATACTTTTCTTTTGTAAATATATACTAATAATACATAGAAACAACCAGACCACAGACAAATATCTGAGCATAAATACTTGTCTGAGGCGGGAATCGAACCCGCAACCCTGTGTTTGGCAGCCCCGCATCTATCTACGAGTACATATACAGCGTGTTCCGGATTCAATGTATAAATGGGTACTTCACCTATAGGACACTGTGCCGGTTCAGAAAAATAAAGATACCGAGACCAATAAACGGAGATTTCCGACATTATCAAATTAAAAAAAAATTAACTCTCTTTTCCATTTTTTGACTGCAAACTTAACTTTTATTTTTCTGAACCGGCACAGTGTCCTCTACCGATAGGTACACGTTTATCCATTCATTACGAATAACCTTAAATATCTTAACAACTTTAAACAAAACACACAGTAAGTATAACATACCTAAACATAACAAGCGCATCGAACCTGCCATTTAGTTAGAAACAAACACGGTACAACTGATAGTATCTCTGTTTACGCGAGCGCAGCCGACGCAAATACATATACCTAACACGGATTGAACTACTGGGTCAACATACACTGTACCCATAGACATAAAATACATACAATCTTAGAGATGAAAAGGGTTATTTTTATATGTTGTTAAGCGCAACCATAATCGCTCCCAAAATTATCTTCATACCTTTTATTAACTAGCTGCGCCTCGCGGTTTTACCTGCGTTAGTGTCGATCCCGTGGCCAAATTGGCTAGAATATCAATTTAGGGGATAGTGTCACAATGATCCCCCATTTTGGGGGATACGGGGAATACCTAGAAAAAATCGAGGTAAATAGCCACAGAGCGCATAGTGTGTGCTCGCAAAAACAAATACAGAATACCTAATAGTTACTATAAACTTTATCAGTTCTTTTTACCCATATAGAGATTGGATTTACAAAAATCCATTTTTAGTTCTTCCCTACGTTCTGAAAGGTACCACCATGCGAAGATTAAGACTCGTATAGCTCTTGTAGTCTCAGAGATTACTTGATGAATCTTATTCTCTTTTAAGTAGGTATATAGAATAGAGAAATTGAAAACCTTCCAATAATTTCTCGTCGGCGGTATTTGAAGCCCAAGTTTTTATACCATTTTTTCTAAAACTTAATTAAGAATATTACAAATAAAGCGCAAAAAACAGAAGCCTTTCCTTGCAGTCAGTAAGACTATTTTAGACTACAATAGGCCGAAAAAATATTACCCTCCTCTATAAAATATTAACCCCGAATGTATGTGCTAGTTTTTCGAATTCAGTACTGATAAATTTCACGTTATTATACAAGGCAAAGTTATTAACTGAGGTAGGTGTAATTCTTTAGGCATAAGATTTTGATGTTCTCTCTGTTGTAATAAAAGTGCTTTTATCTCTTCGATAGTGTCACGATACTGCGTAAATCTTCCTAGTTTGGCTCCTGAATCAGCGTGAATCGAGTATAAGGTTTTTGTTGGGTTACACACACTTATTAAGTTAGTTCAAGTAAGTTTTTATTTTTTGTCGTAAGTACAGTATACTTAAATAAAAAGTAAATAAAGTTTGTACTATTTTTTTTTTACATCGAAATAAAAGGACTAGAGTCATTCTCTTAACGATCGTAATTTAATTCATAAATTGGTTTTGAATATTTCGATAGACTTCGATGACAGGTTATTTTATTTGTTAAATTGATACTAAAATATCGGTAAAGATAGGTGTAGGTATATTTTTGCATAAAGAACAAAAAAAAACAATTATCAATTTTATTCACGGGCGACCTAACTCCTTGTAACATTCAAGATTCCATGCCACATAGGCAGCAGCCTGTCTCTGCGTGTTATCATCATCATAATATCATCCACAGGACGTCCACTGTTGAACATAGCCTCCACCAAAGACTTGCAAAACGATCAGTCGGATCTATGTGGCACAGTGAATAAAACTCGAACATTATAAAAAATCCCGCCCCCGGAACGCTGCTCCGGCCTTCAAAAGCTAACTGTATGGCCCAAAATCTTCATAGCGAACGATAAATAGAAGTACAATCGAATCGGTGTCGTCGCGTGCCTCAGCAACCTAATGGTCTATTATGTGAATGCTTCCTTATGCATGCCTGCATTATGTATGATGCTACGTCGTACAGCAGGCTGCAGGCACCTTATGATGTTCAACCAGTACAACCGAATTGGAATCGAGTTGTTATTAAACTATTTGTGATTGGAGGGTGCATATGTTACAGTGGCTTTTGTTTGGATGGTGAATTAAGGTCTTAATCCTTTGTACAACCAACATTCAAAAGTCAACCGGCACCGAAACGTTTACAATCCTGTGCAGCATTATTTGAACATTATAACATCCCTGTAGATCGAACCCACGTCGGTTGGTGTAGCGGGTGGCGGCTTATACCACTCGGCCAACTAAATACATAGCTAACATGTTGAAAATAATAATCACCCTGAGTACTTTTATTTCAAGTATTTATGTTTGTGTGTAACATCTCGTTCGTAAGTCCAATACTTGTTGATAGTATTATGGTAGCTAACTGATAGTGGACCATTATGACGCATACTACCTTATCGACAATAGGCCTCAGGGTTCGTATGCTCGTGTCCAGGATTCAAGCCCTAGATGTTCCACACGTAAGGTTGGTAGAGCCATCTTTTTGTGGGATTTTGCCACGGCTTGTAACCACCGATCGGCTTAAGTTATATCGCCAAGCGGACTTGTCCGAGTTCCGGTCCATTATAGAAGAAGGGTGGAAAACGTTCTGGGTTCATTGCAGTCTTCCTACCTTCTTGAAAAAGGTAGGAAGACTGCAGCCAAATGGTGGAAATTGAATGGAAGCTTTTTATTGATGACAGTCCAACGTACTAGTTCAGTGGCGGTCAGTGCCTGAAACTCATTTAAATCTTCTGGACTCATATTATTTGCCACCCTCGACGAGAAATAAGTTACTTATCGCGGTCAGAACTTTGTCGATCTTTGTGTTTTATTTTTCATTCCCATGAGCGTGGATAACTTTAAACTTTACGCTCAAAATTATAAAGATAGTTTATTTCATAGTACAGTTGAGTCCAACTCTAGTATAAAATAAACTACCTACAAAGTTTCTAATATTTAAAACCAACGAAGTACCGAGTCGGATGCTCGGAGCTCATTAAAATAAATATCTTTCATCTACAACGAAAAGGCGTTGGTGTTAAAGATATTTAAACATCGGGCTGTTAATATAACATCTCAACGTTTAAAAAAGTTTCACCAGGGGCACAAATTGCTTTAAAAGAAAGTAAGAAGGAAAGAAAATAAAATCATTGAAGACAACTCACGACGTTTACAAAATAAAAAATTAGTAACAAATAAAAATATACAAATTGGGAACTTCCTTCTTTTTTAAAGTCAGTTAAAAACGATTTCTTTCAAAATAAAAAATCTGTAGTCTGGCAGATATCCGCTATATTTTGTAGTTTATAGCTGCTTCATTATATTAAAAAAAAGAATGGGTGTTCTATTTATTCTACAGTTGTTATTATGTATATCTTTGGTCAGAAAATATCAGGATAATAATTTTAGGAAAAAACAAACTAAGTTATATTTTTGTAGGAGCAAGATTGGTGCGATTATAAATAATGTAAACTTGGGATAAACAAATTATCTACATTTAGGAAAAAAATCTTGAAATTTCTGATATTTATAACGGTATTTTTATTAAGGTTTCACCGCTTCATGGTAGGTGATGATGCGGCCTAAGATGTAGCACGTGTTCCTAAAAGAAACACTAAGTAATTCACTAGCGACTTGAAGACCCCCAAGTTGTACACGATTTTTTAGTAAACAACAAACAACATCATCTCCATGGAGCTGTGTGTTGAGCATGCTGTGCTACCTGAACTTTATTTTATTTAAAATGAAAAGTATGCATACACTTTTAGATAAAATAAATTGAATATTCAAAGCGCCATTAAGCCCAAAAATTAACAACTGAGCTTGTAATATGGCAGCCAAAAAATTGATAATATTCTATGGTTTAAACAATAAACAAAATATTTGTTCCACGGCAAAAATCAAACTCGTTACTTTCTGCATCCCAAGAAATGGGTACCCAAACCGATGGGTATGGAAATAGCCATCGCGTCAAAGGGTCTCTACTAAACTTTTCTCTATTTAAAATGAGAAATATACATTCTCCTTTATAACAAGTTACTTAAATTTCAAATTCTAAACTGTATTAAAATAAACATGGCTACTTAACACCACTTAGCCACTTTCCAACACCACTTTATTTAATACAAAAACTTATTTGCAAATACAAATACTCATATATCATGACAGTCTAGGGAGGCGACCTAAATCTCTCCTTATTATTAATGAGAGAAAGTTTTAATTGTACCAGAGTCTGGAACCCTTTTGTGGACTTAGTACAGTTACTTGAGTGCTCAGTGTACGACCAACTAAAATACATACAACTTGTTGACAGAAATGTTTACTTGTACGTTGACTTAAGACGGTAACTTAGTACTTAGTGCCACTTTATGCATACAAATGTATTCTATTGATTAAATAAAACCATTAGAGAAATCGTTGAGCAAGGATTTTCCGAAATTCTACGCCTTAGTGGCTGAAAAAGGGGGGCAAAGTTTGTGTGGGACAGTGATTCCCTTGTCTAATCTACTTTAAATTTTGCATGAACATTCTTTAACAGAGTTGATAGAAGACGTGTTTCGTATTTTATTGAAATTCATCCCCTAACGGTTAGGGGGTTAAAAAGGGGTACAAAGTTAGTTTGGGGATTTGCTTGATTTGGTTCGTTCGTTGGTATCTATATTTACTCATTAGTGCTTTCGATTTTTAATTCTTTTTTACACAAATGTTTGAAAACTAAATCCGATGTTAAGTCAACAAAAACAAATTCCTAAAAAAAACTCGACTTCTAAGCGGACGAAGTCGCGGGCAAAAGCTAGTAATAAATATAAAAAGACAAAAAATTATGTAGAATATTTTACCGAATTGCCAAAAAATCTACATTGTACCGTTTTTTTTCCCAATATAAACATACATATAAACTATAAACGCTAGCCATAAAAGTGAATACTTGCATCGGATAAGGTAACTTATTGTCTACGTTTTATCGCAACATAAACGCGAGAAACGTATACAAAATGCGACTAGGTGGTCGTCGAAATACGAATTGAATTTTCTATTTGAATACTTGAAAAGCTAATTTAAAACTGGGTGCTGAAGTAATGAACGACGTGAATAAATGTAAATCAAGACTATATATAAGAAATTAAGAAAGAAGAAAGAAAATATTTTTATTTAACAATTTTAACCTTAAACTTAAGACTAAAATACATCACTACATCACTATCACTATCACTACATAGTATAAAACAAAGTCGCTTTTTCTGTCCCTATATCCTTATGTAGGTATGCTTAAATCTTTAAAACTACGCAACGGATTTTGATGCGGTTTTTTTTAATAGATAGAGTGAATAGAGAGGAAGGTTTATATGTATAATACATGCAATATAATATAGCCGTGCGAAGCCAGGGCGGGTCGCTAGTTAGATCTATAAAGTTACAATGAACAATATCAACATATAAAAAAAAACAATATAATTTTTTTTATATATATTTTTATACAAAGTATTTTTAATTATTATTTAACTTTTTATTTACCTATAAATTAATAAATATGTTTTCTTATATAAACATCAATAATAAAATAATAACTAAAATAGATAAATGAAGACGCAACTCCACCTAATGTAAATCACTACATATATAGTATAAAACAAAGTCGCTTTTTCTGTCCCTATTTCCCTTTGTACGCTTAGATCTTTAAAACTACGCAACGGATTTTGATGCGGTTTTTTTTAATAGATAGAGTAATTCAAGAGGAAAGTTTATATGTATAATACATGCATAATATAGACGTGCGAAGCCGGAGCGGGTCGCTAGTTAAATATATAAAATACTAACAATTAGCATTTTATGCAAGGTGAATTTTTTACGTGGGCTTTCAGGACTGTATCCTAAATTACAAGACATACTTGGCGAAAAATGCTGAAAGGAGTTGCGTGCCTGATTTAAAACTAAAACTGCATCATTAGATTTTTGAAAAAACCATAGTTAAAGTTATTTTTCTTTTGATTTGGATGCTTAATACGTTTTGTACACAGATCACATAGAAACGTCATAAAAAACTTAATGTTTATTTTATATTCATTCTTATTTTTTATTTATTGAAAATTGTAAGATCCTAACTAACCAACTTTTATATCAACACATAGCTAGGGCTAAAGTTTGGCATATGAACAAAATTTATGATTCGACAACGTTGCAAGTAGAAGCTTTTACATAAATATTACAGTTTTGACTGATTACTAGGGACCTTAGCGTTACATCATCGAGCCGTTGACCCTTGCAGCTTTTCTTTAAAAGCATACTAGCGACCCGCTCCGGCTTCGCACGCCTATATTATGCATGTATTATACATATAAACCTTCCTCTTGAATCACTCTACCTATTAAAAAAAAACAGCATCAAAATCCGTTGCGTAGTTTAAAAGATCTAAGCATACAAAGGGAAATAGGGACATAGGGACGGCGAAAAGTGAATTTATTCTATACTATGTAGTGATAGTGATTAGTGAATACTTACTTCAAATTATTCACTGTACTCATTGAATATTCATAGCAAAAGAAAATAAGTATTGGTATTGGACTTCTGCTCTAATTCCAATACGACGATAAAAAAGTTACCTACATTGAGCGACGGAACTCTGTCGCAATAAGGGAAAAAAACTTTTACCATGGAGTAATTTTGAATACCTAGGTTTTCTACTATTTACTAGCGAAATCTACCTAACTAGCAAATGCACAGTGTGTTAACGGGTTTCTAAAATATAGATTTTTCCCGATAACTGTTAAAAAATCAGTGGTTCCCGGTGGGTTGACCCATTGCCGGGTCCACGGGTAATTTTAATTACCCGTGATTCCATTGGTATTGCCACATGATTAGCCGGTCATATGCTCCACCTAAAACCCGAGGTAGATCCTGCCAAACGTGGATAGTTCACTATTATAATAAATACCTGAAAAATTTCAGTCCTAGGTTTTCCTAGGTTCCAGTCCTAGGTTTTCTTTTACCATATCGAAAAAGAAGACCTAGGATCGAGTAGTAGAATAGTAACTATTGGAGCCGAGCCAAATAATAGGAGAAGGCTATATTAGGAGGATCTTCCTCCTAATATAGCCTTATCCTATTTTTTAGAAGAAAAAAAAAAGAAAAACGTCATATTACTCTTTTGTATCGTTGACATTACCATTTTGCATACTTTAATACGTTGCTATGGTTACCTTGTCAATAACGGTAACGTAACATGACGTCACACTTTTTTGTGAGTACAGGTATTCATCGATTTATTCTTATAAATCGATGTCACTATCGTCGCATCTGTCGTTATCACGTCAAAAATATTTAACAACATAATATTTAGAAGGTAGACAAAGAACAGGCCGAAAGCAAAATAGTATTCGTACTGCGAAGTTATGGAAGTTGCTTGCGTCTGTCTTTCCTGACGTGTACAATTCGGAGGTTTCTAAGACACGATTGATCTTCTAGGTGCTCTTAAGGTGAAAGGGTACCTGCGCGCTCTCCATACAAACGTAGTCGACTGTTTCCTCCCTGGATAATGACACTAGCACAAATATGTTTGTGCCATAAAACCTATAACTGCCATGACTATGCCCCTATGTTTTGGTTTTTTTCATTTTCTAATTATCATAGAAATTAAGATTAAAAAAATAAAAAAATAGGGGCATGGTCATGGCAGTTATAAGTTTTATGCACCAAAAATATTTGCTCTAGTGTCATTATCCAGGGAAAAACAGGCGACTACGTTTGTAATAGTTTGTATGGAAAAAGCCCCCGGTACCCTTTCCTCTTAATCTTAAACCACACTGTCAGTGGCCGTCAGACAGGTAAGATAGTGGTCAAACGCTGATTGGCGTAGACAATAATAATATTACATTTAATCTAGATTATTGGTGTAACGCCATCAACTTTAACCTATGCTATTCGGCATTGTAGTGCCTGGGACAAGTATCAGATGGGATAGCATTGTCTAGCTAGAACCTAGGTACCTCTCAGTCTTCCTCGACTTAGTCTAGAGGAAAGAACAATACTTCTAGAGCCAACTAAGCCGCGGGATTCTTGTTTTCCTTTACAATTATATGTAGCAACTACGTTCATTAGCGCACACACATATTTTGTAATTAAAATCTATTGGTGCACAGTCGGGATTTTAACCAAAAACCTTCAGAATTAAAGTAGAGGCATCCGCCAGTTAACACCATTAGACAAGTCCATAAGTACTCAATTGTTCCACAAAATTATAAGAAGATAATTCCCCACAAAACAACATAAAATCTGACGCTGATTATGTGGAGAGAGGCAAAAAGTATAAGTGAATTACATTAAACATATAACTCTATATAAAGATGTAATCATTTCGATGGGATCATGGCCGGAATAACGCACAGTTACGCACATTATTGAATGTGGACACACGGTACAATTTGTAATCATTTTCCCGGGTCTTAATTGCGTATTTTTAAGCTATTGCATAGCTAGAATCAAGAAATTCCGTAACGAACATAAAACCTAACACCCCCCACTCCACCTACCATGTAGCTCGGCCGAGCGTTCGTATATGGTACGACTGTACGAAGCTCGCACGATGCAATACCTTTACTGCGGCAGTCCCCGAGTGCCACACGTTTTTTTTAAGCTATTGCATAGCTTTTATCACGGGCTTTGAGCGGCGACCGAATCAAGAAATTCCTTAACGAAAATAAAACCTAACACCCCCTCCTCCACCTCCGCCTACCATGTAGCTCGGCCGAGCGTTCGCTATGCAATAGCTTTATTTTTGTTCTCTTACCTCGACATTTCGACTATGATACAATAGTCATGATCGTAAGGAGACTAAAAAAAACAAATAAAATAACCCGAGAAAATAATTACTATGAATACAGTATGCCTAGCATGAAGACCAAAACACGATACGATAAAGCGATATAACTACATCAACTCTCAAAATATGATAGATAAAGCCGCCATGTTGAATTATTATCATAATTTTTATCGCAATTTATAATAAAAATTCAACATGGCGGCTTTATCTATCATATTTTGAGAGTTGATGTAGTTATATGCTTTATCGTATCGTGTTTTGGTGTTCATGCTAGGCAGGCAGACGTCGTAAACTTAATTCACCTGAACTAATTCAGGTGAATTAAGTTTACTTACTATTTTTTATTTTTTATTTTTTTTTATATTAATTTTATTTTAATTTTACTATTAATTGTCTACACTTTTAGTAAACTTTAAACACCTGTACCGCTTTTCATAAAACAAAAGACGTGATATATTTAAAATCGTGTGAGTTTAAAAAGTTTACGCGATACATTCATGTTATTTTTTCAGTTTTACACTAAAATAGGTCAGCTATTGACCACTATTTTCACATGATGGTAGGTAACGGTCTAAAATGTAGTACGCTTTCCTAAAAGATGTACCTGTACCTACGCTCGTGATCAAAGACTCCCGAATAAAAAAAAACAGCGCACTCCGGGAGTGCAGGCAGAAGTGAAAACAATAAACTTGTTATTTCTCATAGAATATTTCTTGAAACGATCTGCTACTGCCATCTATGAGCACTCACTTAAACAAATATAGTTTATTTTTTATTCGCTAGATGGCAGTAAAAAATTTAAATCAGCGCCATCTACATTCGAATAGCGGTCTTTCTAGAAACTAAGTTTCTCAATTTGTGTAATAGATGGCAGTATAAGTTAAACAAAAAGACTAACACAAATAAAATCTCATCTGTCGCGTCAAATCTCATCTGTCGCGTCAAAATCTGTCGCGTCAAAATCTGTCGCGAGAACGGCTGAAAATGCTCACCCACAAAAGTGCCCAACGCGCCATAAGAAGTTTTCACTTCAAAAACCCCCTACTTTTATCCCCCCACAACTTTTCCCTACCGATTGACCGATATCGTAAATAGCTAAGAACACTACCGACTAATTCACCTTTCAGACAAAAGAAACGAAATCAAAATCGGTTCGGCCGTTCAGGAGCTACAATCCCACAGACATACACACACTAATACACGTCGAACTTATACTTAACACCCCATCGTTTTTGCGTTGGGGGGTTAAAAATGAGAGAATGAGATTACATAGCGAAGATTTAGTAAATCCATCAAATTTTCAGAAAATATATCTTTAACACAAGTTATTTTAGTTCTAGAGATATTGTAATTTGATGGTTGATTACTAGATACTGGTGATTATTAGTGTGTTTATCATCATCTAGTTATTTTTTACGCGCGTGTGTCACAACAACAATCGTCACAGGCCGTCTCCAGGATGTTAATGGTAGCTATTTGACACAAGACATTGACAAATACTGCGACTTCCACACAAACGCTAACTGGTTAACCCGGCGGGCGTTCGTGTCTCATGTGAGTGCTACGAGATCAAATGCGATGTTTAACCATAAAGATATCCTTATTCACTGTACTCTACGACAACTGCGGAAGGAAATACGATAGCCCTTTGTTTTTATCTATGCTGGGGACTACAAGAAGCCGGCAGTTTCTGTTATACTTAAAAGTTATATAGACACAGAGACGATGCAAATTATCGTTACACAGTAATGACATTTTTTTTGAAGGAATTTTCGTTTCTGGTCATATTTTCATCCCTTATAACAAGTAACAAAATGTTATTTTAGTTTAGTTTTAGGGGCTGTTTCGCCTCATCATTTGGGCCATTGCGAAATGTTAAGTTATTGATGTCAATTTATTTTAAAAAAGTATAACATTCTAATAACTTTTAAGTGCTAGAAAATATTAAAAAAAATACAAGTTTATAAACGAAATAATAATACAAATAAAAGAAAAATCGAAAACAAAATTAAGGGAGAAGAGAGCCCTCAAAAAGTTCTTTTTTAAACAGTAGATTAAGCTTTGGTATAGTGTGCAAAAATCTGCAGTAAATAGGATGGTAGATATTTTATAAGTCGCTCTAAAGTCCATACATTAGTTCTCTATTCAAAATCTATTCTAATTTCAAACTAATAACCGTTGAAAGCTACTCAAAATATGTAGGTCAAACTGTTTGACAAACTGGCACACGTAGACTAACTCGTATGAATAAAAATCCATTCATGCGTTGTTAAAATTCTAGGGGGTTTAAAATTATGCTTGCGTTTTCTTTTCAGTTGAAGACTACGGTTATTATACCTATTTTGGTTGTATAAAAGTTTTCGTTTAGAGGAAGAGAATTAACGTCGAAAACTGCTAGTATTAAACTTTCGGAAGACTTTATTACTTATGCCATAAAAGTCAGCTTCGATAGCGTTTGGTGTAGGTAGAGGCTGTTGGATACTCTATTAATAAAACGTCGACTGTTCTAAATCTGTAAGAACTTCATTTTAATCTAGGTCCACCTGTTCCTGAGAAAATCGGTGGTGACACACGGACCAGAGAGTGGTCTTATAAGGGTTTTTATCTCTTGAAGAACGAAACCCTTAAAATATGCTGTTCTTAGGGTTCCTTACTCTAAAGGTAAAAAGGGACCCATTATAAGATCACTCTTTTGTTATCCTAAACTCGAAATTATCCAAAAAATGTTAGAGTTTTCAAAAGTCGTAGAACAACTGCAGTTGTTAAGAAATAGCCCTCAGCAGCTTTTTTTTATAATTACCAATAACCCTGTATATGTGTGTTTGTTTTTGGACTGAGTATTTGTACAGTCGGCTGCATAATTGCAGTCCTCGGTAGAGTTCGAAAATTACTATTATTGGAATGTTTGCATTCTAATAAAATTTTTTTGATTAATTGGTGAGTTAGAAGACTTTAAACTGCACCTAAAGCAGGTGTCTAGAATCTTGCTCGTGTTGAAAATATTCTTATGCCAGCCGTTTTGGAGCTCTACGGTGGGTCAGCAATTATGCAGCCGACCGTACCTATGTATATAAAGTAGTATGTATTTACAAAAAAAGTATATTCTATCCGTTATCCCCCACCCTTAACACAAGCTTTATTGCTTAGCTTAATCGCTTTGTTTTTAAGGCTAGATGGTGCTGTGTAAAATGTTCTACTATATTTATATTTAATATATATATATATAGAGCTGCATTAAATTACTACCGTCTATTATATTAAAGGTATTATCCATCTGCCTCTTACTTAATAATTCAGACAAGAGGAAAATTTACCGAGTACCTATTTGTCGATAAATCATTCGATTTGACAGATGATATTCGATATAAGTATCGTGTGAGTTGTATTACGATCTCGTTGAATTATCTCGTGTTTTCGTATGAATAAGGACATTTCCTTTATTTCTTTGACTTGTAAGTAGGATTTATTAAAGACTTTATTTAGCTGAGTTATTAAAAAAAAATGTGGTACCTACTTTTTTACATCGTTTGACCACTATCATACCTGTCTGATGGTAGGTGACGATGACACGCTTTCCTAGAAGCGTGCTACATTTTCATCCGCGATTTGTAGACCCCAATTTGTACACTTATAAATACGGCAAGAATTAAAGAAATTGTCACTCTAATTTTCTCAAAAATTTACCAGTTATAAATTTAAAAGCAACGTTATTGGGCAACTATAAGAAACGTAGTCTGCGACTGTGGAAGCTTCACTGCCGTTTTAAAAAAAAACTATATTTATATGTTAATGCTCCTTTTTATTTAATTTAAATAATAGATGAATTAAATTAACGAGAGCGTCAGACGTTGTCATTGACCCGCCCAATATAGGAACTGAGCTATGACCTATTCAAACTGCTTCTTCATCATAATATCAACCACAGGACATCCACTGCTGAACATTGGCCTCCCCAAAGACTGCCATCGGTGTTTCAGCACACGCAAATTTTATTATATTGCCTTTATCTTTTCGAGCGTATACGAGCTGTCTGGTTCTAGACCTATTCAGTTGGGTCTTTTTTGCGTGAGGATAAAGTTGGTTTATCCATCACCTATACCATCCTTTCAGCTTAGTCGAACGTATTCTGAGGTGCTGACGTGAACGATTAACTCGTCAGTACGTCTGGACTCAGATAAGCTGCAGGTTTAATCAAGATGTTTCCTTTCACCATAAGAGCAAAATCAATTATCGCACATTTAATGACAAAAAAAAAAAAACAAATGTGTTTTTTTTCAAAAATGTATTATTTCGATTAAACTTTTTATCAATCCATCATTGTCACGTACAATTTCAGCTCATAATCTGTATTAACTCCGATCAACGACATGATTATCACAACAAACACTACCAAGGCTTAGCTTAAGCGACATAACTTAATTTTACGTCTAACGAGATTTGCTCTATCATCTGCAACCACTAACTCTCGTCTATTCATTAATTTAATCTGCGCCTAATGTTTTACATTAAACCGAGTGGTTTCACTTTGATCCTGTGATTAGTAAAGCTTTGATCTTGAAGCGTTAAATTTTAACAGACCTCCCTTTTATTGGTATGTTTTAGAAGATTACATAGGTGGTTAAACTTTAGATAAATAAGCGCTAATAATCGCTAGAAATATCGCCCGATTATTTTCTTATTTATCATCGACTAGATGTAGGCGATGCGACATTGCTCAACTGTAGATACCTACCTAAAAATTTCATAGACAAAGACACAGTTTTTGGCGGTATCAAGAACAACAAAAATACATGGCGTACATTATAGATTTGAAGTTAACTTTAATAATCTTGAAGCGTTAAGTTTTAACAGACCTCCTTCTTTATTAGTATGTTTTTGAAGATTTTAACTTTAGACAAGTATAAGCGATGTAAATGCAGCGAATTGATATTAAAAAACAAAAGACTATCGATACCTAAATGGTTACAGACAAAGTAAAAAAGTACTTAAACATCTAACGAATAAAAGATGATTGCTATTTTTGCCGTCATCGAGAAAAATGAGAAATAAATTGGCGTGCATCATAGATGTGAAGTTATAAACAAAGTTTATTATACCTTGTTGTCTAGAACAACGCCATATTGCATTTTTATTATGTTGCTTCACCTCAAAACAAAAACATCAGAAAACAAAACAAATTTAATAAACAACAACATTAATAACAGAACAGACTTAGCTACAAACACTATCTAGAAACTGAATTAAGCTGGAATCCAAGTTAAAGCGAATTCGGACTACGGATTTTATCGGTTGATAGTTTCACCGCCACTTTTTATAAGTTTTGGTTTCACACGGTTTGTGCATTGAGCCATTGCTTATTAAGTAATCTTTGCATTAAGTTTTGGTTTATTATTTACAATTATCCAATTATCTATCAATCAATTTTTCTTTTATTTTTTGTTTCACAATTAATCAAATTAGATAAAATGACAAATAATTTAAAACAAAACAGTAGTCAGAACGTACAGTCGGCAACAAAAGTAGAAGTTCACCTTAGAGACTCTAATCTTAATTATAACTAGTAGAAACGTTATTAATATTTATTAATAAAGTTCGAAATGATACCGATTTAAAAACGTACACCGTGATTCTGAATTTTTGTTGCCTGATTACTATCAGCATTCGCATTTGAAGAATGTCTGACAAAACTTTTTTATTTGTAGTCAAATTAGACCTATCGTCTGACATAAAAGTTGGTAGTCTATTCTCACCTTTACCCGACCACAGAGGCAAACAGTTTTTAGAAATATCTCAGATGACAGCTTTATTATGATACATTGGAGAGACGTGGTGGATCGTAGGTACCTTTGTGTAAAATAATTTGCAGCATAGAAAATGATAGAGAAACTTTACATTGTTGTTGTGCTGAACTATTTTTATCTATGTAAATATTTTAGACTTAGTAAATCTACTGATTGCCAAAAAAACGACCTGTTTAATTTGCTTTCAGATTAAATATCTTTATGTACCTTACCACCAAAGGGAAAGTTTACCTAAAATTTTATTTTTATATTTTATGCTAGTTAAATTTACAGGAATTTGAGTAGGCCTTAGACGTTGTCTTGGAAATGGGAGAGTATTTATTGCCAGAGACCTGGATCTGGAAAACAATAATTAAATGGGACGACCCAGTTGGCACAATGGTCACCATGCCCGACTGCCAAACACAGATATTTGTCTATGGTCTGGTTGTTTCTATGTATTATAAGTATATATTTATTAAAAAAGTATATATTATTATGTAGTATATCCGTTGTCTAGCACCCATAACACCAGTCTAGTTACTTAACTTGGGGCTAGATGGCGATGTGTGGAATGTCCTGCAATATTTATTTATTTTATTTATTAATTATTAGTTTCAGAGTGAGGCTCCTTCTTACCAAAAATGTAGTGGATCGATTTTTTTTTGCAGCCAGTGTTTTAATGCAAATTTAAAACCTGAACGTCAAAACGAGCATCAGATTCGAATTAGCGGGCGTAGTTTAAACCACATCATTTGTAATAGTTACGTATTTTGCGGCCTAGTATTTAACGTTGAAATACTGATTTCTGAAACTAATGATGCTTGATATTTGTTTCATTATATTCATCGTTTGTAGTTAGGATTATAAACAACAAGCTACGCCCCCCGGTTTTACCTGCGTAAATCCGAGATCTTAGCGAAAAAAAATAGCTTTGGATTTGTTGTCTCTACATATACAAACATCGGAATCGGTTCAGTAGTTTTTTCGTAAAATATAATTAAACATACTTAAGATTAGACTGCTTTAGATTAGTAGGATTAAATTTTAACTGGGGGTAATTAAAGTGTAAAGTATTAGGACTGAAAGAACAAGTTAGGAGGTACAGCATAGTTTGAGAGGGAGCCCCGTAGTCGTACTAAATTTGTCATGGATCGATATTGCCCCATCTCCCCAGGTTCACCATGCAGCGATCAAACTGTAGATAAAAAAATTGGTTAAGTACCAATAGATAAAAAATAGATTGAGTTCCAATCAATTATTTGACGTCATTTTAAATCTCTACTTATGTTTAAATAAATTATAAAGAGATAACGTTGTGTTTAAATGAATAGGTCTGGGAAGGGGTTAAAAACTTTATGTCTACCTACATCACGTTAAAGTTTACATTGCTTTTCGACTAGTTCGAAGTACTTATACCTGAATACGTAAGGGCGTGTTCAGATGACACGCGTTGACTACGCGCCGGCCACGCGCATAACACGCGTTGTACACGCTTTGAAATTTGTTCTATATATAATTTGAGTCTTATGACACATCACGTGGTCGACGCGTGTCGTCTGAACACGTCCTAAAGGTAAGCCGACAGCAATCGGGTTGTTACCCCTCGCTACTGTTACATACTTAATATTCGCTCACTTTTTCACTGTCAACATTTATTTAACGGCGTCGTTGTCATCCATTTCCTAACAAGAGTATTTCATTACAGTACGTATACCTAATCCGTATTAACATGACACGGGATAATGTACTGTCGCCCTTGTATCTTATTGTAAATGGTATTGCAGATAAGGGTTGATACGTGTGTGTGAATCGTGATTGTTGGGTTGATAACAATTGCGTGTATGTGTGCTGTGTGTCCTACATTAGAGATTTGCTTGCGACGGTTAAAAACTTTTCGTAGAGCCGCCCGCTCGTTAGATGTTAGCTAGACGCTAGATTAATAAATACATGGTCTGAGCAGGCTCTTTGATTTTTTGAAGGCCGATTGAATGCAATTATGACGTCATCATGCCATCTCTCATCCTGCCATGCCTCAAAGTACTATTTTTACTCAAATCTCTAAGCGAGCACGCTACAACCTCACAGTAGTTTTCTATCAGGTGAAATCAGGTCAAAGGCAAAAATAATAATTTAATGCTATATTTATTACCAGCTTCGTCCACCATTTTACCCGAATGGTGGGAATTTCGAAAAACCCCTTCGTATATACCTATACTTCACAAAAAATACACCATAAAAACTCCCCCTTATTCCAAAACAAGGTTTAAGGATAGTCCGAGATGTGGATTTAAACCTTAGATTTAGACACAGATTTACTCGTGAACTATAGTCTAAACACTATCCCTATAGATTATATAAGGATAGTGTTTAGACTATAGTTTACGATATGTGTCGAAATCTAAGGTTTAAGTCCACCTCTAGGACCTTCCATTCTAGGACCCTAGGATTCTAGGGTTTTAGGACCTAGGATCTAGGATCATCTTATATAGGATCGCGGTTTAAGTTGTTTGTTGTTGTATAAGCCAGTCCATCAGCCAGTCGGTCTGAATTTCATATTTATAGATTAAAGCTGTCAAAACTTCTTTAGGCGTGAAATTTCATCATTATGATCAGCGTGTTCAGCCACAGGACATCCACTGCTGAACATAGGCCTCCCAAACACTTCCAGAGCGATCGGTTGCATGCTCTCTGCGTTCAACAACTTTCCCGCCACATCAATAAACATCATATTTTTTATCATAAGTTATTAAATAAGTAGCAAGTAATAATTAAATAATCTTTTCATTACTCATACTCCGAAAGTAGGTCTAAATATGCCTGAAGAGCGTGTAGAAAATAAAACTTCCAGCCCTAGGGCTTTTCGCTTTCACTGACAGCTGTCATGTCAAATTATGGCTTCGCACGACTTGTGCAATGTGCATATAGCCAGTATCAGTATCATTATACATTAGGAACTTCAAAACCTAACCTCCTTGCTTTAGGTAGCACCAAAGAATAACACTACATGTATATAACCTCTTTAGTCCCAACCTTATAAGAGGATCAGGTAGTATGGAGTCTCTCATCCAATCTCGTTGTTAGGAAGAATTTTATATATTATTCGTAATGAAAAGCACAGTGTTTACCTCGGGTGAAAGACTCATTAAGTCCCTCGAACTATTAGCGCCCTCGCTACGCTCGGGCGCCAAACTCCGTCTCGGGACTTGTAATGAGTGACTTTCACACCTAGGATAACAATGTACTATTACACTCTTATAAGTAATTAACTTTATTATTTAAATTTGTATACCTACTTGGTTTTAAATGGTTTTAAGCAGTTGCAATTATCTCCTGAAAATATGAACTCTTAAAATGGAGCGCAGCATTATTTTATTTAGTAGAGTGCGGTGTGTCGCTTAGCAATCCTATTTCTCTCCCATTTCCTGTCTAAAAACACGGGGTTAAAAAGAAACATCCCCTCCTGAACAGGGTTCCGTGAAGTTCGGTTAAATTAAAAATTTAAAACGAATTTTAAAGGATAAAAAGTGATGACGTCAAGTGACGTAAATTTTTTAGACGTATTTCTATGAAAAATAACATAAAGCTATTTTCCTTAAAAAAATATGGTAACAAAAATTTTCGTCTGATAATAAATTCACATTTTTGTAATAACATTTTCGTAGAATTCTAAGATAATGTTTATTAAATAGCGCTATTTGACTATCAGTACTGTCTTATTAAAAAACAGAGTCTGTCTGTTTGAACGCAAAAACTACTTAGGTAAACTATTTTCATAATAAAATGGTTTTCACCAATAGACGGAGGACGGATCGATTCATGAGGACGATTTTTAGTAAATTAGCTAAAATATGTAAGAAAAAAAAGTGTATTCTTGTTTATCCGTGCAAAGTCGGGGCGGGTAGTTAGTACATATATGTTTGCCTTCATAAAAGTTAGTTTCATTTGTTTGCTTTTAATATTAGATTTTTTATTTTCTATTAAAATACTTAAAACAAAGATTTAGATTTTCATGCACAACAAAGATTAAAAGATAAACCTTGTGGTTATTAAAATATAATTTAAATTAGATTAGCCGTTACAAGCATTTAGCCAGATTTGAGCTAAAGTTTAGGCACAACACAATATCATGCGAAGCCACCCCTTAATGGTGGAAATACGACGAATGTAGGCGTATATGATCTGTGCAAAACCAGGTTAACATATAAAACATACTAGCAACTTAAGTTGCTAGTATGTTTTATATGTTAGCCTTTAATATTAGATTTCTTATTTCCGTTACAATATAATAACGAAATATTATAAAAAGAATGAAGACGACTAAATAAAACAACAGATAAAAATAAAGTCAACAAAGGATATTGAATTGATATGATGTTAACACCTCTACGCCTGTCTCTTTTACAAAATTAATCATATGGCTTCAAGATGTCTCACTTTTATATAGCTTATGTTATAAAAATAAAAGAAAAGGAAAAAAAAATGTTTCCTTTTTCTTGGATTTTTATTTCTGTCCATTTGTCTGAGCTTTGCGTTGATTTATCAGTCATTCAATGAAAGACTTTGAATCTATTGGTATTCCTATTCAGATCGTCTTTTGTTTCTGTGTCGATCGTCTTTTATTTTAGTTTCAGATCGTCTTTTCTTTTCCTTTTCCGAAAATAGTTGGACCACCAACCGACACCCGGGCTTCCAAATAGGGGTCGTTGTCCAACTAGGTCGACAAAATAGTAGGACCACTACCCCACACTCGACTAATAGATAGATATATAGGTAGAACGCTTTATTGCACACACAAGTTACAGAAAAATACAATTAATATAAGACTTTTTATCCCGAGTGACACTTTGGGTCCCAATAAAAACTCGGAATGTTTTTTAAATAATTTTATACTGAACTCTAAACCTCATTAGACCTTGCGCCTGGTATTTTCTAAAATAAAAGCTTGTATACGCCCGAACCACGCTCTGTAACGGGGATCACCTCGTGTTTTACATGAAAAAGGAACGGACTTATACGGGCAAAAGCAATATCGTGTTAGTTCCTATGTTGGTATTTTGGTACAAGTTAAAAGCTGTTTGTAGAAACTTTGAATACTTAATTTGATCCTTGAACTTCCATTAAATTGTTTATACTTACCCAGTAAAACGAAACCTTAATAAGGAGTGTAAGACAAGATACTTTTCATTATTACATCCAGGCAATACCACGGAGTGTTACTAGTATTATGAAAAAGGTCCGATCACGAGCAAATAAGATTTTTTTCTGAGTTTTCCTTGAAAAACATTGAAGGATTCCCTTCATTTTTTTTTCGCTTTCTGAGCAATATCAGTCTCAAGGAACTAGTTTATTTAAGCATCGCTTATTAGGTAAAAATATCTAATTTGATGTATAGGAAAGCAAGCTTAAACAGCCGAGTGACTGAGCGCCCATTCACCTTTTGCTCTTTTTTATTATTTTCTCGTTTGACGGCCGGCCGCCAAGTGACAAAACGAGATGACCGTGCGGCCATCTCGTCAAGCTACTCCTGGCTAACCATTATGTATTATTCATAAGATTATTTTAACCAATAGTAACTCTCCTTAATATAATTTTCTTTTCCACTGTCGCTAATTCCTAATACTTATATCATACACCAATGTGCACTTCTGATAAAATGTCGTTCTATCTTGAAGGGTCATTGTGAAAATATATAAAACCTTGAGCCAACGTTCTCTAAATTTACTTTCATAATAGAAAAATACCGTTAGCATTTTTATCGATATTGTCATGTTTTTGCATTGATATTTATGAATATGAAATTCAAAGTCTTGATTGACTTATAAAGGTATAGCTATAAGTATAGGTTGCCTGGAAGAGATCGCTTTTAGGGATACGGCCGCCCATTGTATATTAGTATAGGTTAGGTATAGTATAGGTTGCCATATTGTTTGGTTTATAGTGATTTTTTAGCTGGAATTTACGTTAGAATTAAGGTTTAATATGGTACTAAAAGGTACAGATAAGTTCATTATGACGTAGGCATCCGCCAAAAAAGGATTATAAAATTCAACTCTTACGCAGATTAAGTTGATTGTTGCTAGATTGATTACATACGAAATTATGTCAAAAATGTATGGATATAATGTAATTTGCAATTTTGCTGCCAATGACTCGGAAATACAAAAAAAAAGTAAAAATCTAAATAGTCATTAAGTACATAATCTTATCTTATCTTACTTCATACTAATCTTAATATTATAAAGTGGTATGATTTGATTGTTTGTTTGAATAGAACTCCGAAAATGATGGACCGATTTTGATGAAACTTGGTATAAAAAGCTTAAGAGGAAAGGGTACCGGGGGCTATTTCCATACAAACTATTACAAACGTAGTCGACTGTTTTCTCCCTGGATAACACTAGAGCAAATATTTTTGGTTCATAAAACTTATAACTGCCATGACCATGCCCCTATTTTTTGTTTTTTTTTTAAATCAAATTTTTTTAATTTTATTTTCTATGATAATTAGAAAATTAAAAAAAAACAAAACATAGGGGCATAGTCATGGCAGTTATAGGTTTTATGGCACACAAATATTTGTGTTAGTGTCATCATCCAAGGAGGAAACAGTCGACTACGTTTGTATGGAGTGCGCGCAGGTACCCTTTCACCTTAATTACACTCCTAATGAATCAATCTATCCGATTCATTAGGAGTGTTATAAGCTTTTAATTCCAATATTCCCACCGGATCGGGTGTTACGCGAGGTGGTGCTAGTATTTAATAAATACGTACATTATTACATAATCAAGATATTTCAACGTAATCTTATAAGAATTTTCATTTCAGCTTTTATTGCTAAGCGAGCTAAAGTAGGTAAAACAAAAGACAAATGAAAGACAGGACTACATACTAAACCGATCGGGCGATCACTCGCCGATCGTTGAATCACGCGATCATTTGTCGACCAGTTGTCTAAATAATCTTAAATACTAATAAAGCCCCGAGGCTTATTACTAACATATGCTCATCAAAAGTAGCCTTTGGAATCCATCTATTTTTGTAAAAAGTTTCTTCAAAATAGGTTGAGTCGTTACAGAGACAAAATAACCCCGTGGTTTCACCCGCGCAAGTCTCGATTCCGTGATTATTTATCGTTTTGGCGTTTTTAAACCGACTTCCAAAAAGGAGGAGATTCTCAATTCGACTGTATGTTTTTCTCTTTCTTTGTTTTCTTTTACATTCTTTACAATTTTTGTTTTTTCATTAGTCTAGAGTTTATACCAATAAAAGGTATATTAAAGAAGCCAAGTACATTATAAGAAACCCACTTAAATTAAGTAAAAGTAATAGTAGTTTACTACACAAGGTATGTAAGCGAGCTATTACAGAACAAGATCCAATATGGCGCCCGTGCGAGCGCAGCTCGCAAAGGTCGCTATGGATCGAGTGCACCCAAGATATTTAGACGCCCGAGCGAGCGAAGTGAGCGAGGGCGAATATAGTTCGAGGGTGTAATAGCTACTTACAACCGAGGTAGGTATACTACTTTACATCATTCATGCGAGGTAAATTAATAAAACATTTTTGTACGACATCTTCGGCTTCAAGATGACAGAAATCAGGCGTGCCGACCACATATTCATCAGACGAAGTACTAGACATGATGAACTAGCATAAACTTGTATGTTCTTTTTTTTAAATTTAATACAGTCGTCGCAAGTGAACAAACATTCAGTTCAAATGAAATGCCGCCATTTTCATTATTTACAGCAAAAATCATTCTATGAAAAAAAAAAAAATTGACCAAGGAGTTTTGCATAACTTGAACTGAAATAAAATGCCGCCATTGGTATCGTTTTTTTTTGCAGTAAAAAGTTTCGTCGTTATAGAAGAAAAGAGATTGGTTAACCAAGGAGTTTGACATAGCTTGAATGGTAAAGTGATTTGAAAAAGGAACGTTCCATCTAAACAATGCACTGTGTTGTAAATGACAACTTACACAGCCTCTTACCATACTAGTAAATCCTACTTACCGAGCAGTATGATGTAAAAGTAAAATATCGCATCAAAAAGACGACGATTATCATCGGTCGATGTTTTAGTTCAATTATCTGCACTCACCCTAATTTGAATTCCCCAGCGCAGTCAATTGACAGAGGTAGAATTTTCCACTTCACTTTTTAAGCACTCTTTGGGATTTACAGAGAATAAACTAATAAATGGAGCCTTGGAGTAATGTACATTTTGAAACGTTTCTCTTTAATATTGTACTGTGGGAAGATCATTTAGAACAGTTCAATTAGATGGTTTTTTTTAGATATTTTTTTGGCAAGTGGAATGGCGTCGTCCTCTTTTTGTTTTGTTTAAATGGTGAATCCAGTGGTAATTCACCATATTTAAGCTTCTTATCCGCGACGAAATGGAGGATGGTATATGCATATTTAGGGTGAGATGGTGTGTTTGTTTGTATGTACGAATACCTCGCTCCGCTAGACCTTTTCCACCAGACCTGCGCTGAGCGAGACTGGGAAAATGAAGTGATACTATTGGCGAATCTTTTCCTCGCAAACCGCTCAGGTTCCTAGCACAAGGAGACTTACGCAGTCAAAACGGCTAGTTTTGTGAATTCGATCCAATTTAATGGATTTAACGATTAAAAATTTTCCAAAAATAAAAATCTTTTTTTGAAAACTATATTTTCTTGGTATAGTTTCCAAAAAAAGCTTTTTTTTTTCGGAAAATTTTGAATCGTTTTTCGATCGTCGAATTTTTGTGGAGGTATGAGACAATATTTTCTCATGCCTCCACAGATATTTTTTTTTATATTTAATTATGTCTCATGCCTCCAAAAGACAAAAAATGACCACCTCCACAAAATGACGACCACCTCGGTCGTCGACGGAAAGAATAAACTTCATTTAGTTTTGTTCAAAGATATTGCCACAAGCTGTTATACTTACTGTTGTACAAGCTGTAGTGCAACGCCGATGATATTGTCTATCTTGGAACCATTTACTGTCAAGTACTAAGAATAATTGTATAATGAACAACTGAAAATATATTATAGCAAAATTCCATCTCGCATCTCGCTTATTTCTATTCTATCCGACGGCGACCGACAATTAGGAACGAGTAGCACTTTAATAGAAATAATGGATCATTAAACTTATTTATTGCATTGTCCATCATCATTGTACGTAGACTAAATTCTAAATAACGTTCCCTATCATAGTTTCATAACCATTATACTATTTACACGGAAAACGCGGATACAACATCATAAATTTCGCAACCATTGTGGCGACTATTTGTAAAAAAAGACGCCTATTTCGGTTGGCGAGTAAAATTCTCAGTATATAGTAAAAAAGAAAATAAAACATGAAAAACAAAGAGTTTTAAATAAACGTGGTTATGAGATCTAAATAAAAGAAAATCTAATTCAAGTGTATGCAACAATGAGGCAAATTACATAGAGGGGCATCATTCTACCAATTATTTTTAGGGTTAAGTACCCAAAGGGTAAAAACGGGACTAAGCCTTCGCTGTCCGTCCGTCTGTCTGTCTGTCACCAGGCTGTATGTCATAAACCATGATAACTAGTTTATAAGACCTTTTGCGATCAATTCATAATTTCTTATTGACAACAAGTTTCATTTAACAACAACAACAGGAAAAATAAAAAATAAAAAAAATAGTATAAATAAATGATTTTACATGTAAGAATTTAAGTATGTTATAAATATTACAAGCAATTTAATAGAAAAAATCTTTAGAATAGAATCTTTGGATATGTTTGGATTGGATGTTCTTTTTATTCCACAGTAAAGTTTATATCGAAAAAAGTTAGAAATATCGCACGTGACCTAGTGCATCGCATTCTATATCGTTCGTTCTGACTGGCGGTTTTTACAGAATAGCGCGATTTTTGAATTGTTATTTTTTATAGATTAAATAAAACCAAGTGAATATTTAATTTAATATCAACGCCCAATTCTACAGCATCTGGGCACCAACAGCGAGTCGTCAGCACTGAAGAGGCGCACTACCACAACCCAAGCTAAAACTAGCTAGGACGCTGCGTCATCCTAAAAAAAATGGCCAAGTGCGAGTCGGACTTGCACACGAAGGGTTCCATACCATTAAATTCTGTTTTTAGTATTTGTTGATAATTATAGCGACAACGCAGAAACAGAAAAAAAAACATTATCTGTGAAAACAGTAACTGTCTAGCTATCACGGTTCATTAGATACAGCTTGGTGATAGATAGACAGACAGTCAGACAGCCAGAAAGGGTCCCTTTTACTAAGACTTGGTCGACTTGGTTATCCTTGGTCTTCAAAATACGCTTCGTATACGCACGCAGCCTACAATTATATTTTCAGCAAAATATCTTGTTACAACAAAAAATAACTTAAACCAAAAAAGTTTTATGCAAAAGTACAAAAACCCATTATTTTGTTATTTTTTATTCAACGCGACAACGAAATAGTTTATTCAAAACTAAAAGTACAATCAACATACCGTGCCATAATTCACTCTGAAAAATGTAGCCAAGAGCGACGGTGAATGTGTTATACAGGGTTCCGTAGGTTTAATAACTTTTGATAATAGTTAGGTTTCAAGAAATGATGATATTGATGATCGCTATCTATTTTGCTGTTAACTCATCGTTTTAATTTGTAGTATAGGGTACGTTTGTCTTAACAGAGACTAACCATATATAAAGTAAAAATACAGAAAAAAAATCTATAGAGTTAAAGATAATTATACTAGTTGCGCCTCGCGGTTTTACCTACGTAAGTCCCGATACCGTGAGAATATCGGGATAAAGAGTAGCCTATGTGTTAATCCAGGTCTCCAGCTATTAATCTACATACCAAATTCCATCACAATCGGTCCAATAGTTTTTGCGCGAAGAAGTAACAAAACACATTAACACACAAAATTTTACATTTATAATATTATTACGATGTATTACAGTTGATCTTCACATAAGTGTGTTTCAAATTGGAAGAAAATCTTGACATGTACCTAATTATATTTATATTTGTTGCAATAGTATTTTTTTTTACATCAATAATAACAGACATTAATTTTTAATAAGTTTCGGTCCGTGTTTAATTATTTAGGCCAATGTTTGATCATGCTAACTTACATTATCTGGTTTAGGAACACAGAACCCTAAAAAGTTGAAATAAAGTGAAATATTCGGAATTCAGTGGTCATATTAAATCGGCTAGCGAATTGCCTTTGGTTTATTAGTGGGCTAATTTGATTTTATGTTCGACCGTACCGTGACTTGAAAAGCAAACAAAATGCGGTTAGGGTGAATACAGACTACGCAATCATCAATCGACCGATAATAATATGTCACCCAGTGTTCACATTTAAGGCTTTTTTATAAATTTTTATCTGCGTAAGTTGCGATGGCGTGACAATATTAAAAGTAACCTATGTGTTAATAGTCCAGTACTCTAGCTGTTTAATCGTAATCGGTTCAGTAGTTTTTGCGTGAATGAGGAACAAAATGGGAACAAACTACATATTATTATACACACAAACACTCATAGTATCACATAAAGTTTCACATTTATAATATTAGAAGAATAAGTAGGATAGGTCAGCGTTTGACCACTATCACACCTGTCTGATGGTAGGTGACGATGCGGTCTAAGATGTAGCACGCTTTCCTGAGAACATCTGTTCACTCGTGACTTGAAGACTCCTAAGTTGTACAATCTGGAAAGACAGACGCAGGCAACTGAATCCATTCCCTTGCTGATAGTACGAGCCAATACCTACAGAATTATTGCTCGTACAGCATTTACTAATTTTATTCATTAATTATAAGTCAGTCGTAACTAAGACGCCTAGCGTACTGTTTGTGCGATTCAATAAATATCCTTATAATCAACTAGCTGACCCATGCCCACTTCGTTGGGCATTTATTTTATTAATATTAAAAATTAAATTATCTATACTAAGATTAAAAAAAATACTTTTTGTAACTTAAATATAAAAGTTAGACATATGCTGTCGTTGACTTTTTTGTAGGCATTTTCAAGGTCCACATCTTTTCTATAAAACTCATAGATATATCTTTCGTAGTTAAGGCAGCGTTCGTAAGAAACGCTTTCATTCGACCGTTTTTTCTCCGATTCACTTTGCAAAACGGACTACCACGTAAAAGCCTTTTTATTTTTCGGTTTTTTATATAACCTATGACACTCAGCAATAATGTTACTTTCTATTGGTGAAAGAATTTTTAAAATCGGTTCAGTAGATCCCGAGATTACCCCTTACAATTTAACAAACTTTACTTCTTTATAATATTAGTATAGATTAGTATAGATACATCGTGGTTTGGTGAAACTATTAACTAACAACAGGGTACCTACTACCATCATAACAGGCAGGAATCCCTACACTGATAGTTAAGTTGATCTTTGGTTAATTGTTTAGCTGTTTTTGTACTAATAATCAAATATCAGTCAATTTAAAGTCTGAATTCTGCATTCGCCCTTAGTATTGACCGATTTTCGGATCTATGGTCCGTGTCTTGGCATTTGAATTTTCGATTGGACTGTACCGAGCTTTATAGACTTTATCGTATTGATTTGGGATGGACTGGACTTTCCTCTGGGGAAAAGTAGTTTATGTAATCTTATTTCGTGTGTATTGGTTGCGGCGTGGCGTAAAGATTGAATTTGTTAAAACCTGACCGTTTGTAGGCAGTACAATTGTTTATTGATATTGGAATAGACTGTTTGTCTTACGTTTATTTTTCTCTATTTTATTATCAGATTTCAACAAATGAGGAGATTTTTCAATTTCTTTTGTATTCCTATGTTTTTATGGCTGTTCGGGCATAGCTTCTTTTTTGTGAATCAAAAGATTTTTCTTACAAAAAAAATTATGTGCGCTTTAAAATTGCTCTTGGTGGTGGTGAAGGAAAAAAACGTGATGAATTGCCCCAGAGGCATTGACAAGTTTTTTCTTTGGGCACGATCGACTAAGCTGAGAGGGTAGGTATAGGTGCTGAGTAAGCCTACTCTATACTTACACAAAAAGGATCCAATTAAAAAGAGTTTAACTGCGAAAAAACTGTCTACCTACATGACCGATTTCGGTGATGCTTTTTTTCCGATTAATTTTCAAAAATCTCTTTTTAGTGTTCATGTATCAGCTCATAAATCATTCCATAATTACACGAAGAGAGAATATTAATTTAATTTATATTTAACTCCGAAATTTTACTAATTCAAAAATTCCAACTTCATCTCACCTGAATATTATAAATTCCAATAATGTTCATCTAAAATCAGGTCATTCCGTTTGCAACGAAATGTCACCCGGACTTATAAAATATTGTCCTGGACTTGGAACCCTTTCGACTCATTTCCTGGGACGAAAACGTATGTCCGTTCTGTCCTCTACTATTACTGCTTGTAACATTTTACCTAGCTGTCATTTATTGGAGAAGTAGCCTTTGCCCGCGACTTCGTTCTCCAAAATCGTTTCTTAGTAGATAAATAAATAAAATGAATATTGCAGGACATTCCATATATCGTCCTCTAGCCCCAAGCTAAGTAACTAGACGTGTGTTAAGGGTGCTAGACAACGGATATACTACATATAATATGATGATGAGATGATGTCTACGTTATATAAGTTATCTGTACCTATGCCAAGTTTTAGCTCGAGCCGTCCGTTATTTTGAGCTGTGCGTTGATTAGTCAATTATAGGCCCCTCGTTTATTTATTTTAGACTGCATCTTCGTCACTTACCATCGTGTGAGATAATAGTCAAACGCTGAACTATTTAAAAAACAATCAGGATTTCGAATTTTATAATTATTTTTAAATAGGTAGTAGATTTAGGTTGGGTACCCAGATGGAGTAGTAAAAAAAGTCGTCCATGTTGACAGTATTATTTATTCTTCCAGTAATGACCTGACTCCGTATTCTAATACTAGAGTGAACTGGCAACAGTAACGTATAGATATTATCACGCTTATGTGTGATTTATTTAAACGTAGTTATCAGCACATATTCCTTGATGCTAACAGATTAAGCATTAAGACGGTCGATATTTTTTTTTAATAAATATTATTTTGCTATTTTCATGATTTTAATAGTTAGACGAATCACCCCTTTAGCAAAACTTGTAGTATAATAAATACACCCATGACAGATCGAAGTTTTGACAAAACGTATATTTTGACGAAATACTCATTTGGCCAAACGTGCACTTTGACCAAAACACCCCATTGACCAACCGCCCCAAACCAATGAATATAAATATCATTTCTAGTTTCATAAGACTACTAGCTGCGTCCCGCGGTTTCACTCGCGTAAGTCCGAAAAATGAAATAAATGAAGAACCGCTCGACCGATTTTGTTCTAACTTCACGTAGACCATCTACTAAATAGTCCGAACAAAGCTTGAATAGGTGAGCCCGTTCTTGAGTTATAAAATTACAACGAAAAGTGGCATTGATTTTTATATATACAGATAGAGATAGAGAAGAAGAGATAAACATTAAACAATTGAATAAGTTAATAACTGTTTGACCTATCAAATATGTAGTAAATATTCTACTATGTAGCCTGCATTAGCCCTTATTTGTTAGGTATGCTAATTCTTGAATTTATAGAACATTTTCTTTTCGCATCGGAAACATTTGTAAAGTAAATAAAACCTCAGCAGTAAGTCGCTAGTCTTTATTAAATTTCTTTCAAGATTATAAAGGTTTTTCCGCCCTCTAAACCAGTTTGCAAAACCGTACTGCAGGGTAACAAATAACCGAAAAAGGTGAATGGTTTAAGGAGAAGTTTTAAGAAAAAATAAAGTCATTAAAATATTATTTAAAAATATTTAAGAGACACTTAAGTAATTTAAAACTGGACGGGTTTATTTACCACGTTTTTTTTGTTTTACTTTTATGAAGAGACCCAAGTCCCACTAACACCAGGCTCATGAAAATGGTGCTTGAAACACTATCGAAATATAGAGCGCTAAAATATAAAACATACATGGTAAATATACCGTTTTAAAAACTGTTGTATAATATTTAAAACTAGCTGCGCCGCGTGGTTTCACCCGCGTATTTCCCGATCCAGTGGGAATATCGGGATAAAAAGTAGCCTATAGCCTTCCTCGATAAATGGACTATCCAACACAAAAATGATTTTTCAATTCGAACCAGTAGTTCCTGAGATTAGCGCGTTCAAAAAAACAAACAAACAAACTCTTCAGCTTTATAATATTAAGTATAGATAACCACAGAAGTTTAAAATCATAATAAAAAACATACATAGGTACTTTGAGTGATGAGTATGAATGTAGAGGGATGGAGAGGAAGAGGACGACCAAAGAAAAGATGGATGGACTGCGTAAGACATGAGAGAGATGAATGTCAGCGATGAGATGACGACTAATAGGAGTGAATGGAAGAAGAAAACATACTGCGCCGACCCCAAATAAATTGGGATAAGGGCAGGAAGATGATGATGATGATGATAGGTACTTTGAATGTAAAAAGTCATGTCTTCAAAATATTTGTAATACTAGACTAATTTCTATATCTATGACTCTATATCTGTTTTGAAGTGTAGGTAAGTATCGCCTTTATATAAATTTAGAACATCCCTAATAAGTATATATAAATGCTCGTGTCGCCAAACTCCACCTAAACGGCTGAACCGATTTGTATGAAATTTTTTTGTCTATATTCATTAGGTCTCAGAACGAATAATATTCTATTCTTTTTTGTAAATGGCAAAACAACGCTTGCCGGGACAGCTAGTTAGAATATAAAATTACATTGTCAGATATCACAGGAGCTTTCCTAAATCGACTCTTCTACAGCTCTAGCAGAATTGTCTGCTGATAATTTTAAATGGCACTTAAATTGACAGCACTTTGTACGTATTTTTGGAAGTTTTTGTTCTCAATTAACACCGCTTTAAAATACCAAAGCAATACCGATAGAATCGTTAACACTCTCCTTAGTAATATTTTATTTTCATTACATTAAGTAAACCGGACCTTAACATCCGAGTTTCTTAGATCATTAGGCAGCTAATTTAATTGTGAGCCGCAAATCTACGGTCACACAGAATCGTGGGCTGAATCTCATTAATTCTACAACAAATTAAATTAGAGAGGTCACTTCAAATGTAATTTAATGGTAAAAGCAATCGGCCAACGTCTTTTGTACGTGTATACATACATAGAATGAATGTTTTATGTACGTAGGTACCTAATGCCTTTTATGGGATTAGGCACGTAATTGCAGGGGTAGAATTTTAAGCTGGAGAGTTGAAAATGTTCAACTTAAACCTAATTTTGGATAAATTACTCTTTGAAAATGGAGACTAGACATTAGACATTTTCTTGAATTTATTATTAAAACGTCTTGAAACTTTATATTCACTTTTCTTGTTAATTATCTCGACAGTATAGGATTTGTAATAATATTGGCTATTACATCTTGTTTGGAATTTGGAGCTACGAGGTGGTGTATTTGCGCTCGTTGTTCATATGAGGGGTCACCAGTTTGGTGGTATGAGGTGGTGCGTACCTCCAAAGGGAAGATCTTCCACCGGGCAGGTGTTATACCCGGTACGCCGCGACCCAACGATGTTTCGTTGAAATTTGTATATGAGCTTATCTTCAGAAAAACTTCGCTTGCGCGATCTAGGATCTCCGATCGGCTTAGTGGCGCCATCTGTTGGTGGCGATGTGAAGCGTCGCCACAATCTTATCTAGATGATTTATACAGCGATAGTAAAAATCCATGTTACTCTGGGCGCAGTAGTACCTGAGATATGTATTGGATAGAGTAGGCTTGCCCACTTTAGTTTAGTCGACCTTGTCCATTGTCCAAAAAAGGAAAGAACTCATCAATATGTCTGGAGTCAAAGCGAGGCGAAAGCTTATACTAAAACGAAATTCCAATTTGGTGAAAACCGAATAGTGACGACCTAAAAACGGTCGGTCTTGTTCTGGTGAAAGCCAAACTGTAACGACCTGGAGGCGGTCTGTCCAGTCCTGGTTAAAGCGGAACTGTGACGACTTACAAAACACTGGGGAAGCGTCAGCTAACCTATCCAAACAGGAGACTGGACCAGCGTCAGCAGGGCCTCTCCCAAACAAAAGCGTGGCAGTCGGCGCAAGCCGCACCCTCAGACAAAACTCAACTAAATGTTTTCCTTCACCATAAGAGTGAAGGTTTTTTTGTAATGCATTTTTCAGTTTTATCCGCGTAAGTCTCGATTTTTTCAGAATATAAATATAAAAAGCATGTATTACTCTTAACGATATACATTGTACCATCAGAACAAGTTTCATCAAAACCAGTTCAGTGATTTCAAAGCAAACAAATAAACTTGTTTAGGTTGTTTAGGCACAAAATATCCCTTTCAGATCTTCTCAATACAATTGTGTGGTTTTTAAGATTTAATTTTGTACAAATATTAAAAGTCTTACCGCGACGGGCTCACCGTCACTCGATTGTACGTGAACCGAACTATAACCTCCCATTCAAACTTTGTGCGGCAGTTTGTCGCAAGACAAGTGCAAACGCGTCTAAAAGTGAAGGTTTTTTGATTTTCCACCTTTCGACACAGTAAGTATTAAAATTCCTATATTTTTATAATTTTAAAGTTTCACTGTGTTATACACGTAATTATAATGAAATTATCTACCGAGTTTGATAAAAAAAAATCACGCAAAACTGTTTTTATAGCCAGAATATTTTGTTTCGACTTGTGCCTTTAGGTATCTAAATAAGTGTTTAGGTACTATTAAAATCTAGCTGTTTTTTAGGTTTTTTGCATATCTAAAAACAATGTCATTGAATTTAATGGATGCCGACATCGAACTGCTGTTCACCGGCTCGGGCAACTTAGAATTCAAAGATGAATGATCAGTTTGAGGCCCAAACGTCGGCTTCAGGGTCGCCCTCTTCATCGTCAGAGACCGACCCTGAAGACGACGTACTGCTGCGTAATCTTCGCTAGATAAAGCATAAATTGAACAGTAAGGAAGATCCAGCTGTTGAACCTACGCCAGGGCCTACACCAGATGTAAAGACCCCCGCCGAATATTTTGAGTGTTATTTTACTGTTTTACTGTAATATGTGACGGTGTGTGTGTGTGTGTTTTTACTGTTTTACTGTATGTGTGGCGACATCTGTAGCGCGTCGGGCGAACACCCGACTGCGACGCAAAAGGTTGCGGGTTCGATTCCCGCCGGGAACAAGTATTTATGCTGACCATAAATTCTTGTTTCTGGTTCTGGGTGTTTCCTATATGTATAATATGTTATATTTACAAAAAAAAAAAGTATATAAGTAGTTTATCCGTTATCTGGCACCCATAACACAAGCATTAAGTTGCTTAGCTTGGGGCTGGATGGCGATGTGTAATATGTCCTGAAATATTTATTTATTTATTTATTTATGTAAAAACAGTAAAATATTACTGTTTTTAATACTTTGAAATTGCATGTAATGCAAAGCTCTATGTTAATTTTACATTAAGACTGCCAAATAAAGGTTGTTCCTCATTATTTGCATTGTTTTATTTTTAACAAATTCTAGCCCTTAGGGCCCCTTGCTATAATTGTGCGGGAACACTGATCGGTTAGGGCTCTGCTTGATACAATTGTGCGCCCACACAACTGTAGCTTGCATATGAAAGGCCTACACTCATACAATTGTACGCCCACTAATTTTCCAAGATGGCGGCCGGAAAATGGGAAAAGAACCTCAAATTCGTAATCTCCGACCCCATTTTACTCTAGTCCATGCTTTTTTTTGACGAACATGCTGTAGTTTTGGCTCAGGTCTGAAAGGGATAGGCTTCTATGCATATGCAAGCCTATTTTGTATACCTCATCTCACCGATTGGAAGCAAAGATGAGGTCAGATGAGGTCGAGGATGTAGCATGCTCGACTAGAAGGTACCTATTCACTCTAGATTTGAAGACTTTGAGATTTTGGTGGAACAGCAACGTGGACAGAGTGTTCACCTTTAACACCATTAGTTAAAAAATTACTATGTAAGTACCTATACTGTTTTATACAAACCATGTTCGTAAACGATATGCGTTCCATTACTGCTTCATTTGGTGTAGACCCTGAATGCATTTTTGAGGTTCCTAAAATTTCAGGGACAAAGGATTTTCTCAGAGAGCTATCACGTAACTGTGAAAACCATAAAAAAGCTTTCTATATAAAGGATCTTGTTCCATTTAGTCTAACTAAATAAAGCCGAGGCCGGCTTAACTCTTGTAAAGTAACAAGGAAAAATATATTTTTGAAGCCGTGATATATTTAAATATTACCTTCATATAGTACAACCGCAATAGGTGTATTTCCACCATTACATCGTTCATGTCGCGCGACAAAAGCCCCTCAAAGTGACGAACCCTCTTTCATGCCTCTTTTCCCGAACCATAAATGCTTACTAGCATTTTACCACTTTTCTCCACGCAAGTTTAACCCTTTCTGTACATTGAGAGGTATTCGTATGGCATAAACTTATTCATGTCCAACTAAGCGAGACATACGTTTTATCTAGCGTGTAGATGAAAGTCTTCGCGGTTTGAAAAGTGTAAAGGCCAAGGTAAACTGGGCATACAAACGGGCTTTCAAGGAAAGGTACAGCACGACCCATTTTTCCGACCGTTTTGGGGCACCTCACAGATTAGTACTAGGTCGGCCCTTAGAAATATATGTATTCATATGAATGTAGAGTTTCTTTATTGCACGATATATCGGAGGTCGATTATGCTGGTATTTATAAAGGCCACAAGTGTTTTGTGCGATGTAACAATGGGTGAAGTAAGGGTCGGGGAAACTCGAGGGCATTTTTAAGAATTTATACTAATAGAGTTTTGTGAACTCACCTGCCCTCGTTTTTTTAGCATCGCAGTTGACTCTGATGAGCTATAAATTTGTGAAAAAATGCCTGTCTCGGGCGTGTTTCGGTAATAAATTCTGTTCTTTAGATACTTAGTCTTATATCGCTTTCTTATCTACTCTTCTTGGAAAAGTATTTTATGTTTTGAAGTTAATATAAACAGGTAGTATAAACCTACAGACCTTTCTTCAATTATTTAAGGGCCTTTATTGTAATCATAAGTAATAATTATAGTATACCTAGTATACCTATACCTATTTACTTAATAAAGATTAGGCATTTAGGTTTAACTAATAAAGATAATGATTAGGTAATAACAAAAATAAATTAATATAAATTTATTTATATGAAAATAGTCATGTTAATTTTTATAACAGATTTATAACCTACCTGATACTTGAGGTATTTAATTTTTTTAACTACTCTTCCGATTTTGATGAAACTTAGTTATAAATACATTTATGTAATTCTTAGGTGAACAATCAAGATGTTTAATCTCGGTCTTCCCGCGGGATTGATTCCCGTATTAGGCATATTTTATCTCAAGCAATCATATTGATATTATTTAGAACTTTCTCAAATAAAACGAAATAATAATTGTCCAAATTTATTTACACCAATATTAATTCAAATAACTATTTTTTATACAAAAAATCCAATATATCACAATCAAATTAGCAAATAACATTCAATCTATTACTAATTACATTTAGTAGTTGTGATTTATAATCGTAAAACTTTACAAAATAAAAGCCTTAATAGGTAATACTTTAAATAAATAAATACGTAAATATAATAATAATATCTAAATTATTATTATTAAATGACTCTAAAAGGTACAACTATAGATTCTCCTATATAATGATTTTTAAACTGATATGTTTTAACAATATGTCTACTTATTAAACTATAAAAAGGAAAAAAAAAAAACAATATGAAACTACACCAAAAGAAGATGTTTTTGATTGTACTACGAAGTAAGCAAAATGAAAATGGCGTAAATCAAGATGGCGGCGGAGTTGTTAGCAGCGCGCGACGCTAGCGCCGACGCTGGGTTGCGGACGCAGGAACGAAACTCGTGGTAGTCGGCTTTGGTTATCGCGCAGTAGTGGACGTGCACGCACGCTGTGTCGCAGTCTGAGATGTCAGGCGCGTGGCGTACTCGTAATGCTGATAAATATCTATGGAAAATAAAAAAGATGAAGTTAGATTTATTAAACCTAGGGAGTTTAATTTTACGAGTGTTATTATCTTTTTTGTAGAAGTCAAAAGGTACACAACAGGTTGTTCAAGTTATTCATCGGAATAAAAATTAAAATCGAATATAAAGTTTTAAATACTTTGTTCTGCGTTAAATGTAGTTCGGAATTCTGTAGTTTGTCGATCGTGACATATACTTAAAAACTATATCCCTAAGTTTTGAATGTACGTTACTTACTTTGAAAACATTCCCCGATCATTATGACTTCGTATTTTATCTGCTAAAGCGTCCAAAGAAGTGGCGCTTACTTCCCTTAGTCCATAATATTGAGTCAGGTTATATTCTATACTCCAATGTAATTCCCCTCTAGTATTCGTTACGTCTAAATAATACTGTGTGTAATCTAAAACCTGGAACAAAAAATAGACAACGTTAAAACAAAACTATAAATATACGTCGCTAATGAACCTTGACTCGTAAAGTAAACAAGCGGAATGCGATCCTTTTACCTACGACGCGCAGTTAAGATCGCGTCTATATAGTGAACACGAGTTCTTGTCTTATATAAATCGTAGTGCAATATTTGAAGACGTTTTTTCACTGAAGAAAAAAACTATGAAGAGCAGCTGTGGATACAACTGTGTCCCTATTAGAAGATTGTGAGTTCTAGAGACAACTATAGGCTTAAATGCTAATTTAAGACTGAAAATGACGATTGAAATAAGCTATTATTGGCCAAACTAAGGATACTAAAATATCATAATTATACTGCTTTTGTCCTATTGCTTTTTTACATTAAATAATATAAAACTTAGAAAAATAGAGTTCTGAAAAGATTATAGAACTTACTTTTCCAGTATTGGAATCGAATTTATAAAGTCTTAATCCAGGATTTGATATGCTTCCAGCGCCCCTTGGCGTTAATGATGGAGCAAGTAGTGCCCATGACACTGGTCGACCTGTGACAAAACAAACAACGCGTTAGTCATCATAAAATCATGTCTATGAATATACCAGAATTAAAAAGCTACAGAAACTCAAAAACTTCAGCGACATGTTATGTACTCAAAATCTATTGGGTAATTGAACTTTTAACGTATCAAAATAAAATCATCAAGATACCTACACAAACAAAAGTCTAAACTTACCTTCACTGTAAATAAGTCTAAATGTATCAGCATGCCTATGCCCATAAAACTGTCCAGCTATGACATCACTGAACGCTCTGATGACGTGCAGCAGTCTGCCATTGGCTGAAGGAGTTAGTTCTCCACCACCCGCAGCTGTAGAACTGCCGGCGTTGTGTCGTTCTTCAACACCTGGTCCTGCATGGGCTACTAGATACACCTGTAGGAAGATAATCATGATTAAATTAAGTAGAGAGCAATGACATAATTATTGCCCAAACCCTTTCGCCTACAGAACTGACAATATTCATATTGGCAATGCTTTAATCTTTGGTCACTGAAAAAAAACTTGTCACAACGTTTAAGACCCTTGATGGTAAGACGATTTTGATTGTGACAACAAATAAAGTGTCTAAACCTCTTCATATGCAGGTATATGCTAAGCAGCAGCTTTAGTGACTCTTGACTCTATCGCAATATGCGTATATTGTAAAAACTAAGGACTAAATTGAAATTGTGTGGTTCCATACCATTTCTTTTTTACTTCTCGCTGTTTCGAGTATCTTTTGAAGCCAGTCCCACTGTGCTCGACCTCGGTGTGGTCCATCGGTTCTGGCTGCTCCACCAGCCCATAACACACTATTTAGCACCACTATACGGAGCTTACTGTGAGACTGCTCTATTGTGTAATATCCACCTAATGGACGAAAGAAAAAAATCAGTATTACCATTTCATATTGCAAAGTTTCTAGCATTCTGGACTTACTACAATCTTGAACAGTTGGATAATTATAGGCACGCTTTTAGAGATGAATTCAACTGCAATTACTATAGTCCCGTTAAAAAAAAGTTAGCACTTAGCTTAGCTGGCTGTCTAGATAACGTACAAAGAATTTGTACAATCACATAAATCAGAGGCAGCAGAATTTCGCCTTTACATACCGTTGTAGTAAAAAGTACGCTTAAAATATTTTGGTTTGCAAATATTTACCAGTTTCAAAAGTCTGAAGCGCCTCAGTTGGCAGCCATTGCATCCACATATCCACCAGCCTTCTCGATGGAGGTGGATCGTTGTGGCCTAGAGCTGGGAACACGAACTGACTACTAAATGTCCTGCTCAGTACATCAGTGACATTTCTCACTGCTTCTAGCTTGAACTCTTCTGGAAGATGCTCCATGGAGGAGGAGAGGATGTCCCTGTGGAGACAAACTTTTTTGAGAGTGGTTTATTTGGATCCGGGTCACGTGATTAGAAACTTTGTAGGAGTATTCGCTGACTTCCAATTATTAATTCGATGGAAAATATTGAGCACCGACTTAGAATTTATATGATTTTGTTAATTAATAGGTAAACATGTATTTTACGCTTTATGAAGAATGTATTTGTGTGTGAGCTACGGAACTCTGGCTGTCAGTTGCATCGCATTTATTGAAAAAGAATATAATAGAACATACTGATTGGTTCATGAAATAAAATCATATTTTTATAAAAAAAAACATACACCATTGGAATTGGTGCTTCAGTCGGTAGAAATGAATTCAAATAAAATTGTTAGACTTGAAAACCATATTTTTTAGTGAAAATATTTTTCATTAAGAGCGTATGTAAATGCAAATTGGCAACGATCCTTATTTGCGACCTAGTTACTTTATTTAAAAAATACAATTCCAGTGTTCAGTTCTCACTAAAAGCCACTTAAGCTATTACGTTCCAAAACAAACACTTTAATATTATTATGAAAATGATTGTTATTAGATATTGAGCTTTATTTACCCGGTCCAGAGTACAAATTCTAGTGTGTCAGGATGTCGTTCTGCCATGAATGCTGCGGCGCTTTGTATTAGAGGCCAGGAGCTGTCGCAAGTGTGGTCTCTATGCCGGCCGTTGCGGTGACTATGCTCGTTGCTGCCGCGATTGTGTTTACACCCTAATGTAGAAAGAATAAACTTTAACAGTTCTTTTGTGAAAAATTCCTGGCACCGCTGCATATTTATGCATTGTTTCAGAATTTGGAATATGTTACAAGTGGTACAGATAGTTGGCACGTGGAATAAATGCAAATAAATCTACGCGAAACACGTAGTGTACGAGAGAACATTCTTTCTGAGCTCTTTATGCAAATTAAGAGCTATTGATTCAAGACAAAAATGTTTGCTCTATATTATTATTGTCTAAACTTTATGATAATTTTAATTTTTCAAATAAAACAGTAGAAATAATACCCAATTAGTTCCCTAGAACCCTTTTACAATTCCATTACCCAAGCTAAAATAATAATAGGCCTCTAGAATATTTCCCTTAAACAAATATTATGTAACATCGTGTTTAACGAAAATTAACGCTAAAGGTTGCCGCTAACTATACCATAGAAAACTGGAATCGTGGTATGATTTAGTCATATTCCTTAATACGGTTAGTCATATGGGTGTAGACTATAATATTATAGATATAATTTAACATTAATATATAAATTCATAACTCAGTCCATATAACTAAAGAAAACAAAGATAAGTAAATAATGTATAATTAAGTGTAGGCCAGTGAAATAACTTTACCTTTATGAAACTCCGGGGAATTGTGAAAAGGGTCATAATGAAGATCTGTTATATGCCAAAAGTAACCTGAAAATAAACAGGGCTTGTTAACTGTTTGGTAAAGTTTAGTTTTGTTGTCTTTTGTGCGGGGTGAATAATAAGGCTTTGACTGAACAAGTGAGACTAGTCGCGCGACAAAAGCGATGCATCGGACGTGAGCTCACTAATGCTCAAAAGTCTAAGGGCGTGTTCGGGTGACACGCGTCTACCACGCGCCCGCCACGCGCAACACACCCGTTGATCACCCTTTGAAATTTGTTCTGTACATAATTTGAGTCTTATGACACACCAATAGATCACAAATTGCATTCTGCAAGCGGGCGCGGGGCATGCGCGGGGCGGGAGCGGGGCGTGCGCATGGCGGGCGCGGGGCGGGTGCGTGTTGTGAGCGGGTGGACTTGCGTATATGCAATTTGAGATCTATTGATATGTCATAAGACTCAAAGTATATATACAACAAATTTCAACGTGTGTTCAACGCGTGGTCTACGCGTGTGAAGCGCGTGGCGGGCGCGTGGTCGACGCGTGTCATTTGAACACGCCCTAAAGCTGGGAACAAATTATCGGACGCGGCTTACGGACTGCCGCGACTGATAAGTGTGCACGGTCGTTTGGCATCCAGCGGCTCAGATCGATCTAGGGCGTCCGCGGACGTTCGAACGCTCGTGGGCGGCCCAAGGTTACGTCCGTGACTTACGTCCGATAGTGTGCACAGTTGCATACATTTACATTACACAGATGCCTATGAGTCACGGAACAATGTGTCCCCAGCTTTAGGCACCGCTACAGGCGCAGTTTCAGTCGTCTATAAATAAAATCGGTAAATACTGCATGAGCGTGAAGGAGCAACAAACATACACACATACTTTCAGGTTTATAAATATAAAACTCCAAGTCATGACTGGCTGATTTATCAACGCACAGCTCAACTGGCTCAAACCAATAGATAGATCGGGCTAAAATTTGGCATGCATTAGCTATTATGGCGTAGGCAATTAGGTATCCGCTTAGAAAGTATTTTTGTAAATTCAACTCCTATGCGGACGAAGTGTAAAGCTAATAAAAGAAGTATAGCGTAGTAGCTGCTCTGCAGAGAATGCGGTTGCTGTGGCTTAGTTGAGGAATAACTTTCTATTAGCGATTTCTTTCGCTTATCGACTGTTTTTTTTTGTATGCAATAAACATAAATTATATAAAATTGGCATTAGAGAAAACTTTTTACTCTACTCTACCAACTTTTTCTCTAATGCATGACCACGTGACTTTTCGTTGGCTTATGTCAATTTCACACAAATAAAAATAAAGACTGTCGATTGGCGATATTGATAATGGGAAGGAATCTTGTCTAAGGGGCCTGTACTTATTGAGGCTGTTGTCACGATGAAATAGGATTAGGTTTAACGAAGATTGGACGCCATACCAACGTGTCTGTATAACAACAGGGGAACAAAATAACAGGTAATATGGTACGTACCAATTTTGGCGTCTGTCAGGTTAAGCCACAGCAGGCTGGTGATGTAAAGGACGAAATTACTCGGCGTCATGTTACATGTTACATGGCGGTCGGCCGGTTACTCTCGTGCTCATTGCTCACTGTGGACAATGTTTCATTTATATATTTTAAACATTTTTTAAGGGTACCGTTCCCAAAGGGACCCTTTTACTAAGACTCTACTGTCCGTCTGTGTATTTGTCTGTCACCAAGCTGTATCTCATCAGGAACTGCGATAGTTAGACAGTTGAAATTTTCAAAATTATGTTTTTCTGTAACAATACTAAAAACAAAATATACCCTTCGTGCGCGAGTTAGACTCGCACTTGGCAAGTTTTTTATTATTATATTTTTGTTGTTCTATTTTTAATTGAAATGCCTAAATTCGGAGAATGAGTTTCGAAGCTTTTGATGTAAACTTTTTCTTAAAACAATTGCACAAGATTCTAAAATTGTTTTGTTATGTCGCGCCAGTTGTGTCGCCGCTATGGTACGACTAAATGTGCCAATTTTAGCAGATAGCTTTCTACTAAAGACTTTTTTACTAAAGGCGACCTCCGACTAGAAAGACGAACGACTTAAGTCGCAGTCGTTGGACGCGGAGAGTATGCGACCGATCGCTCTGAAAGTCTTTAGGGTGAAAAGCTTTTTAACGGGATATTTATTTACCATATTTTTTATTTTGTGAAGCTTGATATTTCGGGTTTGTCACAGTAGTTCAGTGCAACTTTTATGCTCCAGTAGTTTGGTTAGAGAAGCAAACTGAACTGTTGAGTCTATTTTGTCCCAGGTTATTTTGATTGAATTACTGGCAATTCTTTAGTGTAAATGGTTCGATTGTTTATGTTTTCTTAAAATTCTCGCGAAAAGGATGCTGTTAAAAGCACCAGTACTAGTAAAAATACATGTTTTAAAATCAGTTCTGTTTGAATATGCACGCCTTACCTGTTTACTTTTACATATTTTAGTGCTGAAACTAATATTTTTAGACTAATAAGTCCTTGCTCTTGGTTTTAGATACATTTTGCATCAAATAACGCATAAACAAAATATGTAGACAGAAGACAAATAATAATTTTTATCTGACTTAAATAAAATAAGGTTCTCAATTAGATGTGTCTGTAGGTACATGTGTTTTTAACTTAAAAATAAGTAAATAAAAAATATTGTCTAAAAAATCGTAAACATGAAATAACCTAAAATTATAAAAAAAACATACTACTCAAAAGATCTTTTTTTTGGGGTTTGTTGTTAAAGCGGCAACAGAATTACATCTGTGAAAACTCTCTAGCTATCAGACAGACGGACGGACATCAAAGTCTTAATAATAGGGTCCCGTTTTTACCCTTTAGATACGGAACCCTAAAACAAATTCAACAAAAATAAAGTAACCGAAATGTTTTAAATAAATTCAGTTCATTTAGGTTGATGGTTTCGAGTTGATGAAATGGACTTAAAATATTTACTGTGAAGCGGAGTGTGCGTGACTTCAATATAAAAGTTGGGACCTAATTTCGGTGCGGTACTGATAAAATACGATATACAGATATGCTACAGTTATGTTTGAAGCAGTATTGGCGTAGTGGTAGACCTTAACTCCCATTCCGGAGGTCAGGGGTTCGAAACCTAATCGGCCGTAAACAAAAAAAAAACGTTTGGCACTCGGGGACTGCGCCGCGGTAAAGCTATTGCATCGTGCGAGCTTCGTACAGTCGTACCATATACATACACGTTCGGCCGAGCTACATGGTAGGCGGAGTGGGGGGTATTATTTTCGTTGCGGAATTTCTTGATTCGGTCGCCGCGCTCAAAGCCCGCGATAATAGCTATGCAATAGCTTAAAATTTCTTACATTAATAACTTACTTACTAAAAGCGAAGATTTAAACAAAAAATCTCGCATTTAAAATAATAATATATATTTTAATATACTCTTAAGTTAACATTAATCACATTGTTATAATACGTGATAATATTCAATTTGATTGTAAACTTTTATAGGCGCTGTCAGCCTGATAAAGTAATGTTGATGCTATGTTTATAACAAGCTTTAGTCTATTAAGTATTGTTTGGAACAATTATTTATTTTATTGTCATAAAGAAATTTTAAAATTAAATTAAATTAAAAAAAATGGACGCTATTTCCTTTAACAAATGGATTTTGCTTTAAAATAAATTATGTGCGCTAATTGACCTTGCTCTTACGTGCAGGTGATAACATCGTGATGAAACCTGCGGTTTAATCCTTTCCTACACGGTCGACTAAGCTAAGAGGGTGGTATATCCAGTACTGAGAAAGCCTACTCTATCTACACGCAAAAAGAACCAAGTAAAGAGCCCTTGCTGCGGAAAACAACCCGTATACAAAAGTAAAAATAGACGTATTTCAAACCAGTTCTATTTCTTACATTTTGTAGAAAGCAGAACGTTGTAGAAACGGTGTTTACCGTCAACAAACCAGTAGTTTCCTTTATTTAGACTAGGGGTAGGTGGCTGATTCTCTAACTTTGATATTTTGCTGACTATCGCATATAAGTTGATTGGTTCTAGATGACTAGGTAAACACATACGGAAGGGCAAGAGAACCGATACACTCTTAATGGCTAAACCGCTCTCCAGGCTCACTAGGTGTCGGGGGGCGGGTCAGATTAAGGACTCATCAACCGTCAGTTTCCATCACATTGTAAGAGATGCGATGAATACTAGTAGAAACCTGTGGAGACATATCTGATTCAAATGCAGACCACCCAATAGACATCATCCTCAGCCGTGAATGGCCGACTACAAAGAGAGTTAACAGAATGAAACAATTGGTAAAACTGAAAATATATTTTTAAACGTTCTATAATAAAAAGATAACAGTTAAATCAGTATCAATTGTTCATGTTCATCTTGTCTTACAGTCGATTAGTTTACGGTCAATTTTTCTTGGGAAAACATTAGATATAATAAGTTTGATGACGAATTGCTCCGAAATACATGTTAGAGAATTTCCAAACTTATTATTGAAAGAAAAAATCAATTTACTACTCGCTAGTGTAATTGAGTTCTTACACATAATTATGTACTTAATTACTATGAGTTGTCTTTGCAAATTCTATCTAAATTATCTATAAACGTTTTTAGACCAGGGTCAATCATTTTTGAAACCAAAAAAAATCACAGTAGGATGAAACCCATTAGAAAAGGAGGGGAATATGCTAAAAATGAAAGGAAAAATAAATTACGGTCCATCCGAGTTCGGGAAGTGGGAGGGGGGGGGTTTAAGGGTAAAAAATGGTTTATCTTGATTTCCGGCAAAACTACAAGTCATATGGAAAAAAGTTGAATGGCAAAGTTGTAGGTAATAAAAAGATCTACAACTTTTGTCTTACAATTTTTTCACATAACCTCAAAATTTAGGTGAAAAATTGAAATAACTCAGTTTTTGGTTTTTTATTTTTATCTTTTTCAAAAATGTTTTTTTTTTCTACGATATTTGGTGAAAACTTGCCTTGTAATTTATTTTTCCTTTCATTTTTATCATATTCCCCTCCCTTTCTAATTTGGGTGGGTCATCCTACTGTGATTTTTTTTAATTTTTTACCATTATTGAAGGCTTCGGCCCTGGTCTATTTTATCTTGATGACAAAGAAGAATTAGTGGGTCTGGGCTTTTTAATTTCCAATTATTCTTTTGAAGAATCAATCGCTGTTCTAGTTAAAGTTGCCACTAACACAGAGTTAGAGAATCGCTTACCACGGTAGTTTTCTTTATTTAGACTGGGGGACAGATGGCAGAATGCGGGTCAAGCGTGAGCCGGGTGCTGATAAAAATATACTTGCTTGTTTTTTGTTAGCCAGTTTAGAAATCTGAGGTCTTTTAGTTTGACATGTTTCTGTAAGGGTAGGTGTCAATAAAGTTAACTAAGAGCACACTACTCATGTGCTAAGAGTATGATTTATTCTTTTGCCGAAACTTTGATAAGTACGAAAAATAATGCCGGTATCGTATGTAGAAAAAATGTATTGTTTAGTGACTGGTAGCATATGGAGATGTTTTTAGGGTTCCATACCGAAAGAATAAAACCGGGGTCCTTTTAAATAAGACTACTGTAATTAGCTGTACTTATCTCATGAACTGTGATAGTTAGACAGTTGAAAATTTTACAGATGATTTATTTCTGTTGCCGCTATAACAACAAATAATAAAAACAAAATATAATAGTACGGAACCCTCCTTAGTTCGACTCGCACTTCGCCGGTTTTTTCATATAAGTAGTTCCTATTTTATGACAAAGTGTTATAATAATGTCGCTTATGACAATCATAAAAGTTCTAATACTTACAACGACTTCAAAATTTCATCCAAGAGTTAAACGCGCCTAGTTCCATAAACGTTATTAATTTATAGAAAATTAAATTTGCAGAAGAGCCATACAAAAATAGCTTTGATTATCATTCCAACCAATTGGCTATTGATCAACTAAATCCAAGCGCATTAAACTAATTAAACCACATTAAAATATTATTATACTTATTCATACTACCCCGGCTTCGCACGGCTATATTATGCATGTAATATACATAAAAAACTTCCTGAATTGAATCACTCTATCTATTAAAAACTGCATCAAAATACGTTGCGTAGTTTTAAAGATCTAAGCCTACATAGGGACAGACAGCGGAAAGCGACTTTGTTTTATACTATGTAGTGAAATTCAGTTACCACAAAGTGCTAAGTCATTGCAAAATGACAGCTTGAGTAAGTAGATAATTGTATAACCTGCTGAACGTAGAAGAGAAAATAATACAAAATATAAGAACCAAATAAGGGTACAAATGTAGATATTTCGGCATCAAAATCATGCATGAAGCAGATCTGCTTCATGAAATCATGCGACTCAAAGGTCCACTCAACAAAAAACGTCAGGCTAATTTCAATTTTCAAACAGAAAACCTCTTTCAAATCGTTTTATTTCTTTGTGAGCTTATTCTACACAAAAAATGTAGATCTAAAACACCCACGACTACATAGTATAAAACAAAGTCGCTTTCCGCTGTTTGTCTGCTCCTATTTATGCTTAGATCTTTAAAACTACTGCAACGATTTTCATACTGTATTCACCAATGGATAGAGTGATTCTCGAGGATGGTTTTAGTTTAAAAATCAAAACAACCACGTACGTAGTCGCCGGCAACACCTATCTATACTTAATATATAGATAAGAGTTTGTTTGAACGCGCTAATCTCAGGAACTACTGGTTCGAATTGCAAAAATATTTTTGTGTTGGATAGTCCATCTAGTCCATCTGTCGAGGAAGGCTATAGGCTATTTTATGTTTCTATATTTCCACGGAATCAGGGGTTAAGCGGGTGAAACCGCGGAGCGCTACTAGTTATTTATAAAAGAACTTTCTCTGAGTAAAATAACAAAAGGGCAAAAGGCCGAAGATACAAACATCTCATCACACTCCGAACTGCTTTATTAAACACAAGACACTATACACTAAAGGGATTATGCGCATCCTAAATCCTGTACGAACAGAGTTTAGGTTAGTTGGTTTTACACGGACTTAATGTCACGCACGAAATTTTAACAATTTCCGGTATTATGAGATTCAGTCCTATTGATTAGCTAGACATTTTGGGATGAAGTTCTTATGGACCGGTAGCTTTTAATAGGGTATTTTTATACGTCATGATAGGTAGGTCAGTGTTTGACCACTATCACATCTGATGGTCATTAAGTAACACACCAAAAAGATACCTGTTCATTTGTGACTTGAAGACTCTCTTGTACACGTCAGTAAAGACAGATATCTGATAGTGTGAAGATAAAAAAAACAAATCTGTACTATCTTAGTACACAAAGAAATATGAAAATAGCAAAACAGTACCTACATAAATCCATTTTAATATATTTTTTTATGAGAAATTTAAATAAAAACTTTCAAATATTTCTACTCAACAAAATTTTTGCTACTTGACAGTAATCTATTATGGTAAGTGTGCATACATGCATAGGAACAGACAGCGAGAAGCGATAATATTATATTTGTTTTATACTATACAAGCGACCCGCCCCGGCTTCGCACGGCTATATTATGCATGTATTATACATATAAACCTTCCTCTTGAATCACTCTATCTATTAAAAAAACCGCATCAAAATCCGTTGCGTAGTTTTAAAGATTTAAGCATACAAAGTTTTGACGACCTCTGTGGCGCGTCGGGCGAACACCCGACTGCGACGCAGAAGGTTGCGGGTTCGATTCCCGCCGGGAACAAGTATTTATGCTGACCATAAATTCTTGTTTCTGGTTCTGGGTGTTTCCTATATGTATAATATGTATATATTTACAAAAAAAAAAGTATATAAGTAGTTTATCCGTTATCTGGCACCCATAACACAAGCATTAAGTTGCTTAGCTTGGGGCTGGATGGCGATGTGTAATATGTCCTGAAATATTTATTTATTTATTTTATTTACAAAGGGAAATAGGGACAGAAAAAGCGACTTTGTTTTATAATATGTAGTGATAGTGATAATATTATAATATTAATACTTTAATTTAATATCCCGGAATATAAAACGTCTGTGTAAAGCGAGCTAAACTTAAGATAAACATAAGGGTATTTCACACAAGCTCCCTCGGTGAACACTATCTCTAATGAAGTGTGGAAAAGATAATGAGATATTCAGCATCGTGTTGAACCTCTAGACGTTTTTAATGTCTTACACTGATCCCTAAAATGTAACAATACGTATTTATACGTTCGTTTCATTGTTAGTATAATTTCTTTGTTTCTTAAATCCTAATCGTAACTAGTATGAATCGGCAAGTTTATTTATTTATTTGTTTATACACGGTGTAACAAGGGGGTGGATCATCGGTTGCTGGGGGGTGGGGGATCTCAGTACCTATCGACTTAACTCACCTGTATGTTCAGCAACAATTAGTTGTTCAAAAGTTATTTGGGTTTTAGTGAAATTTTAGTCAAAATCAGATTTCACCCTGAACTTCGCAATTACAACTATCCAGTTCTGCGAATAGTCTTCTTTTGTACCCCTACACCAATCAGAGTCTTAAATTTATAAAACTCAAAATAAAAGCATTAAAGTGATTTTTTTTTCAAAATCGAATGTTTACATTATCTTTGTATGGTTCTAAAAAAATATTTCATAGATTATTTTTTTCTGCAACCTATCTTAAAACTTCTGGCTTTCATCACTACATAGTATAAAACAAAGTCGCTTTTTCTGTCCCTATTTCCCTTTGTATGCTTAAATCTTTAAAACTACGCAACGGATTTTGATGGGGTTTTTTTTATATATAGAGTGATTCAAGAGGAAGGTTTATATGTATAATACATGCATAAATAGCCGTGCGAAGCCGGGTCGGGTCGCTAGTGAAGTATAAACCCTAAAAGTTTCATTTGGCTAAAACTAGAACATCAAGTTGAAAAATGTAGGTACTTGATGGTCCAAAAAGTGAAAATATTCCCCTTGTTACACCGTGTATATTAGTTTGTTATCTCATCGCGGTCAAACGACTGAATCTGAATAGTGATAGTTTAGGGATGGAGAAGGATAAAGGACACTTTTATTTTCAAAATTCCTGAAAGATCTGTACTTATGCGAGTGAAACCGTGGGGCTTAGCTAGTGCGTATACAAATAGTAAGTTTTATTGTTAATAAAATTTCTTTGTTTCTTTAATATTTAATTATCATTGTTGTCTGAGAATTTTTGTATTGTTCTAAGATTAATTGTTTGTGACCGTCAAGATCGCCAGACCTTTTGAGATAATCGCATTAAACTATGCCCAATATTTAGTACCAATTTGATATTATTTGCTACCTTAGTTACTAGGATGTTCCTGTGTTTCAGGCGAATAAAGGCTTAGAGTTATAGAATAAAAGCTGGCTCGAGGCAGTCGAGGTCATCTCGCCAATTCTTTCGTGGCCGACCTCTATGTCACCGAGCATCCTGAAGTCTCCAGCTAGTGTTTGCTAATGTCCGTCTATTCTCGTGTGGTAACCAGGACTGTCAAAGTGTTAAGGTCTCTAGCTTGGCGGGAACTACAGCTTAACTTTCTTTTAGAAGCAATGAACGGTGCTTTAATAATATTTCAGGACATATTACACATCGCCATCCAGCCCCAAGCTAAGCAACTTAATGCTTGTGTTATGGGTGCCAGATAACGGATAAACTACTTATATACTTTTTTTTTTTTTTTTGTAAATATATATACATATTATACATATAGGAAACACCCAGAACCAGAAACAAGAATTTATGGTCAGCATAAATACTTGTTCCCGGCGGGAATCGAACCCGCAACCTTCTGCGTCGCAGTCGGGTGTTCGCCCGACGCGCCACAGAGGTTTTGGGTTAAGGCTCTTTGAAAGCCCATCTTGAAGTTAAGGGTTGGTTCACAATAGGTGTTACATTTACGACATAAGGGCGATGTTGTTTTATTGTACCTACAGTGTAAGGTTAAGCCGTTTCCTCGCTTTTGTTACGTATATTTTGATGATTATTACGTGAATACGCGTTAACTTTGTAGCTAATGCTAAAGTTTGGGGTGAATGCAGACTATAAAATACCTACAAATAAAAAAATATTTTAAAGTACCTACTAAAAAACCGGCCAAGTGCGAGTCGGACCCCCCACGAAAGGTTCCGTACCATTATATTCTGTTTTTGATATTTGTTGTTATAGCGACATCAAAAAAACATCATCTGTTAAAATTTCAACTGTCTAGCTATCACGGTTCATGTGATACAGCCTGGTGACAATTAGTCTGACAGACAGTGGATTCTTAGTATAATGGTCCCGTTTTTACTCTTTGTGTACGGAACCCTAAGTACCTCGACATTTTAGTGGAATGGAAAACCTGATACCTCTCGTAAAGTGTCAGGTTTTCCTGTTACGTAGCAAAAATAAATATTTAAAATATATTTTGTTAACATCCAACAGGTAAACTTTATTTTACGAGATATTGTCACATAGCATTTGTTTTTGTATACAGGGTGTCCGGTAATGAATGGATAAGCTGGCACCTACGGACAGAAGACACTGTGCCGGTTCCGAAAAATGAAAGTTATGTTCTAGTAAGTTTCTCGGTTCCAGAGTTTTTCCATTTTTTGATTTAAAAAAAATAAAATTTTTACTTCTTTCTCTAATTTTTTTGATGCCAACTGCAAACTGCAAATGAAGGTATTAAATGCTGGCACTACCACATAATATTATACTTTTTCAGAATATCAATAATAATAATAAATAAAATAACTCTTTATTCAGGCAAATTACACCCATTTACAGATAATTAATGTTAAAAGATATCAATACAAACAAATCAAAATATCATAATTTTCAAAATAAAAATAAAAATAAAATAAAATAAAAATAAAATATGCAAATTAAAAAGTCAATAAGTAAAATATATTATAATAAGTCAAACAATAGATCAAAGTAAAAGTCAATTATAAATATCATTTCAATCCAAATCATTATAAAATACAAAACATAATCCACACACAAACAAGACACAATAAAATTACTGCTAATCGTAGCTACGTGGCCTACGTGTAATTGGATTGTGCCTTTCACAGCAGTGCCGCATAAACGGACAATCCCATCTATCAGCTATCATCATCATGACTGCGTTAGAGCTGTTCCGTACCCTGTTAACTAGAGAGGCCGATTTTTTTCTTAGTATTGCGTTGAAACAACTAGTATTCGCTGCCAGAAACATTCCTGAAGCGCTACAGTATCTAGGTAACCCCAGAACAGCTCTAAAAGCGTTATTAAACTGGACGCGAAGAGCGCTGTAGTTTTGTTTTGTATAGTTACACCATAGGCTGCATGTGTATAATGATGTGCAGTATGCCTGAAATAGTGTAATCTTTACCGCATCTGAACACCGCGAGAATCTACGGGCGAGCATGTTTGCTCTTCTCGACAGCGCTCTTCGCTCCCGTTCCATATCATCATGATCTTTGAGGTCAGAGGTGACCATGTGCCCCAAGTATTTGAATTTAAATACTCTTTCTAGAGGAGTGCCGTAAAGGTAAACAGGTGGTATATTTTGTGGACACCTGGCTCCTCCAGCCTCAAAAACCATAAATTGACTCTTTGTCACGTTATATTTTAGGCCGTGTTGACCAGCGTATTCCTGACAGATCTGTAAAAGACTCCTCAATCCACATACCGACGCGCTCAGCAGCACCATATCGTCTGCATAGCTTAGGTTATTGACGCATACGTCATCAATGTGACAGCCTATATGCCGACTGCTGAGCTCGACGATAAGCGCGTCCATATACAAGTTAAACAGAGCGGGTGAACTAAGCCCTCCCTGCCTTACTCCACACTGCATCTGATAAGGTTCCGACACTGTCCCTGCCCATTTTACGTGGTTTACTTGGTGTGTATACCAGTATTTAAAGATGTTAATTAATTCTCTGGGTACTTTAATGTCATCTAGTTTTTTCCAAAGTAGGTCGTACGTAACTAGGTCAAAGGCCTTAGACAAGTCCAGGAAGCACGCATACACGGGGGTATTTCGGTCTGTGTAGTACCTAACAGTGTGTTTCAGACCCAGTACCGCGTTCTCTGTTGATAATTTAGGTCTAAACCCAAACTGATTGTCATGCAGATTAAGGTGATCACCGAGCCGATCATTAAGCAATCCATCAAATACTTTTGCTATTATTGTTGCAAGGGAAATAGGTCTATAGTTAGTCCTAGTTCCCAGGTCTGCAGATGTATTCTTAACAATCGGCACGACAATAGTTTTCATCATGTCTGAGGGAAGGTAAGCATGACTAATGCACAACGAATAAAACATGGCCAGTACTCCAGATATATGAGGGCCCGCGTTTTGTAAATGTTCGATGCTTAAATCGTCATGGCCCGGAGATTTGCCGCTTGTCATTTGCTTTATTGTATTCATCACTTGTTTGGCACTAAACGTCACTCCCACTGAACTTTCCTGCATCTGGTCCGGATCTATACACGATGCTGGACCCAACGGTGACTCAATAGTGAAGTGATCCCTAAACATATTGGCAATGACAGAGTGATCAGTAGCTCCATCTATATTTACTGGAAGTCCTGGCTTCATACTTAGATTACTCGTACTTTTCCAAAAACCCTTAAAATCACCGGTTAAATGTTTTTTAGTTATGGTATCAATTTTAATCTGTTCTTGGTGATTTTGGCACCACTTCAGTCGTGATTTGAAAACCCTCCTACTTTCACACATATCGTCATACACAGAACCAGACCTAGGCTTACCGCTAAATACCCACTCCGTAAACCTCAATCTAGCCTCACGGTGTGCCTCCCTGACGTATTTATTCCACCCCGCGACGCGCGCCCCCTGGCCCCTAGGTTTATTGTTTGTATAACTTACCTCAGAAGCATCCCTAAGAGCGGAAACTATATCAGAGTACAACCTGTCAAGAACACACTGGTGGGTGGGATTCTCACAATAACTATCGGCACAATCTGTAAATTCGGGAGGAAAATTAATAAGTCTTAATCTCTCATGACATTCTTTTTTAAATACTAAAATCTGTTCAACATTTTTTTGACCCCATTTTACACAATTATTATTTTTAATTTGTTTCTGTGAGCATTTAGGTGTTAACATGTTTAAATCACATTGAATTATAAGTGGAAAATGGTCAGACCAGAACGTGTCATATTTAACATACACTTGAGTAACAGTCCGCTTTGCCGACTCAGTTACCACACAATGATCCAACCAGCTACATGTACCATGAACATCACTAACAAACGTGTACGTTGCGGAGTCTACTCCCAACATATCCACATCAACACAATACCAATATTTTTCTCTACAAAAGTTAGACAACTCTTTATAGAAAAGTTCAGATAGATCCGCATTATAATCCCCTAGCATATAAACCGATTCGATACTGTAGTCATCTATAATAGCGCTTATAGTACTTAAACAGTCCGTAAAGTCAATCAGGTTCTCGACTGAGTTGGTAGGCATATACACACTTATCACAATCACTGGACGATCGTTCGTCGTTATTTTTATGGCACAAATTCGGGTATTATTACACTTTATAACTTGTACATGTTGAAAAGCACTCATACGCCACAGCAGCGCTACCCCTCCATACGGTCGACCGCGTAGTATGCCGGCGGATGTGTCCACCGCTGAAGTTCCCGTGTATCCGAACCCGTTATCAATTGTACTTAAATATGGTATGTCATCCGGTAACAGCCAAGTCTCCTGCAACGCGATGATATCACAGGAACCACACAGCTTTCTCACGCATTCTAATGATCGTTTTACATTCTTGCAATTAAAACTCGCGAACTGATAGGTATATTTATCCATTATTGTGTTTGTTTAGACCGGAATCCACGAAAGATCGATTAACAGTTCGCGGCTTATAACTCATAAAACGCCTGAAAATTATTCCTTGAGGCCATATATTTTCGTCAAGGTATAATGATAACTTAGATTCCGCTACCATAAACTTGTAAGCATTATATTCTCGATTTTTCTGACTATTTATTTTTTCCAAAAATACCTTTTCTTTGGTTTTATCGTAAATGTATTTAGTAATATCAGATTCGGTCGTGTCACAGTGAATATTCGTAATGAAAATATACACTTTTCTATCTGCCGCTTTAAAATTGCATTTAATATCTCTTGATACTCCCGACTTTCCCGAATAGCGATAATTATAACGTTTTTTGCGGTTTTTAACAATCTCCCAGCCATTGTTTACATTCGTAGAGAGTTCATTATTATACATCTGAATGTGTTCTCGCTCCGTCCTTTGCTTACTCGTGACACCTGAGATCGCTTCTCGCACTCTTGTAGTCGAGATATCTTTGTGTTGTGACGTCACCTCAGCCGTCGCACTCCGCACCACGACCGGCGGCGCGGGCGGCAGCGACGACGGCGCGGGCGCGGGCGCAGGCGCGGGCGCGGGGGCGTCGTCGTCGTTCGGGACCACATCGCCAGTACTCGGTTCACTAGTTTCGTGACTCACCGCTCGGGTGCATGCACTCTCAGCTGATTGTAACCGTTGGTCCGCGTATGAATCACTGTGAGAGTTTTTATTATCTACCCTTAAAATATTTCTATATATTGGCGGCGTAGTTTTATTCGAAATAATTATGTTCTTCGGGGATATCTCGCCCTGTGATAGACTACACATAGATAGCCCCGCGGGTCCACTATCTAATAGCCAGGCACCTCTTTTATTGTTTACTTTAAATGCCGAAGAAGGAACCGCTATTGAGTCATATCTGCATTGTAGGAACTCTGTTCTAAGCTCATTTAGCTGATCCAGAAACTCGGTTCTAAGCTCATTTAGCTGATCTATGTTGACACAGGTTGCCTTTATATCTTCAGTAGCATTTTTCATCACTAAATGTTCTTTAAGGAGTTTCGTGCAGTCTAAGTGATCGAAGGTAATCGGTGGTAATCGCTCCAACCTACGCGCTACAAACACTGGCATGTTATCAGGATCAGCTGATTTAAAAAGATTAATAATATCAGCTAGGTCTCGTTGCTCCTTCCCTTTGCTTTTCCTTATAATGTTACGCAAGTCGGTTGGAATTGATTCAAACAGGAGTGTTTTCGATGTTTTTATTTCCTCACTGGTAAACGATGACACACACAATTTAACCAGGGTGTCTTCATCAATTACAGACACTTTGTTCTGAACATACGATAACAGCTCATCTATTATGAGATTACACTGTGCACACTTAACTAGGTTCGTCATCTTCGAATTTTCGAAAATATGTGACACACGCACAACCGTCGCTCGTGGAAGCGCGCGCGTCAATGACATTGACAACTTTTTTTTATATATACATTTTTTTACACCGGGAAAGGTTAAAGTTCAGGTTAAAAAATTAAAAAATCATGAAGTTTGTATTATCTTCAGAAAAACTACGCTTGCGCGATCTAGGATCTACGATCGGCTTAGTGGCGCCATCTGTTGGTGGCGATGTGAAGCGTCGCTACAAGTTCTACGAGCTGCTATAAATTTTGATTGACCACATAAATAACAGTAATAAAACATGTAATTTAATTACTCTGCCCAATAGGTGACAGCTATTACGTATAATGCCCGGGCAATTTAAAAATTTCATTATTTATAATCACATTACACTCGCATATTGGTCATTTTTCATAATGCACAGGAATTATGTATAGTGTCCAATTAATCACTTGGTCTATAACATATTATACATTGTCATCAGTTAGAAAGGTGGCCGCGCATGGACCTTCCGTTTACCGTGCAGATGTACCACTAATTGTGTTATGCGGCCAACTACTGAAGTTCTGACTTTGCATGTGACTTTGTTCACATATAAGGTTCGTTGAGTGCACTACTGAACAGATTTTCACACCTAATTCAATAAGTTTTTCTGTAAATTGGCCGAAATATGACAATTATTTTCGAAAAACCAAACAGATTGCTTAAACCATCGTGCGTAGCGTAAACTCAATATCTAGAACAATTTTACACTGTAGGAAGCTAGGGTTGAATCTAGAAAATAAAATGAAAGTGTCGCGGGAGGCGAATTGGAACGAATACCCATTTTTTTTCTTAAATGCGGTGTGGTTATCGACCTCCTTCGTTCTCTCTTTCTCATATGGTTTTTCGTGTAACGTTTTGGTAACGCGTATCATTTTTTAACCGACTTCAAAAAAAGGAGGAGGTTCTCAATTTGATTGTAGGTATGTATGTTTTTTTTATTTATTTTTCAGAAAAGACGCCAGAAATCGGTTTTACGGGCGGCTATAGATGTTTCACATCAAAATAGTTGATTTTAAAGAAGTTTACACATCAAAATTTGCAGTTACCCGCGCAGCCATGTTCATAGTGCGTAGGGTTCTTTAAAACAAGTTATCTCAAATCTCATTTAAGTCTTGAGAATTTCTTACCAAAACTTTGAGCCGTTTGGCCCAGTATGGTCCTAGTGGACATTGGATTAAACAACATAAATAAACTGGACATAACACTACACTGCCCTCTTGGAACGGTCGGCCTGATGGACAAATAGGCCCTTCAACGGAACTTGAACCTTTGATGAGTTTGGTTTAAGTTTGTAGCTTAGGAGATTTTACTAATTTAAACGTTATGCGTCGGGTTTTATGGTTGGATTTTATGCAACAAAATAGATTGATTTTCTTTTATTTTTAAACGATAAAAAAAGAAATGGTTCTTAATTCGACTGTTTATAGGTAAATATGTTTTTGTAACCAAATTAAAATAAAGAAGAGATTCTAGATTAGTCACGAAAGCATATTAAAATTCATAATTCATAATTCATAATTCATTTATTCATTTATAAACATGGGTACAATGATGTTAGATGGTAATATATAAGTTCGGCCATGTTTCACCCTATTGGCACATGAATACAAAATATAGTCTTTTTTAAAATAACATTGATAATAATTATAATACTAATCATTCACATCAAAGAGAATTTAAATTAAAAACCCTACCCACACTATGACCAACATTACACAATACAAATGTTCAATGTCAAACTACAATCAAAATAGAATGTCAAAAGATAATAATAAAAAATAAAAGTTAAAATATAATGTCAGAATTAAATTTTATCATTTAAAAAGTCGTCCACCGAATAATATACCTTATTAATTAAAAAATCGTTTAAAACATGCAAAAATTCCATAATGTTTTGATCTCTTATAGATGACGGTAGTTTATTATAAATAGTAGGTGACATACAGAGAACACTAGTGCCGAGATGACGTGTACGCGACATTGTATCGGAGCGTATTAAACCCTGTCTCCGATGCCCTTTCGGATATACATAAAATAAGTGAATATTTTCTTTCACAAATTTAGCTACTTCATATATATATAAGGCTGGAAAAGTTAAAATTCTTAAATTTTTAAAATGAGGTCTACAGGATTCAATTTGTTTTATTCGACACATTGCTCTTATACACTTTTTTTGGGCTATTAAAACATCGTGTTTTCTAGTTGAATAGCCCCAGAAAATAACACCATATCTAAGGATCGATGATACTTGTCCATGATATGCCATCAATAATGTCGAAAGGTCAGCTATATTACTTAATTTAGATAATGCATAAGAAAAACTATTTAACTTTTGAATAATAATGTCCGTGTGTGAATTCCATGTCAAATTTTTGTCAATTGTTAAACCTAAAAAACGCGTAGAGTCAACTTCCTTAATACTATGTCCTAAATAATTAATATCCATGTCATACCGTACAACAGTTTGCCTATGTCTAAAATGCATTAATAAGGTTTTATCAAGGTTAATTTTTAAATTATTATTTAGAAGCCATTGAATAAGGTCGATAAGAGTGGAGTTGACCTCTCCTTCGATTTCATGAAGTTGATTACCTATATACAGTATTGTGCTATCATCAGCAAATAACGTCATATGTTGCGAAATTGAATTTGGAAAGTCATTTATATATAAAATAAAAAGTAAAGGCCCTAATACACTTCCTTGTGGTACACCATTTGATACTATTTTCGAGTTAGAGGTGTGAGTTTGCTCAGTACATGACGGCATACATATTCTGTTTATGTGTGTGGTTTGCATTCTATTGCTAAGGTAAGATTTTAAAAGGTCATGTGCCTTGCCCCTAATACCATACTTATGTAATTTCCTAAGAAGATTATCATGGTTCACACAGTCGAAAGCTTTCGACATATCCATGTACAGTGCCACCACTTTCTTCTTGTTGTCCATACTAGGGTATACTTGTTTTAAAAAATTGTATAAAGCCTTGTTTATAGACCTATTCCTTCTAAATCCAAATTGATTTTCCACAAAAACTTCATTAGCCTCACAAAACTTGTAGAGTTTATCATAGATTATTTTTTCGAAAATCTTTGCAAATATCGATAACAGCGCAACTGGTCTATAGTTGTTAAGATCCTCTTTATTCCCTTTCTTGAATAAAGGTAACACAACTGCTTTCTTTAGTATTACCGGAAAAATACCTTCTTGTATGCAACTGTTGATTATTTCAGTTAAAATGGGCGCAATAACATCTGCAACGTCTTTTATTATCACAGTTGAGATATCATCCCAGCCAACACTATTACTGTTTTTTAACGATTTGATTGTATTTATAATGTCTTGCGGTACGCATGGTGTCATATAAATAGTATTTGGTACGTCATTAATAAGATTATAATTCGGTACAGATTTACTACTATCAGTTTTTGCTACGTCAATAAAAAAATCATTAAATAAATTTGCCAAGTCTTGAGGATTATTAATTATATTGCCATTATGTCTAATTATATTTACACTTTGTCGAGGTAAATTAGTTTTCTGTTTATTTATTATGTTCCATGCTGCTTTAGATTTATTTTTAGCATTACGTATTTGATAACTATTTTGGGATTTTTGTGTCAGTTTAATTATCCTTTTGTATTTTGCTGAATATTTTTTAAAATTATTTCTATTTATCTTGTTTGGCTTACAACGAAAATCCCACAGCAGCTGTCTTTTTTTCTTTGAACATAGTTTGATGCCCTTAGACAACCATTTAGGCTTAGAATCAGTAGGGATTCTAATTTTTTGAATAGGGAAACAAAGATCATACATCAACTTAAATAATTCATGAAATCTGCTAAACGCTGAGTCAGGATCCACTGTGTCAAAAACATCACTAAACGATAATTTATTTAGATATTCTATAAACCTTTTTCTATTATCGATACATAGATCTCTTTTGAACCTGTACCAATACTTATATTTTGATCTTGTTGGCACTGGTATTTTGATAATTTGTGCAGTGTGATCAGATAGAGCAGGTTCTATGATTTCACTAACTGAGCCTCGAATATTGTGAAAAACGTTATCAAGTAGAGTGCCGCTGCACTTTCTTGTTGCTTCTTTAATTGAGTACCTCAGACCAAACCCTTTAAGTATATTTTTTAATATCGTCACATTTTTACACGGCTTTAAAAGATTTATATTAAAGTCACCACAAATTACTACCTTAAAATTTACTTTGAAACAAATTTTATTAAGGATTGCAACAAGTCTTTCAAAAAAGAGGTCAGTATATTTTTTTAAATTATGAGGTGGCCTGTATATACAAACAACAATAATTTTATGCTGCTTAATTTCAATAGCCGAACACTCTATGTAATCAGGTATAGACATGTTTACTATTTCATTGATAACTTCATATTCATAATAATTCCTAATAAGAATGCATGATCCACCATGTCGGTTATCTCTACAAAAAGAAGAAGTGAATTTAAAATTAGGTATATTAATTAATTCTACGTCATCTCGGATCATATTGTGTTCCGTAATGCACACTATATCTATATATTTTTGTAGATCATTTAAGTTATCCAGGCATACAGTTAACATTTCTTTCTTGTTATCTAGACCAGCAATATTTTGATGCATAATTGACAGATGATTATACACGAAAAAAATTGGTTTCATTTTCATTTTTGTCACTACATTCTGGTTCTACCTTCTAAAAAAACAATTAAAACACGAATAATTAATTTTTTTTAAATAATCTAAAATGTATACGTTTAATAAGTACATTTTTATGGGACCGCTATTGATTTTCCCCATTGGGTATATAGTAATTTTTTCTATTTAGAGAAACGATTATTCTCACTGCGAGAAAAATGTTTTACCGTGTAGGTACTTTTCTCTTAAAAACTGTTCGTACACTTTTAATTACCTTCCGTTATATTCTGTCCCTAGAGCTCTGTCGACAGAAGACTCATAACAGGGTTAGACTTACCTTAGAATATAAGTTTATTAGCGACCCGCCCCGGCTTCGCACGGCTATATTAAGCATGTTTTATACATATAAACCTTCCTCTTGAATCAATCTGTCTATTAAAAAAAACCGCATCAAAATCCGTTGCGTAGTTTTAAAGATTTAAGCATACATAGGGATATAGGGACATAGGGACAGAGAAAGCGACTTTGTTTTATACTATGTAGTGATGATAAGTATTTATTTTATGTATTTTTTTGTGTATCTAATAAATAAATAAACTACCGCCGTTGACTTGGACCACAAGCTAATTCACAAGCATCGTTGTTCTGTCAGATTGACATACTATACAAGCCAGAACTCGTCAAGCATTTGAGTGCAAATGAGGTTTTTCTCCACAATGTTTCTAACTACAATGCACCTTAGTATCTAACAATAGAAGCCAATTTTCTTTACCACCCTTTTTTAAGGTTAAACCATTTAGCCTAATTTACCTAAGTGGTTTACTTTTGATTCGATTAAGGGCCCCCTGTCATGCAAACCGGCATTATAGTAGATGAATAATTACTGCAATTAAGTATGGAAGGTATTTTTGGTAAAACGAACTGTTAATCGATAGCATAATGCTTAACAAGTTAGATTGGAAAGATTGGTTCGTAAACATAGAGTGCTCTATATAATAATAAAAATAGTAAATATAGCAGGACATTCTACACATCGCCATCTAGTCCCAAGCTAAGTAACTAGACTTGTGTTATGGGTGCTATACTTTTTTTTTGTTAATATATACTTTTAATATATAGAAACAACCAGACCACAGACAAAAATACTTGTCTGAGGCGGGAATCAAACCCTGCAACCCTGTGTTTGGCAGTCCGGCATGGTGACCATTGTGCCATCTGGGTCGTATATACCTACTTGTACCAGACTTAATTTTTGTGGGGGTTTTTGAAGTCTTAGTTTACGTGAACAAGCTTCAGTCAGACTCAGGAAGCCCTGAAAGAAAACCTCTATCGCCTGAAGTTCTAGCAAAAGTGATGGAAAATGCCATAAAAGAGGCCCATATTGTTACTAATGCTGGTAGTTGCTTGTGTGATATATTATCTTCTTGACTTGATGGTTTTTTTTTAAATTAATAAAACATAAATAATCCACAAACATAACCAAAGTTTTGCATTTGCAAAAAATATTACAGCCAAAGAACATAGAATGATTATTTTAGCCTTACCTTGTTCTTGTATTACGGGCTGTTTTCCGCAATTAAACCTCTTTAGCTAAGTCTTTTTTGTGTGAGAATTGATAAGGCTTACCTAGACCACTTAGACCACCCTCTCGGCTTACTAGACCGTTTCCAGATGAAAAACTTATCATTACGTCTGAAGCTAACTAAGCCGCAGATTTAATCAGAATGTTTTAAAAGTAGTGACAATAATTAGCGCACATACATTTTTGAAAAATGTTCTCACGACCATCGGAATTAATGTCAAGGTATCCACCACTAAGCCAACACTGCTCTCGGCTGCTCTACATAAATATAGCTACATAGGATATACAGGGTTATTGGAAATTAATTGACACGGCGTTAAGGGCTTCTTCTGTGCACCTTAACAAACAACTTTTGTTCTACGACTTTTGTCGAAACTTTATACATATCCCAAAAAAATTTTTAAGTGTTTCTCGTACTGTCTGGTAATTCTATGTCTATGCGGCAAGTGCGCGCGCGCGATCGGCACGGGGCGCACTGCGTGCGACCCGATCGGGTTGTACCATACCTACTATGATTGATTCTGTGACGTAGACGTAGAGTTGAGTATTATTTGAACTGTTGGATTGAATTTTTTATTTTTGTATGGAATATTTTTATAATGAATTTCCAAAAGTCGTAGAACAAAAGTTGATCGTTAAGGTGCACAGAAGAAGCCCTTAACGCCGTGTCAATTAATTTCCAATAACCCTGTATAGGTACCTACGCTATAAGATTTTAAACTAACATAGTACTCTTAGCAGTGTCAAGTCAAATACTGGTTTAGGTACAAACTAGTTCGATAGATACGGACGTAGACCCTAAATTGTTCTAAAAGAGACAGGTAAATTGACATAATTTGTTAAAAAAAATAAACTTTTAAAAGTAAATCTTACTTTGTTTAACTTTTAATGGAGGAGATTTTGCTAATCTTCGACATAAAAGACAAAATCAGTAACGAGAGAGTGATGAGGGGACGTTTATAAGATTTTCAGGATGAAAGACTTTCTGAATACAGTTTCATGATTCTTTTTACATTTTTTATTCAAGACTTGTTCTGGCATGCGGTTTCTTTCAACGAGGGAAAACGTAGCCGTAGAGTGCACTTTTGCAGCAACACGACACTTGGGGTGCGAGCGGCCCTAGTTTTGATTGATAAGATTTCTTTGTGAATTAAAATATAAAGTACCTACACCACGATCTTCCCAAAAATATACATACATAGGCTGGTAAACACATTATCTTCTTTCCGTCGCGCGGACAGGTAAAAATAGAGCCAAGTGTCTACCATTGGTTGTATAACTACTACTACTATCCAACTATAGATTGATTACTTTAAACTTGTCTGTGGCACATTCATTAAATAATAAATCATTTATTCCGAGGCTACAAAGGCTCATAGATACATAACTTATAGACTAACATACATATTTTATAATAATAATTAAATGTGTTAATAGATACCTTAGAACTATGTTAGTCCAAGACACTACACTATAGTTTTAGTATGTTCTAATTACAGCCTTCCACTTTTCTATGGAACACAAATCTATATTTATAACTAAACGGATCAATCCATCTATCGATCCTTGCAGTCTACAGTAATGTTATCCTATTTTAACTATGATTATAAAAATACCATAAATGGTTTCAGTAACAGACAGCTCTGGAATTCCATGAAAACTTCATAAAGTCGCAAAGAAAATAGACAAAGTAGGTACTTACCTACTTGACTTCCTCTGGAAAATTCCTAGAAGAACGTCATCTAACTTAAAACTTCGTAAGTACTCGCAGCAAGACAAAGCTCCGAGGAACTGATAAAATATTACTCATCGAATTTATTGTGAAAGGAAATCAATAATTTGGGTTGTATTGGTTTGATATTTATAACTTTCGAGTTCAGCCAGTAACTTGTGAATTATATAGTGACTATTGTGGTTATGAGCGGTGGCAGTCTAGCGATAAATACCTCGACTTTCATTCCGGTGGTGGGTTCGAATCCCGGGAAATTTATGTCCTGGTTTTTTAACAAAGACTTATAATTTTTTTAAGAAATTTTAAAAGAACTCGCAACCTCTTTTTTTCCGTTCAGGGGCGCTATCAACACGATCAAGTATAGGTGAAATTTAAACATTGCATTAATTGTATTTATTATACTTTAGGAATTGATTTTTTTTATCGAAAATTGGTTGCGCTTATGTACGGTAAATATGGAAATGCAAGCTTTGGAAAAGCTTTTAGCATTGTTAAAATTTCCAGAAATAAGAAAAGTTCAATCTTACGCGCTTAAAAAAGTAAAATAAATAGCTTGCCTACTTCTGCATACGAGCTGCAGCAGAAGATCTAGCTAAACACGACCTAGCGCAGCGCCGGAGTTAAACCGTGACGAAGTTTTATAACCGACTTCCACCTAAAGCATCTTGAAATATGAACTTAATTATCCCAGAAGAAGAACTTAAGAAGAAAAACTTCGACTTGTCAACGTTGGAATTGCGGTGCAACGACAAAATGTATTTGAGATGTTGTCATCGATAATCATCATCATATTAGCCCATAAACGTCCATTGATGGACATAGGCTTCCCCCATACGACGCCACAAACAGCGGTCCTGAGCCGCTTCCATCCACCGACTACCCGCAACCGCTACAATGTCGTCGGTCCACCGGGCAGCTAGTCATTGATAATAATTCGTATAAATAGTGAATTGGTGAATTTGCTGTGAAGACCATACTTCTAAGACTTATTTGTGAAGATTCCTACTATAAAAAAAACATTAATGCGCTCTATTTTAATGTCATTTGATATAGGATGTTTTTAAAATCATTAATCTGAATAGTTTTTTCAAAATAATTCTCATAACTTTAGTTAGCTACATTTCCGTCAACAATACCAATTTTTTACCTCGGCAACTTTAGGTTGAGTGATGTTAAAAATACATTAACATCAGACGGGAAAAGTCCGGCAACCCACCTGCGTTTCTGTCCGCTTGATTTATAATTTACAGAGAACTTACAGGTTTAAGTGATGAGAGGATGATTTATCTTTTATGTAACGGTAGGCAGAGCGGCATTTTGTAATGACAAAAATGTTGAAGTTTGTGTTAAAAACTTTTGTCGGTTGGATAAGTTTACTTTTTTCTTTTTTGTGGTATGTGTAAATACAATAAAGCGTCAAATCTATCTATTTCTTACCTATGTCAAGGTACATACATTTTTTTAACCACTCATGACTAGATATAGGGGTGGCCCAAAATGCGAAAACTGTGTCGCCGCTCGCAACGCCGTAAATCTGTTTTAAAGTTTTATTTTTGTTCTTCTGATAGACAACTATACTTACATATATTTTTAGGTTTTGAACGTAACTGTCGAACTATCTTTTTTTCATCCATTGCAGCTGTCAATCTTTTTATGAAATATAATCTGGCCTCTAAATTGGCCAGTAAATGAAAAGGTTTAAAATCAGTGGCCTCTGAGGAGGTCTCGCTTAGATCAGATGGTTAATTTGGCCAACCAAAGGGGCAATGTAGTAAATCTTCTGAGAACGTTGCATCGGGAGACACGCTAGGATATTTTTGATTTATAATTACGGTAAAAATGCGAAAAAATTAAAATATATTTAACCTTATTTCTAGTTATTCAAGACACTTAAGTGTCTGGGCTATACCATGAAGTAAACTTGCCCAGAACCTATAAGGCCCCGGCCACGAAGGCAGCGGCGCGGCGGCGGCGCTGCCTTCGTGGCCGGTTCCGTCTAAATCCATGCATTGAAACGCGCCGCTCGCCGCGCCGCTACCCGCGCAGCTTAGACTATACCTTACAGTTTTTGTTGTAATATTCGCGACAGCTTCCAACTTATCCCTCACTAAAATCCTTCCAAGAGATAGCTACGTGCCTACTTTCGTTATAATCGTAAAAATGAAAGCCTACAGAAAGGTGTAACCAGCATTAACACACCTCGACTTGTATTCTACGCTCCGAGCTTCCTCACCAATATTTAAGACCATTACGTAATGTTAAAACATAATCCACTTTTTGTAATAACTAAAAATGTTGTCAGACTTAAAATGCACGCGTCTAAAAACAATTAAACAACATGGAAATATTGGCTGTTCCTGGTAGTTTTACCAAGTAAAAGACTGTTTATGTATTAATTTAAAGATTTTTATTATTGACGTGATTACGTCTTAAAAATAGATGAACGTATTGCATTCACAAAAAAGTGTCATGTTACAGTCACGTTACGGTGTAAGCGAGAGCGTAGAACAAGCGATAGAGAGGCACGATCGGCCTCAGCGTCAGAGTATGACGTTATCACGTAAACTTATCGACTTTATTTCTTTTAATGTATTCTTTAAAAATACTTTGTTTTATAAATGTTCCTATGTGATGCCATGAAGCAAAAAGCATTTTTTTTGAAGCAATTTTAAAACTTTATAAAAAAAATATGTTATTGCCGATTGCACATTTGGGCGAGGTCAGTAATTTCATTAACATAATAAGACTAGTGTGTCTTATTATTTTATTAATATTATAATCGTAATTAAAACCAAATTTATATTTAAAGCGGGAAGCCAACGCCTTAGGCATGTAGAATTACAAAAGGACACAGTCTCTATATTTACTTTAACCTATCCTACTAATACTTTAAATGTGAAAGTTTGTGTGTTTGTATGTTTGTTACTCTTTCACGCAAAAACTACCCAACCGATTGCAATGAAACTTGGTATGTAGAAAGCTGGAGACCTGGATCAACACAAAGATTTGGATTATTCCGATATTCCCACGGGAACTTACGCGGGTGAAATAAATTTATTGCAACAAAAAACAAAATCAAAATCTGTTTATTCGTTCAGGAGCTACGATGCTACAGACAAACACACACACAGACACGTCAAACTTATTTAACACCCCTCTTTTTGCGCCGGAGGTTAAAAATGAAGTAGAAACTATGCTAAGGAACGGAAGAGTTGCTAGGAAGGAACGACTGGGAATAGGCGAATATTTTAAATGTTGAGTGCTATGCGCTCCCACTGATAACGACTAGGAATTCGTTTTTTTTTAGATTGTGAACAGTAGGGGGATACTATAGATGGTTCTGACCGGAAGACTAGCGCTGCAGCTGTACATGCTTGGCTGTAGCTTTAAGTTGAAGTCGATCGGGTTTGGGACACGACTTCTCTGTCATGTTTTTGACGTGACAACGTTTTATAAATTGGTTTTCCGGGTGACACTTCAAGAAACTGCGTTACGCTCCGCTGACGTTATGCGCTCACAATGAGAGCGAGTGAGAGGCACGCGGGCATGGTTAGCCCGCCTAAGAGCGAGAGAGACAGACATAAAAAGTGAAAGGCACGCGTCCCTTCCACTCGAGCACAGTTGTTGTCAAGTAAAACTTTCGCCCGTATACCGACTTTACAGGCAACCAGTTTTTTTTGTTTCTTTTTTGTCACTTTATTGTTTTTTATGTAAAATTTTCCTTTGTTTGATTTGCATTTCTTCCTTCCAGTATTTGTACTCAATAAATGCTTTTCCTTCTTTCTTTTGAATTTTTTGCAAATTCAACCCCTATGCGGACGAAGTCGCAGGAGAAAGCTAGCAAAGACGTAATAAGTAACATTAAAAACATAACTTATGTTTTACGTAAAGGTTCGATACAGAAGTTAACTTTGTAATATTCAGCCGTACGCGAACTGACATAAAAAATTGTAATATTTCCCTTTATACAAAGTCGTTAACAAAGACCTACATAAGCAAATAAAACGCCTTCCGTTCCAACGTTTCTAAATCTGATAAAACTTGAACTCCTACCACTCGTTACGTGTACAACATAGAATTAACTAGACACTTTGTGGTCAACAAATAACAATAAATAAATTGATTTAGGAAATGGTATGCATTTCTAAAGGGAAGATCTTCCACCGGGTAGGTGTTATGCCCGATAGGCCGCGGCATAACGATGTATTGTTGGAACTTGTTTAAAAAGTTACTAGCGACCCGCCCCGGCTTCGCACGGCTATATTATGCATGTATTATACATATAAACCTTCCTCTTGAATCACTCTATCTATTAAAAAAACGGCAATAAATCCGTTGCGTAGTTTTAAAGATTTAAGCATACATAGGGATATAGGGACATAGGGACAGAGAAAGCGACTTTGTTTCATACTATGTAGTGATAGTGATTCTCGGAAAAACTTCGTTTGCGCGATCTAGGTTGATAGATACTAGGTCTACCTTCCAGGCTATTATAATCCAAAAATGAAATTATCCCTATTCCCTAATTTACTGTTAAATTTGGATATTTTAGTACCATCTTAGAACGAAAGCGGTTTTATTTATCAAGAATCAAGCTTTAAGTTGATACGAAATGTCGTAGTCACAGTAGAGTTAGAGTTTTGTTTTATCAAAGTCCACATAGTCAAGTTTTTTTTTTGTCAATCGAATAGGTTGACTATCGTTCTTATACATAAGGCATGCTACAGTGGACCTTATACATGAGGCATGCAATAGTAGGCCTAATACATGAGGCATGCAATAGTAGGCCTTATACATGAGGCATGCAATAGTAGGCCTTATACATGAGGTATGCAATAGTATAGGCCTAATATATGGGGCATGCAATAGTATAGGCCTAATATATGGGGCATGCAATAGTATAAGCTTAATATATGAGGCATGCAATAGTAGCATGCCTCGTGTATAAGGCCGACTAAAGTGTCCTTCAAATTATTTTCATTCATGTAAATATCACATCGAAGTCTGTTACAGTCTGCATTGGCCCTTAAAGCGATTTCCCTGTCTAGTTGATTCATAAGAGTACTTCAACTAAATCAGATAATAAAATTGAAATAATGTTCACCCCCTTTTCACAGTTTATCGACGACAGTTCACTGTAGGTAAATCTTTTGTCAAACAATGCCATACAGATAGGAAGTGATATTAACAGTTCGTTGTATTACCAAACAAAGGGCCTCAAACTCTGTGCCTTGAATAACGACATTTTTATGTTGATCATAAAAGATTTAACCCTCGTTTTGGGCCTCGTCATTATCACGTGAAATATTACATCTCTTATGACTTTGAATATAGAGTTCAAACTCCCATACATAAAGTAATATAACCCGTGATGCAGATTTCACAGGATCTACCTATAAAACTCTGGTTTTACACCCGACGATGATCTCGATCTAAGAATAATAAAGGGCGCGATAAGATAAAGCTTTTTGACGTGAATTCATATTTAATGCGCGAATAAATTGATGGAATGGTAATTTTCGAAGTGATCTCGTAAATCAGTAATTTCACAGCGCCAAGTAACAAACGCGGCTTGGAAGACTCCATACGTATTGATAAGTTGAGCTTTCCTTTGGTTACGGTCGAAGTTAGTGGTAGATACCACGACTTTTATTCCGAAGGTCGTCTGTTCGAATCTTGACCGGCCGTATGAAATTAAAGATAAAATAAAAACATAAAATAGAACTACCAATATAAATAAAAATTAGCTTTGGAATTGTGCATTTTATTCCAATGCCTAACAATGTCATTGTCTAATCTGTGGACAAAAAGTGACAGATAACTATTGGAACTACCCCGTATTCTGAGTAACAGTGAAGCTGATCTTTTTCTTAATATGGCATGAAAACCATACATGAATCGGCAAACATGCCTGAAGCACTACAAAATCGAGGCAGTCCCATAATCATTCTACGAGTATACGCGTTGTTATATTGCACTCGCAGTGAGTTGTAACACTTTTGTGCGTAGTTTGTCCATAGGCTGCAGGTATAAAAACTCTGACACAATGCCCTAAACCGAGTCATCTTGACAGAGTCTCCACACCGCGAGAACCTGCGGGCCAACATATTACATCTCACTGCAAGGGCTCTACGTTCTCGCTCAATGTCGATGTTATCCTTTAAGTTCTCATCAACCCAATGTCCCAAACATTTAAATTTTGAAAACAAATATTATTGAAGAGTTTTTACTTTAGAAACGTGCGACTAAGCTGAGAAGGTGCTATAGTTTCCGGGCAAGCTTACTCCATCTCATACATATCTAGGCAATACAACACCATGAATATCATGGATTAAAGTTACTAGCGCTGTATATAATCTTTTAGATTAAAAGCAACAAAATATTTATAATGAAAATCTACGGGAATTGTAATTAAAATATTCAATTTTTTCAGCAGATGTATAAAATGAAAGACTCTAAAAGAAAATAAGCAGAAAAGTTTCAGCAAAATTGCTTTGAACCCAAGTGGCATAAGAGCAAAATCTGAAAGATTCTATAAAATAAATTTCATTCTCTCTAAAACCAAACACAATTTTACCTCACAATTTCAAAACGATTCTGCACTTCTATTATAAAAAATCAAAGTACTGAAGTCTTTCAAGTTTTTAAGTCCCTTGAGCATTAATACCAGCATTTATTCTTGTAGAAACTTTTAACTTTATACTTTAAGTGTATTTAAATAGTCAGTAGATAGATTGATAATACGTTTATTTAGATTTTAAGCGTTTTTGACTGTACTATTATTCCTTTTTTGTTTTTTTGTTGTAAAACTAAGTACTGAATCGGTTCTGAAACTACCTACTAGATCGATATTGATTAAACTTGGTAGGATTCAATGTATCCACATTGAATCCTTGAAACATATCACTACATAGTATAAAACAAAGTCGCTTTTTCTGTCCCTATTTCCCTTTGTATGCTTAGATCTTTAAAACTACGCAACGGATTTTGATGCGATTTTTTTTAATAGATAGAGTGATTCAAGAGGAAGGTTTTTAGATATAATACATGCATAATACAGCCGTCGAAGCCGGGGCGGGTCGCTAGTTTCACTCGCGTAACTCCCGGCCCCGTGGGAATATCGGGATAAATTAAGATGTAAGAAATCCTATCTCTCAAGTTGGATCAAACTGCACACGGTGTGCAGTTTGATTAAAATCGGTTAAATAGTTTTAGAAGTCCATCGCGCACAAACAACGTGACACGTAATTTATATAATATTAGATAAGCTACATTTTTCCCGCGGGTCTGCCAGTCATAAAAATATTTTTTTATCTATTCCGTAAACGACACAAATCTAAAACTCCCAAAATGAAAGTTGTACAAATTGCGACACTTATTGCATTACCAGGTTTTCCTCGTGCTAAATCTTGGAATAACAAGATTAATTTTAATTCTCGGTCCCCAAGTATTCCTGATTAAATTAAACTGTCACCCTGTCCTTTTCGTTTTGTATTTCCTTTGACAAGACTAACTTTGTAATATTTTTACTCGAATTAGGAACGGTCGCAGACTGCAGATGGCGGAGATATTTCACACTATAAAGTTCGATCGTTTTTTGTGTCTAGGTTGTCTTTTGTTTGTGCCTTGATCGTCTTTTATTTAAGTTTTGATTGTCTTTTAAAAAAAAAAAAAATTTTAGGTCATATTACACATCGCCATCCAGCCCCAAGCTAAGCAACTTAATGCTTGTGTTATGGGTGCCAGATAACGGATAAACTACTTATATACTTTTGAAGTTATACTTCTTTAGGCGCGTTATGAAAAAATGATGAGAGTGAAATTTTACAAAAGCGTCACACAAAATTCTCACGGGAGAAGTTGTCCGCAAACCGCAAGATGACAGCTGTCATAAAACCACAAGATGACAGTTTAAGTAAGTACAAAGAGGTACTACTACTACATAATTATTTTAATGTAATTAATTATTTATATTTGTCGGACGAGTATTTTTTCGGACGAGTTTTTTGCCGGACGAGTTTTTTGTCGGACGAGTTTTTTGTCGGACGAGTTTTTTGTCGGACGAGTTTTTTTTTTTTTTTTTTTAATAATGCCAAAGAAGTATAACTTCTCACGCGCGTACATAAGTACACGCACCCATTTTTTTTTTTTGTAAATATATACATATTATACATATAGGAAACACCCAGAACCAGAAACAAGAACTTATGGTCAGCATAAATACTTGTTCCCGGCGGGAATCGAACCCGCAACCTTCTGCGTTGCAGTCGGGTGTTCGCCCGACGCGCCAAAGCGGTCGTCTTTTGTTTGTGTCTGAATCGTCTTGTTCTTGTTAAGAACGTCTTTTGTTTGATGGTAAATCATTTTTTTGTGGAATTGAGTGAAGTGAGTTTTTTAAGTAAATTACACCGTGGTACAACATTTAAATATATCTTTTTAGTTGGACAGAGTAGTTAGACCACGGCCCCGCACTCCAACGATCGCCAATTTAAAGTTTGTAGACTGCATCCTCCAAGACATACGTCATTACAACTCTACGAATAATATCAAAGAACACATCTCCATTACATGACGACCCAGTTGGCACTATGGTCACCATGCCGGACTGCCAAACACAGGGTTGCGGGTTCGATTCCCGTCTCAGACAAGTATTTATGCTTAGGTATTTGTCTGTGGTCTGGTTGTTTCTATAAATAAATTAATAATATACCATAACACAAGTCTAGTTACTTAGCTTGGGGCTAGATGGCGATGTGTAGAATGTCCTGCAATATTTATTTATTATTTAGACGTGAAATGTTACTTCACATATTGCAATCATAGTTTACATCACAAAACAAAGTCTAAAAACTTTCCAAACCGCAACTGTACACTAAAATAAATTACAAAGTCACATTAAAACTATATCTAAGTCAACAATTCCATCCAACTAAGTTCCAACCGACGATATATTCAAGTCAATATACACATTACCCTCGAGTCCCAAACATAACTTAAGTGCTTAAAGCTTAAATTAAGTTAAATTTAAGCTTTCGCAACTTAAACAATTCAGGTACATGTAAAGTCAACGCGCTAATTATTACCTCTAATAATAATTAACCTAATTCTCAGAGTCTATTCGTATTACATAGTTGTGGTGGGGCTAGACTGTAAGCGGATGTAGATAATGCGGACTAAAGACTTTAAATTGGCCGATTATTTTTATTTGACACTAGCAGCGCTCTGCGGCTTCAGCTCCGCGTAACTCCCGGTCCTGTGGGAATATCGGGATAAAAAGTAACCTATGTTATTTTCAATGAATCAATGTATCCTCATACCAAGTTTTATCAAAATCGGTCCAGTAGTTTCGGAGCCCATTAGAAACACACAAAATATTTAAAAAAAGAACTTGCCTTTAATATTGGTATAAAAATGGAGTTTGCAGATAAAATTTTGATAAAATAGACAAAGAAATAGAGAGAGAAAGGGGGTTATACGGTGCCATTGATAATTTTCTTATTTTTTGATTATTATTATTATTCAGATTAGCACTATTTCAGATTCGCTTCCAAAATAACAAACTCTATATACATGAGTTTTTTTGTTCACTACTATCGTAAAAAACATGTAAAAACGCCAATTTTCAGTTTCAATTTCTCAATAAAAACTTTTCATCTTTTTTAACTTATTACTTATCAACCATGAGTGAAACGAACAAAAGAGTTTTATTGAATGAAAACACAGTTATTTCGAATTAAAATAATTATTTCATTATTATTTATTCAAAATAATGAGCCATTAGTTTAATTTAATCAGGCGTGTCCTATTAACGATACATTTTAATGGTTTTAAAACAATTTACATCTCAATTTTCAACATTATTGCACTAGTTAATGGTTTAATGATATTTTATTTAAAAATTAATTAAAATATCTGATAGAGATGATGTGCGACCAATACGATTTGCGCATTGCTTCTGAACGTTGCAATGCTGCCAGCATTTTAGACTTTACTAATATTAAAATTACTATTTTTTAATCAATTAAATGACGTCAATAATTATATAAATTAAATTTAAAAAAATGTAAAACAAAGTCGCACTCAAAGCAAACAAACATTTTTTTTCAACGAACAGAGCAGTGTTGGCTAAGTGGTAGATACCTCGACTTTCATTCTGAAGGTTGTGGGTTCGAATCCAGGCCGGCCGTGCACCAATGTATTTTTCTTAAGAAAAATTTATGTGCGCTAATTGACATTGCTCTTACGGTGAAGGAAAACATCGTGATGAAACCCGCGGCTTAGTTGGCTCCAGAAGTATTGACAAGTTCTCTCCTCTGGACATGGTCGACTAAGCTGAGAGGGTAGTAGGTGCTGGGCAAGCCTACTCCATCTTCACGCAAAAAGGACCCAATTAAAAAGGGTCTAATCGCGGAAAACAGCCCGTATACAAGTACAAGTACAAGTTTTTTTCAACGAATATTCTGCAAAACTCTCGCACTTTAACTCCACCTTTCACGTAAGTCAAATCACAATTAAAGGGCACAACAGTTCATAATGACACGGTAGAAAATAACGACTCGAGCGATTGCTACAAAATTACACTGAAACACGTATAATAAGCTGTTTGAAACCTACTCTGTTTACTGTTTGTAAACCTTTATTATTATCCGATTCATTCGTGTAACAATACAGGGTTATTGGCAACTGTACTATTCCAGTTGGCACAATGGTCACCATGCCGGACTGCCAAACACAAGGTTGCGGTTTCGATTTCCGCCTTTGCCAGTATTTATGCTTAGATATTTGTCTGCGGTCTCGTTGTTTCGTTGTATGATAAGTATATATTTACAAAAAAAAAGTATAAAAGTAGTATATCCGTTGTCTGCACCCATAACACAAGTCTAGTTACTTAACTTAGCTTGGGGTTAGATGGCGATGTGTGAAATGTCCTGCAATATTTATTTATTTATTTTATAATAGCAAGTGGTTGAGGGCCACTTCTGTGCACCTAAATAAGTTTGTTCTAGGACTTTTGGAAAATAAATTATTTCTTGAAAATTTTGAGGTTTTGTTTACCTTAAATCAGCTGTTCCTTATAAGAAGAGGTCATTAACCTTAAGATTATACTTATTTTTTTAGTTTTATCTACTGTTTTAAGTCTGAATTTCGAACCTACTTTAACTCAAAATTTTCAGAAAATATTCGAATTTCCAAAAGTCGTAGAACAAAAGTTGTTTGTTAAGGTGCACAGAGTAGCCCTCAACAGCTTGCTAATATAGTTACCAATAACCCTGTATAAAATAGATGGACAAGAGCGTGATCTTATAAGGGTTCTTTTTTTTCAGATTTTAAGGTACGGAACCCTAAACACGCAGTAATAAATCCTAGATAACTAAACTATATTTGAAGTAGGTAAAGTTACTAAACATTCGTTGTATTCATTAAGGAGTTTAATTGGTAATAAGCATTGTATTAATAGTAATGTAATACATGTTTCAGGTACTACATTGCTCTGAAAAAAAAGGCCAATTAAAGCAGACTAGGATGCAGCCAGGGGTGAGCAACCTTTTAAAGTTTTTTTTTTATAATTAGTCGGTCAGCGTTTGACCACTATCTCCCACGATGGTAGGTGACGATGCGGTCTAAGATGTAACACGCTTTCCTAGAAGACACCTATACGCTCGTAACTCAAAGACATCCAAATAAATAGGAGAGTGGTGTAGCTCACCTATTCTTAGAATTTTCAACTTGACCTAACGACTGCTACTAGAGGTAGCAATCGGGACCAACGGCTTAACGTGCCTTCCGAAGCACGGAGGGCCTCACGAAAACACATTTTTGCCACACCACTAATTGGCCACCCATCGAAGCAATGATTGCGCCAAGCGTCGCTTAACCCGCACGACCGTAAACGATCCGCGAGCGTCGTTTAGCTGTGAGCCTCCGCATGTGGCAGTGAAATCAACCTTTCCGACCCGTCTTCCTTTTGTGGCTGTACCGGCCTACGTATCAGAACACGGTCAAGTCCACTTGGTGTTAAGAGGATCAAATAATGAAAAGGAGTTTGTATCCACGGATATCGTGTTCAGATGTAATTAGCCACTGATCATGCCAAGTTGTATCCATTGATAACTTGATCAGTTTCCAAAGAAAAACATGTAAATATTTTTACTTACAGGGGCCTTATTCTGCTATTTTGCAGTAATGGATTTACCATTGTCATTATTTCGAAACTCTATTGATATTACACCGATATTATAAGTTTTAATAACATCGTAAAAGAATCACTATGGCGTTCCAATGGAATGGTAATAGATGTGTCACTAATGTTGCCTAGCAAAATGGTATATGTTGCTAAGCGATATACCGTTTTGACAACTATCGAGATTCCATTGAGCCACGATTCTAGAGCAAAATACCAAAGTGAGTCAGTGGTGTGTCAGTGGTGTTTCGATAGGATAGACGTCATTAATCGTCATTAATCGATATAATCGTATTAGAAATTTAATGTCAAAAGTATGACATTACAAGTCAAATTGGTATTGACTTGTAATGTCATACTTATGACATTAAATTTCTAATACAATTATATCGACACTCTATTGAAACATAATTGTGTTAGCAGACTTAGGCCCCTGACCACGTGGTCCGTGGCTACAAGAAAGTAAAATAAAGTAGTTTTAGAAATCGATCACGGTAGCAGTCTGTACAGGTGAGTATCTTAAAGTTTTATTAAATTTAGAAATCGATCACGGTAGCAGTCTGTACAGGTGAGTATCTTAAAGTTTTATTAAATTTAGAAATCGATCACGGTAGCAGTCTGTACAGGTGAGTATCTTAAAGTTTTATTAAATTTAGAAATCGATCACGGTAGCAGTCTGTACAGGTGAGTATCTTAAAGTTTTATTAAATTTAGAAATCGATCACGGTAGCAGTCTGTACAGGTGAGTATCTTAAAGTTTTATTAAATTTAGAAATCGATCACGGTAGCAGTCTGTACAGGTGAGTATCTTAAAGTTTTATTAAATTTAGAAATCGATCACGGTAGCAGTCTGTACAGGTGAGTAGGTATCTTAAAGTTTTATTAAATTTTTCAAAGGGAATCGAAAAGGGGTTTAAATCTTATTTCCCCTCGTTTGTTGCAAAATAACTATTCTAATGTAAAAGTCGTTATAAATGACAATTAATGCAAACATAACGAGATAGTCGTTTAGCGCGAGACATCTGTTTCATAATTTCAGACAAGCTTGTAATGAGCAGTTTCCAGAACAAATATCACGTTTCAGGATGTTTTTGCTATTGCATTAAATAAGTTTTTTAGAGGAATTTGTAATTGTTGTGTTTGATGGTGACTATGGCGTGGTGGGTGACCATTGTTAAATGTTGCGGGTTCGATTCCCGCCGTAAAACAAATATTGGTATAAAATATGATTCACATACCGCAAGGCTTAGCTAGAGGCGAAAAATATGAAATTGCAAAATTTATTTATTTTAATTTTTTAATTCATGTGAATTTTCTTTAAAACATATAGTTAGCTCCCAGACAAATTGAAAAATAAAACAATTTGAAAATGACTAATAAAAATTATTAACCATAGGAAAATTTGCCTATTTTTATCCAGACTATGAAATTTTATAAATACGACAAAACCTTGATTAACCTAAAGACCAGTTGCCAATTTTAATAATGTTGCCATATATTGGAAATTCCCTTCATTTTAAAGTAAATAAGGGTACTTTGCGTGACATTTATACCTTTTACAACAAGTACTTAAGAGGAAATATCGGAGTTTTTATCTCAAGTGTCTGTAAATTATTATATCAACACCCGCTATCTTCAAACTGAACCGTTTTAAGACAATTAGGTATCCTATAATCTAAAGCAGTTATAAGAAGTCTATCGTTCAGAACGCTTCATCTCTTAAAGGGATTGGTAACCATAGCAACCGGTTTCTAAAACCCAATCAAAAGACAAGTAAAATCAATATTTAATTAACAATACAAAAACAAATTAATAAACGTGGGTAGTCAAAGAAAACTTCTTAAATTAAAATCTCGTAGCGCTACGGCTACGAGCGCTACGATCGTAGCATTGCTACGTACAGTAGTACTTCAACTTTGTAATAGGATTATACTAACTAGAGGCGTTTTGTGGTTTCATCTGGTTATGTTCCGATGCTGTGGGATAAAAAGTAGACTATGTTACTTCTCATGTTTTAATTATCCTCATACCAAGTTTTATCAAGATTCGTTTCATCATCAAGAACCTATTTACAAATAGAAATTCTAATTTAAATATTTATGAACTAGCGACCCGCTCCGGCTTCGCACGACTATATTATGCATATATTATACATATAAAAACATTCCTCTTGAATTACTCTATCTATTAAAAAAAATCGCATCAAAATCCGTTGCGTAGTTTTAAAGATCTAAGCATACAAAGGGACATAGAGACATAGGGACGGCGAAAAGTGACTTTATTTTATACTATGTAGTGATATAATGGAATTGTGATTTAATTTTGTTCAGAAAAAAAATGTTGTCTGTTAAGTCGGTTTACGGGACATTGACGGTAACCATAGAAACGTATTATCGTTATCGTTGCTATGGTTACCTTGTCAATAACGCATCGCGTCACACTTTTTGCGTGTGCTGCCGATGTTCATCGATTTATAATTTCTTTGTTATTACGTCAAAAAAACCCGTACAGAAACGAAACATATTTAAACAGAGCTGTCGGTAATTATATAAGAAATTTGTTGAGGGTTATTTCTGTGCAACTTACCAATCAACTTTTGTTTTACGACTTTTGGTAAATCGAGAAAAAGACTCATCACAATATCTCTCAATAAAAGGAGCAACGACGATCTAAAACTTCGCATGAGGATTTATTCAAGGGTGTAGACGAGCACTTAAAAATGATTTTTAGACTTTCGCCCTCCAAAGACTTAGAAAGGGCTGTCAAAGTTTGTAAATCGTACCAACCAATTTTTGTTTTTAGGAAATAAATATCCCTTTTAAAGAGACACTAACGCGTGTAAAACCGTGAGGCATAGCTAGTTCCATATAAAATTCAATTCTCGAGTACGTAATTGTACATAACACATATGTACTACAACATACACCGCAACAGAAACGAAACAAACTCTAAACTTTTCCATTGTTCAATATAATCAACAAAAACTTTGTATCTGTGAGGACTATAGCAGATTTACGATTTTTTAGTCGGCCGATTTTTAGGTATCATAATAATATTTATTGGTATTTACATCTTGAAATACAATAGTAGTGTCGCAATCTTGACAAGTAATTTAGACTTCGAAGATGATCGAAAAAAAAAAACAAAAGACGATTGGAACCGAAACTAAAGGGGATCGAAGCAGGAACAAATCACGTCTTGTTGTTTTTATTTTCGATCGTGTTTTGTTTCTGTTTCGATAGTCTCTTATTTTTACGGTTCCATACCTAAAAAGATAAAAGAAACCCTTAAAAGATCACTTTCTTCTCCCTCTGTCTGTCTGACTGTGAGTCACCACCGTTTTTTATCGTTTTTTTTTCGATCATCTAACTACGCAGGTCAAGTTACTCAATATAAAGGAGGTTGTCCTTGGCAGCATTTTATAGTGCAGACAGGGATAATCGCCGGTTTTATGTCCACATCATACTTTGCCATTAAACTTGTTATTGTAAAGGGCATCTACGTGTTGGCTTCGGCCCCACACATGCTTTCCAAAGGTCTGGGACTCCATAGTCCCGTGATAAAGGATATATAAATAATAAAAAAAAAATATCGTCTTTTTTCGATCGATCGCAGATCAAACTACTCAATATAAATATCATACAATTTTATTTTAGTTGATCGAAAAAAACTCCACATAATAAAATTATTTTTTTACCTCACTTCACTTGTTCACTTGGTTGACTCTTTTATCCTGACTGACAGACTGACATATCAAAGCACAGCTCAAGCCAATGAACGAATAGGGCTAAAATCCATACATAATATCTGTTATAACGTAGGCATCCGCTAAGAAAGGATTTGGAATATTCAAACCTTGCGCGGTTTGATTGAATTTATGGGCAAAAGTCTCTTTAGACTTATACCAAATAATGGACCGAAAAAAAATGTACTTTTAATTTTAATTTCATTTATTTTCGACAGACTTTATTGACAGTTACCTACCTATGTTGATTTTGAATTTTTGAAATTTATTTTTATTTGATTATTTACTATTATTCTGATTTAATCCATTATGTGCCTTTGTATTACAATTACCTATTTATACTTATTATAAAAGAAAGATTTGATTGTTTGTTTGCATCGAATAGGCCTCGAAACTACTGGATTGATTTTGATGAAACTTGGTATGAGGATACATTGATTCCTTGGGAGTGTCATAGGTTTTTTTATCCCGATATTCCCACGGAATCCGGAGTTTCGGAAATAAATGTATTGATAAAGAATTTACTTCGGCTGGTCAAACTAGATAGCCCAACTGGTTTGTCGCAACTGAAGAAATCTTCTTTTGTTTCATTCGACACAACTAGTTGGTTGGTTTGGTTGTGTGAATTAAAAGTCAGTATGTTTTTTTTACTTGTGTACAGTCACATTACCAATTAGCTGAACCCCACGTGACCTAGAGCCCACTGGCAAATCTGTAAGGTTGTTAAGTAATGTTACCTGATTCTGTTTTTTTTAAACAATATACTATACAATACAATATACAATATAAAAAATAACAAAATAGGTAAATACTATATTTTTTACAGATATGCGAATGAGCTCTGGGTCACGTGGGGTTCAGCTAATTGGTAATGTGACTGTACTATTTTTAGGGTTCCGTATCTCAAAAAGTAAAAAGAGAAACCCATATAAGATCACTTTCTTGTCCGCCTGTTTGGCTGTCCAGTGTCCGTGTGTCACCACCGATTTTCTCAGAACGGGTGGACCTAGCAATTTGAAATTCATACCAGATACTAAGTCCCTATTATTTGTACCTATAAAAATCAAGGTCCTGAATCAACATAATTAAAATATATGGGCAACTGTTTTTCTCTGGACGTGGCCTATCGAGCAACAGATAGTCGCTCGTCTGCTGGCGTAAATTGTTTAATATATTTAGTGGTATTTCATTTTGTTTGTTTTATGTTAAGAAGAGGGTTAAGCAACCCAATCTGGATACCTGTCAATTAGTATTGTTGAATTGTAGGTACGTTTAAACGTTGGCATATATATTATACTGTTTCGGATGTGAAAAGCAAAGTTTTTTTTTATAAAAACTATAGCAGAACTATAGTTTATTATAAAAAAGACTATGCTTTTCACAATTTCCAAAAGTCGTAGAACAAAAGTTGTTTGTTTAGGTGCACAGAAGTAGCCCTCACCGGCTTGCTAGTATAATTATCAATAACCATTTATATCTTAATGATACCATAAGAAATAGAACCTTCAAAGAAAGAAAGAGAGAAATAGAAAAAAAAAACAAATAGTTGTACCTCGATTCAATTACACAGATACATTACTTTATGATGATACTTTTATAGAGACCGTTGCCACTAAATAAAAAAATAATTAATGAATGAAACTAACTGAAATCTAATTGTATTTCACCCTCATTTTCACTCACACAGATTATTAAATATACATTAGACGATTAACAGTAAATTGCTCTTGGATTGTAAGGTCATTTGTCTGCCCTTAAGGTGTCCCTTCATGACTGATAATCTCTAAGATTATTAAGATTAGAATCGCAATTTGAACGCATTTTCGTTCGATCACGAGAGATTCCGACCTTTCTAGTTCTGTGGGAGCGCGCTCACTGGCTCAAATCATTTCATAACAAATAATAAAACCGGTCAAGTACGAGTCGGATTCGCACACACAGGGTTTCATACCATGTTGTATAGGAGCCACGATTAACGTCAAAACTTTGGCAAATTCAACCCCATGCGGACGAATTTGCGGATAAAAGCTAGTGATTTAAGTATAATCTATAAAATATAAATCGCTCAAATCTTTAAAAATGTCGTCGGATTGTGAAGAGCCCTCTTAACATTCAAAGATGTCTGCGTAAGACCTTATTAGAAGGAAAATTCGGTTTATCCTTTACTTAAAAATAGATAAACATTTTGTTGAGCGAAATCAGCTTTTTCTTAAATAACTCGAAAGGTTTGCAGAAACGTGATTAGTGAGGTAAAGTATAGAAAATTTGGGTCTAAGTATTTTCGACTAAAAGGGGTTTTTTCTTCCGAGCCCTTTTCGTCGAACAAATATAGACCCTGATTTTTCGAATCACAACGGTGGAAATTTATAACGTCCCTTTACTTGTAAGTTACTGGTATCATTTCTGTCACTTAGGACGCTGTTTAAAATGTACATTTAGTGCTCTTAACATTTTAATTGTAATTTTACACTAATTTAACATTTTTAGCGTGCTCACGATTTCGTACAGGGAGATTCAATCACTGGCACTATAAGCACTGCGTTCATCCAGTTCAGACCGCAGCCTTCGTTTAGAAGGGATACCTGTAACTGATGGGAGTAAGTAAGGTGCGTTATAGACTTTGACTGAGACCGTAAGACTACGACTTCGATGCTTAAAGTTCGTCGAAACGTTAGACTAGTTTGTATGAATTTAATCTTAGAAATTAAAAATTTTGTATTCGCTTTTGTGAAAAAAAAAGCGACGCCATCGCTGCCTTCGAGTAAAAATCACATTATTTTGAAGAAAATTATTATTAATTACGACTTCATAAATGCAATATCACCAAGACACCACTGCCTATATGACAAAGAAAAACGCATGGAAACGTGACGATAAACAAAAACAGAATATGATTGAAACAGAAACAAAAGACGGTCAAAATAGAAACAAAAGACGGTCGAAATAGAAACAAATGACGATTAAAACAGATACAAAAGACGGTCGAAACAGAAACAAAAGACGGTCGAAACAGAAACAAAAAACAATCGAAACAGAAACAAATGACGATTAAAACAGATACAAAAGATGGTCGAAACAATAACAATAAAAACATTTTAACATTATTACTAAGTTGGTATTATAAGTTAAACTTAAAAAAAGCTTTGAAAAACGTAGAAACCTACAACCCATAATATAAAAAGATAAGTACAAAGTTCCTCTCTAGCAATTTCGAAGTCAATCGAGCATACATAACCTACCTAGTATTTGTCTTTCGTTTAAATTCATTGCGGGGAATGGAACGCAACTTTTTCTTTGCTTTCTATTTGGGTCAGTCAGATTTATAGTATGGTTAAATGTATGGTCAGCGATACTCTTAAATCGAACGTTTTCTTTTTTTGTGTCTGGTATACTTTATTTGTATAGGTGTTTGTGAAATATTCGTAATGCAGGTCTGAAATAGTAACGAAGACGAAGCGAAACGTCATACGAATTGAATTTTTTTTAACGTGATAATGTCTTAAATCAATAAACACCGTATTGCATTCACAAAAAGTATCATGTTATTGACAAGTATCGTAAGTATCGTAAAGATAGCGATATTCATAAATTCAACTTAAGAAATAAGGATGAGCTGACCGTGCCTGGTAGTAGGCTTCGGAAAATAAACAGGTCGTTTAATAGTACATGTGTGCTTTATTATAATAAATTACCTAAAGATGAATATGACATGTCCATTAACGGGTTCAAAACTTTTATAAAGCATAAATTGTGCAGTAAGGCGTATTATGATACTTCGTCTTACCTTAATGATAAGAACCCATGGACGTAACTTTAGTTGCTCCATTTTAAATAATACTTTTTAATATTTGTAATATTGACCTTTGTGAGCGTAATCACATGAAAAAAAAATCCCATGAGTTTCTTGTGCCTTATTCTCATCCTAACTTAGTTTTTAAGACGATTTTATGTGGTCTTTAAACAAATTTTAATCTAAAAGCATCCAAAGAAATAAAAAATTTTGACTTTAACTTTGACATGGTAGATAACCATAGCAACGTTGTCATGTTACGGGAACGTGATTTATTGACAAAGTAACCATAGCAACGTATTATCGTTGCTATGGTTACCATCTATGTTTTCTTATGACGATATCACGTAAAATTATCGTCCGTAAACCGACTTTACAGACAACCATTTTTTTTGTGATTAACATAATATTAAATTTGTTTTTGTTTATTTTTCTATGTTTTAATCACGTAAATGGTTATACAGATCGGAAGGGTACACTACTTTTCTCATAAACTCCTAAAATTACAAGACATAACGTTATAAGCATCATTTCATAAGTCCATTTGAAATAAACTACTTTGGCATAAGTTCATTTTATTAACTACAGCAAAAAAAGAAGGTGTTTGTTGATCGACGTTATACGATTACTAGACAATACTTAAACTAGATAAATAATGCCTAAAATGACCTTAATTTGACGACCCGGTTGGCACAATGGACACCATGCCGGACTGCCAAACACAGGGTTGCGGGTTCGATTCCCGTCATAGACAAGTATTTATGCTTAGATATTTGTCTGTGGTCTGGTTGTTCCTATATATTATAAGTATATATTTACAAAAGAAAAGTATATAAGTAGTATATCCGTTGTCTAGCACCCATAACACAAGTCTAGTTACTTAGCTTGGGGCTAGATGGCGATGTGTGGAATGTCCTGCAATATTTATTTATTTAATTTACCCAGATTTTGGGGAGAAAATTTTGTGTGTTTTTTAAAATAATATTGCACCAGAATTATACAAAGCAACTCAACTTGAAACTAAATTTAATGAAAATAAATCTACCGAACGACTATTTTCGTTTAATACCCGCCAAAACCGTAGTATTGATAGTTGACAGATAGGTAATTCTAGTTCCACTACAAAAAGGTTCAACGTGTTAAAATATAAAGGCGATACCTAAATGAATATAATTTCGGTGTAGACAATGTGAAAATACTCTCTTGTTTTAAATTAAGCTATATTTCAGCTCCAAGTTACTTAAATATTTCACAAGTTATGTCTCTTATGCTATTCCACGCAGCTCAGTTCATTTCACAAATATTTACTTAGTTTGAATATGTTGTCGTGGTTGTAATATTGTTGGTAACTAAAATGGTGTTACAAAATAATTGTTTGCGCCAACATTTTTTGTAAAATATATTCATTAAGCCGGGATTCGTACTCGTTCACGACCATTAAAATGAAAGTCGATGTACTATAACTACTATGCCGACACCGCTTTTAGCTATACAGGGTTATTGGTTTTATAAGTAAGCGGTTGAGAGTTACTTATGTGCACTTTAACAAGCAATTTTTGTTCTACGACTTTTAGAAATACGCACATTTTTTGGAAAGTTTTGCGGTTATGTTTCTCTAAAATTGGTTCACGATAAATGGTCCCCATAACAAACCCCCTACGGAAAACGGTCTCCCTGTCGAGAACTTTTTCACGATTAACGGTACCCTGAACGGGGGCGACAGATAAGTGTCGGCAGATTTTTTTAAATATAGGTTATTCAGTACAGAACATTTGCATAATATCAAGGTTAATGACCTCCGTGTAAGTAACAGCTGGTTTTTGGCCTCAATAGCTCAAAATCACTACATAGTATAAAACAAAGTCGCTTTCTCTGTCCCTATCTCCCTATGTATGCTTAAATCTTTAAAACTACGCAACGGATTTTGATGCGCTTTTTTAATAGATAGATTGATTCAAAAGGAAGGTTTATATGTATAAAACATGCATAATATAGCCGTGCGAAGCCGGGACGGGTATTAAATAAAATAATACAAATTTCTAAAAGACGTAGAACAATAGTTGATTGTTAAAGTGCACAGAAGTAGTAATCAACAGCTTTTTATATAATTACCAATAACCCTTTTTAAAGGTATTTAAAGGAGAAAAAAATATTATCAAGAAATCTTTCGAATGTAGTTTTATAAAATTGTGATTATGGTGAATAAATGAGAAATCTCTCTTAAATTGCTAAATAAGTAGTAAGGAAGCGCTCTGTGGCTGCTATTTGCCTGATTTTTTCACGGAATCGACACAAAATCGCGGCGTGCAGCTACTAATATATTTATTATGAAAGAATACAAGTAAAAAAACCATTACGCTTTAACGCGACGTAACAACCAGATAAATAGGGCGCGCCGCCCGCCCTTGCCACCCGCCCTTGAGTGTTCTACCAAGAATAAACCCTTTCGGCCTTCAAGATCTCTAATAACCCAAATGGGGAAATAATAGGCACTAATCTTTTGAAAGCAGTTCCGGAAAGCCCGACAATTGCAGTTTTTTTTTACTTCGGAATTGAGTTTCGCGGGTCTTAGTAATGTTATTACGATATTTTATGATAAACTTGTAGCTAATGGGTTGTTTTTTAGTATTTGGGGGTAAATTTTGGGGCCATTATATCCCACTTAGAATCTCCCATATTGGGGGGGAAAGAGACATTTTCATATTATCTTCCCCCAAAATCTTAATCAAGACCATTTGTGGGATAGTGGAAAGTGAATGTTACATTTTGTGTATTTTCTAAATACGTCCGTTTTAGTATCCATTCTATAAAGTATGGTAAGATAGGGATCAAATCCAAAATGATAACTAAATTCCTTAATTATTAATCCTAATTCTAAAATATATATTATAAATCCGAAAGTTTAAATATTTATATGTTTGTTTGGTTGTTCCTCTTGGGGTGAAACGACTGCAATGATTTGGATGAAATTCGGCATATTAGTAGTTTAGCGAATGGAGAAGAACTATACCTAAAAAATAAATTTCTCTGTCTTTTAAATTTAGTATAAATAGAAAAAGATTTCACCTACAAACGGTACACAGAAAAACACTCAACAATAATGTCCCATCAAATAATTAATCACCTAGAAAGGGTAAAAAACTGCAATGTCTCAAACAATGGAACGTAATTTCATTAAACAATGAAAAGTGCAAAAAATACTTTCAAAAAGGTAACGTATACAACATTACTTAGACTGAATACAGCCTAACTAAAATATTCAATAACAGGCCAATTTGAGCCTAATTCGATTTATAAACATTATCTGACACTGGCTACATTCGTAAGATATGCCATATCATTATTTAAAAATACAAACAGCAAGAAGAGTTTAGGCGGAAAAGAGCCAATTACATGTCATGCTGTAATTTATTTACATGAAATTTAGTTATAAACCGAGTCGAATTGTATATTTAATTATAGTGTAAATTATTGAATTTAGTTCCGTGAAAGTGTATATAAGTGTTAAAATAATCAGTGTCGAACATGAACTTTTCTCGTTGCTTCCAAAATCTTCTACAAGGTTAGTAGCCATAACTTTACTTGCTTATGACTTGACGAACTATGTTTACTTTGACTGTTTTGAAACACTTTTTAAACCGGATTCCTGCAAATCGGGCAACGATTAGATGCAAAATATAACTAAATACTGGCTATATGCACTTTGTTGCTGTAAAGCCACAATCACTACATAGTATAAAACAAAGTCGCTTTCTCTGTCCCTATATCTCTATATCCCTTTGTATGCTTAAATCTTTAAAACTACGCAACGGATTTTGATGCGGTTTTTTAATAGATAGAGTGATTCAAGAGGAAGGTTTATATGTATAATACATGCATAATATAGCTGTGCGAAGCCGGGGCGGGTCGCTAGTTAATAATAAAAAACAGACAAACATACAGACGGAAAAGAAAGTGTTCTTATAAGGGTTCCTTTTTTTCCTTTTGAGGTACGAAACCCTATAAAAAGAAAAGAAAGCAAAATACAAACCTATTTCACAATTGATGAGCAAACGAAAAAATTGGTAACCTTTCTGCAGGCAACAATGCGTGAAAATGTCCGGGATAATTAGACAATCAATCATTGTCACCGTTTTTAAGATAGGTTACCTCTCTCAGATTGGTTCGGATGTTTTCCGTTTTATTTGATGAAATTAGAATTGTTTAGATTCGTTTTATGTTGTGATAAATGATTTTAGACCGAACCCCAGTGTGGCAGATGACATTGATTGTTTCGTTGTATTTAAATAGGATGTATTTGTACTTGTATACGGGCTGCTTTCCATTACTAGATCTCTTAGTTGGGTACTTTTTGCATTGTGTGGCACAGAGAAAAAGATTTCTTGAAGCAAGAGCCAATTCTCTCCCTACAGACGAGTGAATAATTATAGAGAATAATCTCTTAATATAATCTCTTAATATATATAAAGAATAATTCTTTTTGGTAGTTAAATGTTTTTGAAAATAATAATCAGTATTTTTAATTGAAGAATATTTATTTTAAATTAAGAATACCTAATACCTACTGCTTATCATTATAAGATTTTTTACTAAAACCAAGAACTACTAACACACATATAGGTAAATAAAAAAACCGGCCAAGTGCGTGTAGGACTCATGCACGAAGGGTTCCGTACCATGAAATTCTGTTTTTAATAAGTACCTATTTGTTGTTTTAGCGGCAACAGAAATACATCAAATGTGAAAATTTCAACTGTCTAGCTATCACGGTTCATGAGATCTAGCCTGGTGATAAACGACAGACGGACGGACGGACAGTGGAGTCTTAGTAATAGGGTTTCGTTATTACCCTTTGGACACAGAACCCTAAAAATTGAAAACAGTATTTAAACTCGTTATTTTCACTACTAAAAGTTATCTATTTACCATGTTTTTACGCAGTAAACGCACGCGAAAGGAAGTAGTATGAAACGGTCGCTTCTAACTATCAAGTACCTATCAGCAATAACTCCAGTCTCGTGACAATAGTGCTTGAAACAGCATCGAAATATCGAGCTCCGCAATAATAACAACAAAGAACATGGTATATACATATGTCGTTTTAAATACTTTAGTATCAAAACACTTTCCAAAATTCTAATGGTCCCGATGGGGTTTGAACTCGCGACCCCCGCTTAACCGTAGCTGAGCTTTAAATCACTGAGCTACGTGGGGCACACGCCACCCGAATTGAATTTAAGGAAATTCCTTTATTTACGACTGACTCACAACTTTTTTATACAAAAAAAATGTAATTTCTAAAAGTCGTAGAACAAAAATTGTTCGCCTATACGCCTAGAACTCTTTTGCGTTAAAATGTTTACGCGAAAACACAATAATTTATCACATTTTTTTAATGATAGATAGGTCAGCGTTTGACCACTATCACACCTGCCTGATGGTAGGTTATTATCACAATCCATACATAATTCCTACCTACAATAATAATTGATATTCAGATGGCTGGTCACTTTATTTGATTTTTCTTTTACCATAACCTACTTTTTTTTTTATAGGCTCTACCTATATTTTTTTGATTAGAATTAACGAACAGTATCAATTTTTTTAAATAAATATATGTACTAAGTATCCAAATGTAATATGTTTATGGTAAAATACCTATTTGTCGAGCTCCACAAAAAAAAAACATAGTAATTAAATATATCCCGTTTCAAATAACTTTAGTACACAAACTATTGTCACAAAACTTAAACACTGTTAGCAAAATTCGTAACAAACCTAAAATAACATTTTTTAATTTAAAAACGGTTTTCATTTATAAAACAAATCTACCTCATCACAGCAAAAAACTTAAAGCAGGAAGAACGTTTTCTCTCTGGAAAAAATCTCATTTCTTTTTAAAAGCGAGCCGTAAATATTCTACACACGCGCCTTAAAAAAAACGAAATGAAAATGAAGAAAAAAATATGTAGCATAATTTTGAAACTATTTTTAGTTTTCAAACTATATTTAGCAGATATTTGTAGTGTAATATAGTTGTTGTACCATTATGATAATGATTTTTTAATATTCTTACTTAAAATAATAATATATGAACACCAAATATCTTACATTTCATTCAAACGACGAAGTGTTTAAAATCAGAACATTTGATATTCAAAAAATTTCACTATCACAATCACTCACTCGCGAACGTAGCACTACGTAGAAACGTGACGCGTCCGTTCGCTTCGAAGGTCGAACGCCGAATGAAATCAGGTGGGGGTGACAATTCGGATTGCCGGAATCTAGTAGGCTTTAGGTGCCCAACAAGAATACATTTCACAAAAGAAATTCCGCGATTAGTGCTGAAACTAATTAGAGATATTGGCTATATTACTGTAGTTTGTCGTGGTATTTGTCAAACAATCCCTCCTTTTTTTAAAATTAAGGTTGTAAAAAGTTCCCGGAGATGATGGTAGCAATACTAATGCCGCGGTTGTGTGATTTCTTTTGCGAAATGAACTGTACTAGGTAGGAAACTACCTAATCTCGATGTGTTAATCCTTGTGTGAATAATGATAGACCCTTTAAAGACATTGGTTGTATACTGTGATAAGGATCTTAACGAATAACTAGCAACGCTCCGCGGTTTCACCCGCGTAACGAAATATAAAAAAGCCTATAGCCTCAATGTTTTTTTTAAAGTGCTTTGCCTGCACTGGGTAATCTGAAAATATTTTTCGAGGCTCGTCTCAGTCACAATTTTTGAAGAAGCATTTTTCCTTAAAAAAATATTTTCAGAATGCCTATAGCCTTCATCGACAAATAAACTATCTAACACAAACATATTTTTTCAATTTGAAGTAGTTCCTGAGATTAGCGCGTTCAAACAAACAAACAAAAAACTCTTCAGCTTTATAATCACTATCACTATCACTTCACTATCACTACATAGTATAAAACAAAGTCGCTTTCTCTGCCCTATGTCCCTTTATCCCTATGTATGCTTAAATCTTTCAAACTACGCAACGGTTTTTGATGCCGTTTTTTTTAATAGATAGAGTGATTCAAGAGGAAGGTTTATATGTATATCATCATCATCCGAGCGATGTTCCCAGTTGCATCCCTCTCGGGAGCCCGGGGTCCGCTTTCCTACTTTTACGCCTCCACTTCGCACGATCTTCGGCATCCTGGTTAGTAAGGCCATTTGCACGCATATCACCCTCTACGACGTCAAGCCAGCACTTCTTGGGTCTACCCAGTCTGCCACGGCCTGGCGGAGGCGCCATGGCAAGACATTTGTTCCCCACGTAATTAGCCGGTTTTCGCTTTTTAAGGAAGGTTTATATGTATAATACATACATAATATAGCCGTTCGAAGCCGGGGCGGGTCGCTAGTATTAGTATATATAAAATATTGCATATATTCTCACTAATACAAGTAATTTTATAAATGTGTAAGTTTGTGTTTGTTTGTAAGTTTGTTACTCTTTTACGCAAATACTACCGGACCCATTGCGATGAAACTCGGTATGTAGATAGCTGGAGACCTGTGCTATGATTCACTAAAGTTTAAATCGTCGAGCGTATGTAATTAAGGAGCGATTGCTATGCCAAAACTATAGAGTTATCGCGTTCTAATCACACACGCCAGACGACTTAAACGTTAGTGAATAGTGGCACTGGTTTAACGTATAGCATACTTTTTATAAGTATTTTTGTTTTTATTGGTAACTTTATTATTAATTTAAATAATGTATTTTTAAAATCCATTAAAAACTCGATAAAATGTTGTAAATCTTTCATTGAATATCGAGCATAACTTTTTAATTTAGTGTAGAAGTGGTATTCTAAATGTGCAATGTTTAAAGAAAATCCTCTAAGTTGGCAACATTAGCGTAATTCCAATTTTGACAATGTGCAGACTTAAAATATGCGTAGGGTGTTAGTTCCATTTTTGAAAACGTTCATCATTATCCCTGTCGTGCTGTAGGTAATATTTGTTGCCAGATGGTTGTGGCTAATCTCGCTCTATTTGTTAGAGATGTTATGATTGAGAACGGTATTCAACTTATCTAATACTAGTTGTTCCAGCTACTTTGAGTGCGTAACTTCCCGATCCCGGCTAAAAAGTTGGCTAAAGGATTCAATGTATTTGCATTACCAAGTTTTATCAAAACCGGTCCAGTAGTTTCAGAGCTCATTCTTTACAAACAAAAAATATTTCCGCTGTAATTTAAGGGATGAATACAGGTACATAAGCGACGTAATATTATCAAAAACTCTCAATATTATTGGTACGTGATTCTCTTAAGAGACGTAGGCGTTAATAAATAAGTATTCAAAATTAAAAGAGAATAACGAAATTAAAATTAATCATTCTTGTAACACTAATTGACACCTGTCTACTCTTTAAAAACTTATTGAAAGAAAAATCTTTTACGAAAAAATAACATTCTGCCTTAAAAACTATTTTAGGTTCCACTAATGATGGAATTAAATTAATAAAAGTGTTCATTATTTTTTTAATTCAATTAAGGATTTTTCAAAATTTTTTTTTTGAAATGTCTTACTAAGAATTTTACGAGTCTTTAAAATACCTACTTATTTAAAGTAATCCCAAGAATTTGTCATACTTACCATAAATGTTTCTAGATTATTCTTGTGGGTTACTTTTTTAATGTGGGTACATACCTACCTACCTTCCAGACCGTACAGTACAAGACCTTGAAAGATTTTTATTAGATTTAGATTAGATTATCGATATAGAGCGCCAAAACAAATAATAAAACATGATAAATAACCCGTTTTCAACCGACTTCAAAAAAGGAGGAGGTTCTCAATTCAGTTGTACTTATGTACTTATGTTTTTTTTATTATTTTTTTATTACCAAATTATATAAGGTAAGTATAATAGTTATTTTTGCAAATTGGAAAATAATTGTTTGTTTTTTTCTAACTTAGTTTTTAAGCCCTTTGTACCCTACTAACACATCATGGACAAGAAATCTGACATTTTTTCCTTAAACAAGCCAGTGAAAGGTTTAAAAAAGACAGTGAAAGGTAGTAGGCTCCGGAAAATAAACAGGTCGTTCAATAGTACATGTGTGCTCTATTATAATAAATTACCTAAAGATCTATATGACATGTCCATTATCAGGTTCAAAACTTTTATAAAGCATAGATTGTGCAGTAAGGCGTACTATGATACTTCGTCTTGTCTTAATGATAAGAACCCATGGACGTGACTTTAGTTGCTCCATTTCAAATAATACTTTCAAATATTTGTAATATTGACCTTTGTGAGCGTGACCACATGACAAAAAAAAACCCCATGAGTTTCTTGTGCCTTCTTCTCATTGGTGGGCGCGTTCCGAAGGCACACATCCTAACTTAGTTTTTAAGACGATTTTATGTGGTCCTGTATACTTTTATGTATTAAGCATCCAAAGAAATAACATTTTTTGACTTTGACTTTGAAACAAATCAAAAAATTAAATTGGTAATTAATCATATTCTGGACTGAATTTTTTTAGGCAACCCATTTGTAATATATTTATTGGGCTATTTAATTTGATATAAAATACTTTTCAACCATTAAACAGATCCATGAAGGTCGTCTTTTAAGGGATCCCGTACTATAAGGGAGCAATTTTATAAATTCTACCTCTAGAAGGTAAAAAGTCACCCACAGGGTGCGGCCGGAAGACCAGCGCTGCAGATGCGCCCACGTATCTGCAGCACATGCTGAGGTTTTACCCATTTGGGCAACACACGACTTCTCAGATACTTTTTATTCTTATTGTCTGTTCTTTGTACCTATTTACTTTTTTCTGTAACTATCGCTTACTGTTTCTTATTTGTGTCTATGTCGTATGTTTGTTTGAATAAATTCTATTCTATTCTATTTTATTATAGTTACTATTATGTTTCAGGAGATTTCAAGGGGTAAAACCGCGGAGCGCAACTAGTCTAATACATATAAATTACGTGTCACGTTGTTTGTGCTCGATGGACTCCTAAACTACCGATTTTAATCAAATTTGCACACCGTGTGCAGTTTGATCCAACTTGAAAGATAAGATAGCTTACATCTTAATTTATCCCGATATTCCCACGGGATCGAGAGTTTACGCGGGTGAAACCGCGGAGCGCAACTTTAGTAGATTATAAAAAGCAGTGAAATTAAATCCGTCATGGTAATGGATTAGAGGAACATATAAATATAAATATTGCAGGACATTCCACACATCGCCATCAAGCCCCAAGCTAAGTAACTAGACTTGTGTTATGGGTGCTAGACAACGGATATACTACTTATATACTTTTCTTTTGAAAATATATACTTATAATACATAGAAACAACCAGACCACAGACAAATATCTTAGCATAAATACATGTCTGAGGCGGGAATCGAACCCGCAACCCTGTGTTTGGCAGTCCGACATGGTGACCATTGTGCCAACTGAATCGTCCATAAACCAGTGAAATCTAATCCATCACTACGTAGGATCCAAATGGAATAAAAGTAAAAACCGATCTTTTAATGGATCCGCTAACTGGATTAAACTGGAATGGAGCGCAACTGAGTGGAAATGAAAATTTTAAACTGAGCGGTTTGTAAATTCTGTTTATCACTCCATATATGCTCATCAGATCCTAACCAATTTTTAATAAGACCACCCTTGAGATATTCCCTTACTAACAAAAAAATAATCGAAATCGGTTTATAAACAACGAAGTAATGATCGAATTGAGAATCTCTTCCTTTTTTGAAGTTCGGTTCCATTTAATTAGATGCTACATACATAGATAGACAAATAGACGGGTCAAACTTATAACTTAAAACACCGAGCTTTCTACAAAATGGGCCCCAGGGAATCACTTAGAGAAAAATTTAAAGAGATAGATATATTAACGCTCTATTCACAATATATCTACGAAAACTTGCTCTACGTTCACAAAAATCCTGATATTTTCCGTAAAAACAGCGATATTCATAATTTCAACTTAAGAAATAAGGATGAACTGACCGTGCCCAGTAGTAGGCTCCGGAAAATAAACAGGTCGTTTAATAGTACATGTGTGCTCTATTATAATAAATTACCTAAAGAGGTATATGACATGTCCAATAGCAGGTTCAAAACTTTTATAAAGCATAAGATTGTGCAGTAAGGCGTACTATGATACTTCGTCTTACCTTAATGATAAGAACCCATGGACGTGACTTTAGTTGCTCCATTTCAAATAATACTTTCAAATATTTGTAATATTGACCATTGTGAGCGTGATCACAAGGAAAAAAAAAACCTTATGAGTTTCTTGTGCCTTCTTCTCATTGGTGGGTGCGTTCCGAAGGCACACATCCTAACTTAGTTTTTAAGACGTTTTTATGTGGTCTATTATACTTTTAAGGTATTATGCATCCAAAGAAATTTTTTTTTTTGACTTTTGACCCCTCTTGTTATGATTGTTGCTGTGTTGGCCTAGTTATAGATACTAAACTTCGACTTTCAACGAATTTTACACAAGCGAAAATATATAATTTCTTCTTTTTCTACGTCTTCTCCATCATTCCTTCCAACTTGATACCTAATCATACTTTTTCATCTCGAAAAAGTTTTGACAGAAATAGGTATGAAATAATAAAAAAACATTATAGTTTGTCCAAACTCGCGGAAAAGTTGGTCCCTTGGACTCAGGTTTCGCGGACTTTTTGTTATTGTTTTGATAAATGGTGTTATGGGATGGATACAGATTTCTTGGTAATGTGAAGTAGGAAATATTTTTTATATATTTAACAGATTTACCGGCGACTTCGTCGTTGAAGTTTGTTAATCATAGGTCTAAGGTTTAAAAGCTCAAAAACGCTTTTAATTTTTGCTGTGAAAGTAAACCAATTTCGAATTTCCTAAAATTTGTAATAAAAGTTACTTAACGTAACGTCAGGAAGCTCTTGTAAATAGCTTCTTATGTTTTAAAGTTATCCCTATGTAACAGTGACATATATCTATCTACTTCAGAGGGATAAGGCTGGTTTGAATGGGAAGGGCGAACGGCTGAATGTTATAGCCACTGCCTCTTAGCAACGCTCGCACAAAGTGACGTATTGTAAAGGCTTCAAGAGTAACATGAGAGTTTATCAAAACATAAAATTATGTTACTTTTCACGGTCAAGTCTATACTAATATTTTAAAGAGGAAAGATTTTTTGTTTTTTTTTGTAACGAATAGGCTCCGAAACTATCTTACCGATTTTGATGCAACTTGGTAGAAGGATACAGTGATTCATTGAAAGTAATATAGGTTACTTTTTATCCCGATATTCCTACGGGATCGGGAGTAGTGCGGGTGATACCGCGGAGCGCTGCTATTATTTAATAAGATCTTCGCTAAAAGGCCAAAAGCGAAATAAATATTGCAGAACACTGCACACATCGCCTTCAAACCCCAAGCTAAGCAACTAGGCTTCTGTTAAGGTAACCAGACACCGTATATAATTCTTATAACTTTTATTTTGGAAACAAACCCATCAGAAGCAAATAATATCTGTACATATTTGTTTGTCTGTACGCCACAGAAGTAGTTCAAAATGAATTTTGCCTAAAACTTTGATTTAGAAAATTCGAAATTTCGACACCACACACAACGAATACACTCTCCAAACATCTTTTAAGCAGTGTGTTGATATATCAGAAGGCCAATTCTCGTAAATAACATTGTTTAAATTACATTTCAATATCATTTCGATTGCATTTCGATCACAAATAATACCCTTAAAGTAGCTCAAAACACCCTCAAAGTTAGCTTTTTGTAAAAAAAAAACGGACTTTGAAGGTATCTTTTGCAATCGAAATGCAATCGGAATGATATTGAAATGTAATTTAAACAATGTTGTTTACGAGAATTGGTCTTCTGGACAAAGTAAATGAACTGAATAAAAAGGAAAAGCACACACTTAGTTAAAGGAGGCATTTTTCGTTTGAAGCCTTAATTAGAAAATCGTAATAAAGAATCGGCTTTGATTATTCCGTATACAGTATACGGATTAATCGAAATACCTACAGAATACATGTTTCTAAGTGTATTTGCGATTGCATTTCCGTAACTAATTCTCTGAAACGCGCTCAAACATAGCATACAAACAGATTTGCATCTAGTTGTAATAGCTATTCATATATTGTGATTTGGGCTTTGTACTGTATTGTATAGGTACTACCTACTACATTTTAGTGTATTAGTTGGTTATTATAAGCTGGCATCTTCGTGTCTGTGATTTTGGAAGAATGTCCATGAGTATAAGTATGAAATGGGGTTGGTAATAATTGTCAAAGTGGCTTTAGTACTAGCTAGTTCCACATTTTTTACACAATGATGTGTTTTATTTTGTGTAATTCCCGCCTGCCGTATGTGCGGGTCGTGCGAAGCTGAAGTAATAAGATCTGTCACTGTCACCAGTGTCACATTTTTAAATAATTTTATTTTTAAATATTAAAAATAACACGCCCCGTTTCGTATAAAAATGCTCTGAAATTGAAATAGATAATTTGCAGAGGGGTTAGAAAACTTGACGACTCGTGTCACCGTAGTATCTAAACTGTCTTAGAGGATATATTTTTTAAGCAAATGCTTAGCACTTCCGCCGGCACTGTACCGGGATGACCGACCTTTGTAATTTTGATGTTTAAAAGTTGTAGTTGTGAAATATTTCAATATTGAATTTCTTAATCGAGAATGTTTCTAATATTGAAGTACTAAATATAGATTTTTTATAATTAATATCGAATTTCTCAATTAAAAAAAAATGTCGAAGTACTAAATATCGAAATATTTCTATATCGAATTTCTCAATCACCTATTAGATATATTTGGCATTTACTCACTTTTTTTTCTTTTAATTTTTCTTAATCTAGTATATTTCTAATATCATAGATATATTTTATTATTATCATAGATATATTACATTAGATATATTTGGCATTTACTCACTTTTTTTTTCTTTTAATTTTTCTTAATCTAGTATATTTCTAATATCGATGTACGGAATATCCAAAGTTCTTTATAATGATGGAGAAGTGGTGATGTACGTGCGTCTGGCACAAGGTGCCATCTCTTGTGAATTGAGCTGTAGCTAGCCATTATACAGTTACTGTTTGGGACGTAACATTACGTTGTTATGATTTGGAACAATAGATCTGACTGAAGCAATAGGATTAGACAAGAATAGATCTATGTTGGAGACTTAAAATAAGTTAGACTGTTACAGAGACTATAAGAATAGTGTAGGTAGGTGTAGTGCTACAAAAATATTTGCTGTAGCGTCATTATTCAGGAAGGAGACAGTCGCCTACGTTTGTATGGAGAGAAAGCCGGTAACCTTTTCTCTTAAGTCTAAGTTTTATAAAGGGCGGTCTTATCGCTAAAAGCGATCTCTTCCAGGCAACCTTTTAAATTTATAAAAGTTGTTGGCCCTGAAGCTAATATTATTATAAGGTCGATTATAATAATATTAGCTTCAGGGCCAACAACTTTTATAAATTTAAAAGGTTGCCTGGAAGAGATCGCTTTTAGCGATAAGACCGCCCTTTATAAAACTTAGACTTAAGAGAAAAGGTTACCGGCTTTCTCTCCATACAAACGTAGGCGACTGTCTCCTTCCTGAATAATGACGCTACAGCAAATATTTTTGTAGCATAAAGCCTATAACTGCCATGACCATGCCCCTATGTGTGTATTTTTATATATATTTTGCACAATAGGGGCAAAGTCATATAGGTTTTATACAACAAAAATATTTGTGCTACTGTAATTATCCAGGGAGGAAATTGTCGACTACGTTTGTATGGAGAGAGAGCCGGTATCCTTCCACTTAAGCTTAAAAGCTTTTATTTAACTTGTCAAATCTTGCAACTTAATTTTGATCCACTTCCCGGTTATTTATTCATTTTATTTTTATTTGTTTAATGTAATTTAAAAATGGTGTTTAAAATAAATATTTTTTCTATCTATCTTAATATATACAAATCTCGTGTCACAATGTTTGTCCTCAATGGACTCCTAAACCACTTAACCGATTATAATAAAATTCGCACACCATGTGCAGTTCGATCCAACTTGAGAGATAGGATAGCTTACATCCCGATATTCCCACGGGATCGGGAGTTACGCGGGTGAAACCGCGTAGGGCAGCTAGTTTATATATAAAAAGTACTTTTTGTGTTAATCTAGTTCTCCGGCTATCTATATACCGAGTTTCATTGTAATCGATCCATTAGTTTTTACGTGAAGGAGTAACAAACATACTTACACGCAAACTTTCACACTTATAATATGAGTAGGATTTTTAAACGAAGGAAATGGCAACACCAATTAAAATAAAGTTAACAAGTTTTATAGTTTAAAAGCAAGCGACTCTGTGTTTACGTGGAGGGAGGTAATCATTTCAGTCACGCGATATAGATACGAAGGTGCAATGCAGTACATATACATGTGTTTGTCTAAGATCAACGTCCATTGAAATAACAGGAGTTTATTTTTTCATCTTTTTAACCGACTCGACTCCAAAAAAGTCGGTTCTTAAAACGTTCCGAATATTATCTTGAATAAACTTTTTAAACTAGTAAGCTCATTTCCCAGGTCCACCACCCTCCTCGCCTCCCTCCTTGTCTCCTCGCAACCATGACTATTGTAACATAGTCGAAACGTCGAGGTAAGATAAATAAAAATAAAAAATACGCGATTGGGACCCGGGAAAAGAATTACAATGGATTATCTTGAATCTTTGTCAAGCTGATGCTGCATTTAATTTTACCCAAATAGTTGTCAAGAGGAGTCGCGTGCTTATATTTGACCGCAGTAGGGAACTCCCTTTTGAACGCAATAGGTGGCAGGTTCGATTCCCGCAGTTGAACAACACTCTTTGTGTAGATACATTAGTTTTTGTAAAGAAAATTTTTGTTCTAATCAGACACAAGTGGGTGTTTCAACTAAATAAGTATTTATTTACAAATTAAGTACCTATTAGTAAACTTATATGGTATCTAGCTAACAATACAAAACCTATTCTGTACATGCTCTGTACATAAATATTTGTTTGAAGCGGGAATTGAACCTGCAACCACCCACTCCACAGAGTTCGTAAAATGTTTTAAATGAAAGTTTGGTCGTCGGAATTTCCAATCCATTAAAAAAACAAAAAAAATCGACAGAAACCAAAAAAGTTTTAAGCTAAAGGCGCCTAATAACCATTAGAAGCACCGGTTAATTTCAGTGAAAATTGGTACCCTTAAGCAATAATTGGAAGCCACAAATAATGGACAACCTGTAAAGGCACGAACTCAATTGAAAACGTGATGTTTTCACTACCAAGTTATAGAACTGTGTTTGTTTTTCATAATATAGGTACGTTCATTTTCTATCAGGAATCAGTTGATAATAATTCGTAGTTCTGTAGTTTCTACGGTGTATTTATAGACTAGCTGCGCCCCAGGGTTTTACCCGCCTTAGTGGCACTTTAAAGTGATATCGATTATCTACAAACACAGAAAAATTATGTTTTCTGTGTTTGTAGATAATCGATACAGTTGCTATGAACTACAAACTTTAACAGCCACTTTTACACCTCTAGAGTTCGTATATCTAAAAATTCGTTTTTGGTTCTCACCCTTCTTCATTTGGGAAGATTACCTTAATTGACCAGAGTTAGGAGAATTTTTAAAAACCCTAGGCCTTGCTGCCTATAAAAGCGTTGCCATATCTTGGAAATTCCTTAAATTTTCAGTAAATTAAATTAAAAATTATCCCGTACTTCAAAATAAAATAATGCTCTTATTTACGTGTAGTTTTTTTGTATTATTCTAGGGGTAGGTACCTACTAGTAACTTAGAGAGTTTTTGTAACTTACTATGTATTCATAATTAATTTTACTGCTCTGTAGTCGTTCTGTGAAACTGTCACGAAAAAAAACAAATAAAACCAAAAATCTCACAAAAATGTAATGAAACCGTCACGATTGTGTAGAAAGACGTAACCGTAAGTAAGTTACGTGGCACCGGAAGTGAACCTACGGCGGCACATTGTTAATAGGGTTGGCGGACTTCCGGTCCGATTCAAAAAACGAATTATGAAAAGGCGTCGAGGTGGAAGTTAGAGATGTAATGTTTCATATTCAATGGGAAGCCCTTTTTGGTTTGTATTGTTACATTTATTTTTTCAATTTACTTTATGGTTATTGATTTATCGTGGTAAGGAAAAGGGAACTGGTTATAATATTTATGTTGTCTTATTTGAAGGGAAACAAAAAAAAAACAAGTTTAGGGAGCGCTAGATGGTTAGGAAAAAGAAAATCTCCCAAGATGACCTTAGCTGGCTACACAGTTGAGAGAAGCTCCCGTGTGACTTGAGCTCTACTTGAGCTCACTCTCTTACCCTCAGAAAGGCGTAGAATTATAAATTTGTGTGATACGAAAAAAAGAAAACGTCAAAAATAGTAATTGAAAGTAAAATCAGGAAAAATTGCAGAAATTTCCAAAGTCACCTTTGCTGATTTGCTATTTCCCAACCATTTTGCGCTGGCTTTAACAAATTGTCTCCTATTATTTCTTCTTTAGTCATACTAATTACCAATGAGTTTAGACTCTTAAAATCCTAATTTAAAATCGTTTTAATAATTCACAAAATAACCTCTTTAGATGTTAAAAAAACACTTAAAGTACTACTTCATTCGTACCAAAATAAAATCGTAAAACGCATAAAAACGAGTCCATAAAATAAAAAGTTCATTTGTAAAATGTAAAAACACCGTGAATCCGTTTTGGGGGGTGGAGACGGAACATCCTGTATACATACTTAAGTTGGACAAAAGAAGTAATTCGTTGTTATATTGGCAGACGTGATTTAGCATAAACCTTAAAGTTGTGAATTTATAGGTGAGAAACGCGAACTCTTAAAAAAATCTTTAAAAAAAACACGATGACTTGTAAAACTTTTTTTTGAAGTCGGTTAATAAAGGTCTTAGCAATGGCTAATGGGTCTAGCCCATTATACTATTCATGACCTCTTGAATTCTGTGGTGCGAAGGGTGAACACCAGCCTGTTCGATTTCTGCCTCAAACATGCGTTTATGTCCAAGACACAGTATTTATAAAACAAAGAGTATAACATTTTTGTATCCGTTGTCTGGCTACCATAACACGATCTAGAGATCATACGGGTGGCCCTTGATCATACATAGAAGGATGCACCGGAGGCCTTTGCCCAGCAGTGGAACACAACAGGCAAATTAAAAAAACTTTCGTTATTTCATCAAGACTGTGCTGCATCTCGTCATTATCAGAAACACTGATTTTCCAGTGCAGTAGCTAATTGGCCATAACTAACGATGCTGTCAAAGCTGTTAGTGCATATTATATTGCGGTTTTCTTCTTCAGGTGCCTCTCCGACTAACGAAGGTTGGCAGTCAATTTGGAATATTCTTCTCTATTTCTATGATATTGGTAACCACTATAACAATGTCTTTCGTTTTATTTTTCGCCACCGAACGTATTACATTCTAAGCAGACCATGCAGGCAGCACCTACTAATCTGCCCCTCCAGTCCTTAGCTAGCTATCCTTAATAGCTGGCTGATATTATGTCAGCCAAAAACATTGCCAATTATTGCCAAAGATCTGACAGCATTCTAGAGTGGACGGATTTGGCTTTATTTAAACCAGACAGAAGACTATTAGAATGCAAGGACGCACTAACCAATTACTAACACCAATTATAAACTGCATTCAGGACGAAATAAAGATTCTGATTCTAAATTTGTACCATCTACATGAAGAAGAAGAAAACCGGACCTACGCCGCCGCCGGGTCCATTACATAATGATGAATAATAATACACTGGAAAATTTTACGAACTTTCAAACATTTCAAAACAAAGAACACAAATAACTCCCTCAAACAGAGCTAAACCAGGAAACATCAACAAAACAAAATGTCACCGATTCCTTAGAATGTAATCATTAATTTTCCGCTCCGCTTATCACGGCACCGTCCTACAGATCAAGGTAACACGGCAAAAACCACAAGGGCCACCCGTAAACTTTGATTAGATCCAACCACGCGGCCTTATGCTAAACATGATGACTTGTTTACAATGGTTTAGCTGCTTGCTCTACAAGTATTATTACTTGTCAGCTGCCCGCGCTGGAGTGTAAGTACATAAAGATTATCGGCAAATCTACGTCATTGACCGAGTGAAGCGAGGTCTCAATGATGAGAAGGGAAGGCGTATTCTGAAATTTTAAATATCTTATATCTAAGGGCTCGTATTAATTATTTAAAAAAATGAGACTCACCCAAAGTGAATCGCATTGTTTGATTGATGTTTAATCCCACTTTATCAAACGAATGGCAGACTAAACCTTAATATTTCTTGTAGGTTAAATAATCTATTCCATTTCAAGATCTTTATTGCTGAAAGGAAAAAAAAAATATTATTTAATAATAATTTTCAAGATTTGATGACAAACATTGAGACAGGTGAAACTAAATAAAAACTTGTAAAAAGAAACCTTATTTTTAGAAAGTACTATACTTTTGAGTAGCTATAAGCCTTCCGTTCAAGTAACTATCTCAAAGTAAACATACTTCGACATTAAAACGCGCGAATTGTTCAGACTTGTAATTGAATTTTTCGATTCATCTCCTTCCTTTTTCCTACAAACTTCAAACTTACTTCCATACATAAAAGTTATTTTATTTACTCCTGCAATTTGTAACAAAAGAAAGGCTAAGAGTTAGCGTCCATAATATTTAAAGGCACTGATCATACCGGTCCAGTACGTACATATTTTGATGTCACAACTAAAAATAAAACATTACTTAAATCAACTTACTTAAGGTGCATATAGGAGTCAAACAGAAAATGTCTGTCGTCAAAAACTAAAATTGTATTATCAGAGAAAGATTGCTATAACAATGCAAAAATTAACCATTATTTTAGTAAAAGGTGAAAGGTATTTTTGAAATGGATCATCCTACGAGTATATTCATAGAATAGCTTTAGGTGATCATAGAGATATAGTAAGTAAGTTTTTATTTGCCCAAGAATTCGGTAATTACAATTGATCTTAATAATAATCCAGGGTTATTAGAAACTAGCTGCGCCCCGCGGTTTCACCCGCGTAATAATTTTCTGCGTGACTTTCTTAATTTTTTCTTTCGTAAGATCCTTCTCTTGACAACAACGAACACAACAAAAAAAGAATTATTGAAATCGGTCCAGGCGTTGTTGAGTTATGCGCTTACCAACACATTTTGCGATTCATTTTTATATTATAGAATAGCTGAGCCCCGCGGTTTCACCCGCGTAATAATTTTCTACGAAATTTCCTTATTTTTTTCTTTCATAAGAACCTTCTCCTGACAATAACAAACACAACAAAAAAAGAATTGGCCAAATTGGTCCAGGCGTTGTTGAGTTATGCGCTTACCAACACATTTTGCTATTCATTTTTATATATAAGAAGATTATACTAGCAAGCCGTTGAGGGCTACTTCTGTGCACCTAAACAAACAACTTTTGTTCTACGACTTTTGGAAATTCGAACATTTTTTCGAAAATTTTGAGGTTAGGTTTACCTGAAAATCAGCTGTTCCTTGCACGGAGAGGTTAGTAACCTTAAAATTTTACTTATTTTTTAAGTTTCACCTACTGTTCTTGGTCTGAATGACCTTTGTTTTGAAAAATCAGCTGTTTCGAATTTACATAACCTCAAAATTTTCATTGTTTTTTTCGAATTTCCAAAAGTCGTAGAACAAACGTTGTTTGTTTAGGTGCACAGAAGTAGCCCTTAACGGCTTGCTAGTATAATTTCCAATAACCCTGTATAAGTACAAGCGAACTCTGCCTTAGAGATGGCGTTCAAGTATTAATAGCTAGAGAACTTAACCTAATAGGACTAGGTATAACTAGTAATGTATAGCTGCTACTTAACCCAACGGATCGACATCTAAAGAGGAAAAAAGGAAATGCAGCTAGCTAAACGTAGACTTATTTGTTTTTTTTTCTGTATATTAGTTAATGATGTAAATTGTATTGAATGATTTTTCTTTGAAATTATATTATCGCAAAATCATTTTATTTACGAATTACGTACAAAAATACCTCAGACTAAATAATTGCTAAATAATTGTTGCGTCTGTATTTATTGAAAGACACGTACGTACAATTCCGTTCACAAGTAATTTCATAAACGAGGTGCGAGAGAAAAATAAGAAAAATATTATTCTGTAATAAGAAAATTGTTTTTCAATTTTTGGGCAATTATTGTGAAATGTAGCGTGTGATTTCGTAGATTATTTGGGTAATAGCAAGGTTGTATTACACCTAAATATGAGAATACAGTCTAAAACTATAATATAAATACAGTTTAGCATATTTCAGGGCGTGTGCAACAGAACTGTACGACCTAATTTGCCATCTCCATTTTTCGTCGTACAACAAGGAAAACTCGAACTCGAAACTATGAATCGGTGTTGCATATCGCAACACCGATTCATAGATGAAATCCTAGAAGCTCGCACTAAGCGTCTTGGTTCGTCATTCCTTATTTGTACAGCAAGGGAATGGAAACAGTTCCCTGCGTCTGCCTTTCCTGACGTGTACCATTTTGGGGTGGTTAAGTCACGTGTACACTTCTTCTAAGAAATAATGCTACACCTTAAAATCCTCACCCACCATCAGGCAGGTACCATTTGTAAAAACAGACAGACAAGAAAGTGATCTTATAAGGGTTCCTTTTTTTACCTTTTGAGGTACGGACCCCTAAAACGAACATACCATGGTTACTTTCACTTCTAAAGTTATTCCAAAGTTATTGCTTAGTTAGCTACAAATTTTATAATTTTCATTGATGAAAATACTGGGATAGGTTCTCCCAATTTTCCATTTATGGCGGTGGCGATAAAAAACTGCTAGTTTTCCTGAGTTCACATATATTTTTGAAATTTTATTTATCAGTAACTAGCGACCCGCCCAGGCTTCGCACGGCTATATTATGCATGTATTATACATATAAACCTTCCTCTTGAATCACTCTATCTAATAATATCGCATCAAAATCCGTTGCGTAGTTTTAAATATTTAAGCATACAAAGGGATATAGGGACAGAGAAAGCGACTTTGTTTTATACTATGTAGTGATAGTGATGTAGCGAAGTGATTTATCAGGCAGTGGAAACAGATTTCCAAATAACATAACTGCGGTTTTTTTGCCGCAATGGAAATAATGAGATATTATTTGGAAAAAAACGTTTGTGCCACCTTTTCCGTTTCGTATATCCATGGAAATATAATAATAATAATAATAATAAATTGATATTTATTTCCTCCTCTTAAATATAGATACACCGATCATTAAGTACGTTGCAATAATAATATGTAGAGGAAGCTGGTGTCTGAATTAGGTATCAAAATGATACCTGTTTCACAGATCACCAGGACCCCCAAACTCCAGTTACATGACAAATATATCAGTACCTACTAATTAATGTGACTTGAACATGAGTAGGTTTAAGCAAATTTACTTAATAAGTTTGAATTTTATGTATGTATAACAGATAAAGCATAAAATGAGTAGGATTCATAGTGGGTATACGAAATAATATTAAATAAATAATAAAATAAATAACAGTTAAAACTAAAATTATATTTACTTAAATAATAGTTTATATAAAGAATAAATTAATTAATAAAGATTTTATAGATAAGTAAATATTACTTTACATGCAAATAGATAAATAAGTGTATATATTTTTATCTGTCTACTAGTGTGTAAGATTGTATACGAGGGCCCTCCCTCAGACTCCAGCCTCTTAAGAGTTGGGCAGGGAGGGACTCCACACCTCATAGTATTGTGGGTAAATGTGTGTGCTTGTGTGTGTGTGTGTGAGCGAGTGTGTGTGGGTGTGGATGTATGTGTGTGTGTGTGTGTGAGCGAGTGTGTGAATGCCTCGGCCGAAGCCGAAGGTAATATCCATCGACAATGTCGAACCATGTGCGAGTGTTTATGTATAGTGTTGTGTGATTGTGGCATTGGTCAGGGTTCAGAGAGTCACCTCCACCCCAGGGTCTTGAGACTCTGGTCCAAGAACTGCCTATGGGTGTGTGTAAAAGTGTAGAGTGGGGTTGGGTGAGAAGTGACTGTAGCTGCTCTATGGCAGCTCTATAACATAAGCCTCTCAGTATCGTCATAATCGAGTGAAACCAACCAGTTCTTAATTTTCTTTTTACAGGAAGCTTTACTATCGTCATATATAGAAATTAATTTGTTAATTGTATTGTATAGATGACCTCCCAGAAAGCAATAAAATTGATGAGTGAATTTAGTTCTAAAACAGGGATTAGAGCATACTCTGTCCCACCTTCGCTTTCTATACACTGCATCCGGATCATACTCAATCTGTGAGTGTTTCCTAAGGACCGTATTCAGGATAAACAGTTGTCGTACCGTCAGCACCTCACATTTTTTGTACAGTTCAGTGGTGGGGTAGTAGAACGGTAAAAAGTTGCTTACTTTAAGTATCGCCCTCTGAGCTCTCTCCAACTTTATGAATGATGTCCTATAAATCCCGCCCCATGAGGTTATACAATACCCTAGCAATGATTGGCACAGAGCAAAATAGACAGATTTTATAAGTCCAGCATCAGCCACATGCCTTAGGTTTTTAAATATAACTATAAGCTTCCGAATTCTTGCCGCTAATAGGTCAGTATGTTTGTGAAAGTTAAGATGGTTATCAAGCGTAACACCTAGGTATTTAATATACTCGGTTTCCTTAATTCCCGGGCAGTTGCAATTAGGAATAGTAGGATTTTCACAAAGATGGGTTTTTAACTCATATGTATTAGATGGAACCGTGCCTCTGATAGAAAATCTCATAAAATGTGTTTTATCCGTATTTAAGGTCAGTATGTTATTCCTTAGCCAAGCATTTACCACATCGAAGCCCGTCTGGGCAGTATCAAACACTTCTTCCCAAGAATTGCCATCAAAAAGAAGAGCAGTGTCATCTGCAAAAGTGACGATTTTTGCATTAGGAAGATTTAAACTGCACAGGCCATTTATGTAGCAAAGAAATAGCGTTGGGCCTAGGATACTGCCCTGCGGAACACCGTAGGCCATAGTAACTTCATTACTCCTGAAGGAATCAATGTGGACACATTGCGAACGATTTGTTAGGTAGTCTGTAAAAAGTTTTAACTGAAGATCCCGTATGCCCAACAGTTCAAGTTTTTTTACTAGTATGGGGACAGACACAGTGTCAAACGCCTTAGCCATATCCAGAAAGATGCCTAATACTTTCTTTTTACTGTCGAGTTTAGTTATTATATGATCAGTGAGTTCATGTACAGCATCTGCTGTTGATTTGTTGCATCTAAAACCAAACTGATTGTTAGATAGTAGTTTATTTCTCTCTAGATAAGACACCAGTCTATTATTAAGTAACCGTTCTAGAATTTTAGATAATGTCGGCAAAATTGAAATAGGCCTATAGTTGTTGACACTGAGCCTGTCACCAGCCTTAAACACTGGTTGAACCCTAGACCTTTTAAAAACCATTGGAAAAACACCTGTCTCGATGGCAAGATTGCATACATATGTTATTGGCGGAGCCAGTAAAGATTTATAGGATTTCAGAATGTCAGCCGATATCAAGTCCAGTCCCACAGCGCAGTCCACTTTGAGTTTATTTATTAAAGAGTTGACCTCCGTGTGGTCAGTTGGAAACAGAACGAACGAGCTTGAATGGGATTTATCAGAGAACTCAGAGTAATCGTTTGTGCGAACAACTTTTTCAGCTAGTGATTTTCCTATGGTAGCAAAGAAATTATTTACATTATTAACGTCACTTTGTGGATCTTTAGTTATAAGTTCATTGCAACTGCCTTTATTTTTACTTGTATATGTTATTTGTTTAATGGCACTCCATAATTTTTTATTGTCATTTCCAGCATTAAGTAGTAATTGTTTTTCATAATCTCTTTTAGCTTTTTTTATGATATTACAGCAAAAGTTTCTGTATCGTTTGTAAGTTAACAACACTATGTCATTCCCAGGATCCCGTTTAGATTTTTTATATAAATTGTCTCGATTTTTTAGACATTTTAAAATACTAGAAGTAATCCAAGGCTTAATTACATTTTTACGCCTAGACAACTGTACAGTTCTAGTGTTAGTAATAATGGCTGCCTGAAGTACATTAACGAAGAAATCAGCAGCCTCGTTAACATCCTTAATGCCGTAGATAAGATTAAAATCAATATCATTAATGTCGCGGTCCAAACCTACCTTATCTAGTAGTTTTTTTGTCTGCGGAGGTTTAGATTTAGTTTTTAGGGCAATATATAATGCTATACTATTGTGGTCAGTAACCGTTGACGAGATAACGAGACACCGAGCAGCATGCTTCGTTTTCACCAGGACATGATCAAGGCACGTCTTATCATGAGTTGGAAATGTAAAACCAGGAAGAATGCCGTGAAAAGCCATTACATTTAGGTACTCAGAGCAGAAGTCACTATCATTATTAATAGTTATGTCAATGTTTATGTCTCCTATTATTACTATATTATTATTTTGATTAGATGAAATAGTCGAAAGAAATCCATTGAGTGATCGAATAAAATTTGTTGGGTTTTTGTATCCGTCAGGGCGGTAAAAAGCTAAAACCGTTGTATTAATATCCGGTTTTATTAACAAACAATTAGATTCCGCAATCATAATTTCCTCAACGTGGATCATCAAATCGTCCCTACAGTAAACAATGACACCTTCATTCTGTGTAAGGTTATTAGTGGTCGCATAGTGATTATACCCATCAATAGAGGGAACCACAGGACTCTTAGGGAGCCAACATTCTGTCAACACAATACAGTCCCAACATACTGAGGTTCTGGTTAAAATTGGCAATAAACCAGGCAAATTTCGATTAACACTCCTAATGTTTTGGTGAATAATTTTAAAACAGTTACCATTATTTAACAGGTATTTTTTACTATCCTCAACATCGCAAGATACAGACTCTGCTGGATTATAACAGTCAATTTCATTAAAGGAGTTATTTAGTTGATTGAATTTTATAACTTGTTAAAACTATGAAATAAAAAAAATATAAAAATAATATAATATAAAGCCGGCTGCCGCCATGCAGAAAACCGCCAGAATCAGTGTCGATCAAGATTAGTTGGTATAATTTAAAGTCATCGAGCAAATCTAACTGCCTTGCCCAAAAACACAACCAGTACAAGCCGGCGCGGACGCCTATAGCCCGCCCTCTAACTGAGTGCGGCCCATGGCAAATAATAAAATTAATTGGGAGCTTATGTTTACAGTGTGATGTTTGTGATAGATGAGTGGAGGCTATTTGGGTAAATTCATTGTAAATTAATTTATAATAAAGATTATTAGTTTGTGTGTAGTGTGATTGTATTTCATAAGTATTGTGTGTGGATAATAATAAGTGTATATATGTATAGGTTAAATATAATAATAATAATATAATGGGAACAATATGAAAAATATTAGAATCTGAACTATGTTTAAGATAATTATACATATTGAATATTTTTCTCAACAAAACAAATAGGAAAAAACAAAGAATAGGACTCGCGAAGACTAGTCATGAAATGGTTTTTATATTCTTGAGGTCATCTTCACATCTAATTCGGATTGCAGGGCTGCCTTCAGACTTGCGCAAGTACAGGTTACCATGACTTGTCCAACAATATCGGAATACATTTTTATGTGCAAAGTCCCTGGCTAAGTAAAATAGACGTTTGGTCCTCGCTGTTAGATTTTCTGAGATGTAGATCGGTACTGCAGGTCCCGGAATATTTAGGTTTCCTGTATTTAATGATTTTTTATCGATGCGATATTTTTTTACCGCGTTTATGATATCCTCTTTCATGGATTTACACGAAAACTCAACTATTACAGGCTTCGAGGTAGTTTTATCAAGAGACGTGCTTTTTTTCTGGACTCTAAAGACATTTTTTATGTCATAGCTTTCAACATTAATATTCAAAACGTTTCCTAGTGCTTTTCCTAGTGAAATATGAGATACATCCGCCATTACGACCCAGTTGCCACAATGGTCACCATGCCGGACTGCTAAACACAGGGTCGCGGGTTCGATTCCCGCCTCAGACAAGTATTTATGCTTAGATATTTGTCTGTGGTCTGATTGTTTCTATGTATTATAAGTATTATATTACAAAAGAAAAGTATATAAGTAGTATATCCGTTGTCTAGCACCCATAACACAAGTCTAGTTACTTAGCTTGGGGCTAGATGGCGATGTGTGAAATGTCTTGCAATATTTATTTATTTATTTATTACCTTAGTTTAACTTACCTATTTATTACGTTCTAACTGTCATAAAATCACATTCTGTGACTTTTCCATACATACTATACATTTTTACTGAATATTACTGTTGGTTTAGATCCTAAAACAAAACTTATGAGACCGAATAATGGACAAATAATGTACCAATAGGCATTAAGCCTCTAAGCTCGACACCCGAAACTGAACAGTGGTTTCAAAATTTAACACTCCCCCATCAAACTTTCGACGCCTGTGTGAGATTTAACTTCAATAATCCAGTGAAGTTAGCTACCCAGAAAATATAGGATAGAAAACTAATAAAATTTAAGAGAAATTTTGGTGTACTCTAAAATTATTTAATTGTCAAAGTAATTACTTAACTTACAGGTGGCTTAATATGGCGCGATGGGTTGAGGACCTGGGGCCTAAGTCTGCTAATACAATTGTATTTCAATAGTGTGTCGATATAATCGTAATAGAAATTTAATGTCAAAAATATGACATTACATGTCAAATTCGTATTCTCCTAACGTTGACTATTCTATCGAGACACCACTGACACACCACTGACTCGCTTTTGTGTTCTGCTCTACAATCGTGGCTTAATGGAATCTCGATAGTTGTCAAAACGGTATATTGCTTAGCAACATATACCATGTTGCTAGGCAATACCTGCAAGGTAAATATTACCATACCATTAAGACTCCATAGTGATTATATTGCGATGTTATTAAAACTTTAGCAGAATACCAAATAAAGTCACAATCTCGATATAATATCTATAGAGTCTCGATATAATGACAATGGTTGGCCAAATAGCAGAATAAGGCCCCTGGATGCTTATGTAAATTTTCAGATGATTAATAATTTTTACCTATAAATATAATTTAGATGCTATTCAGGGCGCTGTAGTGCCTGGGACATCTTTTAGATGGAGTAGTCTGGCCCAGCCTACTTATATTACCATATACAGAGGAAGAACTCATCAATACGCCTGAAGCCAACTAAGCTGTAGGTTGTTTTCATATTGTGCTCTATTATAATAAATTACCTAAATAATTGTCCATTAACAGGTTCAAAACTTTTATAAAGCATAGATTGTGCAGTAAGGCGTACTATGATACTTCGTCTTACCTTAATGATAAGAACCCATGGACTTGACTTTAGTTGCTCCATTTCAAATAATACTTTTAAATATTTGTAATATTGACCATTGTGAGCGTGATCACATGATGAGAAGAAAGCACATGATCTTGTGCTTTCTTCTCATCGGTGGGCACGTTCCGAAGGCTCAAATCCTAACTTATAGTTTTTAAGACGATTTTATGTGGTCAATATACTTTAATGCATTCAAAGAAATAAAAAAATTTGATTTTGACTTTGGCTTTCCTTATGAGTAATGTATTTTCGTAACAAGAATGGTGTATGGTGCCGGCCGGGATTCGAACCCACGACCTATGAAATAAAAATCGAGATATCTATCACTACGCCAACACCTCTTTAAAAGCTGATTAAATGATACGAAAATAATAATTTTAATGGAACCTTTGAGGACCTGGGTACTTATATTTTCGGGTCCTTAAAGGACAGTAAGGTAAAGGCCCTGGGTCATAAGTGTAATAGACTGCTAGTAAGTACCTAAGTGCTTAGTTGTATCAACCAGGTTCAGTGTATAAAAAGCAATCTACCCCATCAGAGTAGGTAGGTACTGCTTCCTTATTATTTTGTGAACGTAATATTTTGGGAATACCTAGAAATTTTGATGATGGTGTCCTTGCGTTATGATGGGTACAAGTAATTTGATAATACCCTTCGAAAATTGCGAAAGGGTACGCAATAAATTGCTAAGTGAAATTTTTCTGTAATGGCTTTACCTACGTCCGTTCGTATTTCCTTTCTATTTTTTTCTGTTTATGGAATTATTTTTTTGTTTAAAAAAAATGATTTGATTTTTTTGCCCAACTTGATGTTTGATCAGTGTTAATTACAATTAATTTAACAAAACTAGGGATTATTAAAAATAGTCTTTAAAAATAAATTGGAGCATTCGTCTTTATGTTCTTCTTTTATAATTTACAGGTAAGGGCTGAAATTCAGCGCGTTGCACATTTATCGTGTACCTAAGTAATTTACTTTTTGTAACCACAATATGTAATTTAGTTATGTTAAAGAAAAATTTGGTTACAAATAAACCTATTTTCTTTCCATATTTTTGTTGCGCTAAGTAGGGGAACCTGCTGTACCATGGTAGGTGTTGTACCTAGGCCTGTTTGAAAAATTTCAAACTTCCCGCGTGTTTTTCAATTATTGTGCTATAGTAGTTTGTAGCTTATACAAAAGATGGCAGTTTAAACAAGAATCACTCAGTCTAACGAAACACACATGGAAGCAGGAGGTCTTGAAAAAAATTATCTGCAAAAAGTAAGTTTTTAGTGAATTACTATTTGTTTCATAATTCTGTTCTAGTTTTACAATATATTAATACATAATGTGTTTTGGATAAAGGAATATTTTGATTTTACACCGTGATATTGATCGTTTCAAAAATAATTACCTAAAAACCACGAGGCGACATATTATCATCGAGAGTATGATGTTGTACCTTGGCCCTAAAATAGTCGATGTACCTCGGACTTAGGTCCATGGTACATCTAGATTAATTATGTTTTTTCTGTAATATTTTAATAAACGTTTACGGTTATTACTCATAATTATTATAACAACTTCATTTCAATTTTAAGTCACATAAACTCGTATTTGATAAGTAATTTAATGTATTCTAACGTATTGGCAGCTAGAAAGCTACCGTTATCACAAATAACAATGGTATTTTTATAATGGTAATTTTTTTTAGGTAAAAATACCTATGCCGCGGAGTAAATCTGGTGTCACCAGAAATAATATCGATTATAAAGAAAGAGCCAAAGCCGTGACTCAGATAATAGAAGGCAAAATAAGTATTTACTAAACTAGTTTGAAGCGCTATGTGAAAAAAATAAAAACTAAATCCAACGTTTCTACGTCAGACTCTGATCCACCAACTGCTCCTGCTAAGGGATATATGGAGACTGATTATAATTACTGACAAACTTAATAGAAAGGAACGAAAGATTAAAAGAAAGATGATGAAGAAGAAGAAAAAGATTGGAAGATTTAAAAGTGTTACTTTTTCAAAGATATAAGAAAATATTGATCTCAACTTAAGAATTTAACTTACCTAATCATATTTTAGAAATACCTACTTGTTATTTTTTTGATGCTAAAAGCATTTTATAATTTGTAATTTTATGATTAAAAACTTGAAACAATTAAAATTATTTTATTTCATGGACAATATGTACTTAACAGGTAGAGTTTAACATTGAGTCCAAGGTACAACATGGTTAAGGCCAAGGTACAACGGGTAGTTGTACCATGGACCGAATTCCCATTTTCTCTTTGAATTTATTTTATCGCTAAACTAGGTGTTATAGAACCTTGAACCACATGATATCTTAAATTAGGATAAATAAAGATTATTTAAGTGTCATTTCTGCATGAGATCGTTCATTGGTTTTCGAGAAAATCAACTCTAAATAAAAATATAGCCATGGTACAGCAGTCTCCCCTACACCGAAAAACCTATCTCTTTATATTTGAGTATCGTTTTCGTATCGTAACGTGTCGAATCTTTTGTGATAGAACCAAACAACTTAGCCAAAAAATCAATAGATAAGAAATTAGTTATTTGCCCTAGTCTAACATAGTGCAGTGAGTATTCTGAGTATATCACTAAAAAAATCAAATCAACTTTTCAATTTACCTACCACGCATCACAGACGTTCAGTTATAAAAGGTGCTAGGGCCGAACTGGCAAAAATGTAAAAAAGTGTAGAAAAAAATACACGAATGGCCGATGACTCGGAAAGATTCAATTACATGGCTGTCCCACAGTTGCATTTTAATGGACAGCCCGGCTATGAAACGTGGTAAATCTAATCAAAGTTTATAGCTGGCTTTGTATTTCGTTCGACCTTTTAAAGCTTTTGAATTTCGTTTTTTTATTGGAATGTCGTTAAGTTTTGTATCTACAAGTACATGTTATTATATAGGTAGGTACATATGAACACACGTCTTCTTCTAAAATTATAAATAAATAAAATAAATATATAATCGTTTATTTCAGGTAACAGCCTTATAAATTAGTACAGACCCATACAAAATAGAAATAAAATAAAATAAAATTGAAAATGACTGATACTGATACCTGACTGACTGCAACTTACATCAAAACACACCTTAAATCAATGGAAGGATCACTTCAAAAGGCACACAGATAGGTATTATAACGTAGGCATCAGAAGTGAAACAATTTTGAAAAATTTAAGGCGCGAAAAAAAGCTAGTTTATAAGTGGGTGTGACAAAAACTTGCTAAAATAAGTTCTTATTGTTAGGTAATTCTCTCAGAGCATGACTTTACTCGATGCCTTCAAATCTCCTGCAAGGTTATGGTAAAGTTGCCACCGCTTTACTCCTTTTTACTAAGCACTTACTATATGCACATGCCGTGCAAAGTCAACATCATCATCATCATATCAAGCCACAGGTGGTCACTGCTGAACATAGCCCTCCCCCAAAAACTTTCAGATCGATCGGTCGTAAGCTTTCTGCATCTAATAGCTTTCTGTGATTATTTAAGTCATCTGTTCACTTAACCGGAGGCCAAAGTGAATTGCGAAGCCATAATCAATTTTAAAAAAAATTGCATCAACATAAGCCGGCCCTTGATCAGAGACAATTTCTAATTTAGATCCATCGAGCAATTCGGAACTTACTTAAAAAAAACTACCTTGAAAATATCTTGGTGAACTGAATTGCGTCACGTCTCCCCCCCCCCCCCCCCCCCCCGCAACCTAGTATTACTGAAAGAACCTACTCAGTTACGTGCTACCACTATCAAAATAGAAAGAAACATCATAAGAGGAAAGGGGCTGGGGCTCTTTCCATACAAACTATTACAAACGTAGTCGACTGTTTTCTCCAATGACACTAGAGCAAATATTTTTGGTGCATATAACATAAAACTGCCATGACCAATATGACCATGCCCCTATATTTTGTTTTTTTTTAATTTTTTTAATTTTAATTTCTATGATAATTAGAAAATGAAAAAAACCAAAACATAGGGGCATAGTCATGGCAGTTATAGGTTTTATGGCACCAAGCTATTTGTGCTAGTGTCATTATCCAGGGAGGAAACAGTCGACTACGTTTGTATGAAGAGAGCGCAGGTACCCTTTCACCTTAACGTTATTGTGGAGATGGATAAATGAGATCTAATTCTTTTTGCTTATTTTTCGTCGTATTTCTCTACTACAATGCTCTCTTTATATTGCGGTAGGTATAAATGCTTTTTTGCAATCCTCACTCGGAAACCTTCGCTTTGGACCCGTATCATCCTCACGGAAAGTAGTACTTTCTTTTAGAGGGGTTCGAAAATGCACATAGGTGGATTTGGTGCCTCAAAGCCAATACCTAATCCTAATCTATACCTTATATTTTAAACCAGTATTTAACAGAAATAACTTTGACTATACTAAAAGGTCCGACTACCTATGAAGCCTAATGAAGCCGCAGGACGGACATACCTCATTCCGCAATTTAGTTTTATAAATAGACACATTAAATATTACAATAAAACTGTAATATGTAAGATGGCGCCACAACCTGACGTATATATTGAATAACTAAGTAAGTAGGTACTATTTCATGAATGTCTTCTCTCGCTTTTCTTTTGTCGATGACACTTGAGAGGAAAGGGTACCGGGGGCTCCCTCCATACAAACCAAAACATAGAGGTATAGTCATGGCATTTGTAGGTTTTATGGCACAAAAATATTTGTGCTAGTGTCATTATCCAGGGAGGAAACAGTCTACTACGTTTGTATGGAGAGAGCGTCGGTACCCTTTCACCTTAATTACTCTGATAGGTGACGTTACAAAGGCACAAGAAATCTTCAAGTGAAAAAGAGCATTAAAACTTTTACATAAATCCAGGATAGTATCATACTGGAAGCTTGATGCATGATCGTGGCCGGAGTTTTCCACCTTACAAATTCAGAATTCCTAATCAAATCGGAATAGCTAATAAAACCGGTGCTCGTCACTTGATTACTCTGATAGGTGACAATTTATAGGCACAACAAATCTTCAAGTGGAAAAGAGCACAAAATGCTTTTTATTTTGACATAAATCCGGGATAGAACTGCTATCCAGGGAGGTAACAACTCCCATGAAAAGGATTTCATTCGTTCATGTTACAAAGACTCCAGACATGTAAGCGGATTTACTTGAGATTAAGAAAAATAAGAGAAAATATAAAATAGGCATATTTCGTAAAAGATTATTTTGGAATTCAATATAATCTATACTTTTATAGATATCTCTTAGATAAAGTAATATTTGAGAGATTACGGTTCCATGAGGCACTTAGATATATTAATATAACTTATCGAATAAAAGTTTGATATGGGTTATGCTTAAAACCAAGGCACTTGAGACGCCAAGACTCAAATTAACGTGCTCTCTGCGATGTGACCCGAGTCATATATTATTGTTATGAGCAGAGAATATCGCTTAAAATTTAATAAACAATTGGTATTTTGAAGGAAATGAGAAAAAATGTGTTATTTAGATTAAAATTTGCATGATTCAGACGCACTTTAGTTCATTTTTTAAATTAGTCAGGACTCACTCACGGAAAGTTATAGCCTAACTCAGGGTAAAACTTGATGAAAATATACATTACTTGTCACTGGCTAAGTCCACAAGTCGTTCAAAGCCAAAGCTTGAAAAAAAAAATGAATCCTCTGACATTATCAGTTTGTATGTCAACAAGCTTTGGCTTGATATGAACCAAGTGTAAAAATACTAAACGTACGTGCAAAGACGAAGCAACGTCAATAGAAGATCGACAAAGGGAAAAAATGACGGTTACGTTTCTAATTTGATATAATATGGTCCAGTGGGCGAAGTCTTTTACGAAAATATTCGCAACTTAACACAAATTATTATTATAGGACCCATTTGTATTACAGTACAAAAACTAAAACCTGATGTAAAACTAAAACCTAAAATGTATAATTGAACAAGGTACCGAAGGTTGTTGTAGTTTGTAACTCGCGACCTCTCACGCGATATACCATTCGGTCATTGTTAGCAATTACCACGTCGATCCACTGATTTTGTATTTATAACGCATTCAAAATGAATATTTTGGTAATCACTCGGTAGATTTAAGAACGAAATTTCCAGAACTACTTACCTACTTGTATACGGACTGTTTTCCAATAGACCTCTTCAATTAGGTCCTTTTTGCGTGAGGATGGAGTAGGCTTGCCCAGCACGAGGTCGACTAAGCTGAATGAATCGTGGTGGTACCACCCTCTCAGCTTAGTCGATCTTGTGCAGAGGAAAGACCTTGTCGATGCGTCTAGAGCTAAATATGTTTATTTAGCTCTAGACGCATCGACAAGGTCTTTTTTAGAAACTCGCTGTTGCGAGTTTCTAAAAAATTTGAATATTATTTATGTTTCATTTTATTGCAGTCTTTTTTTGCACTTTGCTAAAACATTTAGGTCGACTTCCATGACATTGTTGTTAAACAAATTTAGCTAAATTCTAGTTAAATGCATTTAACGGGTCATCTTAAATTGAAATCCATTTCAATAACCACTATTTTTATTTTTTGTCTTGGCTCTAGAGCAATCCACTATCGGTGGCAAGTCACCAAGGCAATTGTAGGAAGGCTTTGAGGCAGCAATAGGGGTTATAGTATTGCTTGCCAGATTACTGCATCCAGTCTCCCTCCGGTCGTAGCGGTTTTCCGTTCCATCGGGTCAAGGGGGGCACGGACGAGAGAGTGCATCTGTGGTTGCGCGTACACTTATGCACTTAAATATTTCCTGCGCATCTGACTGTTTCCGAAAAATGGCTAACCGAGAGCAAAAGTCCCGTGGCGATGGATCAAAGTAGAGAGGTCTGACCTTATGCAGGTTGGGCTTTGTCCGAGGTCTGCACACGGGCGGTGTGAGAATAAGTGGTCGTTTCTGCGTTGCACTGGAACAACAACGCAGACTGGGCAGCATCTCGCACGACTGGACATCATCATTTTTATATTATCAGTTTGACACTTTGACAGTTGCTTAGTCGTGTAAATGCTGATGATTAAAGCATTTTTATGTCGTTTGAATATTTTTCATTCTGACTGTACTTTTTATCATATCGGGTAGTGTTAGGGTTTTTTGTTAGGTAATCACTACATAGTATAAAACAAAGTCGCTTTCTCTGTCCCTATATACCTATGTATGCTTAAATCTTTAAAACTACGAAACGGATTTTGATGCGGTTTTTTTAAATAGATAGAGTGATTCAAGAGGAAGGTTTATATGTATGACGAAGGAGGTGTTCCATGGACTTAAAGAATATCGGTGACATCAGCAAAGCTGACGTCACCAATCTCATCGTCCACTTGACGACTCTTCGGTTAGTAGTTTTTGGTTAGAAATATTAATGACGTCAGTGAAGCCGACGTCATCAGGTAGACCAATCTTCGATTAGGAGCTTCGTCTTCAAATAGTAGCTTCGATGGTGCTGAGTAGAAACCGCAGGTTGTAGGGAGGTCCGCTCGGTCTGAAGTCTGGCGCTGGAATGGCTTTCCTACTGTTTTGCGGCTGTATTTATAGTGATTTTGTGTTTAAGTCAATTGAATGTTTTTCAAACACTAGAATCTTGTTTTTAATAGTTAAATTCAATGTAAATCGATCTATCAATTAAATTCTTAACTGTTTATTATTGTAGTTTAAATTAACCGTTAGTTTCAAGAATTATTACAACGAAATGAAAACATGTTATTGCAAAACAACAATATTGTTTTGAATAATCAATAATTTCATGAATTCTAGATGAAAGTTAGTTTTACCAATCAAAGTTTAGGTCAATAATCATAATTGCGCCGATACGGCCATTCTGACAGGCGGTGCGCGCTCTGCACCAGCCTGATAAGAAAAGTTGTTGTTTCCGAAGGTTATTTTAGCAAAAAATGTTATTGGGTCTTCGAAGGGTTTCATAGGTTCTGAAAGAAATGTTTATTAGATTCTCGAAGATTTTTGTAGGTTCTCGAAGATTTTTTTTAGGTTCTCGAAGATTTATGCAGGTTCTCGAAGATTTATGCAGGTTCTCGGCGAGTCTAAAGTTTTAGTACTGAGTTTGAAAAGTTGTTATTCATACTCACTGAGTCTGAACAGTTCTATTGGGTTGTCGCAGATGCTTGAAGAGTCTGAAAAATTTAAGTAGTTCCTTGGAGTTGTGGAGTTTGTCTAACATCTGCCGATACGATTTCCTAATTACCAAATTGTGGAGCAAAACAATGTTAGTGGTCGGGAAAATGCCAGTGATTCGATGAACTGTGCAACTATAAGTATTGCAAGTTGTAGTTCATTACATCAAGTGTGTTATGCCACAGCTTGATTTCGTATAGTTCTTAATCATTATAAAGTAAAACGAAACGCAAAACGAAGTTAGTAGTCGTGAAACTGCCAGTGATTTGATGAACTGTGCAACTATACGTATTGCAAGTTGTAGTTCATTACATCAAGTGTGATATGCCACATCTTGATTTCGTATGGAAAAAGCTATGCTCGAGATTTTCAAGTAAGAAGAATACTTCAGATCAAAGATCACAGTTAGGGACATAGTTAACGTGATTGTTAAGCGTAAGTAGATATTGCACAATGAGCTACGAAAGGTGGACGCTAAGACTGCTTAAGTAGCTCCACGAGCACATTATTGGGATAGACCACCAATGACTTTAAAAGACTCTAACAAACCTTGATTTGTATAACAAGCAAGATAATTGGATATCCTGAATTTCGGTCTGAAGCGTTACTTGGCCGCGTAGCGCAGTGGTTATTACACCCACACTGTAAGCAGGAGGTAATGAGTTCAAATCTCGCCGCGGTCATAAATTTTGGCGATGCCTTTTTTTTTTTTTTTTATTATTTCTAGATAAAAAGAAGATACTAAAAGACTGCAGGCTATGATTGAACGTCAATGGTTCAAGACGGTTTGTAGTGGAAAAAGATGATGGAGACCTACGTCCCAGATTAAACAAGGAAAGGCTGATACAGTGAGATGGATGAAGTTTTTCAGTCTGCGCATTCGCTCGGCTTATTCCTGATATTATGCAATTTTGAGGTTTCTGTAATTCAATTTGAAATTAGTGAACGTTGCCTTCTAATAAGTACATTGAATGTGTGCTGGTTTCAAATTTTCTGCAAGTAATAGTGACTTTTAGAGTCTTTTTAGTTTCTGTAGGTTTAAACCATAAGGGGTTCTTCTGTGGTAATATGATACCTATGTGTAGATGACTTGCTCTGAAATAAATACCGTTAGCGTTTAGATATTGTAGAATTCGTATTTAAGTGGGTATGCTTTATTCGAACTGATGACGCATGTTTTTCATGGTCTCGAGTTCATCCTTATTATCCAAGCTGTCCTTGGTGCATATTTTTATTTTTTATAAAACCTAGTCGTGTGGAAAATACTCAGCAATATTCGTAGATGAGTAACAGACGTCTTTTCTAAATATCTTTACATTATCATGACTCACGAGGATATCAATTTTCAGATTTGAATGTGGCGATGAGATTGTTCGATGAAATTTAGAATACTCTCGGTCAGCGCAGCTGCATGAAGGCACGAGCAAATTCAACGACCTTGGACTGCTTCTATAATTTACGGGTTTTTTTTTTTAACTAAGTAGGTACCCAAAACTTTCTCAACCCAATAAGGTGAGATTACCGTAGATAAAGGGCATAGCGGATCCAATCGATGACGTCACAGATGAATTCACTAGAAGGAAATCGAGCACCATGCCTACATGACTCGCCCAATATTACCACTATTCCGCATAATATTTTCTGAGCTTGAACATGGTAAGCGGAAGCGCAGTGGCCAGTTCCTTCAGAAAAGACTTATGAAGAATTACGACATAGACCCTTGTGCTTGGGAGTCATTTGCTTCAAGGCGTCCGGAATGGAGGCGGTGAGTGCAGACTCAGATGTCTAAGTTTGAGGACGCGCAAAGGTGTGCTTTAGACGACAAGCGTGATCAGCTGAAGAGTAAGCCACCTTATGCGATTGATTACAACTATGTATACGGAGTTCTGACGTGTGCTTGCTGCGGATGAACCTTTGTAAACAAAATAAGTTACAAAAGTTACCTAAGGACGGAACATTCGAACCACAAGGGTTTTTTTTTATTTTTATTTTCTAACAAATACCAGTCACCGAAGTCGAAATCCACTAGGAGGATGATGGTGATGGGGTGATGATGACATTATTCCCTTCTGCGGGTAGTGGCATAGCTATGGTCGCGCAACTTGATAAACAAACGATGAAAGTTGTAGACAATTAAGCAAAGCCTTACTTGCAAACCAAGCCGAATGCTACACTGTCTAAAAAGGCGTGACCTACATACAGCGACAGGTACATTGTCATGACCACATCACTTCATCTTAATGTCTTAGGTATCACCACAAATAACTAAATTCTTCTAAATCAAGTCTATGTACTAATTGGATTTGAACAGAACCTTGTTTTCTTTTGAATGTTAAGGTCATGGCAAAATACAGTGACTATAGACAGTCGACATAATCGATACCTCAACATCTCATTTCACCATAATATTCGTTCTATGAAGACATCGCTGGTAAACAGAACTCAAGTTTTATGACCCCTAAGTATCAAAGTAAGATTGGGTCCATGTTAAGAAAACAACAATTCTAGAAAACAAAAGTAGAATAATAGATAGGAACGTTGGAGTACACCATTCACTATCAGTGTACCGGCGGCGGCGTGGCGTCGTGAAAATAAAATGAAATTTATCTACGGTAGCTCTGTGAACAGATGAAACGAACGATCGCTATTAAGCACCCTAGCAGCTGTCAAGAATCGCAGATTTAAAACCCGTGATAACTAGTCATTTAACTATACTGGGACAAAACGACCGAAGAAAGTTGTTTGCATAAGAATCATTTAGTAGATGACAGGAATTTTTACTCACGAATCGTATGTGAAGCGGGTGAAATGAATAAACAACAATTTTAACGAAAAAGAGGTTTAAACTTTCATTTAACCTTCATTCCAAAGTTGTTTGTGACGTGCCTTAACAACTTTTTACCCATTGTTCCGTAGAGTGGACATTGCTTAGTTATTTCTGTCAACTTCATTGGCATGACGCAGTGGGGTGAGTGTTGGCATATGACTCAGAACCTGACTCCACGTCACTCATTATTTAGAAGCAAAATAAGGACGCAGTTAGTCTTCTCGATATTTAATTTTGTCTAATCAATAATCTGATTCACAAAATCTCAAAGGATCCGCGTGATTTAATTAGATTTAAATCTCAAAAATACAGTGGAAGCGGAACGTAAACAGTTCTGTCTGTGGTCGAACAAAAAGTGAAGCTGTTGCTAACTTGTTTTTTAACACAAGATTGCCCTTTGTTTAAATCAAACCCAAGTATCGAAACGACAATATTATTTCGTACATCAGCAACACTGAATTTACGAAGTTTCCATGCACGATAACAGATGGCGCTTCTAACTCTGCGACAGGCATATTAACATTTGCGGGTAGTTTTCAATATCAACATAGATATCGTGAATCTTGGAACATTTTCATCGCCTTGTCCCACGGTTTGCTGTGGAAGTCTCACACACACGACGGTGGAGGCCTCTCTAAAACGAGTAAAGTCTGGATTCGAGGTTAGTGAAGCATTCACATTGAAGTGCGTTATCCTACACCTAATCAACGAAGAACAACCTTCGCTTCTCAAGTTGTGATTACTGCTGATGTAACTCGGCTGAAACTCATAATTCTCGGCGAATTGTTGGGCTAAACTAATTAATCGTCACTGCGAGAACGTGGCGCATACCGGGTCGACCTCCTTCTGCAAGCTTACTTCCGGTAGGAGCTGGTTGACTGAAGTGACACAATCGATGATGATGAAAGTGTTAATATAACACCCTCTAAGTAAGAAGAATCGGAGCTTTCTACCTGTAACAGATGAAATGGTCAATGTGGATCAGGATTGGATGATTGTAGCTTGACGTTCATATTATTAAATTCAGCTGGTGAAACAACAATGGTTTAACATTTCCTGTACCACTTTCATTATTACTGATGATTGTGGTGAAAGCCCATCCATAAATAGATCAACTACCGATGCCGATGGTGATGCTGGAAGTTATTGGTGCCGTAGGTTATGAAGCAGAACCCAGGCGGGAGCAGCAGCATGGTTACCTTGGATGCAACAGATGCCCCAGTGGTTACAGAGTTTGTTGGTTGATATCAGGTGGTATACGAGCTGATGAGGAAGTGGTTTAGGATCGGATTCCGTTCCGATCCCACTTCTGATGACGAAGGAGGTGTTCCATGGACTTAAAGAATATCGGTGACATCAGCAAAGCTGACGTCACCAATCTCATCGTCCACTTGACGACTCTTCGGTTAGTAGTTTTTGGTTAGAAATATTAATGACGTCAGTGAAGCCGACGTCATCAGGTAGACCAATCTTCGATTAGGAGCTTCGTCTTCAAATAGTAGCTTCGATGGTGCTGAGTAGAAACCGCAGGTTGTAGGGAGGTCCGCTCGGTCTGAAGTCTGGCGCTGGAATGGCTTTCCTACTGTTTTGCGGCTGTATTTATAGTGATTTTGTGTTTTTACTTTTTTACTTCTAAGTTATTAACCATCGGTAAAATAAACCACTTAATTTAATTTTCTTTATAAAAATAAAATTTCACGCCTAATTTATTCTCGAACGAAGTTTGATTTTAAATATTTACCTACCTTTGTGCAAAAGTTGAATGGTTTCAGAAAGTTGTTTTTAATGTGTTGTGTTAACAAAATTATCGTGGTTTAAACGAAATATGTTCAAACGTCGGTTGTAGAAGTTTGCATAAAGTTTGTAGACTACAAAGAGATGCTCACATAAGATTGGTTTAGCCAAACCACGCTAACCAAATTATTATTTTATATGGTATTTTAAAGTTTTGCACCCGCAATTCATTAAAAACACATTATTACCCGAATAACACTGAAATCAAATAACTTTTTGATCATTCTCAGAAAATCCATTGGCCAGATCTAGGATATATCGACGACCCAGTTGGCGCAATGGTCACCATGCCGGACTGCCAAACACAGGGTTGCGGGTTCGATTCCCGCCTCAGACATGTATTTATACTTAGATATTTGTCTGTGGTCTGGTTGTTTCTATGTATTATAAGTATATATTTACAAAAGAAAAGTATATAAGTAGTATATCCGTTGTCTAGCACCCATAACACAAGTCTAGTTACTTAGCTTGGGGCTAGATGGCGATGTGTGGATTGTCCTGTAATATTTATTGACCGAACGAGCGAAGCGAGAGAGGTCTAGTGGCGAGACGGTCGGTCGGTTGTACCTATGTATCTATGTATCTATGTATCTATGTATGTTTGTTCGACGATAACTTGAGTACCGTTGCTCTGATCTTAATGACTCTTGGTATACGGGTAGTTGAGGTCCATAGAATTTTTAAGTTCGAACATGAGAGGGATCGGTTTGGGGGCTTCGATGATAGGGGGTGCAGTAGGGGATCTACCTATATGACAGGCGAACTATATGGCAAATATACCCAAGTGGGGTATCAAATGAAAGGGCGTAACTTCGGTGACAATAATATGGTACCATGGAAATGATCTGATGATGGAGCTGGAAGGAATCCACAGGAATGTATCGTCTCAGCGGTCATTTTTATATCAAACTCATTTGTATCAAAAAGGAAAAAAACGCTTTGACCTTCATGATTAAAAATAATCAAAATGACATGTTTTCTTTCTGTCATTGTCGTAAAAAATATGATTTCCAGATAATTTCAAAACCATTACATATTAACTTAGCTTTGATATTATGATTAAAATTGATAAAAAAAGGTACCTATCTATATAATAATACGGTCATCCTAAATAAAATTCAAATAATTCGTAAAAGTTTAGAGTGCAAAGTCATGCACTCTTGTGTTCGTTCTCGATGGTCTTCGAAGGATCAGTAGCTGCTTGAACCAGCTATTGGATCAGCTTAACGGAAGCCGAAGCGAAAATTGGACAATCCTTCTATAGTTGACGTCGTCTGGGCCACTCAGGATGTACCTACTTACCTACCTTGGGTGAAGACTGTAGATTAAAAGCGTCTACTTTCCTATAAATCGTCAGACCTCTCTTTTTGTTTCATATTCATAATTATTCATTTATTTCATAATCAAGGGTTGGTTTGGTTAATAATTGTGGTGAATAATATTAAATAGTATTGCTAGCTGATCTAGAGATTCTAATTAAAAAAACTGGTGACTAATCTTTTTATTATTTTTATTTAATAATAGGTTAGGACTTATTATAGGACATATAGGTCCACCAATAATATAGGTCTCAAACTTCTCTAATATATTTGTATCGAGGGAGGAGCCTCTCTTCTCTTTACCTCTTTCGTTAGATTAAGATGAGTACATATACTTACTACATAGGTACTAAAAATTTTAGTGTTAAGTCTGATGATAAAGACCCGATGAGAAAGGTGACAATAAGAACTTAACGATCTTGAGAAGTCTAAGATAGTCATATCCATGTTTGTACTCGTTCAAAGCACCTTGATAAGTAGGTATTCTATAGCTTCTGAAGAATCAGCTGAAATCTGGTCTGGTGATAGAGGTGGAAGAAGGCACTCAACTTCAAATAAATATGAACTCATCTTCTAGACAAGATAAGTCTACCGTTAATGTTCGTTAAAGTTGTCTTGATAAGGAGGCACTCTAGGCACATGAGTGTGCTCTAGGTGTTAAACAAGCAACTGATATCTGGGGTTTGGTAATATAGCCGAGTAATATATAGAAAGCTATATGAACTCATCTCTAGATAAGTTAGGTCTATCGTCTTCACTTGATGAGTAGGTAGGTACTCTAGCTACTGACGATATGGTGGAATATAGAAGGAAGAAGGCTATAGGAGTTTTTAATCACACACGATTTACTTTCATTGTAGGTACTTATTCTCTCGAGTATCAATAAAACGCGAAATAAATAAATACGTGATTGAGACCAAGAAAATTAGGCTATGGAACTCATTTTCTAGACAAGATACCTAGTCTTGTTCTGTATTCTGAGCCTATGCCTAACGCGTTTGGATTCGTTAAAAGTATAATAGAGTCAGCGATGTCCAGTGTCTGATGATAGTGATACTAGGCACCTATCATTTAAACAAGATAGACCGAAGTATTTGAAGTATTTCGCCGTTATATCATACTTTACGCTGAAAAGTAAAAATCGGTACAAAAAACTCGTGAGGTCTCAGTTCGGGGCGAACTACTAGTTTATTTGTATCTAGTGAAATATCTTTTTCTCATTAGATTCAGATTTTATATTTTGTATTGAAAGTAATCGTGGTAATAAAAAGGTACGTTATGGATTTTGACCCTAAGAAGTGTCTGGCTATCTATACTTAGATATAATAAAGTACCTACTTACAGTGCCTTTACATTTCCGAACAAACAGCATTGCATTTAGTTGCACAACTACAAAACTAACAGTTTTATACAGCAATTTGAAAAATCGTAAAAACTGAAATTCGATTTGTCGTTTACGATAATATAATAATACAATGTTGTTGGTGATAGAGGGTTAGTCCTCGGTCTAGACTACCTAGATCCACTGCTAGACTTAGAGTCCTAACCTACCAACCTTGACACCAGGGTTGCCGCAGCTGGTCTACTTCCTAACTAGACCCCCTAGTCGAAGAATTTAGAAATTAACCCGCTTTGTTGTAGTCGGGTAGAAGTTACCTAGGTTTTTATTTATCGACTTTAGGACTGGCTTCTTAGTCTATGATTGAAATTAAAAACTTGACGAAGTTAAACAATGATTATAATAAACAAAAACACAAAAATACAGAAACCCTATCTTACTGTCTATATTCTACTTACAATGAGATAAGGTCCACATTGGCACAACACTTAAGCTATTGCGTGAACTAGAGCCGAGCTACTATAACTTGAACTGATGTTATGGGTAACGAATGTAAAAGGTAACTGCCCGTTGCAACGCACCCCGGGCCTATTTATGAGCTCAACTCTAGCTCCGCCTTCAAGCCCTTAAAAAGTGTATACCTAGCGACGTGCCCAAACCTTATTGGCGAATCTCCCAAGTACGCAGGGTGACGCAATCCCGAATTCCTGAGATCGGTTCCCAGGGATTTTGGTTCCCACGTACTTGGATGCTCGATAAGCCATAGGCACTCACAAGTCTGTCACTAGGTATACTTAGACCCCGACACGTTGTCGCCAACAGTCTCTCCCCGGCGAAGAGCGTCATCGAAGCCTTCCGTTCCGGCTGGGAGAACAACGAGTCGTGGCCTAGGGCTTGGTTTCGATGTCGGTGTGCAGGTCAGTGATGACCCGGTCGCCGACTCGGTGGTGCCGCGTCGCTCGCCGGACGTTGTCCCTCGCCTCTGGGGGCTATGGTGGAAAAACTCGTACAAATCCACCGCGCCCAGAGGCTGTCCGCGAGCGCCCTCGTGGCACGCCTGGTCCGCGGGTCAGTCAGCTCGCAGGTACTGACCGGCGTTTGTACGGTCGAATGCCCGAACCGTAGATGCGGAGCGCGGGCGGCCGTTCCTCGTAGGCGGCCCGTTGCTCGGCGTCGTTGGCACCCTCGGCGCGCAGCATTGCGCCGAAGGCTTATGAAGTCGCTGTTGGTCGTCAGTATCGACAGCAGCTCAATGTGTATGGCCAGCGTGACCACACACGTGAAGAGAAGGCCGCAGCACATCTCCCGGCGCCCATCGCGGCGCCGTCCTCTGGTGACTACCATGGGGCCGATGTAGGCAGCCCCACAGCGAGTGGCAGGCCTGGCGTAGGCGGCTAAGCGGGCCGCCGGCAGGTCGCCCTTCATCGGGATGAAAAACACGCCCCTGCACGCCTTGTTTGTGACTGCACGCATAGTCGGGCGCAGCCGGAGCACCCAGCACCGTTGTCTCGCTAGATGCTCGCTCTCGAAACAGCCCTTCACGGGCTCTCCCCGTATGCGGAGCCTAGTGAAGGGGTGTCGTCCGTTGAGAATCAGGAGTGCGTCTGAAATCAGGGGAGCTCGTCCCCGTTCGAATCTTATTAGAATCTTATCCAGTTGAAATAAATCAGTCCTCTTTCCAACTAGATCTTTCTCTAGATTTCCCCATTGAAATCTAGGTGCTGGCCGGTATTCCTTTCTTATTATGACCTGAAGGGTATGTATATCTAAAGTTACCGTACATCGCTCTCGGAATCGCCACATGACTCCGGGTAACTCTGGACCGGCCAGCAACTGCCGAAGCAACGCGGCTTCCGCTTCTCTGTGGCCGCATCGCCTCGTCACTCGCAGCTGGTGGTCCGCACCTACTACGTGCGGGCGGGCCTGGGCATAAACGAGCCCGGCCGGCGGCACGACGTCGGATAGGTGCGGAAAGCGAAGCATGCGGGCGGGGACGGACTCGTGGCATAGCCTCGGGACACGGTCGGTCCGCGCCTCGATGTAGTGGACCTCCGCGGAGGCCCCGCAGACGCGAAGCAGGAGAATCTCGCTGTCCGGCTCGCGGCTGCTGTAGATGCTGAGAGCGCGCTTCCTCTTGCGCACTCCCACTGCGTTGGTGTCTCGGTCGACAAGGGGGGTCGTCGAGCCCTTGTCGAGCAACGCATGCGCGTCGCCAGAGCCCTCGGGCCCTACGACGCTCACCGTGCACTCGTTCATCAGCGCGGTCTCGGCGTCCTCTTCGTTTTCTCTCTTCTCTGGCGAGTCCTCCACAGCTCGCAAGCCATGGAGGAGACTGTGATGTGTCTGTGCGCACCCGTCGACAGTGCACATTTGGGCTGTACACTTATAACGGCGATGCTTGCTTTCTAAACATAGGAAACAGACATTATTTTCTCGCCCCCAGTCCCAGCGCAGGGACACAGGGAGCCGTCTCAGTTTGCCACAGCTCGGGGTCAGATGGTTTAACCCGCAGTAGAGGCAAACCAATGACGACGGCGGCTTCTCGGTGTTGGAGGGCCCCGCGGTCTTTATTTCTGGTGCATAGACCACGGCCCCCCGTTGCGGCGGTCGTCCGTGCGGCTCGTTCACCGCAAGAGCGGGAGCCGAGCCACGTCGCTGCTGCGCGGCCTCTTTTCCGACGGAGGCGGCGCGAGCGGCGGTTATAGAGTGCGCGAACCACGCAGGCTGTGGCGTGGAGCGGGCGGCGTTCGTAGTACGTGCGGGCTGCGTAAGTCGTGGTGCAGCGCGAGTGGCGCTCAGGGTGCTCGAGTGCGGCAGCGCGGCCTCGACTGAGGCGGCGTCGGCGGCACTCAGCACGCTTGCGGATGGTGGCTGCAGCGCGGCTTCTCCCCCTAGGGAGGCGGCGCTTGCAGCGTTCGTAGCACACGCAGGCTGTGGCGCGGCCTCGATGGAGACGGCGGCGCCAGCAGGGCTCTGTGTGCGGGCAGGCCACGCAGGCTGTGGCGTGGCGTCGAGGGCGCGCGCGGGCCGCGCAGGCAGTGGCGCGGCGCGGGCGGCGCTCGGGGCGCGCGAGTGCGGCAGCGCGGCCTCGACGGAGGCGGCGCCGGCGGCACTCAGCACGCAGACGGGTAGTGGCTGCAGCGCGGCCTCTCCCCCTTGGGAGGCGGCGCCCGCAGCGTTCAAAGCGCACGCAGGCTGTGGCGTGGCGTAGAGGGCGCGCGCGGGCCGCGCAGGCAGTGGCGCGGCGCGGGCGGCGCTCGGGGCGCGCGAGTGCGGCAGCGCGGCCTCGACTGAGGCGGCGCTGCAGTCGAGAGAGAGCGCGGCCTCTCCCCCTAGGGAGGCGGCGCTCGCAGCGTTCAAAGTGCACACAGGCTGTGGCGCGGACTCGGTGGAGACGGCGCCAGCAGGGCTCTGTGTGCGGGCAGGCCACGCAAGCTGTGGCGTGGCGTCGCGGGCGCGCGCTGGCCGCGCATGCAGTGGCGCGGCGCGGGCGGCGCTCGGGGCGCGCGAGTGCGGCAGCGCGGCTTCGACTGAAGCGGCGCCGGCGGCACTCAGCGCGCTGACCGATGGTGGCTGCAGCGCGGCCTCTCCCCCTTGGGAGGCGGCGCTTGCAGCGTTCATAGCGCACGCAGGCTGTGGCGTGGCGCAGAAGGCGCGCGCGGGCCGCGCAAGCATTGTCGCGGCGCGGGCGGCGCTCGGGGCGTGCGAGTGCGGCAGCGCGGCCTCATCTGAGGCGGCGCCAGCGGCACTCAGCACGCTGACGGATGGTGGCTGCAGCGCGGCCTCTCCCCCTAGGGAGGCGGCGCTAGCAGCGTTCGTAGCGCACACAGTCTGTGGCGCGGCCTCGGTGGAGACGGCGGCGCCAGCAGCACTCTGTGTGCGTACAGGCCACGCAGGCAGTGGCGTGGCGTAGAGGGCGCACGCGGGCCACGCAGGCAGTGGCGCGGCGCGGGCGGCGCTCGGGGCGCGCGAGTGCGGCAGCGCGGCCTCGTCTGCGGCGGCGCCAGCGGCGCTCAGCGCGCAGACGGATGGTGACTGCAGCGCGGCCTCTCTCCCTAGGGAGGCGGCGCTTGCAGCAATCAGTGCGCGCGCGGGCGGCGGCGCGGCCTCGGGCGAGGCGGCGTCAGCTGCGTGCAGCGTGCCTGTAGATACGGGAGTTGGCCACATCGCGGCCTCTTTATGGACAGAGGCGGCGACGGCAGCGCTCACCGCGGGTGCGGGAGTCGGAGCTTGCAGCAGCGCGGTCCCATCTCCAACAGAGACGGCGCTATCAGCGCTCGGTGCGGGCGTGGGAGTCGACCCGGGGGGTCCGATTCGCTCAAGCGCATCTGCGAATCGGTCGACGCCCCGGTCTCTTCCCTGCTCAGGTGTGGAGGATCTTTGACGCCTGGGCTCTCCCCGCGCCCCGGGCTGATCCCTCCACTGAGTTACCTCCTCCAGTGGTGTATCTTGACTCGCCTTGATCATCGCAACCTCGGCTGCGAGCCGCTTCTTGATTAGCCGTCTCTTCAATTCAGCTATCTGCTCCTCTGCTGCTAGCTCAGCTTGCCGGATGCGGGCAGCGGCCAACGAACGGCGAATCCCTCTGTCGCTGTCTATGTTGGACCGGGCAGCAGTGCCGGCACCGGGCTCTGAGGTAGCTAGGAGTGTGTTGAAGCGGTAGTCGGGGCGCACCGCTGTCGTATAAGCGGGCGCGCCGTCGTAGTGCAACCTCGGTACACGTTCTACGGAGGTGTGCACTAACGCGGAGTATCGGTCAGGAGTTAACGAATCTGACGGATACAATGACGAGAAAAAATAGTCCAATTCGCGAGCGACCTCAGCCGCTACGTTGGCTCTAGTTACAGACATAGTTGTGCAATAAAAGTCCCGGTAAGTAGATCACAAAAACTACACTGACTCTACCGTTACACAAGGACTAAACACTGACTCTACGTTACAAAAAAAATCAAAACATAAACAAAGAAGCCATTATTAGTGAATAGTATCAACCGGTAAACTAACTATCACTAAGTTTAGCACATTTCTCAAAATAAACCAAAAAAATCCATTCATTAGTTTTTGGGTCCCCAGCTACGAGCAAATCTACCTGCCTTGAATGCAAGCGACGGGGCATTCAAGTGGCGTACACAAAAAATCTTACCCTAGCGGGACTTAAGCAAGAACCGTTCGCTAACAACAGACGACCGTTTCAAACCAAATTATAATGAGAAAATTAGACTTATTTTAAATTCGATTTTAAAATAATCCTGGCTAAACAATGGCTTAATAACTCAGTACAAAACACGGATAATATACCCCAGATGGAAGTGCAACACATACCAACTACTGTTTTTGCTAGAGTACTAAAGAAGGCTCATAACTGGAAGGCCCCAGGAACAGACCATATTCACAATTACTGGTATAAAAAGTTCAATAGTGTGCATCCATATATATACAACCATATCAATGATTTTGTTCAGACACCTAACTTAATGCCTGAATATATCACCCAGGGTATAACTTACATGATCCCAAAAGATAATGACCGTCTGAACCCAGCTAAATACAGACCGATTACTTGTCTACAAACAATATACAAATTACTTACTGGCTGCTTATCAGAAATCATTCTCGAACACTTAACAACTAATAATATTCTGGCTGAAGAACAAAAAGGTTGTCGCAGAAATGCCCAAGGATGCAAAGAACAATTAATTATAGATTCAGTTACCATGAAACATACACACTCCAATAAAAAAGATATACACACTATGTACATAGATTACCGTAAAGCATATGATTCAGTACCCCACTCCTGGTTATTGCATGTCTTACGCCACTACAAAATCAACCCGACAATAGTTGCTTTCCTAGAAGACACAATGCAACACTGGCACACTACTTTAAGACTCATAGGCAATACCGAAATCCAAACCGACACTATTCCGATCCGACGAGGAATATTCCAAGGAGACGCCCTCAGCCCTCTTTGGTTTTGTTTAGCCTTAAATCCGCTGTCCATCATGTTAAATTCTACACAAAATGGGATCCCGTTAACTACCGAAACTGAACGCACCCAACTATCACATCTCATGTATATGGATGATATTAAACTCTATAGCCACTCAAAGGATACACTACACCAATTAGCAGATACCACACAGATATTTTCACAAGATATTCAGATGGAATTTGGCATCGACAAATGCAAAACATTCTCGGTTGAAAAAGGTAGGCTTCAACAACATAGTTATACCTTAACATCAGGTGAGCGCATTGACGCCATGACCGAGAGTGATTTGTATAAATATTTAGGATTTCAACAAGCTCTCCAAATCGATCACAAAACTACTAAAGCAGACCTTATTAGAAGATACAAACATAGAATAAATAGTATACTCCGATCCCGACTAAATTCAAGAAACCTTATCAAAGCTCTCAATACATATGCCATACCCGTTCTGACTTACTCCTTTGGAATCATACACTGGACACAAACTGATTTACAAAAATTGCAGACCACAATAAACACCAAAATGACAGCACACCGGAAACATCACCCCAGATCTTGCACACAAAGACTTACACTATCAAGAAAAGAAGGAGGAAGAGGTATCATAGATATAGTTAACCTACACAATAGAATAATTTCAAGCCTCAGAAAGTATTTCCATACACACGCTGAACACTCTTCAATCCATAACGCCATAGCCCAAGCAGATAGACGCATTACTCCATTAAATTTACGAAACCATAACACTCAACGTAATGAACGCATTAAAGATCCGAAAACTAAAATCGAGGAATGGCGACAGAAGAGCCTTCACGGGAGACATTTCAACGACCTCCAGCAGTCACATGTCGACAAAACTGCGTCGAACGCGTGGCTGCAACGAGGAGAATTGTTCCCCGAGACGGAGGGCTTCATGTTAGCCATTCAAGACCAGGTTATTGAGACACGCAACTACCAAAAACACATCATTAGATTACAAAACTTACCTACAGATTTATGCCGCCGATGCCATAGCAGTTCTGAAACAATCCAGCACATAACAGGTGCCTGTCGTTCAATAGCACAAACAGATTACAAGCACCGACACGACCAGGTTGCAGCAGTAATTCACCAACATCTTGCTTACAAATATAAATTTATCCAGGAAAAAGTTCCCTATTACAAGTATACACCCAACTCCGTTCTTGAAAATAGTGAGTACAGATTATACTGGGATCGAACCATTATCACAGACAAAACGATCCACTTTAACCGCCCTGATATTACAATCTTTCATAAACCCACTAAATCTGTATATCTAATAGACATAGCCGTTTGTAACACACATAACATCCTAACCACTCACACCGAAAAGATTGCTAAGTACACAGACCTATCTATAGAGTTAAGAACACAATGGAATGCAACAAACGTAAAAACTATACCAATCATAGTATCCTCTACTGGAGTCGTACCCAACACCTTACACACAAGCCTAACTACACTTGATTTGCCTAAATCCACGTATATATTACTACAGAAAGCGGTAATCTTAAACACATGCAGAATAGTTAGGAAATTTTTGTCTCTTCCAGTTTAGAACGCACTTGGCTTCGGCCCGTGTTAAAATCACCTCTTAAAAAGAGAGAAGAAAATTTAAAAAAAAAGCATAATAATAATAATAATAATAATAATATATTTAATCAAAACATATTTTACATAGTAAACTTAGAACTAAACATACAAGAGAACAATAAAAACACATATGCCTGAACTAAGAGATTCTTGTATCTCAGGCGAATCAGGACTTACTTTAACTTATAAAATAAAATTACTAATTACTAGCAAAATATTCGTATTTTCTTCACAAAGGCTAGAAACAATAATCATGTACTTAAAATGCGTATAAAGGTAAAAACAAATATTTACTTAATCGAATTATATCTATGTCAAATTTCTTAAATAAGCTTGCGGAAATAATGTTTATTAAAATGCGACATGCAAGTATTCGCGTCATCATCAGAAAAAACTGTGTCAAATCCAATATTTGTACTTATAAATCGTCGAAGTTTGTTTACATTTAATAAAACTATGCGTGCGAGATCGATTTGGTAATTTACTTTTTAAGGTTAGTAGGACAATAATTATTCTTAAAAAAACTACTTATAAAGTTATTAAAGTTAGTAAAAGGTGTTTAAGTGCCTATATAATCTATTGAATTAATGTGCCGATTTTCTGCAAGTAATTTTGCAGGGCAGGTGGGATCGCCGGTTTTATGGTTACACGGCTTCTTGAAACGTAGGCAGGTAGCACATCTTGGCGTCTCAGCTGTCTTTCCACAGTCCTTTATCCCGTGACCTACTTCGCCACAATGTCCACAGGTATTGACCTCCTCCCGGCATGTCTTGGCTGCGTGTCCGTACTGCTGGCATCTAAAGCACCTTGTGACGAGTGTAAAGTCTCTGACAGGGCACGAGGACCAATTTACGAAGACTCGGTCGTTGGTTATCAGGGCCTTTCGAATTTGTGCCGGGACTTCCAGAACGTAATTACAGGTCTCGGCGTCTCTCTTTCCAGATTTATGACTGAGCTTAATCAAGGACAAAAAATTCTCAAGTGTTGTACCTTGAAGTTTATCAGCCAAGTTTTGTTGATAAATGCAAGTAAAGACGTCCGATTCCTTCATGGACGCGGGAACCCCGATTACAACAATTCTAGGTCTGCGTTTATGTGGCTCGTCCACAGTAAGGCCAGAAGTAGTGAGTTGCGCCGACTGCTTTAGTTTTTCAATATCGTCCTTTGTCTCAGTGCTGATGATGATGCCGCCGTTCTTTGTCTTACGCAGTCCTCTAACGTGCAGTTTCATTTGTCCCGGCTTGATGATATTTTGGACCAAAGATTTTGTCTCCTCACTAGATTTCATTTTATCTGTGGGATAAATTGCGACAGAGCTTATATTTTTGGGCTGAACAAAATCATTGGTACCTTTTTTTATCATGTCGGCGAAGGAAACTTTTGCGGAGACTGTTTTAGAGGACTCTTCAAGGGCTTGTTGGAGGTCGTGAAGACGTTGCGAGAGGTCCTGCTTTTCCTTAAGAGCTTGTAGGGAAGTATGCGTATTAATGGCCTTTGCCTTAAGTGATTGATATTGGACGGCCAGCTGAGATGTCCCGTGACCCACTTTGCGGCATAAATTGTTGATCCTTAGCTTTTGGTCCGCGTTCAACTTTCCTTCGGCTGCCACAGCGCACACTTCATTTAGGCATGACTCGATAGAGGTCATCCAGCTTTGGATCTCAGAGGTACTCACTAATCCCAGAGAGTCCTCTTCCTGTGGTCTGGGCGCAGGCGCACGTGAAGGCGTAGGCGGCGGGGTACGACGCGTTAACGCGCTACGTTCCTTAAAGGGACTATCCATTATTTTAATAATGGAACACACCACACATACACATAATTATCGTTAAAATGAATGTCCGAGTGACCCAGATAGATTCCGTATGAAAGTCTAGGTCACAATTTTTGCAAGCAATTAATAATTTTAAAACATTAATTAAATAATCAACACGTCCGATCGTATTGAAGATCTGGTAACTTTTCTTTTCTTTTTTTAACGATATTTCGTTACTAACTAGGTACTCACTAGAAAGTTCGAAAGCGACAGTGCCATAATAAAAAAGTATTTGAAACTGGCACTGGTAGTCGCGTCAACCTTTTTTTACGCGGCGAGCTTTAAACCTATGACAATACATAGAGAACATGAATACAAACAACAATTGTCACGTCTCAAAAGCTCTTCAAGAAGTTTTATAATTATTTAAAAAAATAACAATTATAAAAACAGGACGAGATGTCATGATATTTGGTGTTTGAATTATGTTCTATAAACATTGTCATGGGCTAAAAGATGACCGCGCAACGAAAACAAAATAATAATTGTTTATTATACTTATATTATACTTATAATCATTCAAATTTAGGCTTCGTTTAAGTATTTATTATTTCAAATGAAACGCTGATGAAAATTCTTTTGGTTATGATAAATCCAACCAATACATATTATGTAATAGTTATTACAAAAATAATTGATAATTGCAGGCGGTTTACTCTATGAAAATGTTACAACCGTTTTCAAATACTCTGCGAGGCAAATAACAAATGGTTTCCTGACATACGTATGTACGTTTAACAAACGATGTGAGAATTTTGAAACTTGATAATGTGGTGGAACATACTCTTGGGCTAAAGGCAAACACAGACAATTAAATACACTGATAATTCAACGTCACATTTTAAAGGAAAAAATAAAATGTTGTTTTCCCATTAAAAAACAAAATTAAAATAAAAACCCGGACTGATTTGTGAATCTAAACCATGCAAACGCATACAAAAAAATTCCCGCCGTTTAGGTGTTCAGTGACATACACACGTACAGTAGAATTATTTTAAATAAAGAAAGATATAGCCGGACAAAAAGTAGCCTATGAGTAGGTCTCCAGCTAACTACATATCGAGTTTCCCTTCTGCGGTCGCCCCGCAGTTTCACCAGCGTAAGTCCCGAGCTCTTTGTCCTTTTCCATCTCCTAAACCAATGCCGATTTTCATCTAAATCGGTCCAATCGTTTAACCGTAAAGAAGAAACTAACAAACAAATTAAAAAAAAAAATCGGGTTTATAAATATTGCAAGACATTTTAGTCCAGACAATCTAGTCCAAAGCTAAGTAACAAGACTTGTGTTATGGGTGTTATACAACGAATATACTCTTACATACTTTTATTTTGTAATACCAATATCTAAGCATAAATACTTGTCTGAGGCGGGAATCGAACCCGCAACCCTGTGTTTGGCTGTCCGGCATGGTGACTATTGTGTTAACTGGTTCGTCATAGTAGGATTATATATTCTGTATTTGTACGAAAAGAGACACTAACACAAGGCGTAGCTAGTAGAATCATAATTATCATCCTTAGTAAGGCTTTTTGGTTCATCAATAACGTAACACGAGCAATTTAAACCAACCCTAAGGTACGCCGTAACCGTTAATATTTGAACAATAGTGCCGACAACGGTCCGTCAGTCAGTCTAACTGAGGTTTCTTGTTGATTTTCCATGCAACAAGCCCGTGTCAATCATTGTTGACGGACGCGCGGGCGTTGGATCGATTAGGCGAGGGGAAACTAGTGTTGTCGAAATATCATCTGGAAAATTTATCGATAGCTCAAAACGAGGCAATACTATCGATGATATAATATTAAATAATTAGTATTTATTTCTTCCTTTTAAGGTGACCTGCGCTTTTAAGGGTACCTGCGCTCTTTCCATACAAACGTAGTCGACTGTTTCCTCCCTGGATAATGACACTAGCACAAATATTTTTGTGTCATTAAACCTATAACTGCCACGACTGACTATGCCTCTATGTTTTGGTTTTTTCATTTTCTAATTATCATAGAAATTAAGATCATGATCAAGATAGGAGCATGGTCATGGCAGTTATAAGTTTTATGCACTAAAAATATTTGCTCTAGTGCCATTATCCAGGGAGAAAACAGTCGACTACGTTTGTATTAGTTTGTATAGATAGAGACCCCGGTACCATTTCCTCTGAAATATAAGTACACTAATTCATATAGCTAAGTACACGGTAATAAAAATATGTAGAGGAAGCTATGTGCAGTAGTTATGTGATATGAGTAGGTTTAAGCCAACATACTAAATATCGTATCGTAACGTATCGATTATTTTAGACTATCGATAGTCAGAAAGTTTATTTTAATATTTATACGACCAATTTATACGAACGATAATCGAAAACTATCAACAATAGAAAACAATCGATAATGCTTTTTTATAACCATTAATACTATCGATTCTACCGATAGTTTAAACTTAAACAGCAACAAACTATAAATAATTACACTCATTCGATAGTATTGTCTAATTATGAGCTGAGTATCGATACTATTGATTTTTAATTATCTATCGATTAATTAGCGATAGTCAACTATAGGTTGGCAACACTAGTGGAAACGGCCCTTGATGAATGGCTGCTGATTTTGAATTCTTAATGAAATGAATATGGATTCTTTAAATCTTAAAAGTTATTAACATTTGACGAATTTTACGTCTATTTAAAAGATTGGCCAGATTTTATCATGGGTGTGTGGAGCGATAAAAGACTGGTCTTTGAACAGCAGTTGATGAAAAATGACTTATAATTATTATTTTGACGGCAAACGAAAAACCAACTTGGCTTTATTATATAATAGAGATTCAACTGCAGTACAGACGCGAAAACGTCTTGTTCAATCCATATAATTTTATAACGCTACTAACACCTTAAAACCTTTCTCTTGAATCACTCTATGTATTTAAAACAACCGCATTAAAACCCATTGCGTAGTTTTAAAGATCTAAGCATACATAGTGGCAGACAGCTAGCAGGAAGCAACTTTGTTTTATACTATGTAGTGATAATAATAAAAAATATTGTAAGACATATCCTTCAACGCCATCTAGTTTTAAACTAAGCAACTGGGCTTGTGTTGTGGTGGACTTATAAAATAAATACCTAAATATTTTAATTTTGTTAAACAAATATCTGTACCTACTTATAATATTTGTTTAGGCTACATGTAGAAACACCCAGACCAAAAAACAAATATTATGATCAATCAAGCAACAAAAGTAGAGGCTAAAAGCAGAGTTTATAATTTTTTTTTTTAGCCATAATATTATGCAATTCAAATGTCATGATAGTAAAAAATAATACATGGTAGACGGAGTGGGGGGTGTTAGGTTTTATTTTGTTACGGAATTTCTTGATTCGGTCGCCGCGCTCAAAGCCCGTGATAAAAGCTATGCAATAGCTTAATACAAATACCTGCCCTAAAACAATTTACATAACGGACCTAATTTCGTAGAGGTAATATCGCGTAGCAATTGCTACGAACACTTGTAGCATATAGCTATCAATAAGTTTATTTCACTTTAGTGATGTCACATAAGCGTATGTCGCTATAGCGTAGTGCACTCATCATTTCTGTCATTATAAGGGTCGTAGCACACATATCAACTCGAAAACGGAACGTAAACCTATCGACTCGAGCAGTTCAGTATTCTTTGTATGACACTCTCTACTGCAACGCACACTAATTATTGATCAAACGAACTTACCAAGTGAAGTTCGATCACAATTGTGTGAACGACTTCATTCAACGCGGTCTAACATATTGCATTAGTGTTTGCACTATGCGGCCTTCACAGACTTTTAAAGCTTCGCGGGCTTTTTTTTTTTTTTTTTTGTGGGTGGTATCCCTGTACCTACGGTTGGTACGCTTGATACCATCACTAGCGCCACCTACCGATATCGACGTTATCGGATGGATGCGAGCTTCTTCATTGGTTCAGAGCTATACCTACCTATATGTAACTACATACCTACATTTCCTCATTTTATTTTAGGGATTAGGGTTATTTTTGTATGAACCTATTTACTGTTATGTAAGTAGGTATTTGGGAGGGTTTGTAGTATAGACCGCGTTGAATGAAGTCGTTCACACAATTGTGATCGAACTTCACTTGGTAAGTTCGTTTGATCAATAATTGTGTTTCACGACGTTCATTCAACGCGGTCTAACATATTGCATGATGTTCAGAGAACTAGGTAAGTAAATAAAATAGGATTATGTAACAAAAATAAACATATTTATTTTTCGTAACGAATTACACTTACTGAAAGCAACTTAAGCTATACTTAAATCACTGAAATATTTAATGAATTATATAAACAGGAACCTAAATATTACTGGATAAAATCGTTTATCCAAATTGTACACTGTTATTAGCAACATTTCTATTATAAAATTTTAGAAATACAACTGATGTTTCACTCCAACCAGCGGTTTTCCTTAAAATTTCGATGTTAACACCGGCTCTATTGGCTGCAGATGTGGCTGCATGTCGAGTACTATGACCACCAAACACCTTAGTATCAATTCCACTGTTTTCAAGTGTATATCTTTAATCCAGTGGCTTTAATCTCTGAGATGTTAACTTAGAATAAAGAAGCCTAAAACTTATAAACAATAATTCGTTTGTATTTGAACGTAATGAATAATTTTAACTAAATATGTTTCTAAACATCTAGCTGGGCAAATTTCAGGTCTTTGTTCAAAAATCAAAATACGGTAGTTTTAATATCGGTTGTGGACAATTCAGTCTTAGTAGTTTTATTGATATCTGGTATTTTAATAAATATATGTACAGTCACGGGAACTACTAATTTGAATATTACTTCATCTAATTAATGAAAAGGTCTATACCCTATGTGCAGTCGCTAGAGCCAATAAAGTCAGTGTCTTCTTATATAGGGTTTCTAGATTAAGACCATTATTTGGGCATTTTTGCACCTAATAATTGAGTACTATACCGGGATCCCAGATTATTTCATACCTAGGTGCCGGAGGTCTTATTCTAAACACCCCTCACATAAAACGTTATATATCATCATGTTCTGACAGATTTTGTGTAATAAGAGACAAAGCCGATTTATAAGAATTTATGGTGCATTACATAATATAGAACACATATCTAACATCACTATTGAATATAAGTTAAAAAATCGATAACATTTGAAACAGATGCGTTATTTTAATCATATTGATGTTCTACACAATATGCAATCAAATTTTTGAAGTTATATTTCTTTATGCGCGTTATAAAAAATGATGAGTGAAATTTTAATGCGCGCGCATCTGTAACACAAATGTCACATGTTGTTTATACAATTATTGTATTGAATACAGGTCTTATCTGATAGCGAATGCAAAATTATTTCTAAAAATGCAGGTGATAATTTATAACTAGTAAGGTCTGCCGGATAATTTCGCGGCAACTAGCGTTAGGGTTCAGTACAGTTTGTGTGACGATCTGTTAGGTGAACATCGGGATCGTAGATTATCAAACTTGAAACAATTATTGCTTAAAACGGGGAACCAAGGCTGGATTGGCCAGTATGGAACAACTACGATACCTTCTGCTTCGTCATTTATAATTTTATGTAATAATTTTACATTTAGTGAGAAAGGCGGAAAGACTAAAGTAATAGATTTTTCCATGAGTCGGGATCATTATTCCACGTTACATAGATAAGGCATTTTGCATTTCATCTGCTAGCGAACAAACCGACATTTGGCTGAGCTAAACTGTATGTAATTAAAATGCATAATATGCTAATTCTCAATCGTTATATTAAAAAAAATTACGAGCTAAAAATCAGTCTCGTGATTGTCTAGATTTTACGCCTTTCACGCCACATCCACATATGTTGAACTATTTTATTAAGATGTAGCTAGGATGGGTAGTATTTAATGCTTATGCAAGAAATAGCCGTAGTATTATCTAAACGCAACAATTTTCATTTTAAGCAAAACATTTTTACGCTAGAAAATATACTTTTAGTTCCAGTTCATTTATGTATAAATTAAGTAAGTTTTCTTTTCAATAGCCACAACTATGTTTATTATCTACTGAGGGACGCATCCGAAACAAAAACGATTTAAAATTGTTTGAATTTAGAGAAGTAAAAGTATGTTCATTGTTTATATTAGATTAGACAACCACCAGCACATATCAGTTTTTAAACTAGTGGGTATTTTAATAATTTGTTCGTAACTAGGATTTTTAATAAATACTTGTATATAAGGTGCTCATAAATTCTTTTGTATACAATCAAGATTAATGATTTACAAGTTCAAAATTTTTTTAAGATATGTTTTTTAATTCTGGTTTTGAATGTTAAAATCATGTTTTTGGAATCAAATTCTAAAAAACTTCCACACAGTGGCTGGAACCAAAGCACATTTTTCGCAGTTTAATTTTAAACCGAGGCTTTCTATTAACATAATTGTTTTGTTTACGTTACGTTGACACTGCGAATAGGTTCTAAATAACTATCGTCCAAAAATATTACGAAAATAAAATAACGTGATCGTAGGTATTCCATAACCGGTTTCATCAACTTGGTGAAAACATAGGGTGCAGTGCACACTGCACAAGCCAAACGGTAAAAAATCAAATTCGTACAGAATATTGTTATATTTACATCTGAGGTAGGTACTTTTTATTTGATTCATGTATAAGTATTAAAAATATGCGTCTTTAATATCTAAAGAGGCCATTGATAATAATAAGTTACAAATTTTGATGCAATACTATCGTATTGGAGGACTATCGTACTTCATTTTAAAATGAGCTATATCAATAAACTTATTAAAATAAATTATTTGTCGCCATTTGGCTTAGACAGAAGAAAGATGCCAGATAAAAATTGATATTATTATAAAGGTTGGCACTCTGATAATATGGCATAAATATCGCGCTATTTTATTTTTAGAGATTTGCAAATTCTACATTTACTTCAACTAATTTTGAAATTATTAACCCTCGACGCAATAACGACGGGGTGTTATATTAGATTCAAAATTTTGATAAGGTACTGGTCAGTACTAGACTAAAAGGGATTTTATAACCCTTTATCCATTGAAGTACAGTAAATCATCAGTGATTTGAGACCATTTATAAATAAAATATTTGAGACGACCAGCGTATGGTACCTTATAGATCTCCGCGTCGCTGCTTGCCCGGTGAGCGGTAAGGGAGCGCGCCGAAGTGGTGGTGATGCTCGCGGAGGCCGTGTTCGGTTCTGCGACCCGCGCGTGCTGCTGTTCCTGGTCGTGGGCGCCGTTGCTGCGTGAAGTCGCCCCTGCGACCCCCTCCGCGCGCTCTGCCCCTGGATGTCGGCTTCCGAGGCAGCTCGATTAAATGACCAATTTTTAAAATCTTCTCCCGATTTTTGAATCGATTTTGCTGATTTCAATTTTTCAGTGTCACCGAAAAGGAATTTTCCTCTATCATTCGAATTCACGGCTGCAAGAACTAGTTTTCTACTAGTTTTTGTCTCACAGAAGTGAGCGTCGCACAAAATTCGGCAGGCGACGCTAAGCGGCTTCAAAATTTCTTGCTCCTTACTGCTTAATAGTAGCAGCTTGTCCATTGCCACTGCTAAGCCTGACAAGGCTACTCCAATGGGTGTGACTCCAATAGGTGTGACTACTCCTCGTAGTAGTTATTCTTTGGCGACTATTTGGAGGCCCTTGGCAAGAATATTTTGCCAGCAGATGGCAACATCTTTGTGGATAGACAGTCCTAAGATAGTTTCTGGTGTCGTTACGTCACCTAGTAACTCGAGGATTTCACATCCAAGTTCCATCTCGGATTCAACGTCGAGATCATAGCCTGGCGTCTCGTTGTGACGTCAGCAGTTGGGCTGGGAGCGTCGTCGTCGGTCGAAGTACTCGTAATGGCGGCGGTCGCTGTGGCTGCTTCCGGTCGTCGGCCTCGTGATTCGACGACCACGACCGGCGTGGGCCACGCCGTGGGCCATGGCGTGGGCGTGGGCCGTGGGTCGGCTGTGTGGTGACGCGATGCGACGACGCGACGGTCCGTCGGTCGGGACGCAGAAGCCTCGCTGTCCACGTCCACCAGTGCTGTGGGACCAAATAATTGTGTTAGAACACAATTTTTATTGTGACGGTATCTATCTGCGCAGAGGCAGAAACTCGTCAGATTTTGGTCAAGATGGTGTCGTTTTGTCGACATTGCGTGTAAAACACAAAATGACGGTACTTTTTGCCAGTATAGGCAGTAACACGTCATATTTCGACACAAAAAACCGCAGACACACCGCAGGTAGAAGGACTTCAGTTCTTGGACACGATGCGCATCTGAGAACATATTCATAAAATGGAGCGTATTTATGAAACTTACATTCGGATTCACTCTCTAATGAGGAATCGATGACGCGGATGCGACGATGATTAGTCTTGAATTCTTGTTGTATCTCGGCGATCCTTTTCTTTATTTTCTCCTCTTCTTGCTTCCTTTTGATTCCTCCCATCTTCAGAGACCAATAGGTACTGCTTCAAACTTGAGGTGACTTGTGTGAAGACCGGCAGACAAACACAGAATGAAGAAGCTCGCATCCATCCGATAACGTCGATATCGGTAGGTGGCGCTAGTGATGGTATCAAACGTACCAACCGTAGGTACAGGGATACCAGCCACAAAAAAAAAAAAAAAAGCCCGCGAAGCTTTAAAAGTCTGTGAAGGCCGCATAGTGCAAACACTAATGCAATATGTTAGACCGCGTTGAATGAACGTCGTGAAACACAATCGGAATCGCCTCGCCTCGGGACAAACTCACGAAACGCGGTACGGTGCGTGGTCGACTTGCTGTATCCGCGCTTACGTGTCACCGTAAGCTATCTTACGACTCTCCGTACCCTAGTTTGTTCTTCTTCGTCTACATTTCACGTTCGGATACTGACTAACCGCGTGGCGGCACCCCGCCTAGCCGTATCCGAGTTAATAAATAATAATAAATAAATCATTTATTTCTTTACAAGATGCTTACAATACCTTATACATGGGTGGGAGTTTCCTTTAAATCATATATTTGCCTGTATCAGAAGACTCCGCTCTTCATCATTATAACATTTTTATTTAGCAATTTAAAATATATTATACATACAATCTATACCTGTTATTATAAATATTACATTTAAAATAATATTAAAATACCTATACAATTTTGTTACAATTTCATTAACTGATGAGGGTAAGTAAATATAATGAGCGACTAACATTAGTACGATTTGATTTGGAGCTGCTGATCGCTTGGCAACGCGCTTACGTTAAGTTGACGGCGAAGCGATACGGTGACGATCCGTCTCCGAGTTGATAATATCAACTCGGAGACGGATCGTCACTTTGGGTCGTAGCACATTATATAATAATGTGCTCAAGATTAGTTCATTGAGTCGTAAAAATGACGTACGTACGTTATAGTTTCTGGCCCCTATTAAATAAGCTTGAGGAGTTTCATAAAAAAAATCCTAACCTTTTAAATTTAAATTCTGAAAAAGTGACTCCTATTATCAAAAAATGTTGATGAACTTGTCCAATAAAAACATCGATCTCAACTGTTACCTACGAAATTCTTTTACAAAAAATTCTCAACGAAATATAAAATAACATTTTTTTGTTGTCCTTGAATATTTACGCTCTGCAAAAACCATATAAGAAATGCCGTTTAGGAACAAACGAATCTTATCACTTCAAGGAAGTTGAAGTACCTAAACAACTAAGCTAACTAGGCTTGTGTTGTGGTGACCAAATAACGGATATAATACCGACTTACATACCTACTTTTGTTTTGTATTTATATATTTACTCTATTACTTATAATAAAGGATGAGAGGACTAAATGTTTACAGACAACATTTTATTGTTAGAGAGGACTAACTTAAGAAAATGAGTCTAGGGGACTTAGAAAAAGTAGTAGTTTTTATAGTTCGATGTCTGTCTGTTTCTTTGTTACTTATGCAATTAAAAACTGTTAAACTTCATCATCATTACCGCGCGGTTTTAACCACGTAAGTCTCGATTCCGTGGGAATATCGAGATAAAAAGTAGCCTATGTTACTGCCAATGAATCAATTGCTAACAAACAAACAAATATTTCCTAAGAGTAAGATAATATCGCACCTCGGCTCAAATAGTGTCATAAGTCAAAAAATGAAAATGTCGAGAAAAAGGTGTATAAAGTCTTAATTTTTTTTTCGGTTTTCTAGTCTTAATTTTAAAAATGAAAGAATTAGCGATATGAACCTTTCAGTAGGTTTAAATGATTTTTTAAGCGTTACAAAATGGTGTATTAGGTTTCCCGAAAATATAAATGAAATATAAATGTGTGCTGACCTACAGCATCAACAGACTTCGGCACTTTGTTCGGTGTGCGATAACCCTCCTCACAGCCACCCAGAAGTGGCACAGCTAAAACAGCCACACTACAAATACAGAGTGTTACCTAATTCGTGTCAGAAATGTCAAACCGCTGTTGCGTCGCGATTGAAATTTACGTGCGATGAATACACAATACGTGCAATTTACATCCTATTGTTTTAATGTTTTGTACAATATTTTTTCACATAGTTATTTCCCGAGTCGGGGGGGAAAGTGGGGTGTTGACGTCATGTCGATAGTCACGAGCCATCATTCAGAGAGAAAAAATGCGCAATGGAAGCCATACGCATATTTAACCGACTTTAAAAATAGAAGGAGGTTCTCAATTCTCGAATTACTAAAATAAACGAGTCGTTTAATATCATAAAATATGTGTGCTCTATTATCATAAGTTACCTAACGATGTATATGACGTATCTATTAACAGTTTCAAAAAATTTACAAAGCATAAATTGTGCGGTAAGGATTATCATGATGCTTCATGAGAACCCGACTATAATTGCAGAATAATTAAGAAATGAATTGCAATTGCTCAAGTTCAATTACTACCTACCTTTATATATTTTCAATCTTGATCTTTGTGATCACAATGTTGTATGTATGTTCTTTTCTATTAGTTTTTACAATTTTTCCACTAATCGATGCAAAACATTCTAAAATATTCGGCTACTTATACCTACGATTCCAAACAAATACAGAATCGGAGACAAAATGTTAAAATTATTGGTTTCCCCTTTTGAGAGTCATCGTTTTCAAGTAAGCTCCGATGGTTTCGTCAGCCGTTCTTTCAGTTCACGTAATTCAGTCGATTGAGAGGAAATTGTTTGAATTTTCTATAGGTACTAAAAATAGGTATATTTATCGATACATTAAAGGTTGAGGTTAATACTTAACTACCTACTTTTATGTTTGTATCTTATTTTAAGTGATGTGCCTTATTATTAAGTACTTTTTTTGTGTAATAATACAATTATAATATAAACCATTTACTTACCTACCTACTTTAATTAACACAATATTTTAAAATTAAATGAATTTATTTCTGAAAGTCCACACTGAAAATATCGGTGTCGTTACGTCCGAAAACAGATTACATTCAGGACTTGCTCGAGAACTTGAATTCAAGAGAGCTGAGCAGAATTGAAGAAATCGAGAGGGCAACTGTCTGAGACGCTGTTACTACCAGTAGACTATGATTCCGATAACGGAGGTATATTTGCAACCCGCACCACAATTCCTTGGGAATATCGGAATCAAAATTATTATGTTACTCCCTAGATTTCAATGTATATTTATATCAAGTTTTATCTACATCGGTTCAGTAGTTTCAGAGCCTATAAATCAAGTAATAGCGTTAATTCTGTGCGAATATCGAGATAAAAATTAGCCTATGTTATACTTACTGAATCAATGTATCCTCATACTAAGTTTCATCAACATCGGTTCAGTAGTTTTGGAGCCTAATCAATGTAAACAAAGACACAATCAAATCATTTATCTTTGTATATAGTATAAAAAATTCAAATATTTTTTTCTTTGAAATATAAATGTACAAATGTATTGTAATTACTTTAATGCAAAAGTTTATACTTACTTAATTAATTAAATTTAGAGAAAAGGGTACCGACACACTCTCCATACAAACGTAGTCGACTAATTCCTCCCTGGATAATGCCACTAGAGCAAATATTTTTGTTGCATAAAACTTATAACTGCCATGACCGGGTTCACTACGCTAGACCAAAACACGTTTCCACTTGTTTGACCATGCCCCTTTGTTTTTTTTTATTTTTTTACTCTTTATTTCTATGATAATTAGAAAACGAAAAAACCAAGCCATAGGGGCATAGTCATGGCAGTTATAGGTATTATGCAACAAAAATATTTGCTCTAGTTCATTATCTAGGGAGGAAACAGTCGACTACGTTTGTATGAAGAGAGCGCCGGTACCCTTTCCTCTAATGTAATCTAAGTAGATATTACTTCAAATTCTCTTTTTTTTGTAAACTTCTATTCAATCCCAACCAACCAAAACCTATCAATCTATTAATAAAGCCGTGAAACTCGAAGTATTTTTACCCGAAAACCAGTGAAAGTTTCGCAAAATTTACATACAAGATTACCTCATCACAACCTGTCCAAAGTTTGAAGACGTAGACGTAGAGAGTTGTTTATCAAACATGCCGTATCGTGTTCTAAGAACAAAACAAATTATAATGAAGGTGAGAGAAGGACAATTAAAAGTTTTACATTAATTTAGCTGTTGTTAAAGCTTGGTGTATGTTAACTGTGGATACGCAAATTAACTAAAAAAACTATTATATTAGTACAAGCTTTACATTGACTGATGCAACCAAGCCAACGCCCTACAATTCGTACTAAAAGCTAGCTATGATATGCCTAGACCGCTATGAAAGCAGGCAGCAGGCAGGTACAAGTATGATAGTGGTCAAATTAACGCTGACCTAGAAAAAGCTAGTTTTCGCACTTGCTTGTACTAGTTTGTACTATTATTATATTTTGGTGATAAAACGAATTTATAATTTTCTATTATATTGCAACTAAATATATATAAATCTCGTGTCACAATGTTTGTCCTCAATGGACTCCTAAACCACTTAACCGATTATAATAAAATTCGCACACCATGTGCAGTTCGATCCAACTTGAGAGATAGGATAGCTTACATCCCGATATTCCCACGGGATCGGGAGTTACGCGGGTGAAACCGCGGAGGGCAGCTAGTAAATTATAATTTTAGGTACCTACCTACTATATTTCTATCTATTATAAGGGTGTGTAATATATGGCGTAATAACAAAAGTTATAATAATCACATGTCCTAATTTTATTTGACATAAGTACTTTTTTATATTGCGTTGTTTCTATCCTCTGCAATTCCATTGTTCTTGTCGAAACTATTTTCCATACAAAATTCTTTACCGTCTTCGTTTTAAGTTATTGCATAGCTTTAATCGCGGGCTTTGAGCGCGGCGAACGAATCAAGAAATTCCTTAACGAAAATAAAACCTAACACCCCCCACTCCGCCTACCTACCATGTAGCTCGGCCGAGCGTTAGCTTAACGTGTATATTTTTTTTATTTAATTGTCATGACGTCTTGGTTGAAAAAAAAACTTAAATCCGCAATTTAATTTGCAACTTTTTATTCGTAATTTAAAATTTATGACTTCCGAATTTGGATCAGCAAACAAATGTAATAGCACCCTCAAAAAGGGTGCGTCACCACCCACACCCTATATTCACATCTGGATCTGAGTTGATTACAAGAGCGGACTTTTTGAAAATTTAATTTGGAATTTCTCAAAAGTTGGACTGTTATTGCTTCGTTCGAAATGATTTTGAAATATTTCAATGTAAAGTTTTCAATTTAGGAATGTTACTATTTCTATGAATATGTTGATTTTTGATATCGCGCTGGATTTGATTTGGGTATGAAAAATTTACACATGGAAAAATAAACGCTTGTCGCGGGATACGCGTTTTTAACGAAGTCCCTTTACTTTACCTTATAACGTATAAATTCTAGTAAATTGATGGAACATCTGCATTCACAAAAAAGTTGGCGTCATTGTCATGTTCCCATTGTGAAAAAATATTTACCTAAATAAAAAGTTAAAAAAGAACAATTTTTCATCAGTTTCTTCTGACGTTCATCATCATATCAGCCCATACACGTCCACTGCTGGACATGGGTCTCCCCCAAATGACGCCACAAACAGCGGTCCTGGGGCCTAAGTCTGCTAACACAATTGTGTTTCAATAGTGTGTCGATATAATCGTAATAGAAATTTAATGTCAAAAATATGACATTACAATGTCAAATTGGTATTCTCCTAACGTTGACTATTCTATCGAGACACCACTGACACACCACTGACTCACTTTTGTATTCTGCTCTACAATCGTGGCATAATGGAATCTCGATAGTTGTCAAAACGGTATATTGCTTAGCAACATATACCATGTTGCTAGGCAACACCTGCAAGGTAAATATTACCATACCATTGAGACTCCATAGTGATTATATTGCGATGTAATTAAAACTTTAGCAGAATACCAAATAAAGTCACAATCTCGATATAATATCAATAGAGTCTCGATATAATGACAATGGTTGGCCAAATAGCAGAATAAGGCCCCTGAGCCGCCTCCTTATGACGTTATCACGTAAAATTATCGTCCGTAAACCGACTTTACAGACAATCATTTTTTTCATTCATTTTTTAATTTTTTTTTAATTTTTAATTTTTTTTGTTTCTTTTTTATAATAATTTTTCGTTAGAAAATTCCATTGGTGAACGGCTGGCAGGCACCTTTGGAATGAAAGTCGAAGTAACTACCACTAGGTCAATATCGTTCTAATATAAATACCTATACAGGTACTAACAAACTTTTTTATTTATTATATTAAGTGAGTACCTACAATTCTAAACAGCGAGCAAAAAAAAACAAAAAGTAACAGATTAATTTAATTGAACGACAAACTTCAAGCAAACGAAAAAATACCAAAAGAAATTGATTAAAAAAAACATTATACAAAGTTATTTTCCCTCAACAAAACTTTCAGCTCCCTAATTGACATGTCAATTACTGAAAATGAAAATATACACATAGCTTTATGTCGTAAAATTAATGATTTCCAGCCGTCAGTTGTATAAAACCCTTAAAGTCAACTTTGATTATCATTTCCCATAACAGTTTATTATTATTATGACGTGGCAAAATATTTCTATTAATAATTCGGATACTTACTTATCTTTTAACTAGCGACCCGCCCAAGATTCGCATGGGTGACAGAGGATAATCCGTTTAACAGTTATCACTATCATCATCAGTTCACTATCACTACAGAGTATAAAACAAAGTCGCTTTCTCTGTCCCTATTCCCTATGTATGCTTGAATCTTTAAAACTACGCAACGGATTTTTAATGCGGTTTTTTTTAATAGATAGAGTGATTCAAGAGGAAGGTTTTTATGTATAATACATGCATAATATAGCCGTGCGAAGCCGGGGCGGGTCGCTAGTTGAGTATAAACGGCGCACCCCAGTTAATGCTCCTAATTCGCATGTTTTTACAAAAATCATCTTCATATTTCAGCCAATTTACACAATACCCTAATGAAATATACCTACACTGTCTTTTTCTTTGGATAAATGTAAAATTCAAAGTCCTAACTGACAAATATATATCAACGCACATTTTAAACCGTTTTGGACAGATTGGGCAAATATTTGGCATAAAAGTGACTATTATAACCACTTATAAGGTAGAAATGATTTGGAAAATTCAAACATTTCGCGGACGAATATCGGACGACGTTGCGGGCAAGAGCTAGTTTTAAACAGACTTTGAAAAAAAAAGAAGTCGACACTGACGCAACAGAGCGGTTGACAGTCCAGTTGTGGTCCAGTTTAGTTTTTAAAACAAGTCTAGTTTTTCGAGCAATACCATAAACTCTAAAAATAACTTTAAAAAACTTACCACTTTATTTATACGTCGTTAAACGTCGTTTTTAGGCTTTAGCCTCAAATCATGTTCATTTTGTGCTGAAATAAATCCTCTTAGGAAACATTGCAATATTTTATAATTATTTTTTTATAAGATAAGTAAGTTAGGTAGGTAAGTATAACAGTTATAATTAATTATTCACAAATTTGATTTAATATAAGCTCAATTCAAAACACCAATGATAGACAATTAATATCGGCCTAGTGTCCTAATCCCTACCAGCGTATCCCCCTGGTAATCGGTAGGTATGTAATAAAATAAAACATAAATATTGCAGAACATTCCACACCGCCATCTAAGCCCCAAGCTAGTTGGATGAATTAGTGGGATACGTAGCCAGCAACATCGCCATGGCTTCCCAGTAAAGTATGACCCTTAAAGATCTTCTAATTCGGAGCCAAAAATAGAACCAAAACTAAAGCACTACACACACGACGGTCTAAAATAAAGCCCTGTATCTATTATACGTTTAGCTAACACCCCGTATAGCGACACAATGGGCTGGCCCCACCAAATGCCTGTACACGTCAACAGCAATACGTGAATATGATGGAGACACAAAATTAATTAAATATTACGTAGGGGTATCGCTTTAAATAAGGACGGCTGCTTGCTTATTGCAGTATTTAGAGACGTTATTAAGAGATATTCGGTACTTGACAGTTGTAATGATAAAATATGAAATGCAAGTTGCGCCCCGCGGTTACACCCGCAAATTTCGGGATCTAAACTAAGCTATGTTCTTCTCTATGCCATAAAGTAACTGCCATGGGCCTTTAAATATGGCCTCCTGCACGTCATCGAATATTTTTATGCGACAATTCGGATTAATGAAGAAATACGTAATATTTTCAGAAAAAAAAACGTGTGGCACTCGGGGACTGCCGCGGTAAAGCAATTGCATCGTGCGAGCTTTCTTACAGTGGTACCATATATACATACACGTTAAGCGGACGCTCTACCGAGCTACATGGTAGGCGGAGTGGGGGGTGTTAGGTTTTATTTTCGTTACGGAATTTCTTGATTCCGTCGCCGCGCTCAAAGCCCGCGATAAAAGCTATGCAATATCTTAAAAATACTGCAAGAAGATCTTAACAAACATTTACAAGGTTTTCCCGACTTGAACTCATAATTAAGTAAATTTATTTTAACGGATATAATAAATATATAAAACGCGATTGTATCCGTTAAAAAATATAATGAAAACATTTACAACTTTTAAAATTTAACCGGAAAACTGTCAAGGAGCCAATTTATGGAATAATGTTGTCATATTAACGCTGACTTGGAATCCCAACCAAACATAGGCCAGCAGGTAGGAGGAAGGCTTGTCTTTTCCACATGGCAAATTGGCCCATCTACCAAACACAATGTTATAAATATACTTAGATAGATAGATAAATAAATGCTTTATTGTAAATACTATAATAAATTACCTACATAAACTTTTATAAAAAGAAAAAAAACTTATGTCTAAGTATTACAGGGTGGCCTTATCGCTTAAAGCGACCTTCATAAAGAATATTTTCTTTATGTATATTTTGCATTATTATTTTGTTTATTTACCGATTTTGTTAACAAAAATTTGTTAGGTACTCAGAATAAACAAATGAAATAAAACTGCAATCATAATTACAAAATTTAGCCATAAAAAATAGCATAAATGTACGATGAACATTAAACCGCGAAAATTATAGCTATTAATAAAATTTAACGTCACAACTGCAGCCGTAACGTCACTTTGTATCAACTTTATACAGAATGCAATTCAACTAAATACAGGACGACCCTATTTTCGGTTAAACAAAAGTTTGTTTTAACTCTCTGAATATGGAAAGGGGTTACGTCAGCCAGCACAAGTATCTAAGTAGGTACCTATATCAATTTGTCTTTGTGAGTCAACCAGCTTGGTCAATTAAAACTGGAGGAAAAACGAGTTGGGGAATATTTGGGGCGCTTTTGTGACGTCACGCAGCTGTGACGTGTGGAATGTGGCATGGGATATTTGTTGGTGAAATGCCTACATTTTTTATTTAATTCAATTTCGTTAGCTGTTACAAAGTAGAGATATAGATAGGTACGTTAAACCTTCAGATTGAATGGATTTGCCTAGTAGATAGATAGAATGCTTTATTGAGAGAAATAAAATATTTATTTGAACAAGCACACGACAACAAGACATTTAGAAAAGCACAAACAAAGCTAATTTAGAAATAAAAAACCTAATACAAAATCAAACTTAATCATAGAGTGGCACATTTAAATTCAAATAGAAAATAAATATCTGAATATTTACTTACTTACGTCGGCTCAGTGACCCGAAGTGGATTTCCGACACGAAGACGTAATTGCACTTATTGTATAGCCTATTTTGTGCCTTTGCTGCCAGTCGGCTTCTTGAAGGGCTTGCAGGTCTTGTTAAACATGGCGATATTTAGGTCTTCCAACGGACCCTCCCTGATACGCCCTTTTGACCGCTTGACATTCTCTCATGTGGCCAAGCCAGCAAAATCGGACCGATTTAGTCTCTGCAATGATATTAAGCTGATCTACAAGATCTTCCAACTCCACATTCTGATAAAAAAGAAATGGTTGTCTGTAAAGTCGGTTTTACGTGTTAACGTCATGAGAAAACGATGAAAAAATGAGTTTTTTTTTGTTATTCCTATATTTCTTTTTTCCTTTTTTTTTTCTTTTTTTTCCCCTTTAGGTACCTATATACCTAAGTCTTCTATTCGTGACTAGTCACACCATAACACAAGCCCAGATGAGCGATATTATTATTAAATACTAGCTGCGCCCCGCGGTTTCACCCGCGTAAGTCCGATCTTTAAATTCTCACCGTTTAAACCTTCCCTGGACCTCCACGAATAATTCAAGACCAAGATAAGATAAATCCGTTCAGCCGTTCTCGAGTTTTAGCGAGACTAACGAACAGCAATTGATTTTTATATATAAGAAGATTCTGTTTCCTAAGTTAAGTACCATGACAGATCTGGTCATATTACCATGACGCATGACGTCATACAATATTACCGTGACACTTTTTTGTGAATGCAGGTGTTCCGACAATTTATTAGACGTTATCACGTCAAAAATCATTCTCTCTCTTTATATCAAAACACTTCATAATAATATGTACCGTGGAAAGTTACACAATGGTCATAAGCTACTTTGACAATGTATTTTGAAGTAAGATTTCATGAAAATGTAAACAAGAGAAAGACAAATACTAAAATTAGCTGAAAACATTACTGCGTCGACAGCTGGCGTTTGTTTTATATACCTTTAATATAAAGATTTATATACGATAACGTTAAGAAAGTAGGTATATATAGAGAGTAATTGCTCCAATTTGTAGCAACCCTTATAAATTATACTTCTATTATAAATGATTACTTTGGGGGTAATTTAAACATAATTTTAAGCACCATTAAGTTTGACGATGTACCTAATTTGGGAAAAATTACAGTGGGGAAAGCGATCGTTTTATAAAGTTGTAATTTTCTAAAGCTCTATGCATACAAATCGGCGTAAATAGTAGGTCAAACCATATCAATGAACAAATCTGCTATCTGCCCCACCCCACGTCATGGATGAGGATTTCTGGACGAAGGAGGTGGTGTTCCGTCAGATCCGGGGGCAGATCCTACCAGAAGATTCTCATATTACATTGCAATGTCATGCTTATTGCATTTCGATCACATAAAAAAGTTGACTTTGAAGTTATTTTGAGCTACTTTACTTGAAGAAAAACCGTCATCTGCCGAACCGTAATCACCGTGGTACTGCAGCTACAACTAGTTTGAAGGCTGTAGAACCGGTGATTCCTATGTACATATCCCGGTTTAGTAAAAGTACAACTACCAACGACGTACAAGAGTACATTAAGACCAACGGCCGGAAACGGCTGGAACAGGAGAAGCTAGGCATCAGCCTCGAACTAGTGGAACTGGAATCCCAAGGGAAGACTAACTTTAAGTCCTACGTGCTCCGGATTCCAGCGACGCTATAGGACATGTTCTTCTCGGCAGATTTCTGGCCCGCCGGCATTGTATACCGACGCTTAGGGAGGCGAGACCGAAGGCAGAAAACCCTAAAACTTAACTTAAATTTAATAAAATATTATCTATATGTATGTTAGTCTGTAAGGTATCTATTTCATATGGGTCTGTACTTATTTATAAGGCTGTTACCTGAAATAAATGATTTATTATTATTTGTTTGTTATATGTCCTATATCACGGGACTATGGAGTCCCGGACCTTTGGAAGGCATGCGTGGGGCCGAAGCCAACACGCATGCCTTCCAAATTATTATTATTATAAGGGTATTTTTTAGATGAATCGAAATCCAAAAACTGCCTCGAGGTCGTTTGCTGTTTAGGACCCAGTCCGACCCCGCGGCAGGGCCAAAAGATGGCGGGACTAGCTGGACTCGCACCGTAGAGACTGGACCCAGCTGGCAATAGACAGGGAACAGTGGAAAGAGGGGGGCTATTTGTCCTTCAGTGGGATGGAATGGGCTAACTATTAATAGATAATCTAAAAATGATTTATATGAAATTACTTATTAAATGAGTTTTCTCCTGACAGACCTCCTACTTATACTTACGGAACAATATTCAATCATAATCAACATACAAGAATTAAATATTAAAAATCAAATTTAAATGGATCTTTTGCTTTATGTTATACAATAAATAAATGTGAGCAAAATATAATTATAAATATCCAAATTATTTTCCCTTTGTTTTAAAGGGTATCTGCTGCATTACCTTTTTGGTTGGCAATGCGGGTCCGTCAGCCAAAGTAGCACCCAACCTTTTAGTTACCTACAGCAAGTACAATATATAAATTAGTAATTTTATAATTATTAGTTTTTATGATCTTATGATTTTTTTTAATTTATTTATTTTTGTATTGATTTATTTATTATTTAAGTGTTTTAATTTGATTTATTTAATTTAATTTATATTATTTTATTTTGTGTACTAATGGTAAATAATAAAAGTTATTTTATAATTTAAAACATAATTTTATACTAACTTACCATTTTAAAATTTCACAATAATGTGATTTTTGAAGTGAAAACTTCTTTAGCGGCGTTGAGCACTTTTTCTGTAATGGGTATAAAATCTTAAACTCGCGTCAGGACACGTGACCTGATCGAAAAAGCGTAAGACGGATGGAGAGTAGACAGCTATCCCCTCTCTACGGCGCGGCGAAAATGTATGCCTGGGCCTACTGTTTTTAATTTGGCTGTGAGTGTATTAAGACGTACATATGGTATTTTTTAACGGACGACTATTGACGGACGACAAATGTCGGACGACTATTGACGGACGACAAATGTCGGACGACAATTTGTTGGACGACAAATGTCGGACGACTATTTGTTGGACGACAAATGTCGGACGACTATTTGTTAGACGACAAATGTCGGACGACTATTTGTCGTCCGACTATTTTTTTTTTTTTCATCTAAAACTCTTTTTGCGTATGTTTTCGCGACATATGAGATTTTACACAGATATACAGTTTTCACTTCTGCCTGCACTCCCGGAGTGTGCTGTTTTTTTTTTTTAATTCAATTTGTCAAAACAACACACGAGTGCAGGCCCCATATCAGCATCAGTCAATATCGTCACAAAAAACGAAAGCCCCATTTCAATAATTTATTTTTTGAATAATTGAATAAATCACGGTAATGGAAAGGATTTTTAGCAAATGGATACGTATCGTGGCTTCGTTACCTGAGAACCGATTCTGGGAAGTAAATTTCGTTAAAATAACTAATATAATATTAAATGATACACAAAGAAGTAAGGTAAAGTCAACAATAACCTTAAAATTGGGGTTAGTTTTGATTTTCCCTGTCCTCCTTCAACAAGAATTTTAATTGCTACTTAAATAGCAATTAAAATGGTATTTGCTGTTACACAGTGGAACCGAGCAAAAGTAACGTAAATTTTATTGTTTAAAACAAACTAAAATCCGGAAGCCATAGAACACGAAGATTATTTTATGTAAAATCCGAACAAAACAAAGAACAACGAAGACTAGGTATATAAAGTTTAATAAAGTATGTACATTAAAATGTGTTAAGTAATCACTATCACTATCATTACTGTCACTACATAGTATAAAACAAAGTCGCTTTCTCTGTCCCTATGTCCCTATATCCCTATGTATGCTTAAATCTTTAAAACTACGCAACGGATTTTGATTCGGTTTTTTTTAATAGATAGAGTGATTCAAGAGAAGGTTTATATGTAGAATACATGCATAATATAGCCGTGCGAAGCCGGGGCGGGTCGCTGGTATTTACATAAACTTGTTAAATAATAATATTGAAGTATGGACAAAACAAAGAACAACGAGGACTAGGTAAAGTTTAATAAAGTATGTACATTCAAATGTGTTAAGTAATCACTATCACTACATACCTAGTATAAAACAAAGTCGCTTTCTCTGTCCCTATGTCCCTATATCCCTATGTATGCTTAAATCTTTAAAACTACGCAACGGATTTTGATTCGGTTTTTTTTAATAGATAGAGTGATTCAAGAGAAGGTTTATATGTAGAATACATGCATAATATAGCCGTGCGAAGCCGGGGCGGGTCGCTGGTATTTACATAAACTTGTTAAATAATAATATTGAAATATGGAAAAACAAAACAATGTTTAAAAATCTATGAATTTTTTGTGGCTTTGATGGCGCGTTTCGAACCAACCAATCCTAATTTGGGTTCGAAGCGCATTGTAGCAATAGGTATATTTTTTAGATTTTTTTTTATTTGTTCATTTTCGAGTTTTATAACTGGAAAAGTACCCTAGAATCGGGGCCTGATCTCCGTTTTCGAAAGTGGATTGAACATTTTACTCACTATTTAAAATTCAGTCCAATTTTGTTTGTAACGAAAACGTGTCGTTTATTTAATTTTCAAAGCCATATTTGATGAGTGTATATTTTAAACCCTTTTGGTTTTTTTTGGAGTGCGTGCTTTTTCTTTAATTGACGGTGAAATTAAATTGAAGTTCATTGTTAACTATAGACAGGAAGCAACGACGCAATTTTTTAGCTCAGAATTAGCCGGAGTAGACTTGCCCAAAGCCTATACCACCCTCTCAGCTCATCCAACCATGTCTAGAGAAAAGAACTTGTGAAAACGTCTGTAGCTAACTAAGACGCCACCAATTTTTATTATTTTTTATTATTAGTAAAGTCATTTGGTCGAAACAATAGAGGTTACCTGGAAAGTTTTCCGGGAGTTTTGAAAATTATTAATTTTATAGATTTTGACGTGCTCTTTCCGAATTTTAACTTTGCCACCTCGTATCTTTGCCGCTCGCGCCGCCATATTGCAAAAATGGAGCCTAAAAGCAGTTTTTTGATAATAATTCCTTTCCGACGCATTTTACAAGAAAATAATAGTACTATACAAAATAATAGTAGAAAAAAATTCCTACAATTTATGTCATAACCTTTTTTTTCCTAAAACCAATAGTTTCGGCGTACGAGCGCGAGCGGCAAAGATACGAGGTGGCAAAGTTAAAATTCGGTAAGAGCACGTCAAAATCTATAAAATTACCAATTTTCAAAACTCCCGGAAAACTTTCCAAGTAAAAATACCAAATGACTGTACTATATTGCGCTATTTGATAATGCTGTTATGGTAAAGGAAAACATGCAACCCAAGACTGAGTTTAATGGAAAACAATCTGTTTCATTGTCAATCTTTAATATCACTTTTAAGAGGAAAGGGTACCGGGCGCTTTCTCCATACAAACGTAGTCGACTGTTTCCTCCCTGGATAATGACACTAGAGCAAATATTTTTGTTGCATAAAACTTATATCTGCCATGATCATGCCCCTATGTTTTGCTTTTTTTATTTTTTTTGTGTTTAAATCTTAATTTCTATGATAATTAGAAAATGAAAAAAACCAAGACAGGGGCATATTCATGGCAGTTATAGGTTTTATGGCACAAAAAAAATTGTGCTAGTGTCATTATCCAGGGAGGAAACAGTCGACTACGTTTGTATGGAGAGAGCGCCGGCACCCTTTCACCTTAAAGTGATACTAACACAAGAAACTTTGATGACCCAGTTGGCACAATGGTCACCATGCCGGACTACCAAAAACAGGATTGCGGGTTCGATTCCCTCCTCAGACAAGCATTTATGCTTAGATATTTGTCTGTGCTCTGGTTGTTTCTATGTATATCCTACTATATAAAAATAAGTCGGGTTTTCCTTCCTGACGCTAGAACTCCAGAACGCACGAACCGATTTAGATGATTTCGGTTTTGAAATGTTTGTCGTAGTCCAGGGAAGGTTTAAATGGTGAGATAGATCGGACTTACGCGAGTGAAACCGCGGGGCGCAGCTAGTTATGTATATATTTAAACAAAAGAAAAGTAATGTACTACTTATAGTATATCCGTTGTCTAGCACCCATAACACAAGTCTAGTTACTTAGCTTGGGGCTAGATGGCGATGTGTGGAATGTCCTGCAATATTTATATTTATTTATGAAACACCGTGGGGCACAGCTCGTTAAACATAACAGGTCCTTATGTTAAAAAATAAAATACTCCTTCTATTATAATCAAACAAAATTAGTATCCATAACACAGACTAGACATTAACAAGGAAACACAGGCAATTTCGACAGAACGATAGTCATCAGTACATTATTAGCTGAAGAAATTAATACAGGGTATTCTCGGTATTAATATACAGGGTGTTCGTATAAATTAATACTTCGCGTCGGCCCAGAATGCTGAACAATAAACGGATAGTACCTACAGCTAGAAATTTCGGTTATTCGTTAGATTAGTGTGGATAATCTATACCTATATAAAAATTTATCCCAAATTTGTCACAGTTGGACGACCCAGTTGGCACAATGGTCACCATGCCGGACTGCCAAACATAGGGTTGCGGGTTCGATTCCCGCCACAGACAAGTATTTATGCTTAGATATTTGTCTGTGGTCTGGGTGTCTGTATGTATATTAAGTATATATTTACAAAAGAAAAGTATATAAGTAGTATATCCGTTGTCTAGCACCCATAACACAAGTCTAGTTACTTAGCTTGGGGATAGATGGCGATGTGTGGAATGTCCTGCAATATTTTATTTATTTATTTCATCCCTATTTTCCTTTGTCATGACACGAAGCGGTTGGAAACGGATCACGTTATCAGTGGATACAACTTGGCATGATCAGTGGCTAATTCATCAGATCACGATCAGATGATCACAAACCCTGCGTAAACGGCTGGATTTATTTCGCTAATTCATTAAGTACTATACACCTTTTATCTATACTTATTTATCATATTTTTAATAACGTAATATTCTTATGTCTTATCCACTCTAAGGTTTCTGTAAGAAGCAAAGGAAAGGTATCCTCTTAATTTGTTGACCGTCCCCCTTAATTTCTCGACGTAAACATCAAATATCTAAAGGGCTATAAACTGAGAAATTAAGCTTCAGACGTTTTCGTTTTGTACAGTCATTAGGTTCAAAATAAGCAGGTACTTAGTGCCACAGTATGTACAGTCGGCAACAGTATTGCAGACCAACTGTAGAGTTCCAAAATTACTATTATTGGGATGTATTCATCCTAATATCTCTATATATATAAAATTCTCGTGTCACGGGGTTCGAACTTGAACTCCTCCGAAACGGCTCGACCGATTCTCATGAAATTTTGTAAGCATATTCAGTAGGTCTGAGAATCGGCCAACAACTATTTTTTTTTTGTAAATAGCAAAACAACGTTTGCCGGGACAGCTAGTCTTATATATAAAATTCTCGTGTCACAATGTTCGTTCCCGTACTCCTCCGAAACGGCTTGACCGATTCTCATAAAATTTTGTGAGCATATTCAGTAGGTCTGAGAATCGGCTACTATCTATTTTTTTATTTTATTTCTTTTAGTTTTTTTTGTTAATGGCAAAACAACGTTTGCCGGGACAGCTAGTTGTTTGTCCAATAAACTCATGAGTTGACAGACTTCAACTTTGACTAGAACTTGCTTGAATTGTAAACATAATAGATTTTATTGTTTAAGCAATGTGAATTTAATTTATATACTTAGCTTAAGTTTATTTATTTATTTATTTATTTGGTACACCAACAGTAAAACACACTAATACTAAGAATAAAGAAAAACATTACCGAAATAAAAATAAAGTGTGTTTACCAATAATAGGTATACACAACTTTGCCTTAACAGATTCTAGTTTCTGGTTATGATAACAAATTTTTAAGGCTTACATACCCTAGGGACAAAATTAAATTAAATTAAAGTAAGTAGAAGACTAGGAGTAACCAAAGCTTTTCAGTACTTTGCTTCTGTAACCAGCCATTGAGTCATTGAAGATGTCAATGTCGGAATTTCTAGCTATCTCGTTGTATTTTGAGCAAGCCCTTGTGACAAAATGATGACGCCCAATGTTGGTTCTGGACCGAGGCAGGGAAAAAGTGCTTGTTATTGGGTAACGGGGGATCTTGGTAGGAACAGCTATGCGAATTTTACCTAACAGGTGTGAACATTTTATTTTACCCCGAAGAATTTTATACAGGAAGAGTAAGTCCAGCAGGGATCGACGATTTCTGAGACTTATCATTTTAAAGAATTTCAGCCTTTCATTGTATGGACACCTATGCGAAATTCCGCTGGAAAAGAACGCCAAATGGCGGGTGAAAGCCCGCTGAATACCCTCTATCCGCTGAGAATGAACGTGATAAACCGGATTCCAAGCCATACTAGCGAACTCGAGCTGACTGCGGACCAGACTGTTGTAGAGGGTCATTTTTGAATGTAGTAGTTTAAAGCCCTTGGTACTTTTCTTTATGAAACCCAACATTCTTGCAGCCTTTTTTATAGTATTATCAATGTGAGTCACCAACCTTAGCCTGTCGTCCAAGGTGACACCCAGGTCCCGAATCTCACTAACCTTCCTTAACGCAGTATCGCACAGCTTGTAACTGGTGTCCAAGTAATGGTGTTTTCTAGTGAATGTAATCTGATAGCACTTGTCTAAATTTAGCGACATACCATTTCTGGAGCACCAGGTTGCGAGACCATCAAGATCATTCTGCAGATGCACGACGTCTTCTGCAGTGTCTATAGATTTGTATAGTTTTAGGTCGTCTGCAAATAGGGACACTTCACTGTGCTTAATACTCGTAACAATGTCATTAATGAATATCAGAAATAGAATGACACCGAGATGGGACCCCTGCGGTACACCGGAAACAGCAAAGTAGGTGTTTGACTCATAACCCTGGAGTACGACAGCTTGTGGCCTGCTCGCCAAGTAAGATCTGAACCAGTCTAGCAGGGGGTACCCTATGTTTAGCTGACCCAATTTTAGTAACAGGACACTATGGTCGACCTTGTCGAAGGCACTCCTGAAGTCCGTGTACACCACGTCCACCTGGCCACCTGAGTCAACCTTGCCAGAGACCGACGACAGAAAAGACACAAGGTTAGTTTCAACGGATCTGCCGCTCCTAAAGCCATATTGGTGATCAGAAAGACTGATATCAACATGTTGGTAAATAACTGGATAAACTATCATTTCAAATAATTTCGAGAAACAGGACAAAATGGATATAGGTCTGTAATTTTTTACCTCGGATTGGTCACCCTTTTTGAATATAGGTATAATTCTGGCTTTCTTCCACTCTTGCGGGAATGTACCACTTGTTATTGAACTATTAAATATCAAGGTAAGTGGATGGCAGAGTGCCACACCACATCTTTTTACAAAGAGTGGAGGAATGTTATCGGGGCCTGCTCCCTTTTGAAGATTCAGTTTGTTTATACATTTCAAGACTTGTTCTGCGGTGACAGTAATTTTGAACAAACAGTTGTTGGAGTCAGGCTCGCCAAGCCGAACTGGAGCTACCATCGTATAGTCTCTGGTGTACACGGACGAGAAGTGATCGGCAAACAGATTTGCAATTTCCGGACCGGAAGAAGCCATATGATGTTCATCACGGGTCATTGTGGATGGAAATGAGGAACGGTTATTACGCTTGTCCTTGATGTATCTCCAAAAATGTTTGGGATCAAGACAAATATCTTGTTCGAGCTTTTGCTTATATTTACTGTTGCAGATAACTATTAACTTATGACAACGTTCTCTTAAAAGTTCATATTCTAATTTATCACGAGGGTTATTATAGAGTTTAAATTTTTTGTGAAGTTTTTCTTTTGCTACTAGATTTTTCTTAAGAGTGGGGCTAAACCATCTAGGAAATCTGGATCTGGAATTGATTCTCTGTTTGGGCACATTATCATCAATGACCTTGCTCAAAACACCATAAAATGCTGTGACCATTTCATCAACATCGTGACATTCACGAAAAGTATTATTCCAATCGTTATTTGTTAGCTCAAAGATACAATTACTGTAGTTAGCTTTATAAAAATTAGGTTTTACACTGGTTTTAGGATGTAAGTAATGAATACCCATACTTGATTGTGGTACAGAGACTAGTAAGTTAGGATGATATGCATCGAGTTTAGACAGTAAATCTGGAGCCTGAGTAACACTAACACCCTTTATATTACTTATGACGAGATCTAAAATTCTACTATCACGATTCGGTACATTGTTTACCTGTTGCAAGTCATTTATGGTCAGAAAGTCAATGAACGAACAACATAATTCACTGCTGCAATTAGATGGTGTCATGGCTGTACAATTAGATTGGGGGGACCATATTATATTTTTCAAGTTGAAATCACCAAGAATTATTACATTATCAATTTCATTCATTGCAGTCTAAATTGTCCAGAAAAATAGTTTGTCTCTCCATGTTGGCCGGGGACGGTAGATAGACAGCACATATTGTAAGATTTTTTAGCTTACCATCAATGTGTACTTTTATATTAACAAAAAGATCCTCGCAATCGCTTTCCCATTTAACCACACGTTCAGATGGAATATCACGTGACACTGCTATCAAAACTCCGCCCCCGTCCAACTTTGAGCTCACACAGGTAGATCGGTCTCGACGATACACCACATAGCGTGCATCGATAAATTGACCATCTGAAATGTTACAGTTTAGATAAGATTCAGTAAAAATAATTACTTTATAATCACACAACAAAATGTTTTGGGCAACATCCTCCAACTTAGTTCTAATACCGCGGATGTTTTGATAGTAAATATCGAATTTTGTTGGGTATAATAATTAACAGAATCATTCACAAAAGTTTGACAAAGATTCAAATAATGAGTTTCAAGCATTCTAGGTTTCTTATTACTATCAAGTCACTGCCTTCATCTTTACGGACAAATATACGACCATTACGGACCCACGTAAATTTATATTTGAGCTCTCTAGCCTTTGCTCGCGTCGCAGCATGTAGTGACTTGTTTGTGGGAGATAGATGCTCAGCGACAAATACCGGTGCACGGGATCCTCCAAAGCCAAGATGCTGCGTACTGAGCTTATCCTTCGAGTTAGCTTTATTGAAGCGAGCAACTGCAGCCAACAGCTCATCGCGACATCTTGGGGACTGGAACTTTGCCACAACAGTACGAGGTTTGCCACTCTCTTTGTTGATTTTGGCGACACGAGTAACATGGACAATATTTTCGGCCACAATCGGAGCTTCTGTTACTTTCACTAGTTGCTGGATGGTCAGGAATAAATTTTCCGACTTATTTTCAGGTATGCCGTGTAATTCTGCATTGTTTTCCCTCATGTTCTGCTCAATCTGGTTAAGTCGTAGCGTCATGTCATTACAGGAGAACTTAAGGATGCTATTGTCTTTTTGCAGCTCGCTAATGACCTTGTTCTTCTCCTTTAGAGCCATCTCAATGTCTTCGTATTTCTTATTGAAGAATTCCAAAGATTCGCGAAGGTCACTCACTTGTTCAGTGATGTTTTTAAGTTGAGAGGAAACCTGGCTCTGTATCGCGGCACGGAGAGCTTCCGAGAATTCCTGCTTTAGAATGGCACGAAGTCGATCTAAGTTTTATGCGATATAAATAAATATTCCAGGATATTCCACACATCGTCATCTAGCCCCAAGCTAAGTAACTAGACTTATGTTATAGGTGCTAGGTAACGGATAAATTACATACTTACTTATATTCTTTTTTTTTTGTAAATATATACTTATAATACATAGAAACAACCCGACCACAGACAAATATCTAAGTATAAATACACGTCTGAGGTGGGAATCGAACCCGCAATCCTGTGTTTGGCAGTCCGGCATGGTGACCATTGTGCCAACTAGGCACAATGGTCACCAAGCCATATTCATATCACCAGGTCATATTTTTATGTAGATAGTTGTACACCTGGATTAACTACTTTTTATCCCGATATTTTTACGGGATCACACGCGGAAGAAACCGCAGGGAGCAGCTAGTAGACTCATAACACCTATGTTTTACGTCGAGGGTATAAAACATTTGACAAAAACACCCAAAAAGAAATATTTTATCTGGTTCTACATGAAAAATGAAAGAAACGCGTAAAATTCGTCCAATAAAAGTTAAAAAGTCTTACGAAACTTTCTACCCGGAGTTCTTCAACAATTTTATACATTCATATTTAATTTGTGGGTGTTTCCGAATCAAGTATTCTGGTAAGAAATTACTTTCAATTACTAATGTTGGAGGTTTTGATTTTAAAAACTCATTGGTACTAAAGGACAAAACCCGTAATTGGCTGTTCGAAGAACAATATTATGTTCTTAAGTAGGTAGTGTCGCTATGCTAATCGTTGGGGCGGAAAAATGATAAGCGAGACGATTAGAATAGTACATAATATTTATTAAGAACTAAGCTACAAGGACTTAAGTAATTTTAAACTAAGTAAGGTATTTTAACTAAGGACAAGTTCGGTTTCAGTACATACTAGTTATAAGTTAAGTTAAGTTAATATTTAAGTTAGGTTAGGTTAGCATTTAAGTTTTTTAGACGTGGAATAGATATAATTAAGTTTAGTGTTTAACGTTGAGGCTAGAATAAGGACATGGGACTTTTTCCTTTAGAGGGTCGGTTTCAGCGGGGTTAGAACCGAGCTAGCGTAGGACACAAAGCTCTCTATCTCCCTATCTCTCTCTCTCTCTCTCTGCGAGTTACTGTTTGTTAGGTTTCATTTGAGAAAACTTAACTCAAGGGAACGGGTCGTGTAGCGTCCGGGACAAGGTGTGGCATCTCTTCCTCAAAGCGCGTCAAGACGCCGGTCCACGCCAAGCGGTCCCAGACCGGAATCGGCTCCTTGGTGTCATGACGGACCGGTGTCCTCGTGTGTAGCCCCGAAAGCTTCCCAAAAGAGTAGGGGTGCTGTAAGCCCGACGATAATTCCCTGATAATAGGGAATAAATTAAAACACAATTTAGATGAGAACAGCTCACGATTGTTGATTCGAATTAATAATTTCTAAGCTTTAAGTCGCGAAAGCTCTCGGCCGTTCGCAAGGAAAAATGAGAAGAGCAAAACCAGGTGGAACTACATGTATGTCACCTCGGAAGTACGTCATTTGACAGATGAGCCACAGATAAAATATAATGTTGAATTCTAGGTTTTATTTATTGATTTATTGTTTCTATGGATGATTTAAATGTATTAAGTTAGATTTAGTTAGTTAAAACAATTACTAAATTGTTTTAATGAAGAAATTAAATCGATTTTGTGGTCGCAATTAGCTCCATCTATCGAGGCGGAACGGCGTTTTTCGCCAGAACTGATTCAGTAGTTTGTCTTTTAGATGAGAGAGGTCGCTAGCAGTTCCCAAAATGACCAAATTTTGTGTAAAATTAAAGCTTTATTAGTTTATAAGTTCATTAAAAAGAATATTAATTATTTATTTAGAATTTAAAAGAAAGGAACTGTTGCGACGATATGGCACATCGTGACAGTAGGTACATATCATTTTAATTTATTATTTTATTATGGGTGATATTCAAATAATACTTACTAAAATTATAAAATTCTCATTGTTATTAGTGTTATGAATGAATAACAAGATGAATAAAAAATTTAAATAATAATAAAAAAATTAAACACTAAAAAAAATTACATGATCACAGAATACTCGAATTTAAATAATCTCCATTTAGTTTAAGAGGAAAGGGTACCGGGCGCTCTCTCCATACAAACGTAGTCGACTGTTTCCTCCCTGGATAATGATACTAGAGCAAATATTTTGGTTGCATAAAACTTATAACTGCCATGACCATTCCCCTATGTATTGTTTTTTTTTTGTTTTTTAAATCTTAATTTATATGATAATAAGAAATTAAAAAAAAAACAAGACATAGGCATTTGATTATCCAGGGAGGAAACAGTCGACTACGTTTGTATGGAGAGGGAGCCGATACCCTTTCACCTTAATCACTTTGTCATAGTTGAGTTGCCATAACTTCCTTTGGTAGAGATCGATTCCAAGTAAACGCAATTGGAATGAAATCAATTCATGGTAAATACTAGTAAGACCTAGGAAGTATCCTGACATTCCAATATTTTGCTGTTATAATCCCAGTTGTACTAGGTAGGTATTGATCCTAAAAAATGATAATTACGTTTAAAAAAAAAATGTTTGAGTTCAAGCCATATCTTCTATGGATATGGACATTGACCTTTAAAATTAGAATGGAATTAAAACTTTAAGTTTTAGTTTTATTATCATGACGTGTATATAAGTTGTTTCTTTAACCGACTTAAAAAAGGAGGAGTTTCTCATTTCGCCACGTTTCTAAATTCCTTTTATTTATTAATTATTCTTTGTTTATTATTATTATTATTATTTATCTCCAATTCATTTATTTTTCTTAAATTTAAATTTTTATAAAAACAAACTGATTACAAAATATATACATCACTATAAAAACTTATAAAATAATTCTATCTAAGCTTTAAAACCTAACCTAAATAAAATTTAATTTACAAGTTTTAAAATTATTATTATTATTATTATTTTTAAATGGATCTAGTTTAGTATAATGACAAACTTGCATATGGATTAATTTATAATTGAATTGAATTTAATCTGAAATAAATGAATTATTATTAAATACATAGACTATTTTTATTGTGATGTTCCCACGGGATCGGGAGTTACGCGGGGGATACCGCAAGGTGATGCTTGTATGACATAAAACACTATCCAATAATTTCAATATACTTACCTATAACGAGGTGAAATTCACTAAAAAATCAATTTTACAACTTATTAAAACTAGGGCGTTTGTATTAAAAACACTGTCAAGCCTAGAGTTCAACTTGAGTTAAATTAAAAGTTTACAGTACGAGACGGGCGACCATAAATTTATGTTTCTAATTGGCTACCCGAGTTGCAAGCATCGTAAACACTTTTACAACTCAATAACTTTATTTCACTTTATTAAATACCGGCTGCGTCCCACGGTTTTACTTCCGTAGGCCGACTTGAAAACAATATAGGAGTATAAAGCTTATCCTCATACCAAGCTATGCATATTAAATTCGGTCCAATAGTTTCGGAGCCAAATCATTGCAAACAAAAAAAAAAAATCTTCTTTATTTAATACTAGCGACCCGCCCCGGCTTCGCACGGCTATATTATGCATGTATCACTACATAGTATAAAATAAAGTCACTTTTCGCCGTCACTATGTCCCTATTTCCCTATGTCCCTATGTATGCTTAGATCTTTTAAACTACGCAACAGATTTTGATGCGGTTTTTTTAATAGATAGAGTGATTAAAGAGGAAGGTTTTTAGATATAAAATATGCAAAATACAGCCGTGCGACGCTAGTTCGCTAGTTATACATATACCTTTCTCTTGAATCACTCTATCCATTAAAAAAACCGCATCAAAATCCTTTGCGTAGTTTTAAAGATTTAAGCATACATAGGGTATAGGGATATAGGGACATAGGGATAGAGAAAACGACTTTATTTTATACTATGTAGTGATGATAGTGATAGTGAAGTGTAGTCAACTTTTAAGCAACTAGACTGCAGCTGCTGTTATTGAGTCCTTTTTGCGTGAGGATTGAGTAAGCTTGCCCACCACCTATACCACCCTCTCAGCTTAGTCGACCTTGTACAGAGGAAATAACTTGGCAATACGTCTGACTGAAGACAACTAAGCCAAGGATCATCATGATGTTTTCCTTCACCGTAAGAGCAATGTTAATTAGTGCACATACATTTTTCGTAAGAAAAAATCATTGGTACAGTAACATTACCAATTAGCTGAACCCCACGTGAGCCAGAGCTCATTCGCATATCTGTAAAAAATATAATATTTATCTATTTTGTTATTTTTTCATATTGTATATTGTATTGTATACCTAGTATATTGTTTAAAAAAAACAACAGGTAACATTACTGTAGGGGCGTATAAATAACGCCGTATTTGTTCGTATTTGTCTTTATTTTCCGTCTTTTAATTTTACAATAATATTCGTCTTGCCGAGCCGTCTTTCCTCTACAATGTCTTCGTTTTAATTCTATTTTTCTTAATCTATCCTCTTTCTCCCTTTCTCCTTACACTGTCTTACTATCTTGCCTCTCATTCACGTCTTACTAATTATCTTTCTCTTTCACTCATGCTATCGTCATCTCGCTCACACCTTAAGAATCATACGCATTCAAAAACGTTTCACTCGCTCCTTACACATTTCTTAGCATCCTATCAATCAGTAGGTATCAATCCAATCAAACTCTTATCAAACATTCATCTCTGGAACATTACGTCTTACGTTCCCTTTCACTCAGAATCCTACATTACTTTACAGCCTTACAGATTTGCAAGTGAGCTCTGGGTCACGTGGGGTTCAACTAATTGGTAATGTGACTGTACACGCCACAACTGCTGGGATTCGAACCCATTACCTTCGGAATAAAAGACCAACATCGTTCAAGGTTTTCGTTTATTTTTTAAGTGGCTGCTGTTGCCTAAGTACTTATATACATTTTAAGACTTCCCTAAAACAGCGGCTAAGTATCAAAAATCAAATAAGACGTAAACATATACGTAAACAGTCATATTTTACAATTTAGTAAAATGAATCCAAAAAAATCCAATACTAAATTTTCATTAAACAACAAAATAATGAACAACAAACAAATATTAAACGAAAGATTACTGTAAACAGTGTTTTAATTAAATTTTTAATAAACATAACGGGGCTTTGTTTTACTATCGCAAGACCCGTAGCTAAATTAAGACAATATATTATGAAATTTACAAAATTATCTGTTAAAAAGGGCGAGTTATTACACTTTGGTTCCGGAAGGTGACGAACAAAACTCGTTTTATATTAATGGTCATTTTAATGGAGTTTAGGGGTATTTAGTTAATTAAATTGGATGGTTTATTATCTTGTTAAGTAGAGGTAGGAACAAGTAATTAAACAATGAGTTTGTGTTCAGAAACCTTTTATCATGTTAACACTTTAACAGGTGCCTTTCCTCTAGGAGACCATGCTACATCTTAGGCCACACCTACTATTAGGCAGATTGTCATCAATAACGACCCAGTTAGCACATTGGTCACCAAACCGGACTGTCAAACACGTGTTGCGGTTTCGATTCCCGCCTCAGACGAGTATTTATGCTTAGATATTTGTCTGTGATCTGGTTGTTTCTTCGTTTTATAAGTATTTATTTACAAAATAAAAGTAGTATATATCCGTTGTCTTGTACCCATAACACAAGTCTAGTTTCTTAGCTTGGGGCTAGATGACGATGTGTGGCGTATGTCCTGCAACTTTTTTTATTTATTTTTTTGCCATTTGATTTTCACAATTACAGCGCTTGATAACTGTAATAAAGGGCGGTGAAGGAACTTGGAACTACTAATTGTCAAACTAATAATGTCAAAATAGCACTGCACTGCAAGGAAATGTTGCCTGCGTCTGTCTTTCCTGACGTGTACAATTTGGGGGTTTTCAAGTCGCGAGTGAATAGGTATCTTCTAGGACTTCTTACTCTGCATCAGGTGACCATCAGACGATGTGACGACCATCAGGCAGGCCCGGCCTATTGTATGGAGGTCAGGTTTGTCAGAGCGTGCAGTGCATGCTCCAGGTGCTCCGGTTCACATTGTTAATGTTCAGAGAATATTTTGTTACACGCATACTACAGTTAATACAATTTCAATAAAATATTGAGATATGTTTATTATTCGATGCTGGACGTAAATTATCCCCTACTATGGATGTAGCTACAGTTATTTACCTTCGACTTTTCTGTTTCTTTATTTTGTCGATGTCAGCTAAAAAGCTGCCACACTGAAGGGGAATTGGGCCGGCCATGTCTGCCATATGAAATATTCTCTTAGTGAATACCTACACTTCACAAAGAATAACTCATTCACTCATCATGAAATCTCTGACTCTATAAGTGCTAAAAGTCTCAAATTTTTATTGGGGGTTCTTTTTAAAACTTTTAGAAATTCGACCCCTAAAGTAGTAAAAAAACTGGTCAAGTGCGAGTCGGACTCGAGCGCGAAGGGTTCCGTACCATTATCATCACATAAAAATCACGTCTGTTAAATAGGATTCATAAAAAATAGATGGCGCTAGTAGTAAAAATACACGAATGAAGGCGGTTTACGGTTTATGATGTACTAACGACCCGCTCCGGCTTGGCTCGGCTGTATTATGCATGTATTATATCTAAAAACCTTTCTCTTTAATCACTCTATCTATTAAAAAAACCGCATCAAAATCCATTGCGTAGTTTTAAAGATCTAAGCATACATAAGGACATAGGGACATATAGGGACGGCGAAAAGTGACTTTATTTTATACTATGTAGTGATTTAAAAAAAAAACTACTTACTAGATCTCGCTCAAACCAATTTTAGGTGGAAGTTTGCATGGTAATGTATATCATATTTTTTTTTCAATTTCATTATTCTCTTATTTTAGAAGTTACGGGGGGGGGGGAGGCACACTTTTTACCACTTTGGAAGTGTCTCTCGCGTAAACTATTCAATAAATATATTAGAAACCTCAATATCATTTTTGAAGACCTATTCATAGATGGATATTCAACACGTATGGGTTTGATGACAATTTTTTTTTTAGTTTCAGTTCTAAGTATGGGGAACCCTTAAATTTATTGTTTTTTTTCTATTTTTGTATGAAAATCTTAATGGGGTTCACAGAATACCTACATCTACTTACCAAGTTTCAACAGTATAGTTCTTATAGTTTCGGAAAAAGTGGCTATGACATACGGCAGACAGACATGACGAATCTATATAATGGTTTCGTTTTTTGAACCCTACGTTTTATGAGGGCTACGGAACCCTAAAAAGGGTGATAATTATTTATAGATATATAATAGGTACTCGAACGTTCTCGAAACTTCTCGAACATTACCTAAAATCGACTAGGTTCAAATAGTAGGTACACCCAAATATAAAGAACCAAACGAGATCGTAAAAGAACGCACTTTTACGAGGGCACAGGATAATTTCGTGTATATAATTCACTTCGCAACACCTCTGACTTTGTTATTTATTTTATTTTAGACATGTATCCGGTTGTAAAAGAATGGGTACAATATAAGTATAAGTAGAGAGAAAACTAGGAACTAAAATCAACTAAAATGTTGAGGAAAAGGTCTTATTACACTGTAGCGATTTATCATACTTCTGTCTACAACTTCACACACGTGATCTGAAGACAACAAATGTAAACAAGATATGTAAGGAAAGTATGTTGTCAAATTTGAGGTTGACTGACTTAGCAACATTATCGATTGGAACAAAAATATAGGTGATTTCTACACTAAAAAAAAAGTGTGACGTCACGCTCATGTTCTGCTCACGATACATGAACGTGAGCGTAGGATGTATGTATTCGGAACGCGAAGAAAACACAAGAAACTCACGGAGTTCTTATTTTTTTTTGTGAAATTACGATATTTTTGAGAGTACCTTTATTAGTCGGTTTTTCGTTTCATATTTTTTTCATAACGCGAAGCATTTTCATGCATTTTTTGTCATGTTCATTTCTTTCTTCCTGTGTTTGTCGTGTGTATGTACTCAATAAATGCTTTCTTTCTTTTATGCTATTGCATAGCTTTCATCGAATCAAGAAATTCCGTAACGAAAATAAAACCTAACACCCCCCACTCCGCCCGGCCGAGCGTTCGCTTAACGACTTAACGTATCTGGTACGACTGTGCGAAGCTAGCACGATGCAATAGTTTTTTTTCTGGGCTGGGCGTTAACCCGCAAAAATCTTGCCTCTAAGGATCATAAGTGTAGCCGTACCCTTAGCTCTGGTAATTGCACAAATACGAGGCAACTAGACACACGTCACTCGTCCGCCATTAAGGTCTGACGTTGTCAGCACCAATCTAATTCCCGCCTCGTTATGTCGGAATGGTTATGAAGTTACTGTAGTTATAGGTTATGTTGGTTTGTATACAACACGTATATGTTAGACTAGCGACCCGTCCCGGCTTCTCACGGCTATATTATGCATGTATTATACATAAATAAACCTTCCTCTTGAATCACTCTATCTATTAAAAAAACCGCATCAAAATCCGTTGCGTAGTTTTAAAGATTTATATATATATAAATCTTTAAAACTACATACATATACATAGGGATATATGGACAGAGAAAGCGTCTTTTTTATACTATGTAGTGATAGTGAAGTGATATATGTTAGAAGACAAAATAGTTATTTTTCTGTGGCTTTAAGTAGTTTTAAGTAAGCGGTGGTCACTTTATTGACTAAATTGTGGGTACAATATGACTTTTGATACTTCGCCGCTGTTTTTTATTATTTTTATGAACTCCAAAGGTCGAATTGAATTCCGGCCGGCCATGCAATGGGTTTTCTTATTAAATAGCGACCCGCCCCGGTTTCGCACGGCTATATTATGCATGTATTATATATATAAACCTTCCTCTTGAATCACTCTATCCATTAAAAAAACAGCATCAAAATCCGTTGCGTAGTTTTAAAGATCTAAGCATACAAAGAGAAATAGGGACATAGGGACGACGAAAAGTGACTTTATTTTATACTATGTAGTGATTGTGATGTATAAGAGCTTATTATCATTGCTCTAACTTGACCTAACGACTGCTACTAGAGGTAGCAACCGGGACCAACTGCTTAACGTGGCTTCCGAAGCACAGATGGGCTCACAAAAACACATTTTTGCCACACTACTAATTGGCCACCCATCCGTAAAACTCTAACAATAGGTGAGCTACACCACTATACGAGAAGAATATAAAGAACATATAAAAGACCAGCTATTTTAACCAAATCTGTGTAGGTTACGTAAATATAAAGGCACTTATCATCAGAACATATTTTAATCATATAAATTACATACTCATCGGCATTATTTTACCACAACGTTTAATCCACTCACTAAAAGGTAATTAACTCAAATAAATGGTACGACCATAAAACGGTTCGGACATCATGAAGCTACTGCGACAGAATGAACCACGTTCCGTAATTTTATTTCTATTTATAGACACAAAACAGTAGTCAAGATGGCGGCGCCCTGACGTATACATCAAATGAAGCACTGTATTGTTGACTTCCTGCAGTCCTTTTCGTTTTGTTACTGACAAACATTGCACTTACGGTGAAGAAAAACAGCGTAATGAAAGAGGCGGCTTAGCTGGCTCCAGGTGTATTGAGAAGTTCTTTTCTCTGGACATTGTCGACTAAGCTGAGAGGGTGGTATAGGCGCTAGGCAAGCCTACTTTATCTAATCCCAGACACCATATTTAAATTAGGTACCGTTTTTTGTTTTAAATTACGACTTTGCACGACTAGTCCATATAGCCAATGTCAGTTATTTAACTTTTAAGATAAGTTTTTCATCTAAACTGCCTTAATCCGAATATTCCAAGGTTTGAAAATTTACTAGCATATAAATCTCGTTTTTAATATAGCCAACAGTGTTCATTAGTGGGTCCAATAGATAAAGAATGAATGTTAAAAAATAAAAAAATGCAAATCACACGAAATAAAATTTACATATTATTTCCCTAAACCTTTTTTCACAAAATTACATGCTCATCAGGCAGATAATCCTTTGAAATTTTCATTTGTTTTGACTTTTTCCAACGTTAGGTGCACCGTAAGTATATGAACAATTTACTTACGTTAAACATTAACATTAAAGAAAACCTTGCAAGAATATCCTTTACTCCACGTTCGTAACTGATCTTTGATAACCAGATACGAGCATGTAATTTTTTCAGTTACGAAAACGGAATTCATTTGTCATATTAGAAAATAAGCCAAGCAATAAACAATAAGCCATTAAACAATAAGACTCAATTAAATTGATCCTATCCTATCCTACTGTGTCAGTTAAGGAATGAAGGAGTAACAACTCCTTCACGCAAAAACTACCGAACCGATTGCGGTGAATTTCAGTATGTAGTATGTAGATAGCAGGATACCTGGCTACATTTTATCCAGATATTCCCACGGGGTCGAGACTTACGCGGGTGAAACCGCGTGGCACAGCTAGTTATTACATATTTTCTAAATTATTGCTATCGTCTAGTATCTTTCAATGGTCGTTACTGATGACTACATCTTTACGTAGGTCTAGCAATCATGGACTCACGTTTTCTTTCCGTTATTTACCACAGAACTTTTGTTTCGCAATTTACCGATAGTGGCTGTATTTTTTGTTGTTTTTTGTACCGTTTCGTGCCGGCATGGAATGCCGTCATTCAGTCGCGGATTCACGCTCTGTTCGATTGGTCGTTAATGTACTAAACGTTGGATATTCTATTATATTATATTCCTTAAAATGGTTTTTTAATAGGTTAATTTAAGAGGACAAAGATAGACATAGGTCAAACTTAATAAAAAATATTGCAAGACATTACACACAGCGCCATCTAGCCCCAAGGTAAGAAACTAGGCTTGTGTTATGTAACTGTTAAAAGAACTAGTAAGATCAAACGGCCTCAGGGAGAAGATCTTCTGCTTCGTATCGATAACCAAATTAAAGGGTACTTGATTAGGAATAGTCAGAACCCCCGACTCCAGTGTGCTGTGTCTCAGTGTCATAGGCGTTGTTATTAGCTCACATTAGGTGATCTAACGTACAAAGTCAATGTCAAAATTCTTTGTTCATTTGGAATCATAATTAGCATGAAATCATATTGAAAAGTCTTAAAAACTAAGTTAGGATGTGTGCCCTTGGAACGCACCCACCAATGAGCAGAAGGCACAAGAAACTCATGGGGTTTTTTTGTGATGATAACAAAGATCAAGATAGTTATTAGGGCTTGAGAGACAGCTGAGGTGGTGCAGCATAGTTTGCTTAGGAGCCCCGCAGTCGCACTGAATTTGACATGAATCGATCATGCTCCATTTCCCCAGGTCCCCAGGTCCCCAGGCAAAAAAGAGAAAAGATAGTTTCAACACTAAAAATAATTCTATTTTAAGGCACCAATTCCACAACTACGTATTCTAAAACTGAACAAACAAATGTCCTACCAAAAAGCTAACCCGAAACAAAAAATTCTAACCGTTCACATTGCCATCTAAATGTTATCCCGCCGTTCTACGACGCGCTGTGCGTACAGAATGAACAAAAATTTTAAATATTCCATCCAACATGATTCGGGTATATTCGGTAGCAGACGATCTGGAGACTTATTCTGTTTGACTTTTCACAGTGGTGCCGATGCCGCGCCGTACGGTGGTAAGTCTTTGTAAACTTCAGTCATTGGTGTTTGAATGGAATCACTACAAAGATGCCAGTGTTAAAAAAAAGTTAATACGTATAAACTTTTACACTATCACTGAATATTTTAGCAAGATATGCTAATTGTAAAATACTATGGGTGTAATTTCGACATGCCTATTTAATTTTATTTTCTTGTTGTATTAGCATGATACACTAACAATAATTTTGTAACCGACTTCAAAAAAGTATGAGGTTTTAAATTCTAAATTTTTTATGTACATTGATTATACTATTTTTAATTTTTATGGATTTAGCTATACATTGATTTATTGCTAGCTATTTGTACGTTGTTTATGTTTAAATACGAAAAATATGTACAATATTTATTGCAAAGAATTCTGAAACTGAAAAAAAATCGAAAGAAAGTACAGCGTGAAATGTTGCGTGCTGGATTTACTATTACAAAAACTCAATAAAACCTAATTGGCATTTTTCCTTTGCCGTGGTCGGCAGTTTCACCTGCATAAATCCCGATCCTGTATGAATATCGAGATAAAAAAGCCTATGCGTAATTCCAGGGCTTCAGCTTTTTACATACTTACCAAGTTTCATCGCAATCAGTTCAGTAGATTTTAGGTGAAAAGGTAGCAAACGCAATAAATTTTTGATTATTTTTTAGGATTCCACTTGTGGAATTCTGAAAAAAAAAAACCATTTGTCTGTAAAATCGATTTATGGACGATAATTTTACGTGATAACTTCTTAAGAAAACATTGATAATACGTTGCTATGGTTACCTACCATGTCAACAGAACGTGACACTTTTTTGTGAGTGCATACGGTGTTCATTAATTTCTTAAAATGTTGTCACGTCAAAACACCACTTAAGGAATATTTTTTTAAGAATTCCATTTTTATTGGCGAATTCTTAAAAAAATAATGATACAGAATCCAACCCCCAATGGCAGACTACCCAAAGCCTCGTCGCGATGATTGCGTTTTTTGACCGGAAGCCGAAACGGTTATTTTTTGTTAAAAAAGTTGCGGGATTTTGACAGATGGACTTTTTGATCAGAACGCGTGAATCTTTAAAAGATTTTCACGAAGTTTGACTTTTTTGCGGTGAAACCTTGATAATGTCATGATTGTATATTACAAAAAGCTGTATCTATTTAAAGCAACGTCGGAGACGAGGGCAATTACTAAGAAGCTTTATTAGGTACTAGTATCACCTCGCAGTTTCACCCGGTTAAGTCCCGATCCCGTGGGAATATTGGAACAAAAAGCCTATGTTACTCCTGATGAATCAATGCTTCAACATACCAAATTTCATCAAAATCGATCGAGTAGTTTCGGAGCCTATATAATGCAAACAAACAATCACTTCTTTATACAGGGTTATTGGAAATTAATTGACACGGCGTTAAGGGCTTCTTCTGTGCACCTTAACAAACAACTTTTGTTCTACGGCTTTTGGAAATTCGAACATTTTTTTGAAAATTTTGAGGTTAGGTTTACCTGAAAATCAGCTGTTCCTTACACGGAGAGGTCAGTAACCTTAAAACTTTACTTATTTTTTAAGTTTCATCTACTGTTCTTGGTGTGAATGACCTTTGTTTTAAAAAATCAGCTATTTTTCGAATTTACATAACCTCAAAATTTTCATTTTTTTTTCGAATTTCCACACTGAGAAAAAAATAAGTCGACAAAGTACAATAAAAACGTTGTCAGACATTTATAGTTACAGCAACTTAATACTTTTGCTACAATATCAGTACATGTTTAGTGCCCACAACATATTTTTTATTGTCAAATAATTTTTGTGCCTCCAACTATAGATACTTAATAAACACAACAACGTTACGTTACATCGCTGTGGTTACAAGGTGACTGTTGTTAGCGTCACAATTTATCTATATATAATTTTGACAAAATCACTTTACAAAATAAACGTTGCTGGTATATAAACATCAGGTTGTTGATTTATTTATGTTTACATGTACCTAACAAAATCCTAATACATCATTCAGCAAAGTAAGTATAGCTTAGAGTTACAACTTTGTCATTAAATTTTGTTAACAGTACAATTTGAAACAGGTCGTTCATAATAGTTACGTTTAGACCTTCGTACCGCGTGGACATAGTTTATTAAGAACAGTATTGATTTTGACCAGTGCATTATGTATAGAAGACAAGTGGAGTGCCATTGCTTTTTTTGAACAGGTTATGGGCCTCACCCTGCCTGTACGTAATAGTTTTCACGAAAGTTACGTATAATATAGTTAAAACAGACTTAACCTAAAAAAGTGCAACGCGGTCGCCGGAGTTCCTTCTTTTTCAGTATTTTAGATAAATAGTTTATACCAACATAAATACAAAAATGACTCGGACTGCTCAATGATGTTGATCGAGAAGCTTTGACCAGGTCGTGATAGTTGGCCAACTTGGAGTTTTGCCGCCAAAGCATATCTTGAAAACGAAGACTTGTTGTGGGAATCTATTGAAAACGGATCCACTGGCGAAGGCGAAGTCGAAACCGATACTCATGGTGGATCCAATGCTATTATTATCCTATCCTATCCAGCAAAGTCGACCAAATAACTCTCGATGTATACTAGAATTAGCTACTGGTAAGTATTCATTCAATCGAAGTAAACTAACATAAGCGGCGCGCGTCTTGTCGAGGTGTCTGGTGATCGGAGGGCTGGTGGCTTTTTCGCTCAAAGGGTCAGTCTGGCCATCCAGAGGGGAAATGTTGCCAGCCTTCTCGGAACGATGCCTCGGGGAGACGCGCTTGAGGATGTTTTTTATTTGTAGTTTTATATATTTTTAACTAACATAATATACAGTATGCTAGGTTTTTCTTTCAATTTTAACTTTTTTTTGCAGTCGGAGAAAAACCAGGCGTCACGCGTCATTTGCAGCATTTCTAGCCGTTCTGTTACGGCAGATGCCAACCATTTCCGTAACTAGAAAAAGAGTTTGATAACTCTAGAGACGAGGTGAGGTTAAGTTTTATTAGTATGACAGCAAAATTGAAGCCAGCCCATCCACCTAAGGAGGTTTAATTATTTGATCTTATAGTTATAAGGATTTTGAATAAATATTATTTGTAATGATTTGTAATATTTTTAATTGCATATCTAATCCTAATTTTCATACTTTTATTTCAGCGTACACCGGTGATCAGGCGATAGGGCAGGGCATTTTAAATTTGTCAATATAAATTCGTACGTATTTAATTGTAACAAAACTTATGTAGGTATATGTATTTCAAAGTTTAGACATCGACCACGGAGCATCAAAGTTTATCGGTGTCTGAACTTTGAAATCTATGGAAATCTTGTTACCATTAAATACGTCGAAATTTATATTGGCAAATTTAAAATGCACCGCCCCTGCCGTCCATCGGTATACGCTGAACTTGACAGAGTTAAATTGCTATAGAAACAAAGTAGGATAGGTATAGACACAAAGTTAAATTGCTCTAAAAGCAAAAGCAGTATAGGTAGTTTGACAAGGTTACTTTGCTGAGGAAACAAAAGAGGATAGGTAAAAGAACATAGTTAAATTGCTCTAAAAGCAAAAGCTGTATAGGGAGTTAGACAAGGTTTCATGGCTGAGGAAAGAAAAGTGCATAGGTACAGGTACAAAATAGATTGTTAAGGAAACAAAATGAGAACAGGTATGCGAGCAAGCTGTTGTAAGTGTTTCAATCTATTTTTAACAACATATTATTGTTGGAGTATTTACGCACGTATCGCTGTAATAATGTTGTTGCAATGACAAAATTAGCCTTGACAATAAAAACTTTGATGTTGGAACTATGCACCCCTGTCGGCTCTCAGGGATTAAAGTTTTATTGTTGCATCAACAGTATTTTTTTCTCAGTGCAAAAGTCGTAGAACAAAAGTTGATCGTTAAGGTGCACAGAAGAAGCCCTTAACGCCGTGTCAATTAATTTCCAATAACCCTGTATTATTAGTATATAATCTGCACCCCGCGGTTTTTCCTACGTAAGTCTCATGAAAATATCGAGATAAAAAGTAGCCAATGTATTATTCCAGGTCTCTAGCAGCTCTCTCACTCATACCGAGTTTTATCGCGATTGGTCCAGTAGTTTTTGCTTAAAGAAAAAACGAACATACATATTAACACACAAACTTTCACATTTATAATATAAGTAGGATAGGATGAGTGGGAGGTTTGTAAGAGGGGTGAATTTGTCATTTACATATTAAAATAATAAAGGTCAAGTGAACTCATTATGAGGATACCTACGCTATTACTACACTTGCTGCGCCCCGCGAATTCACCCGCGTAAGTCCCGATCCCGTGGAAACATCAAGATAAAAAGTAGCCTATGTGTTAATCCAGGTCTCAAACTATCTAGGTACCGAGTTTCATCGTAATCGGTCTAGTAGTTTTTGCGTGAAAGAGTAACAAACATACATACCCACACAAACTTTCACATTTATAATATTCGATCCGGACCATTATGTACAAGTCAATAAATCCAAGTTAATATCAAATTCCCATTTCATACAATTTCGATTTCATACTGTTCCCGTTTCACAAAAATTCAGTTTCATTCAAATTTCATTTTATCAAACTCTCGTTGAATAGGTACTTAAAATAAAACGTCTTTACTGCTATAAATAATCTAAGCACTTGTTTATGAAAGAAAGATATGTGTTGACAACTCTTGACAATGTCAGGTGCATTTGTATTACTTCATACAAATGTAAATAATGAATAAAAATTTTATTTATACCTCAAAAAGGATACAACATTGATGAATCTCTTCTTTCTGCCCCTATCTAAATTTAATTGGGCTCGAATACGTCTTCTTCTGAGTTGTTCTCAGTGTGTCGATTCCCAAAACATCGACACAGTGTTGCTAAGCCCATCATGTCGATTTCTTATCATGTCGACCGAGCATTACGTCGATTGCCCATCACATCGACGCAGTTTCTTGCATTCCCTCCTATTAGTCGTCATCACATCATCCTCATTCATCGCTCTCATGTCTTGTTTCGAATTTTAATCCGAAACCTCTAACATCAAACCATTGTCGAGGATTATCACGACTGTGTTCCCATTAACGTTATATTACTTTAATAATTTAATAAACCTAGCGGAATTTCTAACAATTTATAATAATTACTTCTTAATGCGTATAAAATGCCTTGCTGGACATTGTTCGCGGGCCGTAATCCCTTTTTATAATCAGCTTATGTGAAATTACTTTGGGATGCCCCGGGTTTACTTTGAGCGGCCTTGGTGAGAATGACGTAATCATAAAATTATTTTGAAAGCTCTGAGCCCATAGTACCGGTCCGACGTACAATCAACGGTCAAAAGTCTCTGCCCACCGTAACGTTTACAATCCTGTGCAGCACTATTTGAACATTAAAACAACGTAACCTGTGGATCGAACCCACGTCGTCGGTTGGTGTAGCGGGTGGCGGCAGAAACCAACTAAAGACATAGTTAAATGTTGAAAATAATAATTACACTGACTTCTTTTAATTCAAGTATTTATATTGATTGTACCAGCGTTCTCCGACAGTCGTTTCACCTTTGGACTGATCGCCGATAGGACGGTTCATTTCTGAGAGATTCGCCGTCAGAACCATTCACCGATGTGTAGGTAACATCTATTAGGACACAAACAAAAATTTCACACGACAAATATTTCGTACGGCAACAGCTTGTTTCACGCGTAGGATGTGCGTATAGAAGACGTGCAGTTAAAGTAACGGTTATGCGTAGCTTAATTTTACGGCAAACCGATTATTGTTTGCGTGCACGTGACGTATGCGTCAACTGTACGTGCATGCGACTAATGCGTCATAAATTACGGCGATCGGGGGGCAAAAACATTTACTTTAAATAAATATTTATTTGAGGTGGGAATCGAACCTGCAACCTTTCTGCATCGTAGGCGGCTGCTCAACCGACGCGCCAAATTCGATCCATCTATCTAATCATGTTAAAGTAAATAAACTCTATCGATCTATAAAAAAGTCTCTACAAAAACTCTTCCTTCGTAACTATTAATCAAGTAGAAAGTATTTAAAAGCTCTTTAATTGAAGCACCGCAAGGCAAAGTGGTCAATCTATTTCAATTGTTCCTTCTGCTATATAATCTACTTAGCTACAGGCTTCTTTGGAATAATTATTACAGTCGGCAACGTAAGTTCTTTATGAGAATACTAGCTGGACCTAATAAAAAAAACCGATCAAGTGCGTGTCGGGCTACGCGCAATATAGGGTTCCTTAGATTCAATAGTTAAATTTCGAAGGAACTCTTTTTGGATTATTAATTAGTCGTCTATTACTTACTCACTAAGTATTATACCTACTTAACAGAGATAGTTTTCTTTTATAATTCGTTATACTTACATACTACTAGGTATTATTGCATAGTATAAAACAAAGTCACTTTCCGCTGTCTGTCCCTATGTAGGTATGCTTAGATCTTTAAAACTACGCAACGGATTTTGATGCGGTTTTTTTAATAGATATAAACCTTAAGGTTTATAATATACATAATATATAGATATAGCCGTGTGAAGCCGGAGTGGGTCGCTAGTATCCAATAAAAACAATTCAGCTGGAAGCCAATAAAGGTGAATTAATCGGGAGTGGTCTTATGTTCAATCAAAATCGGTTCAGCCGTTCAAAAGTTATATGCAATTTTCCATATGTGTCGATGTTTTTTAATTTGTGTGACAAATAATATTTTTGATAGGTATATCAATAAGCCATACATATTTAGGTTGTAATTGCATTTTTGATATTGTACAGTATATGAAAATCTTTCGAGGAAATAATGCATTGAAAACCAAATTTCAATAGTTCGGATTGGAAATTCTGTTGATGACGCTACACTGAATAGACTGAAAGCAGTCTTTGATCAAACTTTACCTACCTCTGTATAGGAATAACTAGTGAAACACCATTCAATACACCAGTGGGGCTAAAATAGTGAGGACAGGGGGAGGTACCTACCTAGAAGTATCTTAATTAATTCTATGGATTGTTTTCTAATCCTGTCTGTTCTATTTTTTATTTATTTTTTTGTCGTTATGTCTACTTTTATGTTCTACTTTTTTCTTGTCCGTGTGCTTCACTATCACTATACTTACTACATAGTATAAAACAAAGTGGCTTTCTCTGTCCCTATATCCCTTTGTACGCTTAATTTTTTAAAACTACGCAACGGATTTTGATGCGGTTTTTTTAATAGATAGAGTGATTCAAGAGGAAGGTTTATATGAATAATACATGCATAATATAGTCGTGCGAAGCCGGGACGGGTCGCTAGTTTCTAATAAAGGTCTATTTTATTCTTTCTTCATTAATTGCTTACTACTTATAATGAATATGGATTAATAATATTTAACAACCACTGTGGTTCGGTAGGATAACGGCCTGCGACGCAGAGAGTTGCGGTTTCGGTTCTCGCTATTGAACCAATATTTTATTTCAATAAATTAACATTCGTTGTGATCTGGGTATTTCGATGTATAAATGAGTTATTTATTTGTTAAGAGAATTTTATAAGAATTGTATCCAATTCTATACAAATCTATTATCTTTCTTTTACTTTTTTTTTGTATTCTATCTATAATATAAAAATGAATCGCAAAATGTGTTGGTAGCGCATAACTCAACAACGCCTGGACCAATTTGGCCAATTCTTTTTTTGTTGTGTTTGTTATTGTCAGGAGAAGCTTCTTATGTAAGAAAATATTAAGAAAATTGCGTAGAAAACTATTACGCGGGTGAAACCGCGGGGCGCAGCTAGTATTCTATAAATTCTATTGTATTCTATTTTTTACCCAACTACGGCGAAGCCAAAAGGAAGGGATATGTGTTGCATGTATATACAAAAGAAAAGTATATAATTTAAGAAGTTTATCCGTTGTCTAACTCCCATAAAACAAGTATAGTTACTTAGCTTTGGGCTAGATGGCGATGTGTGGAATGTTCTGCAATATTTATTTTTATTTTTTATAAGTTGTTGTCTAGATAAATATTTTTTACTAATTATCTCTATCACTCTAACCGCACCCTTTTTATAATCGTATAAAAGTGGCAACCGCAGCCTTCACACTGCCCATACCTTCACATCTAATCCGTTGCGAAAGTAGAAGTGTGTAATCGGATTTGTAACCGTTCCGAATTGGAGCAACGGTTTTCAAAGTGATTCGCACCGAGTCTACTCCGCTTTTATACCTACTTCGTAGTGAATTACTTTTAACCTATTTGAAAAACGGAGGTTACGGTTTGCAATTATAAAAATATATTTAGTGTAAAAAAATATATATCACTTCATACTCTCCGTTTGCCATTTTACGTGTTCGTTGACATTGTTACGGCAGGCGCTATACACAAAAAAAAAGTTTCTTAAAACTAGAAATTACAATTAAATTATAGGCGCAACAGAATAGTTTCTTGATAAAACCAATAAATTCTTAGTATTAGTAAAAATCTTTAAATGTACCTACCTTTTCTTAATTTAAAAGCTACCTACTCTTAAATTAAATAGTGCTTATTATTTTCAAGAAAATTTACTTAAAACAAGAAATTATTCTCTAGCGTCTATGGTAATAAAATAAATTAAATAATAAATTTATTTACCAAAAAAACCTTACAATAACTATTACATCACAGATCCACCACACAAGGCTAAGCCTGTCCTGTGGGGGAAGTATCCTCAACAACAGTATTTGGGTTTTTTATTTTGGTTTTTAACAGTATTTGGATTATTTCTGGCTTCAAAAAAATACGTGTGGCACTCGGGGACTGCCGCAGTAAAGCTATTGCATCGTGCGAGCTTCGTACAGTCGTACCATATACATACACGTTAAGAGAACGCTCAGCCGAGCTACATGGTAGGCGGAGTGGGGGTGGTGTTAGGTTTTATTTTCGTTACGGAATTTCTTGATTCGGTCGCCGCGCTCAAAGTCCGCGTTAAAAGCTATGCAATAGCTTAAAAACCTTTTATTCTTGTGTAGTACTGCTAGTTCCTCAGTATCGAGTCCACTAGCATCCCATCACAATAACCCTATAGTAGTTTTCTCCTGTGGTTTATCAATAGTTCTATCCAAACCGGAGGTTGTCCTTGGCTGCGTTTTATAGAGCAGAAAAAAAATCGCCCGTTTCGTGTCCCGTTGTTTTTGTAAGTGGTCTCTACGTATTGACTTCGGCTTCACGCAGGCTTTCCAAAAGGGAACTGAAAAGCCCAGTGATATAGGACACATAAATAATAATAAATATTACAGGACCTTCCACACGTCGCCATTTAGCCCCAAGCTACTAGGCTTGTGTTATGGGTGCTAGACAACAGATATACCAGACAATCAGACTTGCAGACATTCATACACACGCTGATAAACACATTACCCTCCTTTGCGACACGCAATCGGGTGTCGCAAAGGAGGGTAATGCCTACCTACCTATACCTACCTCACCAACTAATAAAGTACAGATAGCAGCAAAAATAGTTACCTAAATAATTAACAATTGGATCGATACGTCTGGCTCGGTTGACAATTGCCGTCATTTGACGCAAACATAGCACTATGAAGTCTGTGATGGGAGGTAGTCGTTAATGTCAGACGTGTAATTATCGAGGGAGGGTCAGCAAAAGTTTATATTAAAGTTTTGAAAATAATATACCTACTTACTTAGTCCCTAATTTTAGTAACACTAATCGAGCAACATGTGGTAGACATTTATAATATATTAATAAGACACAATTTTACATTTATATTAATACTAACTTCACACCGGATTTTTTATATATTCTTTTATACAAAATACGAGTCACTATTGTGATTCGTTTAAATTTGTATCATCATCATCATCATATCAGCCGCAGGACGTCCACTGCTGAACATAGGCCTCCCCCAAAGTCTTCCAGAGCGATCGGTCGCATGCTCTCTGCATCCAACGACTTCCCGCGACCTTAATTAAGTCGTCCGTCCATCTAGTCGGAGGCCGTCCCGCGCTGCGCTTTCCGGTACGTGGTCTCCAATCTAAGACTTTTCGGCCCCAAAAAAATTAAATTAAATTTGTATAAAAGAATAAAATGTAGAAAAAATAGTAGAATTTTTTTGTTGCTATTACACAAATTCATGATCCAATAACTTAATCAAACAAGCCACAATTCATCCCCAAAAGCCATCAAATGGCTACAAACTACCACTTTATCAAAGTGCAGCTTTCGTGTAGGTATGGAAAATTAAATTTCGTTTGCAACAAATATTATAAATATGAATGTTTGTATGTTCAGGTGTAATAATATTGCAGGAAATTCCACACATCGCTATCTAGCCCTAAGCTAAGTAACTAGACTTGTGATGTGAGATAGACAACGGATATACTACTTTTATACTTTTATTTTGTAAATATATATACTTTTAATACATAGAAACAACCAGAAGGCCAATTCTCGTAAATGACAGTGTTCAAATTACATTTCTATATCATTTCGATTGCATTTCGATTGCAAATAATATCCTCAAAGTATCTGTAATGGAAGTATTAATATTTAGTTTGACTCACTCTTGTTCCAGCGTTCAGCGAGGCAACATCTCGGAGAGCGACGTCGTATCTAACGTTTGTCGCCCTTATAGCGCGGTCGGAGTCCAATCCTGATGATGCGTCGTGTAGACGCGAAACACGTGTCGTGGTTTATGAATGGTGTCACTAATACTAATACTTACTTTTGCTTGTCCTCATTGCATGCCTCTTCAAGTGGGCGGGAGGGCGGTGCTCATTGCATTTTGTGTTTTGGCACTAGGCTCGGAACTAAAAACTAAATATTAATCATTGAGATAGATATGTACTGGAGTGGTCAACGCCGTATACTGCCTCATTCCGTCCATTTGTGATGATATCACACCAGTCGACTTAGTCGCGTGCTAGTTCGTAGAGGTTAAAGCGCTCGTGCATTTTTAATTAAAAATATACGGAAAAATTACAGAAAATGACTCACTGCGTACTTAGATACTGCACAAACAATACTAGAAAGATTTCTAGAGCGGAAGGAATAACCTACCACAGGTAAATAACTAGATATTATCGATTGAAAATTAAATACGAACATCATTTTTTTGCCGCCATGTTGTGACTTGTCCCGCGTCATTTATCAAAGAGTATAAACCTAGCAGAGGTGACTGTAGGTAACTTTCCTGTCCAATAGTGAAATTTGGCTTTTATTAACAATTTCTACGGTTGTGGTAATATTTGTGTGTAATGTTAAATATAATTTAGGTAGTACATAACGTTGTGTTTTTTAAGTTTTAAAAGATAGGTTTTTTATATTACTGAATTTGCCTTAGATAACTGATAGACGTGTGGCAAGCAAACAAACCGGTCAAGTGCGAGGCGGACTCGCGCACTGAGCGAGGGTTCCGTACACTTATATTAATAATTTGCAAAAAAAAATGTTAAGTACTCTTTTTTTGCAGTAGATTAGGTAGTAGGTATTGTAGGTATTACGGAACCCTAGTATAAGTATAGTAGAATATTGACCATTCGTCTAAACGGCAAAAACTTACGAAACTTATCTTATTTAAAAGGGCAATTAAGTAAATAAAAATATTTTATTATGAGTTTTTTTTATTATAATATTAAGTAGGTATACTCCCTTTTTTAAAGGATATCAGTTTCATTAATTTGAATCAATCAATCCATTTGAATCAATGTATCCTCATACCAAGTTTTATCAAAATAGGTCCAGTAGTTTCGAAGCCTATTAAATGCAAACAAACAATCAAATATTTCCTTTTACTCCCAACATACAAAAACATAAATGTTATCAACGTTACCTCTTAATAATATAAGTAGGTATAGATGTAAGTAGGTACCTATAAAAAACTGGTCAAGTGTAAGAAACACAGACAGACGGACAAATGAGTGATCACATAAGGGTTCCATTTTTCCTCTTGAAGTACGGAACCCTAAAAAACCTTAAATAATAGGTAATAATAGCTCAGTATTTAACATTTTAATTACTTTTGTGGTGTAACATAAAAAAACGCGAGTAAAACCGGAGGCGCGACACTAGTCAGTCAACAACCCAAGTCAATCGACGCGGACTATGCAGCAGCTCGACTCCGTCCAAGTACCAAACCGGAATGCAGGCGGCGCGCGAGCGCATCGACGACGCGGCAGCCGGCTGCAACGAGCGAGCAGTACCTATCCTGATACTACGGCGAATGCACGCGCATTTTTTCCTAAGAATTATAACGCGATCTATTGTTAACGTAAATTTTGAAAGTTTAGTTTATTATAAATACCTATAGTGTAAAGTGACTTTTATTTACAACGATAGGTTGCCTTATAAATTGGTGACCCCGAATCAAAGAACATTAGCGGAGAAAATTAGTGGAGATGATTCGTTCCCGTGATAATTCACCGTCGAGATTAGGGACGGGGCAGGCGCCCCCGCCACCGCCACGTGGAAGTTCCAGTGCTGATGCCATGGGACAAGTCGAAGTAAGGAACGCGCAGCATTCCAGTGCATCCAGTGGCGCAGCAGGGAACGAAGACGCCAGCGTGTGCAAAATCGCCGTGAAAGTACCCCCATTTTGGCCTAACGATCCCGTGCTGTGGTTCGCGATGATAGAAGGCCAATTCATTACCTCGGGAATAACGGCGGATTCTACTAAATTTTATCACATAATAGGTAACTTAGACCAGCAGTACGCTACTCATGTGAAAGATATTGTATGTGCGCCGCCGGCAGAAAATAAGTACCTCAAACTTAAAACGGAGCTTATAAAGCGTCTTTCAGCATCGCAGGAAATGAAGGTAAAACAATTTCTCGCTAACGAAGAATTAGGTGATAGAACGCCGTCACAATTCCTTCGAGATCTGCGTACTCAAGCTGGAAGTACCGTCAGTGATGATTTTTTAAAAACTGTCTGGGCTAGCCGACTACCACAGAACATAAGCACGTTGGTTGCGTCTCAACCGCAAATGGATCTCGACTCGGTAGCCGATTTAGCAGATAAGGTTTATGAAATCGCTAGACCTGGGCCAGTGGTAGCAAGCACAATTACGTTCCAGTTTGAAGGTATGGCAAAACAAATCGCAGAGTTAACCAAACAGATAGCTTCATTGAAAAGTCAATTGCATCAGTCACGTTCGAGAAGTAACAGTTGTTCGTATGAAGGTAGAGGAAAAAGGTTTAACAGAAGTCGCAGCCGTTCCAGATCCAGACCACAGGATCCCAATCTCTGTTGGTACCATAATAGATTCGGCAGCCGTGCAAGTAAATGTAACCCTCCGTGCAACTTCACTACAACGGAAAACTACACCGGCAGCCGGAAGTAGCGGCTAACAACGACTGCCTCAACCGACCAGGCCGCTTATTTGTGACGGATCGCGTAACAAAATTTTCTTTTCTCGTGGACACAGGTTCTGATTTATGCGTTTACCCTCGGAAAGCCTTAAAAGAAGCTCGTTCGAAGACAGAATATGAATTATTCGCAGCAAACGGCACCGTTATAGCAACGTATGGTTGGGTTCACCTGGAACTCAATATAGGACTACGTCGGGCTTATAGGTGGCGTTTTGTCGTCGCGGATGTTTCTGTACCAATTATTGGTGCTGATTTTCTTCGGTTTTATAATTTACTGGTTGATTTAAGGAATCATCGCTTAGTAGACAGCCTGACAACGCTCACTACCAACGCAAATCCCGCAGCAGAGGCCAAGGACATCGCTTCAATCAAGGCTGTATCCGGAGACACAATCTACCACCAACTACTTCGTGAGTACCCAGACATTACTCGCCCACCAGGAACGCAACGCGATGTAAAACACACTACGGTACACTACATTTGAACCACACCAGGTCCACCAGTTGCTACCAGCCCCAGACGTCTTCCACCTGACAAATATGTGATTGCCAGGACGGAATTCGAAGCTATGCTGGCAAACGGAACAGCTCGTAGGTCAGAGAGTCCCTGGTCATCACCGCTCCATCTCGCACCAAAGAAAGACAGTGGCTGGCGTCCGTGTGGCGACTACCGAGCACTCAACGCACGTACCATTCCCGACAAATATCCGATCCGACATGTACAAGACTTCTCACAATTATTAGCAGGCACCTCCATCTACTCAAAAATTGATCTGGTTAAAGCCTTCAATCAACTTCCCGTAAATCCAGACGATATAAGCAAAACCGCGATCACAACGCCTTTTGGGCTATTTGAATTTCCTTATATGACCTTCGGCTTGCGAAACGCGGCGCAAACATTTCAACGATTCATCGATGAAGTGCTTAAAGGGCTACCATTTGCATACGGATTCATCAATGATATTCTTTTATATTCAAATTCAGAGGAGCAGCACAAGCAGCATCTTCACCAGGTCTTTCAAAGAATGGCAGAATACGGTATAGTCATAAATACCGCTAAATGTGAGTTTGGCAAATCACATATAACCTTTCTTGGTCATGAAGTTTCTGCAGGTGGTATTCGACCGCTTCCTGATAAAGTCCAGGCGGTCCAGAACTTCCCCACGCCTAAAACTGTGAAAGAACTACGACGCTTTTTAGGTATGTACAATTTCTACCGCCCGTTTTGTACCAGGAGCGGCAAGAAAGCAAGCGCCACTCAACGTCGTTTTATGTGGCCCCAAAGTCAAGGGAACGCAGAGTATCACGCTAGATCCAGCTATGTTGGAAGCGTTCCAAAATTGCAAATCCAGTCTCGCGAAAGCAGCAATGCTTCTCATCCTGAAACAGACGCGGAAATTGCCATTTTTACGGATGCTTCGGACACATCAATCGGCGCAGTACTACAGCAACGATCTGGAGACAGCTGGCAGCCATTAGCATTTTATTCTCGGTGTTTGTCATCTGCACAAAAGAAGTATAGTCCCTATGACCGGGAATTATTGGCTATATATGACGCAATCAGATATTTCAGAAATATGGTGGAAGCCAGAGCATTTACTGTGTACACTGATCACAAGCCCCTCACGTTTGTTTTTTCTCAGAAGCGAGACAAATGCTCACCAAGACAATTTCGATACCTTGACTATATTGCACAATTCACAACTGATTTGCGCTATGTGAAAGGTACTGATAATGTGGTCGCAGATGCACTCTCACGAGTGGAGGCTATTTCCATACCTATCGACTTTAGAGACCTGGCAACTTCTCAAGATTCAGATTCGGAGCTGCAACATCTCTTACAGAAGGGAACAGCACTGGTTCTTAAGAAGATGAAGCATAATGACTCAGATGTTGACATTTACTGCGATGTTTCGACTCCTAAACCACGGCCATTTCTTACACCGAGCTACAGAAAAATGGTATTCGATTCACTGCATCGTTTGAGTCACCCTGGAGCAAAAACAACAGCAAAATTAGTCTCTCAGCGATATGTTTGGCCAGGAGTACAAAAAGATTGCCAGAAATGGGCCAAAGAATGCACAGATTGCCAAAAAAGCAAAGTTCATCGACATGTCCACTCTCCAACCTCCCAATTTCCCGTTTCTACCGTTCGTTTTTCTCATGTCCACATGGACATAGTAGGGCCATTACCTATATCTTGTGGTTTCAGATATTGCCTCACAGCCATCGACCGCTTCACACGTTGGCCTGAGGCGTATCCCATACCCGACATCACGGCGGAGACATGCGCCCGCACCTTCATAGCTGGCTGGGTGTCTCGCTTCGGTTGCCCTCACAAAATAACGACAGACAGGGGCAGACAATTTGAGTGTGAGCTTTTCCGCACTCTGACATCCACTCTCGGCACAGAACATCGTCCTACGACTGCCTACCATCCAGCTTGCAACGGGATGGTGGAGCGCCTGCACCGACAACTGAAGGCAGCCATTATGTGTCATCAGAACTCCAGCTGGACCGAAGTTCTCCCACTGGTCTTGCTTGGCATCCGCAGCGCAATTAAAGAGGACATCAAAACTTCCGCGGCCGAGCTAGTCTACGGAGAACCATTACGACTTCCCGGAGAGTTCTTCTCATCGTCCAGAGCAAAAGACTTAGATGTCACCAACTTTGTGTCAAGGCTACGTCTTCACATAGCCAAGCTGACTCCGGAACCGGCAAGTAGACACACACAAAAGACATTCTACATACCAAAAGATCTCATGACAGCGGAGTACGTGTTTCTCAGGCAAGACGCGGCACGACGATCACTAGAAGCCCCTTATACTGGACCTTACAAAGTACTTCATCGAGGTCCCAAGACATTTAAACTGGCTATTAAAGATCGAGAAGCTACAGTTACAATAGACCGCTTAAAACCAGCATATCTAACAAAAGACGACATCACGACTACGACACCTACAGTAAAAGATGTTCAGAAACGTCCAGAACCGCCACCCGATCCAAGTAAAGATGTCCAGCAAACCCCACCGACGAGGACAACTAGATCAGGTCGAATAGTTCACTTTCCATCATACTATCGATCTCAGTAACCATCGGTCTCAGGGAGGGTGTTATGTGGTGTAACATAAAAAAACGCGAGTAAAACCGGAGGCGCGACACTAGTCAGTCAACAACCCAAGTCAATCGACGCGGACTATGCAGCAGCTCGACTCCGTCCAAGTACCAAACCGGAATGCAGGCGGCGCGCGAGCGCATCGACGACGCGGCAGCCGGCTGCAACGAGCGAGCAGTACCTATCCTGATACTACGGCGAATGCACGCGCATTTTTTCCTAAGAATTATAACGCGATCTATTGTTAACGTAAATTTTGAAAGTTTAGTTTATTATAAATACCTATAGTGTAAAGTGACTTTTATTTACAACGATAGGTTGCCTTACTTTTATTCCTTAAACTAGCTCCAGTGCCAAACAATGAATTTTTGTAGGTACAAAAGGTAGTGTCACTTCTGCGAAGTAACTGATGGTTTGGTCAGTTCAAGGCGCGTTCCGTCCGCGCATGCTCCCGCCATTATAAAATGGGACGCGGTTAATGTTCTAACTAGCCCATCTATACGTAGTACTATAGATCGATGATATTAATACTTCCATTACAGATATTATGGAGTTCCGAAAAATAACGCCGGATTCAATCAACTATCCTCAAAGTAGCTCAAAATACCCTCAAACTTAGCTTTTTATAAAAAACTACTGTAAAAAACTGACTTCAAGGCTTCAAGGGTATCTTTTGCAATCGAAATGCAATCGGAATGATATTGAAATGTAATATAAATAATGTTATTTACGAGAATTGGCCTTCAGTCTACAGACAAGTATCACTTCACTATCATCACTACATAGTATAAAACAAAGTCGCTTTCTCTGTCCCTATAATATCCCTATGTATGCTTAAATCTTAAAAACTACGCAACGGGTTTTGATGCGGTTTTTTTAAATAGATAGAATGATTCAAGAGGAAGGTTTATATGTATAATACATGCATAATATAGCCGTGCGAAGCCGGAGCGGGTCGCTAGTCTAAGCATAAATACTTGTCTGAGGCGGGAATCGAACCCGCAATTCTGTGTTTGGCAGTCCAGCATGGTGACCATTGTGCCAACTGGGTCGTCACGTGTAGGTAAGTGCGTATATTATTATGTATTATTATAAACAAAAAATACAGTTTATAGATGAACACTGTCCAGTGCCCACTCAAATTAAACAAGAAGCTCTTGTACTCTATTTAAAATAATATTTCACTTTTAGTAACTTTTTAATTAACAGGAGCTCAACACAATTAATTCATTAAAAAAAACTCCTAATTATAGTAAAAAATAGCGGTGGCGCCATATAGATGTAAGTGGAATAATCTGTATAAAAAGGCCATTTCTCGTAAATAATATGGTTTCAATTACATTTCAATATCATTCCGATTGCATTTCGATTGCAAAAGATACCCTTAAAGTCAGTTTATTTTTTACAAAAAGCGAACTTTGAGGGTATTTTGAGCTACTTTGAGGGTATTATTTGTGATCGAAATGATATTGAAATGTAATTTGAACAATGTTAATTACGAGGATTGGCCTTCTGATTGCAATAAAACTTAGTAAGTAGATACCAGAAATCCCAGACTACTTTTTACACCGATATTCCCACTAATTTGCGACTGGTGAGAGTGAAACCGCGAGCTGTAGGTAGTATTAAATAAATAAATAAATAAATAAATATTTCAGGACATATTACACATCGCCATCCAGCCCCAAGCTAAGCAACTTAATGCTTGTGTTATGGGTGCCAGATAACGGATAAACTACTTATATACTTTTTTTTTTTTGTAAATATATATTATACATATAGGAAACACCCAGAACCAGAAACAAGAATTTATGGTCAGCATAAATACTTGTTCCCGGCGGGAATCGAACCCGCAACCTTCTGCGCCGCAGTCGGGTGTTCGCCCGACGCGCCACAGAGGTCGTCAATTAGTATTCGTAATATTTTAAAAACTGATTTAATAATTTATGACAATCCCGAAGTTCCATGAGCAAAACGCGTTCACTCAATTCCGTGAAATCCAGTGACAGCTGTTGACCCATATCTTGTTAACATTTTGTTAGGGGTCCGTTTCGCAATGTAATAAACGGTAATTGGTTCATTGTTTGAAAGCGAAATTAGGGAGCAGTTAATGTTTTTGCGCTTATGAGTTTGCTTTTTTTCGTAAGTTGGCTATTTTTTTAATGAGTTCGCTTAGTAATTGCCTCTTTATTCTTGAAACAAATTGTCTATTATATTTTTTGGACATTTTTGTAGACTTGAAAATCTAGGTATCTGTAGGTACTTAGCGATCTAAGTACCTACAGATACCTAGATTTACCTAATTCCATAATTTTTTTATCAAATTAATTGTATTTTACAACAAAGCTATTTATTATTTTCGAACTATTATTGGTAAAACATTAACCAAGTTAAAGCTTGTTTTCTACTTTACTTAGAAATACGTTTTTTTTTATATTTCTTTTCAACTTTCTAAAATACTTTTCTCGTAGACTATTTGTAAAAAAACATAATACCTAATTGAGTATAACAAATGAGAAAATTTTACATAGCGATCTCTAAATTCGTTTTTCTATTTTTAATAATTTTAAAAAACATTTATTGAGGTACTTAGCTAAAAGATGAACATTTTTTTTATGCAAAAAAAATAGTTTTTATTTAGTTCCTGGCAATTATGTTTGGCCCAACTTTAACCAAAGGTAACCTAACCTAGCTCCACTAATGTTTAGTATTACACAAAGTTCTTGGCATAAAAGCCTTAACTTCTAAGAACTGTAGAAAGTCCCTGCTCAAGTTAAGTAATACCTTCTGATTTAACTTCCCGTAGTCTCGTAGCACTACGCCTAATTACATCGTAGCCGTCGTAGACGTTAGCTACGAGGCTACGAACTTCTAAGCATTTGATAGGCAGAGGTCGATGAATTTTGTTTTCTCAGAAAAAAATAAGGCAAAGTGAGAAATTACAAAAAAAATAAACCTATTAAAAGCTTAGACATAATATATAAGATAGCAGTTTAGTACTTTGGAAATTCAAATACGTTTTAGAGATTTCGATATTACATTGTTGCATCACTAGAACAATTATTATTAAGACACCATAATATTATTATTAAAAAAATGTACTTATCTCTAAAAATTTCACCACGAAGAGATCAAAAAATATTTCCAGAAATCAAAAGTCGAGATGCAAGCTCACTCTTACCCAAAATTAAAAAACTACTGAACAAATTGCATTTAAACTTCGTATAAGTAGGTATATAGATTGAGTCCTGAATTAAAACATAGACTACTTATCATACAAATATTTTCCTGTAATCAGGGTTTTGCCTTTAAAACAGCGGGGCGTAATTATTAGTCTTTAACATAAAATCAGCCACAAATAAGTTTTGTTATGTATATATTATAAATAAGTTATGTATAATACATGCATAATATTGCCGTGCGAAGCCGGGGCGAGTCGCTAGTCTATTATAAAAAAAATCCACCTAGTCTGAGACCGTCCCGCGCTGAGTCCCCGCTACCTACGTTGTTCCCAATTTAAGAATGTCCTGCCCGGCCGTCGGTTCAACGCGCCCCACCATTCAGCTTACTAATCCTAACTTTCGAATAGATTACGTAAATTAAATTGAATTTGTTCATAAATTACAAGAGAACTAAACATAAAAGTTAACACCACAGCAATGATTGCACAAGTTTTTGCAAACTAACCGCTCTGCGGACGCGGTCACGGCACTGTTAGAGGCAAAATGAGAAAAGTTGACCCCTGATGAGGTTAATATTCTAATCTTTCACGCCATTCTCGACCTTATATTTGTATCGAATAAATGTCAAATTCGATTGGCAATGTGACAGGAAATTGAAAATTTCGGGGTGATATTGAAATTTCATTTTAATAATCACGGTTGGTACCTTTATTGGTAATGTTTTGTGGAGTACCCTGCCTATCGATATTGTTTGGTATAAGCGGTTATACCTGCCATATTATGTCAAGTAAGTTTCAACAATTCAACTGAATTTGAACCTTAATAATATGCAATATTTATTAAATAATATCGCTGAGATCCAGTAGTTATAAGTAGGAATTAAATAAATACATATTACAGGACATTCCACACATCGACATCTAGTCCCAAGCTAGTTATTTAGACTTGTGTTATGGGTGCTAATCAATGGATACTAACTTTTACACCTCTAACACCTAGAAACAACCAGACCACAGACAAATATCTAAGCATAAATACTTGTTTGAGACGGGAATCGAACCCGCAACCCTGTGTTTGGCAGTCCGGCATGGTACCATTGTGCCAACTCGGTCGTATTTATCACTACATAGTATAAAATAAAGTCGCTTTTTCTGTCCCTATTTCCCTATGTACCTATGCTTAAATCTTTAAATCCACGCAACGGATTTTGATGCGGTTTTTTTAATAGATAGAGTGATTCAAGAAGAAGGTTTATATGTATAATACATGCATAATATAGCCGAGCGAAGCCGGGACGGGTCGCTAGTTACTTATAAAACATAGTGTTACAACAGAAAGCCAATTACAGGATCTCACTGGTAGAAAATAATGTAAATTCAATATTTATACATGAGCGGTACAAACTAGAACTTAAAAAAAAATTAACTGTACCTACAACACGCAAGAAAATTGCAGACCCACCGTAGAGCTCCAAAATTGCTATTAGAATGTTTTCAACTTAAGCAAAACTTTAAGCTCCTGCTTGAGTCGAACTACAAAGTTTAAATTTATTGGACAAACATAATTATATCATCATCATCATCATCATGTCAGCCCATACACGTCCACTGCTGGACATAGGCCTCCCCCATACGACTTAATTATATAAAACATTATAACTTCAGTATTTCACATTCGAATCACCATTTTCGTTATTTTAACACGGCATTCCGAGTGAGTACGAATTTTACCATCATTTAGTACTGGATAATGTTGTTACGTGCGAATTTGGTATGTTCCGGATCAGCTGTTCGGGTTCGACAGCTCTGACAGTGACAAGCAGATACAACATCCAAGTTGGCAACATGAGAGCGAAGATTTCGTTCAAAAATCAATGAACGGAGGTTGCGTTCCGTTTCACGGACTGCGAGACGCGTCGACGCGACCGAGGTCCCGGCTGTATGTGAGATGGCGCTTTCATCCATTGGCGGGAACAAATTTTTCCGGTTTTGAGGGGTCGTGCTTTCTTCGGCGGTCGTGAAGTGAGGTGAAGAAGCGCAGGCGCATAATAGTTTATTTTAAATTTATTTATGTATGTGTAGGTAGTGGACATTTTATATATTTATAATAGTTTAAATTGGTTTAGTCTTTCCTTAATAGAGTTGTTGTGTATTGGTTAGTTTGGACCTGGTATTGTAATTTGGTTTTGTAACAATTTAATAATTATTGTAATGTTTTAAAATTGTATTTTAGTTTGGTAATGCTATTGTGATATACTGTTGACATTGTATTTTATTTTTATTTTTGGACTTAATATTATTTGATTTGTGATATTTTATTTTAAGATGACTGTTTTTTGGACATTGTTTTAATTTTTTTTCTTTTTTTTTTTTTTTGTGAAATGGATATCCAGGCTAAGACCACGTGTCCTCATTGCCCCAATTCTTCGCGTCTCTTCTCCCAGCACGGTCTCAGGGTGCATATTGGTCGTATGCATAAGGAGGTTTCGTCTTCGTCTGGGTCCCAGGGGGCGGCGCTTGGTGGGGGAGGGGGGGCAGGTGCTCAGGGATATCTCCAGCATTGCTGCCTGGAAGACTTGGGTTTCCTGAGGAAGAGTGTGCCTGTGTTGCGACACATTCCCAAGGCGGCGCGAAACTCGGCGGCGGGTCGTCTAGGTACTTTGCTGGATAAGTGTGTGGAGTCCAACAGTGCTGAAGATTGGTGCACCTTGCTCACTTTCTCGTACCGGGCCTTTAAAATTCCTTCCAAAGTGGGTGGGGGTAATCTAACCCAAAAAGTTAAGGAAAATATATTATCGCTGGACACTTCCTTTCCGGCTGAGGCGTGCTTGGGTGAAGCTCGATCTGTCAGTCACTCTGTGTCGAAGATTGTGGAGTCAAAGGTGTACGAAGGTGATCTGGCTGGGGCGGTTCGGTTGCTTGTTTCGGACGACACATTTGCGGAGGCCAGTCCCGAGACTCTTGCTTCCCTACGATGTAAGCACCCCTCTCCATCCCGTTCGTTGCGGTTCCCGGACGCTCCTGATGGTTTGGTCCCACCCTTGGTGGTAAAAAGCGAGCAGGTGGCCCAGGCTTTGGCTTCTTTTCGGGCTGGGTCCGCGGCTGGTTTGGATGGGATAAGGCCTTCTCATCTTAAGGAATTGGTGTCGGGTTCCGCTGGTGATAGTGGTCCCCGGTTTCTAGAGAGTCTAACCAATTTCATGAATTTTATTTTGAGTGGCCGAGTTAATGTGGAGATTTGCCCATTCTTGTATGGGGCGTCCTTGTGTGCCCTTAGGAAAAAGGATGGTGGTTTGCGTCCTATTGCGGTGGGCAGCACTTTTAGAAGACTGGCGGCAAAATTAGCTTGTACGTCGGTGAGAGAGGGAATGGCGGTATATTTGCAGCCTCACCAGTTAGGGTTTGGTACTCGGTTGGGCTGCGAAGCGGCTATTCACGCTACGCGGGCTTTTGCAGTTGACGCGGATAATGCTAAAAAAGTTTTAATTAAGCTGGACATACAGAATGCCTTTAACTCGGTAGAGAGAGATGTGTTGCTTATGGAAGTTCAGGAAAACATCCCCTCCCTGTATCCGTTCCTGTTTCAAATGTATAGGGCTGCCTCCCACCTCTATTATGATGGTAATAATCTGATTTCTTCTTAGGTTGGGGCGCAGCAGGGGGACCCTTTGGGGCCACTTGTTTTTAGTCTTTGTCTCCAAAAAATTATCGAAAATCTGGGGTCTCCTTTGAACATTTGGTACCTCGATGACGGTACTCTTGGCGGTACCCCGGAACAGGTTCGGGATGACTTGCTTGTTTTGATTCCTCGTCTTGCGGAGATGGGGCTAAGGGTGAACTCCTCCAAATGTGAATTTTTCTCTTGTGGTCCGGAGGCGCGGGATTCTTTTGCTCTATTTAATTCTCTGCTTCCCGGGCTTAAGAATTTAACATCGGAGTCATTTTGTCTCTTGGGCTCTCCTATTCTCCAAGATGCTGTCCCTGCAGCTATCGAGCAGCGTACATCTCTTCTCCGGGGGGCTGTGGCTCGGTTGAGGGATCTGTCGGGTCACGTGGCTTTAATTCTTCTTCGAATGTGTTTTGCTGCCCCGAGGGTGATGTATTTGTTGCGTACTGCTCCCACTTGGTTGCATCCTGAAAGGGTGGCGACTTTTGATGCGGTGTTGAGGGCGTCTGTCGAAGAGATCCTGAACATAAGGCTCGATGAGGAGCAATGGGTTCAGGCATCATTGCCGATTAGGCTCGGGGGCTTGGGAGTGAGGCGTGTTGCGGATGTGGGTCTGCCAGCCTTTCTCGGGTCGGCGCATGGGGTGAGGGCCTTGGTCACTGATATTATGTCTCCTAATGGTGGTCAGGTCGTCATTCCTTTTGTGTCCGATGCTTGTGAGGCATGGAGGGTCCGGAATCCGGAAGCAGGGGCTCCAAGTTCCCCGGAGTTTCAGCGCTCGTGGGATGAGATCGGGGCGAAAAGGATTCACGACCGTATGTTGAAGTCTTCGGTGGCGGTCGATTTGGCCAGACTCAGGGGGGTGTCCAGGTCTGAGGCGGGCGCCTGGCTGCATGCCTTGCCCTCTCCCCATTTGGGTACTCTCCTGGATGATGATTCTTTGCGGGTGGCCGTGTCTCTCCGGTTGGGGTGTGACGTCGGCGAGCCTCACGCGTGTGTTTGTGGGGCGTTAGTGGAGGCTAATGGTCATCACGCGCTGAGTTGTGGCCGGTGTGTGGGTCGCTTTCCGCGTCATTTTGCCCTGAATGACACAATTCGGAGGGCTTTAATCTCGGCTGGCATCCCTTGCATGCTCGAGCCGCCGGGTCTGTCCCGAACTGATGGGAAGAGACCGGACGGACTAACTCTGGTACCGTGGGAGAGGGGCAGGTGCTTGGTGTGGGACGCCACTTGTGTCAACACGTTTGCGGCGAGTCACCTGGCTCGCACTTCTAGGGTGGCTTCTGCGGCCGCTGAGGCAGCTGCGGCGTCCAAACACATTAAGTACGCTCCTCTCCAAAGTAGGTATTTGTTTGTCCCTGTGGCTGTGGAGACGTCTGGAGCGTGGGGTAGTGAGGCCATTGGGTTTATCCGGGAGATCGGGCGTCGGCTTAGGGCGCGGGGGCTGGATCATCGCTCCGGGGCATTCCTGGCTCAAAGATTAGCTATTGCCATCCAGCGGGGGAACGCAGCTTGTATTCTCGCATCTTTTGTGCCGGGAGTGTCGCGGGGCGGGTTATTTGATTAGATATAAGTTATTTATTTGTAATTTTTTTAATTTTAGGATGTTTTTTTTATTTTATTTTTTTATTTTTTTTTTGTATCGATTTAAGTATTTGTTTATTTTTTTAATGATTGTGAATTTAATTGATCTTGTAAGATTTTAGCCTGATTAATGATTAAATATGAAAGGCCATTGGACAGAACAGATACTTATACATAAAATAACGCGATGCACAGTGATCCTTACCTATCGATAGAGGGCATTACGTTGAACAAAAAATGCTTTCACACGAAACATCTAAAGCGTCTCGGAAACGGCGTATTTGAAACATTATAATAATTTAAATTTTAGAACTATACGGTGGGACTGCTATTCTGTTGCAGACAGTAAATTATCTATTATTACTATCTATTGTTGATGTTGATGGTAGGTGACGATGCTTTCATAACCAAAGGAAACAACATTAATTAGCAGACTTTATTTTTTCCAAACGAAAATTCACGGCCGGGATTCGAACCCATTGAATCCCTTCGGAACGAAAGTCGAAGCCAACACCGCGACTAAGCTGACAAAGAGGGGTTGTAGAAGCCTCCATCTTTACGCAAACAAGACCGATCTAAACAGGTCTAGTTGCAAGAAATCCTGTTTAAAAATACCAAGTACGTTCTGGACAAGCCTACTCCAACCTCAGGCAAAAAGGACCCATTAAAAGAAGTCTAATTGCAGAAAAAATCCCGTATATACTTATATACGGGATTTTTTCCGCATAAGTAGCTACAGATCTGTTCACTCACGAAGGCGCGCCCCTCCAGGGTAAATTTTCTCGGTGTGCATTAATACGAGTGTCGCACGTGCTAACAAGATGTCTTAATGTGTGTGTGAAGACTATCAGTAGAGACAGCATACAACAGAGCTAGAATTATGTACAGATTATGTTTACAACAACATTCATAAGGTGTGGAAGGGCGCGCCTTCGTGAGTGAACAGATCTGTACCTAAGTAAGTATATGTTTTAAACTATATTTATTATATACATAAACACATTAGTAAAACACTTACAAAGACGAGTTAGATCCAGGATTTAGCGATGACGTATAGCAGTAGGAAAGTTTCCTGATAAAATATATCACTGTTTAGAACATTCTCAGTGGTGGTTTTGTTTGTACAATGTTACCAGTATTTATCTGCTGGACGAAGTTTCATCCAAGTTTTGTTTAGTTAACAACTTGTTATACAAGGATAGATTGAATTTGATTGTGTTAAGACGGTTAAATGCCGCGTAGGTATTTATATAAACAAAAATAAATAGCTTTTCCCCCCTTTACATTATCCGATTTCGTTGTTTTTTTTTCTGTAAGTCTTACTACGATACTTCGTCTTACCTTAATTTGAAAGGGTACCGGGTCAACAAAAAAAAACACGGGTATGGTCATGGCATTTATAAGTGTTATGAAACAAAAATATTTGCTTTAAATATAAATATTGCAGGACATGCCACACATTGCCATGTAGCCCCAAGCTAAGTAACTAGACTTGTGTTATGGGTGCTAGACAACAGATATACTACATAAATACTTTTTTTTTTGTAAATATATACTTGTAATACATAGAAACAACCAGACCACAGACAAATATCTAAGCATAAATACTTGTCTGAGGCGGGAATCGAACCCGCAACCCTGTGTTTGGCAGTCCGGCATGGTGACCATTGTGCCAACTGGGTCGTCAAAAGCTTTAGTGTCATTATCCAGGGAGAAAACAGTCGACTACGTTTATATGGAGAGAGCCCCCGGTACCCTTTCTTCTTAATGATAAGAACCTATAATCTCTACTCATGTGCCATAATTTGTCCATTTCTAATATCTTCAAAAATATTTGTGATTTTGAGTTTTTGAGCATGATCACAAAAAACCATGAGTTTCTTGTGCTTTTTTCTAATGGGTGGGCGCTTTCCAAAGGCACACAGCCTTGATTTTTAAGACGTTTAAATGTGATTTCATGTGAATAACAAATTATTATTTTTTATCGACGACCCAGTTGGCACAATCGCCACCATGTCGGACTGCCAAACACAGGGTTGCGGGTTCGATTCCCGCCTCAGACAACTATTTATGCTTAGATATTTTAACCGTGGTCGTTTCTATGTATTATAAGTATATATTATTTACAAAAGAAAAGTATATAAGTAGTTTATCCATTGTCTATCACCCATAAAACAAGTCTAGTTACTTAGCTTGGGGCTAGATGGCGAGGTGTGGAAAGTCCTGCAACATATAATTTTTTATATGCGTGTAAAAGCACAGGACGCTAGTCATCAAACACACTTTCCACTTAAGTGAATTGCTATTGGTTTTCTCAATAAATAAAATACAAGAATCAAATTATTATAAGGTAAGGTAAAGTATATTTAGGTAATCAGTTTTCCTTATTTATTATATAACTGTATCAAAACCAACAATTGGTTATGAAACTCGAAATTAAGCAACTTATGGACCCTCGAGGTTACTGTTTGATATGAACTGGGGTCAAACCAAACAACATAAGGTCAATTCCCCACCGCAATAACTTTGAGAATAACTTGATTCATACACACGCACTCTTTCACGTACGTTTAGAATGCGTGAAGACATAATACTTATTAATGATAACAATTTTAATATCATAAGTTAAGGGTTGTTATGTTTGACCGACGAAAAAAAGGGAGGAGGTTCTCAATTCGACGCATAAATGTATTTTTTTTTATGTATTGTGTGTATGATTGAGATGATTATTTTTTTGTTATTAACTACTGACCTGTCCTGGCTTCTGGCTGTAGAACGTAACCGCCTACATTTTTATTACATTTCAGTCAATTAATAAAAAACTTTAGGTAATTAATTAGGTATACATTGTCACTAGCTGTCCCGGCAAACGTTGTTTTGCCATATTATACAATAAAAAAAAGATTAAAAAAAAAATAAACAGATATTTCTTCGATTCTCAGACCTAACAAACACACGAAAATTTCATACAAATCGATTTAGCCATTTTTTAATTTAAGTTCATTACCAATCTCCATCAGATTGGTAATTAACACCGAGACATAGGAGGGAATAAACTTACCTCATTAATCATTCTAAAACCGTGAAAATCTGTTCAGTAGTTTTTGAGTTTATCGCGTTTAGACAGACAGACAGACGAGAAGTGGAGACTTTGTTTTATAATAAGTAAAGATACATGTAGAAGTATAGAAAACAGATATAAGATAGAGGTTTCTTTTTATTTCATCACAATTTGTATTTTATTTTAAAAATCGAACTCTATTACTAACATAAATTTAAAACGAAGGTATTTTTATAAAAAAATGAAAAGGTTTTTCTTAATTATTAATCAAGAGAGTTCAGTCTTGGCGATAAACTACAATACTTATCTTACTGATTCAGGCTAAAGTTTGTTATCCATACACGCGTGAAAAAACGTTTGTGTAAACATTGTTATTTGAAGATACCTACCTACGTTTAGAACAAACTTCCAGTTATATCATCTTGAAACAGAGAGGGTGAAATGAGAAAAGTTATTGTACAACAGTGCAGTCGTGATGACTTGTAACTGAAGTGTCATAGTTCTCAACATTTCAACGCATCTTACCCCATAAATTATTTGCTGTTAAAAATCGACCAAAAATAATTAATTTCCGAGTGAGTCATGTTTTAAATAAAATTTGATTTAGTTACAAAAACAACAACAGTATTTTAATAGAATATGACTTCAACACACAATGAATGATAAATATATACAGGTGGCATGAAAAATAGAGGTCCACCGATTTTAAAATAGCTATTATTAGAATATTTTCAAGTTAAAGGACTTACGTAAACTTCTTTAAAATCTTTCTGTCTCAAAAATTCTTTATCTAAAATAATACAAATTTCAAAATTCTTCCTTGAGCAACAACAGTGAAGAGTTTTGTTGCCTGATTGTGCATAAATTAAAAATTGACAATGTTAAACCTAACGTGGTATAAAGTGCGGTTGGTTTTTTCAAGATGCATTTAGCGAGATGGGTTTGCTACGTTTGGTGTAATGAGTAGGTTCCTACACGTTTTCGTTAGTTTGCATTTAGCCAATGAGGGTAACATCCTACATATTATCACAAACAGATACTTAGTAGGGAAACTAAGGTCACGTTTTGAGAAACTCAGACTTAAGGCTTGAACTTCATTTGTTCTTCGTCGAAAGAGTGAACGTTAAATATTTCTAGGTTTTGAAATAAATTCTAAAACTTTGAAGGTAACGAGAGAAACAAATATGATCCAGAGTTTTGACGAGTTTTATTCTAAGTTCAACTTTTTGTTTGAGGTTGTATTGGCTTTTATTAAAACCGGCGACTTAAATTTAAAGTTCTATTATTCGAATATTCTTATTGTTTTGCCTAGGTTTCAGACGTAGACTTAGTACTTACTAAAATTCTAATTGTTAGTGAATTTTATTCTTGAATTAAGTCTGTCGTAGAAAAAACTTTAATAAACCAATTAAAATTCCAAAAGAATTTATAAATTAATGCAAATTTATGGAAACAAATGTTGCCAGGGTCAATAATTGAACTACTCCAGACAAACTATAAAACCTCTATTAAACTAATTATTACCACAAAACTAACTGAAAACCTCAAATTTGAACCTCTAGAAGGCTCCATTTCGAAATTTTCACCATTTATTTCGAACTAACTTCGTGATTATCATAATTTGGAACCACATAACCCGACCGTCGAAGTCAAAACAAACACGTAAGTTGTGCATATTGTTACCAATGAAATTGGACCGACAATTCCCTTGTGCCCGTTGAATAGTACATTTCCACGGATGATTAATAACTAGATATTAATCAAAGCATTATTCCGACCGGGCGGTGCTCTATTCTCTAACATTAGAATTTGATTTCACTGCGCTAAAATGTGTTTTAGATGCTTTTCTATTTTACAAGCTTTTATATAGCTTCACCTGTCCAGATGTTTGTCATCAAATCTTGCCAATTAAATTCAATCCGCTTCCTTTTATCTTTCTGTGTAGAATTTCAGCATGTTGTTTTTTTTTGTTTTTTTATTTTATTTATGTTAATGTTTAGCCGGGTCGACTACTATTCATAGTATAAGTATATTGACGGCCCAGTTGGCACAATGGTCACCATGCCGGATTGCCAAACACAGGGTTGCGGGTTCGATTCCCGCCTCAGACAAGTATTTATGCTTAGATATTTGTCTGTGGTCTGGTTGTTTCTATGTATTATAAGTTTATATTTACAAAAGAAAAGTATATAAGTAGTATATCCGTTGTCTAGCACCCATAACACAAGTGTAGTTACTTAGCTTGGGGCTAGATGGCGATGTGTGGAATGTCCTGCAATATATATTATTTATATATTTATCCTGATTTTCTCACAGGTTTGGATCTCAATTACCTAACGATAGACTTTTGCTAGCGATTTCGTCCGAATAGAGACCTCATACCTCGACTTTCATTTTGAAAGTCGTGGGGTAGAGCCTAGAACGCCGGTCATCAATAGATTTTTCTTACAAAAAAATTTGCTCTAATTAAGATTGCTGTTACGATAAAGGAACACATCATAATGAAATCTGCAGCTTAGTTGGCTCCGGTCGTATTGTCGAGTTTTTTTCCAATTGACACGGTGGACTAAGCTGAGAGGTATAGAAGCTACCAAGCCTACTCCATCTAATTTCAGACACTACAGGGTCTTGCATAACATGGATTAAAACTGCTAGCGCTGTGTAAATTATCTATATAAGATGTAAAGACCAATTATGTTGATATTGCGAGTATGGTAATTTAACAGATTGCATTAATGCGGTGAAAGATTTTACTCGTCTTAGCACTCAAGACAATAGATTAAAATGCACTATTACTACTTAGCACTTTAATGTGTTGTCTTGGTATGCTAAAATCGTAGTACGCAAATACTTTTAAATATGTGACGTGTGACGACCCAGTTGGCACAATGGTTACCATGCCGGACTGCCAAACACAGGGTTGCGGGTTCGATTCCCGCCACAGACAAGTATTTATGCTTAGATATTTGTCTGTGGTCTGGTTGTTTCTATGTATTATATGCCGTAAATGGCGGGTGATTTATTTTTTAATTTTTGTAACCTGATTCTTTTGTTTTTTATGATTAGTTTTTAAGAAGGCTATTGTTTTATATAAGTATATATTTACAAAAGAAAAGTATATAAGTAGTATATCCGTTGTCTAGCACCCATAACACAAGTCTAGTTACTTAGCTTGGGGCTAGATGGCGATGTGTGGAATGTCCTGCAATATTTATTTATTTATTTTAATATACTTTTGACAAAATTATTTGAACATTTGAAATCATACAATTTGCATGGGATCACATAAAAGCATCTTAATAACCAAGTTAGTATGTTTGCCTTCGGAACGCTAACCAATGAGAGGAAGGCACAAGAAATTCATGGGGTTTTTTGTGATCATGCTCACAAAAGTCAAGAATTACAAATATTGTTTGAAGGTATATTTGAAATGGAGCAATTAAAATCATGACCATGGGTTATTTTAAAGTATGAAGAAGTATCGTTGCTTTACCGCACAGTTTATGGTTTCCAATGATAATCGACAAAATATGTCGATAGATAAAGTAGGACAAAAGTTTTGTGCCATTTATGTAACTTCGCTAAAAATATATAGAACACTCCGGACTAATTAACCTTTCAAACAAAAGAAATTAAATCAAAATCAGTTTAACCTGTTGGGAGCTACGATGCAACAGACAGACAGACACACACACAGATACGTCAAACTTATAACACCCCGTCGTTTTTGCGTCGGGGGTACGATATCACCTAAATGTCTAGTCTATAAATGCCTATAAATGTTTAGTCGTCATTTGTTGATCGCGCGATAAGCACGTACCTGTCGAAATGTCGTCATTTGTTGATCGCGCGATAAGCACGTACCTGTCGAAACGTTTAAAAAAATTTACATATACCCGCAATGTCGACTAAATGTGATAACTGTAAAAAATCTTTAACCAAGTCTATGGTAAGAGTGGAGTGTAGCAAGTGTGAGCGTGTTGTTCACCTGACCAACAAATGCACAGGACTAAGCAATAAGCAAATGGCTGCGCTCAAGGCGGCACCCAGCCTGGAATGGATTTGCCTCCAATGTCAGGCTGAATCTCCTCGCCGGGGCTCTTCGATCTTATTACCGGATCTTGATGATGAAGAAGATGAAGATGATACTGTCCAAATAAACTCAAAGAAGTTGCTGAGCAACATATCAAAGGAGGTAGAAAAGGCACTGAAAAAAGAAATGAAGGAGCTCCACGAATCTCTGCAATTCAACAACGCCAAGCTGGATGAAGTGGTCGAGTGTATTGATGAATTCAAGAAAACCATCAAGTCCCTAGAACGAAAAAACATAGAGCTCACTAACAAAAATTCCAACCTGGAGACTAGAGTAGGAGCGATGGAGCAACGTCTACAGGAGTTGGAGCAAGAGAAGCTAAGCTCGGTCATAGAAATAGCTAATGTCCGAGTTGACTCTAATGAAGAGATGAAGCAAGTAGTTGAGAACGTAGCGGTCAAACTGGATCAGCCTAAAGAGGGTATTAAAAGTGCGCGTCAAATACACGGGAGAGGCACACAAACCCCTAAAATACTGGTCGAGTTGAGAGACGAGGATACGCAGGATAAGTGGACGACTGCAGCTAGATCGAGCAAAGTTACAGTATCAGACGTACATCCAAAGGTAGCGAACGATCACACCACGGTCCTGATAAGGGAAGCTATAACAAAACACAACAGGCAACTCTTTTGGAAAGCTAAGCAAGAACTGAAAATCAACTTAAACTTCAAATACGTATGGTTTAGGAGAGGTTACGTAAGAGCTCGGAAAGACGACAACGATAAACCCTATATTATTAGAAATGACAACGACCTTCAGTCTATTATTGTTAACAATAAGTCCTGAATAAAATATAGAACCTAGTTAGGTTTTGTTCACAAAGTTTTATAGATCTCTTTCATACCTGTAATATGATTTGTAATACTTTTCCTAATACTTTTTCATTAGATGATGTTAACGAAATAAGTGGCTGCGTAAACTTAAATGATTTCCTTACTCAAATACCTAACTCGCATATAAATCTACTTTGTTTGCATACTAATATAAGATCCACTATTAAAAATTTCGCAGCACTTGAACAATGTGTATTAACATCTAAAACACGCATCGACGTAGTTGTGTTGACTGAAGTTAATATTTCCGATAATATCAGTTGTTTGTATCACATACAGGGTTACCAAATGTTCACTGCCCTTAGGAAAAAAAGAAAAGGCGGTGGAATCATTATGTATGTGCATAATAGTCATAAATGTAATACAAATAACATACCCACCCGTTACTTTGAAAACATTGTATGTAATATTACAACTCAGTCAGGCTCCACGGCTAATCTCTGTTCGATATATCGTCCACCTAGCTATAACAAACACTTGTTTATTGATGAATTACGTACTACACTTAACCAACTAACCAGCAACACTGATTTGTACTTATTGGGTGACGTCAACATCGACTTAAAGCTGGATAACCCTGTGAAACATAAATATAACGACACCTTGCATGAATTGGGCCTTCTGTGTGGGATCACGGATCACACTAGAATTGAATCATCAAAGGGTAAACTTAGTAAAACATGTATCGATCACATTTTCGCACGATCCCATACACAAGACCTTTTCACCGCGGCAATCGGAACCACACTGGCTGACCATCGAGCGGTGTGCCTTGCATGTACGGGTGATGCACTCATACAGGGTGTTCCCAAACGGAGTGTACGCCTAGACAATAATAAAGTTTGTAATTTACTAAATGATATTGACTGGGAGGAAGCACGAAACATGCAATGTCCAATTCATATTAATAATTTCATACAGAATAAGTTTAGCGAAATTTACAGCAAATCAAAATATAATATTAAATTAAAAAACCCAAAACGACAACAGAATTACTGGGTTAATACTCGTGTTAATGAGGCATGTTTACATAGAGATAAACTTTTTAATAAATGGATAAAAGACCCGCAAAATCTCAACGTTAAACGTGAGTACAATAAAGCAAGAAACTTTTCAAATAAATTAATCCAAAAAACTAAAAACCAAAATTTAAAATCAGAAATAATGCTTAACAAAAATAATCCTAAACACCTTTGGCACATATTAAATAAAATAACTGGTAAAATTAAACAGTCGTTGGATGAAATTATTATGACAGCTTTTGACAAACAGGGACTTAATGGCAAACAAATTGCGGATAATTTTAGTGGTACCTTTCAAAATAGTGTGCGAGCCATAACTCCTGTGTGTCCATTACCCCTGTTAAATAAAGCTACTTACACAAATCCTCAAAATGTTTCTATGCGTTTTAGGCCTGCGACCACAAAAGATGTAGATACCATCATAAATGCTATCAATAGTAAAAAGGCACCAGGTGTTGATGGAATTAGAGCGATAGATATAAAGAGAATTAGTAAAAACATAAGTAGTGTAATAGCTAATTTAATAAATTCAAGTATTATGACCAATAAATATCCTAAAACGTTAAAAATGGGCATAGTTAGGCCAATCCATAAGAAAGGTAGCAGACTAGTTTATGAAAACTACAGACCAATAACTATATTGCCGGTTATTGATAAGATAGTAGAAAAATATATTAGTAGGGAAATACATGAGTTTTATAAAAAAAACAATTTCTTAGTAGAAAGTCAGTATGGATTTCAACCACATAAAAGCACCACGCAATTACTTTCTGCATTTACTGATTCGATATATAAGCATCTGGATGAAAAGAAACATATCATGATAGTATTTATTGACTACAGTAAAGCATTCGATATGCTCAAACATAATATATTATTAGAAAATCTTGAAAACAGTGGTATAAGAGGTAACTTACTAGGATGGTGTTCGGATTATCTGAAGGATAGGCAGTACGTAGTGAGGGTTCAGGAGGCTGATAGTGATCCAATTTCTGTTACTGAGGGAACCGCCCAAGGTTCAGTGTTGGGTCCACTCCACTATCTTACGTACGTCAATAGCATGTCTAACATAATTGAAAAATGTGAAATTTACCAGTTTGCTGACGACACTTGTTTGATAGCAGCTGCTAATACTGTTGACGAGGCTCTAGCTATTTTACAAGATGACTTCAACATGTTAGTAAAGTGGTCTCATGACGTAGGACTCGTGTTAAATGCTTCCAAAACAAAAATGATGTACGTCAGTACTAGCCAAAACAGAAATTTTAATTTTGAGCCTAAATTAGTAGCACACAATCACAAATGCCTACATGCGAATCTCAATAATGCAGAACCGATTTCATGTGATTGTGATTATATAGAAGTTGTGGAGAAGCAGACTTACTTAGGGTTAGTTATTGATAACCGCCTAAATTGGAAAGAACACATTAATCATGTATGCAATAAACTTAGAAGCCTACTTGCCAAGTTCTCATTAATCTATAATATAAAAATCAATTGCTGTTCGTTAGTCTGGCTAAAACTCGAGAACGGCTGGACCGATTTGGCCAATTCTTTTTTTGTTGTGTTTGTCGTAGTCCAGGGAAGGTTTAAACGGTGAGTACTTACGCGGGTGAAACCGCGGGGCGCAGCTATAAAGTATAAAATCCCATATTCTATATTACTATTACTATATAAATCGATGGTTGAGTCTATTATAGAGTATGGTTTATCTAGTTACGGGAGAACATATAAAACTCACTTAGATAGGGTATATTCACTTCAAGTTAGATTACTAAAACAAGTGGTACCGAAAAAGATTAAAATGAAATTCCAGAATGATTACCACCTTCTATTTAATTTTTGTAAAGTCCTACCAGTTCATGTCAAAGTGAAACAACGTTTGCTTACGGAACAGTTTTTTAACGAAAATTTGTTTACTAAACGTTCTTTTAGTGCCGTTACAGTTAAAACCCGAAACATGATTAACCCTGAATTAGTTCTACCTTCTAACTATAATAACATGTACGGGAAAAGAAAGCTGGCATATATCGTTCCACATCTCATTAATCAATTACCAACTACCCTAAAGAACTCACTAACTGAGAAAAATATCAAAACTAAAATAAAGCATTTTTTTATAGATATATTTTTGTAATTTAACTACATAAAAATAATATAATTTACATCACTTATATAATACTTATATATACCTAAAATTACAACACTTAATTATTATACATTATAGACCCCCTATACTTACCTCAATGTCAAAATTCATAACAGTAACTTCCTACCTATCTACACTTATCTATTGTTAATAAAAAAAATACATACAACCGAATTGAGAACCTCCTCATTTATCTTTTTTTTTTTTTTTTTGAAGTCGGTTAAAAACAAAAAAAAAACTATCTTGCTTACTTACTCATCTATGCCATAACACCCTGTACATTGTTCGCAAACTTGTTTATCACACTTGATACCTACATCGCGCTCATAGCGTTTGCAACATTCTCGAGTCGATGCATCAATGGGTACAATTATTGTTGTAGGTGTGGGTAATTTCTAGGTGATCGTAGACGCGACGGGCAGAGGTAGCCGTGGAATGTTTTTATTGCGACTGAGATGCAAGATAAGTTCGTTGCGGAGATAGATAGGGACGGGGGGTCTTTTTGATATACCTTAGATTTATGAATTTATTGAATCTGTTATGTTATTGTTCTTTTTTATTTTTGTAGTGGATTAATTTTTTAACTTCTTTGTTTACCAACGACTCACTGGTGCACGGACAAACTCGAAAGAGTTTTTGTTGCACCTTAATTTTGTACTAGATTAAGTTTTTTATATTGGAATAAAATAAATAAATAAATAAATAAATGTAATTATATTTTAACAAATATAAATTCTAATAAATTTTTTAGCTAAAAATAATCCGATCCTCATTAAAAATAAGTAAAAAAAATACATACCTTTTTGAAGTATCTCATTTCCAACAAAAAGTAGGTACATATAATCATACTCAGTTTATTAATAAGATGTTATTATAGGTATGTCCGAACAACCATGAAAAAATAAATAATACACAGTCAAGTTGACAATCTTCTATTTTGAAGACGGTTAAAAATGTATGAAACTGCAAAGTCCTACTAAGACTCCACTGTTCGTCTGTTTGTCACCAGGCTGTATCTCAGGAACCGTGATAGCTGGACGTGTGAAATTTTCACAGATGATGTATTTCTGTTGTCGCTATAACAACAAATACTAAAATAGTACATTGCGATGCAAGTGTGGAAAATTGATCTTTGCATAGAGGCGGTTTAACACGCGCGAGCGGTACGCGAGGGCGTTTAAAAAGCCGAGATACAAAGATCAATCCACACGTGTATCGTATGACGTTTTTTTATCACAGTTGCGCATAAAAAAAAGACTTGTTAAAATAATAAAAAGTTTTTAAGAATTTTAGGTTATGATACTATTTTTTGTTAATTACACTCCAGAAAGGCTAGGCAAAAGACTTTTAACCTTTACAGCCTCGTTTGACATACCATATTTTTTTAGGGTTTTTTCCATTTGTTTTTGCGTCGGGGGTTGAAAACAGAATATAATGGTAAAGAAAAATATATTTATGAACTTAAAGAAAAAAATTTAAAACTCTTTATTGGTACCTTTTTTTCTATACATCAAAACAGTATAACCCAGATTAATTAAGAATGTTTCATCTACCTAACATGTAATTAACTTGTAAGCTTTCTCGTCATATTTGTTATTTTTAATGTTTTGTGTTGTAACGGAACAACCTTCTTCCGTTGGGTTATAAAATTAAAATTCTCAAAAATATTATAAAACCTTTTTGAAGATTCTGATCTTTTTAGAAAACAATTAGTATTTTAAAATAAAAAGGTATTCTTGACAGCATTGGAACATTGTCAGAGAAAAGTCAGGTGATAAAAAATTAGAAAAGAACCAGAGAAATGTTATAAACTAGAAATGTTCAAGATATGTATGGTTGAATGAGCACTTAACATGGATTTACATGTGCTAGGATAATGCATCATTCGACTTATGGATAGTTTGAGGTAGGTGGTACTTTAGTACTTTCCTACTGAGTATTTTGCATAATATCTTTCTTTTCACAGATTAAAAAAATTATATAAGTCGGTTTATAGTTCTGTTATAAAATCGTATTCCTGTTCAGTTAATTGTTCTGTATGACTATTACATTATGTAGTGGATTGCTATTGTAGTAGCTTGTCTTTTAGATTAGAGCTTGTGGATTTTGAGATCATAGATAGAATGGTAGCATTTATAGTTGTAGGCATTACCTAGTCATTGACAGCCGGTATGTGGGAACGATATTATCTCCAAGTAGGCGATATAACTTTACAGGAGACACGTCTATTATCGTCCGGATATAATGTTATAATTTACAATATGGAATATGTGTTAGTTCCATAACTAGTTTGCCCTGTGTTAGGGATGTTATGATGAAATGCTCACACTGTTTTTCTTTACAGGCCAAATGGCAATGATGGTCTACCTGCCTACAAATGCGAAGCAGATTTTAAATATATACACATGTGCAAGTGAACCAAGCTTGTGAACCAACACTTATGAACCAGGCTTGTATATTGTAAAACTTGGGGAACGTCAGGTATAAGCAGATCCTAATTATATAAACATGTACAAGTGAACCAAACTTGTAAACCAAGACTTATGAACCAGGCTTGTGTATTGTAAACTTGGGGAACGTCAGGTATAAGCAGGTCCTAATTATATAAACATGTACAAGTGAACCAGACTAGTAATCCAAGACTTATGAACCAGGCTTGTATATTGGAAACTTGGAGAACGTCAGGTTTCCAACGCCGCGATGAGAGAGAAAGGTGTTAACCAGTGTCTAGCAATCATAATATTATTATATTATAAAATTATTATGTGACTTATATTAAATTGTCTATATCTTGACTTATCACTATCATTATCATTACAAAGTATAAAACAAAGTTGCTTTCTCTGTTCCTATGCCCCTATGTCTCTAAGTATGCTTAAATATTTAAAACTTCGCAGCGGATTTTGATACGGTTTCTCTTAATAGATAGAGTGATTCAAGAGGAAGGTTTATATGTATAATACATACATCATATTAACCTTCCGTCCGTCCGTCCGTCCATACCCGTCTTCACTTACGAATTTTCAATTTTCTAATTATTTTCTTAAAATCATAGGAAATCTACATACACGATATTTACCCGCCTTCGCTTATGAATTGTTTTGGTTTTAGATTATTTTAAATTATTTTACTAGGAATCTCGAGTCACTAGGACCTGGTTACTACACTTCATATCTAGGGTTTATTTCCACTAGACGTCACGTGCCACATATTTAACTACAATTCCCATATTAAAATATAAAATTTTCTATATTAAAATAATAAAAATAATAAAATAAAATAAAAATATATTAAAATAAAATGCTAAATTTGTATATTTAAATAGTAATAAATTGAATTAAATTAGATAAGTTTATTTACGTTAAAAATAGGAGGGGGGGGTTCTTTACAATTGCTGCCCCGTGACCAGGATTTGACTTTTCGTTTATATTGGGGTCATGATCACCAGGATAGGAGTTTCTACGTTTAGGTCATTTTATTTGTTATTGGTTATTTACCTTTTGGAAAAAAAAAAAAAAAACAATTCTTTTTTATTTGGTCTTTGGCAATTTATTAGGAATTTATTTTAAACGGTTCACTTTGCATTAGGTCTACTTTGCATTTGGACTAAACAAAAATAACTTTTTTTTTATTTGGTCTTTTACAAAATAAGGGATTTCTTTTAATTGGTTCACTTCGCATTAGGTCTACTTCGCATTTGGACAAAAAAAATAATTTTTTTTTGGTCTTGTACAATATTAGGGATTTATTTTAAACGGTTTACTGCACATTGGGTCTACTTCGCATTTGGTTCACTTCGCATTAGGTCTACTTCGCATTTGGACTAACTTCGCATTTGGTCTAAAATTACAAAAGGTTTCTTGCGAACATGGTCTACTTTACATTTGGTTCACTTTACAAATAGTCCACATCTCAAATCTTAATTCGACATTTTGCAAATTCGATTTAATGGTGTTAAGAGCTTGGTCTTTTAGACGATTTTGACTCACCTTATTAAATAACTACTTACAACTAACTATAAAAGCTAAATTTTATAGTAAGGTACTTTCGTAAACTCTAATAACTTATAGAAAAAAAATTAAATTTTAATTATTTTAAAATTTTAATAACTTTGAAAGGTTCTATAGCTTTGAAAAAATTATAACTTTGAAAAAAAAAATTAAATAACTAATATATAATAACCTTTGAAAATGTTTAGCCACTTTGAAAAAAAAAATTAAACATGTTAATAAAATTTAATTACATTGAAAATATTTAACTATCCAATTTTAATAAAAATATAACTGGTAGGTATATTCTATGGACTTTTGAAATATTCTTCAAAATTATTTAGGTTATTTTGGGGGGTTGTAGTTCAGCGCTTCAAATCAAATGACTTGAAGCCAATTGCTACCGTGCTACGGATGAGTGATCGAGATTCTTCAAAATTTTATTTTGCTTGTGTCCGGAACATTTAATTTTCGAAATTTAAATAATAATTCAAAACTTATTGTGGTCATTCGGAGGAAGGGTAAAAATGTTATTTTTAATTATTTTTGATTATTCGTAGGTCCTCAGCTAGATCGGTGGTTGGTAAGGTCAGACCTTTTGCAGAAATTATTAAACCAAAGGTTACTATGTCTGATAATGGAACTCAATCTGTTAGTAGGTTATGGGAAGATTTATTTATGGGAATCATTATGGGTTATGGGAAGGCAGTTAAATATTAAACCGATTCTAATCTTAAAGATTAACGACTGATAGAAATCCTAGGCCAAATACAGTAGAGAGAGTAAATAGGGAGTTAAAGGAGCCTGAGAAAAATGAATATAAAATTTAATGGGAGTTATAGTGTCACGATCCACATGTTTCGTTAAAGACAACTAATTAATCAATGCATATACTTGCATATAATAATATCTTGAAATTCTTTATTTTAAACTTTGAAACTTACTACAAATTAAATCGATGTTTTTAATATCATTTGAAAACTATCAAATGCTTTTATTATTATCAAGTTTTCGATTCATAATTTATTTAACTGATCTTTTTACGCTCAAAAGGGTGTATAGGTTTTATTAATTATTGGCTTATGCCTGTGACCTTGTTCGAGTTCAACTTTTGTATGCTTAATAAAAAGATTTCTGTTGAGATGAGGAAATCTGAGGGATGTTTGTGGAGGGTTTATAGTACTCCTTTATATTTTTACATCTCCGGTAGTGAGATTTGTGTTGAATTCTAGGTTCTATGATCTGATCTGAAAAATGAATATAAAATTTAATGGGAGTTATAGTGTCACGATCCACATGTTTCGTTAAAGACAACTAATTAATCAATGCATATACTTGCATATAATAATATCTTGAAATTCTTTATTTTAAACTTTGAAACTTACTACAAATTAAATCGATGTTTTTAATATCATTTGAAAACTATCAAATGCTTTTATTATTATCAAGTTTTCGATTCATAATTTATTTAACTGATCTTTTTACGCTCAAAAGGGTGTATAGGTTTTATTAATTATTGGCTTATGCCTGTGACCTTGTTCGAGTTCAACTTTTGTATGCTTAATAAAAAGATTTCTGTTGAGATGAGGAAATCTGAGGGATGTTTGTGGAGGGTTTATAGTACTCCTTTATATTTTTACATCTCCGGTAGTGAGATTTGTGTTGAATTCTAGGTTCTATGATCTGGGTCTGTAGTACCTTCTGCTCTATCCAAGTGACAACGGAGAAAGCATCGACAGAGATCATGGCACGATAGTTGTCGAACCTGATATTCAATACGATAAACTTTATACTTATTTACTTTGAGTATTAATAATCTTTCATGGATTGACTTTGGAGATCTGAATTTTGATAGACTTCATGATTTAGTTTCTAAACGGTTTATTTATTTGAGTACAAAATTACAAAACATTTAGTTAACAAATACAAGAATATATAAATGAGAAATTGTGCAAATACAACTAAAAAAAAAAACACTGAAACAAAACATTGTCTTACATCTAGTTTCTAAACTAGTTTTACGGTATATTGTGATTTCTGTTGAGATGAGGAAATCTGAGGGACATGTTTGTGGAGGATTTATAGTACACCTTTATATTTTTATATCTCCGGTAGTGAGATTTGTGTTGAATTCTAGATTCTATGATCTGGGTCTGTAGTACCTTCTGCTCTATCCAAGTGACAACGGAGAAAGCATCGACAGAGATCATGACACGATAGTTGTCGAATCTGATATTCAATACGATAAACTTTATACTTATTTACTTTGAATATTAATAATCTTTCATGAATTGACCTTGGAGATCTGAATTTTGATAGACTTCATGATTTAGATTCTATACTAGTTTTACGTTCACTTGGTCACGGCGGCATCACGCGTTAATGGTTGGAGCAATTTCGCGAATTCTTTTTTTGTTGTGTTTGTTTTTGTCAGAAGAAGATTCTTATAAAAGAAACAAATTAGAAAGTTGCGCAGAAAATTATCACGGCGAAGCTGGTTATTAATAGGAAGTAGTTTGAATTATTTTACGTTGTTTAAAGACTCACTACTGTCGTAAGTTCCGGGGGGCGAGTGATACAAAACGCCGAAGTCATTCTCAGGTTTCTTTCAAAAACTCATTACTATCGTAAGTTCCGGGGGGCGCGTGATACAAATCGCTGAAGTCATTCTCAGGTTTCTTCATAATGAATTATAATAGTAGGTCACTATAGTGGTAATAATAGAGATATACTGAATTTAAATTTTAGAACTTTTCAATGAAGTTAATTTTGGGAAAAATTACTTTGGCTTAGAATCTTAATCGCCGTCATAATTTTTGGGGGGCGATTGTAACGGAACATCCTTTATCCATTAGGTTATAAAATTAAAATTATCAGGGCGCAGCTAGTTATTAATAAAAAGTAGTTTGAATTATTTTACGTTGTTTAAAGATTCACTACTGTCGTAAGTTCCGGGGGGCGAGTGATACAAATCGCAGAAGTCATTCTCAGGTTTCTTTATAATGAATTATAATAGTAGGACACTATAGTAGTAATAATAGAGATATACTGAATTTAAATTTTAGAACTTTTCAATGAAGTTAATTTTGGAAAAATTACTTTGGCTTAGAGTCTTAATCGCCGTCATAATTTTTGGGGGGCGATTGTAACGGAACAACCTTCTTCCGTTGGGTTATAAAATTAAAATTCTCAAAAATATTATAAAACCTTTTTGAAGATTCTGATCTTTTTAGAAAACAATTAGTATTTTAAAATAAAAAGGTATTCTTGACAGCATTGGAACATTGTCAGAGAAAAGTCAGGTGATAAAAAATTAGAAAAGAACCAGAGAAATGTTATAAACTAGAAATGTTCAAGATATGTATGGTTGAATGAGCACTTAACATGGATTTACATGTGCTAGGATAATGCATCATTCGACTTATGGATAGTTTGAGGTAGGTGGTACTTTAGTACTTTCCTACTGAGTATTTTGCATAATATCTTTCTTTTCACAGATTAAAAAAATTATATAAGTCGGTTTATAGTTCTGTTATAAAATCGTATTCCTGTTCAGTTAATTGTTCTGTATGACTATTACATTATGTAGTGGATTGCTATTGTAGTAGCTTGTCTTTTAGATTAGAGCTTGTGGATTTTGAGATCATAGATAGAATGGTAGCATTTATAGTTGTAGGCATTACCTAGTCATTGACAGCCGGTATGTGGGAACGATATTATCTCCAAGTAGGCGATATAACTTTACAGGAGACACGTCTATTGTCGTCCGGATATAATGTTATAATTTACAATATGGAATATGTGTTAGTTCCATAACTAGTTTGCCCTGTGTTAGGGATGTTATGATGAAATGCTCACACTGTTTTTCTTTACAGGCCAAATGGCAATGATGGTCTACCTGCCTACAAATGCGAAGCAGATTTTAAATATATACACATGTGCAAGTGAACCAAGCTTGTGAACCAACACTTATGAACCAGGCTTGTATATTGTAAAACTTGGGGAACGTCAGGTATAAGCAGATCCTAATTATATAAACATGTACAAGTGAACCAAACTTGTAAACCAAGACTTATGAACCAGGCTTGTGTATTGTAAACTTGGGGAACGTCAGGTATAAGCAGGTCCTAATTATATAAACATGTACAAGTGAACCAGACTAGTAATCCAAGACTTATGAACCAGGCTTGTATATTGGAAACTTGGAGAACGTCAGGTTTCCAACGCCGCGATGAGAGAGAAAGGTGTTAACCAGTGTCTAGCAATCATAATATTATTATATTATAAAATTATTATGTGACTTATATTAAATTGTCTATATCTTGACTTATCACTATCATTATCATTACAAAGTATAAAACAAAGTTGCTTTCTCTGTTCCTATGCCCCTATGTCTCTAAGTATGCTTAAATATTTAAAACTTCGCAGCGGATTTCGATACGGTTTCTCTTAATAGATAGAGTGATTCAAGAGGAAGGTTTATATGTATAATACATACATCATATTAACCTTCCGTCCGTCCGTCCGTCCATACCCGTCTTCACTTACGAATTTTCAATTTTCTAATTATTTTCTTAAAATCATAGGAAATCTACATACACGATATTTACCCGCCTTCGCTTATGAATTGTTTTGGTTTTAGATTATTTTAAATTATTTTACTAGGAATCTCGAGTCACTAGGACCTGGTTACTACACTTCATATCTAGGGTTTATTTCCACTAGACGTCACGTGCCACATATTTAACTACAACTCTCCATATTAAAATAATAAATGCTTTTCTATAAAAATAATAAATAAATACTAAATTATATATTTTAAATAACTAATAAATCGAAATAATTTAGGTAGTTTATTTAGATCTAAAAATGGGCAGGGGGGGGTTCTTTACAGTGTGTTGTACAAATAAAGTGTTTATCTATCTATCTATCTAATTAGCAGTAAGATACGTATTTAACTTATCGGGATAACATTATATTTTTTTAGCACTAGTTGGATATTTTTTTAATCGCACGCGTGTACGTTGCATTATGAGTCTAAAAGCGGTTTAATAAGATCCACTTTATGAGCAACTGTGATCAAAATAATATAATGCTACGGAACCCTTCGTGCGTGAGTCTGACTCGCACTTAATTTGTATCACGTCGCGCAGTGGTAAGGAATCACTTAATTTAATATCTATAGAGAATAGACTGCTTAGTGAATTTAATTCCCATAACGCTGGCATCGAAACGAGGCGAGGAAAGCCTATCGAATTTGTTCCACGGCTAAAATGTATTTGCTTAAGTCATTTTTGGCTGGCGTACGTCCCTATTATTAATTTTCAAAATATGATATCAATTAATATTTTGGAAAGGAGTGTTTATTTTAATTAATCAATGGGTTTTAATGAGAGACGAATATTTCATCGCAACTTTGGAATATGATTTATTTTTAACCGACCTTAAATAATATGGAGGGTGTTCTTTTAGAATTTTGACATTTGGTGTAAGATACAATTCAAAAAAATTGTCGTTTTAAGATAGAGTTTTCGGCAACCTAAAAATATTTTTATGTTATTATGAACAATATTAAACGTGTTAAATAAATGTTGTTTTCTATAATTCAATAAAGCAGACAATTCAAAAACTCCGTCCCGTTTTGAAATAGATCATTATGCACACAAACGATAGTTGACAATACTGTGCCAATTTAACTTTTTTTTTACTTGACCACTATCACACCCGCGTAATGGTAGGTGACAATGCGGCCTAAGATGTAGCACGCTTTCCTCCCCCAAATTGTACACGTCAAGAAAGATAGAAGCAGGCAACTAATTCCACCCCCTTGCTTCCCAACTCAAATTAAATTCGGCAGACTATTATCAACTATCGATAACATAAAGACATTTTAATGTAGTTTCAAACAATAATAAACGTGTTAGCAATGTTGTTTTCTATAATTTTCAGTAAGTATTATTAAGATAGGGTCACATGTTAAGGTACGGTAAAACGCGTCCCATATTTGGGGCAGCCCTAAGGTTCGCGCGCTTGGAATACAAATTGCGACATTACAGGGCCGGACTACGGTAAACGATTGTAATTATTCGGTTAAAGATATTTTAAAAGATAAAAGGATAATCTTAGTAGCAAATTATTGGGTAAAATAAAATTAGAGTTGGTAGATATAGCTTACTTAACTAGAAGGGAAACTTTTTAAGTGTTCGTTTATTTCTAAAAAAGAAATTCTTTTTTTTCTACATCTATTCCGACGAGCTCATGTAGTAGGTACTGTGCATTTATACATACTATACAGGCATTGCTCTTTGCACATGCCTTTATTTAGATCATTTAAATGTAAGTAATTTTTTTCATCTTATAAATGTTGTACAATATAAAAATAATCGCCGTGCATTAGTCTCACAAAACTCGAAAACAGCTTGACATATTGTTGTGAAACTAAATAACTTATTGAAATCCAATGTGATTTCATTAAAATTATTTCAAGTAGGTAAATAAAGAAATTGTGACAATTTTTTTTTACCTATATTTATTTTTTGCCTATTCCGTTCCACCGCATGTCCTTATATCCCTTTGTATGCTTAAATCTTTAAAACTACGCAACGGATTTTGATGGGGTTTTTTTAATAAATAGAGTGATTTAAGGGGAAGGTTCAATGAATAATACATGCATAATATAGCCGTGCGAAGCCGGGGCGGGTTGCTAGTATAGTATAAAATAAAGTCACTTTTCGCCGTCCCTATATCCCTATGTCTCTTTGTATGCTTAGATCTTTAAAACTACGCAACGGATTTTGATGCGGTTTTTAGTAGATAGAGTGATTCAAGAGGAAGGTTTAAATGTATAATACATGCATAATATAGCCGTGCGAAGCCGGAGCGGGTCGCTAGTATCTTATATAACGCAAAAATAATACTTGATGGATTTGAAACCTAAATTCTTTCTAAATCCGTCCCTGTACATCGCTGCCCAAGTCACGCATGTATGTAATATGACCCTAATAAATATCACTTGGTACACATATTTCTACTTACTGCAATATTTATATTTATATATAAATAAAATATCATTTCTTATGCGCATAGACACCTCCCAGGTTTATACCTTGGACATAAAAATGGGAGTTATATTGACTAATACTTCATAGGTCTCAAGGTGGGAGGACAAACATATTTTTACTGCGAGTAATTTCGGCATGTTAGGTATAATTTTGTTCGGAAGAAATCAGGACAGTGTTTTTGTGTTTTGGTAGGTAGGTACTATGTGAAATTGGATTAGGTATTTCAGTTGGTATCAGTCTTGATATTGTAGGAGCTCTACGCCTATATTAACCCACATATGAGCTCAAACACGCGGTGAAAATGTCATTGGATGTGATCATATTTGGATCATACCAATGATTTTGTGATGAAATTTTGTTCCGGGGCATACCTATTGCAACAAAATGGTATTGATGTCAATCGCTTAAGGTGAAAGGGTGCTCTCTTCATACAAACGTAGTCGACTGTTTCCTCCCTAGATAATGAGACTAAACCAAATATTTTTGTTGCATAAAACTTATAACTGCCCTATGTTTTGTATATTTTTGTTTTTAAAATTTATTTTCTATGATGATTAGAAAATGAAAAACCAAGACATAAGGGCATAGTCATGGCAGTTATAGGTTTTATGGCACAAAAATATTTGTGGTAGTGTCATTATCCAGGGAGGAAACAGTCGACTACGTTTGTATGGAGAGAGCGTCTCTCTTGTAGTAATAATACTAGCAAGCCTTTGACGGCTACTTCTATGCACCATAACAAACTACTTTTGTTCTACGACTTTTGAAAATTCCAAAAAAAATATGAAAATTTTGAGGTTATGTAAATTCCAAAAACAGCTGATTTTTTAAAACGAAGATCATTCAGACTAAGAGCAGTAGATAAAACTTAAAAACAAAGTAAAATTTTAAGGTTAATGACCTCTTCGTGTATGAAACAGCTTATTTACAAACCTAACCTCAAAATTTAAAAAAAATCGATTTTCATAAAGTCCTAGAACAAAAGTTGTTTGTTTAGGTGCGCAGAAGTAGCCCTCAACGGCTTGCTGATATAATTAGCAATAACCCTGTATACGCGAAAATTGAGAACCTCTTATTGTCGGTGAAATGTTAAATTACAATTATTATTTCATACTCGGTCATTTTGATTAAAAAAAAAATATTTTCGCGGACAAGTAGGTATCAATCAATTCTATAAAATTTTATTTCAATACTCAAAGCATTTTATACGTGTAACATATTGATAATTTACTATTAATAACATGTCCCACCCTTCAAAAGGGCCAGGTTGGCTAAATCGTTTTTTACTGCGATCGTTAGAACCCTTGAAAAAAAAAAGTAAAAGCTTATACAATTTCCGCTTATCACAGTACCCTTATGGGATGATTACCATAAAAACCAGATTTTCGAAAGGTATAAAGTGTTAAGGGGTAGAGATTAAATATGTATTGCATTAAAGTGTGCATCAAGTATTTGCGATGGGAAAATATTTTTTTTTTTAATTCTAGTACATTAAAAAAGAACACTTGCAAAAATCAATGGACGAATGTATCGTCTTAAATAGGTCATAATCTGTAACAGATGAAAAAGGATGTATGGAAAAAGGATGTAAAGAAAGAAGAAATATTAAATAGTAATCGATCCCGTGGGAATATCAAAATAAAAAGTAGCCTTTAGCCTTCCTCGATAAATGGACTATCTAACACAAAAATATTTTTTCAATTCAAACCAGAAGTCCTGAGATTAGCGCGTTCAAACAAACAAACTCTTTAGCTTTATAATATTATAGTATGGATATAACCAAATATTATATTATATTGGCGTCGGAGATATTTTTTGTTAAAGTATTTTTTAAGTAGTTTTTTATTTTTGTTTTTACAAAAAAAAAATACTTTAATATTGTACAACCAGTAGATATAGTTTCGTCCAGATGGGCTTTAAAATACTAACATACCTCTACAATACTCTACATCATCTCTACATTACATACTGACAGAGGAAAGCAAATTTTTGGCACTCTACTACTTGTAATAATATTTTAAGTCTATGGTAGGGGAATGGTCGTTAGATGTATTCATTCTATGTGCAGTTTCCATAGATGTATTCATTCTATGTGCAGTTTCCAGGGTAAATCTCACAGACAATATTCCCGCTTCCATATCCAAACACTAGAATCAGTCTGCATTGCTAATAAAGCACGTGATTCACCTGATTCACTTACCCAGTCATAATAGAGATAGGAATTGATAGATATTACACAGTGAATCCAATTTAGTCTCATCCGAGGGAATGCTATCGCAGATTGAAAATTTAATCGAATGCCAATTATGCGTCTTTACGGTGTTAGTGCGCCATGCCTATGGATTATCGATTTTGAAAGATAGTTTGTGATGGCAGATGTGCCTCTATTCTTCAACTCGTAGATGCTGTTTTTTCGCAACTAAGTATCTCTTTAGTTGGATCTTTTTTGCGTGACGTCAAAGTCAAAGACAAATAAAAAATTGGAATTATACAGTTTGTATGGGATCAAACGTCTTAAAAACCAAGTTAGGATGTGTGCTTTCAGACGCGCACACCAACGATGGAGTAGGCTTACCTAGCACCTACTACCCTCTCAGCTTAGTAGACAGTGTCCAGAAGAAAATCTTGTTAATACTTCTGGAGCCAACTATATAAGCGGCGGGTTGCACATACATTTATTTTCTAAAAAATGATGAGAGTGAATGTTTATGATGCGCGCGCAGCACCGTCACACGGAAAATTCACATGTTGAAGCTGTCCGCAAACCGCTTCAGCTGTCATAAAACCAAATAGTTTACATATATCTACTACCTACGTGAAACTGAAAATGAGGTTAGTACAAAGAGGTACTACTACATAAAATTACGGATCTCCTTTACCAAATAGTTTGCATTTATCTTCTACCTACGTGAAACTGAAAATGAGGTTAGTACAAAGAGGTACTACTACATAAAATTACGGATCTCCTTTACCGAAGACCTCCTCGATGTTACACTTCTATCGCGAAAATTATTTCTTAATGATGCCAAAGAAGTATAACTTCTCACGCGCGTACATAAGTACACGCACCCATTTTTTTTATTTATACTTCGTACAATCGCTTCTTTTTTCAATTATCCCTTTTTTTTGCAATCTACTTGGTAATCGTTAACAAAACCTCGTCTTGTCTTCAAGTAGCAGTTTCTTTCTACTGACTAACTGACTGACTGTGACTGTTGATTAAAATACTTGTAAGTTATCTACATCAAAAACTAGCGCCCTGCTGTGCACTGTGCAGCTTCAACCACGTAAACTCCCGTAAGAATATTGAAATTAAAAATCAAGTTTTATCAAAATCATTTCAGTAGTTTCAGAGCCAATTCGTTACAAACATAAAAAACTTTCCTCTTAACACTAACTCGTTAAAGTTTAGTGATAAAGTTCAAAAAGCTTTATAAAATACTGAACAAAATATTTTAACTCCATCAAAGCTTAAACTAATACAAACTACGAGTATTCCTTTCATCCTTGAAACTAATCATAAAACACCACCAGTTCAGCAACCTTCAAACTTTTACGATTTAAATTAAAATGCGTAAATTTTAATCGTCAAAGAATTTAATCATGTGGCAAAGGGCGTTATGCGTTGATGGCATACAATGGAGTTACGTGATTGCGACAAAAAGCTACCGCATGTAGGTTTCCCGGTTCAGCTATATCAAGCGATACAGTCATCACCGCATGCGCATTGCAGCAAATGTTAGCTAGAAATTTTGTAAACAAAATAAATTAACAAAAGGACAAAAATGATAATTGACAAATATAAATTATTCTTTCTAGTATATTCCGAATGTTTCTGTTAAGTACTTAAGTAGAAATTCATCAACCTCTTGTGCTACGTTAAATTACAGGTTAAACTTTATCTCGATTTATTATTAGCGTGTATATTCGTATTTGCTCGACTCGGATCGTACTTACATTGAGATGAAGTTTAATTTTACTGAAGATATTTAATACGGGATATAATTATTATATATGCTTTATTTTGTGGATATTTCGATGCTTTATATTGATAAAAATAACCATATAAGTTTTAAAATCCAATTTACAAGTTAGGTGTATTTTACATGTGCTTCGACTGTACACCGATTAGACTGAATCGTAAAGTAGATGTCGCCTGTCGCTCTATTGTGTACAGGTATTTGTTCCCACCGCAACCGTTTCCCAGTTGTAATAAATCTAAGGGTGTCGCACACAGAACCGTCCACACTTCGTAATAAGTAATGGATTTTATTAATTTCACAGTAACACCCCTTGATTCTTTTTTGTGTTCTAATGAAAATATATTCTGGATTTATGGATTTTTTATGGCTTAGATTTTGATTAGAAGAACCTTTATTTTACTTAGATTGTAAAAGCTAAATTTTAGCTAAATTCATTTAACGGACAGTTTTAAAATTAATCATATTTAAATAAACACAAGGTTGATTATTATAAAATCAGTTCGAACGCTTAAAAATTTTGTCGTGCCTTAGAGAATAACTTTTAATTCCAACTTTAATTAAAAGGGAGTATTTAATAATAATCCCTCAATAATATTAATAGGTTTTTTGTAGTTTTTTATTGTAATTAGAGTCATCTCAATCGACCGAGCCTTCGAGTAATTGATGAACATCTATATTATAATAAAGGAAAAAAGGACAAAGAGTCTGTACTTCGACGCCAATAAAAAAAATCTTCCTCTTTTTTTGGACAATTGAAAAAGTAGTAGAACTTAGAAGGAAAATAATTGGGCCTTAGAAAAGTAATAGAACAAAAAAATTAATAGATTTGAATGCATAAATAATATAATTCAATAGAGAACTTCCTCCTATTTTGTAGTCGGTAAGAAATTATGATAGTTTTCATTAAAACTATTGGTTGTTAGCAATCAACTAATGTTTCCCATCAATGTTTGTTCCACAAAGAGCTTCCAGTTATTCAATCCACGGTCTCTACCTACATATAACGGTGATACACACTGTTTATTAACTAGCACAGCAACGAAAAATGGCGAAACTTCCAACAAAAATAACTTGTTTGCAAGGAGTTTAGTTTCTTGAAGTTCCTATTATATACAAAGTCATAGAACCAATGTAAAAACTAAACACTTCAGTAACAGTATTTTGGTAATGTCAGCTAAAATCTATAATGAACTACCCATTGACATTAGGAAATGTACTAACATTATGACATTTAAAACCTCACTATTTAATTTCCTGGTTATCAGACCATATTATTCAATTAGCGAATTTTTTGACAATAAAAACCTAGTGAACATTAAAATCTGACATTCTAATTCATTATTATAATATTACTGACAATCGAAAGTGCAAAATTGTGTGTTATCTAATTGAATTAAATAATGTAATGGGACGACCTAAGAGAAAATGTAAATTCATAATTAAAACTATAATTATTTTAAGTTAATGTATTTCGTACGCATTCAATGCAGATCACAATGGACATTATAATTGTAACTAGACCTAAGAAACATGTGATTCACGAAAATAAATAAATTCAAATTCAAATTCAAATTCAAATCCTATTTGTAATGGCGGCAGATGTTGACGAAGAAAATGATAAACACGATATTTAAATGCTTTTAACTTTTTTCCACATCTAGTACATACATGAAATACTAACAATTTAATTGTATGTTTGTTTCTTGGAATTGATCTCTATCAGCAAAACTATCAATAATAATTGGTATAAAAATTTAGGATTTTTTTTGCAAAAGTAACAGGTTCTATTCTTGGCCAAATGGCAAAAATCTAATGATGCACTTTTACTTTTTCTCAAAATCGGGCACACAACTTTCTCTAGGTATATATATCTCTTATAGTTTAAGATAGGTATAGCCCTGAAAGCCTATGTAAAAAATCTCCCTGTAAAATCAGTTTGACACTTTTGACAGTTGATTAATCATATTTATTTTGTTAAAATAAACCTTAGACTTGTTGGTTTTACTGTCCGTGAGTAGATCAATTTATTGCCAATCCGGAATATTAAAGGCGGGATGCAAACCGCCTTCTACTAGTGTTTAATTCTAATATTCACAAACTAATATTAAAAACGTAAAAGTTTGTTTGTTTGTCATATTGTTCAAAAAGTTATTTTTTCGTTCAAACACGTCGTAGCCTTTAAAGTGAAGATTTTTAAACTACGGACCGAAAATTGTCTTACCAATATTATTGCCTCCCGATCAGAAACGTCGTCTAACTATCAAGAGGTCTATATATCAAAAAGTCTATATAGGAAATCGTCAATTAAGTAACTGAGCCCCGCGGTTCCACCCGAGTAAGTCCCAAATCTGTGGGAATATCGTAGGGCCTATAATACTATACGGTATTCTAAGACTTCAGCTATCTAAAATTAAGTTACATCGCAAAACGTTCAGCCGTTCGCGATTCACAAATGGTGTAAACGACTTTATCTATAATGAAGAAGAAAGATTTGATTGTTTGTTTGTTTATTTGCATTGAATAGGCTCAGACACTACTGGACCGATTTTGATGAAACTTGGTATCAGGATATATTGATTTTATGTGTCAGTTGGTACATGTATACTTGTATATATTTGTTACTTCGTGACGTAAAACCCCCGAACCGATTGCGATTTTTGGTATGTTTATGATGCATTGCACATCGACATCGCACAATTAGGAATGTTGCAGCGTGGCGGTAGTGAGCGAAACGGGGCATGTGGTAAACATAATTTGACCAATCACGAGCCAGAGCATAGAGAAGAACTTCATCGATGCATGTAATGCATTTTTGTCATATAATATGTGCCGTGTATAACTAGTTCCTACCAATGTATACCCCTGGTGCAAAAGAAATGTTTTAGGGATAAGTGGAACAAAAATTCCGGGTCTTCAAGTCGCGAGTGAATAGGTATCTTCTAGGGAAGCATGCTACATCCTAGGCCGCATCGTCATCTGCTATCTGGCAGGTGTGATATAGTGGTCAAACCCTGACCTATAAAGTGCAAAAAAGTATGTGCGTACGCCGTCCGCCTCTATTTCAATACATTTGTTTTACATAGAGGTGACATCAATGTGTGACGTGCGATGTATCTTTGGTATAGTCACTTAGGCTATTTTTTAACGCGGCTAAAACCACGGGAACAGCTAGTGTTTAAAATTTCTAAGTAGCGATGTTCACTCGATTCATTTACCGATGCACTTTGCACTCGGATGCACGGTATCGATTATTTAAATCATTAATATCGATACTAACTCCCACTGTATATTGCAGTGAGCGATATACAAATCGCGTGTGAAGGGTTTCGATTAGAATTATTGGTGTTGGAAAGGTAATTTGGTGTGAAGTGGTACTGTACTATTAAAAGCGAGATACTGGGAAAGTTATGGTAAAGTGATGGCGCCAGACATGGTGGTGCTTGTCAATGTCATTAAGGTTAGGGTTGTGCCGGTTCATAATTAACAATCCCTCTACGGTAAACCGTTCCCCTGTCAAGAACTATCTCAGGATTAACGGTCCCCCTGAACTGGGGGGACCGATAAGCGCTAATTTAAAATAAGTTCGAAATGTCTCATGGACCCCTTATGCCCAGAGCGGCAGACGCACCAGGGTTCCTGCGTAAAGGCAGGAGGTCAATGCCACCTTTTTAATTGGTGATGGGGCTCTCTTATAGGCCAACGCCTATTGGTAACGTGGAAGAATGGTACAACGCTCCCATGTCACCAACAATATGCGAGATAGAGAACCCGGTGGTGTTTTAGTAGGTAAGCCCTTGGCTGCCTACTACTTTATGCCAAGGAGAGCCCCTACCCCCGGGGTGGCGGAACAGTGCATAAAGCTGCAAGTAAAGAAAGGGTTGCGAAGGGAGGGCGAGTTGAATCTTCCGCCGTGAGAACGTCTTATTTAAACAAGGGGCCTACCTCACCGAGACGCCATGCTGACGTCACCGGCTACGTATCCATGGCTACTTATGATTACCCTAGGTTCCCAAATAGAGTTACCACTGGCAACTGTCTATAAAAAACAAGTGCGTCACTTCTCATTAACGACCTCATTGGACACTTAATGAGTAGCTTATACGTGTATATTTTACTGGCTACCTGTGCCTACGTCAACGGGACGCCAGGGTATCCAGTCTCAACAAAGCGCGTCGTTCGTGGCTACGCTTCCAAACTGGCGACGACACCACAGCCAGATGAGTTAACTTCCATCCCGGTGAAATGTGTCCCGATAAAGTGTTCTTACCTTATTCATAAGGCCCGACAAATATAATCAGATTAATCGCCCAAACACGTTTTTAAGACGATCCAAAGTAATATCATGCCAATAATTCCAGCTTAATGAAACTTTACTGTGACATTGTAAAGAAACAAAGAATGTACATGAAATAAGTAAATAATATATATATGTCTGCCTGAAACCCTGTTAGTATTCCAGAGTAAAATATTATTTAATTATTTCCTCCGATATTTTCGAAGGTTATTTTTTGTATCCAATTACTTCCGCCCTTTATATATTTCGAAAAAAGGGTTAAACCGTTTACGCCTAACTACGGTCACCTTCTATTTCATACCTTTAGTCGGTGCAAAACTGGTAGGTACAGTTGGTAAATTCAATCAAAAGAATCGATCTCTGTATGGTCTTAAAGACGACCTCTGTGGCGCGTCGGGCGAACACCCGACTGCGACGCAGAAGGTTGCGGGTTCGATTCCCGCCGGGAACAAGTATTTATGCTGACCATAAATTCTTGTTTCTGGTTCTGGGTGTTTCCTATATGTATAATATGTATATATTTACAATAAAAAAAAGTATATAAGTAGTTTATCCGTTATCTGGCACCTATAACACAAGCATTAAGTTGCTTAGCTTGGGGCTGGATGGCGATGTGTAATATGTCCTGAAATATTTATTTATTTATTTATGTGTTTTATCGATGTGTTATTCCCTTTGTTGTACCACGGGGTCCTCTCGCCTGAACATGTAAGAATATTAGTAGACTTATATCTAAACCTAATATTTGTAAGCTTAACAACAGAAGGACAAGGAACCATCCACCAACCTCCTCACGCGTTCTGGATAGATTTTGAGACCTATCAAAGTAATCTTATGCGAGTGAATCCTTGTGAATGAACATTTTGAATTCTGAATTATCCTGGGTTTAAAGTTTTTCTTTAATTGAGCGACAGCAATTATACTAGATAGGTACATTACTCGCTTTTACCTGCGGCTTCGTCCGCGTAGGATGCCTGAGTCACAATAGTTATCTGTCTGTATGCCAAATATCTGTCATTTGTTTTAACTGTGCGTTAATATATCATTCAGTCAGTCTAAACTAGTCATATACATACCTAGTGCTCATTTTATAAAAGTTCATACCAAAAATAAACAAAAATCAATAACTTGTTATTTTTATATAATAGAGATCTCAAATATTTTCTCTTTTGCTGTCAGTACTAAATGTACCGGATGCCGGCTGCGCGAGTAAACCGGCTAATATCCGGCACAACCGGGAATACCGTCAGGGGCGACGCGCGACGTTGACAACGTTATGATGTCAAATGTCAATATTAGGATTATGGGGTGCTGGTCTAACTGCTCTGTCCAACTAGTAAGACCACGGGTCTAACAATTCTAAAAAGTTGACCCACAACTCCTAGCTGGAGCTCCTAGCGCGAAGCAGTGGTCAAACTATTTTCGAAACAGAAACGGAAACAAAAGACGATCGAAACGGAAACAAAAGACGATCGAAATAGAAACAAAAGACGATCGAAACGGAAACAAAAGACGATGGAAACATAAATAATAGCCGATCAAAATCAAAGTAAACAAAAGTTTATTTTAATAGGTTTAATCTTTTCCAAAATAAGTGCGGTACGGTAGTTAAGTAAAGAAATTAATTGTTCATCTTGGTAAGTCCCGATCTCTTAGGAATAAACGGATATAAAATTAAATAAGTCTGTTTGTAGCTTTCATATAAATTAAATTCTGTAAGCAATATCTTTTTGCATGATTGAAATATAAGTCCGTCTAGAGTGTCACTATTTTACAAAGCTTTATGTGCATAGAGATAATCTTACAAAAAAACCATGTTTACATAGAAAACCAGACGTATTGAAATGTTTATAATACTCTGGAATTTATTTGCTTTGGACACTTTTAGCTATGGTCAGTGGCGGCGTCACTTTCATAAACTAGGATTAGCTGTTTTTTTGAGGGTTTTCTTTTACGGGACTTACTTCGGATGAGTTACCTACATGACCATGGATAGGGTGAATGACCGGAGTGCTAATGATCCAAGCGCGAATGATTCGGGGGCTTTGCAATTAATAACCCAGCGTTTGAATACCATCACACCTGCCTAACTGTAGGTAACGATGCGATATTATATGCAGCACTATTTCTCAGAAGATACACGTCAGAAAATACAGAGACAGGCAACTGATTTCACTCACTTTCTGTGCGAATAAGGAATGACGAAGCAAAACGCTTAGTGCAGGTGCTTAGTATTTCCACCATGAATCGGTGTCACACATCAGTTTGTCTGGTTGTATGATAAAAGGATGGAGATTGCAAAATTAAGTCGTGCATTTAAATCTATGTGGTTCTGTTTCACACTTCCCGGAAGATAAATAGCGTAGTGTAAAAATGTAAATAAAATACTTAGTATTATTTTGTCAAAGTCCGTACACTAGCAAGGGAATAAGTTTCATCTTTCATTTTGAGAAGAAATAGAATTACTTTACAGCGTTCATATTGTGAGAAACTTGAATATCATACTACGTTGTACTGAATACCTATCATTTTGTTGGTGTCTACTTGCAGGCAACGCAGACTATTAGACAAATAGTCGGCCGATAGCCGACACAGAAAGAGACAAATTCTTGATTACGCGTTATATTTGTATTCAGCCTGCCTAGCATGAAGACCAAAACACGATACGATAACGCGATATAACTACACCAACTCTCAAAATATTATCGATAAAGCCGCCATGTTGAATTTTTATCGAAAATTTCGATAAAATTTATGGTAAAAATTCAACATGGCGGCTTTATCTATCATATTTTGAGAGTTGATGTAGTTATATCGCTTTATCGTATCGTTTTCTGATCTTCATGCTAGGCAGGCAGGACCGGGTACTAAATGTATCGATGTCAAGATGTAAATAGGTATCACAGTCTCAGTGTTAACATATTGTATTAAACTCATGATGGATATTATGAATGAGCAAATGCAAAACATCAAGTAAAGTTTGTCAAGATAAAATACATCTAATAGTTTAAACCTTTTAATAGATTAAGTGGTTTTGAAGCATTGGAAACAGTGAAACAAACAGACAGACATAGATTTTACAAACTTTTTGTTATTTATTCCTTTGAGTATTGATTTCTCTCGACACGCATATACAAAAAAATAGCACAAATAAAATCTCAATTAGAGGAACAGACGTTATTGTAGGTAAATGAAAAATCGTCTAGATTTTTAAATCAGTAAAAGATATCTAAATCAATGAAAATTACATTAAATTAAGATTCTAGCTTCGTCATCGTTAATCCATGCTGTTCAGAGTACGGTAGTGCCTGGGGCATATAATAGTTGAAGTAAGCTTGTCCAGCACCAATACTACCATTTCACCGACCTTTTCACGTTTATTATCGGGCGATTTCGAGTCTGCAGTTTGCATTCGTCCTTATTCCAATGGGATATAGTGTTTTGAAATTATATTATTGTCATGTTTTATCTTATACCTAGTTTAGTTGAGAAACTCGTTTTGGCGCGACGTTCTCAGTTTTATATCGGAGCGTATTGCTAGATCGGCGTTTTTCTTTTGTTATTGATGTTTTCTAAAAAACATGACGTGATCATGAAGCCTTTATGAAGACTCAAATACATTTTTTGTAACAGAAATCCCTTGCTGCACGACCAGTCGGAATTCCAACTCACTATTGGAAGAAGGGTCAGTTAGAAAGTGTGTATAGGACTACGAATGAAACGTCTTAAACGAGTGGTTAGGTAGCTAGCCCGCAAACTTGTTTCGGTTTGGCTTGTTTGGTCAAAGTGCACATTTTGCCAAAGGAGTATTCCGTCAATATAAGTTTAGTCAAAACTTTGTTCTGTCATGGGTGTATTTAGTAAAACTTAAAAATAATTATCTCGGTTCTACTTTTCCAGTAGAACTAAGTATTACCAAATCAAGTTGATATTATTTTAAGGATAGTCCGATTTATAGAACCACAGCCAATACAATTTGATGTTATTATATCGATGGTTCGATTGATAGAACTGCGGACAGTTTGATTTGCCCATGGTTCAATAGATAGAACTCCAGCGATCGGACCACGACCAATAAACGAACTAAATATTTAGTCAAAGGAGTAGTGAACCCGTATCCAAGTACAAGCGTAGACAGAGAATAAGTATGGACTGTCAGTAACAAAACGAAAACGACTGAAGGAAAGTCAACAATACAGTGCTTCATTTGATGTATACGTCAGGGCGCCGCCATCTTGACTACTGTTTTGTGTCTATAAATAGGAATAAAATGACGGAACGTGGTTCAGTCTGTCGCAGTAGCTTCATGATGTCCGAACCTTTTTATGGTCGTACCATTTATTTGAGTTAGTTAGTTTAATACCGTTCAGTGAGTGGATTAAGCGTTATGGTAAAATAATGCCGATGGGTATGTAATTTATATGATTAAAATATGTTCTGATGATAAGTGCCTTTATATTTACGTAACCTACGCTCAGATTTGGTTAAATACCTGGTCCTTTTATAGGACTCGCTACTAAAATAATAATAATAATTACTAGAGTGAGAAGGATTGAACGTCTAATGAGTAAGTGGGAGCAAGACGAAGTATAAATTTTTTGTCTCTATTTGCGTATAGGTTTTTTTGTATGCCACCAATGTCGTCGGTGGCAAACAAACGTTTAAACTTTCGTTTTCTTATCCCGTAGACTATAATTTGTGTTACTTGTGACTTAAAAGATATAATATTAAAAAGGAGTATTATTTGGTGTGCACTTGTGCAGTGATGGTTAATTACTGTTTAATGGCAATTTGACAACTATATACTTATGGGTTAGGTTATAGAAGTGTTATAGGTTTGTTGAATTCGCTGTCTCACGCTGTATACGCTGGTAGCTTGTCTATACTTATTCTCTGTCTACGAATACAAATAACAAAAAGTTTCACAACAAAGATGGTGTGTAAACAAGTAAATTTCCTCCATGACGGAGGTCCAATTTACTCCTTAAATCATCCACACGTAAGTAATCAAGCGATCAGGTCGCGTGCTCGCGTGATTGTGATTACGTTGCGTGCTCAGTTTTCACTTCAACTCAGCGTTTTCTTGAGTGCTCAATAAGAAAGGGCACGCAAACAAGGAAATAGGTTCCTGTTGTTAGGTGGAAGGGACTTAATACTATCTAACGTTATCGCAACTTGACCTTATAATGAAACTATTTTTTTAATGGAAATAATCGCGTTTATTTTAGACTAGCGACCCGCTCCGGCTTCGCACGGCTATATTATGCATATATTATACATAAAAACCTTCCTCTTGAATCACTCTATCTATTTAAAAAAACCGCATCAAAATCCAATGCGTAGTTTTAAAGATTTAAGCATACATAGGGATATAGGGACAGAGAAAGCGACTTTGTTTTATACTATGTATTGATAGTGAAGCTACTACTGCATTTGGTTAGGCCTAAAGCCCTAATAATTTTAACTAACGAAAGATTTAGACGAACGGGTAGAAGAGGAAAATCTTTACCTAACCTATTAAAGCTTTTTTCCGACAATCATCATATTTGAACCAATTACCACAAAACCTTAATGAATTATATCTACGCCTGCTGATAAATTACAACTGCTCTAAAATATCGCTTGTCTAGAAAACCTTTTTAATAGTGTATCTTACCAATTCATCAGTCTAATGTCCTCCTAGGATTAGATTACACCGAAAAATGTTCAGTCACTATATTCATATCACATCCAGATGTTACCATCTTTGTCTTTACTAAATGGATTAAAAAAAATGAATTAAAAACCGTAGCTTATTTTAGACTGGAAAAGTATTCATTTAACGTGGAACTAGCTGGAACTTTGTTCTTTTAATTATTATTCTTAAATAAATAAAATAACAATAAACTAAATATTGCAGGACATTCCACACATCGCCATCTAGCCCCAAGCTAAGTATCAACAACTTACATACTTTTACTTTTGTAAATATATACCTACTCATAATACATAGGAACAAATAGACAACAGACATGGTGACCATTGTGTCAACTGAATCGTAAATAAATAGAAATGAGAAAATTCTTAAAAAGCAGTTAGAAAGATGGCAAAGAATCAGTGTCAGGATTTTTGAAAATTCGATCTCTTAAGGGGTAAAAAAGGCTTATGGGCTAATTTAAAGGGGATGGTTCCATACAAAATCAAAAGAATCAAAATATCTCCACCGCAGTAAAGTACAGTTTACAACAAAAGTTCTACATGAAATCGATCCTTATTGTTTCAATATACTATAGTAGCTATTTGTTCTGAACTTAGTTTGACGAGTGTACAGGCACGTGCATCGAACATAAACATAGATAACAGACAGAAACTGCAAATATATTAGTTAGAAACAGGTGAAGGTGGGCTTAGTATGGATGTGCCTTATAGTTAGGGAGCTCCTTTTATGATTTAAATGACTGTGTTGGTACCATCTGCTTGGCATGAAATCAGTGTTGCCAGATGCTAGATTTTATAACCGTACCAGCATTCCCAAAATCTCGTACTTTCAGTAAATTTCATTACAAAATGACATACATCTTTTATATTTTTTTATTTATCTGTTATTTGTCATTTGGAAGATGTTTGTTGATCTAACACGTGTCGAAGCCCTTTACAATAACAAGTTTAGTAGCGAAGTTTGATGTGGAAACCAAACTGGCGATTATCCCTGTAAGAACTATAAAATGTAGCCAAGGACAATCTCCGGTTTGGATAGAAATATTGATAAACTACAGGGAAAAATTACTAGGGCTATGGGATAAGATGGCTGTGAACTGGACACAGGAACTGTGGGTACTATCATTATGGCGCATGTCGTAACATATCCATTAAATACATCAAAATAGCAGGCACAGAGTCGCCAACTCTCAGACTGGGCCACCCAAATTAGAAATAACAGCCAGGGGACAACAGAAACGTGAACGGCTAAAGGATGTAAAAGCCTCACTAGATTTTAAACCATCACTTTACCCATTTCTAATTATTATTTTTATTTTATTTAATAAAATTAATTGCTCAAGATCGATAAATCCACATTATTCTATCTTCTGCGACATTTCGACTAGTACAATTGAAATCACGACCACGCACAGCTATTAATATTAGAACCTCGTTCCTCTATTTAAACAACTACCATCTGAATTATGTAGACAGACTATAACAATACTATTTTGATTCTGACAAACGATTCTTAAGATATAGGTATCCTAGTTCCTACTTATATTATAAATGTGAAAGTTTGTGTGTGTATTTGTCCGACCGATTGCGATAAAACTCGCTACTTTTTATCCCGATATTCCCACCGGATTGCGACGTACGCAGGTGAAACCGAGGGCGCACCTTGTTACAGTAGTAGTTTAAAAAATGAAAAATATATAAACAATAATATATGAGACTTGAACTTGCAACCCGTACACCGTACAGGTGCACTACCAGTAGCGCCACACAGTCAAATACGTCATAGGTCACATTTAAAAAAGGTATTAACCCAATTCGATAAGATTCAGTGCAGGCCACGCTCTTTGAAATAAAAATCAACAGTTTTAAAGTTTCTTGGGAGATATTGGATGGGACACGTTTTGATCAAGTGCGTGAATAGCTCCCTGGTACGTATACCTAAGGCCTCTGTTAATCTGTTAGATTTTATAATCTTATTGAACTAACATTGTACTCGTATTATAATATCTCGAGCCCTCTAGAATAAAGGTTCAAGGTCCACAGGAGCCTTTGATGGAATCCGCAGGTGGAAACCTGGAAGCCCAAAGCAGACTTGGCGACGCACTGTAATAGCTAAAGCACAAAGATCAGTCTTTCCTGGAGCGAGATCAAGAGACAGAGCGTTATGGAGAGATATCGTATGCCCCAACAGAGTACTTAGAAGCGATGGTTTACACCCGTTGTCTCCCCTAACGGATCCCCTGCTTCTGACGGTCCCCTGTCGAGATTTTTTTCACGCTCGTCCCACCCCCTGGACAAGGGGGGACGATGGGCGCTAATTTAAAATTAGATCGCAGCGCCTTGCGGATCCCCTATGCCCAGGGGACATACAGGGTTATTGGTAATTATACTAGCAAGCCGTTGAGGATTACTTCTGTGTACCTTAACAAACAACTTTTGTTCTACGACTTTTGCAAAATCGAAAAAAAAATAAAAAATTGAGGTTATATAAATTCGAAAAACAGCTGATTTTTAAAACAAAGGTCATTCAAACTAAGAACTGTAGATAAAACTTTAAAAAATAAGTAAAATTTTGAGGTTAATGACCTCTCCGTGTAAGGAACAGCTGATTTTCAGGTAAACATAACCTCAAAATTTTCGAAAAAAAATTTGAATTTCCAAAAGTCGTAGAACAAAAGTTGTTTGTTAAAGTGCAGAGAAGTAGCCCTCAACGGCTTGCTAGTATAATTTCCAATAACCCTGTATATCTCAACGATTCTTTTCAGATGTTAGAAACAAAAGTGTAGAGTTACAACAAGAATCAGCTAAGTAGGTGGGTACTTAACTCTACCAAATTAAACGGAGGAATTTTAAAAGCACTTACACTGAAATGAGTTCGTTATAAATTACTTTATAGCTGTATAAATTATCACAATTAAACAGCTCCAGTCGGTCATGAAAGTAATATCAATTCTTTATTAAAACAGCGTAATTTTATCACGTGTTAACCTATCCTAGCTAGAATATCTTTATTAAACCTCAATATTTTTAAACTTTTTGAACGCACACGATTTGTATTCTTAGTAATTATTTTCCCGGGTTTTAATCGCGTATTCTTAATCGAATGCTCCAGTTTCCTCGCGACCATGACTATTGTAACATAGTAGAAACATCGAGGTAAAAGAAATAAAAATACGCCAATTAAGACCCGGGAAAATAATTACTATTAATATTTTAAAACGAAAAATACACACATAAAAAAAGAAGTTGCTAGACGCACCGAGAACGCCTGCAGGAGCTACTGGTCTATGAAAGAACTCATGAAGGGCAAATTACCACTATCCCTTAAACGGAAGCTCATGGACGTTGGACGTATGCTTTCTGCCCATCCTAACGTACGGCGCTCAAACTTGGTCTTTGACTGGTCGTCAAAGGTCCGCACTCGGGGTATGCCAAAGGGCGATGGAACGAAGTATTCTCGGGGTCAGACTTACTGACCGAATTCGGAATACCGAAATACGTTCCAAAACCCAAGTAGTCGATGTCACCCAAAAAGCTGCCACACTGAAGTGGAATTGGGCCGGCCATATCTGCCGTATGCCGGAAGAACTTTGGGCCAAATCAACAACTTTTTGGACACCCACCAACGGAAAAAGATTACCCAGCCGACCCCGTCGAAGGTGGCGAGACGATATCGACAAGTTTATGACAGATTAGTAATCCGTCGCACAAGATCGCGATCAGTGGAAGGGAGTAGAGAGGCCTTTGCCCTGCAGTGGGACACTACAGGCTCTTAATAATAACACAATTAAATAACAAAAACTCAAATTTATTCAATAACCTAGATAGGTTGTAGGTAAGTTAGTAATTAAATGGATGTAGATCTGTTCACTCACGAAGGCGCGCCCCTCCAGGGTAAATTTTCTCGGTGTGCATTAATACGAACATCGCACGTGCTTACAAGATGTCTTAATGTGTGTGTGAAGACTTTCAGTAGAGACAGCATACAACAGAGATAGAATTATATACAGATTATGTTTACAACAACATTCATAAGGTATGTTAGGGCGCGCGCGCCTTCGTGAGTGAACAGATCTGTATCTACACTTCACTACATAGTATAAAACAAAGTCGCTTTCTCTGTCCCTATGTCCCTATATCCCTTTGTATGCTTAAATCTTTAAAACTACGCAACGGATTTTAATGCGGTTTTTTTAATAGATAAAGTGATTCAAGAGAAAGGTTTATATGTATAATGCATGCATAATATAGCCGTGCGAAGCCGGGGCGGGTCGCTAGTACTTTTAATAAAAATTAAAAGTCCAAATGGCTAGGAAGTGTGCCCAAAAGGCAGGCCACGTTACCTCGTTGGATGGCGATGGTTATTCGCTGTCCGCGGTAAGAGCAAACCCTTTGTTCACCATCGGCTAACTTAACCTAAATATCTTTTTAAAATCGGTTGCAAACGCAAGTGGTTTAACGGATGTAACTTTCAAATATATGTTGCATAGGCGACTCTAATCAATAAAATAGTGAAAATGCAACTCACACTAGTCATGTAGGTACAACATTTATAATTGTTTTAAATAGACTTTATTCTATATGTTGCTTGGTCATATCACACAAGCCTAGTTGCTTAGCTTAGGGCTAGATAGCGCGTTGTAAAGTATCTTATACTATTTATTATTTACTAAAGCTAGAGTACATAGGTACTCTACATCGCGCGTCGCGCATCGTGCGTTCTCTCTTTTCAGTACATAGGTACTGAAAATAAGTCAAAATTTTAAAAGCTGTTTGCTAAATAATGCCCCATTGATTTGAACTGTGATTTGATTGATATATTAGTCAGTCAGTCAGTTTAATTTTTTATTCATAGATATGTAGGTACGTTCACTCTATATTTATCTAAACCAGTTAATAAAGACATTACCACTTCCTTTGTCCTCCATTATTTTAACATTAAACTTCCTACTTGTGCTGTGATTCAATTGTTCGAAAACGCTCACAAAGAAACTTGACTTCTGACAAACATTTCTTAACATTCCATTTACATAAGGACCTTTTGGACCGAGAGTTAGTGATAACTTGTCTTACGTCAAAATTATATACACCTCTATAACGTGACGACCTCTGTTGTAGCTAACCCACAACCTTTTGCGTCGGAAGTGGTACCCAAATATTGGTTTCCCTCCATCAAATCAATATTTTTGTACCTACAGGTATATTTGTTTTTGCGAAAAAATTTGTGTTGTGGTCTGAGTGTTTCTGTAACACTACCTTAGTTTTTGAACTTGGGCCTAGACGGCGCTGCCTGTGTGCAATAAAGATACATTGTCCTGCAATATTTATTAATTTATGTATTAGTACATTTAAGGAGGCGTGATAATTAATGATGTACGTACGTCCATGACATACTAAGAATTGCTTCTATTGACAAGTTGTCAAATTTACCTTTTCACATACAGCACAAAAGTCCTGAGACAAAATTTATATCTGGAGTTTTATGCATATAATAAACAAGTTCAAAACGTTCGTTAGTATCAGCACCTGTTTATTAAAATAATACTTTTAGGATCTTTTATTTCATACAAAACCAAATGACGTAGGTCTCATTCTGACTGGTTCTCCGTCTAAACAACCAAACAGAAACAACCCTTCGTGTGTACAGAAAACAATGCTAAAAGCCAATTTAATATTTGCCAAGTTTAACTTGGTTGGGGTCCGGGTCTGTCAATAGGTATTCTTGTACCTAACAATGAGACCACAAGTGTCTCGAGGCAGGAGACTCGAATAAACATCGATTTACTCTTACTCTGTTTGTCTTCGGTTTGGAACAACCACTTGGTGTTGGTGTCACAGACGGACTCGGTATGTAAATAGCTGAAGTCCTGAATTAACAGATAGACTAATTTATATCCCGATATTCCTAAAGGATCTGGACTTATGCGAATGAACCCGCGGGGCCCAGTTAGTACTTAATATTTGAAGACACGCATATTATAGAGTTATCTATAAATATAAAATTTAAAGTCGTCACTGACTGATTGACTGACATTATGTCAACGCACAGCTGAAACAATAGCAATACGATGGATCGGGGTATTTGACACACCAATAATTATAGCTAAGACGAAGACGTAGTAGGTATATTTATTTATTCCATTTGATTCATAAATTCGGATTGGTATATTTGTTTATATTATAACGAGGAGGTTTTATATATTATAACTAGCTGCCCTCCGCGGTTTCACCCGCGTAACTCCCGATCCCGTGGGAATATCGGGATGTAAGCTATCCTATCTCTCAAGTTGGATCGAACTGCACATGGTGTGCGAATTTTATTATAATCGGTTAAGTGGTTTAGGAGTCCATTGAGGACAAACATTGTGACACGAGATTTATATATATTAAGATGTTCACCGATTACTCGAAAAGAATTCAACTGATTGAGATAATACTTATTTTATTAAAAAGGGAATATCTTAGGGGTATTCCTATAAAAAAATAATTAGGATCAAGTGAGGGTCTTCAGAGTGATAAACAATTTTTTACCTCGAGCTTGTAGCGAACTATTCAGTTTTCAAGATCTACCAGAAGTATGTCTTAAGAAAATATAAGACAGCGACGTTCTAACAATATTTCTTTCAAAATATTACACCGCTCTTAGCCGTCTGTCTATTAAATTCAAGAGTCGACACAACAAGAGTTCCCCAGCATCTCAGTCAGAACTCTGTAGATTGAAAACTCTTCAATTAACCCAGGTATTTATATTTTAATTTAATTAAACTTACATACCTACCTAGTTCTGCCGTATAGAAAATGCAAAATGATGGAGATAATTAACGAGTTTTAGATTGCATAATTGCTTAGCTTTATTTCTAGTTTCGGATAATCGATTTCCTTTTTAAATAGGTACCTACTTATGGAGATACTAGGATTTTTGATAAGTATTTATTACTGTATCATGCCGTATATTAATAATGATCGTAGCAAATGGTAAAAATAGAAATACGATGTTTTGTTTTTAATCGGAAATTAATGAAAACTAATCTCGATGACTAGGAATCGTCACCTTCTTTTCTTGTCTGTATCTACCCCTGAAAGAGCAGGCAAAAGGCCTATCAATACAGTCTCATCTGAAAAATATTATTCCTCTTCATTCATCTTATTTCTTCCGTCTATCGATATACATATCGACGTTTCGACAATCATTAACGAAGACTTACCATGGAGTTTTAATGATACCACCTGGATTTTATCACCACTGTTGAACTGAAAATTTCTTGTCTGCATTGGTTATTCAATCTGTTCAACGATCAACATCGAGGCCAGTGTTGCTTTGTTGCAATTCTTTGTGAAAGCAATTGGAGTTGAGACTGAATAAATATAAATAAATAGGTGAGTTGATACTCGATACTTACTACAGTTTTAACTAGATTGTGAATCTGATTATTATTTATCTACCGAAGCTGCGCCTATCAGTTTTAACTGTTTTTAGATGCTGATCCCTTGGAAATGTTGGAATTTAAGTAAAGTATAGAATCCAGCTATTATAAGTAATCATAGATAGATACTAATATGAATAAAATCTAAATATATAAAAAAAACAATGCCACTTTTCGTTGTAATTTTATAACCCATGAACGGGCTCACCTATCCAAACCAAATGTTTAAGTACTACTTATTTATTACTATATTACTACGGACTATTTAGTAAATGGTTTATGTGAAGAATGAACAAAATCAGTCGAGCGGTTCTTCAATTATCACATTTTTTTTTATATGGTAAAACAACGTTTGCCGGGACAGCTAGTTAAGTATAGAAACGAATTAGCAATTAAGCCCGAACATACCTACCTACTCAAAACTGTGTTCAAATTCAAAATATTTATCTTTCAAGTAGTTAATGCCTAATAAACAAATCAATTAAATTGAACGAAATTACAAATCATTGTCACTGAATATTAAATTCAAAATAACCATTAATTAACAAACAAATAATGTCAACAAATCTAAAATTGATTTTGAATCATTTGTATGAATGTTTGTCGAAATTCTGGTACTTAATCACTTTATTCCAGTTATAGTAATGCGAAATGTAAGGCTCTGTACACACCAGCACGAATGATCGCGCGACTATCATGGCGTGAATTAAAACAATATACGCGGTTATATTTTTGTAGGAGAAAAAGAGCTATTAATTTTGTAAAGATAACCCATAAATAATACCTGATGGATGCTACAGACGTCGCCGTAAGTGTGGCTAATAACTGGTTCCCAAAAAAAATTGCTAAAAAGTAATTTTCTCTAATCAATAAGCCGTTGATACGAAAGAAAAAGAAGTCAAAAATACGTAGCATTTTTTTGTTATCTTGACCCTTGCGAGAATGGATACAAAAAACCTTGAGTTTCTTGTGCCTTCTTCTCATTGGTGGGCGCGTTCCGAAGGCACACAGCCTAACTTAGTTTTTAAGACTATACAAAGTGAACCCATGCAATTGTATGATTTCAAATTAATAAAAAAAATACTTTTGACTTTTGACCATAGAATTGTTCGATTTTGATGTTTCTTTTTTTTGTGTAATCTATTCAAAATAAATATATAATTATTATGGGACATTTTACACAGTGCGTGTCTCGCCTCAAGCATTATAAGTAATACATTTTGTGAAATAATAAAATATGTCAGTTTAGAATACAAACTATTCAAGCGATTTATATCAATAACATAAACATTTTTTTTTCAGTTTATGAGATGTAACTGGCAACCCCGCAATGAAAATTCCATGAAAAAATATCATCAGTGAGTCTCATAAAACTCTTCGAATATTAATTTTCTTTCTTTCTACTTTTTCTTTCTCTTCTTTTGTTTTCATGTCACGTGTAAAAGCTATTATCTTCGTGCGACTAGCTGCACTGGTTTGTCAAAAGCTTTAACTCTGAATGATGCACGCTAATTGTTAATTTAATTAGGCTCATGATTGAACTAGTTTAGTAGCGGGTAGTTAGTAGTGAACTGTAGAGGTAGTGTATGGTGATTAGAGCGACACCATTAGCGACCTCGGATAAGGGAATGTCCATATGCCTAAATAAGCTTTAATAAACTTTAATTAAGCTCGGTACCTACTCTTATACAATTAAAATACTATCTAATAATAAAAAAACCCAATAGTAAGTCAACATAGTTTTTTGCATATATTTAATTAAATTTAGATGTAATACTGTAATTTTTTTTGTTGACACAATATACCACATCGAGGTTTCATCAGAGTCACTGAATGAAACAAAAAGATAAATAAAAGTAAAAAAAATCTATCAGAATTTACTACTTGACAGTGCTTATATTTGTGTGAAACCAATATTTAAAATAAAAAGTCTTCGAGGAATCGGTGAAGATGCATATTTCATAGGTGTTACTAATTTAATATCTTTTATTTTGAAGTCAGTTAAAAATACCAATAACTTCAGCACAGAGAGACAGAGTGCAGTTTCGATACAAATAGACAATTAGAATTTTAATACGGTAGCCAACCCATAGCCTTTGTATGCATTATTCTAACACCAGATTAAAATGAAGATTGGATTTTGGTTCCAAAATGTTGATCAAATTACATTGTTGCACCAGATATTGTTATTCGACGATAAATTACTATGCGTGGTATAAATTATAGTAGATTTAAACTTTAGAGTTAAGAATATGAGAAAAAGGGTAAATCTTTGTAAATCAGAAAGTTTGTTCATTTATTTGTTCCATCTTTCATCAACGATTAAAACGATTTGCATGAAAATCGGCATAGTTTAGGGAGGGAGAATTACCCAAATTTAGCAGCGTATCTTAAATATACACGTAATCCTAGTGGCACAAAGGGCGGTCTTATCGCCTCAGGGCGATCACAAGAATAAGCTAATTCACAACAAAAATATGTTTTAAACATTAAAGGTTTAGATTATTTTTGTTTTTGTGTTTGTATAAGGAGGTTAAATTTAATAAAGATGGGAAATTCACTTAACCCATTTAATTTCGCTAACGCACCAAAGAGTCATAAATAAGTCGGATGGGGTCGCATAAAAAATTTACAAGTAACATAATATTAGGGCCATATTGTACGAATCAAGTATTCTGTACTCGTATGTCGAACGTTTTAGGCAAAGAGCGTACGTACGTAGGTACCCACTTACGCTAGACAAAGTACTTATTCTACGTGTATAGGAATTGCAATGTTGTGATATACATAATAATTCACTATTCCGGGAATTTCTGTGATTTTATAGGTTTTTTTGATGAATCAAAAATGTTAATGCATAAAACTCATTTGGAACGTATTAAGCTATGAGACGGGTGTATGTTAAAATGTATAAACTCAAAATACATAACGTTGTAATTCATAAAGTTAAAATACCGAAAATCAAAATACATAATGATCAAAATACATAAAATTGAAATAAATAAAATTTGTTTCATATAATATACGAAATACATAATGACAAAACGTATAAATTTAAAATACATTAGTTCAATTATCATATATCCAAAACAAATAAAGATTTAAATGAATAATAATTGAAATAAATAATAAAACCCTACGAGCGAATCAAACTATTACAGCAAAAAGTTTAAAATATCGATAGTCATAATATCTATGTTCATAATGTTTACATTATACATACTATGTTCAGTACAGGGTTATTGGAAATTATACTAGCACTAGCGACCAGTCCCGGCTTCGCACGGCTATATTATGCATGTATTATACATATAAACCTTCCTCTTGAATCACTCTATCTATTAAAAAAACTGCATCAAAATCTGTTGCGTATAGTTTTAACGATTTAAGCATACATAGGGATTTAGGGACAGAGAAAGCTACTTTGTTTTGTACTTTGTAGTGAAGCCGTTGAAGGCTACTTCTGTGCACCTTAACAAACAACTTTTGTTCTACGACTTTTTGGAAATTTGAACATTTTTTCGAAAATTTTGAGGTTAGGTTTACCTGAAAATCAGCGGAGAGGTCATTAAATTTTTTACTTATTTTTTAAGTTTTATCTACTGTTCTTAGTCTAATTGACCTTTTAAAAAATCAGCTGTTTTTTCGAATTTACATAACCTCAAATTTTCATTTTATTTTTTTCGAATTTCCAACAGTCGTAAAACAAAAGTTGTTTGTTAAGGTGCACAGAAGTAGCCCTCAACGGCTAGCTAGTATAATTTCCAATAACCCTGTATACTTATCTAAGTAAAAATGCCCATATATACAATACACGCTGTAGAGCAGCGCATGGGCATTTTAGGCATAAATGGGTAGGTAGAAGTCGGTTCTGGCAGTTCTGACAGTTAATTTTACTACAATGAGGTACGAACGTCAAATTCTATGACTACGATTAATTCACCGAGGGTTTTAATTTTTTTTTATAAATAACGCCCTCGCTAACCAAGTAAAATGGGTAGAATTTTAGGATAGGTAGGTTCTAAAACTTGCCGGCCGCTACCGCGGCACGCACCGGCCGGCCGTTTCGCTTGCTCGGCTCGTGCGTTGTGGTCGCAGTTATAACCTATCCGTGCGAGCGCAGCGAGCTGTCATTTTTTTGAAAAAAAGAATGACTGGTACTTATCTACATAATAAATACTCGATATTTACTTTGTACTTCGATATTTGGAACTTTCTCATTTTAATAAACAAATTATGTACCAATTTCTGGTTTTTGTTTACCTGAACCGACATCTTATATATTTTGATAGTTATGCATTTTAAAGTTAGGCTTGTTGATTATTATGTGGTTTAAGCATTATAATTTTTAATTATTATATATTTAGAACTTTATGAATTCACAGTTTATGAATTTAAAACTTATGTCATTTAATTTTATGTATTTTGAATCATTATGTATTTTGATTTTCGGTATTTTAACTTTATGAATTACAACGTTATGTATTTTGAGTTTATACATTTTAACATACACCCTATGAGACACTTGAAAAAAATTTGCTACTTATTCAAATTGTAGGTATTTTGTCAAAAAGATTAAAAAAATAATTATTGAAATCAAAAGATTTTTCTGCAAAGGCCCTATTTGTTAAAACTAATTTAACTCGAGAAAAAATATCAGTAGTAAATAATTTTTAATGCTCTTCATTCAATGGTTGTCTGAAAGAGACTTATTTCAGCGGTAAGATACTTAGCTTTGGCACTTCTTAGAACTGACACAGCTTAGTTAAGCCTTATGTATCAAACCTACTTCCTATGTATAATTCTAATTACCTAGATTATACCTAGGTATCTCTCTATCTAACAATACAAAGCTAAAGCCACAGACTGAGATGCACATTATCATGTGTGAATCAATGTGACATGTCCGTTGTTGCAGTCGGACTTTGGAATTAGAACGTTTATGAAATGGCTAAAATACATTTAGAAGTTTCACTTCAAAATCAAAACAAGGAATATTTTTTAGTTTAATATTTTAATTCGATTTTTTGCCTCTGATACTTTCATTTTGTCTTTTGGAAGCAAGAGACAGAAATTAAATATTATAAACCCAATTTTGAGGGCATGAGATCAAACCAATCAGATAACTTTGAAAATTAACAGTGACACTGACAAGTACCAAGTGAGCTATCTTATCTAACACTGGCTGATGTTCCTTATTTCGTCTGCGTAGGGTTTCAATTTTCTAAAATATTTTCTTGAAGGATGTCTACTTTATAGAAGCTATCTTTAAGTCAAGTTTTAGTACGATCCGTCTATTGGTAATCAGTTGATTAAGTAATTAGTCAAGATTTAAATTTGAAGATTATGGGTCGTTACAAAAAATACTGTACAGATGACTGAAATAACATGAGATTCTGATAAGAATCGTTTAAATAATTAAAAGGAACCCGAAAGTTTGAATGGGTACTTGGTTTAATTATTTTTATGCGCAATTGATAACGGATATCGAGATCAATAAATAGTTACAGAGGTCTTGGAATCTGAGAATGTAAGACCCTCTCTTAGGTTATTTAGTACAAAATATTTAATACGTTATTTCTTTTTATTTTGTGGTGCGGGATATTTCAATGCTGCTACAAGCACCATTTTCACGAGATTGGACTTATCTAGATTTTGATAGTTAGAAGCGACCGTATCGACATCACAAACGATGTCACTTTTGACGATTTCACTTTTCCTTTCCAAAACGGTTTTAATTTTTCGAAGTGATATTTTTAAGTTACTACATCAGTTTCGTCCAATGGCGAAAATTTGATCTGTTTGTTCATAATAAATATTTAAAAACACAAAGAGTCAAGTTCAAACGGTGATAGAAAATAAAACAAACCGCTTACCTACAGTCCAAAATAGTTCAACACACAGCCTGCCTCAGTTTGCACCGAATAGAATGCAAAAAATCATACCTTTGCACAGTTAAAAGATAATGAATATTTCAAAATAATCAAATCAAATCAAATCAAATATCTTTATTTTCTTTGGATACTTAATACTTAAAAGTATACAGGACCACATAAAAACGTCTTAAAAACTAAGTTAGGATGTGTGCCTTCGGAACGCGCCCACCAATGAGAAGAAGGCACAAGAAACTCATGGGGTTTTTTTTTTTCATGTGGTCACGCTCACAATGGTCAATATTACAGTATTTGAAAGTATTATTTGAAATGGAGCAACTAAAGTCATGTCCATGGGTTCTTATCATTAAGATAAGACGAAGTATCATAGTATGCCTTACTGCACAATCTATGCTTTATAAAAGTTTTGAACCTGTTAATGGACATGTCATATACATCTTTAGGTAATTTATTATAATAGAGCACACATGTACTATTAAACGACCTGTTTATTTTCCGGAGCCTGCTACCGGGCACGGTAAGTTCACCCTTATTTCTTAAATTGAAATTATGAATATCGCTGTTTTTACGGAAAATATCAGGATTTTTGTGAACGTAGAGCAAGTTTTCGTAGATATATTGTGAATAGAGCGTTAATATATTTATCTCTTTAAATTTTTCTCTAAGTGATTCCCTGGGGCCCATTTTGTAGATAGCTCGGACAGCTCTCTTTTGCAATATGAAAATAGCATCAATATCTGCAGCACACCCCCACAGTAGGATGCCGTACGACATGACACTGTGGAAGTAGCCGAAATAGACTAGGCGAGCAGTCTCAATGTCCGTGTATTCGCGAATTTTCTTAACGGCGTAAGCGGCAGAACTAAGTCTATTGGACAATGCTTCCACATGTGGGCCCCACTGAAGCTTAGGATCTAAAGTTATACCTAGAAAGACAGCCTTACTGACTAATTCAACTTCCTCATCATTAATTTTTACAACAGTTTTTACTTGTTTTACATTTGGAAGTGTGAACCGAATTAATTTAGTTTTGGATCCATTCAGCAATAAATTATTGGAATTGAACCAATCAACTATTCTAGAGAGAGCATTGTTCACATCGTCAACGTTGGACTGACGCCTTTTAACCTTGAACACCAAGGAGGTGTCATCTGCGAACAACACTATCCCATGGTTGTCCCTTACAAGGTAAGGTAAGTCATTTATATAAACTAAAAACAGGAAAGGTCCTAATATGGATCCTTGAGGAACCCCCATTGCTATCGCAGATCCGGGGGATCGTTTCCCGTTAACATCAACACTCTGGATCCTACCGCTCAAATAAGAAGAGATAAGATCCAGGGCGCCGTCCCTAATACCGTAGTGGTGTAGTTTCATGATCAATGTATTATGTTGAACGCAATCAAATGCCTTGGATAAGTCACAGAATATGCCATACGCATCATGTGACTCCTCCCAAGCACCAAATATGTTTTTAATTAACGCTATACCCGCATCAGTAGTCGAGCGCCCCTTACTAAACCCGAACTGTTTATTATGTAAGATATTATTATCATGGAAATGTTTCAGTAGTTGCTTTAAAATAAGTTTTTCAAAAATTTTACTTAACGTGGGTAGTACTGATATTGGTCTAAAATTGGAGGGGTCTGAGGTACTACCAGATTTAAACAGTGGAACTACTTTACTCAATTTCATTAAATCAGGAAACACACCACAATCTATACATCGATTAAATATAATGACTAGTTCTGGTATAATCAGTTCAATAATTGATTTAACAATCGGGACAGACATCCCCCATAGATCTTTAGTTTTCTTGAGATTTATTTGCTTAAGCACTACAATAATGTCATGATTTTTAACATATTGGAATTTAAATGTTTTATTACAATTTGGTACATTCGTTTTTAGCAAAGCTTCTGCAATGGGGGTAGAAGAATTTAAAGCCTTCGTCAAAGTAATAGCTACATTACCGAAAAAAATCTCAAATTCGTTTGCGATATCTTGATCATTATTAGTTATATTTCCATTAATACTCAATTTAAACTCGGTGTTTTTGGCTGCGACTCTTCCTGTTTCAGCGTTAATTACTTTCCATGTAGCTTTTATTTTATCATCACTAGTTTTAATCACAGATTTAATGAAGAGAGATTTTGCCAAAATACACACTCTTTTAAATATCCTTGAATAGTTTCTAACGTAGGCTCCAAACTCCTCTGATGTATTACTCTGTCTTTCCGCGTATAACTCATATAGTTTATGTCTACTGCGGTGAATACCAACCGTTGCCCAGTCACTAAACTCGCGTTTGTCGGAGACTACCATAGATCTGGATGTAAAGATAGACTGAAATTGGTTATTAAGAACCGAAAAAAAGTTATTATATAATACATTTGGATCCGTATCACAAGGCAGAAACGGTAAAACGTTAGCTAAATTCAATCTAAGTTCCTCCAGACGAGCAGCAGTCACCGGTACGTACTTTATTTTCCTTTTTGGTATCGATTTTATGACAATAGCAAATTTGACAAACTGACCACTATGGTCTGATTCTAATTTATTAATGATAGATTTGCTAATCGTGGATATATTATCGGTAATATAAATATTATCAATACATGTCGCAGTAGTGTCAGTGGTTCTAGTAGGCTCCAGAAACACGTTAGATAAATTGTGTGATTTATACAAATTCAGAAGTTTCGTGGAAAAGGTGCTTATTTTCAGTAAATCTACGTTAAAATCCCCACATACAAGTAATTGTTTTTTTGATTTAGTTAATTTTGTTAGCATTTCATCCAATATCTCAATAAATTCTTTAAAATTTTCAAAAACAGGTCGTCTATATACACATACTACTATTAATTGCTCCAGTTCTACACAAGATATTTCCGTTACACATTCCACAGACATAGACACGACATCTTTTCTTTCTTTATATTTTAATTTATTGTTCAGTATTATAAGAGACCCCCCCTTTGCCGTGTTTACCCTGCAGAATGCGCTGCCAACCCGGTGGTTGCTGAAATTGAACATGAGCTGGTGAGCCCGGAGATGATGTTCGGTTATGCATACAATGTCAATATCCTCAGCGTTCATGTACAATTCCAGTGTTAGTATTTTGCCCTCTGTCATCCCTCTGATATTTTGATGCACCAGGGTAATATTTTTTTCATAATTTTTATTTACTTTATTTATTTTAGGGCATTTATTCCAGCAATCGTTATTATTTGACTCGTTAGATAATGAAATCAATAATTGGCTTATATTGTTATCTGAACAATTTTTTTTATTATTATTACTTGGTAATGTGCTAGAGGATATCTCCATTGTCTTAAAACTACTGCAAGAGCGTACCTCTTTTGTCTGATTATTTAATTTAAATTAATCGGATAAAGACAACTATCCGCAGTCTGAATAATATTTATGTCATTTAACTGCGCAAAAGGCGCAGTATATGTAGCCAAATTCTTGGCTGTAAAATTAAAAAAATAACATAGCGAAGTTGCTATCTGTCTTTTGATTGAATCCGGAAGCTTGTGCTTTCCCTTCGTCAAATAATAAGTATTACTAACAATAGGGTTAGTGTCAATAACATTGAACTTTTTACTATAACATGATATAGTGTTCAATGCTAAATTTAAATTATGTCTAAGTGTATTTTCCGCAGCTGGCAAGTTTTTACAGTAGGGGAGTGTAAACATTACAATATTGTCTATGTTCAAGGAGCACAAAGTATCACAATATTTAAACATTTCCTGTTTGTTGACACTTCCCCTATTTCCAATAAAAATAATTAAATTATCATTTTTTTCAAATTTATAGCTAGTTATTCTTTTCATAATTTGGTGATAGGATGCAGAAGGCATACAGTAGTTTATAAAAGACTGTCCCTTTGAATAAAAGTTTAATTTTGAGCCCATATCCATTCCAATTTCATCGCTAAACATGATTGTTTGATTTTTATTATTAATTATTTGAGAACTTAAATTAGAAGATTTACATAATAGCTGTGCACGGTTACACAGCTGCTCACTCGATAAGGATGGTGTATTCAAAGGCTCGGGCTGGCTGCAGCGGTCACAGCCATAACTTGTTTTGTCTGCCAAAGAGTCAAAACGGTCCACATAGTCAGATGTTGAATTAATAAGTTTACCCATTGCCATTGAATATTCCCTGATAATTTGCTTTGATTTATCATACATGATAGTCACTGATTCGAGTGAGTCTTGCAAGTGTCTAAGCTTAATTTGAAATTTATTCGTATCGGCTGCATGTTGCCTTTGATAATTTTCTAATTCTAACGTGCATAAACTCAATTTATCTAATAGTTCCAATCTATTTTTACAATTTTTAACGTTTTTAGATAGTTTTTTATGATTTTTGATTAAATTTTTATTTTTTCTAATAAATTTATTAATTTTTACAAATTTTTTAAGTTTTTTGCTGCTGCAAAAGTCCAAATGCACCTTGGCTGACACTGAATGGCGTAGGGGAGTGTCGTTAGTGAGATCAATAATGTCTGTGTGCATAGGCCTTGGAGCAGCAACCAACTGCGGGGACCTCCCTACGAGCTCGTCAAATAATGATTGATTTTGTTGTGTGGTAATTTCCTGGGTGGCTGCTTCAAGGTGTGAGATATGTCGATGGGCCTCACAGAGCTCCTGTTCCAGGTCAGATATGCGTTGTAAAGCCTGCTCGTACTCTGCACTACAACTATCAAACCTATCTAACAATAGTTGGAGGTTATCCCGCTCTGTAGTCACATCTTCCAACTTAACATTAATTTGTGACAATTGGTTTTTTAATTTCCCGTTTTGTTCTATTGTACTAATAAGTTCTCTTTCGTTATCGTCCCGTTCGCTGTTTAATTGAACAACCTGCTCATTTGCGGTCTTTAATTGTTGCAAAGTCATTTGCAGTTTCGTCGCTTCCTGACGAGAAGCGACAGCGAAACCCTTCCTAGTCTGCATTTTGAAGAAATAACAGGTAAAATACGTCTGGAAAAACGAGCAGGAAGTTCCCCAAGCAAGTGGGTAGATAGGTTACCGGTATGTCAAACTATTGTACTTACATGGAATTTGTATTAATTACCTGGCTGTTATCAGCGTAGGATATACTATAACATATATCCAGGAGAACAAACGGTAAACAAATCCACCAACCACTAAATCACTTTGAATATCTCCACAAAATATTCAAAAGAACACAAGTAAACAATGTTGACAATCCGATAACTGATCGACATAAGTTTCACGTATTATTTACGTATTTTCACACTATTTAACAATTAGATATTGATTTAACTATAATTATAGTTGCGATGAAATTGTAATTGGGCTTTAAATACACAAAATAACCAATAAAATAATAAAATATTTTGGGACAAATTCAATTCAGCTGTTCGCTCTAGTGTTGCCAGCGCGTAATTCCCGATTGGTTTATCTAGCTGTGACACGTCTGACTGTTAATAATGCATTCATAGAGGCATTGAATAATTAAAGCCTTATCTACGGATTGTGACGGGTTTGATTATCTCAGTGTATGCGATTAAATCGCAGATACAGATGGCGTTGCCTGGCAATAGTCGTGCAGTTATGGAGATTGGAGTGAATTCATTAGTAGTGCCAATAATAGAATAGGAATATCCCAATATATTTGTGATCAGCGCAGTATGTCTTCTTCTTCCATTCACTACTATTTAGTCTTGATCTCATCGTTTACACCCATCTCTCTCATGTCTTGTCTCATTCAGTCAATCCACTTTTTCTTACGTCATCCTTTTCCTCTGCATTCTTTTACGTTCCTACTCATTACTCTTCTAGTCATATGCGTCTCTTCTCTTCTCATCACAAATGTCCAAGTCCATAACAACTCAAACGGTTTCTTTTTACTTTTTCAGTAACTGGTGTTACTTTCAGACTTCCTTCATGGTGGCTGGGATTACCAAGGTGCATCGGTGTCGCATATTATCAGTTAGCCTGGTTGTATGACGAAAGAATGGAGATGGTAAAATGAGTGATATAGGCCTTGGCCGGCGATTTCTAAGCACCATCCCCTGGACAAAGTCACGGTGCCAAGTGATTCGTCACGTTCCATCATGCTGTCCAGGCATGCCGTTCTATTTCTGCTACAACCTCATCTTGGCTTCCCATCAGGTGATATGAGGCAAAATGTAAACCTATTTTGTGTAAAATATGGTTGTCTGTAAAGTCGGTTTACGGACGATCCTTTTACGTTATAACGGTAAAAGAACTCTTGTATTTAGCTATGGTTACTTGTCAATAACGTTTCTATGTAACGTATGACGTCACACTTTTTTGTAAATGCCGGTATATAATTTGATTTATAAGACGTTATCACGTTAAAAAAAAGTTTCCAATTAAAGGACATTGATTAAACACAGTGTTACAGCGTCATACAACCTCTCTATAATTCAAACAATTTTACACTTTTCTTCATATAAGTATAAATACTTGTTCAGTTCACGTTCCATATTCGAAGGAAACACGTAGGTAGGTAATTCGTCGATTGGTCGTGCGTGCGACCTCCATCGTTTGTCAAGACGTCCATCCATCTTCGAGGATCATTCGTCAATGACGTCCTGTTGTGCACGGTAAATGTTTACTAGAGTTTTGTGACTGAATTCTGTAACTAATTGTGTATGTATTTCTTGTAGAAAGAAAGAAATAGAGTAAATTATATTTACACCGGAAGTATTATAAAACGTAAGAAGGTCAATTCACTTATATAAAATTGTTCAAATGAAATTGCAATATCATTCAAATTGTATTTCGATTAGAAAAATTACTTTCAAAGTCAGCTTTGTTTTTTTTTTCAAAAACTGACTTTGAGGGTACTTTGACCTACTTTATTTTTTGTAATCGAAATGCAATCAAAATGATATTGCAATGTAATATAAACAATGGTTTTACAAATATTGGCCTACAGGACATTATGGCTAAAGAGAGGCATTTGGTGTTTTTAGAATTTTGATAACTTCTAAAAAATGTCACATAAGAACTCTAGACCGGTTTCTATACATACTTATATAAATAATACTCTGATTGAGGTAAAACTCGGTATGTTGACAGAAACCTTGATACAGGCTTTTTTTTATTCCGATATTCTCCAGGAAATTTAGCACAGTATTCAGGCGTAATTCAAATTCGCAAATTCAATAATCGCAAATTTTTAAACTACGAAAAGTTGACTCCGGAAAAACTAACAAATTCCAAAAATATAGGAACTCGTTAGTAACCAAAACTTTTTATTCTAAAATCCAATTTTTGAAATCCAATTACGTATACGAATGGATGAAACCAATTTAAAATTAAGCGAGCTCCGAAAAGGGGGGTGCAAAGTTATGTTGACATAGACTACTCAGACTTACAACTTATATCGAACGACCAAAAGTGGCCCGATATTTTGTACGGCTTTAATGATGATTATTATTATTGGTAATGTGTGGCTCACTTAGTGCCTGCACAGATATTTTTACCGTTTTTTTATATAAATATAGATTTCGTTATGAGTCGCGACTTACGACGCTGTTAAAACATCTTTAGAAGATGATAAAAGAAAATGAGGAAGAGTCCGAATAAAAATCAAAATATATTAAACTTGGTGTATATGTGTACCTAGAGTAGGTATCTACTACGTTTTGGTGTTAAAACAAACGGAACGGAACGGAAAAACGGAAAAATGGTGTTTGATTACTTGGATTTAAACACGAAATTATTATCATTAAATTATAAATAAATAAATATTGCAGGACATTCCACACATCGCCATCTAGCCCCAAGCTAAGTAACTAGACTTGTGTTACGGGTACTAGATAACGGATATACTACTTATATACTTTTCTTTCGTAAATATATACTTATAATACATAGAAACAACCAGACCTCAGAGAAATATCTTAGCATAAATACTTGTCTGAGACGGAAATCGAACCCGCAGCCCTGTGTTGGCAGTCCGGCGTGGTGACCATTGTGCCAACTGGGTCGTCAAATATTATGTCCGGGGATGACGGATGGCACGTTTCTAGCTGTCTTTTTGATCTTGCGTTTTTTGTATTCAGTATACTTAGAAAATCCTTATGATCGTACTACTATACTTTAATAAAGGAAAAGAAGACAAAAAGTCTATACTGGCAATTTAAAAAAATGAGTCTAGTACGTAATAATCTCTTTCTCTCTTAAATATCCACAAATCATCTTGCAACTCTCGTCCGACTAAAAGTTGCCCGTCTGCAAACACTCGTAGAGTTAAAGTAACCATTAGTGACGTTACCAGATACAATTATTTTATAATTGATGACGTAACATGGGTTAGAAGAAAGAAACATCTAAAAATGTCTAAACTTATTATGGACTTTGTTTGTTCTTGATAAATGATGGTATTTTTAATTTTATTTCGAAAACATATTGAATTATAGAATAACACCGGTCTCACGTGGTGAAGAATGATACTTTCTCCAGCACAGTCTCACTTAAAACTACATAGTATAAAACAAAGTCGCTTTCTCTGTCCGTATTTCCCTTTGTATGCTTAAATCTTTAAAACTACGCAACGGATTTTGATGCGGTTTTTTTAAATAGATAGAGTGATTCAAGAGGTTTATATGTATAATACATGCATAATATAGCCGTGCGAAGCCGGGGCGGGTCGCTAGTAAAATATAAGTGACAGGCTAGATGGCGCTGAATGCAATGACCTGCGATATTCATTATTTTTCTTATCTAACAGGTAGACATAGGATTACTAACATGTTTCACTAAGTACTATTAAATTTAATAACGGATGTTTAGCATGTTTTTACTCCGGGGATCTCTATATTTCGATGTTAATATATGCATCATTTTCATGAGATAAACAATTCACAATATATTAAAAACAAAAACCGTAAATATTCCAGGTTACCTATACTAATTTTTGTATTTTTATGTTTATAGTTTTTTTTTATTTAATTGTAATTATTTTTTGTAAGTTTAATATGGGTTTTCTAGCCTGAAATAAATGATTTTTAATTTTTTTTTTTTAATTTTTTTATTTTATTATTTTAAACATATAAATGTATATCAACAACAATCTGTTTCATTTTGCGTGTTTGATCAAAATATGTAAGTATGTGCGGTGGCGTTGCCTTCTTTTACTTCGTAAACCTATGGTATTTTCATTCGACCAAGTTGGCACACGCACAATGGTCACCATGCCGGACTGCCAAACACAGTGTTGCAGATTCGATTCCCGCCTCAGACAAGTATTTATGCTTAGATATTTGTCTGTGGTCTGGTTGTTTCTATGTATTATAAGTATATATTTACAAATGAAAAGTACCAATATAAGTAGTTTATCCGTTGTCTAGCACCCATAACACAAGTCTAGTTACTTAGCTTGGGGATAGATGGCGATGTGTGGAATGTCCTGCAATATTTAAATTATTTTATTTTATTCATTAAATACTGAAGCGACTATAAATTGATCGCGAACCGCGTGTGAGGTCGCGAATATTTTTTTACATTTTAAATTAATCACGAAATGTGCGCAAATTAGTTTTATATACCTAAGAAAAATGACGGACGTCCGAATCGCCCATATATTCCTACCTACCCTTCCAAAACGAACCAAAACAATTATTTTGTTTACCTTCATAGTTAACCAAAAGGTACCGCAATGGTCATAACAGTTATTATTTAAGTAATTTATGATAGCCAAAGGGTTATCTATTAGTTGATAGGTAAGATTTATAGGTACTACTTCCGTTCGAGGCTGAGGTTTTGATATCCGGTTTACGGTCAGGAAGGTGACTTGAATATACCAACCAAAAGGAAAATACAGATTTTAGACTAAACGGCTCATTCACTTTCATATTTGAAGAAAATATTCAGTCATTTACCTATTTACCTCTTTTTTTCACTTGTTGCGTATAATCTACTATTCTTATCGGATGCCTACATTACATATTACAGACAAATAACAGATCATATTGGTACATTAAAGCAAATCAAATTACATATTTTCATAAAAAATAAAAAAATCGAATTTCCAAAAGTCGCAGACTAAGAAAAAAGATAGAAATTACACTAGTTTGAGACAAGCACACGAAACAAATAATAATAAATTAGGTAGTCATAAATAACAAAATAATATAGAAAGGTAATAAACGTAAAAGAACAAAGATTATAGAATAGGTAATGAAATATACCTTAGAATTTCACTGGTTTTAAACCGACTTGAATAAATGAGGAAAAAATATTTTAGATAAATATTGAAATCTAAGGACTATATTATGCGGAAAATCCACTGGGCACCTAATCAAAGAGACTCCGATAAAAAACGATTTAAACAAAATACTTTACAAAATAACAAAGTTGAAGAGTCTTCTTGCAAAAGCTCTGTATACCAAAACTGAAAAGACAGTAAAGTTTGCACAAAAGCTTATTTAATTACGACTTTCAAAGATCAAAGGAAGTTAGTTTATTCCGTACTTTGTTCAAAGGCAAGGCAGGCTATTGGTAGGTGGGTAGTACTTCCGTTTTATGTTTAACCTTAACACGATGTAGTCATAATGAGATTTAGTGTTAAAGCCATACCTACTTGCTGTCGCTTTTTTTCAATGTTCTACAGATTGTCAATACTACAATTGAATAGATTAGAATTGGAAATCTGTAGAATTACGACTCTGTAGGATTAGGAATCTGTAGATTTGGAAATCTGTAAAATTAAGAGGCAGTAGAATTGGGAATCTGTAAAGAAAATCTGTAGAGTTGGGAAAAAATCTTGCTGTCTGGTCATATAAAGATGTAGTCATAAAGCTGCTAACCCGATGCTTTACTGAGCAACAACATACTGAGGCAAACGAAAAATTAGGGGATTTTCTAACACCTGGACAAAGTTATGGTGCCAAGTGATTCGTTGCGTTCCATCTACGACAGGACTTTACAAGGAAAATAGTTTAAGACTTCTTCGACAATAACCTTTACTTGCAAATACTGCCCTTAAGTAGATATGTTTCTTACGGCACTATTTGTCTACTAAGGCAATTAAAGTATACATCTCTGTGTTTAATAGGTACGATTGTGCTGTGTTTTAGGATGAAAGAGTAATGGTTCGCGATGGAACGATGCTACCATTCTTACTGCCAGGCTCTATCGTTGGTGCTATTAGGAACAAGAATGTTAGTTACGTTATGGTAATTAAATTAGATCAAGTTTTTATTTTTGTAATTAAACTCTTTATTGTTATGACTTTAATAATTACTCAGCTACTCATTTTTAAATTATTAACCTATTTAATTAGTCTGTGAGTTGGCGAGTACCCGCCTGCCATTTTTACGTGTTTGTTGAACATTGTTACGGCAGGCGCCATAGTATCCATAATTTCCCAGTAGCCAGTCCACTACCATCCCATCGCAATAGCCTAAGTAGTTTTCTCATGATGTAGTTTATCAATAGTTCCATATTTTATAGTGCAGACAGGAATAATCGCCGGTTTGGTGTCTGTCTACATCATGCTTTGCCATTAATCTTGTTGTTGTAAAGGGCCTCTACTTGTTGGCTTCGGCTCCACACACGCCTTCCAAATATGTCTGAGGCTCCATAGCCCCGTGATATGGGACACAAAACAGTACTTAAAATTTTAAAAAAAAAAGTTTAACCTCCTTACCTTAAAGTAGAAATATTTAATTAAAAAAATAGTTTAGAATCCACTACGAACGAGATCAAGTTCAGAAAACGTAAAGAAACTGTTTCGTATGAAAACCATTTAAATACTCCTCATTTAAATACTCCTCATTGAAAGTTACGAAAATGAAAGTTGCGAAAATAAGGTTTTTAGACAACCGGAGCGTTTTGGTAAAATCAGAAGTTTGCGTTTTTCTAAAAAATACTCCTCAAAAATTTTGGTACTAAAATTTTAAATTAAAAAATCTAGCGTCTATTCTACAAACTGTACTACGAAGACATTTCTTACTTTAAAAGCGGCAACAGTAGTACAAAGAGCAAGGAGACCATTAGTTGAGGGCCCCTGACACTGTGAAAGGCTCCTACTGCTTCACACAAGGGGCCCTGAATGTGTGACCGCTTCATGACTCACTTGCGTTTACAATTGTATGCTTTGAAATGTTTTGCACTGAGTATTTCGTTGAAACAATTTTTATGGCAAAAAGTTAAGGGACGAGCAGTTGTTCTATCCGATGTTAAGACCAGCAAGCATTATATAAAATTGGCGTAAGATGAAACTTGTCATCCAATTTTTTTCTCTAACGCAAAACTACGTGACTTTTTGTTGACAATTTCATACAAAAATAAATAAAGTCTGTCGATTGACGATATCGTTAATGGAAAACAATCTTGTCTAAGGGGGGATACACTTCTGCTTTCTTTTGTCCTTATCTTTACTGATTACATATTAATTTTGAATATCCGAACGCCAAAACAGGCAGTAATTTTGTTTAGTGGAATCATATCTCCGAAACTGATTGGTCAATTTCAATTTCAAGATTGCTCGTTTTTGCCTAACTTGTAATAGTATAAACTTTTTAAACTCACACGATTTGTATTCATAGTAAAAGTTCATAGTAATAGTAATTGTAACATAGTCGAAACGTCGAGGTAAGAGAAATAAAAAACAAATAATACGCGATTAAGACCCGGGAAAATAATTGCTTTGTAATAGTATCTCAAAAATAAGTTGGCATCCGTTTTCAACCCCAACAGTCACAAAGTAGGTTACATACTTACCGACAGTTTATTATTATTTGATTTAAAAGTATCCGTCAATCAATGCAGGCAATATTTTCAATATTTTCGATGTTGTAATTTGAGACCTCGTCATAGGCTTGTGAAGCAAATTAACCAATTAAAATTCCATCACTGAAACTAAAGTCGATCTAACTAAAACCGTATTAATTGATACTAAAATTCACATTTCGTTGGTATAATATATTATGTGATTACTTGCCTTCATGAATATGAATTATCTATGTAAAAAATGTTAGAATGATGGCAATTTTTCGCGTACGAAAAGTATTAGTACCTAAGCGACCCGAAGGGGATCTTAACCTCCGAAACGAGTCTTCCATAGCTCCTTGTCCTGCGCTATTTCTTGCCAATTGTTCATGACATTAACTCAGTTTATTAAATACTAGCTGCGCTCCGCGGTTTCACCCGCGTAACTCCCGATCCCGTGGGAATATCGGGATAAAAAGTAGTCTATAACCTTCCTTGATAAATGGACTATCCAACACAAAAAGAATTTTTGAATTCGAACCAGCAGTTCCTGAGATTAGCGCGTTCAAACAAACTCTTCAGCTTTATAATATTAGTATAGATAATATACCTACTACGTAATAATGTACCCTCGTAATCGCATACAATAGTTATTACTACGTCCGCTATTTCACTCTCTTAAAGGTAGAATTTCGATTAACACTTCTAATAAAATTGGACTTACACATTACAAATATCACACCTTCCAAATTTCATGTCTCTAAAACCAGCAGTTTAAACTGTGCGTTGATATTTTATATTAACTAGTCAGTCAAGACTTTGAATTTAATTCTATTTACTAATTATTAATAATAAGTATACTTTATATTTAGTACTCAAAAACACTAAATATTTTTCTAACATAAGACAATTCGGAAAACAAAAGAATGCAGAAAAGTATCAAACTGTAGGTACTTGATTAGAAAACTTGTAAAGCTCCATAGAGAAACATAATCAGAAACCACTCAGAATGCGCTTCAATACTGAACTAAAAGCGAAATTGTCCATGAATTGGAGAAACTTAAACTACAGCAGTAAGTAATAATGAACGCCCGTGGCTTCGTACGATATACAAAGATAAACAGAATCTAGACATAATATTAGTTCAGACAAGTCCAGAGAACAAGCAATATTAATGAGCTTTGACTATAGCTATATACTCGTAGTAAGAGACCGAGATCTTGGAGATGTTAAAGTCTATTAATCGTTATAATAAGAGTAAAAAAATGGTTTACGAAGGGTATTAAAGTCTGTTTGTTTGTATTTTGACGAAATCGTTTCCCTGGGAGCGGAAATGTCACGCATAGGGTGCGGCCGGAAGACCAGCGCTGCAGATGTGCGTGCGTATCTGCAGCACATGCTGAGGCCTTACCCATTCGGGCAACACACGACTTCTCAGATACTTGTTTTTTACTTATTCTTCGTGTATTTATTGTGTTTTTATTTTTATTGTATTTATTTTTCTCTGTAACTATCTCTTAATTACTGTTTCTCATTTGTTTCACTTTTCTTATTTTTGTGTTTGTTATGTCGTGTGTTTGTCTGAATAAATTATATTCTATTCTATTCTATTTTTTTTGACGTGATAACGTCTAGTAAATTGATGGCACACCTGCATTCACACAAAAGTGTCATTGTAATATTGCGTGACGTCATGCGTCCCGTTCCCGATGTGTGACGGCATGCGTCATGTTCCGGTATCAAGACACATCCGTCCTCATTAGGAAACAAGAGTATTTAATAATAATATCGCTCATCTGGGCATCTGGGTTTGTGTTATGGTGACGAGTGGCGAATAGAAGACTTATAAATAGGAAAAAAATATATAAAGGAAAAAAAGATAAAATTAAAAAAGAAATTCATCGTTTTCTTATGAAGTTATCACGTAAAAGTAGTGTCCGTAAAACGACTTTACAGACAAACATTATTTTTTTTTAGAAACATTATTATTTTGTGCAGAGGCGCGGAAATGGCCACTCTTTGCCACGCCATGCCATTTTATCTTTTGAACCCTAGATACATAAAAACAGAGCACTTACCCCTGATTTTATTACCATTGGTTTTGGCTTCTTTCTTACCACATTTCTTTGCATTTCACTGGGTTTCATAACAAAGAGTTTATCTACTCCTTTACTTTTATTCTTCACCCTAAAACCATTGTTTCTATTACACTTCTGTTCTTCATTGTGCCGCCATTTTCATTATGAATGTCCCTTAACGCCACCTATTATCCCTATGTAGGGGAGTTACGGTATTGTACCACTTGACTGACCTTTGCTCTCGAAGGTGCTCCGAAGGTTCTGGTTGATTAAGACGTGTCCGTTAACGATCCTTGTTCATCAAATCCATAGGGCGGTGGTATTCAATTTCCACCTCAGACGGTGTGTCGAAGACAAGGGGACCGAAGGCTAGCCACTTTCAGATCCGCACAAGATGTCCACAAGAGTATATCGAACTTGATACGCAGTCCAATAATACGAAGAACGAGACAAAGGTCTCGTACACGTAATGATGCGCGGCGCGAACCGGTGCTACAACGGAGCTCAATAAATGTGTTCGCTCGAAGTTAGCGAGACGAAGACTGATGGTCGTGGTACGTTCGTTATTCAAACGGGATAAATGTATGAAATCTACCCACAAGTTATGTTTTTTTTTTCATAGAACTACCCTCAACTATAGATAAAAAAAATATCTCGCGCGTATTCTGATCCCCTACGAAACACCCAACATTCATTCTCTATGCTCAGAAAATACGTTCCATTTTATCAAATCTTAATTCTTGCCTAGGTATTCTTGACTTTCCATTCTTTAAGAGTTTATTCGTTTGCCCCTCCTCCGTCGTTCCCTCAATGCTGAGGATCGTGACTCGAACGGGCTTACTACGGCTGCTTCACTGATTTGTTCAGAAGACGGTATCTGGATTTTTTTCTATATCTATGGCTCCAACACGTAGAGATATTGTTTTTGACAGATTTATAATGACGTTTTTGTATAACGTAATTTTATACATTTAATCAACAACTTTTATTTTTATTTCGTTTTATGACTTTTAAAACTATACTGCAGCAATTATATCAGTGTTAATAAAGTGTTCCCGAGACGATCCGACGCGATTGTCAAACGCGATGTTTCGATTTAAGTGCGATTGTTTGAACTTCAATCAATCATTTTCAACTTTGTAAATTGAATTTTCTATCAATCGCCGAAAATGACGTAGTAGCGATTGACAATTGCGATTGATTGTCTTAAGGGCCCTATTATATGACTTTACAAAGATCATATTGATAGTTTATTAAATCCGGTGTTACTTTTCGGAACTCCATTTCTGTAATGGAAGTATTAACATATAACTAAATATTAATACTTCCATTTAAAGATCATATTGATATAGAGGTAAATAAAACTCCATTCCGGAAGTATAAGTTATAATAAAAGTTATATAATTAAATTACAGCATAGATTTCTGGTACACATAATTACTAGCAGTGTTTTGAAGTACATTCACAACGTGAGCATTATTTTCAAAAATGTATTAAGTATAATTAGCTTACTTTTAATAATATTTGGTTTAATTAGGATAGGTTTATTTATTACTATGAATGTTGACTGTACCCCGACACTTCCCCTTTATCGAGGTACATTCCACATTTTTTTCAAAACGTTAATGAATATGACATCCTCACTGAATTTTACCTACAGTCCTCATTCAAAAATTTGCTAAGTTTAAAGTTTTGTGCGCATTGCAGAAACTTTACGATAGAAAAGCACTGTGCAACAAGTAGGTTCATACTTAACTATAAATATGTGTAAATTTCCCCGTTTTACACAAAATTCGTAAAAGAAGTAACATCTAATTGTAAAGAAATATTAACTTGACTCACAACGCTCTCTCTTGTATCTTAAAGAAAAGCAAGGTTTCTCTTAAAGGTAGGTATCGTTATAGTTAAAAGTCTTATAGGTACGTAAAGCAGCATCGAAGCTCCCACTGTGACGAACTTTCCTATTTCAAAACACAGAGCACTCCTCGAAGAGGAGATGGTCCCCATAAATAAATTTTAGTACATACTACCTCGCTTATCGTAAGCTAGTTAAATCTAAATGCAGAAATCACGAACTCTAGCATTCACTTTGGAACATCAAAAGAAGATAATATGGTACTATGTTAGAATTAAGGACTTAATGTTAGTATTATTTCGATTTGAGAACTATTAGACTACAAAAAACTGCCAAAAAGCGATATCTCTAACGCTATAAAAGCTAGAACTATACCTGATACTTACGATCTATGAATCTTTGTGCACTACATTAATCTATATTGTGTTATATTTTTGTGATTTCGAATTCTTTATTATAACTATTCATTTTATTTCTAATGACTTTTTAATTAGCCTATTGCTGTAAATAAGAGATTCAAACGTTATGTGTCTTGATTTAGAGGCACTTTTTAAGTGGCTTGTAGTTTGTTTAAGATTATACATGGTAGTGCAAGAATATTTATTGCTATAAAATATTTTATGAATATAAGCCTAAATGTTGAACGATTGGTAAATATTATCACAAATTCTGTAAATTTTGGACTGGATACAAATTTCATTAGGTAATTTAAGTTGTGACTTTCATTCTTTCACTTTGTTTGAACCGATATTTTTTACCTCATCTTTAATATTTTGAATAGATGTTTTTTTTTGTATTGTTGTTTCGTAATTTTCTTTGATTTAAGAGTCTGGTGCACGTATTTCTACAGTCACAGATGTTGGGCCTGGTGTTGTGGGAGATCTCAATGTTGCTGATCTTAGTGAAGTAGCGGAGTGACCACTACTTGCTCTTGAACCACGCCGGGACCCTGAAATTTAACAGTTCTCAAATTAGGCTTTGTTCAGAACTTACGCTTACGCCCTTTGGATACGCTTGCGGTACCAAGGGCGTAGGCGCAGTACCTTTAATTACTGCTGTTAGCTGAAGCATGCTTCTTTTGCATCATTTAATTTAAATTGAACTGAATTCATGCTTTTACCTAATTTATTTAATCCAAAGCTCTTTATCGTTACTAAGTCTAAAATATAGTTTCTAGCATAATTGCTAGCTTAAGCATTTTGGATTCCTTTAAATTGAGAGTCAAGTTGTTTGTCATGCTTTTCAGAACTTAAGCATGCTTAGAATGTTTTAAATTTTAATTATGACTGTAGTATACATAGGTTATGCCAACTAGTATACCTAGAAAATAACCTATAAATTAAAGAGTGGGTTCAAATCTACTTAGTGAAATAATTATCATACACACTGTAGAAGTAATCAAAATTTTTAGTTGCAAAATTTTAACATACCTTGAAATTATTTTATATAAAATTGCTTATAGACTATAAATTCCTAATAAAGCATATCCAAGATTAATTTAAACAACTTTTAAAACAGAGACATTAGAGTTTAAAATCAACTAGCAAAAATAAGAATTAGAAGAGAATCACATACCTAAATACGAAGCACATAACTAAATTACATAATACTTTACATTTATTAGGTAGGTACATTGATTATTAAAACAATTCAACCGCTTTGTCGCTTAGTCTACTTTCCGTGCTTAAAATACACGATGCACACAAAGAAAACAAGATATCAATTCCTCGCACGATTTATATCCAAAAAGAATAATGTCCTATCAATTGATAAATATACTCTCGTAATTATCAATGAAGCTTTAGACAAATAAACTACTATTTTCTACTAAGCAGTCGGCAAAAGATTAGTGTCGAGTGCTTTATTTGATATCCCAGTTTGTTTTACTACAGAGCAAAACCTGAGTGGGACTTTGCAGGTCCCGTCTGCTAGACAAACGAAAAGTTATGGGCCAATCCCACTATGGAACAGCAGTTCTGTAAAAACGTTGTCAAGTCATACCGAGTTCCATAAGTTCCATAAGTTAAGAGACGTATTAAATTCGTTCATTAATGACAGAAAAGAAGAAAAAAAGGAGATCTTAATTTGCTCTGCAAACAAAGGGACATCGTATAAAATGTTTAGTATTCACAAATGAATTAAATATCAGCTACCTGAAGTATCAAAAATTTTTCACGCTTGTTTCTTAGTATGCATTATGTTACCTATAGGTATAGATAAAAGCAAAGCAAATTAAACTATTTCTTAAACCTGAGGGTTTTCTGTGAAGCTGATGACTTTGGTGATGACGTGCTGTTGATATACATGGAATTATATTACTTGATGATTGTGTTATCAGGAGTGTCAGATTTGATATAAAGTGTTTTACCAACAATATGTGTAGGTAGCATTATACTGCAAAAGGCACTTTTAGCAGTGTCTAGTTCTTAGCTTGGATAAAGTTTCCTAATTTTTAGGAGTTAGCAATATAAGTGTGGGTCCAAATTAGAATTTTGTGTGTTGTATAGGTATTTATAATTGTGTTAATGAAGAAATTTTGAAACAAAATTGAAAAGGAAATACACATTTAGATCAGTCCAAAAGTATTTAAGAACAAGACAGAGTAAGAAAGATTGCACGTAGAATTAAAGCGGAAAGTGTTAAATTGGAAAATTTAAGAAGATAAGAAAGGGAAAGAAGAAAGAGAAGGCGAAATTACCAGGAATTGGTGAGTGTGGTCTCAATTCTTGTTGACTTGCCTGTCTTGATGGTGGTCTCATGCTCACGCGGGAGCCCCGACGATCCTAGAATTACAAAAAAAAAAAAACAAAATATCAGAATAGGTTTCTAGAAGAAATACATAATGGAAAACTTTAGCCTATAAAATACCAATATCTTAGTAATTTTATTTATCATTAAATAATATTATCATTTATACCTGAGAATGCAATAATTTGGAGTCCCTCAACAAAGACACGTTCATCAACCGGGGATTCGGAGTATTGAAGATAGTACGATTTTCCCTCCATCTAGCCCTGAAAAGTAATAATTTACACTTTAGCACAACCAAACAAAACATTGACTTCCACATAACAGTGGAAGTTAGTAAACATTCGAGGAAAATCTCTTTCAAATCAAGAAAACTCAATGACTACGGAACCACTTGCAACGAAACTTGATAATATTATGTGGATAGCTAATCTTCGAATAACATAATAACTTTCATCATTTTTTTTTAATTTACCTGCTGAAGAGCCGCAGTACAACGCAAATGATGACAAACATCAGAGCCATTGCTACTAAAATACCAATCATGGCCGGATCGAGGGTTTTTATTGGTTCGTCCACTTGCTTTACCGCTGTAAAAATAAATATAAAACACTGAAGAAACTGAGCAATATTTTGGTAAAGTAGCTTTAACAGGTTCCCTGTCCACAGACCATATGTGGTCTGTAAACGGAAAGCACTACAAGTCCACAGACCACACGCGGTCTGTTCGACGATACAAATTTGAATGTTTTTAGACCCGTGGACGTAGAGAGAACGGCGTTTATTTGATGTGGACGTGAGGACATATTATCATGTAGAAACCAAAAAGGGTTGGGACGTGAAGAACGGACGTCAAATTTTCGAAATATCGTGATTTGAACAAAAATTAACCTAAATTTATGAAAACGGAATATATTTATGCTGGACGTGTGAGGCACTTCCACTCTAAAACTTGGACAAGTTAAACACTTTAAAAGTTATTGACCGACTCATAGTCACGTTTAGAAACGTAAAATTTAACAAAAGTATTGATTTCCAAACAATCCTACTAATATCAATTAAGTTTGTATGTATGGATCTATGGATGTTTGTTACTCTGTAACGCAAAAACTACTGCAAGGATTTTAAGAAACATAAACAAAAATGTAGCATAAAGGTACATCAGAATAGACTAGGTTCTATAATTTATAAAGATACTAGCTGTCCCGGCAAACGTTGTTTTGCCATATAAAAAACGTGATAAATGAAGAACCGCTCGACCGATTTTGTGCAAACTTCACATAAATCATCTACTAAATAGTCCGAACAATGAATATGGAATAATTCGTATATTTAATTTCACCCGCGTAAGTCCTTTGAATATCGAAAAAAAAAATATCCTATGTCCGTCTCCTGGTTCTAAGCTACCTCTCCATCAATAAAAAAAAAAAAAAAAAAAAAAAAAATCTAATGTTCGTCTCCTGCCTCTAAGCTACCTCTCCATCAATTTTCAGCCAAATCGGTTCAGCCGTTCTCGACTTATAAATAGTGTAACTAACACGACTTTCTTTTATATATATAGATTGTGTGAATTATCTATACTTCTATACTAATATTATAAAGAAGTATAATTTGTGTGTTTGTTAAATTGTAAGGGGTAATCTCGGGATCTATTGAACCGATTTTAAAAATTCTTTCACCAATAGAAAGCCACATTATTGCTGAGTGTCATAGGTTATATAAAAAACCGAAAAATAAAAAAGCTTGTACGTGGTAGTCCGTTTTGCAAAGTGAATCGGAGAAAAAACGGTCGAATGAAAGCGTTTCTTACGAACGCTGCCTTAACTATAAGTGGATATATCTTCTATATATATAAAAGAGAAAATCACTGACTCACTGACTCACTCACTCATCACGATATCTCAGAAACTACAAGTACAAGTACTATGAAAGATATATTTTTGAGTTCTATAGAAAAGATGTGGAGCTTGAAAATGTCTACAAAAAAGTCAACGACAGAGCATATGTCTAACTTTTATATTTAAGTTACAAAAAGCATTTTTTTTAATATTAGTATAGATAATTTAATTTTTAATATTAATAAAATAAATGCCCAACGAAGTGGGCACGGGTCGAAAAAATTACACTTTTGTTGAATATTACCTATTTTATTAACAAAATTAATGTTACCTACTTACGGTCAGCGCCACCTAGCGTTTATTTATTTATTAGGTACACCAACAGTAAGACACACTAATACTAAGAATAAAGAAAAACATTACCGAAATAATAATAAAGTGTGTGTTTTAAGAATGTGACTTATAAAATAAAGTCTTTACTCTTTGCCAAGCAACCATTGTTTTAATAGGTCAAGTCCAAATTTTAATATTTTTTAATCGGCAAATTCTCAAAAAGAACTCAAATACTTATTATTTGAGTTCTTTTTGAGAATTTGCCGATTAAAGACCAGATTGTCAGCTTGTTAAAATATAAAAAAGCTCCTTCTAGCTAGAAGTTAAGCAACTAGCGTGTTATGGTGGCAGCCAGACAACTCATATAATATTTAAATACTTTTCTTATCTAATGGAATTCAATAAATACATCATCAAAATACTCACATGTGCACACTATGGTTCCATCTGCGGACACTTCCGGCACCATTTCGAATTTGCAAGTACACCTCTCGTTCCGACATTCCGTTTTGAAGACTACGTCCTCACATTGTTCGTTAAACATGCATGTCTCGTTGATGCTTGCAGCTGGAATGGAATTTGATAATATGCTTCTAAAACATGTTTGAAGAAATTTTTGACTAGTTTTCTCCTAAAGGAACGTGCTAGACACCGGACCGGCATAATCCGTCATAATATGATTTTGTTGTTTATTTGATTGTTCGTTTGGCGATCCGGTTACGTTTTTAGTATGATAGGGTATAGTTGGAAAAGGGAAGTTAATTTAAATAATTTTTTATCAATTTTAATGGCTTTTTACTAGTGTAGCCAAAACATAGCGTGGAACATTTATATAGAAAACCATAGAAGTAATCCATCAAACTTAACCACATAATATTATAAGACGCATGAAGTGAAAATAATAATAGCATCACCTTCCATTTCCATTATGTTTGCTTATAGAAGTTTCTTGTACAGTGAAATAAAGCACGCGATATGCATGTTTTTTTCGGTTCAACGTGCATCGATCGCGGGTTTTCCGTTTTTGTTTGATTTTGAAAGTAACTTGTTCAAACTGCTTAATTTAAACAGAAAAGTAAGGTAAATTAATTAGTAAATGTAATGTTTACTTAATACTAGCGACCCGCTCCGGCTTCGCACGGCTATATTATGCATGTATTATACATATAAACCTTCCTCTTGAATCACTCTATCTATTAAAAAAAACCGCATTAAAATCCGTTGCGTAGTTTTAAAGATTTAAGCATACAAAGGGAAATAGGGACAGAAAAAGCGACTTTATTTTATACTATGTAGTGATGATACGAAATACCATCAAAGTAATACGATTTATTCTCTAAATCAATTGCTGTTCGTTTGTCTCGCTAAAATTAGAGAACGGCTGGTCCGATTTAGATGATTTCGATTTTGAAATTTTTGTCGTAGTCCAGGGAAGGTTTAACGGTAAGAAACATTGGACTTACGCGGGTGAAACCGCAGGGCGGACGGAAAGACAATTCGTTTTTTATTTCTTTAAAATGTTGGTACAATGAGTTCTAATAAACATAATCTAGTTAGCTTAGCTACGTCATTTGAATCCCTGATCACTGAGGCATTATACCCTTGATGTGAAGGAGAAAACAATTCCGAATTAGTTTTAATAATTATTTATTCCATTTGAATGTGAGAACACACAAAGCACGTAGGGCTTATTAACGGATGTGTTCCTAACACTCTATTGAACCTTTCTCTAAATCCCTCTGAATTGTTAAAATGTTGAAAAGGACAAATCCCAAATGACATTTGGAAAAGGGTAATACCACAAGAGAGAATACTTTGACGCTCAAAGCGGATTGGCAAATGACATTAAAGGAATGAAGAAGGGATGACAATGTTGATATGGTTTGTGATTAATATTATATACGTGACGCATAGTAAATTATTAAACTATTAAAGCGAAAATACCCCAAAGTAGTTCATTTTATTGCTCGTTGTTAAAAACTTGATATAAAAGTGCTGAAAAAATATATGCCTATAGTTTTGTTCGTGAAGGGTAAGCTTAAAGAAAATATAGGTGTACACGAATCATCAGAAACAATTTAAATGACTAGCACAAAAGTTCATAGTAATTTAAATTTTCTTACTAAACATAATGAAATAACTAAAGCATGTTTAGTCAAATCATAATCAAGTCAACTTAATGGACTTCAACTGACTCATTATGTTAATCTTTTACTTGTAATATTAATCCTAATGCTTTGCGACAAGCATGTTTATTGCTTGGCAAAGTCAAAACTATTGAGTTCATTTAGAACAACGTTGTCATGTTTAGTGAAAGACAGCAAAATGATTTCACCGACGATAAAACAATAACTGATGAATAGATAGAGAAAAGCTCGTGTAATCAAGCTTTGTATTTCCGTAAGGCAAGTAAGAATATTCTTACATTAATAAAACCTCTATTAAAAGCAATAGGTAATTAGTAGTTATACTATTTAAATTAACGATTCTAGAGGCTAATAATTTTACGACTTATCACAATTATCTGAAAATCAATAGTAACTTAACTAGCTGCGTCAGGTTATTTGATCGAGTAGGAATAAATGCTGGATTTTTCCATTTTTAATTGAGAACTTACCAAGCTAGCAGAACCAGTCTATTATGTGGATCGAGCCATTTTACTTGGAGAAACTTATTTTGTCAGTTTGTACAGAGCTTAGGGTAGGCAATTAACTTACGTTTTCCACACTTATTCACGTGATTGGTAACAGGCAAGTCAGGGTGGCACTGACAGGTCTTCAACACATCACTGCAAACAGAGTCCGGGAACTTGCAGTCTTCGGTGACGGAGCACGGGTCCCCGTATCGGCCTGGTCTTGATGGGTCTGGAAATTTGTAAAATATTTGTTATTTTTAAAGTGTCATACCCACACTTAGGGAATTTAACGAAACGACGAACCTGGCTCTACTGTAGCCGGTGCTTTAACAAACTAAAATACGGGACTTGGGATAAGCCCGGCTGGATGTAGTTCACTTAACGTAACGTGATCCAAGGTGATTGTGGATTTAAATGACCGGGAACAAGGATTTTAGGAATGATATTTTTTCAAACTTTTAGGGTGGCTTGCATGATATTTTACTTAAACAAGTTTAATTTAATTCTAGCTTCTATTTCAACACAAAGGTTGATATTATTTTATCAGTTTGACAGTTGGTTAATCATGTTTAAGGTCTTCAGACCTTAATTTTTCTATTTTCCAAAATCATAAGTAGGTATAGGATAATGCTACAGCAAATCCCCAAGCATGACCTAATTGTTATGGTCTCTCTGACACTCGAAATATGTTTAAAATGTTTGGTACGGTGACTTTTTATAGATTCGCCAGCAAGTTGCTTTAAGCCTCATACACGTTCTATTTCCATAAAGATGATGGGTTTTATGATTCATTGTACTATAATGGCATGATTGATCTTCGTTCAGTCAACAGGAATTTTATGGGTTCTTAAAGGTACCTACTAAAATCAGTATCCATCAAAATGTTTATCTTCTACCGCAATAAATGAAAACCAACTGTTCAGAAGTAGGTTTGGACGACCCAGTTGGCACAATGGTCACTATGCCAAACTGCCAAACACAGAGTTGCGGGTTCGATTCCCGCCACAGACAAGTATTTATGCTTAGGTATTTGTCTGTGGTCTGGTTGTTTATATGTATTATAAGTATATATTTACAAAAGAAAAGTATATAAGTAGTATATCCGTTGTAGCACCCATAACACAAGTCTAGTTACTTAGCTTGGGGCTAGATAGCGATGTGTGGAATGTCCTGCAATATTTATTATTTATTATTTGTCTGTTATACGTCCTGTATCACGGGGCTATGGAGCTTCAGACCTTTGGAAGGCGTGCGTGGAGCCGAAGCCAACACGTAGAGGCCCTTTACAATAACAAGTTCAATATCAAACAATGGTGTGGATTCTAAACCGGCGATTATCCCTGTCTACACTATAAAGTGCAACCAAGGAGAACCTCCGGTTTGGATAAAACTATTGATAATCTACAGGACAACATACTGGGGAACTATGTATACTATGGCGCCTGCCGTAACGATGTCCAATAAACATGTAAAAATGACAAGCGGAGTCAATTACAGCAAGGGGGCAACTGGAACGTGGCTGAAGGAATGAGAGGCCTCACTGGATTTTAAGTCATCGCTGGTAGTCCGAGCGAGCGGGCCACTGACGTTCGGCATCCATCCTTCGAGTAAATTTATTATTATTTAAAAAGTTTATTTTTAAATTTGGAACTACTTAAATAGTAGCGCTTATTGTCAGCCCAAACGATTCCAGTAAAGAAACCTCAGTAAATACTGATTATAAAAGTACGATAGGGAACCATAGCTTTCCGTGTCTGTGTTTAATCAATAAACAAGGTGCAATGAACCGCAGTTTGTCGCATAAAATACACCGCACTAATCGTACTGTTATAAAAATTTAATGCATATGGCAACAGTTAATAGTGTGTTACAAAGCCTTTTAATAGAATAATCAATACCGTTTCAGGGAGTTCAAAACGACAAAACTGACCAATTTAAAAGTATAGGCTCAAATTGTATATTTTCTTCTTTTGTAGCGCCTTTTTTAGATCATTGATATCTATCTTCTATTAATATACAGTCACGCTGTTTCCTATATGATTCATCTATATAATAACTTTCTTGTTACCATGGAAACGTATAATCATTTAACGACAATCTGAGAATCTACGTTCGAATCAGCCGTTTTGACTTCAATTGAAATCAAATTTAGATTAAGTTTTCGTGCTAAAAAAACAACTATGGCAAAAATTAATTAATATTAAAACTATTTTATTAAGTTAATTTTAGTAAATTCACTGTCTGCTCTGCTGCTGAATCCACTTCGTGAAATTAATCCCTTATCTTATTACGAGAAAAGGGTTTAGTGACCTTTTGATGAAAGTAGAATGTGTCTTCTAACATAATTTTAATCACAAAACTGCCAACAGAGATAAATTACACCTCAGCAGCTGGATTAAATGCAGAGGTCTGAAGGGCATCTACTATTTATACTCAAATGTTGTTTGGTTGAATTAATCAAAACACTTTAATATTGTATGTTGCTCTTTCAGAAAACTTATCTAATTATCCAATATTAGGGGTGTACTATTTTTTATTCTGTTTTATTCTTTGTACTATTATATATTCTGTGGTTACATCCCATTTAGCTTAAGTTGCATTTGTCATTGGTCTTCAAGTCGCGAGTGAATCTTCTAGGAAAGCGTGTTACATCTTAAGCCGCATCGTAACCTGCCATCAGGCATATGTAAAAAAATAATTGTCAACGGTTTAATTTTCCATTGGTAAGTACATGTATTTCTGCATCGTCCTGATCCAATGAGTTATTCAATAATTCTTTGAATGTCTATCTAATGGTCACTGTTCAATTTCGGTAAATTAAAAAAAAACTCAGACCTGATGCTAGGTTTTTTATAATTTATGTTATTAACTAGCGACCCGCCCCGGCTTCGCGCGGCTATATTATGCATGTATTATACATAATATAAACCTTCCTCTTGAATTACTCTATCTATTAAAAAAACCGCATTAAAATCCGTTGCGTAGTTTTAAAGATTTAAGCATACAAAGGGAAATAGGGACAGAGAAAGCGACTTTGTTTTATACTATGTAGTGATAGTGATAGGTCAGTGTTTGATCCCTAAATAAACAAGGGCCTTCGAGGGACGCGCGTAAAGGTAGGAAGCAGCAGAACAAAAAAAAGTTCCGACCCGTCTTCCTTTTGTGGCTGCACAAGTTTCGGGACCATGTTGATTAAAATGTGTTTTGTCGTGAGTCAGTGCGTAAGTAAGTCAGTAAAACTAGTATTTTTCTTAAGGTGAAAGGGTACCTGCGCTCGCTCCATACAAACGTAGTCGACTGTTTCCTCCCTGGATAATGACACTAGCACAAATATTTTTGTGCCATAAAACCTAAAACTGCCAAGACTATGCCCCTATGTTTTGGTTTTTTTCATTTTCTAATTATCATAGAAATTAAAATTAAAAAAGTTAAAAAATTAAAAAAAGCAGAAAATAGGGGCATGGTCATGGCAGTTTTAAGTTTTATGCACCAAAAATATTTGCTCTAGTATCATTATCCTGGGAGAAAACAGTCGACTACGTTTGTAATCTTAATATATATAAATCTCGTGTCACAATGTTTGTCCTCAATGGACTCCTAAACCACTTAACCGATTATAATAAAATTCGCACACCATGTGCAGTTCGATCCAACTTGAGAGATAGGATAGCTTACATCTTTATTTAACCCGATATTCCCCCGGGATCGGGAGTTACGCGGGTGAAACCGCGGAGGGCAGCTAGTAGTTTGTATGGGAAAAGCCCCCGGTACCCTTTCCTCATAAAGGTTTATTTACCTGAGTCAGCATTATCGGGCAAGCCGAACGCCGGTAGACCGAACGCGAGCAGAGTCGCGATCGCGGCGAGCGAGGCCGCCCGGGCCGAGCGTACGCCCCGCATGCCGCTCGCTCCCTCGTCACATGCCACAACTGTACCTGAAACATTTATAACATTAGATTAGTTATTAAGAGGAAAGGGTACCGGAGGCTTTCTCCATACAAACTATTACAAACGTAGTCGACTGTTTTCTCCCTGGATAATGACACTAGAGCAAATATTTTTGGTGCATAAAACTTACAACTGCCAAGACCATGCCCCTATTTTTTGATTTTTTAAATTTTTTAATTATATTAATTTTAATTTCTATGATAATTAGAAAATGAAAAAAACCAAAACATAGGAGCATAGTCATGGCAGTTATAAGTGTTATGACACAAAAATATTTGCTCTAATGTCATTATCCAGGGAGGAAACAGTCGACTACGTTTGTATGGAGAGCGCGCAGGTACCCTTTCACCTTAACTATCGTAGAATACATTGTCATCATCATTATTGGCCGTTATCATCTTCGAAAGATGAGGTCTTTACTGTAGCAACTCTGCTTACACTTTTATTTATTTGGAAATCCAACAGCTATTTTAAGAACTTAACAACAGTATAACTATGGAATAATCAAATAATATTATTCTATTATTATTCTATTGAAAATATAATCATCTAATAAGATTATTCTGTTTTTACACACTGGTAAAATAGCTTACGTAAATTATATGAGGACTCACGCTGTTCTTCCTAGCATGACTTTGGGGCATGTGGCTATCATAATTAATACCTATATAATATTATATAGGTACCTATTAGTTATGATAGCCAGTTTTGACAAAAAAAAACTAAAAACCTACTCAGTTTTTTGAGAATCTTCCCCTAAGGTTTATAAAATGTTCTGTTTTAAAACTTAAACAAGTTTTTGCCGTCTTGACACTATTTGCACTAGTTGTGTGAATAAAGCCATTACTTAAAAGAACAAAAAAAAACAACACAACGATCGTGTAATGTAAATGCTATATAAATGTAAAAACAAATATTGCTTTCATGTCACCTTCGAACAAGGTTTTGCTTCCAGTAAGATTTTTTTATTTTTAAGGAAAAGCTATTTATCTTGTACCTATCACGAACACCAGCTTTCAGTACAATAAACATTTTACTGGTTAATATTCAAGGAAAGCAAGCTGAAATGGGATTAGGGCAAGGTCCTTGCACATTAAACTTTCATATTTAATTTAGAAATCTTTTTGATACAAAATAGTCCAATAAAATCTATGATAAAAGTTAATTCAGTTTCTTATTCCTTTACCCTTATTACGCATTTTATAAAGAAGTGACAGAAGAAGAAAATTGGCCACCCATTGCTTCTCAATAGAAATATGACAAGGGTCAAATTGCTTTGTTCCAGTAGCCACCTAAAGAATGAAAGAAAACCCTTTCTTGTGAAAACTAAGAAGTGGGTAATCATTTTCTAGACGCATATTATGTAACTTGATTTCACCTGCGATCTAGTCTACGTAGGAAGTGAATTTTCCAAAATCTTTTCTTAGCTTACGTCATAAAAGCTTTTTGAATGACAAATATCCCATTCCGCCCTGACCTGAGCGAGTTGACATATCAGTCAGTCGGACAGGACTTTAATTTTTATATTTATAGGTGAATACCTTTCATTGTTTCCAACACGCATATAATCATTTTGATGAACTTTAAAACGAACCATTGCATTCAGCTACATCTACATTTAACCGGTAACTCAGGTGTCTCAATTAATTGACTTGAAAATAAGGTAAGTTAAACGAGAATATGATTCCATAAAAATGACTTTCATGTCCATGTTAAGTAGTAGTAAGTTCATTAATGTATTTGATGTATTGACATTGATGTATTAGCTCAATAGGCTTGAAAGAAGAAAGTGCTTAAGCGACACTGAGTGCAAAATTACTTTTTTGTCCTACGCACTTAATTCCAACGAAAACGCACTTAATTCCAAGTCTGATTTATTTCTATATTAATTACTGTTGATAGTTTTGCTTATTTCTTGCTAATTACCGATTAAGTGTCGCATCGTAATTATTTAAGTTTACAAACAGATAAAAATGATCAACCGACCTGAAAAAATATTTTAATTATGGAAACAACTCATAATTGCACAATTTTGAAGATTTTGAGACAGGTAAAAGGTGACTAAACGTCAAAATAAAAAAAATTAGAGTAGGGTTAAACTACGTAAATAAAATTTACAGAAAATAATGTAGAAATTTGTGTAGAAATAGAGTATGCTCGACTAGGTAAATGACTAAAATATCTGCATATTTTATGTTTTTAAAATGTGAACGGGGTATAAAAAATTATAAAATAAAGTACACACACATTTATAATCTTTATTTAAGTATTAAAAACTAAAAAATACGTAAACTATTACAAAATCAAAAATGTTTTTCGTTTTTTAAGATGCTTTTGAGGACAAATGCAAAGGAGGTGTCATAGACAGCATATACATATACCTTGATATACCATAAAACATATACCATATACCTTGAGCAAAGTTTAAACCACGGAAGCAAGATCCAGAGTTAAAAATTTAGTTTTTTTTGGCATAACATGGTTCAAACTTTGCTGGATATATTATTCAAGATCATAATTATCTCCCAATATAATAAAGCGGCATAACGATGTCAGGTTCGTTTTATAACTGAATGTTTTTTAAACTTCCTGAACCTAAAGAAATTTGTAAATCATAACCAGACGGTTTGAGGCAGGTATCAATATGGTAACTAAAAAAAAACTTGGGGATTTATTCCTTGAGATGATAGTTTGCAAAAAATAGTAATATTTACTTTCGAATTCGGCTAGTTACATTTTTAGTGATGACTACACTTAAAGCAACAACAACAAAACATAAGACAAACAATTCTGTTAGGCTTTAAAATAAGAAAACAAATACTCATGAATATTGTTTGTAAAAAGGGAATTAGCGTACAGATAAAGTTAAAATAACTAAATTCTAATTTACTCTTAGCTATATTAGTTATGGTAAAAGTTATAGTCGATAGTAATATTAACGCACCACTCATAACAAAAGTAAAGGTAGCAACTTGAATTTTTTTACAAAACGTACCAGATTGTCTTATAATTGAATTACTGAATAATTTATACATAACTCTTAAATAGATACAGAAGTTTATAAATATCAAAATATGTACATACAAAAAACAGCTTTGAAAATAGATTTCAAATTTAGAGATATACGTATCACAATAAATATTAATAAATATAGATTCTGCAATTGACAAAACTAGAGGAAGACCCCAAGCAAACAGGTTACTTTTCAAGATCTTTCTAGTCAATGTTGTATGAAAAACTGTTACAATATCCATGTAGATGATAAGAGAAAATATAAACAACCAAGAACAGCAAGCTTTTATTAAAAAAGAAATTAAATGACCATAGTATTCTTGTATGAAAGAACAAGATGAAAATGAACCGACAAATAATGTTAAAAGAAATGATGAGTAGCAAAAAATGACTTTTAAATGTACATAATTTCTATAACTTCGCCACCGCGGTACTTTGATCCAAGTCAGAACTCCAAGCGTCAGCGTCACGAATGATAGTATAGCATTTAGTAAAATTATCATAAATGCTATGTCCGCTAAATTATCTCCTATACTGTCCACATCGAAACCTGAAGTTGAATTCGTGTTTGTAACATTCTCAGTTAAAGTTATGTTACTTGGTAATACTGGAACTTCTTTTTTAACTTCCATCTTTGATATTAAAGAAAAACACAATCTGAATTCGTTCTAGGAAATAATGGTTTCAGCATAACTTAGTTCAGATACTGTTCAGCGCCAAGTCGACCAGCATTGCAGTCACAACATTTTCTCGATGCAACTTTAGACTATTTCCAACTATGATATAAATAATATTAGGAAATAACTGTAAACGTGTATGTAATACCAACACTTCACAAAAATAATTCATTAAATTTTATATTCATCTCAATTATTATTATAAATATTAATTATAAACGTAGTTCATTAAGTAACAAAATTATCGAGAACAATGGTTTCATTAACACATTATTAAGCTTTATCGCAGTCTCATTTAATTATATCACAAGTAAGTATTCATCAGATTCAAAATACTAAGCCAATATTGAATTAGCTTTGTTTTTTGCAATCAAATTTGTCTGATGGAAATTTTACTAAAAAGAATAAGTCATTTTTTTTATTTAACTTCCGGGAAACGCTTACATATAATACCGTCTCTTTATTATCATCTGTGGGCTCTGGTTATAAACCCACACCCTGTAAACATAATATCTTTTTTCGATCCTGTGGGTGTTGGTACTGTCTGCTTGGCATAAAATATAATTGTTGCTGGTATTAATAGCTTTAGAATTTCAGGTCAAAGTTGTTTTAAAAACAGTCATGTTTTGACTGGTCTGGGAATCGTTCTACCATTTTATTGTATTATGGCTGTGATCCTCAAAATACCTTGAGCAAAGTTTAAACCACAGAAGCAAGAACCAGATTTACAAAATTAAATTTTTTGACATAGGTTTATAGATATTGATAACTTGCGTGGTTCAAACTTTCCAGGAGGTATTAATGAACAATACTACAACTACTACTAGTATTATAGTACAATATTGAACAATACCGTAAATACCTTTAATATAAAAGCGGCTTAACGATATCCGGTTTGTTTTATAACTAAATGTTTTTGAAACTCCCTGAATCTGAAGAAATTTGTAAATCATAATCAGGCGGTTTGAGGCCCATAATAATATTTAATGCCGATAAGATGGTTTAAATATGGTAACTAAAAAAACTTGGGTATTTATTCCTTGAGATAATATTTTACAAAAAAAATACTAATTACTTATTAAAAAAGTTATTATTAATTACTAATTACTTTCGAATTTGGCTAGTTACATTTTCGACCAATAACTTCACTTATAGCAACAACAACAAAACATAAGAAAAACAATTCTGTTAGACTTTAAAATAAGAAAACAAATACTCATGAATATTGTTTGTAAAAACGGAATTACCATAAAGATATAGAAAAAATAAATAAATTCTGATTGACTTACAGTTATATAAGCTATGGTAAAAGTTAGAGTCGATAATAATATTAACGCACCACTCATAACAACAGTAAAGGTTGCAACTTGAAGTTTTTTACAAAACATACCAGAATGTCTTATATTTGAATTACTGAATAATTCATACATAACTCTTAAATAGATACAGAAGTTTATATATATCAAAATGTGTAAAAACATAAAACAGCTTTGAAAATAGATTTCAAATTTAGAGATATACGTATCACAATAAATATTAATAAATATAAATTCTGCAATTGATGAAACTAGAGGAAGACCCCAAGCAAACAAATTACTTTTCAAGATCTTTCTGGTCACTGTTATATGAAAAACTGTAACGATATCCATGTAGCTAATAAGAGAAAATATAAACAACCAAGAACAACAAGCTTTAATAAAAAAATAAATTAAAAGATAAGATGAAAATGAACCGATGATTAATGTTAAAAGAAATGATGTGTAGCAAAAAATGACGTTTAAATGCACATAATTTCTGAAACTTCGCCACCGTGGTACTTTGATCCAAGTCAGAACGCCAAGGAACAGCGTCACGACTGACAGTATAACAGCTAATAATAATATTATCATTGCTATAATCCTTAGAACATATATAATGTTCAAATCTAAATCTTCACCAACCGTCACAACTTCTGTACTGTCCACATCGAAACCTGAAGTTGAATTCGTGTTTGTAACATTTTCAGTTAGAGTTATGTTACTTGGTAATACTGGAACTTCTTTTTTAATTTCCATATTTGATATTAAAGAAAAACACAATCTGAATTCGTTCTAGGAAATAATAGTTCCAGCATAACTTAGTTCAGATACTGTTTAGCGCCAAGTCGAGGCAGCATTGCAGTCACAACATTTTCTCGATGCAACTTAAGACTATTTCCAACTATGATATAAATAATATTAGGAAATAACTGTAAACGTGTATGTAATACCAACACTTCACAATAATAATTCATTAAATTTTATATTCATCTCAATTATTATTATAAATATTAATTAAAAACGTAGTTCATTAATTAACAATATTATCGACAACAATGGTTTGATTAACACTTTATTAAGCTTTATCGCAGTCTCATTTAATTATATCACAAAGAAGTATTCATCAGATTCAAAATACTATGCCTATATTGACTTAGCTTTGCTTTTTGCAATCGAATTTGTCTGATGAAAGTTTGACTAAAAAGGGTAATTCAATTTCTATTTTTAATTTCAACATATTTCCGGGTAACACTTACCTACTTACAATATCCCCTCTTAAAGGTAGACGCAGGTTGATCAGAGCCGAAAGAATCGAATTTTTGCCGTCCACGGGAAAAGGTACCATACATGAATAGGGATAAGGTACCTACATTTATATTTCCGATGACGTCATCAGAGTCGACCGCATCGTTAGAGGCGAAATATAAATGAAAAATAAATGGACCTTATCTAAATGTATATAAAGTACCTCTTCCCGTGGACGGAAAAAAATCGATTCTTTCGGCTCTGATCAGTCTGCGTCCACCTTTATTATCATCTGTGGGCTCTGGTTTTAAACCCACACCCTGTAAACATAATGTCATTTTTCGATCCTGTGGGTGTTGGTACCGTCTGCTTGGCATAAAATTTAATTGTTGTTAGTATCCATAGCTTTTGAATTTCAGGTCAAAGTTTGTTTTAAAAACAGTCATTTTTTGAATGGTCCGGGAATCGTTTTACCATTTTATTGTTTTATGGCTGTGATCCTAAACATAATGAGCTAAATTTTAAACTACGAAAGCAAGATCCAGAGTTAAAAAATTAAGTTTTTTGGCATAGGTATATAGATATTGACAACTTGCGTGGTTCAACTTTGCAGGAGGTATTATTGAACAATACTACAACTACTACTAGTATTATAGTACAATATTGAACAATACCGTAAATACCTTTAATATAAAAGCGGCATAACGATATCCGGTTTGTTTTATAACTAAATGTTTTTGAAACTCCCTGAATCTGAAGAAATTTAAAATCATAATCAGGCGGCTTGAGGCCTATAATGATATTTTATGTCGATTAGACGGTATAAATATGGTAACTAAAAAAACTCGGCTATGTATTCCTTGAGATAACATTTTACAAAAAAAAAAAAAATACCTTTCGAATTCTGGCTAGTTACATTTTTTACCAATAACTTCACTTTATGCAACAACAACAAAACGTAAGACAAACAATTCTGTTAGACTTTAAAATAAAAAAACAAATACTCATAAATATTGTTTGTAAATACGGAATTAAGACAGATATATAGTATAAATAACTTAATTCTAATTTACCCGCAGTTATAGTTATAGTCGATAGTAATATTAACGCACCACTCATAACAAAAGTAAAGGTTGCAACTTGAAGTTTTTTACAAAACGTAATAGAATGTCTTATATTTGAATTACTGAATAATTTATACATAACTCTTAAATAGATACAGAAGTTTAAAATTATTAAAATATGTAAAAACAAAAAATAGTTTTGAAAATATAATGCTAGTTCAGAAAAAATATACGCATCACTATTAATAAATAAAAATTCTGCAATGAACAAAACCAGAGGAAGACCCCAAGCAAACAGGTTACTTTTCAAAAATTTTCTAGTCACAGTTATATGAAAAACTGTTACGATATCCATGTAGCTGATCAGAGAAAATATAAACAACCAAGAACAGCAAGAGTCAATTAAAAAATAAGCAAAATAAGATAGGTATACTGATATGAAACCAAAATAATAATAATATGATAAAAAACGGGCAATTATTACCATTATAAAAAACGATGTGTAGTAAAAAATGACGTTTAAATGCACATAATTTCTGAAACTTCGCCACCGCGGTACTTTGATCCAAGTCAGAAAACCAACGAACAGCGTCACAAATGACAGTATAGCAGTTAATAAAACTATTATCAATTCTATGATCCATAGAACATGTATAATTTTCAAATCTAAATCTTCACCAACTTTCACAACTTCTGTACAGTCCACATCGAAACCTGAAGTTGAATTCGTGTTTGTAACATTTTCAGTTAGAGTTATGTTACTTGGTAATACTGGAACTTCTTTTTTAATTTCCATCTTTGATTTAAAAAAAAAAACAAAATCTGAATTCGTTCTACGAAATAATCTTTTCAGCATAACTTAGTTCAGAAACTGTTCAGCGCCAAGTCGAGGCAGCATTGCAGACACAACATTTTCTCGAAGCAACTTTAGACCTTTTGGAACTTATGATATCATTTTATTAGGTAATAACTTTATTTTAAGAATAGTTTTAATAAATCGTGTATGTAATACCAGCACTGCACAAAAATAATAAGTACATTATAATTTATATTTATCAAATTTATTTTCATTATTTCTACGAACGTTGTTAATTAAGTAACAATATTATCGACAATAATGATTTGATTAAGCTGATGATTAATTATATCTGAGGTTTTAAAATATTTTTGGCCGTTAGTAATTAAATATGAATTAGCTTGCTTTTTGCCATCGAATTTGTCTGATTGAAATTAGACTTTTTTTTAAAGAGAACCTGTATAGCTCAATTAACTTTTTTTTTCCGCGGCTAGGGAAATTATGGACGTAAAACGATCACTTCCAAAACTTCGAATATATTTATTAGACAATAAGCAACCGCAAATTCAAGATTTCAAACCTCAACCCAAACAAGATTTACTATAACAAGATTTGTCCCTAGACAATCAACTTACCTATCCACTATTTAAACCGACACGCGGTTCGAAGGTAGTACCTTAGTTCTGTGTTACTAACTAGCTCGAATTGGCTGAGGCCTTAGACAACCTCGATTGCTAATTTTATCTAATTATCAACCTATTTTTGGATACTGGTCGTTCGATTCATTTATCGTGCAGCCTAATTCCATCGAGACAAATGTTCATTTCGACGTACTTACTTCATTTTATTTTTAACTGACTTAACAAAAAAGAGGTGGTTCTTAATTCATTTTGTATGTATCTTCATTGATTATTTGAAGACGACTCAACTGATTGAGATTATTCTGTTTGTGTTATCCAAAATGTTTTTGTATTTATCACCACTGAAAATGGAGTTGGTAATTACAGATGGCCAATAGTCTGTACCATATTTGCGTGTGACAAGGTTTTTTTGAATGCTTCAGGAATAGAAAATCTTAAGGTGGACTAACCTTCATGACGGTGAAGCCTGAGAAGCGATTGTGAATTTTTATTGATTGTAAGCAGTGTCCCATAAAAGCACAATTTAGGTATCTATCGCAATACTTGAGGGTTGAAGCTTGATCGTAGGGAGCATTATTCATAATCAGGTGGCTTGAGGCCTATAATATTGATATTTTATGCCGATTAGACGGTATAAAAATGGTACCATGCATTACCATGAAAACTTCCACCTAAAATTAGTTTGAACGAGATTTGGTAAGTAGTTTATTTTTACCACTAGCGCCATCTATTTTTTTATGACTCCTATTTAACAGACGTGATTTTTATGTGATAATAATGGTACGGAACCCTTCATGCGCAAGTCCGACTCGCACTTGACCGGCTTTTTTATTGCTATTTTAGTAATTCGTCTTCTCGGTCTGTTCATACGTCAGTGATTTTAACCAGTCTCTTAGTTTATTTTTACATTGGTGGTAAGTCAGAGGGTTCAACTTCATTTTATTGTAATAAGTATTACTTTTTAATTCAGAAAGTTATATTTTCTACCAATGACTTTTACACTTAAAGCAACAACAACAAAACTTAGGAAAAACAATTCTGTTAGACTTTAAAATAAGAAAACAAATACTCATGAATATTGTTTGTAATAAATAACTAAATTCTATTATTATTGTCGTAGACATCGTACTTAAAATATAAGTTACAGTCGATAATAATATTAACGCACCACTCATAACAAAAGTAAAGGTAGCAACTTGAATTTTGGTACAAAACGTTACAGAATGCCTTAAAATTGAATTACTGAATAATTTATACATAACTCTTAAATAGATACAGAAGTTTATAAATATCAAAGTATGTACATAGAAAAAACAGGCTTGAAAATAGAATGCAAGTTTAGATAAATACGTAATACGACTATTACTAAATATAAATTCTGCTATTGACAAACCTAGAGGAAGACCCCAAGCAAACAGGTTACTTTTCAAGATCTTTCTAGTCACAGTTGTATGAAAAACTGTTACGATATCCATGTAGCTGATCAGAGAAAATATAAACAACCAAGAACAGCAAGAGTCAATTAAAAAATAAGCAAAATAAGATAGGTATACTGGTATGAAACCAAAATAATAATAATATGATAAAAAACGGGCAATTATTACCATTATAAAAAACGATGTGTAGCAAAAAATGACGTTTAAATGCACATAATTTCTGAAACTTCGCCAATGCGGTACTTTGATCCAAGTCAGAACGCCAAGGAACAGCGTCACGAATGATAGTACAGCATTTAGTAAAATTATCATAAAAACTATGATCGTTGCAACATCTGTACTGTCCACATCGAAACCTGAAGTTGAATTCGTGTTTGTAACATTTTCAGTTAGAGTTATGTTACTTGGTAATACTGGAACTTCTTTTTTAATTTCCATCTTTGATTATTTCAAAAACCACAATCTGAGTTTGTTTTAGGTTAATGGATTCAGCATAACTTAGTTCAGATACTGTTCAGCGCCAAGTCGGAACAGCATTGCAGTCACAACATTTTCTCGAAGCAACTTTAAACCTTTTCAAACTTATGATATAATTTTTATAATGGAATAACTGTATTTAAGAACAATTTTAATAAAACGTGTATGTTATACCAGCTCTGCGCAAAAAAAATATAAGTAAATTAAATTTTATATTCATCTCATTAATATAATAAATATTAATTAACAACGTAGTTAATTAAGTATTAATATTATCGACAATAATGATTTGATTAACACGTGATTCAGCTTTATCGCAGTCTTATTTAATTATATCAGAGGGAAGTATTCATCACATTTAAAATACTTTGGCGTTAATAATTAAAATATTAATTAACTTGGCTTTTCGCCATCGAATTTTTCTAATTGAAATTTGACTAAAAGGGTTACTAAATTTTTGAAAAATGTCAGCGAAATTCTGGGTACTTACAATATCTTTACATAATAGATAGATAGATAGATAATAGTACATTGCGATACAAGTGTTGAAAGTTGATCATTCCATAGAGGCGGTTTATGACGCGCGAGCGTCGCGCGAGCGTTTTTTTTTTTTTCCGCGCTGGCAACACTCAAGCGATCAGCTGTTTTGAATTTGTCCCAAATATTTAATTATTTTATTAGTTATTTTGTGTATAAATAGCCCAATTACAATTTCATCGCACCTCTAACCATAGTATTATCAATATCTGATTGTTAATTAGTGAAAATTAAGTAAATAAGTCGTGAAATTTGTGACGGTCGGTCTAACGGCTTGTCAATTATTGTTCTGTGTTCTTTTGAATATTTTTGAAAGATATTCAAAGTGATTTAGTGTTTGTGGGTTTGTTTACCGATTGTTCTCGTGAATATATGTTACAGTATATCCTACGCTGATAACAGCCAGGTACTTAATTTCTACAAATTCCATGTAAGTACAATAAATTGACATACCGGTATAACCTACCTACTTAGTTGCTTGAGGATCTGCCTGCTCATTTTCCCAGTCGTTTTTACCTATCATTCTTTTAAAAATGCAGACTAGAAAGGCTTTCGCTGTCGCTTCTCGTCAGGAAACGACCAAACTGCAACTTACTTTACAACAATTAAAGACCGCAAATGAGCAGGTTGTTCTATTGAACAGCGAACGGGACGATAATGAAAAGGAACTAATAAGTACAATAGAACAAAACGGGAAATTAAAAAATAAATTGTCTCAATTAAATTTAAAATTAGAAGATATTACTGCGGAGCGGGATAACCTCAAAATATTAATAGATAGGTTTGATAGTTGTAGTGCAGAGTACGAGCAGGCTTTACGGCGCATATCCGACCTTGAGCAGGAGCTCCGTGAGGCCCATCGGCATATCACACACCTCGAAGCAGCCTCACAGGAAATCACTACTCAACAAAACCAATCTTTGTTCGACGAGCTTGTAGGGAGGTCCCCGCAGTTGGTTGCTGCTCCAAGATCCAGACACACAGACATTATAGATCTTACTAATGACACTCCTAAACACCATTCAGTGTCGACTAAGATGTGTATGAATTATTGCAGCAGCAAGAAACTAAAAAAATACATAAAAATTAGTAAATTTATTAGAAAAAATAAAAATTTAATTAAAAATCATAAAAAGTTCTCAAAAAATATTAATAACGGCAAAAATAGATTAGAATTATTAGATAAATTAAGTCTATGCACCTTAGAGTTAGAAAATAATCAAAGGCAACATGCAGCCGACACTCAAAAATTCCAAATTAGGCTTAAACAATTACAAGATTCGCTTGAATCAGTGAATATCATGTACGATAAATCGAAACAAATTATTGAGGAATATTCGATGGCAATGGGGAAACTTATAAACTCAACATCTCACTACGCTGACCGTTTTGATTCATTATCGGACAAAACAACTTTTGTTTGTGACCGCTGCAGCCAGCCAGACCCAACGGATACACCTGCCTTGTCGAGTGAACGGCTGTGTGATGTCTCACAGCCATTATATTCCTCACCTTATTTAAGTTCTCAAATAAATAAAAAAATTAAAAATAAAATAATAATGTTCAGCGATGAAATTGGAATCGATATGGGCTCAAAATTAAATTATTGCTCAAAGGGACAGTCCTTTATAAATTATTGCATGCCTTCTGCATCTTATCTTCAAATTATGAAAAGAATAAGTAGTTATAAATTTAACAAAAATGATAGTTTGGTTATATTTATTGGAAATAGGGGAAGTGTTTACAAACAAGACTTGTTAAAATATTGTAATACTTTGTGCTCTCTAAACATAGATAAAATTGTAATGTTTACACTACCCTACTGTAAAAACTTGCCAGCTGCGGAAAATAAACTTAGATATAATTTAAATTTAACAATGAACACTATATCATGTTATAATAAGAAGTTCAATGTGATTGACTCTAACCCTATTGTTAGTAATGATTATTATTTGACGAAGGGAAAGCACAAGCTTCCGGATTCCATCAAAAGACAGATAGCATCTTCGCTATGTTATTTTTTTAACTTTACAGCCAAGAACTTGGCTACATACACTGCGCCTTTTGCGCAGTTAAATGACATATATAATATTCAGACTACGGATAGTCATCTTTATCCGATTAATTTAAATTAATTATTAAGACAAAAGAGGGACGCTCTTGCAGTAGTTTTGAGACAATAGAGACCTCTAGCACTTTACAAAGCAATAATAATAAAAAAATAAATTTAGATAACAATATTAGTCAATTATTAATCTCATTATCAAACAAGTCAAATAATAACGATTGCTGGAATAAATGCCCTAAAATAAATAAATTACAGAAAAATTATGTAAAAAATATAAACCTTGTGCATCAAAATATCAGAGGGATGACAGAGGGCAAAATACTAACACTGGAATTGTACATGAACGCTGAGGATATTGACATTGTATGCATAACCGAACACCATCTCCGGGCTCACCAGCTCATGTTCAATTTCAGCAACCACCGGGTTGGCAGCGCATTCTGCAGGGTAAACACGGCAAAGGGGGGGTCTCTTATAATACTGAACAAGAAATTAAACTATAAAGAAAGAAAAGATGTCGTGTCTATGTCTGTGGAATGTGTAACGGAAATATCTTGTGTAGAACTGGAGCAATTAATAGTAGTATGTGTATATAGACGACCTGTTTTTGAAAATTTTAAAGAATTTATTGAGATATTGGATGAAATGCTGACAAAATTAACTAAATCAAAAAAACAATTACTTGTATGTGGTGATTTTAACGTAGATTTACTGAAAATAAGCACCTTTTCCACGAAACTTCTAAATTTGTATAAATCACACAATTTATCTAACGTGTTTCTGGAGCCTACTAGAACCACTGACACTACTGCGACATGTATTGATAATGTTTATGTTACTGATAATATATCCACAATTAGCAAATCTATCATTAATAAATTAGAATCAGACCATAGTGGTCAGTTTGTCAAATTTGCTATTGTCATAAAATCGATACCAAAAAGGAAAATAAAGTACGTACCGGTGACTGCTGCTCGTCTGGAGGAACTTAGATTGAATTTAGCTAACGTTTTACCGTTTCTACCTTGTGATACGGATCCAAATGTATTATACAATAACTTTTTTTCGGTTCTAAATAACCAATTTCAGTCTATATTTACGTCCAGATCTATGGTAGTCTCCGACAAACGCGAGTTTAGTGACTGGGCAACGGTCGGTATTCACCGCAGTAGACATAAACTATATGAGTTATACGCGGAAAGACAGAGTAATACATCAGGGGAGTTTGGAGCCTACGTTAAAAACTATTCAAGGATATTTAAAAGAGTATGTATTTTGGCAAAATCTCTCTTCATTAAATCTGTGATTAAATCTAGTGATAATAAAATAAAAGCTACATGGAAAGTAATTAACGCTGAAACAGGGAGAGTCGCAGCCAAAAACACCGAGTTTAAATTGAGTATTAATGGAAATATAACTAATAATGATCAAGATATCGCAAACGAATTTGAGATTTTTTTCAGTAATGTAGCTATTACTTTGACGAAGGCTTTAAATTCTTCTACCCCCATTGCAGAAGCATTGCTAAAAACGAATGTACCAAATTGTAATAAAACATTTAAATTCCAATATGTTAAAAATCATGACATTATTGTAGTGCTTAAGCAAATAAATCTCAAGAAAACTAAAGATCTATGGGGGGATGTCTGTCCCGGTTGTTAAATCAATTATTGAACTGATTATACCAGAACTAGTCATTATATTTAATCGATGTATAGATTGTGGTGTGTTTCCTGATTTAATGAAATTGAGTAAAGTAGTTCCACTGTTTAAATCTGGTAGTACCTCAGACCCCTCCAATTTTAGACCAATATCAGTACTACCCACATTAAGTAAAATTTTTGAAAAACTTATTTTAAAGCAACTACTGAAACATTTCCATGATAATAATATCTTACATAATAAACAGTTCGGTTTTAGTAAGGGGCGCTCGACTACTGATGCGGGTATAGCGTTAATTAAAAACATATTTGATGCTTGGGAGGAGTCACATGATGCGTATGGCATATTCTGTGACTTATCCAAGGCATTTGATTGCGTTCAACATAATACATTGATCATGAAACTACACCACTACGGTATTAGGGACGGCGCCCTGGATCTTATCTCTTCTTATTTGAGCGGTAGGGTCCAGAGTGTTGATGTTAACGGGAAACGATCCCCCGGATCTGCGATAGCAATGGGGGTTCCTCAAGGATCCATATTAGGACCTTTCCTGTTTTTAGTTTATATAAATGACTTACCTTACCTTGTAAGGGACAACCATGGGATAGTGTTGTTCGCAGATGACACCTCCTTGGTGTTCAAGGTTAAAAGGCGTCAGTCCAACGTTGACGATGTGAACAATGCTCTCTCTAGAATAGTTGATTGGTTCAATTCCAATAATTTATTACTGAATGGATCCAAAACTAAATTAATTCGGTTTACACTTCCAAATGTAAAACAAGTAAAAACTGTTGTAAAGATTAATGATGAGGAAGTTGAATTAGTCAGTAAGGCTGTCTTTCTAGGTATAACTTTAGATCCTAAGCTTCAGTGGGGCCCGCATGTGGAAGCATTGTCCAATAGACTTAGTTCTGCCGCTTACGCCGTTAAGAAAATTCGCGAATACACGGACATTGAGACTGCTCGCCTAGTCTATTTCGGCTACTTCCACAGTGTCATGTCGTACGGCATCCTACTGTGGGGGTGTGCTGCAGATATTGATGCTATTTTCATATTGCAAAAGAGAGCTGTTCGAGCTATCTACAAAATGGGCCCCAGGGAATCACTTAGAGAAAAATTTAAAGAGTTAAACATATTAACGCTCTATTCCCAATATATCTACGAAAACTTGCTCTACGTTCACAAAAATCCTGATATTTTCCGTAAAAACAGCGATATTCATAATTTCAACTTAAGAAATAAGGATGAACTGACCGTGCCCGGTAGTAGGCTCCGGAAAATAAACAGGTCGTTTAATAGTACATGTGTGCTCTATTATAATAAATTACCTAAAGAGGTATATGACATGTCCATTAACAGGTTCAAAACTTTTATAAAGCATAGATTGTGCAGTAGGGCGTACTATGATACTTCGTCTTACCTTAATGATAAGAACCCATGGACGTGACTTTAGTTGCTCCATTTCAAATAATACTTTCAAATATTTGTAATATTGACCATTGTGAGCGTGATCACATGAAAAAAAAAAACCCCATGAGTTTCTTGTGCCTTCTTCTCATTGGTGGGCGCGTTCCGAAGGCACACATCCTAACTTAGTTTTTAAGACGTTTTCAAGTGGTCTATTATACTTTTAAGGTATTATACATCCAAAGAAATAAAAAATTTTGATTTGATTTGATTTGATTTGAGCGGAACGCGAGCGTGGCAAAAGCCGAGATGGAATGATCAATTCACACGTGTATCGTACGACGTTTTTTATCACAGTTGCGAATTAAAAAAAAAGACTTGTTAAAATTTTAATAATAAAAAGTTTTTAAGAATTTTAGGTTATGTTTACTATTTTTTGTTAATTACACTCCCGAAAGGCTAGGCAAAAGACTTTTAACCTATACAGCGTCTGACATACAATATTTTTTTAGGGTTTTTTTCATTTGTTTTTGCGTCGGCGGTTAAAAACAGAATATATTAGTTCCGGGTTTCATTAAAAACAGAATATATAAAAAAAATATATTTATGTACCTACCTAAAGAAAAAACAAAATAAAAACAAAACTCAATTTTTAATTATTTTAAAAGACGTCATCACGTAATATTATCGTTCGCAGACTTTAGAGACAACCTTTTGAAAAGAAGAAAAAAGGTACCAACAAAGAGTTTTAAGCCAGCAAGGCTTAAAAACTCTTTGGATGGTACCTTTTTCTATTCATCAAAACAGTATAACCCAGATAAAGGAGATCATTCATGTTTCTAACAAAAAATACCCACAAAAAAAAATGCCGGCCAGTAATAAAAATTATTTGTATCTTGTAGAGAATAACATTTTAAACAATGTTTACTAAGGCAACAAAGAGCTACGATCAAAAATCGTTGAGTTATTTTACATTGAAAACCCAAAAAATGCATTTTATAGGGATCCGTTTGACCATTTTTAAGATCCCACTATAACTTCTGAAAGGGTTATTGGATATACCTATGTATATAAATATAATAAAAACAGACAAAACTTATCCATTTACTACTTATTTTTATATTTTTTCTGTAGTAATATCTTAGAAGTGGTCAAACGGATCTCTACAAAATGCATTTTTTTGGGTTTTCAATGTAAAATAACTCAACGATGGTTCATCGTAGCTCTTTGTTGCCTTATTAAACATTATTTAAAATGTTATTCTCTACAAGATAGAAACATTTTTTTTTGTGGCCGGCACGTTAATTTTTGGGTACGATTTGAACGATGTCCTTAAGAATGTTTCATCTACTATATGTCATTAGCAGTAAGATACGTATTTGACATATCGGGATGACGTATTATTTTCCAACACTAGTTGGATTTTTTTTTATCGCACGCGTGTATTACGTTGCATTATGAGCCTAAAAGCGGTTTAATAAGATCCACTTTATGAGCAACTGTGATAAAAATTCTTTATTGTAAACACCAATTTCAAATAACATCACTATTACCACATGAGTAGAGATGACCAGAGGCTAAGGTTGTTCGGAGCTGTCAAAATGAATACGTAATTGTGACGTAATCATGTAGGGTTGGCACAGGTGGATTATATTAAATAAAAAAAACTTGAGAGGTGTCAAGGCACACCCGGATAGAACGAAGTTCCTTTCGATTAATTAGTTAAGGAGTTGTAATAAATTAAAGTTTTTCGTTTTTTATATTTTTTTATATCTACTTTTTTTTTTGTAAATAATCGTCGCGACACCACACTGTTCAATGCGAAATAGAAAGACGAAACGAAAATAACTGGCTTGCTTTCTATGCAAAACGTGTCGTTACATCTTTTGGTCTTAACTTTTTCCGTCTCTTTTTTCGCAACGCAAGATAAGGAACTTCGCTCCAAAAAAAATGTGTAAACTAAGTATCAGTGTCTTTTATTATGGGCGTTTATTTTAACGCGGTAACAATGTAATCTGAATTGATGATTAATCTATACTTACTAATATTATAAAGCTGAAGAGTTTGTTTGTTTGAACTAAGGAACTACTGGTTCGAATTGAAAAAATATTTTTGTGTTGGTCAGTCCATTTTTCTAAAAGGCTACTTTTTATTTTGATATTTCCACGGGATCGAGACTTACGCGAGTAAAAGTAAAACCGCGGGGTGCAGCTAGTAGATAAATAAATGAATGATGATCATAATACCTAAATCAGAAATTTTTATGGCTTACCGGGAAACTTTGATGTCACAGAATTGAACGTTAAATAGATAAACGTTGACATACTAGAATTCACAAGTAGTATGCTATACATACCTACATATAACTATGCTTTCCGTCGTGTCTAGTCACTATAACCCAAGCCTAGTTGCTTAGGCTGGAGCGCTCACTCACTAAATCGTTTCCATTCTTCCTCCCTCCCTCTCTATAAAAGAAAATCTTCTATCCGTGGTCTAGTCACGATAGCACAAGCCTAGCTGCTTAGGTTGGGGCACTCACACACTCAATTCCCACTCAGTAAAGGTACATATTTAATATTTATAACTATTATATCTGTCGCGTCTAGTCACTATAACACAAGCCTAGTTGCTTAGACTGGAGCACACGCTCACTCACTCACTCAATCGTTCCCACCCTTCCTTCGAAAGAAAGAAAATTATTTAAGTCTTCTATTTCGTCACTCGTCACCATAACACAAGAATGGTCCACACTCACTCCCTCCCTACTTAAGACCAAATTAATAACACTATATTTTATTAAACAATATGAAACAAACATGCGACGCGTGATGTTTACCGCTCGCATGCGAGTGTGACAGCCCTGAACTTGGGCACTGGCCGAGCCAGTATAGACCGGTTTCTCTCCGTACGTGACGTGCCGCCAGTGCTCAGGCACACACGCGCGTCAAGCTTGTAGTAGTGGACTTGTTATAGAGCCTTGTATGACACATTAGTCTCTGGTTGTATTATTTACTCATGTGCTATTACTACATAGTATAAAACAAAGTCGCTTTCTCTGTCCCTATGTCCCTATGTATGATTAAATCTTTAAAACTACGCAACGGATTTTGATGCGGTTTTTTTAATAGATAGAGTGATTCAAGAGGAAGGTTTATATGTATTATACATGCATAATATAGCCGTACGAAGCCGGAGCGGGTCGCTAGTTAATAATAAAATTTTAAAAAAAAGCTTAAGTCTAATTGTTAAAAAGGGCGACCTTATCGCTCAAAGCGATCTCTTCCAGGCAACCTTTGGATGGACAAGAAGTAAACTGTGGGCTCAGGTCATAAACTCACAACCTGTAAACGTAATGTCATTTTTCGATCTGGCACCACAATATATCTTTTCCAGACAGCAATTTAATTATTGTAGTTCGAAATGTATCGAAATAAAACCAGGAATCCCAGCTAATACCTAATGATCATATAGACTTGCTGTCATAGACAGATGTGGTCTGGTCATGTAGATTTTTTTTAAGTAGAAATTAAAGTATAATAAGTTAATTGGTGACTTTGAAAATTTAAGATAACCTGTATCGCGCAATAATTTTTTTTTTCTTCCAGAGCTAAATAAAGTTAGCGAATTCTAGATTGCTAAAATCTTTATGGACGTAGAACGCTTACTTCCAAAACTTCGAATTTATTATGATGTATCTCTAGATTGCAGAATTCAATTATAACTAAAAACTTTATTTAATTTTAATGGAAATGTGTCCGGTGAATATTTATTAGGCAATAAGCAACCGCAAATTCAAGATTTCAAACCGCAACCCAAACAAGATAAACTAAGACAAGATTGGTCCCTAGACAATCAACTTACCTATCCACTATTTGAACCGACACGGGGTTCGAAGGTAGTACCTTAGTTCTGTGTTACTAACTAGCTTGAATTCGCTGAGGCTTTAGACAAACTCGATTGCATTATTATCAAACTATTTCAGAATATCGTTCGATTCATATTGACGTGCAGCCTAATTCCATGGAGACCGATGGTCTTCGTCGTAGTTAATTTTTTAACTGACTTTAAAAAAAGGTGTGGTTGTCATTTCGTCGCGATTTTCATTTTGACGTGACAACGTTTTATAAATTGGTTTGCCGGGTTGGTTTGGTTTGTACACTTCAAGAAACTGCGTTACGCTCCGCTGACGTTATGCGCTCACAATGAGAGCGAGTGAGAGGCACGCGTCCCTTCCACTCGGACATGGTTAGCCCGCCTAAGAGCGAGAGAGACAGACATAAAAAGTGAAAGGCACGCGTCCCTTCCACTCGAGCACAGTTGTTGTCACGTAAAACTTTCGCCCGTATACCGACTTTACAGGCAACCAGTTTTTTTATGTTTGTTCACTGATTACTAGAAGACGATTCAACTGATTGAGATAAAACTTTGTTTCCAAACCGGCTGATGAGGATTTTTTTTGTATTATCTAAAACGGTTTTTTAATTAATCACTGCTGAACCACAGGGTCATGCTTGAGGGTTGATGCTTGATTGTAAGGAGCAAAACGTAACACAAGATTCTTTGCATTTAAAAAAAATAACATTCAGTGTTGCAATCTCTAAATATTTAACGTTAACACAATAGGTACACGGCGTGAATATTCCATTAATCTGGTGTTTCGACCCTACAGCTACCTAGGTACATACCAAAAACTTCATTAATGTTGGACGTGCCAGAATTCTTGGGGAAACAAGGTAAAACCTCAAGACGTGACTACGATAAAATATTGTTTACAACTCTGTTTTAATGAATTATGGACAAGAATTTAATATGGAATTTGTAGTTTTTGACGTGAAACGTCTTATAAATTGATATACATTCACAAAAAAATGTGACGTCATCACTCACGTTATTAACAAGGTAACCATAGCAAAGTCGTTACGGGAACGTGGGTGTCATTGACAAGGTAACCATAACAACGTCGTTACGGGAACGTGAGTGATATTGACAAGGTAACCATAGCAACGTCTTATCATTGCTTGGTTACCATCAATATTTTTATGACGTTGTCACGTATCCATTTTTTATAGAATGTTTTTTTTTCGTTGTTTAGACCGACCGACAGTCCGACAATTGCCACACCAAATCAAATCCAAAAAACTTGTTCTTTATTACGTGACTTACAATAGACCAACTTAAGCTAAATGTACAGCCTAATTGGGCTTGATTTGGCGTAATATTCCTGGACTACTTGATAAATACACAATGTTACTATAAAATATAAATAATACTAACTGTACCGGAAAACGTTGATAGATGTTCGATTCTCAGACCTAACACACAAAAATACACACAAAAAAATTCATACAAATCGGTTCAGCCGTTTAGGTGGACATAGGTAACTAACACCGCAACACGAGATTTTTTAAATATAGGCATTAAGATAATGTTACTTACGGAAAACGTAACAAAAAAACAGCTGTTAGCAACTATGTTGTTGTGTAAACAAACTTAGCCCATAACATCTAAAAAGTTTAACTCCAACCAAGAAGAAATTCAGCTAAAAGAAAACAAATATAAAACTCTCACGTCGCAAATAGATATTCCAACAGCGTGTAAGGTAGGAATTTGGCTAAAAAAAGGCGATAAAAAGATACGACATTTCGCTTCCGACTCTACTGGAAGATAGTAAAAGTAGTGACAGGAGGATAAAATGCTAAACTAAGGCACATAAGACACCTTTATTAGAAAACTGATAGGACTAAAACAAGCTTTGTGTTGAATTTCTATGTAAGTTAAGGTAGACCCTGTTGACGAGGGTAGAATTAATTACGTTTAGGTCAGATTCATGGCAGAATCTTAACAAACATTGCAGGTCTATATATGAAACTGTTTTAGCACCGAACCTTACCAACTAGCATATGCCTTTTGAATGTAAAAAGATACCTTATAACAACAAAATCAAATAGACGAACCACCTACGTGAATTTGAGATTGAGGTCAAAGAAAATCTTCCAGTAAAGTTTTTACTACCAGGAAAAGCTATACCTAGCTATCAGGACATGGAGCTATTAGCTTTTCAAGACTGAGGAGGAATAACTTGCCGCACCTCCTTAACTTGTTTAACAGATGATGGACAAAGAAGTCGTAAGACTTATCTTTATGGCAGATATGAAAAGTCAGTCAAAGGATCGGCAATATAAAACCAATTTACTCATGTGGTAAAAACAGATTGCCGACCTGCGAAAAAATTAGAAAAAAAAATGGTTGTCTGTAAAGTCGGTTTACGGACCATAATTTTACGTGTTAAAGAAACCGATGAAATATTGCTTTTTTTTATTTTTCATTGTTTTTTTTTTTTCATAAAATATTTTTTTTTCCTTTAAATAAGTCTTTTATTCGTCACTCGTCACCATAACACAAGCCCAGTGATATTATTATTAATCAACTTCTGCGTGCTGTGTGACGTCATTGTTGATATGACGCCACCGTAACATGACAATGACGTCACACTATATTACCATGAAACTTTTGTGTGAATGCAGGTGTTCCATCAATTTACTAGACGTTATCACGTCAAAAAAAAATAAAGATGCCATTATAATTATGATTAATGCTCCGGAATAGAGGGTAGAAACTTTTCTTGATTTTAAATAAGCAGTACGTCATCTTTTCAATTATTTCACCACTCTTCAAGTTCTAACGCTATACGATTGCTTATAGAGTAGGTAACTACTAGAACATTCTACAACCCTATTCACGAAGGGTAAAAGGGATTTGGAGAAAAAAATCGTTCACTTTTATTGCTTCTACTTTCCTTCATGAGCTTGTATTCAATTACTTGAGTCCTCTTTATGGAAAAACATTCTTAAATTTATTTTACAGGTATAAAAGATTCTGTGTTATTCTATTTGGTATACCACACCTCACACTCCAAATGGACTTTTTTAATAGTACATTGTTATCCTAGGTGTGAAAGTCACTCATTACAAGTCCCGAGACGGATTTTGGCGCCCGAGCGTAGCGAGGGCGCTAATAGTTCGAGGGACTTAATGAGTCTTTCACCCGAGGTAAACACTGTGCTTTTCATTACGAATAATACATAAAATTCTTCTTAACAACGAGAGTGAATGAGACTCCATACCACATGAGTAGGTACTCATGTGTCCATACTACCTGCCGCCCAATTGCCGTATTCTTATGCAGCGCGTCTTGACTGCGTTTGCGTCATAACCATAGATTTCGTATTGCTAAGACGCACTCGTCACGCACACGTTACGCACTCGTCACGCACACGTTACGCAAACCTAAACCACATGAGTAACTGCGTGACGAGTGCGTCTTAGCAATACGAAATCTATGGTTATGACGCAAACGCAGTCAAGACGCGCTGCATAAGAATACGGCAATTGGGCGGCTGATCCTCTTACAAGGTTGGGACCAAAGAGGTTATTCATTATGTAGTGTTTTTTTTAGGTTTCTGCTATTTGTATTCAATACTTAAATACGGCGGTACTTACCGAAGAAATAGATATAAAAAAGATATCTTGAACTAAATATACCTACCTACTTAAATTTTATTACTGAGAAAAAATTTACTAAGTACTAAACTCTGGCAGTATGCATGAGCCGTGCCAAGTCATAATTATAATTCTTTGGTGTAAAAAAAAAAAGCAAGGAGGTTAGGTTTTTGAAGTTCCTAATGCGTAATGATACTGATACTGGCTACATGCAGATTGCACAAGTCGTGCGAAGCCATAATTTGACAAGACAGCTGTCAGTGAAAGCGAAAAGCCCTAGGGCTGGAAATTTTATTTTCTACACGCTCTTCAGGCATATTTAGACCTACTTTCGGAGTATGAGTAATGAAAAAGCATTTATTCGGCTGATAGAGAAATCTGTGGTCTGACAAACAGATAAAAACTGGTTGCCTGTAAAGTCGGTATACGGGCGAAAGTTTTACGTGACAACAACTGTGCTCGAGTGGAAGGGACGCGTGCCTTTCACTTTTTATGTCTGTCTCTCTCGCTCTTAGGCGGGCTAACCATGCCCGCGTGCCTCTCACTCGCTCTCATTGTGAGCGCATAACGTCAGCGGAGCGTAACGCAGTTTCTTGAAGTGTCACCCGGCAAACCAATTTATAAAACGTTGTCACGTCAAAAATCATATATTTAGATATTATTACCTTTTTAATATAACGTTGTTTGCCATACCTATACAAAAAAAGAAAAAAAAAGACATTGTTCGATTCTCAGACTAAACGAATATACCTACACAGAAAATTTCATAAAAATGGGTTCAGCCGTTTAGATGGAGATTGGTCACTAAACACAGCAACACGAGAATTTTATAGGGATAAATGTATGATACAGAATAAATAATAATTATATTTCTTGCAGTAGCCAACATATTTTCAAACGATATCATTAATGTTGTGTTTCGTATTTGTTACGAAAACAAATCTAATTAGGTATATAAACCGAGTTCTCTGTTTCTAAAAGTATAACAATATTTGTATTGTGTAATGGAAACTGTCATGTGTAATGTGAAACAAGTCAGACGAAATAAATTGGGTTTGTATGGCTCTGGATATACTGGTGCGACTAGTAGTATGGTACTGAAACCAATACAACGTGACCTACACGTCATATAGAGTAAACAAACAAATGTAACTGGCTATTAGGCACAAAAATAGTACAGCAAGTGAATGATAAAAAACTGGTTGCCTGTAAAGTCGGTATACGGGCGAAAGTTTTACGTGACAACAACTGTGCTCGAGTGGAAGGGACGCGTGCCTTTCACTTTTTATGTCTGTCTCTCTCGCTCTTAGGCGGGCTAACCATGCCCGCGTGCCTCTCACTCGCTCTCATTGTGAGCGCATAACGTGAGCGGAGCGTAACGCAGTTTCTTGAAGTGTCACCCGGCAAACCAATTTATAAGACGTTGTCACGTCAAAAAGATGGCCATGTCGAGGGAAACGATCTTATTACTCGTTAATTATTCAAAGAGTTCAATTTTTTATGAAAAACATAAAATCAAAAACCAAATTTTACGGATGTAGAGAAAGAGGATAAAGTAAATCTAAGTTAAGGCATAGATAGAAGTGAAGCGGATCTCCTTGTCACAAAAAGGTTGAGTTAGCTACATATTATGTAAGAATTGTGTCGACTTCACAAAAATGAAGAGACGTTTTTCAAACTGCGTCCCTAATACAGCCTTCATGATTTTATTTTTGTAGCCGTTATGTGATCAATTAATTTAGCAAATGGACCAATGTTATAGGACAAGTGGAATTATTTCTAAGGATTTAAATCTATCTATATACATATAAAATCCTTTGTCCTGACTGACTGACTGACGGATCAACGCACAGCCTAAACCGCTGATCGTAGAGATCTGAAACTTGGAGGGTGGGTTCTTTGTATTACGTAGGCATCCGATAAGGAAGGATTTTCTAAAATTCTACTCGTAAGGGGGTAAAAAGGGGGGCAAAGTTTGTATGAGACAACGTGATTCCTTGGTCCAATCTACTTCAAATTTTGCATAATTTTTTTTATTTACTTCCAAGTAGGTACAGACTTTTTGTCCTATCTACCTTTATATTGAGAATCAAAGAACCTACCGATTTCGGTAATTTTAAAACCCAAATAAATTTATTAGAGTTAAAACCAATTAAAATCCTATTAGAATCATCTTCGACATCTACGCGGACGAAGTCGCGGGCAAACGCTAGTCCTTAATAAAATTTTAAATGGCATTCCAGCCTGTAAGATTAATGAATGAATCAAAGAAATTCCGTAACTTTATCGAAGAACAGAATATAAAAACAACTGTAAAAGACATCAATGACTGGAAAAGTTATAGTTATTTCCTACACCGTAGACAATTTGACCTACTCATACATTATGCAAGATAGAGCTCGACTCAACGCTTGGAGTTCCATCCTCACTCCGGCGGGCATTTGAAACCACTGTTAGCTACTTCATTTGTGTGGGACAAACGCGATTGTTTGCATGACTCTGTGTTGTCTGCTTTAAGAAACTTACTGTTTGCTTTGATGTGGAGTTTGCTACGTTAGAATGGCCCTTACCTTAATTTTAACTCCGTGGAGGAGACAAACTTATGCGCCTATCGACAAACAATCCTACTGTAAAAGTATTTTTGTGTGTATGTTTGTTACTCCTTCACGTAAAAAACTACTTGACCGATTGCGATGAAAGTAGGTATGTAGATAGCTGGAAACACATAGGCTACTTTTTATTTCAATTTTCCCACGGGATTAGGACTTACGCGGGTAAAACCGCGGGGTGCAGCTAGTATCTAATAAATATTATCACTATTATATTATATATTGGCATTTGTAAGTAAAATTTTAGCTTTCTTTAGCTTGCTTTTTGCACAGAACTGCTGCTATTGGCACTCGCCATTAACATCGTATAAATAAAATGCAATGTCAAGGTCAAAGTCAAAAAATTTTTTTGCTTGAAATCATATTAAATCGTCTTAAAAGCTAAGTAAGGATGTGTGCCTTCGGAACGCGCTCACCATTAAGAAGAAGAAACAATAAACTTATTTGTTTTTGTGATAATGCTAACAATGAAATTAAGTTTAACCATACACTTAGCTTTTAAGTAGGTACTTTTGAATGGTTTTTTTTACCAATGATAGGTCGGCGTTTGTCCACTATCACACATGCCTGATGGTAGATGACGATGCGGCCTAAGATGTAACACGCCGTCCTAGAAGATACCTATTCACTCGCGACTTGAAGACCTCCAAATTTGGATTTGGATTAGGGGTTTTTACTTTTCAGTTCAAGAAATAACCTTAAATCCCAATAATTCCAAGGGAATTATGCGAAAACTTTCAAATAGAACAGTTGATCTTAATGATAAACAAAATAATTATATAAAATTTAACTAAAAAGTTGAATAATAATATTGCGAAATTATTCTGCCCATTTTTTACATTACGAAGATGAAAACCCTTGAAAGACTCTTTCAAAGAATTTCAATATCAAAGTATGAAAGAAAGAATTTGTCAAAAGAATTCTTGTAAAACTTTTTGCTTAAAATATCTTCCTACAGATTTTTTTCATTCGTAAAATGATTTGGTGCCTACTTGAAGAATATAAAAACATTTCTTACAAGTTAATATGGTTGAAGTTATTTGATTCAAATATTGCTAATTTTACCAGCTTTAATTTAATTTAACGAAATAGTTTTGGTTTCTAGAAAATACTGCTACATTTCTCAACTTAATCGCATCTTACTCACTGCTCAACTAAGTACCTAGGTAGTACAGTCGGCTGCATAATTGCAGCCCTCGGTAGAGTTGAAAATGACTATAATTGGCATGTTTTCATTCTAATATTTTTGTTTTATAAATTCATGAGTTAGAAGACTTTAAACTTCAACTAAAGCAGGTATCTAGAATCTTGCTTGTGTTGAAAACATTCTTATAACAGCCGTTTTGAAGCTCTACGGGTCTGCAATTATGCAGCCGACCGTACCCAGGTCCCAGGTAGGTAGGTAAGTAGGCATTTCTAAAAAGGTTGTGCTTTTTAATTTTAAGTAAATAAATTGACTTACAAAATTTTTCTTAAATACCTATACCAAGAAATTACACCACGACGATTTTCAAGTGAAATAGGTTTCCTTCATTTTGCTTGCGACGTAGGTATGTTACTGTATGGCGCAGTGAAAATCGCACCTGCATGGTAATGCAGGAGGTAGTGTGTTCTAGTTACTAGTACAAAAAACTAAGAAATAAGCTTAAAATAAAAAATAAGCGCAATTAAAAAGTAAGAAAGTAACATTAAAGAGGCAAAGAGGTCGAAGTCAGAATTGCAGATCCACCGTAAAGCTCCAAAACTACTATTTTTAAGCAGTTTTGGAGCTCTACGGTGGGATGTATTTGAATGTTTTCAAGTCGAGCAATGTCCTGAGTTGAGCAAGAGAGCAAGCTTACTCCTCTACTACATTTCCCAGCACAGTGTTGGCTTACCAGAATCTACTTAGTGTTTTTTCTACGTAAGACCTTAGGGTCTTGCTTGAGTTGGAGATAAGTCTTACAATTCATTAATTTATTTAGTAATTTTAGAATTCTACGGTGGGTCTGTAATTTTGACTCCGACTGTATCTATTCAACGAGAGTTTGACAAAAGTATGAAACTGAATTTGGGTGAAACGGGAACAGTATGAAAATAAAATTGTGTGAAATGGCAATTTGATATTAAATCAACTTTGACATCACAACATAAAATTGAACAGACTTGTACAATTTTACAGTCACATTACTAATTAGCTAAACCCCACGTGACCTAGAGCCCACTCGCAAATCTGTAAGCTTGTAGAGTAATGTTCCCTGATTCTGTTTTTTTAACAATATACTATAAGTACAATACAATATTAAATAAAAATAACAAAATAGTTAAATACCTACTATATTTTTTACAGATATGCGAATGAGCTCTGGGTCACGTGGGGTTCAGCTATTTGGTAATGTGACTGTACATTATGGTTCAAAACGATAATAACTAGATAAATACCTCTCGAATACATTAGCAAAGTGGCCCGTAAATACTTCTGGAACATTCAAGTCTGAAGAGATTTGTAATGGGACTCTAAACGATTCTTAATGCTATCCTGAGGGTTCCGCTTCACAATTTTGAAGGAAATCATTTTTAGCTGTTACGTAGCTGAGTGTCAAAGTTTCTACAGTCTTGAGAATTGTCTCCTTAGTTTCTCTTCAAAGACAGTTATTATAAAACGTAGATTTTATTGCTTTTCTTGAATTGAATCGTATCGTATGTATCGTAACTAATATGGTTTGAATTTTCTCTTTGTTTTTGGTCAATGTTTACTTCATATTCCTATTTATATAAAATTCTCGTGTCGCGGTGTTTGTTACCAATCTCCACCTAAACGGCTGAACCAACCTGTATGAATTTTTTGTGTTAATTCGTTAAATCTGAGAATCGAACAACATCCATATTTTTTTTCCTTTATTTTTCCTTTTTTTGGAAATGGCAAAACAACGTTTGCTGGGACAGCTAGTAGCTTATAAGAGTTAGTGTAAGCGTTGTTGCATTAATTTTTTTTTAATATGTTGTATGTTTCCCAAATAAATTAAAATAAAATAAACAAATTAAACATAAGAAAGTTTTTATCTAGGTAAATGGGATTTACAGGTGAACCGCGAAGGGTGCTAGTAAAATACAAAATATTAGGGAAATCCTGTTATCAGTCAGTTAGAGTTTTAAGTAAGCCTATCTTATCCTGAAACCTTACCCTTTTCTTTAGAAAGACCCTATAACATAATCAATTAATGTTTTATCATAAAACGACTTGAATAAATTTGCTAACACGAACAAAGAATGTCCTTTTCAAGGTCTAGGCAGAATATTCATACAAAACCAACTTTACCTTGACAAAGGCATTATCCTTGACTCAAGGAAGTTAAAGAATTTTCATAAGTAAATCATAGAGACGATAGACATGAATAGAATCTCGTATAACGTTAAGATAACAAAGACGCCATTTTCATTTTGTATTTTTCGACATCTTGTGAATAAAATTATCGTTAACGAAACGTTTTCTTCAGTTCTATATAATGAAGACATTATTCACAATAATTATGTGTTGTCTTTTGGACTTATAAACACTTGCTAATTATATACAACATGACTTTTATGTAATTTGACACTGGATCATTTAGATTCTGATGCATTATGCCAAGATTATGTCACAATGTTAGTTTGTCTTTTGTACAAATTACCTAATAATTGCTTATTTATATTCATCATGACACCATATACGTAAAACACTGACTCGAGGTTTTTTGGTATTTTGCGGATTAGTAGAAATAATTACGTAAAATACAAACTACGCACAATTCCACAACAACTCAAAACACCGCCATGTAATTTTAGAGGACTTTTGTACAATTTGACACTGAGACTTTGTAACCCATTGACATCTTGACTTTGGAAAAATTTCATAGTCGCCCCTTTTGAAGTACCTGCAGCTAGTACGAATACCAGGACTTCTACCATAAATGCAAGCGTGTCCTGCAATACTTTGGCTATATCATGTGCAGAAGCTCTAATAATCTTGAACGCCTGATGGTAACATAAAACGTTCACGATAAAAGGCCGAGAGATCGAAGTCAGTGCCTGAACAACCTCTCAGCAAGTCTCGTTACAACCGTTAGAGAAAACAGAAGGAAGGTGCTTAAATGACATCACTAGAAGAGTCACGGTTCTCAGCATTGAGAGAACATGCTGGTTTGTCTCAGAGTCCAGAAAGATATTCAGAAATACTACCTTAAAGGAAACTAGTGTCGCTTGTAAGCACCTGGGTGATATAACCCAGGTGGTTAAAGTGGAATAGGCCTTACATAATCCTCACCTAAACATTAAGTACTTTCCTAATTCAAATTTATTGCTAATCCTTCAAAACTACCCCCAAATACCAGTCTTAAAGAAGAGTCACAGTTCTCAGCATTGAGAGAACGTTGGAAAATAACCACTCAAGCTGGAATTACATGCTATTTTGTCTCAGAGGCCAGAAAGATATTCAGAAATACTGCCTTAGATTCTCAAAGGAAACTAGTGTCGCTTGTAAGCACCTGGGTGATATAACCCAGGTGTTTAAAGTGGAATAGACCTTACATAATCCTCACCTAAACATTAAGTACTTTCCAAATTCAAACTTGTTGCTAATCCTTCAAAACTACCCCCAAATACCAGTCTTAAGTATAAAGTTATAACTTGACCCTTTTAACCGATAAACATCCCCGAATATTTCCCTCCGAATTCCCTCTAACAGCTGAATTAAGTTTTACCTTCCCTTTCTATTGCAATTCCAACCTTATTACCATTTAAACAAGATGGAAATATTCCTTGGAAATTGAATTTCCTAAACATATCACGTTTCTCAAATTAATTTAAAGTGCGTGTTACACGCAAATTTTTGTCAAATACAAAAGGAAGTAGTTGGTTTATATTGGAATCACTGTTCCAGCTTAGGCTTTGTGTCACATAATTTTATTAATGAGAAAATGTTCGCTTGTTTGCTTTGTATAGCGTTGGCTGACAACAGATATTGACTAACTAGTTGGGACCCGCGGTTTCACTCAAATGAGTCCTTATTAGAATATGAGGTTAAAAAGTAGTATAATGTATTGTTTCAGGACATACATACCGAGTTCTATCGCAATCGGTTTAGTAATTATTGTTTGAAGAGGTATTGAATGTATGTGTACAGTCGCAATACCAATTAGCTGAACCTCACGTGACCCAGAGCTCACTCGTACATCTGTAAGGTTGTAAAGTAATGCTACCTGATTCTGTTTTTTTTAAACAATATACTTTGCGATACAAAATAAAAATAAATAAATAGGTAAATACTACTTTTTTACCGATGTGTGAGTGAGCACTGGGTCACGTGGGTTTCAGTTAATAAGTAATCCGACTGTACATAAACTTTGACATTTATTTATATTCTAAAATAAATAAATGTAACGACCTCTGTGGCGCGTCGGGCGAACACCCGACTGCGACGCAGAAGGTTGCGGGTTCGATTCCCGCCGGGAACAAGTATTTATGCTGACCATAAATTCTTGTTTCTGGTTCTGGGTGTTTCCTATATGTATAATATGTATATATTTACAAAAAAAAAAAAAGTATATATGTAAGTAGTTTATCATCTGGCACCCATAACACAAGCATTAAGTTGCTTAGCTTGGGGCTGGATGGCGACGTGATAAAATATACTGGTCGCCAAATAATTCACACCGTCTTCGTTTTGTTTCTAAGTAGGTAATTTGTTTTTAAGCTTGTTCATTATTGAAATAACAATCACTATCCTTTATCATGTTGCTCTAGAGGCGGTAGAGATTATTCTACCACCTCTAGAGCAACATAATAAAGAGTAGTGATTGTTATAGCACGTATTGAGACCTAGATATTTTGTTAGAGGTTAGTTACCTTCGGAGTGAAGTGAAGAGTTTTCACCAAAATCATGGGTAGATTTTATTGGCGGCAACTGCTACTATATCATAAACTAGCGACCCGCTCCGGCTTCGCACGGCTATATTATGCATGTATTATACATATAAACTTTCCTCTTGAATCACTCTATCTATTAAAAAAACCGCATCAAAATCCGTTGCGTAGTTTTAAAGATCTAAGCATACAAAGGGACATAGGGACGGCGAAAAGTGACTTTATTTTATACTATGTAGTGATGAAGTTAATTTCTAACACTAATTCCTCACTACATACAACTACACTACAAACAGATAACCCAAAAACAGAGCTCTAATTAAGATCGTAAGTTGAAATCCCATCTAGTTAAATTTTCGTAAATGTTTTCTTATAAACTTTTCACTGAGAAGTTGTTAATTTCGTTTGAGTTTCCAAGTGAAGCGAGCTTGACAGGATTGATGTTCAATATTGAATCAGCAAGTGTGCCTTTTTATTGATCTCTGAAACTTGAGAGCTTTGCAAATTAACGAACGATCACTTACTAAGAAAGTTTGTTGACTTTTATAGCTTATTTATTTAAACAAGTTTAATCATGAAGTATTCAGATAAAAAAACACATTTAAAACGGTTCATTCGGTTAAAAAAAAGTAAGTATATAAGTTTTCTATCCTTTATCTGGTCACCATATCACAAGCCTAATTGTTTCGCTTCCAAATAAATGGCGCGTAATTTTGGCTGTGTAATTTTCTACAATATTTTTTTCTTTATTTTGAATATAAGTAATTATTTTTAAATGATTTAATACTAAAATACTTTTTATGAACGGGTTAGTGGCGGAGGGATCCGATTCTAAAGGCCTCCCGAGACGATCAATCGCGATTGTCAATCGCGTTACGTTATTGACAATCGCGATTGAAGTCTGATTGTTTGAGCTTCAATCAGTTCTTCAATTATTTCGGCTAGATCGGACATGTTTCCTATTCAGCGTTCGAAGCACGAATGTTCGAACGATTGTCAATCACACAGAAAGACGATCAATCGATTGCATCAATCGGCGCTTCAATTAAATATTCTTTCAATCGACTTCAATCACGTAGTACCGATTGACAATCGCTCAATCACACTGGTAGATGATCAATCAGCTGTATCAATCACGTAGAATTGACAATCGCGATTTATCGTCTCGGGGGCACTTAAGGTTCACACTTTCTAAATTCTCGACAAATGACGACTTAAAATAAATTTTTAATAAAAATATCTTCAGCAACAAAGTGCTTAACCAAATTTTTAATTTATTATGATAACTGAAGCTTCTTGTTAATAAGTATACTTGTTATTTAGCTATCACATAACACACAAAAATAAAATATTGTTGTATTGCTAGGTATGTTAGCTGCTATACATATCTATCTTTCTATATCTAGAAGTTATGACAGTTTTCGATTACGTCACTGCTAACAAACTCCATTAACACACGACAAGGAAAATCCATTGAAGTTTACTACTTGGTAAGTAAATCTTAAGTATGAGTAATAATATATTGTCGCGTAATTAATATGTGCCAATAAAACGAGTACTCGTCAACTCGTCCTCTAGACTCTTGCACGAAGGTGGGCGAGTTAAAGGAGTTAAAACAATAATAATGAGTAACCTGCAGAAAAGCGTATAACTTCTTTTTACACTAGCCGTACTAGCATACATTGCCGCATTTTTATTGTTTTTAGCGTATAGAAGAAATCATTTTCGTTTGCTTGGTCTTTTGCCAATTTATTTGAAGTCGGCGCAGTATGTCTTCTCCTTCCATTCACCTCTATTAGTCGTCATCTCATCGTTCACATTCATCTCTTTCAGATCTTGTCTCACACAGTCCATCTACTCTCCTCATCACATGTCCATACCAACTCAAACGGTTCCCTTTTACTTTTTCAGTAACTAGTGCTACTTTCAGGCTTCCTCCAACATACTCGTTCTTTATTTTATCCAACCTCGTTACTCCACAAATCTGGTGCATGCAACCTTCTTCTTCACGTCCGTCGCCTTCTTCATGCGATGTCATAATATACATTAAAATTTGACAAATAGTCTATTTTACTTATAATAATGAATCACGGCATGTTAGCGTAGCGTAACGAACTAACACAACGTAAGTAATGGAAACGTTTGAATTAAATCAGAACTCACCACGCTACTCATTAACAAAATGGTGGAACATGAAGGTGGGACGTTATAATACAAAATGCGTAAACAAAAACTTAATATTTTGGCAGAAATAGGTACATGACCTAGTTTTGCCATCTCCATTTTATCGTCATTACTCTCCTTAAGCAGAGGCGGTTGCACGTCACACCAGACTCTCCTTTCGGAAGTTGCCAACGCCAAACGACCGCTGTTGAGATACAAGGATAGTATTAAACGATAAAGGATGGGAGAGCCTTGCTGAGGACCGTGATAATTGGCGTAATGTTATTGCTAAGGGAGTCGTTGCTCATGATACCGCCTAAGCTGGGTTCCCACGGTGCGTGATATCGCGGACGGACCACGGACCAGCTCGCACGACACACCGTGGGAAAGGGTCTCGTCCGTGGTAGCACAGGACGTCTGTGGCGGTGCGCCGGTATCCATCGCGAGGCGGTAACTTCAAAGGTGCGTGTCGTAGCACAGACGACGGGTCAGAACTTGTTTGTACGTAAACAAGTCAGAACTTGTTAGAACACGAGTAGTGGTGTTGTGTGTAGTTGGTTGCGGAACTTGCGGAGAAATGGAGTGGACAAACGAACTTATTTTTGAATTTTTGAATCTTTATCAAAATGAACCAACTTTATGGAACATAATTTGGTAATTGCTAATTAATACCACAGCCGCAGCTGCAGCGACGATATGTTCTCTTTCACTTTGCATTTTGAAATGAAGCTATCAAAAGATCGACACAGACCGACACGCACCGTTGGAAGAGCCCTGTCTGTGTGCGTTGCCGTCCGTGCGGTCGTCGGCTGTTCGTGATGATCCGCAGAATCACGCACCGTGGGAACCCAGCTTAGACATCAGCGCGCAGAGAACCCCCCACCTTCTAGTGGTTCGCATATTTGACAACTGTGCGGACGTCGCTCGTATAGGGCTCTTGAGCCATGAAAAAAAATGCCGCCACACACGACGTTTTTGAAAATATCTTTCTAAGATGATAAAGGCCAATGATGATGATGATTTTATCCTCATACATATGGATGTATCATGATATAATCATCATCATCATTGGCAAAGTGATATGCAATATCGATTCATAGTGAAAATCCCAGTACCGCATTAGCGTTTAGCTCTGTCATTTCTGTCAGAATCAGTTGCCTGCGTCTGTCTTTCCTGAGGTGTACAATTTGGGACGTATACAATCTGGTGGGTCACAATGGATTTTTTTCCACACCTATCTCTATACTGAGAGAGAAGCCGAATGTTATACTAATACAGAGTCCCTGGAAGAAGCATTTGATAACCATAAGTTTAATTAAGTTATGCTCTATAATAAAGAATGAAGTAAGCACTAGACTGATTAATGACAGTCCCAAAACTTGTATAAATATCTACGTCTACTATACCGGATAATTTTCCGGAAGACTTTGTTTCAACAGTTAACAACAACAACAAACAATTGAACAAATGTTTCTTTTTTGCTTTTTTTATTTTTATTTGAGGAGTTTCAAAAAAATGGTCGGTCCTAGCCTGAAAGTGAACAACAATATTATGAGTGGCTTTTGATGCATCGTCCCTGATATCATGCTTTATTTATCGCTCACTAACACTCGTGTCTTTTCCAGGGTCTGTGCAAGTGAAAACCCTAAATTGTAATTTTATAACCTGATCAGAACTCTTATCATGCAAAACTTATCCAATATACAAACTGCCTTAGAAGCAAAATGTCTAAAATCCAAATTGCAAAGTGTCTAAAAGACATGTCTAAAAGCATCTAAAATAAAAATGACTATAAACTGTGATATGAAAACTTTTTTGAGCAACACACAATAAACAGCAGTAGGTGTACTGCAGCAAGCTGACTTGCCGAAGCCATTACTATAAAAAAGAAACAAAAATTGGGCGACCGTTTTCTTTCAGAACATATCGCTACAACATGTTTCAGCTGTTTCAAATCATAATATTCAGAAATTGTTTGCAGTGACACTGTTTTTAACAAAAGAATATGCACTTAAATACTTTGAAATAAGGTTAGTTTTTCAAATGTATTTCGGTAACGCATGCGTGGTGAGCTTACCGCAGTGCGCGGCGCCTACGAGACTCACGACATAGAGATGTAAAACATATAGGTACTAATAAAGAGAGAACATCCGATCATTAGCAAACTATTTCAGTTAATTTAACTAAGTAGAGGCACAGTTACGTAATGAGGCTTTCTTGATTAAAACAAGTTAAAAATGCATGACACATGGTGCAGCTCAGAATAGAGAGGAAAAACCATCTTTCGTTAGTTGTGAACAGGAAAATCTTTACCAAAATCTCACTAATCACAAGGATAATTTTTACGATTTTGAAAACTATGAAATTGACAGTTTTTCAGAATTTTGGGGAGCCACCATCGGTGATGATGAGCAAAAGGTCGTTCTTTCATCGGATACATTTCGGGGAGTGTGCAACAGAACTACACGACCTTATTTTACATCCTTCATTCTATCGTCATACAACCAGGCAAAAAGATATGTAAAAAATCCAGATACTCGCGATAAGCGTTTCGTCATTCCTTATAAGTACAGCAAGAAAATGGAATCAGTTGCAGGCGTCATGTTTTTTCCGTCGCGAGAGAATAGGTATCTTCTAGGAAAGCGCCTAATGGCAGGTTGCGGCCTAAGATGTAGGAAAAATCTTAGGCCGTATCGTCACCTGCCATTAGGCGGGTGTGATAGTGGTCAAACGCTGACCTATAATATATATATATATAAGTAAATTCAGATAGCGCCATGGGGCCAGCAATTCGGCTCTAGTTTAGAAAAAAAAGAGGTAAATATTCCGGTTGCACACATCCTAACAAATTTTTAGGACGCTTCAAAGTGATGTAATGCACTGCATGACACCGAGTTGACATTGAGTTTGATTATCCCCCAAAGATCTTCCAAGGATTCCGTCCTTTGTAGCAAATAATGGGAACCTTTATAAAAATATTTTATTACGAGGCAAAGTTGTTATTTACGGTTTGAAGAACACATCTGATTCTGCTGATGTTCTCTCTATATTATTTTTTTTTTGTTTTATATCTCGCAAGCGTGCGGTTTTCCCATTACAAAAAAATTAATAGTTTCCAGCTAAGTTGTTTGAATGCGTTCAACGAAAAATTTAAATACTTTTGAGGCAGGTCATTTAAAGTAGTTATTTAATTACTTAAATGAGGGAAAGTTGGTGATTGGTTAAAAAATAAGTTAAATGGGTTCAATGACATAGTATGATTGAATTTTGAAATTATGGCGAACTGACCGTGCCCGGTAGTAGGCTCCGGAAAATAAACAGGTCGTTTAATAGTACATGTGTGCTCTATTATAATAAATTACCTAAAGAGGTATATGACATGTCCATTAACAGGTTCAAAACTTTTATAAAGCATAGATTGTGCAGTAAGGCGTACTATGATACTTCGTCTTACCTTAATGATAAGAACCCATGGACGTGACTTTAGTTGCTCCATTTCAAATAATACTTTCAAATATTTGTAATATTGACCATTGTGAGCGTGATCACATGAAAAAAAAAAAACCCCATGAGTTTCTTATGCCTTCTTCTCATTGGTGGGCGCGTTCCGAAGGCACACATCCTAACTTAGTTTTTAAGACGTTTTCAAGTGGTCTATTATACTTTTAAGGTATTATACATCCAAAGAAATAAAAAATTTTGATTTGATTTGATTTGGTTTTTGGACATATCTTTGGATCTTGACAACTTGAGTTATGTCTAGGACCATATACCGATATATCAAAACAATAGGACGATTCCGGTCCACTTATAACAGACTTTTTTTTAATTATGGATTTTAAAAAGGCGACTTCGGAGACAACTATGTTTAATGTTAAGCAGGACGGTACCAACAATAGTCACTTAACGTGAAAGGGTACCTGCGCTCTCTTCATACAAAACGTAGTAGACTGTTTCCTCCCTGGATAATGACACTAGCACAAATATTTTTGTGCCATAAAACCTATAACTGCTATGACTATGCCCCTATTTTTTATTTTATTTTTTCATTTTCTAATTTTCATAGAAATTAAGATAAAAAACAAAAACAAAAATAGCATTGTCATGGCAGTTATAAGTTTTATGCATCAAAAATATTTGCTCTAGTGTCATTATGCAGGGAGAAAACAGTGGACTACGTTTGTAATAGTTTGTATGGAGAGAGCCCCCGGTACCCTTTCTTCTTAAAACATAATATTACCTATGTGAAGTTCCCTAACTATTAGAGTTTTCAGGTTTCACGACTTATAGAACCTCCGTGCTTTTCTTAGGTCGTGAAACTTGAAAACGGGCTTTACATAACATTTTTGCCATACCCATCTAAGTAATGACTGCACCAGGGGTTGCTTAACCCGCGCTCTGGTATATTTAATTGATTTAAAAATAATCAGGTAGGCTGTATCTTGGACGAAGCCGCAGTGGAGTTCGTAAAATGTATTGTCTTACTTCAAGTCGACAAAATTCCAACGGAAAACTACATCCTATGACATACTATCGTAATGTTACATTTGGTTTTCGCATGTGACTTTATACTCTTCTAATCGATTTTAAAAAAAGAATCACGTAAAAATAACGACATTAAGCGATAATAAACGATAGAAAAACGAAGTAGGTAAATAAAGAAAATTATAACAGGAAAATGGGAAAACATTTTCCCGATTTTCTCAGAAATATAAGACTCATTATTTTTTCGGAACAGTAATCACCGTTTTAGGGTTCCGTACCAAAGGTTAAAAACGGAACCCTATTACTAAGACTTCACTGTCCGTCTGCTGTCTGTCACCAGGTTGAAATTTAACCGTTTATGTATTTCTGTTGAAGCTATAAAAACAAATACTAAAAACGGAAAAAAAATTAAGTGGGACTTCCATACAATATGATACGGAACCCTTCGTGTGCGAGTCTAACTCCCACTTAGCAGGTATTTTGTTATTTACTGAAGTTAATACATTAATCAATAGGTACTTAGCTATTTCGGTATCAAATATCTTTTATAGCTGTCTGCGAATTTCTTCGTTAGGTATAAAGATAAAAATATTTCCTACCGTAGGTACCTAACGATGTTTTTGTTTCGATCGTGTTTTGTTTATGTTCCGATCGTCTTTTGTTTATGTTCCGATCGTCTTTTGTTATAGTTCGTTTTGAAATTCTATATTCACGCTTTGATTGTCTTTTGTATTTGTTACGATAATAGTCTTTAGTTTACGTTCCGATCGTCTTTTGCAGTAGTTAGTTTCGAAATTCTTTATTTACGTTTCGATCGTTTTTTGTATTTGTTACGATAGTCTTTTGTTTATGTTCCGATCGTTTTTTGTTATAGTTAGTTTCGAAATTCTCTATTCACGCGTTGATCGTCTTTGGTATTTGTTACGATAGTTTTTGTTTATGTTCCGATCGTCTTTTGTTATAGTTAGTTTCGAAATTCTTTATTCACGTTTTGACCGTCTTTTGTATTTGTTACGATAGTCTTTTGTTTATGTTCCGATCGTCTTTTGTTATAGTTAGTTTCGAAATTCTCTATTCACGCGTTGATCGTCTTTGGTATTTGTTACGATAGTCTTTTGTTTATGTTCCGATCGTCTTTTGTTGTAGTTAGTTTCGAAATTCTTTATTCACGTTTTGACCGTCTTTTGTATTTGTTACGATAGACTTTACTTTACTTGACTATACAAAGTAATCAATGTCAAAAACAGTTATATTAGTTCTATTCAAGAACATGGATATAGCAAGAGAAAAAAAATCGATAGTTCCATGAAACAGTTTAATGATGAAAGAGTGATAAGTTTTAGATGGAACTACGATAAGACCAGTAATATGGTGACCAGATAACGCAAAGAACACTTAGGTATGTATAGAATACATAAAATATTTTGGCGCTCCGTAAAGTTACTAGCGGCGCCCCTCGGTTTCACGAGTCAAAGCTAGAGCCTTCGGCGTATGTTCGTCCACCGCGCCACAGAGGTAGTTAATAAAAATGTTATCTCTCCCTCTAAGGTAGGTATTTTATCTCTAAGTTCGTAGGTAACACATATAAGTAAGTACCTTTGTATCTAACACGATATCGAAACGTTTGGAGCTCCTTCACAAATGTAATTCCCAAAAGAGATATCATAAATATTTTTCTTGTTTGGGGGATACAATCGCAATAAATAAAGGTACCAATTTTCTGTTTTCAACAAGCTCTGTACAAACCAGATTGACTGGTCAAGCGACTAAAAAGACATGATAAGATTAAGCAGATTTTCTAATGTTTTTCCTATTCTTAACCGTATTTTTTCGATGGTCAATTGTTTTTTTCGCTGCTTTTTATTCCGATTATTTTTGCCGATACACAAATGTTTTTTTTCTCGATTCTCAACTAGTTCTTATGGCAATATTTATTTTAATAAATACATATTATAATAGGACTTGATTAATGATTAAATCTCAAAATGACTGCATGTTTGTCTCAAAATATTACTGCATGTACGAACATTAATTGAAACCAAAACCTTAAAATAAATAGGCGTTAGAAGAAAGTAAGAGACAACCACTTCTTAGATTTCAAATTACTCAAAATACTACGTAAAATATACTGGCCCAAATTTTATTGTGAAGCTCTTTTATTCAAAAGTCGGTTAATAAATTAAATGCCTACTCGTTTTCAAGTAGGAATGTCTGGTAGCAGTTACATAGTTTAGAGCACAGCAATCAAGCTATTTACCTCATGCACTCCCATTGCATTATTAAACTAGGCATTCTACTGAAAATAGGGTAATGACACTAAACGACACACTTTTATAAAACTTTTAGCCAAGGAAAAACGAACTTTATAGGATAAAAATAGAAAGGAATTTACAATGAAGGGATGTTCGCAGCAATTTTCCGGTGAAACGCACCCCTTCTCTATTAACTTTGACGAAATATTTGCTGAGGAATTGTATGATACGTTTTTTTACATATTTTGGAGGCAATATAAAATTGAGCAATTTTGTGTTTATTTCAGTTTTTCTAGTAGATATAAAATAGTACATTGTTAATCTAGGTGTGAAAGTCACTAATTTATTCCCGAGACGGAGTTTGGCGTCCAAGCGTAGCGAGGGCGCTAATAGTTTGAGGGACTAAATGAGTCTTTCACCCGAGGTAAACACTGTGCTTTTCATTACGAATAATACATAAAATTCTTCCTAACAACGAGAGTGAATCAGAGACTCCATACTACCTGATCCTCTTACAAAGTTGGGACCAAAGAGGTTATATACTTATGTAGTGTTATTCTTTGGTGTTACTTAAAGCAAGGAGTTTAGGTTTTTGAAGTTCCAAATGCGTACTGATACTGATACTGGCTACATGCACATTGCACAAGCCGTGCGAAGCCATAATTTGACATGACAGCTGTCAGTGAAAGCGATTTTCCCTTGGGCTGAAAGTTTTTCTTTCTACACGCTCTTCAGGCACCTTTAGACCTAGTTTCGGAGTATGAGTAATGAAAATAGTTTTTTTAACTTTATTAGGAAGCCTAGGTTTCCAAAAATTGATATTTCTATCGAATAATATTGATCTCTCTACCAAATCAAAATGATTTACACGGCGTCAGAAACTTTAATTCAGACTATTCAGGACTCTGTAGTGCCTGGGGCATTTATTAGATGAAGTAGCTATGCCCAGAACCTATACCACACTTTCAGATTAGTCGACCATGTTCAGAGGAAAAAAATACCTAATACCTTACAAATAAAGGTACTAAGTTATTGATGACGTTAGGTATTTACCTAAAGTCATAAATAAATTCGATCGAGGCGACAGGCGGTAGCTTTCATTTCAGAAGCTTTGGAATCAATTTTGACTAAACGTTATCAATTTCTTTTTAATCAATGTTCCGACTGTAAGAATATTCTTCGTAAAAATCTATTCTAATGAAAATATCGACGATTAATCTATTTTTAAAACAATCGATTTTAAATAAAAAACTGGCTCTAAATATCGGAGAATAAAATTGTGATTTTGGAAGTTATTTTTCAACTAAAGTTAAAGTCTAGAGCATACAGAGTTATTGGTAACTATACAAGCAAGCCGTTGAGGGCTACTTATGTGCACCTAAACGAACAACTTTTGTTCTACGAGAGTGGCGGCCGAGATGCAACGCGAAATGGAGAGTTCGGAAACCACCTGCCCGGTGGACCGACGACATTGTAGCGGTTGCGGGTAGTCGGTGGATGGAGGCGAAAGGCCTATGTCCAGCAGTGGACGTGTATGGGTTTATATGATGTTGATGATGAACACAAAGTTCCTCATGAATCCATCCATCCATTGGTGAAAACTGTATAAAATCGGTTCAATAATTTTTGAGTCTTTCGCGATCGGGTGGTAAAACGTGGCAGCGGGACTTTGTTTTATAATAAGTATAGATAGATAGACATATCTAAATAAGTATTTCAACTTGAAAATAACACAACGATCAAAGCTAAACAAAACAACCTTAAAGAAGTATAAAGCCACTCCATCAACTTTAACAACTCAATAAAACTCGAAGACCAAAAGCCGCCTTTGCTTATTAGCATTTTATTAAACTCCGATAGATTTGTTTGTCCAAAATCAATACAAATAGTATATCTATTATAGGTGCTTGTCGATAGAACGTTGACCTTCCTAATTCCAAGGTCGCTGGCTTGCTGAAGACTGAATTACTATATCCATCGACTTGTAACGTTAAACCGAGGTTTAAATTCTTAGTAAATAAATCCTTGATTGATTAGATTCAGAACAGTAGATCGTAGAGGTTGTACTTGTACTTGTACTTGTACTTGTATACAGGCTGTTTTCCGCGATTAGACCCTTTTTAATTGGGTCCTTTTTGCGTGAAGATGGAGTAGGCTTGCCCAGCACCTACTACCCTCTCAGCTTAGTCGACCATGTCCAGAGGATAGAACTTGTCAATACTTCTGGAGCCAACTAAGCCGCGGGTTTCATCACGATGTTTTCCTTCACCGTAAGAGCAATGTCAATTAGCGCACATAATTTTTTCTTAAGAAAAATACATTGGTGCACGGTTGGCCTGGATTCGAACCCACGACCATCAGAATGAAAGTCGAGGTATCTACCACTAAGCCAACACCGCTCTATCATCGTAGAGGTTAAGGATAGCTGTCTATTCCAAAATTAGAGAGAGTTTTAAGATTGTGTAAGTACATACATACATAAGTACTACTTCATCGGGAATATACGTATTCCCCCTTATTCCAAAACGAGGTTTAAGGATAGTCCGAGATGTAGATTTGAACCTTAGATTTAGACACAGATTTACTCTGAACTATAGTCTAAACACTATCCCTATAGATTATTTAGGGAACTATAGTCTAAACACTATCCCTATAGATTATATAGGGAACTATAGTCTAAACACTATCCCTATAGATTATTTAGGGAACTATAGTCTAAACACTATCCCTATAGATTATTTAGGGAACTATAGTCTAAACACTATCCCTATAGATCATTTAGGGAACTATAGTCTAACTAAACACTATACCTATAGATTATATAGGGAACTATAGTCTAAACACTATCCCTATAGATTATTTAGGGAACTATAGTCTAAACACTATCCCTATTGATTATTTAGGGAACTATAGTCTAAACTCTATCCCTATAGATTATTTAGGGAACTATAGTCTAAACAATATCCCTATAGATTATTTAGGGAACTATAGTCTAAACACTATCCCTATAGATTATTTAGGGAACTATAGTCTAAACAATATCCCTATAGATTATTTAGGGAACTATAGTCTAAACACTATCCGTATAGATTATATAGCGATAGTGTTTAGACTATAATTTCACGAGTAAATCTGTATCTAAATCTAAGGTTTAAATCCACATCTCGGACTATCCTGAAACCTCGTTTTGGAATAAGGGGGTTTATGTCCCAAATGAATAAGGCTACGGAAACCGCCTTGTAAACCTGAAACCTAAGACTTTTTTACATATGATAGGTCAACGTTTGACCACCATCTCACCCGCCAGATGGCAGGTGACGATGCGGTCTAAGATATAGCATGTTGTCCTAGAAAATACTTATTCACTCGGGACTTGAAGACTCCCAAATTGTACACGTCAGAAGAGACAGACGGCTATGTACGGTCGTCTGCATAATTGCAGACCCGCCGTAGAGTTCTAAAATGGCTGCTATAAGAATGTTTTCAACACAAGCAAGGCGCTTGTTTTAGTTGAAGTTTAAAGTCTTCTAACTCATTAATTTATCAAACAAAAATATTAGAATGAATACATGCCAATAATAGTAATTTTTGAACTCTACCGGGGTCTGCAATTATGCAGCCGACTGTACCTAAGTATCATCTTTCATAACGTGTCAGACCTATTCTGCCCAAGTAAATACTTGGAAAAGTTATGCGCTTACTCTAAAACAGTCCCTTTTTATGGAGTTCATAATCAATAAAAAATCACGATTGAGAAACTGTTGTTTTTTCCGATGCACAACCGATTTTTATGACGAAATTAAATAAAAAGTATGTAATTTTCTATGTTATGTTTGTTGTGCTAACAAAGCTTATCTATCCAAGCAGTCATTTTTAGATTTAATCATTTTGAAACCAAAACATTTATACATCTTCTACTAATCCTTACTTCCAAATTATAAAAATAATTTCGAAAACGTAAAAAGGGACATTAGACTTATTCGCGAAATGTCCTGCAGTCGTTTATGGACTTATTCCCAATATAATGCATTCTGAAAATGCCCTATTCTATTTTGGACTCATTAGCGGAAATACTTTTTCTTAAAATACCTATTCTCGATATGCCTTTAAAGTGTTCTTTAATGAAACTATAAATGAACCTAAGTGCTTTGTTCATAAAAAAAACATCGCATGGTTAATTACAGAAGGCCTTCCAACGTTTTACAACTGTGTCCTAGACATAAATTTCCACTGTACACCCAAAAATAGACGGACTGGCTCACTTTTTAATACTGTGACCTACCTAAACGATAGTAAACTTTGTAATACCTATATCATTATAATATAGGGTGGGGCTTAAATTAATGCTTTTAGGGTTGTGCTGATCCCCCCGCTTACACGCTGTGCATCCTTTCACTGCTTAGCTGTAGGTGTAGCTTGTAGTTTAAGCCTTTTCTAGGAGATCTTTCCGATATCCTAGGAAGCCGAATGGTCTTAGGGGAGAGTGCTACGGTCATGTTGATCCCTAAGACAAGTCAGAGAGATTATCCTTCACGTGGTGTCACCTGTTTTTGGTCTAATTCCCTCAGAAATAGACGTAACAGAAATCTCCTGGCAGACCACCTATCACTCCAACCTTAACCCCATCCTAAAATCCTACGACCAATCCCGCATAGCCGAACCGTGGCGGCGCAAAACCACACCAGGCCTGCACGACCTTGGGGCATTAAATCCCCCCAAAAAGAAGCACCACAGACGCCTAGGGCAGGCAGTGTGGAAACTTATCCTCAGCCCAACAACCATGGCAGCGCAAGGAAAAAAGAACATACCCCAGGAGGGTACCACTACTGACGGTAGTGGAGAATCCCTCACCGAGCCTAGCTCGGTCTGTCCCACGTATTCTGGGGGGGACACTTTGTGCTCAGGACCAGGCTCCAGCCTAGACCTGTCTGACCTCGCAGAGGCCATTCCAAATCTGACCACAGTGTCACACTGGACCGTAGTCGCGCGAAATCGCAGCGACAAACGAAAACCGGTGACACCTGTGGTCATAAAAAACCCCAAAAACCCGAAGGGCCATCCGGAACGCAGTCGCCACACCCGGCGCGCGAAAAAGGACGCCCCGAGGCACAAAAAACCAAAAAAACTGACAGCCGACGCAGCAGCGGAAACGCAGCGCGAACCCGACGCAGCAGCGAATACGCAGCGCGAACCTAACGCAGCAGCGAAAACGCAGCGCGAATGTGACGCAGCAGCGGAAACGCAGCGCGAAGGGCAGGCAACGTCATCAGCACAACCCCTCTCAACACCACCATCTCAACCTCAGCCAAGGTGGAAACGAAAATCGAGAGGTGCTCGGGGTAAGCGGACCGCAGCGTCGGCTCCCACTGTTCCTGAAAAGGAACAGCCTGAAGAGAAAGGGCAAGCTTCGTCAAAGCGTTCTCGCCTAGACGACACCCAATCTCCCAGGGGGGATGCCAAACGTGCGAAAACTGACCCGAAGCGGGCGATATGCTACGCAGATGCGGCCCAGTCGCATCTGAGAGTAGCAATTGTCACCAACCCGCTAAGGGACCTCTCGATGGAACAAGCAGAGCGTCTTAGGGAGACTATCGATGATAGCATCCTGAAGGCCGCCCTGTCTCCATCGTCTTCAAGCGCGCAGGCTCCATCTTTCCGCGGCAACCCCTTCCTTATGGATGGGGCTCTAGCGATGTGGTGTGAAGACGCGAACGCACTCGCCTGGCTGACTGAGGAGGTGAAAAAAATGGTATCACCGATACCCGGCACCAATCTGACTGTTATTAAACAGTCAGAGATGCAAAAGAGGATCAAGGCAGGACTCCTCCTTCACACCCGCATCACCGACTCTGACACACTGCATAGGCTCCTTTGTGCCCAGAATCCCTGGTACAAGGTTGAGACTTGGCAGTGCTACAGTTTAACGGTTAGCGACAACGCCAAGGATCCCGAATCCAAGGTGAAGGCAGTCCACCTGGTCCTCGGAATTCCTGAAGACCAAAAACCATCCTTAGATGCACGAGAACGCCGTGTAGCCCACATGTCCGGGAGTGGCTACATCCGTTTTTTCTCCACGGAGGAAACGGAAACGGCCAAAAACGCGCAGCCTGCGACTAAAGGAACGGAACCTTCCGCTCCTGAGCCGTCCACATCAGCTCCTCAATCGAGTCCGAGCAAGATGGAAACGAGCTCGCCGCGGCGCGCCGAGGGCACTACGAGCGACGAAGATGACGTCCTCCGTAGTCCATAGTTCCCTCAACATTTATCAAAACAACCTCCAGCACAAGCGAATAGCGGCGGCCACTCTACGCAGAGTGCTGGAGGAAGATCAAAAGGCGGTCGCCCTGATCCAGGAACCCTGGATCAGAAACAACACAATCTGCGGCCTAAACAACATCAGTGGTAAGTTACTTCTGAACATCAACGCAGACAAACCGAGAACGTGTATTGTCATGCCAAAAACTATCGCAAATACTATGCTTAATCAATTCTGTTCTAGAGACCTCACTGCAGTGAAAATTCTAACAGAAAATCAAAAAATCCTAGTTTTAGCCTCAGTGTACATGCCGAGCGAAGGCGAAGTTCCACCAAAAGAACTAGCCGACCTGGTGCAACACTGCGAGCAACACAGCTGGGAACTAATCATCTCCGCAGACTGCAACGCACATCACCCGCTGTGGGGAAGTAAGGACACAAATAAAAGGGGTGAGCTATTAATTGAATATATTTTCCAAACAAACCTGAACATTATCAACAAGGGTACAAAACCCACCTTTGTAAGCTCCAGGTATCAAACTTTAGTAGACATTACACTGGCAACGCACGCGGCGGTTGACCTCATTGAGGGATGGCACGTATCGAGCGAGCCCTCCTTCTCTGATCACCGCCGCGTGTGTTTCCAACTTAAATTTAATTTACCAGACCCTGTCCCATATCGTAACCCCCGTAAAACCGATATAACAAGGTACACAAACTCAATAACAAAAACATTAGGTGACGCGCAATTAAACGATGTATCACTTAATACTGACAACATAGAATCAAACGTACAGTTCCTAACTGAAACACTTGTGCAAAGTTACGAACAGGCATGTCCTCTTAAGATCCCAAAGCGTCAGGAAAAGAGCACATGGTGGGGGCCAGAACTCGAAAGACTACGCAAGGAACTTAGGACACTCTTCAACCGAGCAAAAAATACCAGAACCATTGTGGACTGGGATAATTACAAAATAGCACAACAACACTACAAGAAGCGAATCAGATTCCGAAGAACGGAGGCCTGGCGCAATTTCTGTAGCAGCATAAACACCACCAACCAAGCCGCAAGAATAAAGAAAATTCTGTCAAAGGGTAACCTGAATTTACTAGGCTCCCTTAAAAAGGAAGACGGCACCTACACACAGACAGACGATGAAACTAGTGCAGTACTGCTGGGCACACACTTCCCTGGATGTCAAATCGCACCAGACCAAGTGTGGACTGATGAGCACTACGGCACACCAACAACTCAAGAATGGGAAATTGCTAATAACATAGTAACCGAGGACAGGACCGAATGGGCCCTAAAAAGCTTTAAACCGTTCAAATCCCCGGGGCTGGATGGAATCTTTCCAGCACTACTACAATGGCATTCCCATCAAATAATCAAACATTTAACACCAATCTATAGAGCCTGTATAGCATTCAAATATATACCAAAAATGTGGAGGGAAGCAAAGGTGGTATTCCTGCCAAAACCAGGCAAAGAGGACTACACCCACGCCAAATCTTTCAGACCCATCAGCCTAACGTCTTTCCTTCTTAAGACACTAGAAAGGCTAGTAGATCGACATCTAAGAGACGGGGCACTGAAAGATAAACCTCTACATCCCCAACAACATGCCTACCAGAAAGGCAGATCGACAGAGTCGGCCCTACATGCGGTAGTGCATAAAATAGAATCGGCGATCAAAAATAAACTATCAACACTTGCGGCCTTCATAGACATAGAAGGAGCTTTTGACAAAACAATGCACAAAAGCATCAACCACGCCCTTCAAAAGTTCGAAGTTGAACCGGTTGTGAGAAACTGGATCACAGAACTAGTCAGCAAAAGGGCGGTTCAGATAGTGGTGAACACTACCACAAGAGCTAAAGTAGTCCGAGGATGCCCACAGGGGGGGGTCCTTTCACCACTCTTATGGAACATAGTAGTAGATAGCCTTCTAAAAAGACTAAATGAAAGAGGATACACTACTATTGGTTATGCAGATGATCTAACAATACTAATAAACGGAAGTGCAGAGAACGTGTTATGTAAAGTAATGCGATCTTCCCTTCAAATCGTTGAAAAATGGTGTGAAGAACATCAACTGTCAGTCAACCCTAAAAAAACGGAACTCATCCTTTTCACCAACAAAAGGAAGTTACCAGAACTAGAATTACCAAAACTTTTTAATACTGAACTCTCCCTATCGACACAAGTCAAGTATCTGGGCATCATACTTGACAACAAATTGAACTGGGCGAGTCATATCGATGAAAAAATGAAAAAAGCCTGTATAGCTTTTGGTCAGTGCAGAAGACTCGTTGGCAAGAAATGGGGTCTTAACCCAAAGATCACACTTTGGCTGTACACATCAGTTATCAGACCGTCTTTAACATACGGATCGGTTGTATGGTGGCCCAGGACACAACTGATCACAGTGAAAACAAAACTCCAAAGCCTACAACGCCTAGCGAGTGTAGCAGCTACGGGATGCATGAAAACTACCCCATCAGCCGCACTAGAGTATCTCCTAAACCTGAGGCCTCTAGATCTTATCATTCAGGAGGAGGCTAAGCTAGCCGCTCTAAGATTAAGATCAAACGGACTATGGAAGCAAAACATAGAAACAATGCACACAAGAATTCTACCGAGGACCCTAAAAGAAATTCCACTTTTAGAGGCACCCACAGACAAAATTTTATGTCATCACGTCTTCGATAGAAGTTATAATATCCAACTCATAGCGGAAGCGAAAGATAGCTCTGGCATCGATGAAGTTAGGATATATACCGACGGCTCCAAAACCACTGACGGTACCGGAGCCGGCGTCTTCTCGAACGACCTAAATATAAAAATATCAACCACTTTAGACAAACTAAATTCAATTTTCCAAGCAGAATGCCTTGGAATTATCAGAGCAGCAGAAGCGGTTGCAGCCAGAGATGTCAGAGATCTTAACATCAAAATTGTCTCTGACAGTGCATCCGTACTCCAAGCGCTACAAAACAATACCTTAACATCTGCCCTAATAATGGAATGTCATAACAGACTCCAATCCATTGCAAATACGAACAGAGTAACGTTGCAATGGATAAAAGGGCATAGTAACTCTTTGGGAAACGACGCAGCAGATGAACTGGCTAAAAAGGGAGCTACGGCAATAGTTTATGGTCCAGAACCTCTATTGCCCATACCCCAGGCCCAAATAAAAACATGGCTACGACAAAAAACCGAAGAAACACACAAAACAGAATGGAGAAACAGCGAAACCTGCAGGCAAACAAAAAGTGCAGTCCCGGAAGCACCTAAAAGACTTGCCCGCAGCATCATTAGACTAAAAAGAAACGAAATCCGGACGATCATAGGTGTCATAACCGGTCATTGTGCATTAAACAAACACTTGTTTACCATAGGTGTTACAGATAGCCCTCTGTGCAGGGGTTGCATGGAGGCAGAAGAAAACCCACAGCACGTGCTCATGGAGTGCAGTAGCGTGGCAGAACAACGGGCTCGGTCTCTTCAATCGCCGACATCTCTTCCGGAGGCCTGTAGCAACCTGAAAAGGCTGCTAGCTTTCTGGGAGGACCTGGGATGGTTGGAGTGACAAGTAGGATACTCACACACGCACAATGGCCCAAATAATGAGGCTAAGTGCGGAAACAGCCCCGTAAAACTAAACTAAACTAAACTAATCATTATAATAGAGGCAAATGTTGCGATTGCGATGAAACTTGGCTGATAGCTGGAGTTTTGGAACAACATAATAGACTACTTTTTATCCCGATAATCCTACGGGATCGCGTGGCGTAGCTAGTTTACTATGAAGAAGATCAGTGGAGATGCATAGAAAACAACAATTTTTATTTCGTCTTTTTTTATCGTTATTTGTTTTTGACGTGATTACGTCTAATAAATTGACGGAACAACTGCATTCACAATAAAGATGACGTCATTGTCACGTTCCCATTGTGTGTCGTCATTGTCACAATCCGGTGACGTCATGTCAACAATGACGTCACACAGCACGCAGCAGTATATTGTTTAATAATAATATTGCTCATCTGGGCTTGTGTTATGGTGACGAGTGACGAATAGAAGACTTATATAAAGGGAAAAAAAGAAAAAACGAAAAAAAAAAAATAGATTTCTTATGACGTAAAATTATCGTCCGTATAGGTATCGACTTCACAGACAACCATTTTTTTAAAAAAAATTTTTTTTTGTTACTGTTCCAACCATTGACATTTGACACTAAAAACAGACTAAAAACTGACAGTCGTTCGGCCAACCGAATAACTGGGCCAGAGCCATAATACATACAACGGGATACAAACTCTCGTTATTGTCAAGTTGCTAATCTGTCCAGTTGCTGAACTGAGCCTTATGGTTATCACCGATAACAGGCCGAGTTTTACTTTTAGAGATCTTTCGAATTTTTTCAAAGTTGTGAATTAGGAAAAATAAACAATCTGAATTACACTAGTACCCTAATACAAGCAAAAGTCATTGTTATTCCTCGAGTCAAGTAATAGAATATGAATGCGAAAACCATTATCGTAAAACGTACCGAATTTCGCGGTATATTCCCTCGGTATGTAATTGTAATTGCAAACGTAGAAATTAACTACAGAGTGAGAATGAGGATAAAATAGGTAAGAAAAGAACAGACATAGATAAATAGTCAAGACAACATAGATAAATAAACAAACATTTTAATTGTACACGTTACTCAAAATAGTTTTGTTGAAATAAAGAAAAATATTTTTTTTTTTCAAATTAGATACATAGTTATTAGTATATGTGAAAGCAGTTGAGGGCTAATATCCAATCGGCTTTTGAAAATTCAAACAATTTTTCGGAAAATTTTATGTTATGTTTACCCGAAAACCAGCTGTTATTTATAGGAAGAGGTCATTAACCTTAATATTTATACTATTTTTTTTTAAGTTTAATCGACTGATCTAATTCTGAATGACCTTAATTTATAAATATCTGCATATTTACGAATTAGCATAACCTTAAACATTTCCAAAAAAACGATCAAATTTCCAAAAGTCGTAAAGCAAAAGTTGATTGTAAGGTGCATAGAAGTAGCCCTTATCCGCTTCAGTACATAGTATAAAATAAAGTCACTTTTCGCCGTCCCTATGTCTCTATTTCCCTATATCCCTATGTATGCTTAAATCTTTAAAACTACGCAACGGATTTTGATGCGTTTTTTTTTAATAGATAGAATGATTCAAGAGGAAGGTTTATATGTATAATACATGCATAATATAGCCGTGCGAAGCCGGGGCGGGTCGCTAGTATAATATAAAGTTTGATTATCAACGTAGCTAGATGTAGAAACTGAAACATAATCATAACTGGTGAACATACATATAACACTGAAAATAGGTACCTACATGACATGGCGCATCTCATCTCTTTTTATGAGAACAACGTCACACGAATATTAGGGTTCAAACTGAGGGTACAACGAAGTTTGACTGTACATTATTATCTTTATGAACCTTTGTTGAACATGAACAAAAGAATGAGTTGAACGTTCAGATGGTCAATTCTCTTACATTACATTGCAACATCATTCCGATTGCATTTTAATTACAAAAATACCCTTAAAATCACCTTTTCTCTCATAAAGTTGGATTTTAAGCTATTTTTATCAGGGTATTTTTGTAATTGAAATGCAATTTGAATGATATTGAAATGTAATTTAAACAGTTTTATTTACAAGAATTTGGCCTTCAGAATACGATCTTTAAGTTCAATATTCAGAAATAAACATTTTTTATTTTCCTATTTGGAGATCCAACTCCTACTTACTTTTAAAAGCGTAGCAACAGAAAGGCAATTACAAGATATCACGGGTAGGAAACGATATTATCTAACAAAATTAAAGCGCCTTTTAAGAGCCGTCCGCTTTTTACTTAGTCTTTATCGCAAGTAACTTGTTAATTATTATGTAATTCCATCAAGCATACTTAATATAACAAAAGACTCAAGCATTGTCATCTGTACAGATATGCTTGAGGCTTGAACACTAAATCACTGTTCTACTGTTTTAGATCAATGCACTCTTGTGCTAGGCACGTCTGTGTGAAACCATTTTAAACAAAACTAAGAGTTGTTAACATTTAAGACTCTATCGCAAGCAACTAGTTCCTTATATCATTCCATCAAGTCAAACCTAATATAACAGAAGATAGCTAATATAACAGAAGAAGAAGAAGCATTGACAGCTCAAACAGGTATGCTTGTGGCTTTAACACTCTATCACCAGTCTATCGTTTTAGATCAATGCACTCTCGTCCGTATGAAACCATTTTTAACAAAACTAAGAAAGCTGTTAACATTTTAGACTCTATAGCAAGCAACTATAGAAAGCTGTTAACATTTTAGACTCTATAGCAAGCAACTATTTCCTTATATCATTCTATCAAGTCAAACATAAAATAACAGAAGATTCAAGCATTGACAGCCTAAACAGATATGCTAGAGGCTTGAATCACTGGTCTACCGTTTTAGATCAATGCACTCTCGTGCTAGGTACGTCTATGTGTGAATCCATTTTGAACGAAAGCCAACGTATCGAATGCCACACCGATTGTAGTGATTTATTGTGTGATATTGCGAACTGGCTCAGTTACACTATTTTCTATTTTGAACTGTTACAATGATATCTGTAATATGCATGCATATGGCGATTGATCGCACGATATCGCTCCATGTTAGTGCTACAGAGTGTATGGGAGCCTTCAGTTAATATAAATCGAAGCATAAAATACAAGAGAATCTACAATAAATTACAATCTTTAAAATATAATTAATTAATAATAACTAGTTGCACCCTTTTGTTTCAAGCGCGTTAGTCCCGATCTCACTGGAATTTTGAGATAAGTATGTAAACTTTTTTTTTAAAGGCTCGCGATTCGTAATTATAAATATATTTGAACGGATATATTCGCGTTTTTATTTTTGTTTTAAACCTAACGTTTCGGGAAATTTGCAGATCCCATGGTCACGGGCAGACTGAGATGACATTCGTCTTACCAAAAATATTATGTGAAATGCTGTCAAACTAAAATTAATAAAAAATTTCAAGAAAAATAAAGAAAAAGATAAAGAGTTCAAGTCGCGAAGACCTTGGAAAATACTAGGCTCACGATTTGTATTCATAATCATTATTTTCTCGGGTCTTAATTCCGTATTTTTATTTCTCTTACATTCGCCACTGGTCCAGTCTCCTCGCGACCCCATGGTCGATCGAGGAGATGTTTTGAATAAGTTACAACAGCCATCAGTTGTAACTTATTCAAAACATCGAAGTAATAGAAATAGGAGACTAAGACCCAGAAGTATGTATGTGTCCTATTGTCCATCCCATCTTCTAAACTAACACCTATGTCGATTTTCACCCAAAACGGTCCAGTCGTTTCAACGTTACGATGGTACAAACAAACAAACATTTATAATATTAGTTAGGATTAGGTAGGTACTTTCTTAAATTCACAAAGAGTTTTTAAATATAATATATTTTTCAACATTTGCAAGAGTAATTTTCTAAAACAAATACATGTTCATAACATAATTTATTCAAACAATGTCCGTGTTTGAGTTTTAAAAACCAATTTCATTGAGTTGTTAAAAATATATTTGAAAAATGTATTCGAATAATTTGTTTAACCAAATTTTACCAATTTTGTTTGATATTTTATTTCATGGTATTGTTGTGACTTTGAATATAAAAGACTTTGTACCAAAATTATAAATCTAATGAGTCAATCATTGGCCAATTAAATCAATCAATCAATAAGAAAGAACTAATCTTAGACCTAACGAAGTCATATACTAGAGGTACAACACAAAATCTAACGGAATAATAGAGATTATGCATCAAGGGCATAAAGCAATGTCCTTATGTTGTGGGCGGCATATTGAACCCCGAGTGTAACGAAGGACCCTCGGTTAACTCCTGAGCGAAGCGAGAGAGTTAAGTAGAGTCCCGAGTGAAGCGAGGGGTTCAAGCCGCCCAAGACGAAGACACGCTTTATCCCGAGGTGTATACTCTACTTTTCATACCGTCGTCAGTCCACTTTTTTTTAATTCTTGTGGTGGCCAGTTCCCTGGCCACTTTAAAAAAATCTACTTTAAAAAAAATGGGGCAATTGCAATGATATGGTAGCATGATGGTAAATATTTTATAGGTATTTGGTAGGTATTATAGGCAAAACCTATTTGCTTAGACCTAACGTAACAATCAAAACAAAAAACATAAATCTTGGCCTGCTAGATTTTTTTAGACCAATCAAATTACGTAGTATAAATAAAACCTATTTGCTGAAAACAAACAATTCTCACACGAATTTCAACGTTCCAAATTCAAATCACTTTATTCCCTTGGGAGTTTCATACAATATTATCTCCCTTGGGAATAAAGTCCTGCTTTAAGTTGAGATTAATAGGGCTTTAATCCGTGATTAAAGTGCTGCAGGTGTGAAAAATGATTTTTCAGATTGATACTATTTAGTTTCAGTAGTTTGGTTTTCAATTGTAACCTGTAATTTTTCAGTGTTAATAGTGTGGTTGAAACCAAAACAAAAGACGATCGAAAAATAAATGACTATTACATTCTATTTAAAATGCTTAAATTGATTTGTAAAATTACCAGTTACTCTTGTCAGTTTACTCCGTTTGATTAATGATTATACTATAGTTAAAGTATAAAGAACCTATTACCAAAATACGTTGTCATTTCAGAAACATGAATAATGTAATGTTTTAATAACCCTGGTACAGAATGGAACTAAACATAAACAAACAACTCTAGATTTTATCAATAAAATGGTTGACGTGAATGATTTTAGCGATTAAAAGAAGGGATGATTCTTATTAGACCTGGCCGTCTCCGGGCCGGGCTGTGCGTGCTGCACGTTTATACCTATATTACATCGGGATATCAGCCACCGAGGGGACGGGGCGGATCCGTGGAGAAGACGAGAGTCGTCAGGGCACGGACGGGACACGGATCATGCACGCCGCACGATGTAATATAAATTAATAGTAAGATTGCGTCAATTTTCGTAATAATTATGAAAAATACATTCTAACAAAGTTTCTAAGATGACGAATAATTCCAACTGAATAAAAAAATACTCTGGAATTTTCGATAATTTATTTCAATTATTAGTTAATTAAAGAAATCCATCCACTGATTTGGAAATTATGAGGAATAAAGAATATTACAAACATACATATATTATATAGGTGCGAGGAATGAAGGGTTATGCGCTTACCTTGCAGTCGGATAAAACAGAAATATTATTCATTTATAAGAAAATCAATGTTTATTTTATATATCTAGATGACGATTTGACGAAATGCGCATAACGACATTTATTTACAAATGTCATCGTTCTCCAAAACTTCTTCCTATTTTTGTGGTCAACGTCATTTTGTTTATTTTGTACCAATAGGGAACATGTGACGTCATCGTCACGTGCTATGTAATAGCATTTAAAGATAAAGAAATGTAAAATAAGTTGTCTTAAAATTTTAGGAAAATGTTGAATTGTAAAATAAGGCCTTTATTATTATGACCATTTGGTAATTAATTACATATTATTGTAGCACATTCCACACAGCACCGTCTAGCCTCAAGCTAAGCAACTAAGTTTGTGTTAAATTGCACTATAAGTAAAGTACAGTGGGCGTAGTACCTAACTAGTTCAAGAGGAACGAACAAGAGCCATAAAAACGTCCAATGATTCTTTACCGTGTCTTCATTTTACCTATATTTCAAATAAACCTACAAACAAATAATTAATTGAAAACAAAATTCGCTTCTAATATCCCGTAATCTAGATGGTTCTGGCAGCCATATCCGTTATAAGATAACTTAATATCCGGCGACTATCAGTCACTTCCGGTTGTTCGAGACTGATTACCTAGAATTATTATGATTTTCTTTATATAGAAGAACGCTAAATGTATGTAATATTATAAGCTCTACTTAAAATACCTGCATTGTACCTATGAAACTTAACGTATCTGTGTAGGGACAATTTTTTTGGTCGTCGATTGCCGAATAGACTTTAATTAAGTAGGCTTTGCCCGCATAGCTCCTGAGCCCAAAATTCCGGACATTTCTAATTTAATTCGTGTCTTCGCTTTTTAAGGAATCCTTTTGCCAAATGTCATGTTTCTAGACCCAGCCGTTATGCGTGCGATGTCAGTTTCTCCAAAGAATTTCATTTTTAAACAGGTATCGTAAACATTTACTTAGAATAAGTTGTTGATTTAAGATAAACAACCTCCTTTCAAATAGTTAGCTTCTATAATGGACTCTAAATGCCTTCCAAATAACTACTTCGCATCTTAAAACAAAGTTTACGCCTTTGTTCAACTTTGAACTTTATTAGAAGGACTTAAATCTCAATTATATTGGACTATTACGAGTCATTAAGCCCCATTAATAAGCTTACAATGAAGTTCGTGCCAGTCAGTAACGGTACGAGGGGATATTTTATTATTCTATTTTATAGAAAATCTATTTTACAAACTATACGCTCCACATGATCCTGAATTTGTGGGGATAATACCAAAAAATATGAATGCCCCGGCTTCGCACGGCTATACAATGCATGTATTATACATATAAACCTTCTTCTTGAATCATTCCATCTAATAAACAACCGCATCAAAATCCGTTGCGTAGTTTTAAAGATCTAAACATACATAGGGACATACAGCGGAAAGTGACTTTGTTTTATACTCTGTAATGATTAACCCAAAGCGTAGGTCAGACGTTGCAGAGCAGCTGGAGATGCCAAGGAACGTCGCACTGCGCCAAGCGGAGGACCATAGCAGACGGAAATACCTAATATTAGTCATCCTTGCTAGTCACGATCTTCAACTTTGAGCGAACGATTAAGGAGGGCTGTTACAAAATTAAAATGGACCAAATTATTTATCTCTCTCTTTTTGACTCTCCGACCATAAGTACCATAGGCCTAGAGCAAACAGTTTAAAAGTCTATAGTGATCAACGAAAAAACAATAAGAAAATAACAGTTCTGTGCTATTTGCCATTCCAAATCTTTAAAAGCTCTCTTTTTACTCAAAGTTAAAAATACTGTGAAGATATTTTAGTACCTAACCTTTACGAGATAGCAAACTTTTACCTTTGGCTTTGTGACAGAGCTTTCTGACCTCAGTCACCATTCACGCGGGAGATGAACTTTGACACTCTTTTTAAAACATTTTCTTGAAGCATGTGGAAATATTGACAACGGTAACTAAAAATGTCCCAGGATAGAAAACTTTTGGGACCCATTTGTACAAAGGTATCTATCTGTCTTTATTCTACGATATATATCTTCATTTATTGAGATACCTGTAGTTTCAGGCAGGTTCATTGGGCAACCCCATAATGGAGCATTTTGTGTGTTGTTAAGTATTATTTATTTTATTTATTTATAAGTATTTTTATATGTGAGTCATGATAACGTCTAATCACTACATAGTTTAAAACAAAGTCGCTCTCCCTATATCTCTATGTATGCTTAAATCTTTAAAACTACGCAACGCATTTTGATGTGGTTTTCTTTAATAGATAGAGTGATTCAAGAGGAAGGTTTATATGCCGTGCGAAGTAGTCGCTAGTAAATAATAAATTGATAGAACACCTGCATTCACAAAAAAGTATCTGACGAGTATTCCCGTTAGAAAACAGAGTATTTAATAATAATATCGCTTATCTGGGCTTGTGTTATGGTGACGAGTGACAAATAGAAGACTTACATAAAAGAAAAAAAATATATAAAGGAATCACAAAAAAAAAATCATCGTTTTCTTATGACGTTATCACGTAAAATTATCGTTCGTAACCAGACTTTCCAGACAACCATTTTTTTACAATTGAAAGGTCAGCGTTTGACCGCTATCACACCTGCCTGATGGTAGGTGACGAGGCTGTCAAAAATGTAACACGCTTTCCTAGAACATACCTATTCACTCGTGACTTGAAGACCGCCAAATCGCACACGTCAGGAAAGACAGAAGCAAGCAACTGGTATGATCGAACATCACTACAACACTCAGAACAAATGAGCTACAACATTACAATGCTTTTATTAAGTGTCATTATTTGTCTAATTTTGACGTGACAACGTTTTATAAATTGGTTTGCCGGGTGACACTTCAAGAAACTGCGTTACGCTCCGCTGACGTTATGCGCTCACAATGAGAGCGAGTGAGAGGCACGCGGGCATGGTTAGCCCGCCTAAGAGCGAGAGAGACAGACATAAAAAGTGAAAGGCACGCGTCCCTTCCACTCGAGCATAGTTGTTGTCACGTAAAACTTTCGCCCGTATACCGACTTTACAGGCAACCAGTTTTTTTATTAACATCAATAACATGATTTTGATAAAAAAACATCGGCTTATTCCCAAAGCATTCCATTCATTCCCCTTTATTTTTAACAATCATATTAAGTTTTTGTCAATTCATCTTTTACATCACCATTTTGACGACCCAGTTGGCACAATAGTTACCATGCCCGACTGCCAATCACAGGGTTGCGGGTTCGATTCCTGCCTCAGAAAAGTATTTATGCTTAGATATTTGTCTGTGGTCTGGTTGTTCCTATTATAAGTATATATTTACAAAAGAAAAGTATTTAAGTAGTATATCCGTTGTCTAGCACCCATAACACAAGTCTAGTTACTTAGCTTGGGGCTAGATGGCGATGTGTGGAATGTCCTGCAATATTTTTTTATTTTATTTTATTTACATAAACTGTTTTAAGTTTTGTCAAAAACTCGTCGTTACAAATCAAGTTTTATCTGTATATTAAATTTTCTTTACTTATGTCTCAGAAATTACAAAAAACGCCTTCCTTTAGACGTTTTCCGAATATCTTAACCGATTCTTACAACAAATTGAGATAGGTTACCTTAAGCTGCAAAAGGGAAAAGCGAAAAAGGTTCACAAGATTACTTATCTTTTGCGAGTATCTGCCGACAAACTACAATGGAAATTTCAGGAGCTTATTTACGCTAATAGAGGAGAATGCTGTATGTTTTACCAAATAAGCCTGGAGTAAGCAGTTTTTTGGTTAGAAGACCCTAATTATTTTTAGTACAAGCTTTCACCCGCTATTTAGTTCGCGTAGGGGTTGAGTTTTCCAAAATCATTACTTAACGGATGCCTATGTCATTGGCCCGATTTATCCATTGGCTTCAGCTGTGCGTAAATCTGAATTTTATATTTATAAATTTTAATAGTAGATAGGTATTAAGAGACTAATGGTTAATTGAATTGGTTCCTTGATTAAATATTAAGTGCTAACCGGGTTGACTTTTGACGTCTGAATAAAGATTATCACTTACTAGTAGCGCTCCGCGGTTTCACTCGCGTAACTCCCGATCCCATGGGAATATCGAAATATAAAATAGCTTACCTCGACAAATGGACTGGACTATCCAACACAAATATATTTTCAATTCTCACCAGTAGTTCCTGAGGTTAGCGCGTTCAAACAAACAAACTCTTCAGCTTTATTATATGAGTGAATAGGTAGTATAGATTGACGTGCTGTCAACACGTCCCTCGTGCACGCTGTCATTATTCTAGGGCCACCCTAGGACCTTTTGAGTAACATATAAAATCACGTATATTCGGAATCTCCTCTTTTTTAAAGGAAATTCTGAAATAAAATCACTTTTTTACACTTTCTATAATATTGTTAAGATAAATTGTATCAGATAAATCGATAGCTAAAAAGTTACTCGTGAACGTGACTCAGTTCTTAATGGTTCCCAATAGAGTTGTTTCGAAGGATTTAAGTATTGATCAAGTTGGAGTTTAAGTTTGTTGGCTACGTAAAAGGCTATTTAATAAAACTGAGAAGTCAAAAATGTCAGAAAGTTGCATTATTGTCGAATTATCACGATATTGATGTGTTGAGAGGCAACTGAAATTCACAACAATGGCAAAAAAAACTAACATTCTTGCTACTCAACCAGTTGCGAAAGCCGATAGATTTTTTTTTCTCAACTGTTATCATTAAACCTTCCAGTTTTACAACTGTTGCCAAAGAAAAACTTACTTTCTTGCGACTCAACCTTAAAATTGCCATTCCAAAATATTAAACACAAACTTTTTGATCGTGTCTTGAGGCAGGATCTTGTCAATACATTCAGAGTCAACTTGAGTTTCATTACGAGAGACTACAGGTGGTGGGCAGGCCTACTCTACTCCATCTAATACATATCCCAAGTATTATGTTCTATTCTTTACTCATGTGTTACAGCGCCCTAAATTGCAAAAATTAAAAATATTATCTGAATTAGATGTTAAGACTAATATTATTATTTTCTGAGGCTCTCTTATCATCTCTAACATGTATCAGGTTCCTATATCTACTGAAAATAATTCAACGTAGATACCAACTCAGTTATAGGTAAATAATGGGGTTACTAAACCAAAACATATTACCTACTTCCTTATGTATCTATAACTGAGGTTGAAGTAAAGTCTCTTGAAGTGAAGTCTCTGTAACTTGAGTAAATAAATAAATATTTATATATAAAGCATCCTCTTGGAAAGGTACAAATTTCGTAGCCGAAGTTCATAATTTATCGATTTGTTCTAACTCAAAGTTATTTAGTGAAATGGCTTATCCCGGAGTTGAGAGTGATGACGAGAAAGGTAGATGAATTATATATTAAGTAGGTATCGTATATGCGTAGAAATAGTTCGGTGTAGACCAGTGTTTTTCAACCTTCTTGAAAACGCGACCCCTTAACAAGTAAAAAATATCTAGCGACACCCCAGGGCTTTTTAACTTTTTTTAAAATTATTTTTGTGACCTATGTTTGGCGTTTCAAAATAGCATTTCTCATTGATCTTTTTAGCTACCTGAATATATTAAATAATAGCTTCCAAGGGAGAGAACAACATTCTAACAGCTAAGTATAAAATGAAAGGATTACTAGGAAAACTTCGTTCATGGACAACATCATCCTTGTATAAAAAAACATTTTTGAGTCTTTCGTTCGGAATAGTTTTCTTACTATTTCGTATAGTTTCGTAAGTAGAGTATTGAGTATAGCCACGACCCCCGGTGTAAGGCTTTGCGACCCACCTGGGGGTCGCGACCCATAGGTTGAAAAACACTGGTGTAGACTATTTCCTTGATTGATTGATTCAGGAAAAGCAATTTGGTGAGATGTTCCCCTTACTTGAAATGTATTTAGGATCTTTACTTACAGAGGATTGCAAAGCGATTCATGAATACTACATTCAGATTAAATTAAGCTATATCACAGACAAAAAATGTAACAGAAGGCCCCCTTTATTTTGGTGTCTTTGAGTTACGAGTATCTTCTAGGAAAGCTTGCTATATCTTAGTCCGCATCGTCACTAACCATCGTGTAAGATAGTGGTCAAACGCTATTTTATTACGGGTTTATTAATAAAAAAAACATCTTTTAACTAGTGATTGCAGTACAAAAATGTATCTAAAGGAAACAAATAATACTACCTACCTAGGAATCAAAATAATACAGAATGGTGATGGAAAACACTCACTGAAGCGGAAAATTCAATCTCCCTGTTATTATGGCTTTATATTTTTTTCAATAAAAAACAAGGTACCTACACATAATTGTGCCTTATTGCTTTTATTAGACAGGGTTATTGGAAATTATACTAGCAAGCCGTTAAGGGCTACTTCTGTGCACCTAAACAAACAACTTTTGTTCTACGACCTTTAGAAAATTGAACATTTTTTTGAAAATGTTGAGGTTAGGTTTACCTGAAAATCAGCTGTTCCTTGCACGGAGAGGTCATTAACCTTAAAATTTTACTTATTTTTTAAGTTTCATCTACTGTTCTTAGTCTGAATGACCTTTATTTTAAAAAATCTGCTGCTTTTCGAATTTACATAACCTCCATTTTTTTATTTTTTTTTCGAATTTCCAAAAGTCGTAGAACAAAAGTTGTTTGTTTAGGTGCACAGAAGTCGCCCTCAACGACTTGCTAGTATAATTTCCAATAACTTTGTATAGTTAGGTATAACCTACATCAGTAGGTACTAAAAAGATAGATAAACATTTTATTTTTATAACATACAAAAACATTATAATAAATACTAGTTGGGTATCTGTTTTTACAAATGATAGGTCAGCGTTTGATCATTATCTCAACTGCCTAATGGTAGGTGACGATACGGTCGGAAGATGTAGCACGGTTTCCTAAAATATACCTGTGCACTTGTGACTTAAGGACTCAAATTATACACGTCAGGAAATGTCAGGAAACGTCAGGAAAAGAAAAAATTGTACACGTCAGGAAAGTTAGACGCAGGCAACTGATTTCTATCTCTTCGTAAACAAAAAAAAAATATTTTTAGAAATTTTGACATTTTATTTTATTTTATTTATTTATTTGTATTATATTTAATTTATTGTAAATAAATAAATGGATGGGAAAAAAATGGTTGTCTGTAAAGTCGGTTTACGGACGAAAATTTTACGTGATAACGTCATAAGAAATCGGTGAAAACATTAGATTGTTTTTTCTTTTTCTTTTTATTTTCTTTTTTCTTTATAATTATTTATTTACTTATTTTTTATTTTTTTCCTTCATATACGTTAGTATCCGTCACTTGTCACCATAACACAAGCCCATGTTTTTCCTTTTTATTTTATTTTTCCTTTATATTTATATATTTTCCTTTTTTATTTTTTTCCTTCATATACGTCAGTATTCGTCACTTGTCACCATAACACAAGCCCATGTGTGCGATATTCCTATTAAACAATACCATAGCAGCGATAATATGCTGCTATGGTTAAATCATCAATAACATGACACGTTCCCAGAACATGACGCGTCAAGTTCCGAAAACGGGACACTTTTTTGTGAACGCAGGTGTTCCATCAATTTAATTTATTAGACGTTTTCACGTCAAAAAGGAATGACGAAGCAAAACGCTAAAGTAATATATTTTTTCACAAACGACAACTCCACGTTTAACCACTATCACACACACCATGCCTATTGGTAGGTGACGATGCGGTCTCAGATGTAGCACGTGCCTATAGCTCATATCTGGTCACTCGCGACTTTAAAACCTAGTACTTCAGGAAAGAGACAGACGAAACTGTCTGTCTTTTCTAATACCTAAAGTAAGATATACCGATCGTCCATCGATATTGTCTGTGTGTCATGCCATTTGGCAATCTAGCCAACTGGGACATTGGACACGTCTCTCGAAGGCCAAGTTTCTCACATTATTCGTAACTTAATACCTATTACTTTGTCTCAATAGTTCTCTTCTGATTGCCCTTTGTGTTTATTTTCTTTTTCGCTCTTTGTGTTTGTCTAGTTTTTTATCCTTCCTATTATTTTTAAGGAAAGTAAGAAAAACATTAATTTTCGACAACACATAACTAAATAAATAAGAAGAAAAAACAATACAAATACAAATTAACAAATTCGGTATGTACTTTCCCTACAAAAACAACATGAAAGAGGTGAAACAAAACGTTATTTTTTTGAGATATCTTTTTAAGCTAATTAAGGCATTTAAGTTTTCCTGGTAGGATGGATTAGATTTATTTTTCATTTGAAATACTCGTGTTCTACGAAATAAGTAGCCTGATTTTCAGTTGTTAGAGATCTTTTTTAATTAAACATTTTCATCACTTTGCTATAGTTTTACAAATTAAAAGGCTTTTCAAAAATTTCTCCCTAGCAGATTTGAACCCGCTGCACGGTAGCGGTACTTTTTATCAACTAAATTATGGTGACCTCTTCCCACCACATCGAAATTACAAAGAGCGTTGTGTTTTTTATATATTTGCGACGGACTTTGCATTTTGTTAAAAAGTCATATCACAGAACTGTTTTAAATTTTCCTCCTGCCAATAACTTCAAAGAGAAATGAAAATGTAACCTTTCCACTTTTTTGTCACATAGCATAATTTGTCGTCGTACCCAGATCTTCACCGTGAAATCACGTACAAAATTCATCGCGTTCACGATAAAGATTTTGTGAAGTAATTTTACTGAAATCTTCGTATTTGAAGGCTATTTAATCTGAAATCGGTGACGGTGAAACGGTGAACTATGAAGTAAGCTGGTACTTTCTTTTATTTACTTTAAACATAAACTTTTTTTTGGTTTTGATTTGTAATAAATAAAGGCTGTAAAACTACTTGATTAATTTTGATTAACCTTAGTATTTGGATACATTGAATCAATATATTGATAAGGATGTACTTAGTCAGTATCGCTATTCGCTATTAGGAAGCTGAATACCACCGACAACATCTAGGGGCAGTGTCTTGCGCTTTGGAAGGGTACCCAGAGTTTTTCATTCATAGGTTTATTTTAGTATACTACCTTAATTTTCTATCCGGAAAAAAGCATATCATCGGCGAGATCAAGGCGCAGCGTCTTCGCTGATTTGGCCATCTTGAATGTTGGAAGATCAAAACGCTACGAAAGCATACCTTAGTCGTCCAACCGGTCGAAGGGCGATGAGACGACCCAGGTATCGCTCGAAGGACACAGTGGAAGCTATCCTCCGTGAACTTCAAATCAACAGTTAGCAAGAAATAACGCTGGACAGGGAGCAATGGAAGACTCTCGTTTCGGACCCCAAGATCCACTTTGGATCTCTTACCAGCAGATTAAATACCCGGTAATAGGAATAGTACAGAAATTAAGTCACACTTTACATGTCGGTTAAGAGTATCACAAGTTTTATAAAGTAAAACACACAAAAATTGACCCATATTTCCACAATACCACAGACTCGGTAACTCCATATTAAACTTGGGTCTGGAGTAATGCCAGTAAAAATACACGGATAAAAAAAACATAACATTGCAGTGTAATAACTTTAAAGCCCTGAGCACACTGAGCTGGTACTGGTAGCGAGATTTTTGTAATGTTCGAGGTGATGCATAGTGACACATAGATCTTCCGGTCTTTGTCTGGCAAGATGCTTAAATTGACCTCCTTTTTTTACACAAAAAAGACTTCCAATTAGAACTCAACTCACCTGATTGGAAACGAAGATAAGGTTGAGGATGTTGAAAGAGAGCGGCATGCCTGAACAACATGATTAACGCGATGAATCACTTGGCACCATGAGTTTGTTTGGGGTGGTGTTAGAAGTCGCCCGCTCCGGCCAAGGCCTACCATCTTATTTAGTGTTAAGCTTGCTTACTTCTGTATACGAAACTACAGCCAAAAATGGCACTAAGCCTGACCCAGCATTGCTCCAGGGCTAAGCCATGATAAATTACTACCGACTTTCTCCTGGACCAACTTGCAATATGAACTTAATTGTTCCGGAAGAAAAACCTATTTCCTATTATGCTAGCATTTCCTATTATGCTACTTGTCAACATTTGAATTGTGTAGAACAGCAAATTGTCTTTGTGATGTTGTCATTCGTAGATTCATGAATTTTATACAACTTTAATGAATTCAAAACGGTCGGTGTTTAAATCTCATTTGCCCTCGGTCGTTACACTAATTATTTATACAACACGAACAACTTATTCAGTGTGCTGCGGTGTAGTGCATAGGCTTGCCCGCAATACCTTTATTACAGTCCAGAAGAAAGAACTTGTCAATACGTTTGGAGCCAACTAAGCTAATCACGCTGATTTTCTTTACCATTAAAGGTACACAGGGGCCGATGTAGAAGAGACCATTGTTCTGAATTTGCCATACCAAGTGCAGACCACACTGTAACCTGACATAGACTTAGTTTAAATAGGGGTCATAGTTTAAATTCGTTTCACCCCCGTGTGGCCTGCACTTAACAAATCCTAGCGGTGTCAATGCGTCGACTACAGTGCGGTAATGCGGCGATTGGTATCATATTCTGAGCCCTAAGGGAAATAGGCATATGATGCCAAACCAAAACATTTTTTTTAATAAAAATTAAGAACCTTATTTTTTAAATTAAGACTTAGGAACTTAATTTTTCTAACTACTAAACCCATACGAAAACCCTATTGAAGTAAAAAAGCTTTTATTTCAATAATTCGTCGTTTTCGTGGCAGAATAATTAATTGTATATAAAATATCCACATCAAGTTTTGGATTTAATTGTAGTTAGGTATTTAAGGTTATTCGGTGTGTGTGTATTTTTTTTCTGACTTGAATAAAGTTAATCTATTAAGGGAGTCATTTCCAAAATTAAAATAAATATAAGTACTCTCGACTTTTTTCTTGATGTTCCTGTAAGATCAGGATTTCTGCGTGTAAAACCACGGGATCCAGCAAGTACTCTATAAAACACACCATTAAATGTTATGTTAGGGTGGTTCCTTACATAACTTGCCTCCCAACTTTCATCATAAAAGTTTGGTAATCGTCTTAGGAAAGGGAGAAGTTCAATTGACCTTCGATTGAAATGCTATGGTGTCTAGGGGTATTTCATTTATATTAATTGGGTATTGAGACCTACTTGCCCGCCAAAATCAATAAAAATGCAGTTTTTTCATAAAAAATACTTTGTAAATTAAAATGTTTCCATTATTTTATTGAACATAATTTTTCAACAAGTTTAACTAGCTTAATGAAGCTTTAACTATCCCAAATTTAAATAACAGTGCAATTAACAATACCTAATTGAAGTTTAATTCATAAACGACACATTCATTTAAATTTGGCATAGTTTCAAAGCATAATAAAGTAATTACCTAGTTGCAAAATAATATTCTAAAATTTCCTTTCACAAATTCAGTGTTAGCGGAAAACCAATTTGAATTTGGCGGGCTGTTACTTCGAAATCACCTTTTAAGAATGCAAGTCAAAACCCCATAGTAAAAACTCTTCACCGCAGTCTATAGGCCGTAAAAATAATTAAGTAAGACACAGAAAAGTTTAAAAAATCGTTAAAAACAAGAGAAAATCGAAACAAAACGAAATATTTAAGAACAAAGAACGTTAACCTCAAAATCTTTTATTCCCAGATTCCAAGACTTTAATAAAAATACCTCCAGAAAGAATATACGTAGGTAGTTCTTTTTTTACACTATTTTTATTAAAAATTGACATTTAGCATTAAAAAACAGAAAAAGAATAAATTGTATGTAAAAAAAAGTATTTAAGAATTATCTTACCGTCTCATTCCGTCGAAACAAAGAACAGTAAAACACCAAACTACCCCGGCTTATGCCACTCGATATTGAACCTTATTTTTGTTAGCCACATGGGTCAGAAACGATTGTCACTTGATTGGAAATGCACTCAGTGTTGCATAGAGTGGGTGAGATTGGTATACGGGTGCGGCCGCCTCGGTTCGGCCGCGGACTGCTTCGTAAGGGTGTTAGGGTTGGGAAATAGGAATGTCGATAAAGTTACATTTTCCCATTAACGTGACTTTAGTTGCTCCATTTCAAATATTACTTTCAAATATTTGTAATATTGACCTTTGTGAGCGTGATCAAATGAAAAAAAACCCATGAATTTTTTGTGCCTTCTTCTCATTGGTGAACACGTTCCGAAGGCACACATCACAACTTAGTTTTTAAGACGTTTCTATGTGATTTGTACAAATGTGTTAAACTTAAAATTTGACTTTGAGTTTGAAATTAATTGTTATGAAAGCAACCCCTCAGAATTTTAATTTGAAATGGAATCAGTTGCTTGCGTCTGTCTTTCCTGACGTGGGGGTTATGGGGCCTTCAAGCCGCAAGTGAACAGATATTTTCTAGGAAAGCGAGCTACCTCTTAGACCGCAATCTAAGTTATTTCACAACATCATGTTTGAAGGTAGAGTCAAAGCAGTTAGACATTCCTAATTATCGCGACTGAGTCTCTGTCTATTTTTATAACGATCGTATTCCAACCATAGCAGCACTTCAGCAGACGCCATTTTCTATACCATTAAATTGTATATCTAAAAGTTTGGAGAAATGAGATATTTTATTACATTTAAAAGTATATTTAGGTATTACAAGCTTAGAAGACGGATAAACTGAATTAGTTCTTGCCATCCTTAAGGTGAAAGGGTACCGACGTTCTCTCCATACAAACATACGGGCATGGTCATGGCAGTTATAAGTTATATGCAACAATAATCTTTTCTCTAGTGTCATTATCCAAGGAGAAAACAGTCGACTACGTTTGTATGGAAAGAGCCCCCGGTACCCGTTCTTCTTAAGGATGTTAACCTCACAGCTGTTATTATACGTTTATCGACAACTCACCACTTTTATCAACACCCCTGTCCCATCACTATTTATCAGTCCTAAAAATTCCGCACATGCGCACTCCTAAATTACGTCTCTTGCGGTAGTAAATAATACATCAGCAACTAAAGTGTACACTAAGAAAAGCTACCGTTAAAACTTCTATTGAAAAACTTTGTATCTTTTTAATTACTTTTCCTAGATAACTGAACTTTGCTTTCTTGCTCTTAGCTTTGTTACAATGAAGTTAATTTATGTTCTGTATTTTTTCTTAGATCTTTGAGAAATTTTCTTTTGTGTAATTTTCAGTAGGTACAATAAGCTTTGTTGTACAATGAAGGCGTGGCTTGTGCGTAACCAATTTCTTTAATAAAGTGGTTTACAATGAATAATATAAGGCCGCCCATTTTGCAACTTTTACTTATTTTCCAGTTTTCTATTTTTACTTTTATAATTTTTCAATTTTAATTGTTAAAGATGTGAAAGACTTTAAAGAGTTTGTCTATCTATATGTATTACATTATTATTATATCGTATCAAGGAATTTTGAACAACTAATTATATCTTTCTAATATATCTTATCTTCTTCTTAATATATATAAATCTCGTGTCACAATGTTTGTCCTCAATGGACTCCTAAACCACTTAACCGATTATAATAAAATTCGCACACCATGTGCAGTTCGATCCAACTTGAGAGATAGGATAGCTTACATCTTAATTTATCCCGATATTCCCACGGGATCGGGAGTAACGCGGGTGAAACCGCGGAGCGCAGCTAGTATAATTATGTAAATTACGTGTCACGTTGTTTGTGCGCGATGGACTCCTAAATTACTTAACAGATTTTAATCAAATTTCGGATCGGGAGTTACGCGGGTGTAACCGTATACTATATGTTTCGATCAAGAAATTTAGAAGTACGAACGCCAAATTCTATGGTTTCGATAGATGCCGCAGCCAAAATGTGAACGAACAAGTCTATGACCAGAGACAAGGGAAATCTAAGGAGTTTAGACAAAATTTCACAACTTTCTCTCACAGTAGTCTCAATTATTATTTACGAATAATAAAAAAGTACTAGATGAACTTTCGTTTAAAAATTGAAAACACCCAACTAATACTTACTTATAAGAAAACCTTTCATGTTACTTAACAATAATCTGAACATCAGCGACTCGCGTGACAAAGGCTACCAACTCTGTTCTGTAGGTAGAAGGCAGGTATAGTTCCAAATATTGTGGCATCTTTGCTTTGTCAAATTAAAATTGCTTAAGGAATTTACTTAGCTGGATTTGGAGAGCGGTGTTGGCTTAGTGGTAGATACGTAGACTTTCATTCCGAAGCTCGTTAGTTGGAATTCTGGCCGGCCAATGGATATCTTCTATATATATAAAAGAAAGTCGTGTTAGTTACACTTTTTATAACTCGAGAACGACTGAACCGATTTGGCTGAAAATTGATGGAGAGGTAGCTTAGAACCAGGAGAAGGACATAGGATACTTTTTTTTTTTTTTCGATATTCATACGAGATCGGGACTTACGCGGGTGAAATTAAATATACGAAATATTCCATATTCAAACCCGCATAAGTCCCGATCCCGTGGGAATATCGGGATATACACTATTATATAGCACCTACTAATTGGATTTTGATGTAAAGTATACCACGACTTTCCTCAGATTTCACTTGGTTTATACGTTTTTAATTGTAGATTATGTAACAAACAAACAGAGAGACAGATATATTTTTGTTGTATTACTTTTTCGAAGTACAACAGACCCTTTTTTTTGATTTGCTGTATTATATAGAAATCAATGCCACTTTTCGTTGTAATTTTATAACTCAAGAACGGGCTCACCTATCCAAACCAAATGTTTGTTCGGACTATTTAGTAGATGGTTTATGTGAAGTTTGCACAAAATCGGTCGAGTGGTTCTTCATTTATCACATTTTTTTATATGGTAAAACAACGTTTGCCGGGACAGCTAGTTTCTTATAAAAAATGATATGCAGTAATAAATTGACAATGCTCTTACGGCGAAGGAAAACGTGATGCAACCCGCGGCTTAGTTGGCTCCTGACTTAATGACGATTTCTTTTCTTTGGATATGGTTGACTAAGCTGAGAGGGTTTTTTTTCTAAGTATGTTACTTAATAATACCGCTACTGTCGCTGATGTAGTGCTTAAGCCCAAAATAACCTTATAAGCTGAGAGGGTAGGGTAGTATTATAAGCACATGGTATAAATGATGGGTAGGACTAGTAGGTCTATCCTCACGCAATATGGATCAAACTAAAGAGATGCGGAAAAACAGGCCCTTTTTATTTTTTTACCTAATTCTGTCTTATTACTTACCTTATTCTATCTATAGAACCCTGCAAATGTATATTAATACCTATATTTTAAACATGGCAGAGGCCATTTTATTTTTCTTTTTTAGTGAGGAGAGACTGAAAAACAGCTTAGCTGAGTTCTCTTCCTTTTTACCTTTGCTTTTCTTGGGCATGTACCTACCTAATGTGTAATGTTATTTAATTTAATATATACTTACAACTCTCAAATTAAAATTGTCTTAACTATTTTATAACAGAAATATTATAAGTATAATAAGTTTCATAAATTAGTTTAAGATAGGTAGGTAATGTTTGGGTTAAGTTTTGCTTATAAATAATAATTATAAACGCCTTATTTTTTATATTTTTTATATAAGTAAGTACATGTTAGATTTTATTATTTAACTTTATTTATACAACACAGGAAGGAAAAAAGAACACGATATACACAAAGTAAATTAATTGCTAAAAGTTGCACAAATAGACGGCCTAAAAGCGAAGCAGAAGCTGAATTTTCGGAACTGTTTTTTTAGGTTTTTCCTGAATGGATATGGTTACAATTTATTTTTTGTAAAAACAGTTTCACATAACAAAATTTTAAAAGCAAACCAAACTATTGATTAGTATACCTTTGGCAGAATATCAAATGTCACGCTGTAATCGAAAACCATGCTTAATTCGGAGCATTGAAGTTTATTTTTGACTGGAAAGTTTTCTGATGTAATGGTATGATTTTCTCACAGCAGCGTGAAACTTGAAGGAAATCGCAATGGTTACGGAATTTTAAAGTAGGAAAGTAGGAGATCCTTTTGACCTCGCATTTAGAATTATTGGTATTCGAGGCTGGAAGGCTTTGCTATAACTGTTACCAAAATATTCAGGAGAAAAAGGCTTGCTCGTAGTATGTTTATAAATTTCATTTTTACATGATTTTGATACTATATTGGATTTTATTGGAATTTTTTACTTTAGCTAATACATTTGACGACCCAGTTGGCACAATGGTCACCATGCCGGACTGCTAAACACAGGGTTGCGGTTTCGATTCCCGCCTCTGAGAAGTATTTATGCTTAGATATTTGTCTGTGATCTGGTTGTTTCTATGTATTATAAGTATATATTTACAAAAGAAAAGTATATAAGTAGTATATTCGTTGTCTAGCACCCATAACACAAGTCTAGTTACTTAGCTTGGGGCTAGATGGCGATGTGTGGAATGTCCTGCAATATTTATTTATTTATTCATCCATACAAATTCAAAGTCCCGACTGACTGTCTGACTGACTGACTGATCGATACCTACATTAAATGGACGGATCTGGCTAAAATTTGGCATACAGCTGTTATAAGGAAGGCAAATATTTTTGGAAATTAAAGTCGCGAGCAAAAGCTAGTAATGTATAGAACCTACATTGAAAAATTTATTTTGCACGAACAACTTCGTGCTTAAAACATCCCAAAAATATTTCACGATATTAAAAAATATTTGTACTTCCATCTCGCAGTTCGGCTTCGTGTTTTGAATATAAAACTGTCAATGTTCACTGCGATTATTTCTGGTAGAGAGAATAAATATCCAATATTTCAAATAGGTAGGTAAATATTTTGATTCAAATTGACTTGTCAGTAAATCTGTGCTTGTACCTATATATTTTTGTTCAGTCTATATAATTTCATATTGTTCAAAATATTATGTTTGTGTTGTTAATTTATGAGTGATTCATGATTTTTTTCTGTACATTGTGTTTCGACGAAGAGTTTTAAATATGAAAGGGCATTGAACTTTTGAAAATTCGAATTTATTTTTCACTAAAAATTTTTGACGAAAAATCAGATGAAATAGGGCGACCAAAAAATAAAATATTTTCCATTCTTGACTTGTCCCATACTTTTTTGTAAGGCTTAAACCTTAAACAGTCAAATATTGTAATCGAGAAAAGATGTTTTAGGTAATTACTTTTTTATAGTAAAGTGTATGATGTATCTAATTACTTATACCGACTTAGAAAAAACAAGTAGAATCTTAATTCGGTTGTATTTTTTTCTTTTTATTAAAAAGGACTATACTTTACTTAACTCAAGTGCTTTCAGATTGGTCACATAGAAGTTTCATGTAAATCGGCTTATTAGTTTGGTTTTTATAATACTGTGACTATAAAAAATAGTTTTATCCCAGTAAACGAAATTGCGTAGGTATATTGCTTTCCAGGTATTTTTCGTTAGAACCTTTCTAATTCGACACCTCAATTAATGAAATCATTTAATTGGCATCGGACCTCGTTGAAGTCGGTGTTCCATTTCTTGTCCCGATTTAGCTAATGTTGATTTTGATGTTGCCATGGGACTTACGCGGGTAAAACTACAGGATGCAGCTAGTCTATAGTTCTATATTAATATTATAAGAGGACAGTTTTTTTTGTTTGTAACAAATATTCTCCGAAACTACTGGACCGATTTAGAGAAAACTTGGTATGTCGATACATTGATTCATTGGGAATAACTTAAGCTACTTTTTATCCCGAAATTCTTATGGGATCGGGAGTTGGGGGGTGAAACCTCGGAACGCTGCTAGTATAAATTATAAAAATCTTCACAACTCGTAAAGAAAACATACCTTGTCAGGACATTGAAGCTACCTACAATAGGTACCAGGTTGCTCTTTCACATTACAATTTGCCACAAGCTTTCGTTCCCACGGGAATGGCAGACACTGAATAAAATATTCATCGGGCAAAATGGCGCCATGTCACCGCTTGCATTCTAAAAAGGAATGCTCGGTGATTTGTTTAAAAATCTAATGGTTTGCCCTACGTGAGCCATGTTGGAACGGTTTTGGTGTTATTTTGTATTTCCAAGTCCTGGGTACTATTGTACTGGCAAACTACTTGGAGGCCTAGTCTTTAGGGGTTTTTAGTCTATTAGGGGTCTATTAAATTCGTTTTATATCGATTCTCTTTTGACGTGATAACGTCTAATAAATTGATGAACACCTGCATTTACAAAAAGCATGACGTCATGCGTCATGTTCCGGGAACGCGTCTTTGTTATTGACAAAATAGCAACGTATTATCGTTGCTATGCTTACCATCAATGTTCTTTTATGACGTTATCACGTAAAATTAATCGTACGTAAACCGACTTTACAGACAACCATTTGTTTTTTTTGTTTGATTTTAGGCTTATAAAAATATTGCCGTTTTTTATATAGCGTTAGACTACAGGTTAGTGGGCGTAGTTACTTATTTCTATGAAACTTTCAAAGTTTTTCAAATTTTTTAGCGACTAAAAGTATACCTCGAAGTATTCTATCCGTTGTCTGGCCACCATTAAATATAGTTCTATAATCTAGTTGCTTGGCTTGGGGCTAGATGGCGCTGTTTATAGGTATAACTAACTGTTGCCCGTGACTTCGTACGCGAACGCGTGGTAATTTTATTTTATGTACCAAAACCTTCCTCATGAATCACTCTTATTCTCAACCAGCTGCTCCTTGCGGTTTCACCCGCGTAAGTCTCGATCCCATGCAAATATCAAAATAAAAAATAGCCTTCTCTGAAAAATGGACTATCCAACACAACAAGAATTTATCAATTCGCCTGAAACACAGGAACATCCTAGTTCAGGCATATGTGTTTTGTATTTTTAGTTCATAGTTTACATTGTAAAATGGTTTTGAATAAATTTATTTATTATTATTATTATTAATTCGAACCAGTAGTTCCTGAGATTAGCGCGTTCAGACAAACTAACAAACCCTTCAGGTATAAATATTAAGTATAGACGCAAATCAAATAAGAATCATGCACGTTCGCTTCCCGATCCCACCTAGATATTAAGTATGCATATAATAAACGCAAATTAACATATTAGGTATGACATTAGGTACATGTGTGATTAATAAAATCTTAATCACAAGCATTCAAACGAACAGAGACAGTGAAATAAATATCACACTTCACCAAACTGGTTAAATTTAGTATTATATTTTTCCCAAACTTTAGTATTTTTTAAATTAAGTATGATGGTACATAGTAGACGCCCTAATTAGTCATCTAGGTATTTAAATGAAACCTTGAATATAAGGTCTAACTTTCCCCTACATATTCTGCCCTAGGTATAGAGTTATTTCAGTAAATCAATGCTCGTTGGCCTGAAATCAAACGCGTGACCCATAATCGCCGCTCGACTGTTACTAATTTTTAAGTGGTGTAATAAAAAGCAGTCAAGTGGGAGTCGGACCTCATTATATAGCTTTAAGTACAGTGGGTAACAGAATTGCAGACCGACCGTAGAGTTAAAACTGCAATAATTAGATTGTTTTTGTTACAATTATGTTCGTCTGATTTTATGATTTGAAGAACTTTAACTTCATCATAAGCAGGACCGTTCAGCTAAAGTTGAAAACATTATAATTGTACAATCAGGAAACATAAGTGCAGAACCACCGTAGAGCTCCAAACCTAGTATTAGAATCTTTTCAACTTAAACAAGATTCTAAGATTAAGTACATTCCAATAATAGTAATATTAGAATTCTATGGTGGGTCTGCAATTCTGTTGCCGATTATACATTAACTTGAATAAAACTGTTCGTTGGTTTAGGTGCAACGAAAATAACGTGAAATTACCAAAAGAAAATTGTTTCAAAATGAAATGAAAAATAAAAGTAATTTTAAAAAAAACGACATCTACCGTCAAGTAAGCAAAACGTGTTGTCTAACTTTAACAAGCGAACCAAAACATGTCTAAGATTTAGTTCACGTCTATTTACAAAGATGTCGCTACCATGAAGTTTTCCTAATGCTACCTAATTTATTTGGGTTAGTATCAGACGGTCCAAAACGCAAGTCGTCTTATGCGGCAACTTGTCATCAAAATCATGTGGACTAATTTGCAACTAGTCTTCAATGTAAAGTCGTCTATGAAGCAACTAGACATAAATCATGCGGACAAATTAGCATTTTGTCCGAAAATTACTATTGATTACTAGCTGCGCCCGCGGTTTTGCCGGCGTTATCACTACATAGTATAACAAATCATAGTATAAAACAAAGTCACGTTCCGCTGTCTGTCCCTATGTATGCTTAGATCTTTAAAACTACGCAACGGATTTTGATGCCGTTTTTTTAATAGATAGAGTTATTCAAGTGGAAGGTGTATATGTATAATACATGCATATTAATATAGCCGTGCGAATTCGGGACGAGTCGCTAGTCTAATATATGTCGTCATTTAAACGAGCAATTCTATATGTGTAATCAGGATCTCGGAAACGGCTCCGGCGGATTTTCATGAAATTTATTATAGGTACGGGGGTTTTCAGGGGCCAAAAAAAAACGTTAATTGGGCACCCAGGTATAGTCTTTTTAAAAGTGATTTTTTATTGATTCTTAATAACTTCGAACTATTCACTTTAAAACTGACCTTTTTACCCCTTTAGAGGTTGAATTTAAAAATCCTTTTTTAGTGCTCACTTACGACCTAAAAGCCACAATGCGAAATTCATACTAGTAGTTCTTGTCTCAAAGATTTTGTGATGAGTCTTTTTTGAAAAATATTCATAAGATACGTGGTATAAATAATTATATACCTAGCTGTAAAAGTTTTCTAATCGTTGTCTGGTCCCCATAACACAAGCCTGTAATATTCATTTATTTAGTACTAGCAGCGCTCTGCAGTTTAAACCGCGTAACTCCCGATCCAGTGAGAATATAAGGGATAAAAAGTAGCCTATGTTACTTCCAATAAATCAATGTATCCTCGTACCAAGTTTCATCAAAATCGGTTTAGTAGTTTTGTAGCCTATTCGTTACAAACATAAATACACGAACAAGAGATTGATCTTATAAGGATTCCTTTTTTTACCTTTTGAGGTACGAAACCCTAAAAACAAACAAAAAAACTTTCCTCTTTATAATTTGTGTGGATCTAGATTATTATGGCTTCTGTTATGGAGCACTCAAAATACGAACTCTTCAAAACTCGACAAATAAAAACTTAAGGTGGGTCTAATACGCCAACGACCTTGCTACACAGGTTACTAAATAGTTACTAAAGGTGCCGGTCGTCTTCGTTGCTGAAAATTGTTATTGTTACCAATATGTTTTGTTTTTCTCGAAAGTGTTAAAATGGAATTGTAGGTGAGATCTGTACCGAGATTTGGTGTGACTTTGAGTCAAAAATCCTCATAGTTTTGAAGCTATTCTAAAATTAGGAATTAAAACTAGTATTACTTTGAAAGGACAAAGAATTTTCGTCTCAAATTACCCCAACATATCGGTACTAACAATACCTACTTATTACCTAAGTTGGTACCTTCTTACTTGATTAAAATTAAGTTGCCACCACGAGTTTCGACGCATCAAATTAACGTCAAGGGTTTGTCGAGGAGTGTGGTTGACATACTCATTAATTTCCCTAAAATGGATTCCGTCAAGGGTTGTTTTGTAAAGTTTCAAGTGGGTACTGACGGCATTCTTAACTTGTAGGTATAATAAAAAATTACTTTAACATTTTTTGAATTTGAAATTGTTTGTTTTTAAATGAAATTGTGACCTATTTTGTATTTAACATTTATTTTAGATATTGACGTGATAACGTCTAGTAAATTGGTCACCTGCATTTACATAAAAGTGTCACGGTAATATTGTGTGACGTCATGCGTCATGGTAATATGACCAGACACGTCATGGTACCTTAGGAAACAGAGTATTTAATAATAATATCGCTCATCTGGGTTTGTGTTATGGTGACGAGTGACGAATATAAGACTTATTTATAAGAAAAAATATATACGGGAAGAAAAAAAAGGAATAATAATAATAAATACTTACATAAATAAAAAATTAAAATATTTATAGGAATAACAAAACAAAATCAAATTTTTCATCGTTTTCTTATAACGTTATCACGTAAAATTATCGTCCGCAAACCGACTTTACAGACAACCATTTTTTTTTTAAATAAAATAAGTCGTTTATTAAAAACTAGCTGTTGCCCGCGGCTGCGTAGGCTTAGTAGGCTACTCACCTACTCATAATCTCACACGTAAGTGAGTTGACCATGACCCTAATTTGTCAGGGTAGTTTTACTTGACAGTGTGTGAGAAGCCTACATATAAATTTTTGTTCGATTAAGCAATAAATCGATATTTTTCTTAAACTAAGAACTTACTCATACTTTTCGTTTTGCACTCTTGTTTGAAAGCTAGGCGGGGGCCCACCTGATTTTTTTTCTAAATTCTTTAAAAAAAAATTATTGTTATTTTTAATAAAGTCAATGTTACATTTTCATTTTAACACACACTAATTATTACTTTAAATTAGGTACGTAAACAATGCAATTAACGCGCGAGTCACGGCGTCACTGACGAAATATGAATTATGAATTATGAATTATGTTTGCATGCAATTTTTAATAATAATTAGTTGAAGGTCATCTATACTATATTTACTCGCATATGTTAAAATACTTAATATCTATACTAATACTAAAATACTAATAATAACTGAAGAGTTTGTTTGCTGGTTAAAATTGAATCGAATTCAAAAAATAGTTTTGTGTTGGATAGTCCATTTATCAAGGGAGGCATTATAACATTACGCAGCGAAGAATCAGTGGGAAATGTGGAAAAAATACAGGGAAAATTATTCATCTATAAGGGCTTTCGTTTTTGAACTGCTAGATCGAATTGAAAAATATAGGCTACTATTTATCCCGATATTACCACCGGATCGGGACTTACGGGTGAAACCGTGGGGTGCAACTAGTTTTGAATATAAGTATACCATCAGCAAGAAAGTGTTAAACCATATTTTAACTTGGTCAAGATTAATTTTACTCAATCATTTACGATGCGGTTTCGATATCAACTATCAAAACAGCTGATTACTCAAAAGAAAGTTACTGCGGTTACTATAAATATTTCCACTACAAAAACAATTAAGATTTAATTTCACAATAATATAGCCTTAGAAGATAATATTACACAATATTCTTTACTATTACAAACAAAATACTCTAATTGTTTCGACAATAATCATTAAGAGGCGCCTAATATAACTACATGTGGTTTCTAAATTTTCTTTAGTATTAAACCTAGTTTTAGTCTTGTGACAAATAGTACTTTACTATAAGGTGTTAAGTGAAGATGCTATCTTGCTTAGAAGAAACCAATTTGATTTGAAGGTTTCTAAATTATAAACGTAAGGAAATACAGACTTAGGCAGGATTCTTTAATTTGGACTCCGAAATGAACGAGTCGGTAAAGGATAATGGGATGTTAAACCCTGGCGATGTGGTCAGAGGTGTTGGGCGTATGTTTTATGTGATAAATCCAAAGGACACAATGTTTGAAAATGAGGAAGAGGTGCCTAACTTTTATGTACAGGTTAGCATTTTTTTTATTTCAAAAGTAGGTCAATAAAATACAACAAAACAATATATTATAAAAAACTGTTAGAAAGATTTTATGTTGAATTAATGCTTAGCAATATCGTGAGATAAATCAACGCATACGCAGTGCTGTATATTCTGACATATTGCATGATATCCCTCATCGTCATCATCATGTGGTAGAGTCAATAGAACCTTTAAAAAATAGCTATTTTCAAGTATTTATAGGTACGGTCGGCTGCATAATTGCAGACCCACCGTAGAGCTCCAAAACGGCTGTTATAAGAATGTTTTCAATAAGAGCAAGATTCTAGACACCTGCTATTAAGTGAAGTTTACGTCTACGGAAAATTCGTCTAAAACAATTCGTCTAAAACAATTCGTCTAAAGTTTAAAGTCTTCTAACTCATCAATTAATCAAACAAAAATTATAAGATGCAAACATTCCAATAATAGTAATTTTCGAACTCTACCGTGGGCTGCAGTTATGCAGGCGACTGTACCTACTTGTATTTTTACATGACCTGTACCTACAGTTTTAAAATCCAGACTCAAACAAACAACTTCAGATATTGTTTGCTCAGTATGATTTGAGTGCACTGTGCATATTTTATTCTCTAGATCCTAGATTGTGGGTTCTTGTGTTCCAACATTGGGTATTCATGTTTAAACAACCCAAATTTGCGTGTTATAAGATATTTTATGTTTTTGTTTGTTGGTAATGCGCTGAAAATAATAGACCGATTTTTATTAAAATTGGTATGAGGATACATTTAATTTTTAAAACACTTTTTATTCGAGATTTATCTCATGGTGGACCCTTAGGATGCTGATAGTTTATAAAAAAAAACTATGGTACAATAATTATTATTGTCAATATTTTTGTAATGAATCACCATGACCCATATCACGGGGCTATGAGCCTTGGACCTTGCGATTTTTCCTGTCTGCACTATAAAATGCAGCCACGGACAACCTCCAGTTTGGATAGAAACAGGAGAAAACTACTTGGGCTATTGTGAAGAAATCGTAGTGGGCTAGATACTGTTGAATGGGTACTTTGGCGCCTGCCATAAAAATTTCCTACAAACATGACCAAAATATTTTGTTTAATTAACTCGTTTGTTTCTAACACATATTTTTTTCAGGCATGGCCGTATTTCTTCTCGTTTATGATTCTTGAACACATAGTCTTGAAACTGAAAGGGAAAAAAGGACTGAGACTCAACGATGGGATCACAAGTATTTCAAATGGACTATTTTTAGAAAGTGGAAGGTAAGCAAACTTTGGAGAAGTTTCGAATATCGTAGAACATAAGTTTAATCCGGCGAGAATACAATATCAGTTTACATTTTCTTTAACTTTAGTACGACTTCTACCAAAATCTTTTGAAATAAAATAACAAAGAATCGAAACCTAAATAGAGAGTCATATTTACCTACCGAATTAAAAACTGATTCAGGGAAAAGAGTTATAATTAGTAAAAAGTAAAATGCCTACTTTCATATGAGACTTAAACCACTACTTAAGTCAACGTAGTTTCGTAACTTTATTTAAATAAATAAACAAACATAATATTTTATTTTACTCTTTTAACCCTGGGTTAGAATAAAATTATTTTTATAATTTGCAAAGCTCTGATAAGTCAATATCTAATACCTTGAAAAAAATCAATAGAGAATCACAAAGGAGATGTTAATTTACTTTCAAACCCACGCTTAATTAATGAAAATTGAAATATTAGTTCGTTGGTTAAATAAGGGAAGTGGAAAACGTGGGTTTAAATCTAGAGACAAAGGTTTTAAAATACATTTCAATTTATAACTGGATTTTTAGCTTATAATTTAAATGCATCGCAAAACAATAGATGATGTGATAGTACTTAATCGAATCACCAATCTCTATTTTCAGAATAGAGTTTCAATATCACCGTAAGGTATCTAAGGTATCAAAATCTGGGTGTTATTCTTTAATCTATATATACAAAAGAAAGTTGTGTTAGTTACACTTTTTATAACTCGAGAACGGCTGAACCGATTTGGCTGAAAATTGATGGAGAGGTAGCTTAGAACCCGGAGAAGGACATAAGATACTTTTTTTTTTTTTTTCGATATTCAAACGAGATCGGGATTTGCGCGGGTGAAATTAAATATACGTACGAAATATTCTTTTTTTTTTTCAATATTCAAACGACATCGGGACTTAAGCGGGTGAAATAAAATATACGAAATATTCTTTTTTTTTTTCGATATTCAAACGAGATCGGGACTTACGCGGGTGAAATTAAATATACGAATTATTCCATATTCAAACCCGCATAAGTCCCGATCCCGTAGGAATATCGGGATATACACTATTATGTATTCTGTGACGTTCGTCTTTGTTGTAAGGCGTTCGACCGGGGGGTTTTCTCGAGCGGCTGCAGTTTTTTTGTTGATTACTCAGCACCTACTTATTGGATTTTGATGTAAAGTATACCACGACTTTCCTCAGATTTCACTTGGTTTATTCGTTTTTAATTGTAGATTATGTAACAAACAAACAGACAGACAGATATATTTTTGTTCTATTACTTTTTCGAAGTCCAACAGACCCTTTTTTTATTTGCTGTATTATATAGAAATCAATGCGACTTTTCGTTGTAATTTTATAACTCAAGAACGGGCTCACCTATCCTAACCAAATGTTTAAGCTTTGTTCGGACTATTTAGTAGATGGTTATGTGAAGTTTGCACAAAATCGGTCGAGCGGTTCTTTATTTACTTATCACATTTTTTGACGTGACAACGTCTTATAAATTGGTTTGCCGGGTGACACTTCAAGAAACTGCGTTACGCTCCGCTGACGTTATGCGCTCACAATGAGAGCGAGTGAGAGGCACGCGGGCATGGTTAGCCCGCCTAAGAGCGAGAGAGACAGACATAAAAAGTGAAAGGCACGCGTCCCTTCCACTCGAGCACAGTTGTTGTCACGTAAAACTTTCGCCCGTATACCGACTTTACAGGCAACCAGTTTTTTTTATATGGCAAAACAACGTTTGCCGGGATAGCTAGTCTATTTATAGAATAGAGTTTCAATATCACCGTAAGGTATCTAAGGTATTAAAATCTGGGTGTTATTCTTTAATAAGAAATAAAAATAATAAAAGTGCTGATTTCGTATATTTTAGACTAATTTGGCGAGGAGCAGAATCCTACATCTACACGTGGATATACACAAACTTGAGACAAATAGACCTTCCTTGGAATAACACATCCACTTGGATACTGGCAGCCATTGGGGTTGATTTCTGTTACTATTGGATGCATAGAGCTTGCCATGGTAAGAAACTCAAAGTGTTACAAGTCAGTTAGGGACTAAATTCCTAAATAGGTGCAATTTCCTGGTAGAAATCTAACAAGGCACTCTAAAGAGTGACGCTTCAAAATCAAAAAAAAATCAGGATAGATAGATAGATAAACACTTTATTGCACCATTATGTAAATTAAAAATTAGAAAATTATAATAGACTAAAAAAAATGTCGCCTTATCGCTAAAAGTGACAACAGGAATCATGCAGTGATTTACATCACTTTGAAGCGTCTTAAAAAAGCAGAATTACTCATCACTCATTCGATCCTCACCATGTTTGATGGGATCAATAGAAGAATAAATAAAGAATCATGGAACGGCAAAGATATCGCGTAACTTTATTAAGGTAAATTGGTTAAAAAGAGCTGATTTTTTTACTAGAAATCCACATCCTCTGGGCTCAGCATCAAGTTCACCACACATCTGAAGACTTCAACATGGGCGTTGGCATCAGGCAGTCCGTACTGCAAGGATGGTGTGGATTCGTAAGTAAACAACAGTTAGAAAAATACATCACTATTTCTAAAACAAATTCCCGCGTCTGTTTGTCTGAACGTGTTAAACTCAAAAACGACTAGATTAGTATCATCTGGTGTTAAAATAGTAAACAGCTATAGGTTTCGGAGACAGATTTTGTTTTAAAAATTATAGATAAGCCAATATTTATTACATGATATAATATTCAAGACTGTATTCTGTTAACAACGTTGTATTTAATTACTAATCTATACTTAATAACCTAAGTCTTCCGAAGCCTACCTTCTTACTTAATCTCTTTGACGACCCAGTTGGCACAATGGTCACCATGCCGGACTGCCAAACACAGGGTCGCGGGTTCGATTCCCGCCTCAGATAAGTATTTATGCTTAGATATTTGTCTGTGGTCTGGTTGTGTCTATGTATTATAAGTATATATTTACAAAAGAAAAGTACTTATATAAGTAGTCCGTTGTCTAGCACCCATAACACAAGTCTAGTTACTTAGCTCGGCGATGTGTGGAGTGTCCTGCAATATTTATTATTTTTATTTGATTATAACCCCTGCCCCGCGTTAGAACGCATTAATTTCTCTGTTTAAACGCATTAAACTCAAAAACTACTAAACGTTTTTTTAAACGATTTTCATTAATGGACGAAGTGATTTATGAAGAAGGTTTAGGTGTATAATTTACTAAGGTTTTGTGTGAATTGGCTGAAATACGATAAAAACGACTGTTCGGTAGATAAAAATAATCAGTCTCCAGGAGTCGTGTGACCTTGGTGTGAAAGTTAAGCAACTTCACCTTGCCGATTTATCCAGAGCCTTATTTTCATTTAAAATTTCAATACCGAACAAAATATTCAATGAACGATTTTCAATTAGCGATCCATGAAACAGGCAACAAATTATCTTAATGAACGAATTCATTGAGCAATTGAACCGCAATTTTATACAAAGGGAGATGAAGCTATTGTTTTGTAAGTTTTATTACTATTTTTAAAAAAAAATTATCGAGAATGGTTGAGGAGAACGAAATGTTAAAGAACGTTGCGACGCATATGTGTGGCATAAGATGTGGCTTATGTACGTCTCAAAAACGAAGATACCTTTATTTGCACGGCACACGAAAGGAATATTTGTTGACTTTGAATACCCGACATAGGTTGATGTAGCTCTATCTAGTCTAGTTAGCATATAAAATGAATGAAATACGTCAAACTACTCCGTATTGGCATACATGGTCTAGGTATGACTAAATAATGGTCGTTCTTATCTTTATTTATTCAATTTAATACACTAAGGAGTCACCTGAGAGAATAAAGTCCTTATATACCTTACGTTATATACCTAATTCACTCCGAAATTACCTGGATGAATCAAGTCTACTAAGTGGTATACTCAATACACCTAGGTGAATCACCACAGTAGGGCAAGTATGGCCGAAGATATACTATCCACGGTAGAAAAAACGGGGAAACGCTATAGGCGTAACATGCTATAGGCCGGGAATAGATGTCCACGTGTTATGTCAAATGGGGATATACTTATCCTTTCCCCTTTTGCCGTGCTTTGGCAGGGGGACAAAATAATTTTCTTCCTTGATGGAGGACATAACGGGTGGATATGATTTTTATCCTCGGCTCATGCTTGCCTTGCAGGTGAATTAAGTCGACGACGCCAATTTTAGTTTCTTCAATTTAAAAATTCAACTCCTGACTGACTGACATGAATATTGAATCAAAGCACAACTCAAAGCAATGAACGAATCAGGCATTTTTTTAAGGATATAGCTAGTTATGACGTAGGCATCCGTTAAAAAAGTATTTTTTCCTAAAATTCAATACCTACAAACAGACTAATTTTTTTCCTTTTTTATGCCTAGATTTTCTACCTACCCCTGGCACTAGCGATCCCTCCAGCCCAGTTCGTGATGCATCATCAGTTCAGCTACTTGTACATGTTCTGGATTCACACGGAAGCTATCAAGACTCTAGGACCGCTCGAGTACGTTCTCAACACTCCGAGCCATCATAGGATTCATCATGGTAAATTTCAAAATTTATATTTTTAGCAGGAAATTTGTCGAATTAGACTTTAATTAGAATTTAATTTATAAAATAAATAAATAAAATAAAATAAAAATAAAATAAATAAAATAGAATTTAATTAGACAGATATTTTTTGAAATTTCATAATTTAGATCAAAAACTTACGTAAAGTAACAATCATTATGATAGATATTATATCTACCATATTTTTTTTGTTTGTGGATCGTGATGTTACGGAGCTGCCACAAGTACCATGTTCACGAGATCAAAATTAAAAAATTAACCACATATAAACATAATTTATATTCCGTTTCAAATAACTTTAGCAAAGTAAATAACCATGTTAAAATCATCCATAAATGATACGCGTAAAGAAAACAAAGCAAAGTTAGAAATGAAAATGTAGTTGTTCTTCCATAAGAAATCTTAAGAACAACAACATACTTCTTTGAATTTATTAAAAATTTATCCGCACTGCGTACTTCCATTCCATCTGCTTAGAAATTAAGTTTGTATTTCAGGAAAAAACTTATACTTGTATACGGACTGTTTTATGCAACTAGACTTTTAATAATAGTAAAGTCTTTTTTGCGTGAGGTTGGAGTAGGGTTGCCCAGCACCTATTGTCCTCTCAGCTTAGTCAACCATGGCTGGAGGAAATAACTCATCAGTACGTCTAGAACCAATTATGCAACTTCTTTCATCATGATGTTTTCCTTCAATATAAGAGCAATGTCAATTAGCAGACACAATTTTTTGTAAGAAAAATCCGTAGCATGGCTGGCCGGGATTTGAACCAACGACCTTCGGAATGAAAGCCGAAGTATCTACGACTAGGCCAACACCGCTTTGCTTCTTTCTTTCAGGAAGCAATCCCTACTGCATTGATGTCAATTACGGTGGAGTCCTCATCATATGGGACAAATTGTTTGGCACCTTCAGACCTGAGAAGAAAGAAGACCGAATTGTATATGGACTCATCTATCAGCAGCCCTCGTTTAATCCTCTTCATTTACAGGTAAAGTTGTTTGTCCACTGCAGGACATAATATATTTCTTTCATTTATATCAGGCTTCTAATATTTATGATAAATGTTTAGATTTTACTACCACTTTTCTTGTAACTCCCATCTTCCTACCTTCACTCGCATCCCTCTAAGGTCTTGTCAGGTCGTCAAGTCACGAGTGTATACCTCTAAGTAAGCGTGCTACATCTTAGACCGCATTGTCACTTACCATTTCAGTCGAGGTTGTATTCAAACGCTGAACTACACCCCTCGTAAGAGGTGTTGTCCACAGCTTAGTAAAGTGGCAGTTAAAGGCACCGCTACTTTACTAAGCTTGAAGCGTAAAAGCGGTGCGGTTATTGGTTAAAACCTTCTTCTTCTACCAGCCCTTATCCCAATTTATTCGACGCAGTATGTCTTATTCTTCCACTTACATTCATGTCTTTTCTCACGCAGCTCATCCACCTTTTCCTAGGTCGTTCTCTTCCTCTCCATCCCTCAACGTTCATACTTATCAGTCTAGTCATATGCCTCTCCTCTCTCCTTATCACATGTCCAGTCCATACCAACTCTAACGGTTCCCACAGGATTTTCTGAACAGTTTCAATTTCAAAGCTCGTTTTCTTTTTTCATCAATTATCCTTTATGATTCTCTCAATATATTTTCAGACATTTTACACTGGTTACGTGGTACAAAGATACAAGAGTTACGACAACTGGCTTCACAAGTTCCATGCTGTCTTCAACAGGCCGAGCTGGAAACCTGGAGTTTCCATTCGCTTTAAGGACATGGAGGAAGATGTAAGTGTCATTATAGTTTCACACAAAATAATAAGAATTTTGACTGGTTCTACATGCTATGCTTTTAAATTTACTTATAAATTACATAAGTAATAGTACAGTCATTTGGTATTTTTACTTGGAAAGTTTTCCGGGAGTTTTGAAAATTGGTAATTTTATAGATTTTGACGTGCTCTTACCGAATTTTAACTTTGCCACCTCGTATCTTTGCCGCTCGCGCCGCCATATTGCAAAAATGGCGCCTAAAAGCAGTTTTTTGATAATAACTCCTTTCCGACGCATTTTACAAGAAAAACATATCTATACAAAATAATAGAAGAGAAAATTTCCTACAATTTATGTCATAACCTTTTTTTTCCTAAAACCAATAGTTTCGGCGTACGAGCGCCGTAAAGTGTAGTTCAACACACGTTTCGGCAGAAATACTCATTTCCACACCACCATGAGGTAGAGAAAGCGGCGCGTTTTTTTTATCGTGGTATCCCCAGTAGGCCTAATGGAACCTCCTCTACGCCGATGACATAGTCCTGATTAGCGAGGATACGGACGATCTGCAGAACATGCTAGAATGCTGGAGAGTGGCATTGGAAGGGGGCGGTCTGAGAATCAGCAGAGAGAAGACCGAGTACCTACATTGTAACTTTAGTGATAGCAATAATGCCAACGTTGTGTACCTCGAGAACACACCCCTTCAACAGGTACAAAACTTTAAATACCTCGGGTCAGTCATAGCCGCTGATGGAACTATAGATGCCGATATCCTCCATAGAATCAACACTGGGTGGATGAAGTGGAGAGAGCTGACGGGAGTGCTCTGTGATCATAGGATGCCTGTACACCTCAAAGGCAAGATCTACAAAGCTGCGGTTCGACCCGCTATGATGTATGGTTCGGAGTGTTGGCCCCTTAAGAAACAACAACAGGACAAACTGCATGTCTCAGAAATGAGAATGTTACGCTGGGCCGGAGGTGTCACACTACTGGACCATATACAAAATAACTATATTCGTGGCAGCTTCAGAGTTAGACCTATTCCCGATAAACTGGTTGAAAATCGACTACGCTGGTATGGACACGTGATGCGCCGACCACCTGAACATATGACCCGGCAGGTGTTAGATATGTGGACCCCACCTAAAACCAGAGGTAGACCCCGCCAAACGTGGATAGCCACCATTAATAAGGACATAAAGAATTCCGACATATCGACAAAGACGACCCAGGACCGTGTGTCCTGGCGAAGAGTAACTAGGAGAGCCGACCCCAAATAATGGGATAAGGCTAGGAGAAAGAGAAAGAGAGATCCCCAGTAGGCCTAATCCACATCTGACTCACTATTTCAAAATTTAGTTTTGCTTTAATTTGCTTTAATCGTTCAATGTTTTGGTCGGAAGCAATAGCACTTTTAGGTGTTATACAATGAATGCCACCCATAGCATGAAAAGTATTATGCAAATCTAATGTTTGCGTGTTGAAATCGGCGTTGTCGAAAACAAAGTGTGAAAACGACTGATCAAAGATATTCAATGGTGAGCGCATTATAGCTGAAACTTCGAACAGCATTGCTTGACAAATGGAAGAAAAAAAGCATTGCTCTTGCATATTCTATTATTGCCGCAGCAAGGCCGAAATCTTTTATATCATCAGTTCAGGTCGGAGTAGCAGTATTTTTATTTCAAAAATATGGATCTCGACGATTGATAGATACTTTATCATCTCTCGGATTTTGCTCTTCGTACACCGAAGCAATGCTGTTCGAAGTTTCAGCTATAATGCGCTCACCATTGAATATCTTTGATCAGTCGTTTTCACAGTTTGTTTTCGACAACGCCGATTTCAACACGCAAACATTAGATGGGCATAATACTTTTCATGCTATGGGTGGCATTTATTGTATAACACCTAAAAGTGCTATTGCTTCCGACCAAAACATTGAACAATTAAAGCAAATTAATGCAAAACTAAATTTTGAAATAGTGAGTCAGATGTGGATTAGGCCTACTGGGGATACCACGATAAAAAAACGCGCCGCTTTCTCTACCTCATGGTGGTGTGGAAATGAGTATTTCTGCCGAAACGTGTGTTGAACTACACTTTACGGCGCTCGTACGCCGAAACTATTGGTTTTAGGAAAAAAAAGGTTATGACATAAATTGTAGGAAATTTTCTTTACTATTATTTTGTATAGATATGTTTTTCTTGTAAAATGCGTCGGAAAGGAATTATTATCAAAAAACTGCTTTTAGGCGCCATTTTTGCAATATGGCGGCGCGAGCGGCAAAGATACGAGGTGGCAAAGTTAAAATTCGGAAAGAGCACGTCAAAATCTATAAAATTACCAATTTTCAAAACTCCCGGAAAACTTTCCAAGTAACCTCTATTTTTTCGACCAAATGACTGTACTATAAGGGCCAAAAGGATTATTGAAACTATTATTTTTAGTTTTAGTTATTTATTTGTTTTTCAGCCTAAAATTCACATGCAGATGAAATACAACGTAATTCTACCAAGATGGTGTACCGGTTATTTGCTTTTACATTATGGATTAGTCCTGTATGGATTCTATCAGCTCTTCTTGATGCATTTGGTAACTATTTATTTTATCTGAAATATCCCACTTCTGTGAAATTAACTACACTCCAGCAAAAATCTCCTTTACGCTATTTCAAACATCGTGCGCAAAAGGGTTCTAACTTATAAAAGAGGAGACTGTCATGTAGTCGCCTTATTTTTTTTTCGCTCGCTACCCTAAAGTGTAGAGTGTAAAAAAATCTCGTAAAATATCAGATTTGCCTGTTATTTGAAGTTAATAAGTACTATTATTTTTTAGTTGGCACATAAGCGGAATATGTGACACTTTATTGATATTTTGTTAATAGCATTTTTTATTTGTAATATTCTCTATTTTATACATTGCTATAATTTGGATAGGTGACCGCACAAATACAATTTGAAAGTACCAGAATGATATAGTTAAAGTACCAGATGTTTTCTCTAAGAATCTTTATTTTAACATTTTTGTATTCCACAGGTACTGCCGCAGGCCATCGTCTTCTATCTAGTAATCTACATCTTCGTGTCACTGACTGTCTTTGGCATGATCCTAGATGCTTCTCCTAAAGCTCCCTTATACGAAGCCCTTCGATGCATGGCACTATTGGTTCTATCCAGGTTGTTATCCCCTGTGCTGGTGCTGGCTCCTTGGGTCGAATTGTTGTATATTACTTCTGGATTGTTCTGGCTACTGTTTGTGTGTAAGACAAATGAGATTCAAGCTGTTAAGGTTAAGGCTAATTAAGATTTAATTATTTGTTTTTATCAAAATATATTTTGTTTTAATACAATGTACCTAATTAAATTTTATTTTACTTAAAATTTTATTGTTTGTAAGTGTGTCGTAATTTACTTACTTACATTTATGCAAATAAATGATTAAAATATATTGTTAAATTAACTAAGATCCCTTTAACAACGACCTTCATCGAGCTGTTTAATGGACGAAAAGTATTTTATATCAAATTAAACACTCTGACCAAATATGTTAGGCAAATGTAAGGAGTTGCAGGGACACATGCAACTCCACCTCTGGTGGTATACCACAGTATACTATCAAAAAGGTCTTGAACTGAAGATGTTTTAAATGAATTAGAAGTTTCCGCTCGTCTTTTGTTTCCTTTAATTTGCAGTGCAAAATGCAAGAATGAATACTTTTTTCTAGGTTTGAATCTTTGACATCAATTTGTTTCGACTGAAATGTACGGTCGGCTGCATAATTCTGCCCCACTGTAGAGCTCCACAACGGCTGTTATAAGAATGTTTCAACACTAGCAAGATTCTAGAGAACTGCTTTAGTTTAAGTATAAAGTCTTCTAACTAATCAATTTATCAAACAAAAATTATTAGAATGAAAACATTCCAATAATAATAATTTTAGAACTCTACCGGGGGATGCAATTATGAAGCTGACTGTACCAAAGTATTAAAATGATTAGAAGATGAAAACATCCATGATCAGATATTCAAAGGAATACTGCTGAAAAAACGATGCGTTTTTGTTTTATTCGACTATGCGTTTTTGTCAAAGAAATACCAGGTTTTTGTCTAGAAAAAAATCTAGATGGCATAACTTCACAGTGAGGAGTCAGATTCTAACCAAACAAAGGTCACAAACGTCAAATCGGTCAAACATCTACCAAACATCCTACATACGCGACGCGACGCGACTTTTTCCAACTTTTTGAACCCTTATCTCAAGAACGGTGATTCTTAGGATAAAAAATGTAGATAATATTTATAGATAATTGTGTGATATACAATCGTGTCTAACATATTTTTATGATAAAACGTACCGTTCGGCTGAAAAACGAACAAAAAATCTATATTTTCAACCTTAGACCTTGTATAACTATTTTAGCCGATGTCGAATCGATGGGGAGTTTTGACCATTCATTTATAATAGTGTACCAAACATTCGTACAAATTTTCAGCGACCTGCAAATAATTGTATGCTTGAATGCTATTTTTCCTGGGGTATAATGCGAATAGCGATATCCACTCTATAACTGTTAGGTATCACTGCTTAGTATCTTTAAGCGACTAGCGACAGGAGGAATGACGTCCTGTCATTATTCAATTAGCTTGACCAGCTTGATCAGCTTCCGTTGGTTTTAAGACCACTGTGAAGCTGTAAATTTGCATACAAAAAGCGGTAACGTTAACCCCCCCATAAAAGAAGTCTGATTTTGATATTTTTTGAAAATGTTCTAGATCTAATGGAAAACTAGGTTTAACCGTTTTTATTTTAAAGAAACCATTGCCTAAGATAAAAGTTATTAGCATCTGAATATCTATATTTTTGACTTAAAAACTTCATCGGGCGTTTCAGTTGTTATTTAATAGACTAAACTGAATTACCAAAAAATAAAAACGTATAAACCCAAAATAAGATGCAGTGAACTAAATGAGACCAAATTTATTTCATTTTGTGAAGGATAAAGGGGGTAAAAACGTTACGGCCCGCAACATTATTTGAAGAGCAAAATTTAGGCAATTACGTCCGTGAGTGGCATAAAATTGATATATCATTTTTGAAAATACCTACTCGAGCCGCGTATCGAAAGCTCACGATTCTCTTAAGCTATTGCATAGCTTTTATCGCGGGCATTGAGCGCGGCGACCGAATCAAGAATCAAGACATTTTCTTTTATTGATTACACAACTGTGGCTGTAAATCTATTAAATAATTCCCAGTTCGATTATAAAATCGATACAAATTATTTATAATAGAAAATAGATTAGTACAATCAACAATAATAATTAGATTAAATAGAGCTTATAATTAAATCATCATGATGCAATAAATATTATGTATTGCCATCTGGTTTTTTTTAGTTTAATTAACATAGTAATTTTTACTATTATTAATCTTAATTTGTTTCCTATTTTTGTATTTTATTAATGTGTCTTTATCTTTTTAAAGTTATGGAATATTTTGTCAAATTATTATTTTCTTCCTGTTTTTTAATATTATTTTTAAAAAACTTGAACCATATTTGACCGAACGAGCGAAGCGAGAGAGGTCTAGTGGCGAGACGGTCGGTCGGTTGTACCTATGTATCTATGTATCTATGTATCTATATATCTATGTATCTATGTATGTTTGTTCGACGATAACTTGAGTACCGTTGCTCTGATCTTAATGACTTTTGGTATACGGGTAGTTGAGATCCATAGAATTTTTAAGTTCGAACATGAGAGGGATCGGTTAGGGGGCTTCGATGATAGGGGGTGCAGTAGGGGATCTACCTATATGACAGGCGAACTATATGGCAAATATACCCAAGTGGGGTATCAAATGAAAGGGCGTAACTTCGGTGACAATAATATGGTACCATGGAAATGATCTGATGATGGAGCTGGAAGAAATCCACAGGAATGTATCGTCTCAGCGGTCATTTTTATATCAAACTCATTTGTATCAAAAAGGAAAAAAACGCTTTCACCTTCATGATTAAAAAATGACAATGTCAAAAATCAAAATGACATGTTTTCTTTCTGTCATTGTCGTAAAAAATATGATTTCCAGATAATTTCAAAACCATTACATATTAACTTAGCTTTGATATTATGATTAAAATTGATAAAAAAAGGTACCTATCTATATAATAATACGGTCCTCCTAAATAAAATTCAAATAATTCGTAAAAGCTTAGAGTGCAAAGTCATGCACTCTTGTGTTCGTTCTCGATGGTCTTCGAAGGATCAGTAGCTGCTTGAACCAGCTATTGATCAGCTAAACGGAAGCCGAAGCGAAAATTGGACAATCCTTCTATAGTTGACGTCGTCTGGGCCACTCAGGATGTACCTACTTACCTACCTTGGGTGAAGATTGTAGATTAAAAGCGTCTACATAATCTACTTTCCTATAAATCGTCAGACCTCTCTTTTTGTTTCATATTCATAATTATTCATTTATTTCATAATCAAGGGTTGGTTTGGTTAATAATTGTGGTGAATAATATTAAATAGTATTGCTAGCTGATCTAGAGATTCTAATTAAAAAAACTGGTGACTAATCTTTTTATTATTTTTATTTAATAATAGGTTAGGACTTATTATAGGACAAATAGGTCCACCAATAATATAGGTCTCAAACTTCTCTAATATATTTGTATCGAGGGAGGAGCCTCTCTCCTCTTTACCTCTTTCGTTAGATTAAGATGAGTACATACTTACTACATAGGTACTAAAAAGTTTTAGTGTTAAGTCTGATGATAAAGACCCGATGAGAAAGGTGACAATAAGAACTTAACGATCTTGAGAAGTCTAAGATAGTCATGTCCATGTTTGTACTCGTTTAAAGCACCTTGATAAGTAGGTATTCTATAGCTTCTGAAGAATCAGCTGACATCTGGGATCTGGTGATAGAGGTGGAAGAAGGCACTCAACTTCAAAGAAATATGAACTCATCTTCTAGACAAGATAAGTCTACCCTTAATGTTCGTTAAAGTTGTCTTGATAAGGAGGCACTCTAGGCACATGAGTGTGCTCTAGGTGTTAAACAAGCAACTGATATCTGGGGTTTGGTAATATAGCCGAGTAATATATAGAAAGCTATATGAACTCATCTCTAGATAAGTTAGGTCTATCGTGTTCACTTGATGAGTAGGTAGGTACTCTAGTTACTGACGATATGGTGGAATATAGAAGGAAGAAGGCTATAGGAGTTTTTAATCACACACGATTTACTTTCATTGTAGGTACTTATTCTCTCGAGTATCAATAAAACGCGAAATAAATAAATACGTGATTGAGACCAAGAAAATTAGGCTATGGAACTCATTTTCTAGACAAGATACCTAGTCTTGTTCTGTATTCTGAGCCTATGCCTAACGCGTTTGTCTGATGATAGTGATACTAGGCACCTATCATTTAAACAAGATAGACCGAAGTATTTGAAGTATTTCGCCGTTATATCATACTTTACGCTGAAAAGTAAAAATCGGTTCAAAAAACTCGTGAGGTCTCAGTTCGGGGCGAACTACTAGTAATATGTAATTGTTTTTTTAACTATTTTCCGGATCATTAGGTAGGTCTATGTAAATTGGCGATTCGAAGTTTTAACAAAATCAGATAATTACATTGCTTTTTCATTAACTTCGAAAATTATTCAGAGATTTTATTTGAATTAACGAAGTTATAGGTTTATGTGTAAGTCTAAAACGGCTACTTTCGACGAATCGTATAGCCAAAGTCAAAATAATTTTTTTTATTTCTTTGGTTGCTTATAATTAAAATTTGTATAAAGACCACATAAAATCGTCTTAAAAACAAAGTTAGCATGTGTGCCTTCGGATCGCGCCCACCATTGAGCGCCACAAGAAACTCATGGGGTTTTTTTTTCATGTGATCACGCTCACAATATCACAATATTACAAATATTTGAAAGTATTATTTGAAATGGAGCAACTAAAGTTACGTCCATGGGTTCTTATCATTAAGGTAAGACGAAGAAGTTATCTATACTTATATTATCAAAAGGAAAGTTTTTAGTTTTTTAATTGTAACAAATAGACACCGATACTACTAGACCGAATTTGGACCGAATTCATTAGGAATAACATTTTATACCCCATATCAATATAATATTCACACGGGATCGGGAAATACGCTGGTGAAACTGCAGAGAGCTGCTAGTACAAATTAGATTTCATGTGTATGTCATTAACTGACTTCAAAAAATGAAGTTTTCAATTCATGGCATTTCTATATTAACGACCCAGTTGGCACAATGTTCACCATGCCGGACTGCTAAACACAGGGTCGCGGGTTCGATTCCCGCCTCAGGCAAGTATTTATGCTTAGATATATTTGTCTGTGGTCTGGTTGTTTCTATGTATTATAAGTATATATTTACAAAAGAAAAGTATATTAATAGTATATCCGTTGTCTATCACCTTTAAGACAAGTCTAGTTACTTAGCTTGGGGCTAGATGGCGATGTGTGGAAGGTCCTGCAATATTTATTATATATATATTAATTTTATAATTAAACTATTTTAACGGATATAATCACGGTTATTTTGTTTCATAATGAGTTCAATCGCAAAAACCTTAAAGAAAATGAATGAGAAGAGAGGGAATATAAAAGTACACAAAAAAATCCAATTCGTATTACGATTCGGATACAATAAGACTAAAGTAGTCATTTTGGACCCCCTGGTAAAATACTACTTCCAGTTTGTTTAGACTGAAGCATGCGATTTTAAATGTCTTAGTTAAAACATGATAATGCAATTTGTAAATTATTAGATGTAAATAAACAAAAATTGAATTTTAATGATTTAAAATTGCATTATCATGTTTTTAACTAAGCTATTTGCAATCACGTGCGTCATACCAATTTGCAAAACATTAGCTGGTTTAGAGATTTTTAGGGTTCCGTATAGGGTTGCCAACCGTACTATATAATAAAGTATATATATACTATATTTCGTTTTCGTTTTGTATTTTTTTTTATAGTATATATTCTTTATTTAGTAATATAAGTAGTATATCCGTTGTCTAGTACCCATAACACAAGTCTAGTTACTTAACTTGGGGGTAGATGGCGATGATGTGAGGAGTGTCCTGCAATATTTATTTATTTTATTTATTTATTTCGGATTAAATGTACTCTATACTTTATAAGGAAAATAAAGTACGCAAAAATACTTTATTTCACATAGTTTACATAAACGTGTTTAGCAGTGACGAAAATTTGTTAAATATTGCGAGAGGCACTAAAAAAATGTTATTAAAAGAAAATAGTAGTTTTTAGATAGATATGAAATAACCTAAGTTGGCGGGATATTTTTTTTTATTTAAGTAATCTTTTAACAAATTTTTGTCACTGTTAAATAAGTTTACAGCATCTTAATAAATAATAAATAATAGGTACTTTATTTCCATACAGTGTACTTTATTTTTTCTACCACTACCAACCAATATACTTTATTAGTACAAAAAAAAGGGTAAAAACGGAACCATTTTACTAAGATTCCACTGTCCGTCTGTCACCAGGCTGTATCTCATGAACCGTGATAGCTAGACAGTTGTCATTTTTACAGTAGGTATTTCTGTTAACGAATATATTCGTACGGAACCCTTCATGCGGTAGTCCGACTCGTACTTGACCTTTTATTCATTTAAATAAAAAAATAAATATTGCAGGACATTCCACACCTCGCCATATAGCCCCAAGCTAAGTATAACTAGACTTGTGTTATGGGTGCTAGACAACGGATATACTACTGATATACTTTTCTTTTGTAAATATATACTTATAATACATAGAAACAACCAGACCACAGACAAATATCTAAGCATAAATACTTGTCTGAGGCGGGAATCGAACTCGCAACCCTGTGTTTGACAGTGCGGCATGGCGACCATTGTGCCAACTGGGTCGTCAAATTTTTTTCATTCATTTTATTTATAAGCCTTGATACCTAAGCTTGCTAAAGGATTTTTAAAGGACTTCGTTATTTTCAAAATAAAATGATAAGTAAAGTAAATGTATTAAACTGTTTTAAATAACTTTAGTAGTACATGTAGTATATGGACTTGTATAAGGGCTGTTTACAAATAGACTTATTTTTTTTTTATTAGAATCTTTACAACTATCTTTACAGGATAACCCAATGCGATAGTGTAGTAACATATACTTCAAAACTTTTATAAAGCATAGATTGTGCAGTAAGGCGTACTATGATACTTCGTCTTACCTTAATGATAAGAACCCATGGACGTGACTTTAGTTGCTCCATTTCAAAAAATACTTTCAAATATTTGTAATATTGACCATTGTGAGCGTGATCACATGAAAAAAAAAAAAAAAACCCCATGAGTTTCTTGTGCCTTCTTCTCATTGGTGGGCGCGTTCCGAAAGCACACATCCTAACTTAGTTTTTAAGACGTTTTCAAGTGGTCTATTATACTTTTAAGGTATTATACATCCAAAGAAATAAAAAAAATTGATTTGATTTGATTTGATACAATCAATGATACATACGAATATTATAATATAGATAGACCTTAAAATAAATTAAAATAAAACAAAATAAAATAAAGTGAGCTGTTATGGAACAACAAACAACAAACTAAATAAATATGATTACACCATAACAGATCACATAGTAAGTCACCCTAGTAAATTCACTCAGAGGGCATGAGAACAAATCCGTCAAGTCGGCAACCCGGTTTAACTTCTTTAGTTGGGTCCTTTTCGAGTGAATTTTGGAGTGGGCTAGCCCAGTACCTCAGCTTAGTCGACTGACTCCAGAGAAAAATACTCATTAATACGTTTGGAGTCAACTAAGCCGCGGGTTTCATGACGATGTTTTCCATCACCGGAGCAATGTCAATTGTTTTTCTGAGAAAAATCGAAATGAAAGGCCAACTCTTAGGTATGCTTGTGTCTAAAATGGTTTCGGCGTATCACGTGTCTACTTTCCGAAGGTCTCAACAGTTTCCCAATAACCCTGTATACAATTTAATGGAAAAATTATAGTTATTAATGAATTAGTTAGCAATTATAACACCTTAACCGGTTTCTTGGAAAGCGGCGTTATTTGTTGCATCATATTATTGTCAAGATCATTTACATTGCGGGATGAGTTACCGTTGTTAATGTATAGTGTGTCTCGATCAGGGTGTTGTAATACGTAAGGGGTTTGTTCTAGGACGTTGTTATTCACTCGCTTCTTTTTTTTTTTAAATTTCAGTTATGTGTGTATGAAAATCAGTTGAGTTTTATCATTTAAGATTTATTTGTTGATTTAAAACACTATTTAAAACATTAATGGTCTTTAATTCCGAAAACAAGTGAGATTAAGGCGCAACGTCCGCGCTGGCTAAGCCATCTTTAGCGTATGGGAGAAGATCTAACCACTTAAAAATCATACCGTGTGTCGACTGAAAGCTGATGGGATGTAGGTATCACTTGAAGGACACAGTGGTAGCTGACCTACGCTTTCAAGTCAACAATTGGCAAGAAATAGCAGGATAGGGAGCGATGGAAAACGCTCGTTTCAGAGGCTTAGAATCCACTTTGGGTCACTGAGCCAGTTGCTAAGTACCTAAGTCCGAAAACAGCTGATTTTTTTTCGCTCTAAATCTCTACATATAATAAATTCGAAGTTTTGGAAGTAAGCGTTCTACGTCCATAATGATCTTAGCACTATAGAATTCGCTAACCTTATATAGCTCCGGTAGAAAAAAATCTTGCATGCGCGATTCAGGTTTTCTTAAATTTAGAAAATCACAAATTAGTTGATTATTCTTTTTGTTCTGCTTAAAATTTTTGTACACTTATGTATTTTTAGAATACATAGCAATATACACATTTTTTAACTAGAAAATAAAGTAATTAATTTAATAAGATATTTTTTTTTAATTTCAAGTAACTAGCGCCATCTCTTCGTTTTCGCGAAACTACCATTCATCCATCATTCATGTCAGAAAATGTTGATTTTATTTGTTTACCTTTGTTTGTGCAGTCTAATTTCGGGAACTAGGAAACAGATTTTAACATAATCTTCACGAATGTGTTCAGAAAATATAAGAAGAGGTTTAGGTATTTCAAGTAGATTTATGTTACTAATTAAAATTTGATATTTCTTGGCGTAAAAAATAAACCATAATATTTTTGCATGAAAACGTACAGAACGTAGGGATGATGTCAAAATTGTCAGTTTGACATACGGAAAGAAGCATCTAGCGCCATCTCTTTTTTATTTATAATTTTATTATGGCTTCGCATTATTACTATCGTGCATAAAGCCAGTGTCGCGGTAAAAGAAAATTAAATCCAATGCAGGAGCGTTTTTTGAATTTGGAACATTACAACGCTCCAGCAATTTTGTATGAACATGTGTATGAAGCGGCGTGCTGGGGTTATTAAAAATCTAAATACTCTTTGATTGGATCTCTTTTATCAAAGTACTAGCGACCCGCCCCGGCTTTGCACGGCTATATTATGCATGTATTATCTTCTTATCTATATCTTCTTCTATACATATAAAATCCTTTGTCCTGACTGACTGACGGATCATCGCACAGCCTAAACCGCTGATCGTAGAGACTTGAAACTTGGAGGGTGTGTTCTTTGTATGACGTAGGCATCCGATAAGAAAGAATTTTCCGAAATTCTACCCCTAAAGGGGTGAAAAAGGGGGGCAAAGTTTGTATTGGACAACGTGATTCCTTAGTCCAATCTATTTCAAATTTTGCGTAAACATTCTTTAACAGAATTAATGGAACACGTGTTTCGTATTTTATTGAAATTCATCCCCTAACGGGGTTAAAAAGGGGGAGAAAGTTATTTTGGGAGTGATTTGCTTCGAAGTTGATATCAATACTCTTTAGTGCTTTTGATTAGATTGGTAACATACTCATTAATCTATGATTGGTAAGACGTCACTTCAAGCTGACAGCGTTAACGTAAAACCTAAGAGGTTGAAAACTTCGAACATTGAACTGAAAAAAGGTGTCTTGCCATTTAGTACTGGGAACTTGACATAGTATTTTTTTTTTGCGCGATACGTTTGCTAATACCTGTCGATAGAGGACATTACGGCAAATGAAATATGCCTTTACACCAAATCTCATAGGCGTCTCGGAAATGGGGTATTTGACCAAACGTTATGACTAAGATTTTATCAAAAGTGCGCTGTGCACAAATAATGCTTTCTAACCAAACTTCTAAACCATCTCGGAGACGGGATATTTGTTAAAACATAGAACTGTTATAGGATAGCCACTGAATCACTTAAAACTCTATATTTTTATTAGGATACGCCAAAATTACTCTCTGCGCAACTGTTCAGCCCTACCTAATAATAAAATTTTGAACAATTTGCCAAAAGTCACAGTTCCCAAAGTTAGTAGATACTAATTATTAAGTAATTTAAAAGAAATATCTTTTGTTATGAATACGAAAATACCTAAACAAATGAATAGGACTTTTACACCTTTTTTATTTTTAAAATGGACAGGAAAGTGATCTTATAAGGGTTCCTTTTTTACCTTTTAAGGTACGGAACCCTAAAAACACAAAAGATGACTATGATAGATAGGTAATTACTAATTAGCACGATATGATAAAAGATTTACTCATGTGGTAATCGTAGAGTTTTGTGCATTATTGGCTCTGTGTTAGAAAGACAGAAATAGAAGAATTCATTTTTTTTGTTTAGAACTTTAGGTACTTAGACGTATAGCCCATTTTGGATCCCATCCCAAGAGAATTGGGTGCACCCGAGGTTTTCGTGTTCCAAGTTAAAATACATCTCATTCAAAAATCTATCTTCTCTATACATATAAAATTCTTTGTCCTGACTGACTGACGGATCAACGCACAGCCTAAATCGTAGAAACCTGAAACTTGTAGGGTGTGTTCTTCGTATGACGTAGGCATCCGATAAGAAAGGATTTTACGAAATTAATTACCTACCGGGTTTAAAAAAGAGTAGAAAGTTATTTTAGGCGATTTACTTCAACTCGAACTCCTTAGTGCTTTTGATTAAATTAAGTATAAGTACATTTTATTTTGACACACATGTTTCCAACTCAATCTAATTTGAAATCAACAAAAAATAATCCTATTTTAACTATTTTCGACTCCTGCGCGGACGAAGTCGCGGGCAAAAGCTAGTTTTTAAATAAAATGTTCGCATTTCCAAAACTTATTCGCCTTGATGGACGTCTAGAATAACCCCATTTCGTATTACAATACCCTTATCGAAACACATTATATAATTTAACTTGTTTTATTACGTATTATGTATAAGCTTATTAAAACTAACATTGTAATTATATAGTAAACAAGTTCAATGCGTAGATATAGAGAGTTAATGTTAGAGTGCGTTTCATCAAATAATTCCTATGTTGGCTCCCTTGTCTATTGAAGGTAGCACATTCAAGGAGGCTCACAACTAAGTGACGCTTGCTGATCGTTTACGGTCGTGCGGGTTAAGCGACGCCTGGCGCGGTCTTTACATCGATGGGTGGCCAATTAGTAGTGTGGTAATGTGTTTTCGTGAGCCCCTCCGTGCTTCGGAAGGCACGTTTAATAACACGACTCTAGTAGCAGTCGTTAGGCCAAGTTAGAGGCCTTAAGGTAATCTGGAAACTATAACAATAGGTGAGCCGCACCACTATACGAGAAGAAGAAGAAGCACATTCAAGGTACTAAGGCAATACATACTTGCATTGCTTCCAACACAGCGTTGTCACATACGTCCATAGAGTGTGCTCTATGGACCTTTCTGCTTTGAGTCTGATATAAATAATTATGACAAGGCGATACTTAAGCGTAGGTATACACAAATAGAAGAAATAGAATACAAGTATATAACTCCTGATAAAATTTGTGGTGACTCACGGACAGACGGACAAGAGTGATATGGGTTTTTTTTACTTTTTGAGATGCGGAACTCTAAAAAAGACTTGCCTACAAGAGATTTAGAACACGTCAAAAATGCGTTTCAAAACAACGTCCTATGTATCCAACGTTAACTGTTTATAAACAAACTACGCCGTTACCGGCCGGCAAAAACTTTACTTACAAAATATTTGTGTGGATCGAATTAATTCATTCAATTTACGTGTCATTTTTGTTACTAAAGACGTAAGTTGTAACCAGTTTTCTTGTCAGGAAGTGTTTTATATAGGCCAATGTCGTGAAATATTCGGAAAGGTCTTGGTAGGTTCTAGATTACCTTGTTTTTAATAGTAGGTAAGTATTATTTTAAGAAGATCATATCACATAACAATTACATTTTTTGGTAGATTTTTCCGTTTTTTTTCTAGGCACTACCGCTTGGCACTACTAGTGGAGTGAAGGGAAATTTTACTTTCCCGTGTCACTACAATTCTGAATGGCTAATTAAACGCATGTTAAAAATCTCCCATGGATTAATTCTTTACCAATTGCATTACATACGTAGATACTAAGTATAGCAAGATAATTAAAATGATTTATTTGTTCCAAAAATGTATTAAAAACAAAACTAGAGTTATTTCTTCTCATCACTACATAGTATAAAATAAAGTCACTTTTCGCCGTCCCTATATGTCCCTATGTCCCTATGTATGCTTAGATCTTTAAAACTACGCAACGGATTTTGATGCGGTTTTTTTAATAGATAGAGTGTTTAAAGAGGAAGGTTTTTAGGTATAATACATGCATAATACAGCCGTTCGAAGGGTGGGTCGCTAGTAAGTAATAAATAAAGTTTAAATAATGTTAAATAGTGTTTTGTAAAACCTTTGTCGTTTCAGGGCAAAGTTGTTTTCATCTTAAAAGTATACAAAATGCCTAATATAACAAAATGTTAGATATATTATTAATGTTAATGGCTAGAATAGTTTGTATTCTATCCTTACGTGTTTTATTATTTTAAAATAAATATAATTTCAAATCACAGCTTTTGAGTTATTGTTATTACACAAAAATAATCATCTCAATCGGTTGATGAAAATTGGATTTTTGATAAAAAATAATAATAGGTAGGTAATAATAAAATATACCTACGAGTCGAATTGAGAACCACATTCGTTTTTTTTCGTCAGTTAATAAAAAGAAGAAGTAGGTACAAGACTAGTTTATAATGAATTAATTACTTTAAAAAACGAAACACCGAAATCAGTAAAGGGGAGAAATGAGTAATTTTTTTGTATAAAATATTAAAAGTCATTGTGGTTTCGGGCATTTTAAAAATAAGTTTTTTGACATTAAGGCAATTTATTAAGATTTAATTATAACCTCATGTGAGCCGTAATAAATCCGTCTTTTTATGTTTTTTGTTCTTCGGTCGAAGAACGTAGGTATCGCCTTTTTATTTTTAGGTTTGTTTAAAATCAATCGAAGTGCCAATCCCCTATGATTTCCACCATGATTATTTTATACGAAAGATAACCAAATAAAAACGTCACAAAATCAACGATAAAAGAAAATCGATCAAAATAAGTCTTATAAATGAAACCAATGCAATGACCTATCCATCAGTTATCAAGGGTTGAACCGACATTTTTTGTCATTTTTGCAATTGTTAAAATGACGTTATTTTAGCCCTTGCCGAGAGATAGGTTATTTATTTCGACTATTAAAAGAGAGACGAAAAGAGTGAAGAAGAATAGAAAAGTTGAATAAGATTTTACACAGCTAAGCCGGTTTAACACTACACAAATAAGTGTAAACCCCGCTTAATCTAAATTAATTAATGGTGGTTCTGCTATTTTATGCATAGGGAAAAATCTAGATAAATATCGTTCTAGAGACCTGTCCAGTGGCATTTTGCGAATACTAGAGTCAAGGTTATCATCTTTTTCTAAAACTTTTTAAGTAAATAAGGCAATTAGTATGTTTATTACACTTATCTATACATTTAAAGTGCTTTGTCCTGACTGACTAACGGATCAACGCACAGCCTAAACCGCTGATCGTAGAGACCTGAGACTTGGAGGGTGTGTTCTTTGTATGACGTAGGCGTCCGATAAGAAAGGATTTTCCGAAATTCTACCCCTTAGGGGGTGAAAAGAAGGGCAAAGTTTGTATGGGACAACGTGATTACTTGGTGCATTTTCGACTTCTACGCAGGCGAAGTCGCGGGCAAAAATTACTAGTAGGTATACTAATAAAATAACCGCAGAATCTATCTTAGATACTAAAAAAACATAATTAAGACAAGTAAAAAAAGTCAAAAGACTATAGTTTAAACCCGATTATTACTGATTTTGATGAATCCGGATAAACTGGTTCGGATCGATCCATTTTCTTTTTTTTAAATAAACTTTAAAACGTAGGTTTTTAAATTTTAATCTTTATTTAAGGAAAACAAAACAAAATCATGTGGAAGAAATGAAAATTTTGTAACTTCTGATTACGAGACGAAAACGGCTCCGTTGCAACAGGACAGATTCGCAAATGGACAGAGTAAGCATTTTCCTCATTTAAGATATGTGAATTAGTATAATTAGTCGAATAATATAAGTTTTAAAAAAATCTATTCAGCATAGAGATCGTCTTTTCCGAATGATCACAAAAAAATCGCCTGTTCTGCAATAACAAACATTGCAAACCAGTGTAACTAACCTTGGAGTAAAAGCAAAAGTGTCGAGTCACTATGAACTTTATTTTATACTGCACGGAAATATATCAAAACTGGAACAAATTATATGCACAAGTATTACTAACTATCTACCTATAAACTGTCTAGGTAGGAAGTCCTTTTATTTTAATCACGAATATCAATAAAAAAACATCTGTTAGGGTGTTTTGGGGACGCAGTTAGTATTTTGCCAAAATATTTTTTTCAGACGTTAATTACCAATTATTTAAAAAAAATGTCAGAAGAGATTTAGACATTTTGACACTAAGTCCTTTTGAGATCTAGGAGTATTGGTAAAAGGGAAAAACTAAATTAAGGCGCTCCGAAACCAAATCGAAAAATTATTGAGTCGAAATGGATATACATACTTTGTGAGCAATAGAGCATAATTTTCCAACTACAAAAACCTCTATTAGGCTATAAAACTATCTCAGAACAGTGTAAATTAAAATAATTGAATTATCGCTTTTGAATTAACTGTCAATTATTCTTAATTACACTGTTATTAAAGTTTACAAAGTTTTATAGCTTAAAAAAGGTTTTAATAATTGGAAAAATAGTGCATTTCGCAAATGATTTTTAGATTTCGATTTCTAAAGACTCATTTTGACTTAATTATTGACTTTCCTCGTGTCTAACATCTACCGCCTAAATCTTTTTCGAAAACATTTTTTTTTATAACACAAAGAGATTGGATTAATAGTTTGATTCCGTCATTTTGCAAGTAACTCCCCTAGTCTTTTTGACTGATTTTAAAGAGATACGTAATTTATAGTTATTAAAGAGTTTGTCTTTATATCCTATTATATAATCATATAGGTACGTAGGTATAAAAATATCTATGTAAAGATAACATCTTTTCGTAGTATTGTGAGAGAAGCGTGATTTTAATAAGGATGCGGTTTTGATTTGATTACATAGCAATTGTACTATCGCAAATTATTTGAAAAACCGCAATCGACTTGTATCACACTTTTTTTTGTTTGACGCGGTGTATTTACCTGACTAAGTAGTTATGTAAAAGTAAAGTCAAAAAGGAAATTACTAATTCTTACGTGCGATTTCATTCGCGTATAAGGATGCATAAGTCATAATAGCTAGCTGTACGGTTAGCTACATAATTGCAGACCCACCGTAGAGGTCCAAAACGGCTGTTAAAATAATGTTTACAATACAAGTAAGATTCTATGCACCTGCTTTAGTTAAAGTTTAAAGTCTTCTAACTCATGAATTTATCAAACAAAAATATTAGAATGAAAACATGCCGATAATTTTTGACCTGTACCGGCGGCTGCAATTATGCAACCGACCGTACTTATACCAAATAAAAATAAATAAATAAATATTGCAGGACATTCCATACATTCGCCATCTAGCCCCAAACTAAGTAACTAGACTTGTGTTATGGGTGCTAGACAACGGATATACTACTTATATACTTTTCTTTTGTAAATATATACATATAATACATAGACACAACCAGACCACAGACAAATATCTAAGCATAAATACTGAGGCGGGAACTGAACCCGCAACCCTGTGTTTGTCAGTCCGGCATGGCCCTAAAAAAATGGATAACCCATAATAGATAGAATCTCTATATAATAGATAGATAGGATATGGAAATAGCCCTTACCCTTCATTTTTTTTATAAAACTTGGTATGAGGATACATTGTTTTTGGGAGTAACTTTTCATCCCGATAGTTTTACAGGATCGGGACCTACGCGGGTGCTACCGCGGAGTGCTGCTAGCAATAAATAAATATTAATTAGTATTTCAAGTTTTTTTGTCGTAATGTTTTAACAAGTCTAGGTATAAGCATTTATACCAAAAAAACCTTTAGTAAATTAAACACATTATGTGAATATCATATTTGTAACAACATCGTAAGGGCGTGTTCAGATGACACGCGTTGACCACGCGCCCGCCCCGCTCATCACATGCGCTGACCACGCGTTGAACACGCTCTGAAATTTGTTCTATACATAATTTGAGTCTTATGATACATCAATAGATCTCAAATTGCATTTCTGCAAGCAGGCGCGGGGCGTGCGCGAGGCGTGCGCGGGGCGGGCGCGGGGCGTGAGCGAGTGGACTTGATAAATGCAATTTGAGATCTATTGATGTGTCATAAGACTCAAATTACATATAGAACAAATTTCAACGCGTGTGATGTGCGTGGTGGGCGCGTGGTCAACGCGTGTCGTCTGAACGCGCCCTTATGCGTGCGAGTCGGCCTCGTGCACGGAGGGTTCCGTACGTACGGTTGGCTGCATAATTGCAGACCCACCGTAGAGCTCCAATACGGCTGTTTTAAGAATGTTTTCAACGCGAGCAAGATTCTAGACACCTGCTTTAGGTGAATTTTAAAGTCTTCAAACTCATCAATTAATCAAACAAAAATTATTAGAATGCAAACTTTCCAATAATAGTAATTTTCGAACTCTACCGAGGGCTGCAATTATGCAGCCGACTGTACAATCAACGGTCCAAAGTCTCTGCCCACCGTAACGTTTACAATCCTGTGCAGCACTATTTGAACATTATAACAACGTAACCTGTGGATCGAACCCACGTCGGTTGGTGTAGTGGGTGGCGGCTTATACCACTCACACAACTAAACACATAGCTAACATGTTGAAAATAATAATCACACTGAGTACTTTTAATTCAAGTATTTCAGTTTGTGTGACGTCTATTAGAAGAAGGTCGTAACTCCAATACTTGTTGATAGTATTATTGTAGCAAACTGATAATTTACTTATGACCCATACTGTAGATTGAAAATTGAAAATTTTAACTGTCTAGCTATCACGGTTCATGAGATACAGCCTGGTGACAGACAGACAGTCTCAGTTAAAAGGTTCGGTTTTTCCCTGGGTACGAAACCCTACAAATAAATAAATATTGTGAGACACAACGAAATCTAAACCTTTTAAACTCACACGATTTGTATTCATAGTAATTATTTTCCCGGGTTGCACCGCGTGTCCTTTCCAATGAACGACATTTACTACCCTTATTTGTACGTGAAGCGGTTGAAATTAAGAAACATGTCAATTTCAACCGGGAAAGTGGATACAAGCTCTCATCCACGTGGAATCTAGTGATAAAAATGTGCAAATGTCGTGAGATATCTCCGGATACATCTTCGGATATATCTTCGGATATAGTGAGTGTGGTGTGCCGCGGCCCTTATGACTGTTGACAAAACTATTTATAAAATCGAGTGTCGGTACTCGACCTACCCTCGGTTACTACCATCAACTATCAACATGAGAGGACAACGCTCGCCGCTGCTCCAGTCTCGTCGCGACCATGACTATTGTAACATAGTCGAAACGTCGAGGTAAGAGAAATAAAAAACAAAAAATACGCAATTTAGACCCGGAAAATAATTACTACAACGAAATCTAGCCCGAAACTAAACAACTAGGCTTGTAACATGGGTGCCAGACAATGGATAGAATACAAAAAATATATTTTTAAACACCCGGACATAGAAATATTTGTTCGACAGCGGGTTTGAACCCGCAACCTTCTGTTTTATAAGCGGTTGTTCAGTTCACTCACCGCGCCACGGAGGTTGTCAATATATTTGTAGGATAATCATAAATAATATCTTGGTGGGAGATATCTCTTCATAGTACTCCAACTGAGATTAGTAGGTACTTACCTATTTTTATTTTTAACAAGTTATTTAAATAAAGGTAGGTAGGTATTTATATATTGGAGATTATCCCTTTAATATGTATACCTATCTTTTCTAATATACATATACTAGCGACCCGCCACGGCTTCGCACGGCTATATTATGCATGTATTATACATAATATTAACCTTCCTCTTGAATCACTCTATCTACTAAAAAAACTGCATCAAAATCCGTTGCGTAGTTTTAAAGATTTAAGCGTACAAAGGGATATAGGGACAGAGAAAGCGACTTTATACTATGTAGTGATGATAGTGAAGTGATAGTGATAGTGATAAATTACTTGTCACGTTATTTGTGCGCGATGGACTCCTAAACTACTTAACCGATTTTAATCAACCACACCGTGTGCAGTTTGATCCAACTTGAAAGATAGGATAGCTGACATCTTAATTTATCCCGATATTCCCACGGGATCAGGGGCCTTATTCTGCTATTTGGCCAACCATTGTCATTATATCGAGACTCTATTGATATTATATCGAGATTGTGACTTTATTTGGTATTCTGCTAAAGTTTTAATAACATCGCAATATAATCACTATGGAGTCTCAATGGTATGGTAATATTTACCTTGCAGGTGTTGCCTAGCAACATGGTATATGTTGCTAAGCAATATACCGTTTTGACAACTATCGAGATTCCATTAAGCCACGATTGTAGAGCAGAACACAAAAGTGAGTCAGTGGTGTGTCAGTGGTGTCTCGATAGAATAGTCAACGTTAGGAGAATACGAATTTGACATGTAATGTCATATTTTTGACATTAAATTTCTATTACGATTATATCGACACACTATTGAAATACAATTGTGTTAGCAGACTTAGGCCCCAGGAGTTACGCTGGTGAAACCGCGGAGCGCAGCTAGGACCTATATATAAAATTCTCGTGTCTCGTTTTTTCCTTTATATATTTTTTGTATATGGCAAAAGATTGTTTGACGGAGCAGCTAGTGATTTCTAAAAAAAATTGATAAATATTTTGACAGTGCAAGCTTAACTGCGCATTTTCAAACTCAATTCGCATTATGGATCTAGCCAAGGGATCTACTGAGAAGGAAAGTTCTCAGTAGATCCAAAAATTGCTATCTGGATCAAATGAGAAAAAAATATTTTACTAGATCCATCTGGCCAATGGATTTTCCGAGAATTGTCATATATTTGAATGGGTCAGTTGGTTTTACTGCAAAATGTTTTTAGGAGAGATTCTGATACTCTAACCTTAATTGGTCTCTAAAATGTGATTTGTATCATATCCAAAACAACATCAATTAATAAAAATGCCACTTTTCTCAGTAACAAATAAAAAAATATGTTGATAATATATTTTTTTTTTTCAGAGAAGATCTCCTAACCTATCAACCCTATAGTTTTTTGGAAGATTTGCGAATAAAATATTTATGTTCGGGTAATTGAACTTATATTTAATAAAAACTCGGAATAAATACAAATTAAATACTTTAACATATAAAAGAAATAAATTACAATAAATAATATCTTATTAATAAAACATGATACGATAGCAGTGTCACTAAAAACCGCAACTGGCCGTATTGTTTAGAGTCTGTCTATATTATTCACTCACCTGTATTTTAGTAACCGGCCAAGTGCGAGTCGGTCTCGCGGATGAATGGTTCCGTACCATTATATTCTGTTTTAGTATTTGTTGTTATAGCGGCAACAGAAATACATTATTTGTGAAAATTGTAGTTGTCTAGCTATTACAGTTCATGGGATACAGCCTGGTGACTGAAAGACGGACAGACAGTGGAGTCTTAGTAAAACGATCCTTTTTTTACCCTTTGGGAACGGAACCCTAATAACTACCCATATAAATCCCGTTTCTGTGGTAATATATATCTATCCACTAAGTGGAAACCGAATAATCAACAAAAAACTGCTACGCGCGCTCTACGAGAATAATAATATATCTAGATAATATATTAAATTTAACAAAATGAAAATGGCGACTAATATGTCAAATATTTATTGTTATTTTACTGCAACACGCTTCAAATTTTTAATAATAGTTAATGACTATTATTAAAAATTTGCCATTAAAAACATTAAAATGTTTAATGCCCAAAACGTTGGGCATTAAACATTTTGTTACTAAGGAATCAACACTGTATTTTTTTAAATTGATACTTAACAAAATAGTTGTTTTTTTATTTTATTTTATGCCGTTCGTTCTTAAAGGGTGCGCGTTCGTTTTTTTATTTCTCAGACAGACTCTAACCTCTCAAAGCATTGCCAACTATTTATACAAAATCATCAGACGATTGCCAACTGTTTGCATTCGATTACAAACGAGACAGCACGCTTCGCGAACAATTTAAAAATTTAAATTTCGAGTTTTTTGTTCTGTTTCGAGTGGCTATTGTTTCCTTTTTTTATAAGTGACAGACCTTTTTGGTGTCAGTGTGACAATGTAACTAGACTTTTTAGAGTGAACGTGTGTTTATCTCTTCTGTTTTTATTTTTATTGATGTAAGTCATTCGTTTTATTTTTATTTATGTGTATTTATGTAGTGAGTTTCGTTTATTTATTTTTAATGGGTAAGTAGGGTTATCAATTTTTTTTTTAGTTTTGGCTTCGTACAGTTTGAGATTAAGTATGGTTAGATTGGGTGTGTAATTTATGGCATAATAACGGATAGAATAATATCACCAGATATAACGTTCACTTGATATAATTTTAATTGGCCAGTGTCACAAATTCATATTTTTTTCATCAAATTTTACATTCATGTTCTTTCTTCCTGTAAAGCCAAAAAAAAGGACTCTAGATTAAATGAATAATTTTTATCACATCTCTTAAAAAATAAAAATTAAATCAGGATTAGGACTTTTGGTGACGTGAAAAGCCTACAAAACCATACTCTGTGGCAAAATGAGTTAAAATTAGGCAGAGCTGGGCATGGTTCTTCCTCTAACGAAAGGACTCTCGCACAAAGTTAGTGTAAGAACTGGGTTAGTTCTCTAACGAAAGGAATCTTACGCAAAAAGGACCCAAATAAACAGGTCTAATTGTGGAAAATTAGCGAATACCGCGAACAAGTATAAGTACAACGTCGACCTTATACAGTACAATAGCCTCATACCTTTATCTTACTTTGCTTGTTAACATGTGTGATATTGTTTTTAATGTTAATTAACTAGCTGTTATCATGTGTGATAACTTTTATGCCTACATTGTACGAGTAAGCATGTAAATTGTTATTATTTGCGAATCTGTTAGATAGGTAGATAACCTAAATTGTTCACTTGAAATGAACTGGTAGCATTTTATGAGTGAATGAATGAATGAAATTAATAAAAATCTATTTATTTTATTTGAGTATTTTCAATGTTGTATATTATAATTTGACAGTTGCAATGGTTTGATGAATGACTATAGATTTAAAAAAATAGATGTTTGGAAAGGTGCAATCAAACTTACAAGTACATGTAGTTGTCTATCTGATGAATGAAATCATACTATATGGGTACGGCGTGGCGCAGCGCGCGTCGCTGTAGTTTTCGCGCCAAGCGCAATTCATTTTTAGGCCATACCGTTCTCCAGGTCGTTCAGTGTGACTGGATATATTATCATCATAATCATATCAGCCACAACATAGGTCTCCTCCAAAGACTTCCAGAGCGATCAGTCGCATGCTCTTCGCGTCCAAAAGATTTCCCGCGACCTTAATTAAATCGCGCCCGTCCATCTAGTCGGAGGTCGCATTATACCCACAGTAATTAGATTTAGGTATATGTAACTAGCTGCGCACAATGGTTTTCAACCTTTTTATTCCTTTAGGGTTTTAATTTCCAAAATCTAAAACAAATGTTATATAGCGTTCAAGGGCAAATGATCCTGAAATAAAACATTGATCCTGAATATTTAAACACAAATACTCAGGATCAATGTTATAATCTTGAAATGTAGGGTTTTTTTTCCAATTAAATGCAACCAATCCACCAATTTGCCAATTATACGCATCACGAATTGTACGAATAGTCCATCCTTGCAATCTTTACCAATTTTCCAGCTATACCAATCACACATAAATAAATATAACAGGTTATTTCACACCTCGCCATCTAGCCCCAAGCTTAGTAACTAGACTTGTGTTATGGGTGCTAGACGATGGATATACTTTTTCTTTTGTAAATATCACTACATAGTATAAAATAAAGACACTTTTTGCCGTCCCATGTAGGCTTAGATCTTTAAAACTCCGCAACGGATTTTGATGTGGTTTTTTTAATAGATAGAGTGATTAAAGAGGAAGGTTTTTAGATGTAATACATGCATAATACAGCCGTGCGAAGCCGGGGCGGGTCGCTAGTATACTTATAATACATAGGAACAACCAGTCTGAGGCGGGAATCGAGCCCGCTACCCTGTGTTTGGCAGTCCGGCATGGTGACCATTGTGCCAACTGGATCGTCAAATACACATTCATTCCGCCGTTCCGCCGTTCTACTATTCAAACGATGATAAGTAGAAAACCTGCCAGCATAATAGGAAATAGGTTCTTCTTCTGGCACAGTGAAGTTCATATTACAAGGTACTTAGTTGGAAGTAGGTAGTAAAACTTCGTGACGGCTTAGTCCCGGCGCTACGCTTCGTCAAGTTTCACTACATCTTCATCTGTAGTTTGTGTTCACAAATACGCAAGCATTACAATCATAAATAAGAAACGGTAGTGTCCCACTGCAGGGCAAATGCCTCTCTACTTCCCTTCTATATAGTCTGTGTTTTTCTGCGACGGATTGCCAATCTGTTTTTTTCTCCATATCGTCTCGCCACCTTGACGGGGCGGGGGGCCCAAAAAGGTAAAGGTAGATAAAAATTAAAGGTGCTTAATTATTTATTTAATAAAACTACATCTATCATAAACCAATAGCTTAGGCAAAAGTGTAGTAAACATAAAAAAGGTATAAGTACTCGCAGGTATAGGAAAATGAATTGTAACAAATAATCAGTAAAAGTACTTTCTGGAATTCATAGAAATACGTAAAAATGACGTAATGTAGGTTAATATTATGGTAACAACCGGGCGAATGGCAATTTTTAAAATGAATTTATTCTACCACGAGGCCTAACAAATAGTGCTCGTTTTCTGGTTTGACGCCGTTTTACGATTTAGTACACATTTGGAACGTAAAATTTACTTGATTTCAGTATTGTTGGATTACATAATTATATGCCTCGGTCGAAGCCGAAGAAAAGAATAGATTGAAATAGAAACACCTTTTTGGTTTTCAAATGGTTGAATTTTTTTTATTTGAATCAGAATGAAATTTAAACGGACTTTTTCGAAGGAACTAAATCTTCTGGCTTATCACCCGTTGCTCCGGGAAGATATCGTTAAAAAATAGTAACATTTCCTTTATTTTTTTGTTCATATACTGCCTTAGGCATACTAAAGTATTATAACGATAATATTTCGAGCCACTATCAATAATGTAGTTTGACCTTTAAGTTTTGAAGGTCATTCGAGTTTTGCATTTTTGCAAAAAATAGGTACATACATCTTAATATTTTTAGATTTTTAATAAATACATTCTATAAATGGTTTTGAGATTTTACCACTTTAGAAATCACTTTATAATGTCTTGATCCTGGATGTATCTGTGTCAATTATACAGTGTGTAACGAAATCCCTCAAAAGGCTCTTAGGTACTTCTGACCACCCCAATTAGAGCACAAAAAAAAAACATTGTTTTAATTTATTTTTTTACCCAGAGTTCATGGAATTTAAAAAGGTGACAAACACAATTATTTGTCTTAGAACTAGCTGTCAATCATAGTGTTGCAATATCCTGAATATTCAGTACATTAGGGTACTTTTCCTGAACTTTAAATTAAAAGATTACTAATTTAAATTAATTCCAATTCAATTATTTTCAAGCAAAAAGTTTTTTTAGTACCTATCGTTCTAAGTACCTACCTAAGAGCGGGTTGTATTGTTACACACTATCAAAGACTTTTAAATTTCCTTACAACACTCCAACATTGAGTTCCTTATCAATTCAATATAAAACTATACCAACATAAGTAGTTCTTCTTAACTCTATATACGAAATAAACTTACTCCTACCAACTTTACGAATTGGCAAAATTGGCACGCCAAAACATAAGCTCTAACAAATTAAGCTCGGGAAGGAAATTCTCAAAACGTGAGAGAAATAACTAACTAAATTCCGTAAGTAGGCTCAATCGACAGAAATTAACTTGAGACTTGGACCCTTTATCAAGGAACATAGTAGATACATACCTTTCAAAGAAATTGAGGGTTGCTCAGTGTAAGTGGTTTGCAAGTAAACCTTTTTAACCCCCGGCCTCGACGCAAAAAGAGGGTTTGACGTGTCTGTCTGTATGTCCGTCTGTGGCATCGTAGCTCCGAGGATGAACCGATTTTGATTTTGTTTTTTGTTTGAAAGGTGAATTAGTCAGGAATGTTCTCTATGTTTGATCAAAATCGGTTCAGCTATTCAAAATTTATACATATGAAAATTTTCTTAATCAGTCGAAGTTTTTTTTATAATTTGTCTGACCAAAAAAAAAAATTAGATCTATACCTATTAGTTTATTTTCATCTGAGCAGATACAATTTGCATGTAACTTTACCAAGTTAATGTGTAGTTTACTAAGTAGTTTGAGGAAAATTGAGTCTAGAGTTAATTTCTGTGTCTTAATAAAGAGTGAAACAGGTTAGTAATTCTTCTCACGCGCCTCGAAACGCCATTTTCCGTATTATTATAATTATTATTCGCTATCTAGGAGGTCAAAATAAGCGGTTATTGAACTCGATAACACTTGGGAAATACTGAAAATATAGTTTAAGGGTTTTGTTTTTCATTGGCTCTTCTAGGAATCTACATCTCTACTTGCCCTTATATATAAATATAGAATTGAAAGTCCTGACTGACTGACAGACTGACAGATATATCAACAACGCATAGCTCAACTTAATGACAGATCAGACTATTTGGTACACAGATGACTATATGACGTAGGCATTCAACCCCTATCCGTAGCAAGTCACTGATTAAAAGCTAGTCCCAATATATTTAGAACAGCGCTTCGCGGTTTCACCCACGTAACTCCCGATCCCGTGGGAATATCGGGATAAAAAGAAGCCCATGTTACTCCCAATTAATCAGTGTATCCTCATACCAAGTTTCATAAAAATCGGTCCAGTAGTTTCTGAGCCTATTTAATGCCAAGCAACAATAAAAAAATTTTCATTATCCAGGGAGGAAACAGTCGACTACGTTTATATGGAGAGAGCGCCCGGTACCCTTCCCTCTTAATGGTCCCGTGGTGTCTAAAAGTACGTCCTAAAAGTATTCCTTTTATGAGTCCTTTTAACTTTTAATTATTTAGTTTAACACAATCTTCACATCCATCTCTTTCATATTTCTTTTCACTATCTAGTCTATTTATTTCTTTTACCTACGGAAAAACAATATTTTAAAGATATTTAATTTATGTTTATAAAAGATTTTATAAATATCTAGTACTTGCCGACATGTGCTGAACTGTTAACCTTTCGTTTATAAGAATGAAATTTTTCAGTTTTGTTTATAATTTATCGGCTTCCATCCGCGTCTTCGTTGTTATTATTAGTAGATATAGATTACATAACTTTAGTACTTGATAAAACTTAAAATTATTTATATTTTTGACGACCCTGTTGGCACAGTGGTCACTATGCCAGACTGCCAAATACAGGGTTGCGGGTTCGATTCCCGCCTCAGACAAGTATTTATGCTTAGATTTGTCTGTGGTCTGGTTGTTTCAATGTATTATTAGTATTTTCAAAAAAGTATACAGGGTTATTGGTAATTATACTAGCAAGCCGTTGAGGGCTACTTCTGTGCACTTAGGTGCACAGAAGTAGCCCTACAACTTTGGTTATACGACTTTTGAAAATTCAATTTTTTTTTTGAAAATTTTGAGTTTAGGTTTACCTGAAAATCAAATCTGTTACTTACACGGAGAGGTCATTAACCGTAAAATGTTACTTATTTTTTAAGTTTTATCTACGGGTCTTCTTCTAAATGACCTTTGTTTTAAAAGATCAGCTGTTTTTCGAATTTCCATAAGTCGTAGAACAAAAGTTGTTTGCTAAGGTGCACAGAAGCAGCCCTCAACGGCTTGCTAGTATAATTACCAATAACCCTGTATAAGTAGTATATCCGTTGTCTAGCACCCATAACACAAGTCTAGTTACTTAGCTTGGGGCTAGATGGCGATGTGTGGAAGATCCTGTAACATTTATTTATTTTATTTATTTATTTATGATCTCATTCAATAGGTATTTTAACAATCGCTATGGTTAGTTCATTTGGGGAGAAAGGAGATTATTATTTACCCGATTATTCTACTGTTTGATCAGATTTAAATAAATTAAACCTTACAGAAATAACAGTAAAATACACAAAGTCAATGACCTAAATGTTTTCAGCACATAATTTTAGACTCAGATCCATTACAATAAATTATTATCACTTAACAACATTCAGACTAAAGGATTCTATAACTATCTCTAATGCAATGTATTTAAAGCTTATTTTCCAACTGTACTTTATAAACTGTACTACTCAGCATTCTTAAAGTAAAAAAAACAGACTACAATCATTTTATCGGCCGATTATTTGATAGCTCGCGCACCTAAATTGAGCGATAAGCAGACTGTTGTTTTTAGTTGCCAAATAAAGATAAGATAAGATAAGATAAGATAAGATAAGATAAGATAAGATAAGATAAGATAAGATAAGATAAGATAAGATAAGATAAGATAAGATAAGATAAGATAAGATAAGATAAGATAAGATAAGATAAGATAAGATAAGATTAGATTAGATTTAAAAAAATCAGAAATACAGTACAATATTAAAGATGGCGGACATCCTTGTTTTTTTTATTTTTGTAATACTAGGTGTATTTTCTGATAAAGTGGATAATTTAAGTGGTATTATATTTAACATAGAAAAACTATAGTTTATGACATTGAAGTGTGTGTATGAAATTCAGGAGATATTCGACAAAATATCGTAAACTCAAAAAAATCTAAAACAAGGATTCGTTGAAGTGGTCATTTATCTTAACAAAACAGAAAGAAACTTAAACACAAAGGCAAAATTGTTTTAAAATAAATCAATATAGAAATTATAGGAGGTACGCCTGAACATCGATAAAAGATATAAATAGTCAAATTAAGAATATCTTTCTTTTAAGGTCAGTTAAAAATTGAATAGATTAGAACGGTCGCCATACTATCGCCCGATGGAAAAGTATTTAGTCTGCGTAAACCCTCACAGCAACAATGTCCGTTGATAAATAATAACTCGACCATTGATCTTGGTCATGCAAATTGATTGAACTGAGGTCAATTGAGATAATTCTCTCGTAGACAATGTTTTACTTTATTAATGGCACGTCTAATTAATAAACATGCTTTTATGCGTCTTATGAGGTCCAAAGCGGTGTTAGCGTAGTGGTAGATACCTCGAGTTTCATTCCGAAGGTCGTGTGTACGAATCGCGCGCGAAGATAACATCTTATAAATTGATAGACACCGTACTGCACTCACAAAAAAGTGTGACTTCAAGCGCTACATTATTGACAAGGCACATGAGGATGTATTGAAGTTGGTAATGTATCAGGTTCTGTTGACGTGAAAGGTAACCATAGCAACGTATTGAAGTATGCACACGATGGCAAAGATAAAAAAGAGTTCTTATGACGTTATCACGTAAAATGATCGTCCGTAAACCGACTTTACAGACAGCCATTTTTTTTATAATAAATAGGTCAGCGTTTGTCCACTATCTCACACGATAGTAAGTAACGATGAGGTCTAAGATGTAGCACACTTTCTTAGAAGATACCTACACCCTCGTGACTCAAAGACCCCCAAATAAACGGGGGCATTCGACTGACGTAACCCTGTCCTCCTTTTGTAGCTGCACCGGTCTATTTCTAAATGTGATAGACTTTTATCAGTCTTTGAAGATTTATTAATAGAATTTATAGTCTACTATTTTTATAATAAATTCTGACATTTCTTGTATTCATTTGACTAATTGTGACTTTTTATTTGATTTTTGGATTTAATTTGCATATTTATATGAATGAATTACTTACATATTTTTCTATTTAATTTAATTTAATGAATTTTTAATATTGACGTTGTTAATTTTGATTTGAATTGTTAATTTTTATTACTATTTATTAATTTTTTATATGAATTGAAATTTTTGTTTTGAAGTTTTTCACTGTGACTGTAAGAAGATATTTATTTTTAAACATTTAATCTAAAGTATTTTCATTATTTTTAATTTGATTGTTATTAAGGATTTTAATATCTGAAATAAATGAATTGATCGATTGATTGACTAAATAGGTAAGTACTATCTTAAAGCTAGAGCTTTAGAAATGATTGGAGTTCTTCTTGGTCACGTGATTCTTAGTGGTTATTCTAACTGAATTAATTTAAGAAATATTAACACATTATAATATGAAGAGATTATTATGTTTTTTTGGCTATCTATCTATTTTTGTATTATTTAGTTTTAGCTAATCATCCGAGATAATGATATAAATATTAATGAAGCTGACATTTGACCCAACTTAGATAAAAATAAATGTTTGTCACAATAAGAACATTTCCTTTTTTAAAGATGCTATGTATAGAAAAAGGGAAGAAAAAGAAAGATATTTAATTTAATATGAAGTATTATAAGATAAGAAAATAATTTAATTAATTTTCTAATGAAACACCACAGCTATCTACATTCTACATACCAAGTTTTATCACAATCGCTCCAGTAGTTTTTGCGTGAAAGAGTAACAAACATACAAGTATTCATACTTACCCACAAACTTTCACATTTATTATATTAGAAGGAAGGATAGGATAGCTTGAATATATACCAACAAGTCATAAACCAGTAACTAAGGTCATTACACCTCTATATAACCCAGGAACTAGATAGATGCTGTTATATTTACTGAGTACTTATCCGGTTTATGTAGCTAATGCTTCCGGTAGAGGCAAAAATAATGTGTTGGTATACATTCGTATGTGTAGGAACAGTTTATACTTAAACCGGAAGTTAAAGAAAGGAAGGAAGTAAACTTGTCAATTGAGTTTTATACACAGACTAGCTTCTGTCCGCGAATTCGTCCGCGTATAAGTCGAAAATGGTTTTAATTTTAGGACTTTTTGGCCTTATATCGCATTGAGTTTTCAAAAATGTGTCAAAATATAATGTAAATTTAAATCAAAAAACCCTAAAACCAAATAAACCCCTAAAATAACTTTCTACCCTTTTTTAACCCCATTATGGGATGAATTTAAATTAAATACGAAACACGTCTTCCATTAATTCTGTTGAAGAATGAATATGCAAAATTTGAATTCGATTGGACCAAGGAATCACGTTGTCCCATACAAACTTTGTCCCCTTGTTCATTCCCTTAGGGGTAGAATTTCAGAAAATCCTTTCTTATTGGATGCCTACGTCATACAAAGAACGCACCCTCCAAGTTTCTCAAAGGTCTCTTCGTTCAGCGTTCTGAAGGCCAATTCTCGTAAATAACATTGTTCAAATTACATTTCAATATCATTCCAATTGCATTTCGATTGCAAAAATGCCCTCAAAGTTGTACAAAATACCCACATACTCCGCTTTTTGACAAAAAACAACTGACTTTGAGTGTATTTCTTGTAATCGAAATGCAATCGAAATGATATTGAAATGTAATGAAAAATGTTATTTACGAGAATTGGTCTTCTGAGCGTTGATCCGTCAGTCAGTCGTTCAGGACAAAGCATTTTATATGTAGGTGGACAAAGGCATTGTGCCAAGTGACTTGTTGCGTTCCATCATGTTGTCCAGGGCATGCCGAACTCTTTCTAGGTGAGCATACTAGGTACATCTTTAACCGCATCGTCGTCTACCCGAACGGCCACCATCTGATGAAATGAAATCAAACGCAAGCCTATTTCATGTAAAACACTATAAACCACTGACATATGCAATTTCCTTACGGAAAAAGGACCTGAATTACCAATAGAAAAGCAAGGAAACTTTTAAAATGTTTGCCCTTTAAAATGGCAACTTTTAAGTGCGCATGTATTGCTCCTATGTTTTTACTTTTGCCATTGACAACACAAAACTTGTACCTATCAGTAAAATTATCACAAAATAGAGCGCCTTTTTAGTTTTCTTATTGATTTAAAATACAAAGTTATAAGATACTTCAGAAATATTTCAAACGAGTATGCGCAGTATGCGAACTCATCTTTTTTTGATGGCCTCTGTGGGGACAGAGGCCATCAAAAAAAGATGAGTTCGGACTAATTCTTTGTAATAATTTTAAGTTAGAATTTTGCAACTGGTAAATTCATTGCGCTACGCAGTAGGCACGTGTGGTACATGACCCTCTAACTACCTATCTCTCTATTCTATCTAAACTCCTAATTAGTTTGAATTGCCCCCAATGACAGCCGTTTAAAACAAACGTTATCTATGAATTGTATAAACTTTTCAATGATACACCTTGACCTCTTCTAACGCTCGCAAAAAATAACAAAAAGTTGTGTAATCTTGTGGATGTTATTTTCTTTTAATTAGGGTTCCGTAGCCAAAAGGTAAAAACCATATTACTAAGACTTCACTTTTCGTTCGTCCGTCTATCCGTCTGTCTATCCGTCTGTCTATCTGTCATCAGGCTGTATCTCATGTACCGTGATAGTAAGACAGTTGAAATTTTCAGATTATGGTCGGTTTACGAACGATAATTTAACGTGATAACGTCAGAAAAAAACGATGAAAAATGAAGATTCTTTTTTGTTATTCTTTTTTCCTTTTTTTGTCTTTTGTTTTCCTTTAAATATTTTTTAAATCTTTTATTCATCACTCTTCACACCATAAAACAAGCCCAGATGAACGATATTATTATTAAATACTCTGTTTCCTAAGTTACCATGACGCGTCTGGTCATATTACCATAACGCATGACGCACGCATTGTGTGACACAATATTACCGTGACACTTTTTTGTGAACGCAGGTGTTCCATCAATTTATTAGACGTTATCACGTCAAAAAATACTGGGACTGCCATACAATATGGTGCGGAACACTTCGTGCGCGAGCCCGACTCGCACTTGGCCGGTTATATTTATTTAAGCGTGCTATATTTCTATCGGTATATGAGCTCGTTAGTACCACCAAAGAGACACGTGTAGGGTTGTGGTGGGTACCCCTGCAGACGCGAACTATGATCTTCCCCCAAATAGGGGATCGCTTAGGGGAGACGTTGGGTGTCAATGTTATTAACTGGTGAAATCAACTTTCCTAATACCTAAGTAATAAAAATGTTCAATTTATTATTTCGCGGACCTTCAAATATCGTTCACCTCTAAGAAAGACAAACTTCAGTGCAGTGTTAGCACATAATACGTTTATACTTGGATATATTTACCTCTCTGATAAGAGATGACAGTGATAAGCTAGTCAACTGAATTTCTTCACACGGTTCGACAGTTTAGTCCAATAAAGGAAATTGCGCGGCTTAGTTAGCTCCAGATGTATTGACGAGTGTTTCCTCTGGACACGGCCGACTAAGCTGAGAGGGTAGTATAGGTTTTGGGCAAGCATTCTCAGTTCTTGCGTAAAAAAGACAGAGGTCTCGTTGCGGAAAACAGCCCTTATACAAGTAAGTGCAAAAACAAAGGAATTATAGTATTAACAAAATTGAATGTGTGGTTTTTACTTAGTGTGGTGCGTTCCAATGGGCTAGTGCACTAGTCCCTAATATAAATGATGAATTTCTTCTGAAAACGGTCGACTAAGCTGAGAGGGTAGTATAGGTTTTGGGCAAGCATTCTCAGTTCTTGCGTAAAAAAGACAGAGGTCTAGTTGCGGAAAACAGCCCTTATACAAGTAAGTGCAAAAACAAAGGAATTATAGTATTAACAAAATTGAATGTGTGTTTTTACTTAGTGTGGTGCGTTCCAATGGGCTAGTGCACTAGTCCCTAATATAAATGATGAATTTCTTCTGAAAACGGTCGACTAAGCTGAGAGGGTAGTATAGGTTTTGGGCAAGCATTCTCAGTTCTTGCGTAAAAAAGACAGAGGTCTAGTTGCGGAAAACAGCCCTTATACAAGTAAGTGCAAAAACAAAGGAATTATAGTATTAACAAAATTGAATGTGTGTTTTTACTTAGTGTGGTGCGTTCCAATGGGCTAGTGCACTAGTCCCTAATATAAATGATGAATTTCTTCTGAAAACGGTCGACTAAGCTGAGAGGGTAGTATAGGTTTTGGGCAAGCATTCTCAGTTCTTGCGTAAAAAAGACAGAGGTCTAGTTGCGGAAAACAGCCCTTATACAAGTAAGTGCAAAAACAAAGGAATTATAGTATTAACAAAATTGAATGTGTGTTTTTACTTAGTGTGGTGCGTTCCAATGGGCTAGTGCACTAGTCCCTAATATAAATGATGCATTTCTTCTGAAAACGGTCGACTAAGCTGGGGTGGTATAAGTGCTAGGCAAGCCAGTCATGACTAACGAACTAATTCAAAATCTATTTAGCTTCAACCTAACCTAACCTAACTATAAAGCCTGTTTCAGGAACCAAACTATATTTAAAATCTAGTAATACCATCCCATTTTACACCTGAGAGTGCGTAGATCATTTAAGTTAGTGCACCTAGTCCCTACCACCCCGTATGCCCCCTAGTAGAAAAGAATGGATTTTTTCCACTTATCACTACCGTTGAGTTACTAGTAGGGTTAGATGGAATGAAAGTTCCACTTTTACGAACCGATATGTCAGTTACAAAAATATTGGAACGAAAGTTCCTTATCGCGCGTTGTGAAAGGGGACGCGGGTCCCTTTCGCAACGCGCGAAAGGGAGTCCCCTTTCGGATAAGGAAAGACGGAAAAAATTAAGAACAAAAGTTGTAACGACACTTTTTGCAGAGAAAGCAAGCCAGTTATTTTCGTTTCGTCTTTCTATTTCGCATTGAACACTCTGATGTCGCGACAATTATGTAAAAAAAAAAATTAAAAATTCTATATAAATCAATTGCTGTTCCTTAGTCTCGCTAAAACTCGAGAACGGCTGAACCGATTTAGATGATTTCGGTTTTGAAATGTTTGTTGTAGTCCAGGGAAGGTTTGATTTAAACGGGGAGAATTTAAAGATCGGACTTACGCGGGTGAAATCGCGGGGCGCAGCTAGTATATATTATATATATTTTTATTACAGTTCCTTCACTAATTAATTGAAAGGAACTTCGTTCCATCCGGGTCTCCCTTGACACTTCTCAAGATTTTTTATTATTGTGGAGAGAAAAGGGAAGCTTATAATAATGAATTAACGCTTTCCCAAACACATTTCAACGTCGATTTCACCTACCTAATAAGATTAACGCCCAACGTGTTCCCTGACGGAAAATTTGTAAAATTCAGATTTTCAGACAATACAGTTAGTATTAGAACTTTACAGAGATAACGTCAAAAGAAGATCTGCAATTCTCACAGATTGAAACATTAAATAATTATTGTTGTATCTAAATATAGAATTCGTAAACAACAAATATTTCTCAAGCGAAGTGTCAAGAGTCAAGAAGCACTCCAAACTTAATAGACCGTGAGTCCATTACAGGCTGACCTACATCATAGTGTAAATGCCGGAATTATGTGTGACTATTATTAAGTTGGTATGTGGATATTGGTATTTGATCTGTAAAATATCAACCAAAAAATCAAAAGTAAATTGACGGATAAAATCTTAATAGCTGTCATTTTAATAATGTCAAGATTTCTGTATAATATTTTGTGTATTTACAAAAAAGTGGCTGTGACATACGGCAGACAGACAGACATGACGAATCTATAATGGTTCCGTTTTTTGCCATTTGGCTACGAAATCCTCAAAATAGTATTCTATAGGTACGTTGTCTGGGCACTTTATTCCAAAGTAATTACTTAGAATTGGGACAGCATGGCACTGTGTCCGCGAGACCCGCATAACGAAAAATTATCTTATGTCCTTCTCATCAATCTCTATCTCTATAACAAAATTTATCAAAAGCCAAAATGTGTTAAGACATTCAGTCCGTCTTTGTTCCATAGGACATTAAGTATAAATAAATATTAGGTACCTAGCTTTCTACTTAATATTTATGTAAATACTTATACAGGGTTATTGGAAATTATACTAGCAAGCCGTGCAGGGCTACTTCAGTGCACCTTAAGAAACAACTTTTGTTCTACGACTTTTGGAAATTAAAAAAAATGAAGAAAATTTTGAGGTTATGTAAATTCGAAAAACAGCTGATATTTAAAACAAACGTCATTCTGACTAAGAACAGTAGACAAAACTTAAAAAATAAGTAAAATTTTAAGGTTAATGACCTCTCCGTGTAAGGAACAGCTGATTTTCAAAAAAACCTAACCTCAAAATTTTCGAAAAAATGTTCGAATTTCCAAAAGTCGTAGAACAAAAGTTGTTTGTTTAGGTGCACAGAAATAACCCTCAACGGCTTGCTAGTATAATTTCCAATAACCCTGTATAAATAAATAAACTTATACCTAGTTACTTTTGCATTTTCAATATTAGTAGGTAAACACACATCTGGAGCCAACTAAGCCGCGTTTTATTATACGAGTAATATATATACTACCTATATAACCTTTAGATATATTTTTAATACACACACGCCGTACAAGAAAAGTGCCTTACAGTACCTCTGACAATCATTAGCTCCCGGTTTTTAAATGTTGAATTAAAGTCGTTCTAAAATCATTTAAGTTGGAATTGCTGAAGTTTTATTGTCGATGGAACGTCCATTTGCAATGGTAATGACAAACTTTGTTTACCGTTCCAACTTCTCGATTAATGTTAATTTATTCAACATTTTTATTTTGTTTATGGAGGTGATGGCTGGACTAACAATATTTTCTATAAATAGGCATACAATTCAATAATTCTGACTGACACGCACGCGGATCGGATTTAAATTTAGCATTTACAGTTCGTCTGTCTTATTTTAAAATTATACAACCAACCATGATTGATTAATTCAACAACATTATCGATTGCTATAAAAATATACTCAGAGAGATTATTTTTGTTTTTAAATAACAGGTTCGATTCCTAGCTAGGTAAGGATTTATCCAAAAATCTAATGATGTAGTTTTAGTTTAATTTTAAGTCATTATTCGCTATATCTTTTAGGTCTTATAGGTAAAAAATCACCTTAAACATGAAAGTTTGTGTGTTTCTGTAGGTATATGTTTGTAGCAAATTTTGAGGTTATGTAAATTCGAAAAACAGCTGATTTTTCAAAACAAAGGTCATTCACACTAAGAATAGTAGATAAAACTTAAAAATAAAATAAAATTTTAAGGTTAATGACACCTCCGTGTATGGAACAGCTGATTTTCAGGTAAAACTAACCTCAAATTTAAAAAAAATGTTCGATATTCCAAAAGTCGTAGAACAAAAGTTGTTTGTTTAGGTTCACAGAAGTGGCCCTCATCGGCTTGCTAGTATAATTTGCAATAACCCTAAAATTTTGTTTCAGACTTAAGTATAACAATCAGCTGCAATGGCGACGGGGTACTCCTTCGCTAACTCCTCGGTGGAGAATGGGTTCTCCGACCTGGTTGGGGACCACCTCAAGGCAGTCGGCAGGCTGTTCTACATCCACTCACCGCAAGATACCATGTGGGAGAGGAAAGATGATGTTCCTAATTTTTTTAAGCAGGTATGTTGACTTTTTAGGTTTCCGTACCTACCTCATAAAGTAAAAAAGGAACCCTTATGATCACTCTCTTGTCCGCCTGTCTGTCTATATGTGTATATTCATTTTGGGGGTCTTCAAGTCGCGAGTGAATTGGTATCTTCTAGGGAAGCGTGTTACATCTTAGGCCGCATCGTCACCTACCATCAGGCAGATGTCATAGTGGTCAAACGCTGACCTAGCATATCATCACTACATAGTATAAAATAAGGTCACTTTTCGCCGTCCCTATGTCCCTTTGTATGCTTAGATCTTTAAAACTACGCAACGGATTTTGATGCAGTTTTTTAAATAGATAGAGAGATTAAAGAGGAATATATAAATATTATAATAAATATTTACAAAAAAAACTATACCTACTTTTAACTGGATTTTACTTGCGACTTCATTCGCGTAAAAAACCTAAAAGATGTCTAATAATCAGTAACAAACGACAAGGTTTATAAATACGAGGCTGTATAAGCTCTACCAGCCTTTTGCCTTGACCGGGTATAATAAAAATGCGCATTATCTTAACCATAGACTATGGGTACGCGATTTGAAACTAGTTTAGAAAAAAAAAGCAAGTCAGGTGAACTAATCAGAGAATCATCATAAAAATATTACGTGGACAAAGGAGCTTATTATTTCTTCTACCAAGAGCCAATCACGGTGTGCGCTACGCTAAGTCTCGCTGTGTAATGCGCCGTGATTGGCTGACCGAGTCTCAGTCGAGCTCTAGGGAGAAGATAATAATAAGCTCCCTGTTCCACGTAATAATTTTAATTTCATTGTATTTGTTTTTCCTCAGTCGTTTGTTATACTTAGATTTAGACTTTTACAATAAACGTTGTATTCAGACAACATCACTAAGAAACTTATAAAATAACTAGCTGCGCCCCGCGGTTTCACTCGCGTAAGTCCGATCTTTCTCACCGTTTAAACCTTCCCTGGACTACGACCAACATTTCAAAACCGAAATCATCTAAATCGGTTCGTGCGTTCTAGAGTTATAGCGTCAGGAAGGAAAACCCGACTTATTTTTATATAATAGATTTAATCTCAGCACCTACATACTACCTAAATAAAATTTAATTAACAAATATTTAAAATATACTTGTAAATTAAAAACAAATTTTGTACAAAAAAAAAGTGTAAATTATCATCACTATCACTTCATCACTACATAGTATAAGATAAAGTCACTTTTCGCCGTCCCTATGTCCCTTTGTATGCTTAGATCTTTAAAACTACGCAACAAATTTTGATGCGGTTTTTTTAAACCTTAACCTAAAGACCGTCGTTGGTGACGAGGCAGGGTATGAATAAACGCATTAAACTTTTAATAACAAAAACACAATCTTCATCGACAAATCACGAAAAGTCAATCAATTTGTTTATTTGATTGCAAAACGATAATAATAATTCTGTCGCAATTTCACGTGTCTTAAACAGGTTTTGTTTTACAAGGTTGTATTTTGAAATGTTAGAAATGGCTATTTATAGTAAACACGAGTGCGAAATTAATCGATTTAAAGGTGAATAGGTATAATAGTCATTAATAATGTATTCATTATTATTTTTAGCCTATTCCGTGCTATAGCATGGCAAATGCCTCCTCACTTTTCCCTTTCTATTGCCAGCTACCTGGGTCCAGCCAATCCCTACAAAGCAAGTCTACTAGTTAAATGATTTGCGGAAAATTCGTCTAAAACAATTCGTCTAAAAAGCAATTCGACTAATAACAATTCGTCTAAAACAATTCGTCTAAAAACCATTCGACTAATAACAATTCGTTTAAAACAATTCGTCTAAAAACCATTCGACTAATAACAATTCGTCTAACACAATTCGTCTAAAACAATTCATCTAAAACAATTCGTCTAAAAACAGTGCTGAGTAGCGGATATGTAGGACGCAGCTGCAGTGGAGTTAATATTCAAGTTAAATGGGTAGAAATCGTTTCTAGCACTCGCCGGCCGCTGCCGCGGCACCGCTCGCTTCGCTCGCTCGGCTCGTGCGTTGTGGTCGCAGTTCAAACATAAACCTAACCTATCCATGTCGGTTCTGGGTAGGGAGTTTTCTTTATATCTCTCTCTTAACTCCACTGCAGCTGCGTCCTACATACCCACGTATTATTTTACCTCCATCATCGAATGTTAACTCAACCGCGGCAGTGTACCAAACCCGCGACTCAGTATACCTCCATTTTTGAAACCCAAGGTAATGTTTTTAGACGAACTGTTAGACGAATTGTTATTAGTCGAATTGTTTTAGATGAATTGTTTTAGACGAATTGTTATTAGTCGAATTGTTTTAGATGAATTGTTTTAGACGAATTGTTTTAGACGAATTGTTATTAGTCGAATTGTTTTAGATGAATTGTTTTAGACGAATTGTTTTAGACGAATTGTTATTAGTCGAATTGTTTTAGATGAATTGTTTTAGACGAATTGTTTTAGACGAATTGTTTTAGACGAATTGTTATTAGTCGAATTGTTATTAGTCGAATTGTTTTTTAGACGAATTGTTTTAGTCGAATTGTTTTAGACGAATTGTTTTATACGAATTTTCCGTAGACGAGTTAAATAGGTAGATACATTTTATTTTATTACTATCTTTTATCCGCTACTTCATCCTATGGGGATGAAATAGAGGATAAAAGATAGTTCTTAGCCGATACCTACTTCATAACCTATTTGTCTGCACGATCCATCTATGGTTTGAGCTATGCGTCTGTCTTTCCTGACGAGTATAACTCGAGGGTCCTCAAGTCAAATGACTAGGTATCTTCTAAGAAAGCGTGTTACATCTAAGGCCGCATCATTACCAACTATCAGGCGGGTGTGATAGTGGTCAAACGCTGACCTTAGCATTTGTCCGTCTTTATGTAAATTATTAATTATTGGCGACCTTTGTGGCGTGGTATAGTTGCTTAGACTAGATGGCGCTGTGTAGAATGTCGTTTAGTATTTTGTTTTATTCATGTTCATCTGTTCATCTACTGGTTATAGATGTATTGAAATATCAGTTGAAAGTTACACAATTTATGTTAGTTGTAACAACTTTGTAATTCGCACCTATTTGCACATTTTGTGGCAATATTACACCGCAGATATTTGATACGAGTGAGCGTATGTAATTTAATATTAATAGGCATATTTGTCTTAGTAAAGAAATGAAGAAATCGGTCAGCTATATAGTTACGCAATATGTGTCCTTCTCTACTCATGTGGTTTTACGTGAAAATAGCTGAGTTAGAAATTAAAAAAAAAAGATTGCGGTTCATATTTTTTTTAACATTTTTTGCAAACCGCGACCAATTTTCCGACTATAAGCAGATCGTTTGTATGTAGAAATGACGAATAGAGTAGACTACTTTCAGAATGAGCGCATCTAAATCATAATTTATTTTTAAAAATAGGTCCTATTCTTAACCACTTGAACTGAACTGGTAGCATATGTGTTGACTTATTATAGACCAGAAAATCTACTGGTGGCATGCGAGTCTTTTCCAAATGGTGTATCAAGTAACTTGACAGTGGTAAAGATCTGACCAATGATTATAGTTTAAATAAAATAGATGTTTGTAAAAGGTGCGTTCAAAATCTACTAGCAAATGTTAGTTGTCTATAAGAATAAACTGTCAAATCAGATCTAAAGCGCAGCGCGTGTCGCCGTAGTTTTCGCGCCAAGTGCAATTAATTTTTGGGCCACGTCTTTCTCCAGGTTGTTCAGCGTGAAGCGATAATGCTTTCATGTTTAGTTTAATGATTGTCATTAACATACCATTCCGGATTCCCACTACATCTACCTCTAAGTAATCGAAACTTGTATGAAAATTTCGTAAATCGAGGCCACAGATTGACACGGCGCGAAATGTCAGTTTGAATAATAATATTAAATTGGAAAATAATAAATCGCTTATTTTCTAAACTAGTTCCGAATCGATGAATAGATGGCACGCTCTAACCATGATAATGTCTGGTCAAAAGAATGCGGATAATAAGAGAAAAGATAATAAAACTAGAAACAAAAAAAACTGCGCGAACCAGTTAAGTTAATCGTCAGTGAAAAGGCTACATTACTTAACCACCGAAATGATACTCTTGGGAAATTAGATCTTACGAAAAAAATTAATATCTACGTAAACGAGTTTATATTATTATTATATTACTAGTATGTAACCTTTAGTATTTTCAATTAGAATAATATATCAACAACACATCATTTGTGTTTCTGACATTCAATTAATTAGCTGTACGTATACTTGATTAGTTGATATACTCGTGTTAGTATGAATGGAAATTACGACATATTTGATATAATATCATATAACTCCTATCTATTAATACGTGACATATTGAATTTAGTTTACAATGTTTCAATTTACAAACATTTTACGTAATATTAGATACTTCTTAAAGTTCCGGTTTGTATTTCGTACCTATATAAATCTTTTCTTCTCTATAAAAATGAATCGCCACAATATAGGTATGTATGTGCGCGGATAACTTCCGAATAACGGCACCAAATTCGATTCGATATTTCTTATTATGTGTTCATTCTTGTCAGGAAAAAGTTTATAAATAAAATTTTTAAAAGAGTCGCAGCTAAGTAATTCATAAATAAGATTTATTTTGTTTTTATGTTTGTTAAAAATTGCCTCCGAAGCTACAGATCCGACTTTAATAAAACTTGGTAAAATGATACATTGATTCATAGTCGGTATTCTACTCGGTATTCTCACGAGACCGGGACTTACACGAGTGAAACCGCGGGCAGCTACAGGGTTATTGGTAATTATACTAGCAAGCCGTTGAGGGCTACTTCTGTGCACTTTAACAAACAACTTTTGTTCTACGACTTTTGGAAATTCGAAAAAAAATGAAAATTTTGAGGTTATTATAATTAAAAAAACAGCTGATTTTTTAAAACAAATGTCATTTAGACTAAGAACAGTAGATAAAACTTAAGAAATAAGTAAAATTTTAAGGTTAATGACCTTTCCGTGTATGGAACAGTTGATTTTCAGGTAAACCTAACCTCAAAATTTTCAAAATATAGTTCGAATTTTCGAGTTGTTTGTTTAGGTGCACAGAAGTAGCCCTCAACGGCTTGCTAGTATAATTACCAATAACCCTGTATACATATGCATATACATACAACTTTATAATATTTTATTTTGATGTAATTTTTAAAAGTTGAACAAATATAAAATGAAATAAAAGCTAAATTAAAACATACTAATACAAATAATGTCCTCAGAACTGCCTGGGGACACAATCCGGTATCCTCGAATTTCACAAGAAAATAAACATTAAATTTATTTTAAGCCCCTAAAATGATGTATTTGCTATTCGCAAATGTTACCAAATGTTAACCCTATTTTTTTTTTTCTCCAGTCATGGCCGTATTTCTTCATATTTATGCTGTTAGAGCACATAGTGCTGAGGCTAGAAGGCAAACCTGGGATCAGACTGAACGATGGGATAACCAGCATATCCCATGGAATCCTACAGGAGTGTGGCAGGTTGGTGTTGCTTACTTTTTAACACAGCTGCCATGTTTATTTATTATTTACTACACCTATCTAAAAACATTAAGACTAATATGATGAATCTAACGATACCTTATAATAAAAACCATCCAGTGGTTTTTAAGATATAAGGGAATAAAGAATATTTCAAACAAACATACAAAGATAAGCGCGAAATACAGTTTTTATTTAACTTTCTCCATGTAAAAGAATCATCAAAATCGGTCCAGTAGTTCCGGAGATTACCCCTTTCAAACATATACATCCAAATATCCATGAAAACCATGACCTCTTTATAATATTAGGTCATTTAAATGTATCTAAACTTTAACGATAGTCGTTAAAACTTCGAACTGTATTTATCCATAGCCGTAGTTTCAGTAAGCGGCTTAGTGCTAACGAGTTTTCCTTTGTCAGGAAAATTTCATAATCATGCTCAACATTCCTATTGAAGCTAGAATTTCAGGAAATACGAATGAAACAAACTTCAGTTATCACTTTAGGCTGGTTATCTTGGCTATTAGTTAGACATAAATATTAGATAAAAAGAATCACAAACAGTTATTATAACAGTTAACATAAATGCGTAAATATTATTCTGTGATGGGGTAAACTTAAGTCAACAATCACAGCTTTGCAGTTTTTTATCTTTAAGTCCTGTGTTAGTTTTAAGTTTGAAATATATGGATTTCAGTCCGAATAATATTTTATTTTTTATTTTTTTTGCTTTTTCCGTGCATTTTCACGACATTAATTTCATTCATTTTAGTTGTCAAAGTTTTTTTTATCATAAATTTTAATTACAAAAAAACCAATACAATAAAACAATATTTATATGACGTGATATTAATTTGCTTTGTTAGGCTAGAGACGCATATAAAACGCCTATTTGACGACCCAGTTGGTACAATGATCACACAGGGTTGCGGTTTCGATTCTCGCCTCAGACAAGATTTATGCTTAGATATTTGTCTGTGGTCTGGTTGTTTCTATGTTTATATGTATATTTTTACAAAAGAAAAGTATATCAGTAGTATGGTCTAGCACCCATAACACAAGTCTAGTAACTTAGTTTGGGGCTAGATGGCGATGTGTGGAATGTCCTGCAATTTTTTTTTCTCATGATATTAAAATAGTTAAGAAGTTTTTAAATTTTGGCAGATACTTAAGAGGTTACGGATCCCAAATTCTGGCGCAGATGTATGTGTGTTACATAAGCAAAAAGGCTCTGATTCAGCATTTGGCTAACCGCGGTAGACCATGACGATGTTTTTCTATCAAAGCCTTCAAACGGTCAATAACGGAGGGCCAGTTGAGAAATCCAAGTGCCAACTGAGGGTCAGGGTCACGCTTGGAAAGGGTCATTATCACTACATAGTATAAAATAAAGTCACTTTTCGCCGTCCCTATGTCCCTTTGTATGCTTCGATCTTTAAAACTACGCAACTGATTTTAATGCGGTTTTTTTAATAGATAGAGTGATTCAAGAGGAAGGTTTTTAGATATAATACATGCACAATACAGCCGTGCGAAGCCGGGGCGGGTCGCTAGTAAACTATATAATAACCATATTTATAGTAGCAAAACTACACCACTACCCAAGCATTTTATAAAAAACAAGCAGCGCTCCGCGGTTCCTCCCGATCCCGTAGGAATATCGAGATAATAATTAGCCTGTATGAGTCCCAATGAATCAATAGAATAGAATATAATGTATTCGAACAAACACACGACATAGTATATACACAAATAAGAAACAATTGTAGATACTTAGTGACATCACCAAAATTGGCTCAGTTGTTTTGGAGACAATTTTATTCAAACAAACAATCAAACCTTTCCTATTTTTAAAATTAGTATAGATATAGATAAATAATTGAAACTTTCTCTGTAATTTTCAGAATAATCTGGAGAGGAGCCGAATCATATCTCTACACCTGGATCTATGTAAACTACAGATTAGTTGAGCTGCCCTGGAACAATACTATGACCTGGTACCTGGCTGCTTTGGGGGTAGACTTCTGCTACTATTGGATGCATAGAGCTTGTCATGGTGAGTGTTTAAATACAAATTTTATGATTTTAAAAGACACTTAAAATTCCTGCCGAGGAGATAATGAAGAGCACAGAGCTTTTTATTTAACCTCATCTCAACTGATGGGAAGATGATGTCGAGGGTGCAGCATGCTCTCCTAGAAGGCACCTCAATATAGATTTAAAGACTCCAAGGTTGTAGTTTTAGGGAACTACGACGCGGGTAGAGAGTTCCATTTCTTAGCAGTGCGCACGAGAAAGGTGGATGCATGACGCTTTGTGCCCTAAAATGGGAACTTTTTGTGTTTTTATGATATACCTACTACAAATCCATAAAGGCAGAATATTACCCCCTATTGGTGAATGTCCCATATTAAGATCTCTAACACGTAAATCTCTAATAAAGTTTCCCCCAAATAATATGAATTAGAAATATCATGTTTAATAATATTGGGCAGATCAATCACCAATTACCTTCTTCTAACCGTTTTGTACCCCTAGGTTACTAAAGTAATCACAATATCTAAAACGAATAAAACGTATTCCTAAGTAAATCCTTCAGAAAAATCACTGTTTCATTTAAGCTTTCTGAAATATTTATAATTGGTTCGCGGTTTCTGGTTCACTACCTAATTTCATAATATCAACAGCGTACGTTGTACGAAATACATTGAGTTTTACAATAAATTCTGTAATAAAAGCTCTTTTATATGAAAGAATTTACATGAATTTTGTATTATATATTGTCAAAGGAAACGAGAAATTGTCGTGTTTTTTTTCCCAAGGGGAGATGTAGATATTTTCCATATTGATAGGATAATGCAGGATTTTTTTGCAAAGGATCGCGATAGGTGACAAGAGATGGGGGAATCCTTTACCCAGCAGAGTTACCTACAGCTCAAAGTATTGAATATTTTTTTAACTGTTCTGCTCTTTGAATGGTAAAAAATATCAAAAATAAGAGCCAAAAAATTTTTTACATTTTATTTGATTTCGTTTTTATTTTTATTTTTAGAGATCCACATCCTCTGGGCTCAACATCAAGTTCACCACACATCTGAAGACTTCAACATGGGCGTTGGTATCAGACAGTCGGTACTGCAGGGGTGGTGTGGATTCGTAAGTACCTACCTATTTATAAACTACTTACACAAATTCATGAAAATTAAAATAACTTAATTAACATAAGTATAAGTTACTCTCTTTTGGATAACTTACGCCTGTATTCATAAACAGTACTTATGTTGCTCTTGGATAAGTGAACGCAGTGCGTTAAATGCGGCCCTATGATTGGTTAATTTTGTGCTGTGTCTTATTTGCGGCTCTATGCGTTCGCGAGCACTATGCAATCTCATAGGGTTGGTTGTGAATACGGGTGTAATTTCCTCTGACTCTTACTATGTAACGGATATAAAATATGAAATTAATTAATTTAATATTTTTCACAATATGATATTATTATGTGCAATACAAATTAGTACAAAATTTCATTGACCCATCTGCCATTTTTAAACGAAATTATGCGCAAATTCAGGTTACAGCTTAAATATTTTTCACTCAACTTTATTATGAATGCCATCATAACAAAATCATTCTATATTCATATAGAATGATTTTGTTATGATATTCTAACAAATTAGCAAAAATTACATTGACTTATTTGCCATTTTTTAATAAAATTCTGCGCCAATGAACCAGATTATTTGGTTGACCAAACTACGAAAAAAAATTGTTTCGTAGTCAGGTCAACTGTATCATGGTTTTTTTCGTAATCCGGTTGACTGGACAACTGAACCATATCACGTGGAAAGATAAACACAGCACGCGTAACGCGAATCGAAGGTCTAAAATAGTCGCTTTCGAGGAATCGTATAGGAATCATAATACGAATTGGATTTTACATATTTTGTATATGATTTTATGGTGGGCTACCATCTTGAAAGTTCCTATGGAAAACGGCGTCTAATGGCAGAATTAATCGACGATTTAATCCATATGTAGCGTCTTTCAAATTTGCTATTTGACAACATTTATCATAGAAACTAATCCGAATCGCATCGCAATAACAGCATTTTGTATGGCCATTTATTATAAATAAAATAACACAAATCAAAAAATTGCAACAAATTGAAAACTTCCTTTTTTTTGAAGTCGATTAATTATACACACATTGATTATTTAGATTTTTTAAATATTGGGTTGTTTTTCAATTAATTAGTGAAATATTTTTCATAAATCAATTAGATTTACGATGCGGTCAGAAGCAGTTTATTTGATTAATGACGATTAATTTTATTTTAAATTATAATATTCAGTAAATTAATTTTAAGTTTTAATGAATAAATAATGAATTATTATGAAACATCCTACTATTTTTGTGAATAATTAAATTTAGACGGGTAAATAATAACAACAAATACTTCACAAACAATATTAAATTCAATTTGCATTACGATTAGGATACGATTCGTCTTCGAAAATAACCATTTTAGACCTGCTGGTTGCGCGTATCCCGTTAGTGGGTCCCTCGACTCTCAATTTGCATATCGCCTTCCTCTTTCCCTACCTTGTATTTAGGCAAAACTCTACGTGATAGTAAAATGATTATGAAGACTAAATAAATCGACTTCAATCTATGAGGGTATCAAAAACGTGTCCGTGAATATATTTCATGAATAAAGTTAACATAAACTTGTTATTGTATTATCGTACTAGCTTCGCCTCATGGTTTCACTTGCGTTAGTCCCGATTATTTGTGATAAATAGTAGCAGAGTGCATTCCCGCGCGGTACGCAACCAAAATAAAAATGATTTTTTAACCGACTTCAAAAAAGGAGGAGGTTCTCAATTCGTCGCGTATATATATATTTTTTTTTTTATGTATGTTCGCCGATTACTCGAAAACGCCTGGACCGATTTGGAAAAATCTTTTTTTGTATGAAAGGGGATAACTCAGAGGTGGTCCCATAAAAATTGAATGAAGATCTGATGAGGATCTTCGGAGTGATGAACAGAATTGCACCTCGAGAGTGCAGCAAATTGCTCAGTTTTCGTTTTCCACCAGTAGAATTGGGCCATAAACTAATAGTTACCGATAAATGGAATATCTGAAACCACCTTCTCATCAGAAAACTCTTCAATCGGTTACGATTACAGGTTACAATTTGAAGAATTTAGTCGAATTTAGTCGCCGGACTGGGTTTGTATGAATGTTGACAGAAAACCCTATCTTCAATGAAGATCTGATGAGGGTCTTCGGAGGGATGAACAGCATTGCACCTCGAGAGTGCAGCAAATTGCTCTATTTTCGATTTCCACCAGTAGAATTGGCCCATAAACTAATAGTTACCGATAAATGGAATATCTAAAACCACCTTCTCATCAGACAACTCTTGAATCGGTTACGATCACAGGTTACAATTTGAAGAATTTAGTCGAATTTAGTCGCCGGACTGGGCTTGTATGAATGTTGATAGAGAACCCTATCCTAAATGAAGATATGATGAGGATCTTTGGAGTGATGAACAGATCTGCACAGCGAGGTTCAGCAAATTGCTCAATTTTCCATTACCACTAGTAGAATTGGCCCATGCACTAATATTTACCTATCGACGAATGGAGCATCTGAACCTTCTCATCACCAAACCCTTCAATGAGTTACGATTAGGTACAGGTTGCAATTTTAAGAAATAGTCGCTTTCGCCTCATGGAGTAGACATTTCAGTGTCAGCGGCACTAAAAATGGTTAAATAAAAAAATAAATTAAAATTTAAAAAACCGACTTCAAAAAACCTGAAAACAAAAACTAAAAAAAACTTGAAAAAAAATCCTGGTAACAAAAACTAAAAAAAACCTGAAAAAGAAACCTGAAAACAAAAACTAGAAAAAGACTGAAAAAAAAAACTAAAAAGTGAAAAATAATCCATTTCGGGTCACTTAAACAGCAGATAACATAAACATACTTGGAAGTCGGACTGGGTGACACCATGTTTCCTATAATACCTCTCAACATTCAATCTAACCCAGTCCGACTTCCAAGTATGTTTATGTTATCTGCTGTTTAAGTGACCCGAAATGGATTATTTTTCACTTTTTAGTTTTTTTTTTCAGTCTTTTTCTAGTTTTTGTTTTCAGGTTTCTTTTTCAGGTTTTTTTTAGTTTTTGTTATTAATATAAAAGTCAAACTTCATTCATTTGGAATCCTTGGTGTAAGATCACATTGAATCGTCTTAAAAACTAAGTAAGGATCAGTAAAATGTAAGGAAGGATGTGTCTTTAGAATGCGTCCACCAATAAGAAGAAGATAAAGAAACTCATGTTCTAATTCTTCAGTTCTTTACGCAACCGCAAAGCATCATTAAATATTTAGATGCTACTTAGTACATTTTTAAAAGTAGTAGAACATGTATTAATAGTTATTACAGAAAATTCTACTACATTATGTTTAAAAATAAAAAAAATAAAATTGTAAATAAAATAAAAATATATCCCAAACCACCTCAATCAAGGCTGAAATTTAGCATACAGATTAGCTGTTATAGCGGAGGTAATCCACTTCAAAAAACTAAAGCCCTATTTATTTTATATGAATATTAAGTTAAACAATATGAAAAATGTAAATTTAAAAAAATGTATTTTTTCAAAATGTATATTTTTGTTGTAGATTTTCTACCTACCCCTGGCACTGGCGATCCCTCCAGCCCAGTTCGTGATGCATCATCAGTTCAGCTACTTGTACATGTTCTGGATCCACACGGAAGCTATCAAGACTCTTGGACCGCTCGAGTACGTTCTCAACACTCCAAGCCATCATAGAGTTCATCATGGTAAGTTCCGTAGACCGTCTACTATTTAACCTGATGTAAAGACGATGTTGTCTAAGATGTAGCAGGCTTACATAGAAGATAAGGTATCCCACAACGTTATAGGCCATTTTTTTAACTAAGAAAGCGAAAAATGCTAGAAAAATTATTTTTAAGTTATTAAAAAAAAAGTTGTTAAAATTTTATTTGCATCTTGAAGCCTGCAACCGTTACAGGCTTTTTGATATATGGCCCTTCCACGTCACTCTCATATACATACACGAAATTATCGGCAACCACGATTTCCTAAATACGAGCCCTAAACCATGACTTTAAGACGCCCAAATTGTACATGTAGATAGATAGATAGATATAAGTATCTTTATTTAGCCAACAACAAAACTTAGACACAACATATTTTTGGTATGACAAAAATAACAGACTTAAATATTATAAGCTAAGCTATTGCCATGTCAGGAAAGACAGATGCAAGTGATCCTTTCCTTTGCAGGAATGACGAAGCAAAATACTTAGTTTCGGTGTCTTGAATTACCACCATGGCCCAGAATCCACAAGCCTTGGATTTAAAAGTAAAGTAGACGTTTCCTTTCCGTTAATAATATTCTAGAAAAGTCTACTTTACATCAAAATCCAACAAGTAGAATCTCAGTTATAAGGTGGGAATTACAAACACCTAAATTAAGCTCTTTGCTGTCTTAATCCATATTATCAGCCATCTAATTAGGAACTATATTATAAATTAATTCACCTTTATACTGCTTTTTACCCGACTGCAAGAAAAGGGTTATGTTTTTTCTAAGAACTCAAGACATTATTTTAATTTGCTGCCATGTAGGTCGGTTGCATAATTGTAGACCCACCGTAGAGCTCCAAAACGGCTGTTTTAAGAATGTTTTCAACACAAGCAAGATTCTAGGCACCTGCTTTAGTTGAAGTTTAAAGTCAACTCATGAATCTATCAAACAAAAATTATTAGAATGAAACATTCCAATGGTAATTTTAGAACTCTACGGTGGGTCTGCAATTATGCAGCCGACTGTACCTATAGATGCTTTAACTGTTCTTCGTTTGTTCTAAGTAAACAATATGTATTTGACGACCTAGTTGGCACAATGGTTACCATGCTGGACTGCCAAGCACAGGGTTGCGGGTTCGATTCCCGCCACAGACAAGTATTTATGCTTAGATATTTGTCTGTGGTCTGGTTGTTTCTATGTATTATAAGTATATATTTACAAAAGAAAAGTATATATAAGTAGTATATCCGTTGCATAACACAAGTCTAGTTACTTAGCTTGGGGCTAGATGGCGATGTGTGGAATGTCCTGCAATATTTATATTATTTATATTATATTTATATATATAAATATATGTACCTATACTAGTGTATATTTCAATACCTGATGTAATAAAAAATTCATTGAATAAAATATTGTTTGAGAACTTCACTGACGGTCGTAAAGAGTTTTCTAATAACATTTGAGTTACATTTCTTTAAATTATTCATCAGTTTCATCAATAAACGTGATACCATCGTTTTACTTGCCATTTATTTTCATGATATTAGATTCATTAAATGTAAATATTTCAATAAGCATATTGAATGCGAAAATGTTAAATCAACAGACTTTACTTCGCTATTTTAATATTATCTTAGTTCATTTAGACACAGCGTCCCGTGGTATATTATTATGTAGAAAGATTGTCTGTTTGTAACAAATAGGCTCTGTAACTACTGGACCGATTCTGATGAAACTTGGTATGAGGTAATATTGATTTATTAGAAGTAATATAAATGGCGTTCTAATTCGATATTTCCTCGGAGTCGGGACTTACGTAAGTGATACCACGCACGGTGCTGATTATAACGAATAAAAACTAGTCCAATATTTTTTTAAACATTCCAATCACATACAACAACATACTTCCAAACTTTACCTCAATATAAAATCTATAAATATAAAATTCAAAGTTCTGACTGACTGAATGATAGAACAACGCACAGCTTAAATCAGTGGTATCTGAGGAGGCCACTTCTGTTTGAACGTATTGTTGTTCAAAGGAGACGAATATGGAAAATATACAGTTTTAAACAACTATAGTAGTGAAAATAATCATTTTAAACTAAAATCCTATAGATCAATTAAGTAATAAAATGATAATTTCATGGATTAGGAAGTAAGTTAATTAAATTAATAGAATAGAATAGAATAATTTAATGAATAAAAACTTTTACAAAATATTAAACTGACCCATAGTTAGAAAAAGTTCATTATATTGGTTTATTTAACCTATAAAATAGGATAGAAAAGCAGTAAGAACATATATTTTGTTCTCTATAATTACGTCTCGCCTGCGTCATCTTACCTATTTATTCAAAACCTAACACTTTTATTCTAATCTTTTGAACAGGAAGCAACAAATACTGTTTGGACGTCAACTATGGTGGAGTTCTCATAATCTGGGACCGTCTTTTCGGCACTTTCCGCCCGGAGACCGACAAAGTGGAGATCATCTATGGCCTTATTTACAACCAGCCGTCTTTCAACCCGCTCTACTTACAGGTAATTGAAAAAAAAAAACAGAATTTGTAGTACGAAAATTGCAGAAAACTACAAAAATTAGCTATTTCCTTTGATTTTCCATACTATGTTTGTGTCCAGGAATTGATAATTTAATAGTGATATTTTTTTGTAAAACAAAGAATTTCGATTCCTGCCTTTGTCAAAATCGGGCACGCAATTCTTTCACATTTCGCTATCTACTTTATTTTAGAAAATGGCCCTGAAAGCCATTTCCCCATACCTCGCTAAAAATAATTAAAATGCTTAATCAAAAAATCCTTCCCCTTATAAATAGCTTCTCTCGTAACTTCTGACATTTAACGTCAGTGAAATGTGATAAAGCATTGTATAACAAAACTTTCACTGAGTTTCAGTTAACTGTATAGTCCATTGAAAAGTTACATTTGGGGTTGTATTTGTCAGAGAACGCAATTTTATTTTTTAGATATCAAGGGGTCAGTTTAAAGTTAAATACAAGTTTGAGGGATTGTAGCTCTTGTTTTACGGCCGCCATCTTGGAAAAAAAGGATTTAAACGGTTTTTATGGTTTATCTGACAAACTAGGTATAAGTCTCACGAAAAAATATTACTTAACATTTTTTGTTGCAAATAAGATTATCTACGACTATTGTCAAGTAAGTTTTAGTCGTAGGACAAAAAATAAAAAGTTATAAGCGAAAATCCATGAAAATTTGAGTTGAGAAACCCCCATTGATATCTAAAAAATAGAATTGCGTCCTCTGACAAATGCCCGCTAAGCCCAAAAAATCTAACATTTCAATGGACTAGTAAGCGCTGAGCACACTGAGGCGGTGCCGGGAGCCTTCCGGGGCGGGAATTTTCATGTTCGAGATTTTATGCACCATGCCACATAGACCTCGACCGGTCTAGTGCATAGAATCACGATCTTTACGAAAATTTCCGCTTTCGGAACGCTTCCGATACCGCCTCATAGTCTAAGATCCCTTTAAGAACGATCTTCACCAAGCTGGTTAATGGACGAAACGTATTTTATATCAAATTATTATGGCGGTGACTTCCGCTCCCTCTCGTTTCTAGCGCAGAGGTTAGCCATCGCCGTTCAGCGTGGCAATGCTTCTAGCATTATGGGAACCTTTACGTCGGGAACGATAAGGGGCGGGTTATTTGACTAAATGGTGACTTTATTTATTTTTATTTATTATGTTAAATATGTATGTCTTTTCTATTTATAATGCGGTATTCGTTTTAATTTATAACATCAAAATAAATATCCTTTATTTGTAATAAAAAAAATAGTTTAATGTTGACAAAAAAAAATCAGTTCAGAATGATGAATTAATTTTAAATTTATTTTTGTGTGCTCAGCGCTTTATGGTTGTAATGTTCGCTCCAACCTTTAAACAATGTATGTAGGTAGATTTATTTTTCACTTAATGTTCCCTTTTCAAGGTAAAAATTTGATCCCCATTATTAATTAATTAGGTTACTAATTACCTGTCTGCCTATTACACAAAACCTTACCTTAAAAAGATTCTCTTTCATTCATTAATAATGTACGTTTTCCATAGAAAGGTTTAATTAAGGCAAATTCTGACAACATACTTTAAATCGGCCGATTAGTACCGAAACAGCTAAATAATGGTTAATTGGTCCTAATGTTGCCGATCCGATATTTAACCCTTAGTTAGTTTATCAAAAAACAGGAACAAGTATCAGAATTTAAAAAAAACAGAACAAGTGTCAAAATTACAATTACAAACTCCGGTGTCACTGGAAACAATGGCAACGATTTGAAATCCCATTTTAAATGATAAAAGAAATAAAACATGACAAAAGTATATTTGACGACCCAGTTGGCACATTGGTCACCATGCCGGACTGCCAAACATAGAGTTGCGGGTTCGATTCCCGCATCAGACAAGTATTTTTGCTTAGATATTTGTCTGTGGTCTGGTTGTTTCCATGCATTATATGTATATATATATTTACAAAAGAAATGTTTTTAAGTAATATATCCGTTGTCTAGTCTAGCACCCATAACATAAGTCTAGTTACTTAACTTGGGGCTAGATGTCGATGTGTGGAATGTCCTGCAATATTTTTTTTTGTTTTATTTATTTATATTTAAGTATTCTATCAGTTGTCTGGTCACTATGACACAAGCCTAGTAGCCTAGCTTGGGGCTAGATGGCGCTGAGTGCAATGTCCCGTAATTTTATTTTCTTATCTCCAAAATAACCCTCTATGTCATTTTCAGGCCTTCTACACTGGTTACGTGGTCGAAAAGTATCGCTCTTTCAAGAATTGGGGTGACAAGTTCAGAGCCGTCTTTTGGGGTCCAAGCTGGGAACCTGGTACTTCGAGGCTTGGAGATGAGGCGCTTAAAGTCGATGTAAGTAAATAAAAGTGTGACATTACAATCAGTCGAGAAAAATAAGAACACTGGGACTAATGAGACCAATCCAGCGATACCTTAAGGCTGTTTAATGCTTATGCTGCCAAACGCAACGCGCCGGAAATACCCGTCGCTTACAACTAACATTATTGATTGTAACGAATGTGTTTTGTTTTTCTCTAAAGTGCCGAGATGGAATTGTAGGTGACATTTTTAACGATATTTTGGGGTAATTTTGAGGCGAAAATTCCTTGTCATTTCAAAGCAAGACTAGTTTAAATTCTTAATTTTAGGATAGTTTCAAAACTATAGGAATTTTTTGGCTCAAAACCACACCAAAATGTTGGTAAAAATCTCACCTACAATTCCATCTCAGCACTTTATAGAAAAATAAAACACATTCGTAACAATCAACAATTTTCACCAGCGAAGGCGACCGGTGCCAGTAGTAACTATTTAGTAGGCTGTGTACCAAGGTCGTTGGCGTATAAACACCCCTTAATTAAAAAAATCCATCGAGTGGTTTGGAAGTTATGAGGGAATAAAGTAACAAACAAAGATAGGCGCGAAAAACATAACCCTTTTCTTGCAGTTCGGGTAAAAACACAACTTGACCTCTGAATTGGCCAGTAGAAATTTTAGTCTAAAATCAGTGGTCTCTGAGGAGGCCACTTCTGTTTGATCGGTTAACCGTTTGTTGTTCAAGGGTTCGATTTGACATGGTAATAACATGGTGTTTTAGACAACTTTGGTAATGCTTATAATAATAATCATTTAAACTAAAATCCTATAGATCAATTAAATGATGAAATTAGTAATTTGATGGATAAGGAAGTAAGTTAATTAAATTAATATTATTATGGTAACTTTAGTGTCAGTTACATAAGATTATTATGGACGTAACTTATTAGCTTTATGCTGCTTTTGCAAAGCGAAAACAACGCTGATATTCTGCAGCTATCACAATTATCATTCACAAAGCTAAATGAAATGCTTTGACAATGACAAGTCAACCCTTTCAAAGTTAAATCCTGGTGTATTTATTTGAGTAGGTCGTAATAGACGAAGGGCATTTATTCACTTACTTTTGCTTGTTATTAAATATGAAGGTCCGCGAAATGTCGACAGACCAAATACATTGCTGTAGTCTGCATCAAGCTTCAAGCCGCATACGACTTGTGTTGTGACTTGATTGTACTTGATAGTGTCATAGACTATGTTTGATAGTGTCATTGACTGTGCACGATCGTGTCATTGACTGTGCTTGATAGTGTCATAGGCTACGCTTGATTATTGGCTATGCTTGATAGTGTCATTGGCTACGCTTGATTATTAACTGTTCTTGATAGTGTCATTAACTGTGCTTGATCATGTGATTGACTGTGCTTGATTATTGACTGTTCTCGATAGTATAATTAACTCTGCTTCATAGTGTCTTTAACTGCGCTTTGACCGTATCATTGACTGCTTGACCGTATCATTGACTGTGCTTGATCGTATTATGACTGTGCTTGATAGTGACATCAACTTTGCTTGATCGTGTCTAAGGCGTTTTGTATAATATTCGTACTAAGGTATTTAGTATATTCTACCGAATTCTACCTCAAATTAACATTAAGTTCCGCGACAACACACATGTTCTAAGTAATTAAGGTACAACTTAGTTATTAAGTTGTTAATACTATTACCGCTGCCAAATGCTCAATCACAACAACTAGGCAAGATTAATCTAATAAAATTGTTGGAGTAAATATTATGTTTTGAACGGTTGAAGTTTGTTTCAAAGATACAACTGTCAGTACCGTCCTTGATAAAAGTAAAAACAATAAAATACTTTATAAATATTGCAGATAAACTCACAATATACTTTTTTCAATTTTCTTAATCTAACTTTAAATCACTCCATTCATGGTGCTAAATGTGGAATGTCCCTAGCTAAGGCCCAGACAAAGTTCCTTGCTGCCTTAAACTTTTTTGCGTCCGTAAAAAACAATACTACTGCGTCCGCTATCCGCGTCTTTGTCCGCGTAGGTTTTGTTTTTACCAAAATCCTTTCTTGAGGGATGTCTAAGTTATAATAACAATCTGTTGATAATAACCAAAACCATAGTTTAAAATCATATTTAATGAAAAAAAATAGGCGATTTTTTTTTACGTCGAAACATAGATCATTTTATAAAGTAAATTTCAGACTGCGCCGCAAATACCATTATAGCGATGTGGTATGAAAGCTCTAACTTGCCTCGTTTTCAGTTTTGTTTATAAAAAACTTTTTTAATTTACACAAACGACGTAATGTGTTTACATGGTCAGAGGTAGAACTTTCGTCCGCCATTCCGGCTACTGTTTTAATAAGTTTGTTACAAACTAAAGCAAGCAGTTTGCGAGTTAATAATACTCTACATGCGGGAATAAAACAAAAGGATATTTTGTACCTACTTAGAGCGGTGTAGCCTAGTATAGATACCTCGAGTTTCATTCCGAAAGTCGTGAGTTCGATTCCTTTCCGACATTGCACCAATGGATTTATCTTACGTGCTAAATTAACATTGCTCTTACGATAGATGATGGTAAATGGTAAAAGTAAGGGTAAAAGATGCTAAATGATAAATGATGGGTTATTAGTAATTATTTTCCCGGGTCTCAATCGCGTGTTTTTTTTTATTATTCTTACCTCGACGTTTCGACTATGTTACAATAGTCTTGATCGCGAGGAGACCAGAGAGGAGATGATGATGGTTGATGGGTTCTTCTTTAGACAAACTCGAGTAACATTTGTACAAAAACGTATCTACACCGACCGGCGGTAACCAACCGAAACTCAATACTATGCCAAGAATCTTAATTTGTCGATTTGAATTATTTGGCGAACCAAAGTGGGCCGGTTAAAAAGTATTTTGTTTGAGTTAGTCCTTATAGCGAGCCATTAATTGAACTGTTGCGCTCGCTCTAGTTGTTAAAAGCCCAAGCTTTTTTAAACAAGTTGTCGCCTTTGTAATTTCATTCAACGACTGAACATAAATATTATTTTCCAGGTGGAAGCTCGAGATAAATACGACGTTCAACTTCCGGCGTGGTGGAACATGTATCTTGTTTCTCATTACTCCGTTGTGTTGTATGGATTCTTTGAACTGGCCGGTAAATATATGGTAAGTTCAAAATAAAATTATTAAACAGATTCAGTGGAAATATCAGGACTAAAAGTAGCCTTATATTTCAACTACCGACCCGCCCCGGCTTCGCACGGCTATATTATGCATGTATTATACATATAAACCTTCCTCTTGAATCACTCTATCTATTAAAAAAAACCGCATCGAAATCCGTTGCGTAGTTTTAAAGATCTAAGCATACAAAGGGACATAGGGATATAGGGACGGCGAAAAGTGACTTTATTTTATACTATGTAGTGATGTATCTTTATATCAAGTAGCATTAAAATCAGTTAATAGTTTTTCTAAAAAAATGTTGGCCCGTATTACAGAACGTTACTTACGCATGTAATCACAAACAGTACCTACTTAAGTTGGTCTTAGATAAGTGAACGCACTGCGCTAAATGCGGCCCTATGATTGGTAAATTTTGTGCTGCTCTCTTCACTCTAGCGAATCAGCGTTTTATTAGCGACTCTATGCGTTCGCGCGCAATAGCTATGCAATCTCATAGGGTTGATTGTAAATACGGGTGTTAGTCAATGATTCTGTATAGATATTTGAATTTAGAACGTCACTTGAGTGACAATCTACAGTCAAGTTGTTTAATTACGTGAATGTGGTATTTAGCAGACTTGACTCAAGATTCACTTTATTTATGGTTGTGGAACATTTCACAAAAATATGTCATGGATGTTTTAACGACTATATTTTCATTAATGATCATTATTTTTTATCAAGAGTTTAATGCTAGAAATAAAATTTACACTTGAGACAAGATTCAAATGAAAATAACTTAAGTTGAGATGAGTTCTAAAATAAGAATAGTCCTTGAGTACTGAAACTAGATGCAGATGATTTAAATCTTGTCCTGGAAAACTGATATATGAATTTCTCGATTCACTTTTTTTTCATAGCCACAAATATCTAAACAAAATATTCATTCCAAATTGTCGTAAGTAGGTATTTTCTAAATGAGAAAAACAATGTCGTAAACCTGAGTTCGTTCTCTTTTACGACTATTATGTTTTAGATTATTTTCTTAACTTTTAACATAAGAATTTGTTCTTTGAAATTAGAAAGATAAAGTTTTAATAGGTAGGTGACTAAGTTTTTTTTCAGAGATGTATTGTTATTTTAAACAATAACTTTGTATATTCCGCGGATTATTTATACCTAAGTACCAGTATTATCGATACGAAGTATTATCTGACGCCCACATAAAACGGATTGCGGAAATTAGCTACGTGCTTCCTTTGTCAAATAAATTTGCTAACCGATTCTGTGACGTTTACATAGGTACAGCTAAAATTTGGCTTTGTTGAAGCTTTATCTGCAAAAAATTTGATAAATTCAACCCTTACGCGGGCAGAGCGAAAGCAAAAGCTCGATATTGGGATCAAAGGGTCTACGAAGCTAAATCTTTTAAATTGATACGCCCTAGAGGCATTTTCCCGGAGATACTGGCGGAAGACTTCGGCCGTGGCTCATTGTTACCACCCACCGACCAAAATCGTAGCGCCAAGCGAATTTGATGACCTAGTTGGCACAATGGTCACCATGCCGGACTGCCAAACACAGGGTTGCGGGTTCGATTCCCGCCTCAGACAAGTATTTATGCTTAGATATTTGTCTGTGGTCTGGTTGTTTATATGTATTAGGTATAAGTATATATTTACAAAAGAAAAGTATATAAGTAGTATATCCGTTGTTTAGCACCCATAATATAAGTCTAGTTACTTAGCTTGGGGCTAGATGACAATGAGTGGAATGTCCTGCAATATTTATTTATTTTTTTAATTGGTTCGTGTTTCAATGGCCGGTGCAGTCACAAAATGAGGATGGGTCAGAAAAGTTCTCATTCTACTGCCGTCTTCTTAAGTTAACTCTCGTCCCTCGAAGGGCTTATTTGGTCAAGTCACAATTATTTAGATATCGTCTAGGTAAGCGTGCTACATCTTAGACCGCATCATCAGTTACCATCGGTTGAGATACTGGTCAAACGCTGATCTATCTGACGACCTCTGTGGCGCGTCGGGCGAACACCCGACTGCGACGCAGAAGGTTGCGGGTTCGATTCCCGCCGGGAACAAGTATTTATGCTGACCATAAATTCTTGTTTCTGGTTCTGGGTGTTTCCTATATGTATGTATAATATGTATATATTTACAAAAAAAATATATATATAAGTAGTTTATCCGTTATCTGGCACCCATAACACAAGCATTAAGTTGCTTAGCTTGGGGCTGGATGGCGATGTGTAATATGTCCTGAAATATTTATTTTATTATTTTATCTATAAAGTGGAAGATTTTTTTGTTTTTATTTTTGTCACGAAAAAGTTCCGAAACTACTGGACCCATTTTGATTAAACTTGGTATGAAAATACATTGATTCATTGAAAATAACATAGGTTAATTTTTATCCCGATAATCCCACGGGATCGGGAGTTACGACGGTGAAACTGTGGAGTCCTGCTAGTCACTACATAGTATAAAACAAAGTCGCTTTCTCTGTCCCTATTTCCCTATGTATGCTTAAATCTTTAAAACTACGCAACGGATTTTGATGCGGTTTTTTTATAGATAGAGTGATTCAATAGGAAGGTTTATAAGTATAATACATGCACAATATAGCCGTGCGAAGACGGGCGGGTCGCTAGTATATGATAAAGAAGCATTCTTTCCTGAAACTTAATTTTTTATTTTCTTTTCCAGGGAATGACACCGATCTCAGTCCTGATCTTCGTGCTCTATATTATCGCCTCTCTCACCATAATCGGGATGCTCTTCGACAACTCTCAATACGCACCAATTCTGGAAGTCGTCAGGTGTTCAGCCTTCGCTTTCCTCACCAGAAGCTTAGCGATCACAAATCCTATAGGAACAGCTCTTCAGGCGTTCTATGTGATGTCAGCTATGTTCTGGGCATTGAACTCCTTGAAATTGTTAGAAATTAGGAAAGTTCAGAAGTTGGAATAGGTTAAGTGAAGATTTTTTTTTATGATTGTGGTGTGATGATGATTCTGATGATATGCAAAATGGTCTTTAATGTAAGCGGAAATACGATTGAGAATCCTAGTACACTTAGTAATAGTTGTAATTTTAGTGCTGAACAAGCGAACAAGAATTAGTTACTTATAATAATATGAATAGCTCATACGACACCATTTTTAGGGTTCCGTACTCAAATGCTAAAAACGGGACCCGTTCGTCGGTCTGTCACCAAGCCGTATCTCAAGAACCGTGATAGCTAGGCAGTTGAAATTTTCATAGCCGCTAAAACAACAAATATAAAAAACAGAAAAAAAATGTATGGCTTTCATCCAACATGGTACTGAACTCTTCTTGCGTGAGTCCGACTCCCACTTGGCCGGTTTTTTTTACATTTGGCAAAAAACCTCCAAATATAAATCCAATTAAAAACTACTTGTCAAATAGAACACAAATTCGAATTCACTAATCAAATAAATTTAAATTATCCGATCAAATCTATTGACTTCGAATCTTAACTTTGGATTCCAATTGGTTAAATTGCTTTCAGCATTCGAGTACCCAATCAAAGCTCTTTAATTTAATCATACGAATGACTGCACACTTCAAATATTACCTAACGTTCTCATAAATTGAATTCGGAACAATATTATTAGATTTCTTTCCAAGAATGGGTTCAAATTTTTTAATGAAATATAACTGAAACTTTTTTCATTAGAGATCAAACTTGAAAGATTGAATTCCAAGAAGATTAACAATTTCCTTGGATAAGACAGGTCTAATGAGGTCTGGCATAACAATCGAGTGAAAGTAAAGAGACATAGATAACTTATCCTGGCCTATTAACTATAATAGGTATTAACCCTTTCTCTATTGTTAGGGTATCTAAGGGTTTTTCTGTATTTACAAAAGAAAAGTACCTAAACGTACACACAAGTATTAAAATTTCTTTGTGGTAGTTTAGTATCAGAAAAAAAAAACCAAAAAACTCAAATGATAATATTATTGGACTCTCATTACACCTGATTTTATGATTTACTAGCAGCGCTCCGCGGTTTCACCCGCGTAACTCCCGATCCCGTGGGAATATTGGGATAAAAAGTAGCCTATTGCCTTCCTCGATAAATGGACTATCCAACACAAAAATATCGAACTAGTAGTTCCTGAGACTAGCGCGTTCAAACAAACAAACAGTCAAACTCTTCAACTTGTATAATATAAGTATAAAAGTGGGTAAACCAGCACAAAAACCAGCACGAAAAAAATCAAGAAAAATTGCATCTCCAAAATTATGTACCGCGGCAAAATTTGAATTCACGACCTCCGCTTACCATACGGGTGCGATAAACTGCTGCAAACTAAATTAGGATATTTTGCTTCTTATACTATTTTAATACAAAAGTTACATTACACTTGTATTTAAAACCGGCCAAGTGCGAGTCGGTCTCACGCACGAAGGATTCCGTACCATTATAATCTGTTTTTAGTTTTTATCGTTATAGCGGCAACAGAAATACATCATATTGTGTGAAAATTTCAACTGTCTAGCTATCACGGTTCATGAGATACAGCGTGATGATAGACAGACAGTGGAGTCTTAGTAATATGGTCTCGTTTTAACTTTTTTGTATACGGAACCCTAAAAATAGAACAAGAAAGAAAAGTTAAAAGGTTTTAACTTAACGGAAAAACCGGAACAACGAAACCACAAAGCAAAAACAGATGTGAAATAAACTTGTTTCAGGAAAAAATATCAAATTACTCTCGTAAAGTACTTTTGAGTCTTCCATAAAGTAATGCTATTTCACAAGATAATGTCAGGAATAAGGACATTACTAACAAAGTGAATATAATACAGGAAACATCGCTTAGAAATTCGTTGGCATTTGGACTAATATACAAATATACAAAATTAGTTGTTCTAGGCGTTCTAAGCAAACAACTTTTGGAAAATTGAACTTTTTAACACGCTTTTATTAGTTTCACCTGTAAGTTTGCTTGTATATAACCGACTCTTTCGGGCTCGATTTTTATAATTTTGAGGTGAATCAGCTGTTCATCAGGAAAATAAATATTATTTTTAACTTATTATAAGTACCTAGCTATAACTGCCAGGTCCAGTGTGTTGAACTAATTATGTAAGTACTTAAATCCTTAAAGCCATATGCCAAATAAATAATTTTAAGTAGAATAGTAGAAAAATTATTAAGGGCTTAGAGGGGTCAAACGCAAAATACCTGTCGCCGATAACTAAGACTAATATTTTTTACATATCAGAAGGACCTAAAAGCAAAGCTATTTACATCTTTTTTTATCTTGTGTCACCCAATAATGACGTTTTGCTACTAGGCCATTTTGATTTTGTGGCGTTTTGATATGGTTTGAGGACCTAAAGATCCTAGGATTAAAGGCCTTACGGCCTTTAGTGCCTGAGACATGTATTTGAGAAATTTAGGCTGAATCGTTAATTATTGCTTGGAAAAATGTTTTTGCATGAAACCGTTTGTAGGTAAGTTCTTATCCTAAGTTATGTAATTGTCGTTTCTAAGCCTATACAAAAGTAAAAAGCACCTTAGCTTAGATAAGCCTAGAAATGACAAATAAACTAAATTCAATTATATCTTTGGAAAAGATTTCATCTAAAACAACAACACTTTATCACAAGTTTATAGGCGAAAGATATTTTGCTTTTGGCTCCTATTTGTGCCTTAAGCGTTTATCACATCAACCTAGAAGCGAAGAATTCCGTTTCCGATTCCGTTTTAATGTGATATTCGCTTAATAATTTTAATTAGCATAATATTCATAGTCAAAGTCTTGGCATTTGAGTTAAATGTAAACGTAAATTATATTTTTGTACGAATAATAATTTATCATGTTATTTTTTTAATAATAAATACATTTTTTTAAGCTTTGTACTTATAGTTTTTTTTTTCATAGTTTGTAAGAATCACAGATTCGACGACAAAAATATTATACAAGATTTTTCTTTAACAAATGATGGGTCAACGTTTGATCACTACCCGATGGTAAGTGACGAGGCTGTCTGAGACGATGCACGCGTATCTCGAAGATACCTATTCACTCGCGACTTGAAGACCCCCAAATTCTAAGCGTCAGGAAAGACAGACGCAGGCAACTGATCCAATTTCCTTGCTGTAAAAATGAGGAATGACGAAAAACGCTTAATCAAAGGTCAAAAGTCTCTGCCCACCGTAACGTTTACAATCCTGTGCAGCACTATTTAAACATTATAACAACGTAACCTGTGGTTAGAACCTACATTGGTTGGTGTAGTGGGTGGCGGCTTATATCTCTCGACCTACTAATGACATAGCTAACATGTTGAAAATAATAATCACACTGAGTACTTTTAATTCAAGTATTTAAGTTTGTGTGTAACATCTATTAGAAGAAGGTCGTAAGTCCAATACTTGTTGATAGTATATTATAGCAAACTGATCATTTACTTATGACCCATACTGTATATGTTATTATTAATTAGTTCGTGTAGTTCCGTTGCACACTCCGCGAAATGTATCCGATATAATACTGACAAGCTTGCCACCTTGCGAGGATGTTCAAGGCTCTGAAACCTTTTGTTGGCAAGCTCATTGTCAACATTAAGCCTCTTGGCTCTCTTTTCAATGGCCTCCAACGCTACCAGCTGTTACAGTATGTTGTTGCGTTTGGTTTGTATCTTATGTTTATCCGATAGGTTAATAGTAAAGTCTATTTCCCATTCTTGGACCCAAGCTGCAATGATCTCCTGATCATCGGATTTATTTGATGAATTTCGCAAACGCATTATTCAGGTGCAGCGAATTTTAGAATCGCATATTTTGTGTGTGTGTGTGTATGTTTGTTTGTTACTCCGTCACGCTGAAACTACTGAACCGATTAAAATGAAACTCGGAAAATAGATAGTTAGATAGTTAGAGGCCTGGATTAACATATAGGCAACTTTTTATCCCGATATTCCCACGGGATCGGGACTTACGCGGGTGAAACCGCGGGGTGCAGCTACTAATTTATTATAATATGAATTTCTTGACCTCCTTTTTTAGTTGCAGTAAATATCGGAGTAGCTTTTTTGACGTGACAACGTCTTATAAATTGGTTTGCCGGGTGACACTTCAAGAAACTGCGTTACGCTCCGCTGACGTTATGCGCTCACAATGAGAACGAGTGAGAGGCACGCGGGCATGGTTAGCCCGCCTAAGAGCGAGAGAGACAGACATAAAAAGTGAAACGTACGCGTCCCTTCCACTCGAGCACAGTTGTTGTCACGTAAAACTTTCGCCCGTATACCGACTTTACAGGCAACCAGTTTTTTTAGCGAAAGCGTTATTTATGTTCTCATTATTTATTACGGATCGAATAGTCAACAAATATCTAATTACTTTACGAAAACCACTCCATTCTCAATAGTAGCAGTTCCAATCAATAGGTTGATTGACAAAGCAGAAACGGAAAAATTCGTTTTATTTTTTTGTAATTATCTAAGCAAGCCGTTTCTGAGAACATGGAGTAAATTATATTCACGAAAAACAGAAAAAAATAATTCACGATAACTGCCTTCACTTGGGATGACGTGACATCATGAGCAAAGTTACGCAGATTACAGACATTTTGATCGGGAGATAGATTGTCGACTGGCTTATATTTACAAGCAAAAACCAAAGACAACTTTTCTTTAAAAGTAAACATAAGAATTCGTGAACGATAATCTTAAAATTAATAAGTTACATCGAAAGATGGTGCTGTGCAGAGTGACGCAAAAAATTCTAAAATACAATTTTAACTTTTCAATTTTAAGAAATCCCTTTTTTAAAAGACATCGAGAGGAAATCGGAGTACTTGCTACTTTTTCGACCACCAAAAACACTTTGTTACTATTCCTAACTTAATCTGCTACCGGGTTAAGTTTTCGGGTCAGGTTAGGAATAATCACGTATTAGATCACACAAGGTTGCGGGTTGCGTAACACAGGGTTGCGGGTTCGATTCCCGCCACAGACAAGTATTTATGCTTAGATATTTGTCTGTGGTCTGGTTGTTTCTATGTATTATAAGTATATATTTACAAAAGAAAAGTAATATAAGTAGTATATCCGTTGTCTAGCACCCATAACACAAGTCTAGTTACTTAGCTTGGGGCTAGATGGCGATGTGTGGAATGTCCTGCAATATTTAATATTTAATATTTAGATAATTATTTTGAAAATATTTTGATATAAATCCTGTATGTTCGATACACGATGTAATATACTTTCTACACCGCAATAAACGTTGGTCAACCCTTGGTCAAGGGCCCTCAAAGAATTAAGGTATTCATCTAAGAACCGCTCAAAAGATGGCATTATAAATAAAAAAAACCTAAATCAAAATCCCAAACAGGCGACGAGTTGTCACCCGATCAAAAGTCTAGGCTACGTTGGCCGTTACAAATAAAGTAATTTATTTTATACGAGAAATACAATGAGTAGGCGGATTCCAAATAAGTGCCTTGTACTTGTAGTTTGTAGGTAGATACGGGGATATTGTTCTCCAATCTGATTTATTTATTTATTTATTAGGTACACCAACAGTAACACACACTAATACTAAGAATAAAAAAAACATTACTGAAATAAAAATAAAGTGTGTTTACCAATAATAGGTATACACAACTTTGCCTTAACAGATTCTAGTTTCTGGTTTAGATAACAAATTTTTAAGGCTTAACCTAGGGACAAAATTAAATTAAACTAAAGTAAGTAGAAGACTAGGACTAACCAAAGCTTTTCAGTACTTTGCTTCTGTAACCAGCCATTGAGTCATTGAAGATGTCAATGTCGGAATTTCTAGCTATCTCGTTGTATTTTGAGCAAGCCCTTGTGACAAAATGATGACGCCCAAGGTTGGTTCTGGACCGAGGCAGGGAAAAAGTGCTTGTTATTGGGTAACGGGGGATCTTGGTAGGATCAGCTATACGAATTTTACCTAACAGGTGTGAACATTTTATTTTACCTCGAAGAATTTTATACAGGAAGAGTAAGTCCAGCAGGGATCGACGATATCTGAGACTTATCATTTTAAAGAATTTTAGCCGTCTCCTTCTCCAGCAGAACTGATGGAGATGACTGTGTTTATCTTTATTGGACATTATAATATGCTTGCTTGAGTTTATCTACCTATATCTTTACAGGATTTTCCGTAATGAATGGATAAACGGGTACCGACGGGTAGAGGACACTGTGCCATTCAGAAAAATCAAAGTTATGCTCAGTGAAAGTCTCTCGGTAACCGAGATATCCGACATTTTCTAAATTTAAAAAATGGAACTCTTTCCTCCATGCTTTTGCAGTGACCCGCTCCGGCTTCGCACGGTTATATTATGCATGTATTATACATATAAACCTTCCTCTTGAATCACTCTATCTATTAAAAAAAACCATACCGTACATAGGAAAATAGGGACAGTGAAAGCGACTTTGTTTTATACTATGTAGTGATAAGTCTAGGATAATTAAATAACAGAGTGGGTAGCTGTTAAAAGTCCGCTAGACCTCCACCTTTTTGATATTTTTGATGTCGATATCTCGGAAACCGAGAGACTTTCACTGAGCATAACTTATATTTTTATGATCCGGCACAGTGTCCGTTTAACCATTCATTAAGGAACATCCTGTATATAAAATTCAAAGTTTTCACCACAGTAAATATTATTTCTTTGGTCTTGACTGAGTGATAAATCGACGCAGTTGGTTGAGTTGGTTTGAACATGTGGGGAGAGAGGAAACGCATGTGACTAGAAGAGTGATGAGTATGAACGGAGATAGAGAGGAAAAGGACGACCCAAGAAAAGATGGACGGACTGCGTGAGACAAGAGATAAGAGATGGATGTGAACAATGAGATGACGATTAATAGACGTAAATGGAGAAAGAGGACATACTCAGCCGACCCTAAATAAATTTGCAGAAGAAGAAGAGCTCAAATCAATAGACGGGATGAAATTAGAAATTTGGGATGGAATTTGCCATATTTACAGCTATCTTGACGTAGTGCACTAAGAAAGGATTTGGAAAATTTACTTCGGACGAAGTAGAAATTAAAAGCTGATTTCTTTAATAAAGAAAGGAAGTCTGTACTTGGAAGAAATCAAAAATATTTTGAGCAAAGAGGCTTTAGAATAAGCAGCAGAACACGTTATAAACATTTATGGTATTCAAAAGTTACCTTTACATCTATAAATTATTTTACAGTGCCAGCATCTTCGCACACTATTGAAGGCACTGCAGTGCTTGGAAGTGCTTGGATTAGATGGAGTAGGCTTGCCCAGAACCTATTATGTCCAGAGGAAACAACTCATATAGCCTAAATTCAAATGCGGTAAAAACCATAAATAATAGCTATATATAAGGCTCTTACAAGAGTATTGGAGTTTCGCCAACGCAAAGTATGCGATTTGTTTCATAAAGAACATTGTCATAGCAAGTACTTCCGTACTTACTTATTAAAAGGCTCGTCTGAAATCGTTTACTTATGTATTTTTATAGTGCACAAGCTGCGCCACGCGGTTTCACCCGCATATGTTCCGATCCCGTGGAAATATAGCCTAAACCCAGGTTTCCAGCTATCTACATACCGAGTTTTATCGCAATTGGTCCAGTAGTTATTGCGTGTAAAACGTCACACAGTATCGAAAGGTCCACCGTATCATTATGCCCATTCTTAATAAGTTCATTTTATTAAAAACTAGCGACCCGCTCCGGCTTCGCACGGCTATATTATGCATGTATTATACATATAAACCTTCCTCTTGAATCATTCTATCTATTTAAAAAACCGCATCAAAATCCGTTGCGTAGTTTTAAAGATCTAAGCGGTCAAAGGGAAATAGGGACAGAAAAAGCGACTTTGTTTTATACTATGTAGTGATGTCCACTGTGTGAAAACGTCCACCAAATCATTATGCTAATTCTCCATAAAGTCCACCACATTATGTTTAAAATCGAAATCAAAATTATTTATTCATTTGGAATTAAACAATTTGCCAAAATCTTCGGGACGCGCCAATAAGAAGAAGGCAAAAGAAAGTCATGGGGTTTTTTTCTTTTTTGTGATCATGGTCACAACGGTCGGATAACAAATATTTATTGAAGAATATTGGAAATGGAGCAATTAATGTCATGTCCTTATCATTAAGGTAAGACGAAGTATCGTAGTAAGCCTTACTGCACAATTTCTGCTTTATAAAAATTTGGAACCTGCAAATGGACAAATTATAGTATACATCTTTAGGTAACTTATTATAATAACAACATTAGTATAAAAAAGTGTACTATGTGGAGGACTAATACTTGGAATATAAATTTTTTTTAAATACAGTGCTACTAAAATCAGGTAGAGTAGACTTAAAGCACCCAAGTAGTAACCTTTACTCACTTGGGTGCATTATGTACACGCAAGATACAACATCCATTTTTTATTTTTATTTTGACGAATTCAAAGGGTTTGCTCAACAGTTCATTACAATTATTGTTAGCACTTATTAATACGAACAAAAGAAAAAATAAATTCTTATTTCACGAATGACCATTTGAGACCCAAAGACTCCAAATTGCAACTACAAATATGACAGCTAACATACAAGAAAAAGCCTCCGAAATGCAACCTCAATATCACACTGAAATTTGTATAAAATCAATTACTTGTTACTAGTTTCACATTTTTATTTTTCGGTGGTTATTTTTCTAGCTATAAAGCTCAAACATAATTTAAACATAAAGTAAGTATTGCGTCTACGAATTATATTCGGCATGTTTTTTTTATTTTTAAGTTTTCACTAAGTTTTTCGGTTAGAGTTGAAGTTTGCGTCGAAAACAGACGTCAGTCGACGTTCAGCCTCCGAGCTTGATACACGTGCGCGAGCTTTGCAAGTATACTCGAGCTTTTCGGAAAATTAAGTAGTGTAAAGTTTGAAAGTGAAGTTTTAAAGGAAATTTTCTTCTAAAAGGTAAGTTTCAATACAAAACAATTTTTTTTTATTTACTTAATTTTATTAACAAAGTAATAAAAAAAATATTGGAGCGGTTCAAAAAAAAACGTTGCGATCCACATTTGAGACATTCTACATGTGATTCTACGTTGTAGTAGTTTTTTTACTTTGAACATTTTGCCATTTCTATTTTTGGATATTCTGCTTCTAGACAGTTTGCATACGAAGAAGTTTTGCAAGTTTGGAGTTTCAATTACACGGGTAAGTTAAACGGTTACGAGTAAATAATTACTTAAAAACGAAAAGAAAAAAGCAGTTATTGATTCCACTTTTTTTGGTATACTTAAGTAAGTAAGTAAGTATTAAGTAATACTTATCTATTTTACCAAGAAACTACTTCTTCCTAAATATGGATAAAAGGTATCCCGCCCACCACGCCGTATATTACTATGTATAAAGGAAAACAAGATCGACTTATGGTAAGATAAATGGTTACATTCCTTGTCAAAGAGAATAAACCTCTTCATAGAGCAAGCACTATGATAACTTCATTACATAGTTTAAAATAATGTCACTTTCCGCTGTCTGTATGTATGCTTTGATCTTTAAAACTACACAACGGATTTTGATGCGGTTTAATAAATAGAATAATTCAAAAAGAAGGTTTATATTATGTATAATACATGCATAATATAGCCGTGCGAAGCCAGGGCGGGTCGCTAGTTTTTTTTTTTTTTAAACAATATAGGCTTGCATTTGACCTCATCTCCCCTGATGGGAAGCGAAGATGAGGTCGAAGATGTAGCATGCTCGCTAGTTGCTAGTTGATATTAAAATAAGAAAAAAAAATGAAGGTCTGGTGTTTGCTAAAACTTGCGTAGAACATTTACTTTAGACTAGACTCAACTAGTTTGTACTATTAAGAACAATAAATAAATATTGCCGGACACTTTAAACAACTATTGGCAACTATTGGTAGTTTTAAAAAACATTTTCGTATTCATATTCTAAATGAACAAAAAATGGATATCCCTGAGTGTTACACTAATCCGTGGTAGCGGATATACACATAATATATATATTTATTTTATATATCATTATCTTATTTAATATTTTTAGGGTATCATACTGTCTCATATTCTGTGCATACGTGTCTCTGTGTTGAATTGAAATAATTTTGTGCTATTGAGTAATGTGAATGTTTGTTGATGTATTATATGTGTAATGTAACACCAAATTACAGTTACAGTTATTATTTTATTTTGTTATTGTGAGTAATTTAATGTAAATTTTACTTGCGGTTGTCAGTTGTGGACCATCGTTCGTCCGTGAAGTCACACACTATGGGTATAGCTGAAAATCAGTGTCTTGCTTCTTTTAGCAAATCCAACACTGAGCTACTGCCCATTTGCATCACTGCGGCACACTGCTCACCACGTTTTCAATGTATATTACACTTTTGGTTTTATTATAATTTATTTTTTATCATTTATTAGTTGCTTTTTATAGAATTATAATTAGTATTAGCGATAGTGATAAATGTGTATGTATGTGCCTTTTTGTGATGCAATAAATGATTTATCTATCTATCTATCTATCTATCGCTATCTAGCTCCAAGATTAGCAACTAGGCTTTAATGGGGTTATCTAGCGTTATGGTGTTACAACGAACTGAATACTTATAATTTATACTTTTTTTGTAAATAAATACATTAATATACATACAGAACCCTGGATCAGAAACAAATATCTCTAATACATAAATACACTAGTGACCCGCCCCGGCTTCGCACGGCTATATTATGCATGTATTATACATATAAACCTTCCTCTTGAATCACTCTATCTATTAAAAAAACCGCATCAAAATCCGTTGCGTAGTTTTAAAGATTTAAGCATACAAAGGGATATAGGGACAGAGAAAGCGACTTTGTTTTATACTCTGTAGTGATGGTTAAGGCAGCAAACAAAACTTCTTCTGCAATATTTTTATAGTTCCTCTACACGATGGGCCATCATGCTGACCCACTAATATGGGCCAGCATGTAGAGGGCGTAGTGGTGTCGGATGGCTTATGGTTCGTGGGGTGGCGACTAGATGGCTACGGTGTCGGTTTTTCGGTCGCACATCAAAGGAAGTGGGCAACGATGGCTGAACGTGGCCATCGTGTGGTTGCGCTTCAACCATCGCATCTCGCTGGTCCAATGCTGGGCCATCATGTAGAGGGGCCATTAGAACTGTCGTTTAGTCTACTTCACTATCACTACATAGTATAAAATAAAGTCACTTTTCGCCGTCCCTATTTCCCTTTGTACGCTTAGATCTTTAAAACTACGCAACGGATTTTGATGCGCTTTTTTTTAATAGATAGAGTGATTCAAGAGGAAGGTTTATATGTATAATACATGCATAATATAGCCGTGCGAAACCGGAGCGGGTCGCTAGTCTGGTATATTTAAAAGTCTTTGTTCCTAATACGACATGGTATAATGAGCGAATACCTTTAATCCTAACTAAACCCCAAATTCTCAAGGATTGTTATCTTTAGGAATTCCACAACAATAGTAAATAACAATGAAAACCTTTTGATACATAATTTCAGGCTGAAACTATTATTAAATCTTAGAAGCCTTGCGGTTTTCGTGGTTAACCATACTGAAACGCGTGCAATGTGAAACTAGATTAAGGTTCCGCTGGTCGATCGTGTTTTCCATACAAATGAATTTAGAGTGTTATCCATTCATTCTTTATGGAATTTGAAAAAACAAAAGTTAAATCTTCATAACAAGTTTATATCTAGCCCATGTAGGCGACGAAATAGACAAATTATATTTAATTTAATATAATTTAATATAGATAATATAATTTGTCTATTTGGTCGCCAAATTATATTTAATTTAATATAAATAATATAATTTGTCTATTTTGTCGCCTACATGGGCTAGATATAGACTTGTTATGAAGATTTAACTTTTGTTTTTTCAAATTCCATAAAGAATGAATGGATAACACTCTAAATTCATTTGTATGGAAAACACGATCGACCAGCGGAACCTTAAGAGGAAAGGGTACCGGCGCTCTCTCTACATACAAACGTAATCTACTGTTTCCTCCCTGAATAATGACACTAGCACAAATATTTTTGTGCATAAAACCTATAACTACCATGACTATGCCCTATATGTCTTAGTTTTTTTCATATCTTAATTATCATAGAGATTAAGAGTAAAAAATAACATAGGGGCATGGTCATGGCAGTTATAAGTTTTATGCTTAAAAATATTTGCTCTAGTGTCATTATCCAGGGAGGAAACAGTCGACTACGTTTGTATGGAGAGAGAGCCGGTACCGTTTCCTCTTAAGTGTCAAATTAGAAGGGAAATCTTATTACCCGACCACGACAAAGCCGAAAGGGAGGGTTATGTTTTTGAGCTGTATGTTGTCATTATACATTTGTTTCGTAATGAATGAATAAACGGGTACCTATGGGTAGAGGACAAATGAAACAGAAAAATAAAAGTTATGCTCAGTTAAAGTCTCTCGGTTTAGGAGATAAAGGTACGACATTTTGTAACGTTTTTTTACCTAAGATTTACCTCAAACTTATTGTTTTTTTTTTCTAATTTTTATCCTGAACTTTAACCTTTCGCGGTGTAAAAAAAATGGTCATCCAAGTGCTTAATTAGCATATTTAATTGAGACGCTGGAATAATACGTAATAAAATAAGCCAAAATAATATAGATAAAAACGCACTTAGTCTAACCAAACCCTAATTTAAATGACAATCTTATCATAACGCAAAATTGGCATACTACGTTTTATGCACTTACTAGTACTCAACGACTAAAGGATTGAACAATCGTCGAGGTATCGACCGATCAAAAAGTCTATAGTCTGTTATAACACACAAGAACATAAGCTGTAATATACAACCACGTAATATAATAATATGATATACAATCATTTTTATAGAGCACAATAGCGCTATAAGCTGCTTTATGTGATAACTTTGTCAGGATCTTGACCATAATATTTTATAGTGCTATACTATTGTTAGTTATAGTCATTTATTACGGCTTCGTCCCCACTATACCCGATCCCATCTCTACCCGATTTCAAAATACCTAACAAAAAATACCAAATCTACCCGATATGATAAAAAGTACAGTCAAAATGAAAAACATTTAAGCGATCTGCACTCCGCGGTTCCACCCGCGTAAGTCCCGATCCCGTGGGAATATCAAAATGAAAAGTAGCCTTCCTCGATAAATGGACTATCCAACACAAAAATATTTTTTTAATTCGAACCATTTCCTGAGATTAGCGCGTTCAAACAAACAAACTCTTCCGCTTTATAATATTAGTATAGATTATACGATATACTTATGGCAAGACATTTAATAAAGTGTGAAAAGATAACCCTGCCATCAACCCACAAAAAATTTGAAAATAAATAATTCATTTTTCAGTTTGGAAATATGATCCTAATTTACCAAGTTTTTAGCGATTTTTTTAAATGTGACAAGTTCAAGGCCAATAATGGCAAGTTACCAGTACCACATCTTGATAATTCCACATATTTCACTAAATTAGAGTTATCCCAGGCTAGCCAGGTGACCTAAAGTAAACCCTGCACATAAATAAATAACTATAGTCCAGCCAATTAGCTCGAAACGGGAAAAAACTAGTACTACAACCAGGTGAACTCTATTGGTAGGCCACGAGCAATTTTATCAACTTAGATTAATTTTTTACCTTTATTAAACGAAAAATAAATTTCTGTTCCCTTCCTTTTTCCCTTTTTTCACCTTTTTTTTATTTTATTTATTTTTCTGTAAAGTCCAGCGGGTTTATAAACATTTAACTAAAGGAATTACAGGGTTATCTTAACACATTGTATACATCTAAGTGTAATAGTGGGTAATATCATTTTACGGGCGCTTATGACAATAACTCCTTCTTAGTTCGGTATTTTTATGAGAGTCAAGATCCCCCATCTCCTTTAATTAACTATTTATCAAAAAAGATATACTTGCCTATACAATGTGTTTCGGCAAAGGGGTTCTTATACGAAAGAAACAAAAGTTTAGACGTCTAGAACAACCCGTTCTAGACGTCTAGGCGAACAACTTTTGTTCTACGACTTTTGAAAATTCGAACTTTTTTTTTCGATAATTCTGAGGGAATTGTACTTGAAAATCAGCTGTTTCATACAAAAACTTCGAACGAAATGTTCGTATTTCCAAAAGTCGTAGAACAAAAAGATGTTCGCCTAGATGTCTAGAAAAACCTCCTTTCGTATTAAAACCCTTTCGCTGAAACACATTGTATTATGCATTTTTTGACGTTGCCTTTTTTTTTTAAATAATAAATTGACCACTATCTCACATGATGGTAAGTAACGTAAAGATGTAGCACGGGCCCCTAGAAGATACCTATACGCTCGTGACTCAAAAACCACCAAAATAGGGGGACCTTCGAGGGGCGCGAGTCCATTTAGGAATACCTATCGGTCTCTTTCGCATTAACACCTACGACACTTTAGTATCATTTGATCACTACTTTTTACTAATAATATGTCAGCGGTGGCCACTATCACACCTGCCTGATGGTTAATTGACGATGCGGTCTAAGATGTAGCACGCGTTTCTAGAAGATATCTCCAAAATTAGTCTAAAAATTGAGCGGTGTTGGCTTAGCGGTAGATACTCTACATACCTCGACTTTCATTCTGAAGGTCGTGGTTTCGAATTCCGGCCGTGCACTAATGGACTTTTCTTAAGAAAAAAAATTATGAATTGTAAGTGCAACCAAGGACAACCTCCGGTTTGGATGAAACTATTGATAATCTACAGGACAAAACTACTTGAGCTATTGTGATGGGATGGTAGTGGACTAGATACTGGGGAACTATGGATACTATGGCACCTGCCGTAACAATGTCCAATAAACATGTAATGGCAGGCGGAGACTCGCCAACTCTCAGACTGGGCCACCCTAATTAGCCGAGTAAATTTCAGCAAGGGGGCAACAGGAACGTGAGTGGCTTGAAGGATGGAGATTCCTGACTGGATTTTAAGTCATCGCTGGTAGTCCGAGCGAGCGGGCCAACTCATCACTGACGTTCGGCATCCATCCTTCGAGTATTTCTACTCATGCGACTCCACTCTGGACGGCCGGTGGAGGCAAGCCAGAGGCGGGGGACCGCTTCCTCGTCAGTGTTCACTCCGACCAGCCAACCAAGGCAAGCCGGAGTTGAGGAACGGTGACTTCCCCCTGGAGAAATCGGGACCGCGGGGTCGTTACTCCCCTTCACCTCGCCTCAAGGTGCCCTGCGGGCTTATGAGTTCAAGTTCTCTCCTCTGGACATGGTCCACTAAGCACTAGACAGTAGGTGCTGGGCAAGCCTACTCCATCCTCACGCAAAAAGGACCCAATCAAAAAGGGTCTAATTGCGGAAAAGCAGCCCGTATACAAGTACAAGTAGTCCCCAAATTGTACATTTCGGGAAAGACAGACGCAGGCGGGAAATGATTCCATTCGAACGAAACAAAACGCTTAATGCAGATAACGATCGACCATTGATTCCGTATTCCGAAGATACTAAAACTCCGTAATTTATGTGACCCTTTAAAAGCCATTTGCGCTAAAGCAGAGTCATAGAAGAGCAATAAACAGCTTAAAGGTAATTTGGTCGTTACATCAGTTTTATTGTCCGATATCTATAGACAATTGGTCTGGACTTTGTTTTAACAACTGTTAGATTCAGATAAGGCACTAGGATTTATTGGAATTTCTGTTGTTTTTACGAAGAAAAATATTTCCGTTAGAAAAAGGTTCGAAGAATTTAGGATATTTTGGTTTGAATCAATCTGGATCTAGGGATAACGCAGACTAAAAAAAATTAAAATTATTAAATTATTTCTTGTGCGTGGCCTGCACTGGGCTATCTGAAATAATATTAAAGTGGGAAGTAATGAAAAATTTCAGCCGTAAGAGTTGAATTCGCAACCGCAATTGTCAAAGAATCCACGACTTAATGAGCGTAGAATCTAAAAATTGAAAATTTATTGTGTTGGTAAGAAAATTCATACATAAAAGCGAACGCTCGGCCGAGCTACATGGTAGGCGGAGTGGGGGGTGTTAGCTTTTATTTTCGTTACGGAATTTCTTCATTCGGTCGCCGCACTCAAAGCCCGATAAAAGCGATGCAATAGCTTAATAACACTTTTCGCCTTTAGGCAAAAAAAATATAGGTCAGTGAAACATCGTTTATCTATTCTCGAAAACCCCGTACCTAGTCGTGTACTTTTATAGTTATAGGTCATTTCAATTTTATTATAACATAAAACCGACCCTTAACGTGCCTTAACCTACCCTTAACGCCGTAATGGTACAACGAAACAAGGTCTTCCTTGAGGCACGTCCGGTCCGTCCTTCTGGGGTTGCATTGTTACAGTATGGTATTGTAAAAATGTCTTAAAAATCTGCCAGAAGGGCAATTCTCGTAATTATAATTGTACAAATTACATTGCAATATCATTTCGATTACATAAACGTTTGAGCAAACAATTTTTCACTGCTGACAAATAAGTTGCTTTCTTTTGTTACTAGCGACCCGCCCCGGCTTCACACGGCTATATTATGCATGTATTATACATACAAACCTTCCTCTTGAATCACTCTATCTTTAAAAAAAACCGCATCAAAATCTGTTGCGTAGTTTTAAAGATCTAAGCATACATAGGGATATAGGGACATAAATAAAAAATAAAATAAAATTAAAATCATTTATTTCAGGCTAGAAAACCCATATTACATAGGGACAGAGAAAGTGACTTTGTTTTATACTATGTAGTGATGATGATGTATTTTTTTATCACAGTTGCTCATAAAGTGGATCTTATTAAACCGCTTTTAGGCTCATAATGCAACGTATTATACACGCGTGCGATAAAAAAAATCCAACTAGTGCTAAAATAATACGTTATTCCGATATGTCAAATACGTATCTTACTGCTAATGACATATAGTAGATGAAACATTCTAAAGGACATCATTCAAATCGTACCCAAAAATTAAGGTGCCAGCCAGAAAAAAAAGGTTTCTATCTTGTAGAGAATAACATTTTAAACAATGTTTACTAAGGCAACAAAGAGCTACGATCAACCATCGTTGAGTTATTTTACATTGAAAACCCAAAAAAATGCATATTGTAGAGATCCGTTTGACCACTTTTAAGATATTACTACAGAAAAAATATAAAAATAAGTAGTAAATGGATAAGCTTTGTCTGTTTTTATTATATTTATATACATAGGTATATCCAATAACCCTTTCAGAAGTTTTAGTGGGATCTTAAAAGTGGTCAAACGGATCTCTATAAAATGCATTTTTTGGGTTTTCAATGTAAAATAACTCAACGATTTTTGATCGTAGCTCTTTGTTGCCTTAGTAAACATTGTTTAAAATGCTATTCTCTACAAGATAGAAACAATATTTATTACTGGCCGGCATTTTTTTTTGTGGGTATTTTTTGTTAGAAACATGAATGATGTCCTTTATCTGGGTTATACTGTTTTGATGTATAGAAAGAGGTACCATCCAAAGAGTTTTTAAGCCTTGCTGGCTTAAAACTCTTTGTTGGTACCTTTTTTCTTCTTTTCAAAAGGTTGTCTCTAAAGTCTGATAACGAACGATAATATTACGTGATGACGTCTTTGAAAATAATTAAAAATTGAGTTTTGTGTTTATTTTGTTTTTTCTTTAGGTACATAAATATATTTTTTCCTTACCATTATATTCTGTTTTTAACCGCCGACGCAAAAACAAATGAAAAAAACCCTAAAAAAAATATTGTATATCAGACTGTATAGGTTAAAAGTCTTTTGCCTAGCCTTTTGGGAGTGTAATTAACAAAAAATAGTAAACATAACCTAAAATTCTTAAAAACTTTTTATTATTAAAATTTTAACAAGTCTTTTTTTTATTCGCAACTGTGATAAAAAACGTCGTACGATACACGTGTGAATTGATCATTCCATCTCGGCTTTTGCCACGCTCGCGTTCCGCTCGCGCGTCATAAACCGCCTCTATGGAATGATCAACTTTCCACACTTGTATCGCAATGTACTATTGTTATGTATGATGCGCCTTAGCCTTAACATTGCTTGTTAGGTTTTGCATTTGAACACATGTGATTCTCTGTACCTAATATGTAGATCTTTATTCTGGTTCATAAATCGTGTAATAACTGCTTTTTTATCACAGTTGCTCATAAAGTAGATCTTATTAAACCGCTTTTAGGCTCATAATGCAACGTATTATACACGCGAGCGATAAAAAAAAATCCAACTAGTGCTAAAATAATACGCTATCCCGATAAGTCAAATACGTATCTTACTGCTAATGACATATTAGGTAGATGAAACATTCTTAATTTATCTTAGGTTATACTGTTTTGATGTATAGAAAAAAGGTACCATCAAAGAGTTTTTAAGCCTTGCTGGCTTAAAACTCTTTGTTGGTACCTTTTTTCTTCTTTTCAAAACGTTGTCTCTAAAGTCTGTTAACGAACGACAATTTTACGTGATAACGTCTTTGAAAATAATTAAAAATTGAGTTTTGTTTTTATTTTGTTTTTTCTTTAGGTACATAAATATATTGTTTTTAACCGCCGACGCAAAAACATATGAAAAAACCCTAAAAAAATATTGTATGTCAGACGAGGTTGTATAGGTTAAAAGTCTTTTGCCTAGCCTTTCGGGAGTGTAATAAACAAAAAATAGTAAACAACCTAAAATTCTTAAAAACTTTTTATTATATTAACAAGTCTTTTTTTTATTCGCAACTGTGATAAAAAACGTCGTACGATACACGTGTGGATTGTTCATTCTATCTCGGCTTTTGCCACGCTCGCGTTCCGCTCGCGCGTCATAAACCGCCTCTATGGAATGATCAACTTTCCACACTTGTATCGCAATGTACTATTTACCTCAATTTAGTTCTAGTTGTGGATACCCGTTATTGGCTATCCCTATATATATAAAATTCTCGTGTCACGGGGTTCGAAGTTGAACTCCTCCGAAACGGCTTGACCGATTCTCATGAAATTTTGTGAGCATATTCAGTAGGTCTGAGAATCGGCCAACATCTATTTTTTTTATTTTTTTTAATAGCAAAACAACGTTTGCTGGTACAGCTAGTCTGATTTATATTTTTGTTTCTAGTTTGTAGTATTAGCCCAGTTCATAAGATAATAAAATAAAATAAAATAAATAAATAAATAAAATACCCTGGTATTCTTGAGAACACCAAAAACTGACTTTGAGGGTATTTAGAGCTACTTTGAGGGTATTTTGACGACCCAGTTGGCACAATGGTCACCATGCCGGACTGCCAAACACAGGGTTGCAGGTTCGATTCCCGCCTCAGACAAGTATTTATGCTTAGATATTTGTCTGTGGTCTGGTTGTTTAATTGTATTTTGTATATATTTACAAAAGAAAAGTATTTATGTAGTATAATTTATATCAGTCTCATATCAGTCATCTAGCACCCATAACACGAGACTAGTTACTTAGCTTAGGGCAGATGGCGATGTGTGGAATGTCCTGCAATATTTATTTATTTATTTCTTAAATTTTAGGGGTGTTTCACCCCTTAAATTTAAGACCAAACAAATCCTGCGTCACTTTTTCAGATGCAAAAACACGATTATTATATTTTGATTCATGTATAAACCGTTCTTGACACGTGTAAAATAAGATAACATACTCACTTAGTATGTATATATCTATATTATGTAAAAATTAATTTGAATACAAGGCGTGTGTAGGGTGAATATGATATGCTTTAGGATAGGATAATCATATATGTATTTTTGATGAATATGGCGTGACATTTTGAATAATACTCGTATGTACATCATTTGAATTATTATACTTTGTAATTATTTTGGATCAAAAGTTCTCAAAGGGAAGATTTTTAACCGACTTCAAAAAAGACAAGGTTCACAATTTGTCGCGTACACATTATTTTTTTTTATGTATATTCGATGATTACTCGTTAATTAAATCTACACCTAAATTATAAAGCTGAAGAGTTTGTTAGTTTGAACGCGCTAACCTCAGGAACTACTGGTTCAAATTTCAAAATTTGTGTTAGATAGTCCATTTATCGAGGATTTATGCTACATTTTTTTTTCCCACGGGATCGGGACTTACGCGGGTGAAACACGCATAAGTCCGCAGGCACAGCTAGTTTTTAAAAATGATAATGTCGGATGTTCACAGCGTCATTTAGCCCCGAGCTAAGCAACTAGGCTTGTGTTATGGTGACCAGACAACGGATACAATACTTATATACTTTTTTACCCACGACGGAACGAAGCACAGTAAATACATTTAGGGTGAGAGGGTCTTTGTTTTGTAAATACATACATTTAATACTTACAGAAACACCGAAACTAGAAAAAAATATCTCTACCTACTTGTTTGAGACGGGAATCAAACCCGTAACCTTCGTCGCAATACGGGTCACTATCAGAATATCCATATTACAAAATGACTATATCGTACTAACGTTCTTAACGGTCCCCCAATCCAGGGGGACAGTTAATCGATGGTTAATCGTGAAAAAGTTCTTGATCGTTTTCCGTAGAGGGATCGTTAGGGAGGCCGTTAATCTTGAATCATATTTAAGAGGGTCGCATACCAATGACATTTGATTGATGTCATTTTAGTTCCAAAACATAGCTGTCTTCATTCCTTACATTGCAACGAAATTTTATATTATTGATGTCAATTTTTGAATATTTTCTATTCTAGGCTTACATGTATTCCTTTTTTCAAGAAAAATGTAACTCTTATTCATAACTTAAAAGTGATTTAAAAAATAAGAATAAGGCTTTCACTTGTTTATAATGAATCACTATCACTACAACTATGTAGTGAAACAAAGTCAAATAAAACAAAGTCGCTTTCCCTATCCCTATATCCCTATGTATGCTTAAATCTTTAAAACTACGCAACGGATTTTGATGTGGTTTTTTTAATATATAGAGTGATTCAAGAGGAAGGTTTATATGTACAATACATGCATAATATAGCCGTGCGAAGCCGGAGCGGGTCGCTGGTTATAATTATAAATTCAACAATATTAAAGGGAGAAAACAGGCTAATTGTTTTTATATGGATAAGCACGCGGTTTATCTAGTTACTATACCTACCTACATAAACGCAGCTGAGTAACGCATAATAGTAATCAATCATACTTCACAAGATACGACCTATCGATTATGAATTATGGAACTACGCTACCAGGAGCTCTATTTCTGAATCGCTCGTGTGACACTTCGTCGTACAAGTCACCATGGGCGTACCCACAGTGGGGCAAGGTGGGGCATTTGCCCCACCCTGACTCGGAGCTTATAATAAAAAAATGGTTTTTGATATAAGTAACAAATATAAATATTCAGTTACTTTCAAATGTAGAGTGATTTTTGAACGAATACCGAAGTTTATCCGCCCGCGTTCCCTACCCTCTCCCACCATTTGCACGCTCGCGATAAATTTAATGGCCCCTCTTCATGATGGGCCATCATGCTGGCCCTGCTGCTGCTGGGCCACGGTGTCAGTTTTTCGGTCACACATTAAAAGAAGTGGGCCTTCGGCGGTATGCATCTGCACGTGGCCCATTCCTCAGTGAGTCCTTGAAAATTGGTAGGTACATGGTGCATAGATATTATATTGCGGCAACGGCTGCTTCCACGTCCTTCTCCAATTTACAACTGAACGTTGCCATCGTGTAGTTGCGTTTTAACCATCGCATTGCCATCACGCTGGTTTAGTGCTGGGCCATCATCATGTAGAGATTAATTAGCCAAAACCCCCCACGATATTAATAAAATAAATAAGTACAGTAAATAAAAACATTTATAATTTTCTACAAGCGGAAGCAAATAAAAGTAAAAAAAATCGATAAGTACCTAACCTAATCGAGTTTTTTACTTTATTTGCTTCCGCCCCACCCTTTACAAAACTCTGGGCACGCCCATGCAAGTCACGCTCGAACTTTATGTCGCATGACACAAAACTTTCTGTATTTTTGAATCGTTCGTTGTCACAATTTAAAATGTTAATTTTTGATCGTTTTACGCAGAAAATTGAAAACCACTAATTAGCGACGAAGATCCAAAATAATATCAAAAGTTAAAAATATTTTTCAAAGACCGTTTCCGAATGTTTGAGTATGATTGTTTGACCTATATTCTACCACTCGCCTGTCGGCGACGAGTGGTGGAGACCACTCGTTACGATCGAGCGATTCAAAAATAGAGAATTTCCGATGTCCAACGAATATCAGTAGAAATCGAGCGCTCGACGCGGGGCGAACGATTCAGAAATAGGACTCCAGTACCTGTCTAGAAATATTAAGATATACAGGGTAAATTTTTTATGTGGGCCTTCAGGGCTATATCCTAAATGCTGAAAGGAGTTGCGTGCCCGATTTTAACAAAAACTAAAACTGCATCATTAGATTTTTGAAAAAGTCATTACCCTAGCCGGGAATCGAACCTTTTGATTTTGCAAAAAAATAATTATCCTATATTTTTATATCAATCGATAGTGTTGCTGATAGAGATCAATTCCTGAAACCAAACATAGTATGGCAAAATAAAGGAAATCGCTGAATTTTGTAGTTTTCTGTAATTTTCTCCTTTCTGTCTCTGGCAAAACAATAGTGTGACACATAGAGGACAAGTGTTAATATTCTAAATATTATAAAATAAGTTCTAAATGAAGTTCTTTACATAAAATTTGTAAAAACAGTTCATATTTTTAGTGCAGCAGTTCGATACGTCATTGGCCATACCTCCTCACTGCATTTTTTTCAGGGATGGTTGTATGAAAATTACAGAAGATTACTAAAATGAGCTATTTCCTTTGTTTTGCCATACTATGTTTGTTTCCAGGAATTGATCTCTATCAGCAACACTATCTATTGATATAAAAATATAGGATGATTATTTTTTTGCAAAATCAACAGGTTCGATTCCCAGCTAGGGTAACGACTTTTTGAAAAATCTAATGATGCAGTTTTAGTTTTTGTTCAAATCGGGCACGCAACTCCTTTCAGCATTTTTCGCTATCTCTTATGGTTTAGGATATAGCCCTGAAGGCCCACATAAAAAATTCACCCTGTATAGCTAAATTATATGTTTATACTTTTTGCTTATACGTTTTGATACAAAAATATCTAAAACTATACCTTTTTACCAAAATTGCCAAAAATACCTAGTTGAAATATTATTCAAATTAGTTACTTTTCCAGTCGTTTCCTAGACGTTTATAAATGTCAACCAACTAATTTCACTTTCATCCAATAAGCTAAATAAAGTATTCTAATCTTACTATTTGCATTTCCAGACATTTTGCTACTTGCTCTTTTTGCTTTTATGTTGTCAAACTGAGTTGATTCTCTACTGACAGGGTATAATGCTTTTGTATCGTCTAGCTGAATCGTCTTTTTCGATGAAAAGGTCATTCTGACAGTGATCCGTTTAGCCTGGAGGGCTTTGAATAATGATCAAAGACTAGGATATTTATAATTAAGATTTAGACGTTTTCCTACTGAGGGCATTTAGCTTTCATGCCTATTTAGATTTTTTTAAACCATTAAAATCAAGACGTGAATAATATCGTTATTTTGCAATAAAAAAGGTATGCCTGCGAGTAGGTAATAAGTGCCACTTGCCACCTTAATTAAACACTAAATATTTCGTAAAAATAGGGAAAAATGTGTCCTGGCACGACGAAGTAGATTTTTCGAAAAACTTTAGTTGGTACAAAATTACTTTAGATTTGTACTATTTTGTACCACTAATTTGAAATTTTGTACCCTTGCCATTTTGGAGATATGACGGTCATGCTGGTAAGTATACTTTCTAGCACGACCAGGCTGAAATGACGACTTGCAAATAAAGGATCGAGAGTATGCCTAAAAATTTGTACCCATTTACTACTTACTACTAGTACTATTTAGTACTAGTAGTAAGTAGTAGTAGTAGTAGTAGTCATGAGTATTTGCTTTATTGTCAATCTGAAAAACAAATTCATTTGTTTATTTTCTTGTCTTTTGGTAAATAATATTAAGGTTGAAAAATATTTTAGATGCCGTTATTACCCGCAGAAGCGTTATATTTTATTTATTTCCATAATCAAACTTAAAATAATTTAAAAGCAGATACCTAATAATGTGACAAAAGTACAGATTTTTTGGCAATATTCTGATGACCCACAATAATAACCTCATCAGATACCAAGTTGGCAATAAAAGAGTTGCCAGTGGTGTTTCATCACAGATCCATCTGTGACATAAAGCCGGACGTGACCAATCCACTAATAATAAAGTTAGGGTATAACTGGGTAATTTCACAATGAAATACAGACACAACCGTTCGTCTGGTCTGTTTTACTACCAATAAATTAACCTCATGGAGTAATTTCAAAGTTCCTTAGGAGATAATGGTTATGACTACTAAAGTTATTGTTATTGTGTTTTAAATAATTTTAGTAGTGAAAGTAATAGGTAAACATAGCCTTAATATTTTCAAAAAAAAAATGTTCGATATTTCAAGAGTGTCAATTGTTAAGCTGTACAGAATTATCCCACAAGCACTTTCTCCGAACAAAAAAAAAAATCAAGAGGGTTGATTCTTAAGCTGCCAGGAGTATACCTAAACCACTTTCTTATGGTAATTTCAGCTTAATAAAAATAAATTAAACGAAAGATTAAGATGGCAAGATTCGATAACTTTTGGAGGCATGAGATTCAATCTACACTAATATTATAAAGCTAAAGAGTTTGTTTGTTTTTTCGAACGCGCTAATCTCAGGAACTACTGGTTCGAATTGAAAATATATTTTTGTGTTGAATAGGAAGGCTATAGGCTGCTTTTCATTTTGATATTCCCACGGGATCGGGACTTACGCGGGTGTACGCCTCAATAAATGGACTATACAACACAAAAATATTTTTTCAATTCGAACCAGTAGTTCCTGAGATCAGTGCGTTCAAACAAACAACGGAAGCCCTCAAAGATAAGTAATTTTCCCCTTTTTTCCACATTTTCCACTGATTCTTCGCTCTTTACCTTAATCTTAGCCGATCTAAAGACTCTGATTATTAATAAATTTGTAATTAACAAATTACTTTGATAACTGTCATGTGTCAGTTTGATATCTGTCATGTGTCACGTTAACATCTGTCATGTGTCACGTTGACATACGTCATGTGTTTTTGGTGGGGTGTCGTTTAATACGTTTTCGGGGGTGCTGATTCCGAATCCGGGATCCGTTTTCAGCTCAGAGTTGACATCTATCAAATGTCAGTCTGAATTTGAAGTGGGTATCATTTCATACGTTTTCGAGGGTGCAGATTCCGAATCCGGGATCCGTTTTCAGACCATAGTTTACAGTCATATTCTGTCAAATGTCACTTTTATTTTGGAATTAGGTTTTCGGGGGTAAAACGTATTTTTTATTTAATTTAAGAGATAAGCAATGAAAAAAGTCTACTCGATGTATTAATTATACGCAGACGAAGTCGTGGGTAACAGCAGCTAGATTAAAAAATTATATATGTACTTGATAGATGTCAACTCTGATCTGAAAACGGATCCCGTATTCGGAATCAGCACCCCGTAAAACGTATTAAACGACACCCCATTAAAAATCTGACTGACATTTGATAGATGTCAAAGTGACATTTGACAGCTGTCAAAGTGACAGTTGTCAAACTGATTTTCATCTTTTAATTATTGTTTTGGTTTTGGCGGGAACGAGCCAACAACATGTCGTGCTGCAGTTTTATTTACACGAAACTTAGTTGTAAACCGAGTTAAATTGTATAATTCCAGTGGAAAGTTATCTAATTTAGTTCTGTGAAAGTGCACAAGTGTAGTGAAAGTAAAAATCAGTGTCAAACATGGACTTTTCTCGTTGCCTCCAAAATCTCCTACAAGGTTATAGTAAAGTAGCCACCGCTTTACTATGACCCCTGACTTGACAAACTGTGACTTGACGACTTGACCATCTTGAAACACTTTGAGCCCGATTTCTGTAAATCGGGCCATAACTTGATGCAAAATATTACTTGATACTGGCTATATGCACAAACCGTGCGAAGCCATAACTGAAAAAAAAAAAAAGAAAAAAAAATATTGTTTTATGAACAAAATCATGATAAAAAGTAGCCTATGTTCTTCTCCAGGGTCACATCTATGTCTGTACCAAAATTCATCTTATTCCGTTCAGCAGTTTAGGCGTGAAAACGCGACAGACAGACAGACAGAGTTACTTTCACATTTATAATATTAGTAAGGATATAGATTTGGAGGCATGAGATCAACTCGTAAAAAATACATTAATTTAATCTTTTCACAAATAGGTAAATACAAATAGGCCTGTTTGTACAATTTAATAAGCTTTCTTGTACTCTTTGTTTTTTTTTAATACAAAAAAAAAAAAAAAAATACTTTATTTACCAATATAGATTTACAGAGTTTCATATGTGTTGTACAAATAAAGTGTTTATCTATCTATCTATCTAAATTATTTCTGAATTATCCCATATTTACGATAAAGTATGGTATTATTAATATAACCTTACTACAGTAATGTGTCTACCGATTTATCTTCCTTCACCGAAGTGCCGACGGCATCGGCAGCGACATTTCAATGATTAATAACACTTTATGAAGCTTTCACTCAAATTAAGCTCCGTTTAAATTGAAGCAAATCGTTCAGAGAATCATATATGACAAATTTTTTAAGAAATGTTTCGTAATTACCTCAAATTATAATTTTAACGTACCATTATAGTGCCTTTGTTAGAACTGAGTTGGCCATATCTGCCGCATGTCCGGCCAAATGTGGGCAAAAACCACCACGGACTGGGTCCTGATCAACATGCCACCCCGCGGCGATGGCGGAGAAACCGCGGGATTTATAACAATGACGAACCAATTGGCACAATGGTCACCATGCTGGACTGCCAAACACAGGGTTGCGGGTTCGATTCCCGCCTCAGACATGTATTTATGCTTAGATATTTGTCTGTGGTCTGGTTGTTTCTATGTATTATAAGTATACTAGCTGCCCTCCGCGGTTTCACCCGCGTAACTCCCGATCCCGTGGGAATATCAGGATGTAAGCTATCCTATCTCTCAAGTTGGATCGAACTGCACATGGTGTGCGAATTTTATTATAATCGGTTAAGTGGTTTAGGAGTCCATTGAGGACAAACATTGTGACACGAGATTTATATATATTAAGATATTTACAAAAGAAAAATTATATAAGCAGTATATCCGTTGTCTAGCACCCATAACACAAGTCTAGTTACTTAGCTTGGGGCTAGATGGCGATGTGTGGAATGTCCTGCAATAATTATTTTATTATTTATAACAATGGTTTCCTATGTCAATAAGCGCTATGTCAGTTATCGGTCTCCTTCATTCTCTCTTTCTCTTACGGTTTTTCGTAACGCGTAACACTTTACAGACCTAAAAACCATCGGCTAAAAAAATTGGAAGAGAGCGGCGTTAGACAGAGAAGGATGGAAGAAGGCGCTGAAGGAGGCTCAGGCCCATAGAAGGCTGTTTAGCCATTGATGATGATGTTGTAACACGGTACATTTTTTAGGCTAGGTTGCCAACCCGTGATAAGGAATTCCAAAATTCATTGGTGCACGTACTGGGATTAGAACCCACGACCGTTGGAATTAAAGTCGAGGTATTTACCACTAGGCCAACACCAAAGTCAAAGTCAAATTTCTTTATTTCTTTTGATGCTTATGTATATATACATTGATCACTTGAAATCGTTTTAAAAAAACCGCTTTAGTAATTACGTAATTATTCGCTCGAACCAGCGTACGCTAGTGCTAAAATGTACGACCTAAATTAGTCGCTGTTCGTTTCAGCCGGGTCAGGGAAATGCACCGGGTTTTTAGCCTTTTAATTAGTTAATGGGTTAAAATAGCTGACGCTTTCAATTTGAAAGCGTTATTCGGTTACAGCTTTTTTAGGTTTGGCTTTGGAAGGCTATTTTATTTTTACGACTTTGTCCCGCGATTTCACCCGAGCAAGACGCGATCCGAATAAAAAGTTCAATAATGCCCAGATTTCAATGTCTATTCTTACTAAGTTTAATCAAAATCGGTCAAGTTATGTCAGAGCCGTTACAAACACGAAATCCAAAAAACTAGAACATTAACTTTTTTTTTTTAATAATATTTTTTCTAGTATTTTAAAGGATTTTGAACTCATAATGAACTGTTTTAACGGATGTATTAATAAATGAAATCGCATGTATTTTATTTACAACTGAATAAATGAATTTTAATTTAATTTATTTTTCGTTAAAACCTGACGTTTCGAGAATTTCACAGCTCTCATAGTCATAGGTAGATTAACGTGACATAACATAGTCTTACAAAAAATATTAGATATTTTTCTCTTTATACTTAGTGTAAGTAAATATATGGAAGAAAAATATCTGATTGAATTTTATCTAAAAATACCACAAAAATAAGTAGGTAGATTCTTCTCCATACCTTTTTATCCTCACAAAAACTTTCATCTTAGAAACTTGGTTTCTTTGTGTATAAAATTGAATTGTGACTGATGAATGAAGAAAGAAAATAGATACCTAGTACGAGTAGATAAGGGTGAAAACAAACTACATACTTTTCGATCAGGTGATATCTCGCCAAACGGTCGCGTTCGCTTTTTTTTTTGACGTGATAACGTCTAATAAATTGATGGAACACCTGCATTCACACAAAAGTGTCATGGTAACATTTTGTGACGTCATGCGTCATGTTCCGGTAACATGACGCGTCCGTTCCCGTTAGATAACAAAAGTATTCATAATAGTATTGCTCATCTGGGTTTGTGTTATGGTGACGAGTGACGAAAAGAAGACAAAAAAAATATAAAGGAATAAAAATGAAGAAATAGACAAATTTCGATGGAGGGATCCCAAAAAGACTCTTTGAGGTCGCATCGTTGTAATAAGAAATAAACTTAAAATTAACTAGAATTTGATAATAAAGATTAAAAATATAGATTTAATTTTCTTTTGAAATGCTTCTCAAATCATCATCATCCGAGCGATGTTCCCGGTTGCATCCCTCTCGGGAGAGTCCGCAGTTCTTCTCAAATAAATGACATTAATTCATTTATCCTCACTCTTTGACAATCAGCGAAGTGATGTGCGTAGCCTTGCATAGTGCGGGGACACCCCACACCTCTCATCTAATCTGAGCCTTACTTTAGTTCTTAGAATTTGACTATATAATAAACCAATAGGAAAAACCTACGCAGAAACCCTACGACAGAGATCGACCGACATCATTAAATTCAATCGTGATTGTAGTTGGGTTTCTTGTCTTGTAAAACCAGTTCAATTGTTCGGTTTTATTCAGACACTAAATAAATAATAATAAATAAATATTGCAGGTAATTCCACACATCGCCATCTAGCCCAAAGCTAAGTAACTAGACTTGTCTTAAGAGGAAAGGGTACCGGAGGCTCTTTCCATACAAACTATTACAAACGTAGTCGACTGTTTTCTCCCTGGATCTTATACTTATACTTGCCGTGACCATGCCCCTATTTTTTGATTTTTAAAATTTTTCAATTTTTTTAATTTTAATTTCTATGATAATTAGAAAATGAAAATAACCAAAACATAGGGGCATAGTCATGGCAGTTATAGATTTTGTGGCACAAAAATATTTGTGCTAGTGTCATTATCCAGGGAGGAAACAGTCAACTACGTTTGTATGGAGAGCGCGCAGGACCCTTTCACCTTAAAGGTGCTAGACAACGGATATACTACTTATATACTTTTATTTTGTAAATATATACCTACTTATAATACATAGAAAAGACCAGACCACAGACAAACAATATTTAAGCATAAATACATGTCTGAGGCGGGAATCGAACCCGCAACCCTGTGTTTGGCAGTCTGGCATGGTGACCATTGTGCCAACTGGGTCGTCGTCGTCGATATCTACTGTCTGAAAATGATCATTAGATTACGGTAAGGGCTGGAATACGCACATTCATTGTCGCGTCTTAGGTACAGTATGCGTCATAAGTACACTATCAGTTTGCTACAATAATGCTATAAACAAGTATTGGAGTTACGACCTTCTTCTAATAGACGTAACACACAAACATAAATACTTAAATTAAAAGTACTCAGTATAATTATTACTTTTAACATGTTAGCTATGCCTTTAGTTGTGTGAGTGGTATAAGGGGCCACCCGCTACACCAACCGACGTGGGATCGATCCACAGGTTACGTTGTTGTAATGTTCAAATAGTGCTGCAAAGGATTGTAAACGTTACGGCGGCGGCGGGCAGATACTTTTGACCGTTGATTGTACCTAAATCACATAAATATCTACAAAGCAAGGCCTATATGGCCTTGCTTGTCGGCAGTGATATGTCAACCAGAGGTAGATACGTCTTTGCTAAATAAACATAACCACATAGAATTAAGGCAATTGACTCATAATCCCTTTTGTATTTTCGCATAATACTTGCAGATACGTCAAATTATTGTGTCACAATAAATGAATGTTAAGTTCGGAGATAAATAAACACTCTATAACTTTTACATTGTCAGTCCAGTTACGTGTCCAATGGACGGATGTCTTTAACTGATATCTAAACACCTTCATACAAATTACCTCCGACATTTCGGCACTTTGATGAAATTTCAACGTTTTAATTTTCAAAGCAGTTCCCTTTGAGCGAGTTTCCTTTGATAAGAGATTAAGTTGATCTCGATGAATACCTAAATTGAAAACGTTGAGGCAGAAAATTTAATATCTGAGACATATCTTCCGGTATTTTTGTAATAATTCATGGATTTACCGACATAAAAAATGTTCTCAAAAAATTCACGGATGTGATATGTAATTTTTATAAGCATAGAATGCTTGTAAATCCTTAATTCGAACCGAAGAGTAGACGCCAACTTTGCGTATTTTAGAAGAATAAAAAAGAATTAAAAATATTGAGATCATTTAATTTCACCTTTAAGAAGATGTAAGAAGTAGCAAAACAATTCAATCAAATATTATACCATATCTGGTGCAATATAAGATATCCTTAATTCAATTCAATTCAATTCATTTATTTCAGATAATAAAATCCATACGTTACAATATAATTTTAAAAAAAATCAAAAAATGTCATGTCAAATGTCAATGTCAAATGTCAAAAAAAGAAAAATGTCAATATTAATGTCAAAAAATAATAAAAATAGAAGAAATAAAATTAAAATTACATGTCACAAAAAGTTAAAATCATAAAAATTAGGTATTAGAAATATATTATAAGATTATAAAATTAAATATAGGAAGGACCACTGGCGTGCAACTGCATCCACCTCCTTACTTAACGTATTAATTGAGATTTTTAAAGATTGTCGTTGCGAAATCCAATAAACAACGACTTAGTCCCATCGGCCCCGCTGGCTCTGCCCCGCTAGCGGGGCAGATGGGAAAAAGTGTTGCATCGGCCCCGCTGAACGCAGACGCGGACGCTAGCGGGGCCGATGAAACAAATTAAGTTTCATTTGCCCCGCTATAGGACTTACTTCCGTCGGGCCCGCTAGCAGATGGGAAAAAGAGATTGATTCATCGGCCCCGCTAGCGTCGGCGTCGGCGTTTTGCGGGGACGATGGGTAGGTACAGATCAAGTTATAAATAGAGGCAATCAATACTTAGGTTGCCGAAAAAGGAATGTCTGTAATTAAAATGGTTTGTATGTTAATCAGTTTTTATTGAGTGCTCAAAATACATAATATTTTAATAATAAAAAAAATACACACAACAAGAACATCACATAAACATTTTTTAATTTTCATAATCATAGATGATAGTCACACAAATTACATTAATCAGTCTTCATTAATGAACATTAATGCCTAAACTGCTGACAGTTTTGTAAGATGAATATAATATTTTAGGTAAACAACATAACATAAAAAATACAGTATTTGACAAAAAATCAACGAGAGAAAACATTAACATTACAAACTATGTCAGTGTTTCGAGAAAATGTCTACTGGTTATTGGTCCATTTACAAATTTCAAGATCAAGTTATACTATTTAAATAATCAACAAAACAAAAAAAAACACAAAACAAGGACATTACTTAATAACTAGTTTCTTAATTTTTAATAGAGCCAGCCGGGCTGATGGGAGTAAGTCTAAGATAGTACCAAAAAGTTAAATGCAAACTCAATATTTTCTATAATATTCTTATAGAAAGTCATACACTGCTTAATGGGACACATCACTCTTGATGCATTTGCACACTCAAACTTCTAACTTTTAATAGTTTTTTCATAAATGGTCTAACTTTTACAAGAATTAGAGCAGGAATATAAACAATAATTCAGTGCTTTTATTTATGTAATTGTTATCTTGAACAAAATATGTTTATATTACGTAAAAAACAAAAGTCAATTTATGGGACACATCAAAATCAGAATTCAGTTTTTTTTTTAGAATTGCACAATATGTAACAGCTAAAGAGTGACTATCTCCGAACTTCGCTTTACTTTACTGCGACACAATAATTAGTAATTTCACGTTTACACGGTTGTCATGGATTTGACTTCGCGCTGTCTATAGACGCGTTTTGATTTGAGTTGAGTTGAGGTTTGGCGTTGGACCAAAAGGTTTTTTAAGTTTCTTAAGATGGACCCATGGAAAGTGACAGATGTCAAAGTGACAAATGTCAAAGTGACATCTGTCACTATGTCAAATTAATCAGCCAAACCGAACCGAACAAACACCTTTTTCTCTCACCAAAAAAAAGGGTCCATCTTAAGAAACTTAAAAAACTTTTTGATCCAACGCCAAACCTCAACTCAACTCATATCAAAACGCGTCTATAGACAGCGCAAAGTCAAATCCATGACAACCGTGTAAACGTGAAATTACTAATTATTGTGTCGCAGTAAAGTAAAGCGAAGTTCGGAGATAGTCACTCTTTAGCTGTTACATATTGTGCAATTCTCAAAAAAAAACTGAATTCTGATTTTGATGTGTCCCATAAATTGACTTTTGTTTTTTACGTAATATAAACATATTTTGTTCAAGATAACAATTACATAAATAAAAGCACTGAATTATTGTTTATATTCCTGCTCTAATTCTCGTAAAAGTTAGACCATTTATGAAAAAACTATTAAAAGTTAGAAGTTTGAGTGTGCAAATGTATCAAGAGTGATGTGTCCCATTAAGCAGTGTATGACTTTCTATAAGAATATTAAAGAAAATATTGAGTTTGCATTTAACTTTTTGGTACTATCTTAGACTTACTCCCATCGGCCCGGCTGGCTCTATTAAAAATTAAGAAACTAGTTATTAAGTAATGTCCTTGTTTTGTGTTTTTTTTTGTTTTGTTGATTATTTAAATGGTATAACTTTGATCTTGAAATTTGTAAATGGACCAATAACCAGTAGACATTTTCTCGAAACACTGACATAGTTTGTAATGTTAATGTTTTCTCTCGTTGATTTTTTGTCAAATACTGTATTTTTTATGTTATGTTGTTTACCTAAAATATTATATTCATCTTACAAAACTGTCAGCAGTTTAGGCATTAATGTTCATTAATGAAGACTGATTAATGTAATTTGTGTGACTATCATCTATGATTATGAAAATTAAAAAATGTTTATGTGATGTTCTTGTTGTGTGTATTTTTTTATTATTAAAATATTATGTATTTTGAGCACTCAATAAAAACTGATTAACATACAAACCATTTTAATTACAGACATTCCTTTTTCGGCAACCTAAGTATTGATTGCCTCTATTTGTAACTTGATCTGTACCTACCCATCGTCCCCGCAAAACGCCGACGCCGACGCTAGCGGGGCCGATGAATCAATCTCTTTTTCCCATCTGCTAGCGGGCCCGACGGAAGTAAGTCCTATAGCGGGGCAAATGAAACTTAATTTGTTTCATCGGCCCCGCTAGCGTCCGCGTCTGCGTTCAGCGGGGCCGATGCAACACTTTTTCCCATCTGCCCCGCTGGCGGGGCAGAGCCAGCGGGGCCGATGGGACTAAGTCTAAACAACAGTTGTTAATCGGTTTATAGTCTGACCGTTTATCAGATGGAATGAAAAATCAACCCTTAATCACATAAATCTAAATAACTTCATTCCCCAAGAGAAACGTATTAAATTCAATCAAGAAGCAAGTCAAAGAGCTTTGTACTGCGAGTTGGTATAAGAACCTCCACAAACTGCAGACTTTTCTATCAGCTAATAGTTAGCCCTAACAGTTAATATTTCATGGTAGAAAAAATACAGCTTAAATAAAGGAAAAATTCCGAAAAACAAAAATTAACGACTTTAGTACCTAGAAAATTTCGCGAAATTTTGCAAAAATAATATTATGCCAGATCTTTTGATCACGTTTACTTAGAAGCTTGTTTTTTACTCAACTATTCTACAAATTTGTAGTTACTGCCTTTGATGGCGCAATGTGTAAATAGTTGACGTCACATGGAGGGATTAAAGCGGGAGGAATTACGACCAAACACGTGGTCCAAATATACTCTTATGATTGATGGGGTTTTTAACATTAACTGGATACATGCAACCACTCACCTGCAGTCTTCGAGAAGGATCTCCAACGCCTGCAACAGCTGCTGCTATGGTGGTACAACACATAAACGTTCACCCTTACACAAATCACAATCCATTCATTTACGGTGTCACAAAACTCTTAATGAGTTCACTAAGTTATTTCGAAGACGAAATATCTTTACGACGACAATAAAATCAGGAGCGCGCTGCGGTAGACACGTATTAACGAGTCAATGAGAAATCACACACTGATGGCCGCACTCTTTCGACGCGTGCGAGCGGCTCCTGCCTACCCTCAATCCGGGAGCGAATTGCAAAACCACAGATAAATGTGAAATCACACCGAAGAATAAAAATAAAAATACAGATAATAAAGGGACATGATATTGACGCGTGAATTTTTTTTATGGGAAACATGCTGAAAGAAGTTGCGGATTTTTTGGAAAAGTCATTACCCTAGCCAAGAATCGAACCTGTTGATATTGCAAAAAATAATCATTCAATCATATTTTTGTACCAATCAATAGAGTTGCTAATAAAGACCAAATCCTGTATTGAAACAAACATAGTATTGCAAATCGAAGGAAATAGATTATTTTTGTAATCTTCTATAATTTTCATACAACATTCCTGATTTAAAAAAATGCAGTTTGTAGGTATGGCTAATGAGGTGACCAACAGCTGCACTAAAAATATGAACTGTTTTTATGTAAAGTTTTATGTAGTTGTTTTTATTTAAATGTAAATGTTTTTACAAATTTTATGTAAAGTATTTTACTGAGAACTTATCTTCTATTTCTTAGAATAATATATCTATGCCTCATACATTATTTATTGTTTTGCCAGAGACAGATAGGTGAAAATTGCAGAATACTTACCACAAAATTGAGCTATTTCCTTTGATTTGACTGCTATCTTTGTTTGCAAGAATTGGTCTTTATCAGCAACACTATCGAAAAATCTATTGCAAAACCAACAGGTTCGCAAGCTTACTGGCTACGGTAATAAATTTCTCAAAAATCAAATGATGAAGTTTTAGTTTTTGTCAAAATCGGGTACGCAACTCCTTTCAGAAGTTTTCGTTATTTCTTATAGTTTAGGATATAGCCCTGAAGGCTGAAGGCCCATGTAAAAAATTAACCCATAGTATCACTACATAGTATAAAATAAAGTCACTTTTCGCCGTCCCTATGTCCCTTTGTATGCTTAGATCTTTAAAACTACGCAACGGATTTTAATGCGGTTTTTTTAAATAGATAGAGTGATTTAAGAAGGAAGGTTTTATGTATAATACATGCATAATATAGCCGTGCGAAGCCGGAGCGGGTCGCTAGTAATAAAGTAAACCTTAAAAAGAAGACTATCGGCCTATAAAAAGTCAGTGGTCTGCTAGACCTTTAAAAGCTCGTTCGAGCTTCAAACACAGAACACGGCATTGCGGTCACTCCGCCTTCGTTCGAGAGTTCAAGCCGATTGGGAACAAGTTTATTTTATAAAGCACATATTATGAAGATAAAAGGATTATCACGTTTTGTTGGGTTTAGTCGTAGCTTGAATTTTATTTGTAAGAAAATATATTCTATTAGACATACTTAGGTACCGACATAAGATTATTATAAAAGTTTTGAACGCCTCTGTACGGATTATCAGTACATAGTATCACTTCATAGTATAAAACAAAGTCGCTTTTTCTGTCCCTATTTCCCTTTGACCGCTTAGATCTTTAAAACTACGCAACGGATTTTGATGCGGTTTTTTTAATAGATAGAGTGATTCAAGAGGAAGGTTTATATGTGTAATACATGCATAATATAGCCGTGCGAAGCCGGAGCGTATAAAATAAAGTCACTTTTCGCCGTCCCTATGTCCCTTTGTATGCTTAGATTTTTAAAACTACGCAACGGATTTTGATGCGGTTTTTTTAAATAGATAAAGTGATTAAAGAGGAAGGTTTTTAGATATAATACATTCATAATACAGCCGTGCGAAGCCGGGGCGGGTCGTATGAGTATATACGGTGCCTTACTTCCACGTGCTTATACTCAGTATGTGCAAAGACAAATCACACCAATAATAGGACTAGTTGCGAAAATAAAAATTCAAGGGACTATTTGCGAATGGGACGACATGCGAAGGGACGAGCTCCGAATAGGATGAGATACAAATAGGGCGACTTGAGACGAATCCGTTAGTACATTTTCTTGTTTATGTGTTTTTCTATGTTTTTCTTGTTTCTTTCGGAATGAAAGTCGACGTACCTACCACTCGGTTAACACTACTGTAAAATTATTCATGACAATCCTCATCATGATTTAAAGGCTAGGTACTTTTTCCAGAGATTAACTCCATTAACTTACAAACTTTACGAATATCAGAACTCGAGTAAAACAATATCTTCAAAAACACCAATTTTCCTCTTTTTCTGAACCATTAAAACTGATTATAATAGCTGTCCAAATGATTCTCAGTCAACGTTATTGTTATCGTTTATTGGGTAATCTTTTATTATGGTTGAAAAACAAAGAAATAGGCTTATTATGTAAATACAATGTAAAGAAAAGTGAGACTGAGTTTCATAAGGCGTTTGCATAAACAAAAGTTATTTTCTTTTTGGCTTCGCTCGTCTTATACGTGCACATTATTCTTTTTTGTGATGTATATACAGAAACATTCAGACTAGTAACAAATAGCTTTCAAAGCGTCGCCTTTCATTGAATAAAATATCATAATCTGGCTTCGAGCATTTAAATGGTCGAAGTAATCTGGTGAAATTAAATAAATGTTATAAATGTTGACCCTTTATCAAATATTACCAGAATTAACACTAATAACAGAATCAATAGAACAACAATTACAGAAAAACAGAATGTTCCCCCATAGGGATACGACCACGTGGGCAGACTGAGGCGACAATGGCAAGATGCTTTTGACTCCCATAGGAATGACTGGTGTGCCATAGCTACAGACCGCGATCAATGGAAGTAAGGTAGTGAGGCCTTTGCTCTGCAGTTGTAAAGTGTAGCCACTTAATAATAATATAACACCAATAACATGACCACCAATGCATACTTGTGTATTTGCATATTTTGGTCACGTAATATGGAAGCGTCTCATCGCGCGAGAAACTATTGAGAAACTCATCGTGGTTGGGAACACAGATGGTAAACGCTATCGAGGCCGATCCCCTACCAAGTGGACAGATCAGATTAAGAACTCTTCAGCTGTCAGGTTCCATAACATTGTAGGAGTTATGATGAATAGAATCCGTTGGAGATAGATCATCCGATCAGACAAGTATTTATGCTTAGATATTTGTCTGTGGTCTGGTTGTTTCTATGTATTATCACTACATAGTATAAAACAAAGTCGCTTTCTCTGTCCCTATGTCCCTATGTCCCTATATCCCTATGTATGCTTAAATCTTTAAAACTACGCAACGGATTTTGATGCGGTTTTTTTTAATAGATAGAGTAATTCAAGAGGAAGGTTTATATGTATAATACATGCATAATATAGCCGTGCGAAGCCGGGGCGGGTCGCTAGTAAGTATATATTTACAAAAGAAAAGTATATAAGTAGTATATCCGTTTTCTAGCACCCATAACCCAAGTCTAGTTACTTAGCTTGGGGCTAGATGGCGATGTGTAGAATGTCCTGCAATATTAATTTATTATATTTATTTATGAGAGGCCGTCTCCAGAGAGATCACTGAGTTCTAATTTATAAATCCAATAGTTAGTTTTTTATTTATTTGTTCCACGACTTGATTGATTTGGATTAAAATCGGCATAGTGGTATATTAGAGAATGAAAAAGAATATAGGATACTTTTTTTCCTGAAATTCCAGCGAGATCAGGACATACGCAGGTGAAACCTTCGCAATTAGTAAGCCATAATTGATCATTTCAATAACAGACGTAATATTTCTTCACAAATGTTTTATTTCTATTTGTCTCAGTAACTTTAGGAGCCAATCAAATATTATGGAGGCCTTCTATAATATCTCGATAATTTTATAACAAATATTATCATTTAGGAGTGATATTTGAGCTTCATGAAGGGACCAAATTTATGCAGAGCATCGAACAGGGTGGATCTAAAGCATTGATCCTTGCTTTTGAGGTATGGGACATTTTATCAAAGTCTTTGAGGTAAAATATGTCTGGGTAAAACTCATTTCAAAGCGAAAACGTAACTGGGATCTGATTCTGCAAAAAAGTAAGATGACTAGACAGACTTATTAAGAACATAAAATTGAAAGATTATCATAAAGAGGATTAATATGAATAAAGAAAACTAATTTCTATTTTTTCACAAAATTATCATTAATTGGATTAATCCTTCGAGAAAGAAGATTATTTTTCAAAGGTCAGTAGGATATACTTTTCGATCTAAAATCTTATTGAATAATTATTTAATTATATTTTAAGTCTTTTTTTTCTTATTTTTTACCTTATCCGTCCAAACAAATACAAACAACACACAAACAAACAAACATGGTACAAATTCGTCCGCGTCTGTTTTCTCCAAAATTCTTTCTTATCAGGAATCTAAAAATGTATATGCCAAATAGCCCGATTCCTCCATTAGTTTGAGCTATGCGTTGATATATCAGTCAATCAGGACTTTGAATTTTATATATATAGACGTTGTGTTCAGAGTAAAACACACTAAATAGTTATGTCCTGGCAAACCATTATCGTCCGCTCCAAAGGCAATCCATTATGGTCAACTCCAAGCAGATTTTTCACTAAATTTTGTGAGTTTGTCTGCAATCAGATCTTGGTCCATAAAGTTATATTTTTTTCGAAATATTCAGAGAATAAAGTCCATGTATCGTCCAATAAAATGGCCTGCAATATTTCACAGACCGTTCGCCTTTTTATGGAACAAAAGAATTATGATGTTAGTAGATTATATTGGACGAAGGTAAGGGATAGGTAGAAAGGTAAACTAATAATAAAAAAATAGTTTTTGCGGTTTCTATCATCTATGAAAAAAAGAAATAGTCGAAAAGTCTAGTCTAAGCTTTTTAGAAAATTCATTTGAAAAAAAAAAACATCAAAAGCATCGAGAACTACAAATTGAAAGCAATTCAATGAATCCAAGAATCAATAATACTCGTCTTCAATGAACTCTCGTTAGGGTTTGTTGTTGGTATAACCCTGGTCTCGAGAACTCCTAACAATTGTGGTGGTTGCCGTTGCTAACAATCGTTAGTGAAATTAATTAGTGAATCATTTGTACACTTCTTTATTGAACTTTATATAAAAAACATAACCTGGAAATGTTTTCAAGGAAAAATGCATCTCCAACTGCGGTGATATTTGAACAAGCTTTTTTTTAGAAAAGATAGCTGAGTCCCGCGGTTTCACCGGCGTAAGTATATGGGGAAAATATTCTGGCTCCAGCTATCTGGAGACCTAGATAAACCAGAAGAGAATATTTTCTACACACCGAGTTTCATAGCAATCGGTCCAGTAGCTTTTGCGTGCAGGAGTAATAAACATACACACAATGTTTCACATTTTGAATAATAGAAGAATACCTATTCACTCGCGACTCAAATTGTACACGTCAGGAAAGACAGACGTGGGAAACTGATTCCATTCCCTTGCTGTACGAATAAAGATTGATGAAGCAAAACGCTTAGTACTGGTGTTTGGGATTTACACCATGAATCAGTGTCACATATCAGTTTGCCTGGGGCGTAATACGAAAGAATGGTAATGGCTATCGCTATAACTAATCAACTCTAAAGGTAGTTTTTAATCAAGAGTAGAGCAGCCTCACGCTATTCCAAAGCTCGGCCAAGTTACAGAAGATTTATTGATAAAGAAAATTGATTTCATTAATCAACATGAATAAAAAGGTGTTCCTGTTACACGCCTTGTTTCTATCAACAACAGAACACTAATTGATTTCAACATAGTAAATTAAATACCTGATCCAATTACACTTCACGGGCTAATTGCATCAGGTATTTTGTCATTACCATAGTATAGGTACGCTAACGTTGAGTGAGTTGGTTTTGTATCAGACAGTGACGGCACGGGATGTGACGACACAGAATGTGACGCCATAAGAAGTATAGCGACTTAGTTTCAATTTTATAACTAGTAATTCTACAAACAATAAACATTGCAAGCACAAATATTAAGGAGTTTAATGATGAAAAGGTGGTTCCAGGTGCTTCATCAACCCCTACCTAGTAGTTAAGGGGCCAATTTTAAAGTGCATTTTGAAGGATTATTATTTCGCCTCACTACGAAGATCCTCATCAGATCTTCACCAAATTTTTATAAGACCATTAATAACATGGAGATATCCAGTAGCCCCTTTCTGTCACTTTCATAAAAAAAAACCGAAATTATCACAACATTAAACCAAGTTTTATCCACATCCGTTGTAAACGACCTGAGAAGTACCAACAAGCATACATACTGACAGAACAAAGCTTTGCCAGACTTTAAGCAGAACAGAAAAAAGGACGCGTCGAAGAATTATTGTTTTTAGTTTGATTTACCGTCTGCCGGTACCGTGGTGTGCAAGTGACCAGTATAAATTCGAAGCACTCTCCCCAATTAGCCCTGATAGATAATGGACACAAATATTCGCTTTGTGTAACACGATACTTTTAGTCTATGACTAAATGGACCGTTAAAAGGACATGGGGAAGTATGAAGGAAAAAGGTTCGTTTCAGAACCTAATTACGAGACGTAGATAAATATCAAGTAGAAAAATTCTGTTTTACTAGCAGCACCTCGCGGTTTCACACGCACACTCACGCCCGTCTTCACAAGCAGTACTTAAGTTGCTCTTGAATAAGTGAACGCATAGCGCCAAATGAGGCCCTCTGATTGGTCAATTTTGTGCTGCTCTCTTCACTTTTTAAGCTATTGCATAGCTTTTATCGCGGGTTTTGATCGCGGCGACCGAATCAAGAAATTCCGTAACGAAAATAAAACCTATTTGCGACTCTATGCTTTCGCGCGCACTATGCAATATCATGGGTTTGATTGTGAATACGGACGTCAGCCCTGAATTGCATGCAAACTTCGTATTATTCCAAGGTTCCAAATATCTACCAAATTCGGTTCAGTACTTTTGTGTTATTAAGTTCAGAGGAAATAACTCGTCACTATGTCTACATCCATTGGTCCACGGCCGGGCCGAATTCGAACCCTCGACCTTCGGACAGAAAGTCAATATATCTACCAACCAACACCGATTCCACCTATGGATTTCATTTTGGCGACCAAGAGAGGACAATGACGCAATTTGACGTTTAAGTTATAGCAGTCCTTTCTGGGACTAAGATTGGATGAAAGTAACCCGTAGTTTGGGAGAAAATTATAGTTGGAAATGAAACCGTGATTTGAGGGGTTTAGGTTGGTAAAATAAAAGTAGCTAAATTTGCTTTTTTTGATCTTATAATTTAACATTTGAAACGCATAAGTATAAAGATTTAATCATAGTCATTATACATCCAAATATTCAATTTTACCGAGGGTTAAATTGACATTTTTTTGACAGTTTTGCTATCGGAAATATGGGGTTTGTATCCACGGATATCGTAATCAGATGGAATTAGCCACTAATCACGAAAAAAAAAAATATTTTTACCCCCAGATAACTTTATCCGTGGCTATAAGAAATAAAATAAGGCAGTTTTAAAAACCGATCACGGTAGCAGTGTACTGAGGGGAGTATCTTTAAATTTTGTCAGGGACATCTAGGGCTAAGTCCGACGGACGTAAACAAAGCGAACCCCCGAAAGTTCCACGCTTATACAAATTTTGACGCTTAATGTTGAACGTTTGAAATGTTTAAACTATTCAAACGATTCCAATAAGATCCGCAAATACATGGGTAAGTATCCAAATCAGGTCAACAAAACATTTCGATGCCACAGCGAGAAAAGCTTCAGCTTCAAAATTAGAATTCCCTACGGTTCACACAACATTAGCTTTCATCGAACATATCTGGTGGTTAAAATAGATACCTTGCATATAACAGGCAGCATACACTTGGGCGCAGCGTATTGAGCGAGCTTGGTGTTGCGCTAATAATCCTGGTAGTTTACGCATGGCTTACGTGTGTAAAGTTTACTATAGGACAGCAATATTATACTCCAACTCGGATCAGTGTATGTGTATGACGTAGATATAAATATAAATAAATATTACAGGACATTCCACACATCGCCATCTAGCCCCAAGCGAAGTAACTAGGCTTATGTTATGGGTGCTAGACAACGGATATACTACTTTTATACCTTCCTTTTGTAAATATATACATATAATACATAGAAACAACCAGACCTCAGACAAATATCTAAGCACAAAAACTTGTCTGAGGCGGGAATCGAACCAGGAACCCTGTGTTTGTCACTCCGTCAGGTCTGGTTATAGAATAGTATACTAGTTAGTTTTAATAGTTTCTAGTAAGTATGGAATGAGCATTTCTAAATACGAGGCCCGGTCCGTTACCGGAACAGTGCCGTCTATCAATATGCGAATGAAAACCCACTTTGTAACGAATATGCTCCAAAAAGTACTCATTTTATTGAAACTTGATGAAAGGAATTGAGAACACATTGAATCCTTGGGAGTTATATAGGCTACTTTGTATCCGGGTATACCCGGATACAAAGTAGCCTATATATTCACATGAGATCGGGACTTACGCGGGTAAAACCGCGGGCCTTTGTTAGTTTGCACATAAATAAACGTCAATACAAAAATAAATTCAATGTAAATATACTACCACGCAACAAAAGTGCAGACCCAACGTAGAGCTCCAAAATTACAATTAGATCCTGCTCGAGTTGAAGTTCAAAGTCTTTCAACTTATGAATTTATTAGCCAAAAATAATTTAAATTAATATTTTTCACACAATTTAAGAACTCTACGGTGAGTCTGCACTTTTATTGCCGACATGTGTTCCTTTTTCGACAAGCATTTTCGTCGTGACAAATAAAGCCAATGAGATTTACTGACATCCAAATCAGATTATCAGCTTAACAAAGTTGAGTCTTTTGTATCGGAATACCAACCGGTTTCAGCCCTTCGTTACTAATTCCAAAGGTATTCCCAAGTTGGATAGGTTGGAAGCCATTATTAATTCCTTCTGTTGCTTTCACTCTCAAAACTCGAACGATTATTTCAAGGGCTTCTCGATATTTTAATCTGAAAATCGAATTAAGGGTCAACGCGCACCGTATAAGGCTGCCTGTCCACAATAGCGGAGCGGTTTCAACCAATAGTATTGTTTTTGCGGAGTTCTTGCGGAGCAGGCAGTTCTGGGATTTTTGAGAAAGATTTTTCGCGTTTGATTTGGCGTACATGTTCTGATGTAGGCAGCCCCTTAAAAAGGATTTTAGAAAATCCAATTCCTACGCAGAAGAGGTCACGGGTTTAAGCTAGTATTTTAATAATTCATGTCAAGGCATTCAAACACACTTGGGAAAGCACAAAATGAATTCCGCCTTTTGACCCTCCTAATCTCGTTTCGGCTTTTTTTCATTTAAAGCCCTTTCAATTTTCTTTCTAAATATTTGAAGACAGAGAGTGTTTTTTGATTAATCGTGTAGTATTTCAATAATTCGTATCATCGACACGACACAACGACGTAAGGAAGTCGTGATTCTTAGTAGAGCGCCGTTTTGGGCACTGTTACTATAAACGAAAATAAAATCAAAACGATTTCAGATGAAGATGAAAGATGATTCTGTAATAGAATGAACGTGGACGGAATGAACGTGGTTCATTCTGTCGCAGTAGCTTCATGATACTGGAACCTTTTAATGGTCTCCCAATTTATTTGTATACTAGCTACCCGCCCCGGATTCGCACGGCTGTATTATGTATATTATGCATGTATTATAACTAAAAACCTTCCTCTTTAATCACTCTATCTATTAAAAAAAACCGCATCAAAATCCGTTGCGTAGTTTTAAAGATTTAAGCATACATAGGCACATAGGGAAATAGGGACATAGGGACGGTGAAAAGTGACTTTATTTTATACTATGTAGTGATAAAGTGTAGATTAGGTATGATAGTGCAGGTAAAATAATCCTGATGGGTATGAAATTGCTATTATTTTGAGATGTGCTGTAAAGCCTAGTTCACATTAAGGTAGTATTTGAGTCTAGTAGTGAGTAATTTAGTAGTAAAAATACTCACTACTGCCCAAAAATCGTTCGCAATTTGCTCGAGTACAGATTACAAAGTGAGTGGGTGTATTGCAAGATAAACAGCCTACAAAACAATACAACAAGGTGGCGGCTAATGAACTCGACTAATTCGACAGGTTCAGATTTGTTTAGCCGGTGAACCATTGAGCATGGGAAGTGCTACTCGCCCAATAAAAATAGAATAAAATTGATCGACTCGGTGCCTTTTTAAATAAAAAACCTACACGGAGGGAGCGGTATTGGCTTAGTGGTAGCTACCTCGACTTTCATTCTAAAGGTCGTAGATTCAAATCCCGGCCGGCGCGGCTTAGTTGGCTCCAGAAGTATTGAAGTTCTCTCTTCTGGACATGGTCGACTAAGTTGAAAGGGTAGTAGGTGCTGGGCAAGCCTACTCCATCCTCACGTAAAAAGGACCCAGTTAAAAAGAGTCTATACAAGTACAAGTACCTACGCTTATTTTTGGCTAGAAATAATTATCGATAACAGTTCAACTGAATGCCTTCGATGGAAAAACTTTGTTCCCAAAATCCTACCTAACAATACATTCTTATTAAGTAACAAGAAGAAATTTATTGTTATAGAAAAGTTTGGAGTATGTACCTACCATTAAAGGAAATTATTTCAGTTTCGAACAAAATTTAGCAAAGTTATTAAGTGCTCGAATATAATGTTGAACTTTCATATACTAAATTACTTAAGAACAAAGAAAATTTTTTTTGGTAAGTGTTATTGTAAAGTGTGATGGCCTAGTGGTTAATACCTCTATTTTCATTCCAAAGGGTGTGAAACCCGACCCGGGCCGCGCCTTATTCTTACGAAAATGTGCGGATATGAAAGAAAGAAATAAAATACATTTGTTTGCTGTCACAGCATACACAAAAAGAAATAAAAGAAAAAAATTAGCTCCACATGCATCATAACAAAAAAAATGCTCTTATAACGATAAACAAGTATCAACAAAATAAGTCCAGTAGTTTTGAAGCCTATTTGTGACAAACACATAATAAAATAATCTTTTTTTATTTTAAACTAGCAGTTGCCTGCGACTTCGTACACGTAGTTTTGTTTTATGTACGTCGGCTACATTGCAGACCCACCGCAAAGCTCCAAAACGGCTGTTATAAGTATTTTTTTAACACAAGCAAGATTCTAAACACCTGCTTTAGTTGAAGTTTAAAGTCTTCTAACTCATGAATTTATCAAACAGAAAATATTAGAATGAAAACATTCCAATAATAGTAGTTTTCGAACTCTACCGGGGGCTGCAATTATGCAGGCGACTATACCAGAAGTATCTTCTTGAAACACTCTATCTATTTAAAATAACCACATCAAAATCCGTTTTGTAGTTTTAAAGATCTAAACAAACATAGGGACAGACAGCAGAAAGTGACTTGGTTTTAGACTATGTAGTGATAGTCATTACTTTGATGGGTGGCCAATTAGTAGTGTGGCAAAAATGTGTTTTCGTAGTGATAGTGATAGTCATAAATAATAAAAATAATAAATAAAAATAAATATTTCAGGACATATTACACATCGCCATCCAGCCCCAAGCTAAGCAACTTAATGCTTGTGTTATGGGTGCCAGATAACGGATAAACTACTTATATACTTTTTTTTTTTTTGTAAATATATACATACTAGCTGCGCCCCGCGGTTTCACCCGCGCAAGTCTAAGCTTCGTAGGAATATCGGAATAAGAGATCGGAATCGGAGAAGTAGCTTATTTGTCAGGGTCTCTAGCTACCTGCTACCGACTTTCATCACAATTCGTATAGTAGTTTTTGTGTTTAGCAATGCCAGTATTAAGGGAAAGCGGTGTTATAGGAAAGCGAGACGTTAAGGGAAGGAACGTCACGTCAAGGTAACGTGAGGTCTCGTGGGAGAGCGAAGTCTTGGGAAAGCGAAGACGTGGAAAACGGTTATATTTTTAGGAGTCCAGGCAGACCCAGAATGCTTTTCTGAAACGGAACCGTCACGGATGGAGTAGGTGAGGTTAGTTAAAACACGTGCGAGCGAAGCGAGCGGTTATATTTTTAGGAGTCCAGACAGACCCAGAATGCTTTTCTGACACGGAACCGTCGCGGATGGAGTAGCAAACACGTGCGAGCGTAGCGAGCGGTTATATTTTTAGGAGTGCAGACAGACCCATAATGCTTTTTTGACACGGAACCGTCGCGGATGGAGTAGCAAACACGTGCGAGCGAAGGGAGCGGTTAGATTTTTAGGACTCCAGACAGACCCAGAATGCTTTTCTGACACGGAACCGTCGCGAATAGAGTAGCAAACACGTGCGAGCGAAGTGAGCGGTTATATTTTAAGGAGTCCAGTCAGACCCAGAATGCTTTTCTGACACAGAACCGTCGCGGAATGAGTAGCAAACACGTGCGAGCGAAGCGAGCGGTCAGATTTTTAGAAGTCCAGACAGACCCAGAATGCTTTTCTGACACGGAACCGTCTCGGATGGAGTAGGTAACGTTAGTTATTGTGACCAAACACGTGCGACCGAAGCGAGCGGTTATATTTTTAGGAGTCCAGACAGACCCAGAATGCTTTTCTGAAACGGAACCGTCACGGACGGAGTAGGTGAGGTTGGTTAAAACACGTGCGAGCGAAGCGAGCGGTTATATTTTTAGGAGTCCAGACAGACCCAGAATGCTTTTCTGAAACGGAACCGTCACGGATGGAGTAGGTGAGGTTGGTTAAAACACGTGCGAGCGAAGCGAGCGGTTATATTTTTAGGAGTCCAGACAGACCCAGAATGCTTTTCTGAAACGGAACCGTCACGGATGGAGTAGGTGAGGTTAGTTAAAACACGTGCGAGCGAAGCGAGCGGTTATATTTTTAGGAGTCCAGACAGACCCAGAATGCTTTTCTGACACGGAACCGTCGCGGATGGAGTAGCAAACACGTGCGAGCGTAGCGAGCGGTTATATTTTTAGGAGTGCAGACAGACCCATAATGCTTTTTTGACACGGAACCGTCGCGGATGGAGTAGCAAACACGTGCGAGCGAAGGGAGCGGTTAGATTTTTAGGACTCCAGACAGACCCAGAATGCTTTTCTGACACGGAACCGTCGCGAATAGAGTAGCAAACACGTGCGAGCGAAGTGAGCGGTTATATTTTAAGGAGTCCAGTCAGACCCAGAATGCTTTTCTGACACAGAACCGTCGCGGAATGAGTAGCAAACACGTGCGAGCGAAGCGAGCGGTCAGATTTTTAGGAGTCCAGACAGACCCAGAATGCTTTTCTGACACGGAACCGTCTCGGATGGAGTAGGTAACGTTAGTTATTGTGACCAAACACGTGTGACCGAAGCGAGCGGTTATATTTTTAGGAGTCCAGACAGACCCAGAATGCTTTTCTGAAACGGAACCGTCACGGATGGAGTAGGTGAGGTTAGTTAAAACACGTGCGAGCGAAGCGAGCGGTTATATTTTTAGGAGTCCAGACAGACCCAGAATGCTTTTTTGACACGGAACCGTCGCGGATGGAGTAGCAAACACGTGCGAGCGAAGGGAGCGGTTAGATTTTTAGGACTCCAGACAGACCCAGAATGCTTTTCTGACACGGAACCGTCGCGGATAGAGTAGCAAACACGTGCGAGCGAAGTGAGCGGTTATATTTTAAGGAGTCCAGTCAGACCCAGAATGCTTTTCTGACACAGAACCGTCGCGGAATGAGTAGCAAACACGTGCGAGCGAAGCGAGCGGTTAGATTTTTAGGAGTCCAGACAGACCCAGAATGCTTTTCTGACACGGAACCGTCCCGGATGGAGTAGGTAACGTTAGTTATTGTGACCAAACACGTGCGACCGAAGCGAGCGGTTATATTTTTAGGAGTCGAGACAGACCCAGAATGCTTTTCTGACACGAAACCGTCGCGGATGGAGTAGCAAACACGTGCGAGCGAAGTGAGCAGTTAGATTTTTAGGACTCCAGACAGACCCAGAATGCTTTTCTGACACGGAACCGTCGCGGATGGAGTAGCAAACACGTGCGAGCGTAGCGAGCGGTTATATTTTTAGGAGTGCAGACAGACTCATAATGCTTTTTTGACACGGAACCGTCGCGGATGGAGTAGCAAACACGTGCGAGCGAAGGGAGCGGTTAGATTTTTAGGACTCCAGACAGACCCAGAATGCTTTTCTGACACGGAACCGTCGCGGATAGAGTAGCAAACACGTGCGAGCGAAGTGAGCGGTTATATTTTAAGGAGTCCAGTCAGACCCAGAATGCTTTTCTGACACAGAACCGTCGCGGAATGAGTAGCAAATACGTGCGAGCGAAGCGAGCGGTTAGATTTTTAGGAGTCCAGACAGACCCAGAATGCTTTTCTGACACGGAACCGTCCCGGATGGAGTAGGAGTAGTTTCTAGGAGTCCAGATAGGCCCGGAATGGCCCGGAATGGAATGGAGTAGTTTCTAGGAGTCCAGATAGGCCCGGAATGTTTTTTTGACAAATTACCGTCACGGATGGAGAAGGTTAGGTTAGGTCCCCTCCCCTTTTCCTCCTCTTCTTCTTTCCTCTCCTCCCCCTTTCCTCTTCTCCCCATTTCGTCTCTTCCCTCTTACATCCCCTTCCTCTTTCCTATCCTCCCCTTTCCTGTCCTCCCCCTTTCCTGTGCTCCCCCTTGTTATTTTTCTTACCCTTCTCCTCTTCATCACTCTCTCCGCCTCCGCCCAACTACAACCTTTTAAAAATTTTAAAATATATTTTGAGTCCTGATCCCGTAAGTCCAGATCCCGTGGGAATATCGGGAAAAAAAGTAGCCTTTGTGTAAATTCAGGTTTCCAGCTATCTACTTACTGATTTTCACCGCAATCTGTTCGGTAGTTTTTGCGTAAAGGAGTTAACCCTGTAAGTCCCGATCCCGTAGGAATATCGGGATTAAAAGTAGCCTATGTGTTAATCCAGGTCTCTGGCTATCTACATACCGAGTTTCAACGCAATCGGTCCAGAAGTTTTTTGTGTGAAGGAGTAATCCCGTAAGTCCCGATCCCGTGGGAATATCGGGATAAAAAGTAGCCTATGTGTTAATCCAGGTACTCAGCTATCTAAATACCGAGTTTCAACGCAATCGGTCCAGTAGTTTTTGCGTGAAGGAGTAACAAACATACACACACACACACACACACACATACACACACACAAACTTTCACATTTATAATATTAGTAGGATAGGATTATACATATAGGAAACACCCAGAACCAAAAACAAGAATTTATGGTCAGCATAAATACTTGTTCCCGGCGGGAATCGAACCCGCAACCTTCTGCGTCGCAGTCGGGTGTTCGCCCGACGCGCCACAGAGGTCGTCAGAGTCATGATGTAGATATTTGAAAAATGTTAAAAAAGCATTTTGGTACATAATAAAAATGTAGATTTTTTCAGCAGAAATAATACTAAATGAAGCTCTGAAATGAGTAAAACTTAAATTACTTTTTAATTAGTGTCAGTAAAAAACTCGGGACATTGAGTTATTTTCGTTTTTTTTGTTTTCGTTTTCGAGGGTACTTCAAAATTTCGTTTGAACATTTAACATTTTAAACGACCCTTTTGTAATATAATTGCCATTCTCTCCTCTTAATCAAGTACGGAATAAATTAAATAAGGTTTTTTTTGTTTGAAAATAAAATTTTCATTTAATGTCTTCTAAGTATCTAAATTTTATTAATCTATTGAAACGAAGGTATTTTAACTCTTTAATGTGAGAAGGAGGAGAAAAACCTTTGTTCTAAAACTTTTGAAAAAAACGTACTTTTTTTGGTCAGTTTTGACGTTATGTTGATTCGAAAATAAACTTTTTTTGGAATCGCAGGTCATTGACCCTTAATTTTTTTTTTATTTGTACTACTATTTCAAATTGTTTTTTTTTCTAAACAGTGGTTTTTCTAATAAACATAACCTCAAAATTCTATCGAAACAATAGACGATCGCATTTACCCTGTAGACGTTTTAACGTGCCGACATTCTGCCAACAACATCATTTTACCTTTGAGACCTTTGATACGGAGCGTAATTCGTTTGTTTGTTTGTTCCAGTGACGAAAACCAGCGATCAAAATTGCACAAAAGAAACATCCTACCCCTGTCCATATGAAACGGAAACTATGCGCCCCGTCATTTAACTGCGACGATATGGAGGAACTTAATGTGGTAAGTTTTCTTACAGAAGTAGCTAATCCAACCTCTTTTTAAACGGTCCGTCTGTCTGTCACCAGGCTTTATCTGATAAACCAAACCATAGCTAGACAGTTGAAATTTTCACAGTTTATGTATTTCTGTTACCTCTCTGATTTATTATTAAACACAAAATAAGAAGTAAAATATTTATTATAAGTAAAATACAAATACATATTGCGCATAATTATAGTTTTAAGAAGTAGTATGACTAGACTAAAAAATGATGAACACTAAAAGTAATTTAAAAATACAAATTACAAATCAGAAAGTGTAGCGCTTTCATCATCGGCCGCGAATGGTTTTGCCCATTTCGGTGGTGCTACACGTGGTGAAGTTTTTCCATCTTCCTCAATTCTCTGTTTGTGCATTTTAATATAATCTTCTTGGGCATTTAACGCTTGTCTTCTTTCTTTCCCCTCAGCCAGAGTTGCATCCCAAGAAAATGCTACTTTGTACTGATTCTCTTTCACTGTTTTTAACGCTGAATTCATTAAATAAGTATAATCTTCTAAGTAGTCCTTCTTTAGTTTTACTTTGTCGCTTGCCAGTAAACTTTTCTTTACATTCTCTTTCTTTTTAATAGCTTCTGGGAATAAAATAGCTACTGTATCGTTGAAAATAGTTTTCTGATTCTTCATGATATCAAGCATTCTTCTCTCTTTCTCTAAACGTTGTGCTTCTAATTCTCGCAATGGTTTCTCATGTTCTATCAGTTCTGCTCTGTTAATTCTTTTCTTAACAGCTATAGTTCTTTCTATCAGCTTTTGTATAATTTGTTGCCATCTCTCTTCGGGTCCTATTACTCTCATTCTGAGCAATCTTCTTGCTTCTGCCTCTTCTTCTAGTCTCTTTTCTTCTTCTTCTCGCAGTCTACGTTTTTCTTCTTCTTTTTCAGCTAATAAAGCACCTTCTTTACGTTTCATTTCAAGTAGAATATGTGGATTGTTGACCATCCATGCTTCTTGCCACGACATAAATGATTGCATTAATTTCAATTCTCGTATAATCATACCTTCCATGCGTCCAAGGTACGAGGGATTATCAATCATAAATATTGGAGGATCTAAATACATTCGGAAGGAACCATTTACGTCGCTGACACCGATAATATTTTTAACTAAAGGTAGGGTATGTAAACTTACACCAGTGAGCATACTTCCAGAAAGCGTTTGCACTGATATAGGCTTATCACTTCTAAGTAACAAATCCCAAATTTCTAAATCACCTTCTGAAGTAGCAATGAATATCAAACTGGGTTTATATAGCGACCATTTTGCATCTGTCAATCTATGAGGTCGTTTTTTCCAAATAAGCGGACGATTTTTCAATTTATCATCCCAAAGAGCAAATATTTTTCCTCCGACTGTCAAAGTTATATGATTTATGAAAGGATTCTTTTGCGTACAAGTTATAAGTCCATCGTGAATGTTGCAGCTGTACATAGCTTCGCAGTATTCGGAATTAACAACTTCTCCCGTATTGAACGCGTGTCCTTCCCAAGTAATCCGTCTCATTTCTCCATGCTGTGATCCACAATACAATATCGTATTTATCTCACTTTCGTCTTGTGATTGTATTTCACATGTAAAATACTTTCGTCCTTGTCCAGTGTTTCGTGGTACATAGGTATACTTAATAGGAGCATCGTTCATACCAAGACTTTGTAAAGGCAACGAATGTGGGTTACCAGCCACACCAAGAATGATCTTGTAGCATGGTTGTAAAGTTCTATCAAGTATTTTAAAGGGTGAGACATCCACCAATAAACCAGATGGCCGTCTCAGTACTCTTTTGGACTTCTTTACTTTCTTCGCTTCAAATAGAGTAATGTTCTCGACTGATAGATTCCAAATCAATATTGTTCCATCTTCAGAACCAGTGAAAAACATAAGCGATTTATTATCTTCTTGCAACTTAAATGGCAATCCTGTGTTAGTTACTATAAAGTTCGGTGACCACCATTTAATTGCAGTAACGGGACCATAATGACTGGTCATTAAGTTACTTAAAACAGTTGACTGTACAACAGCTTTATCTGCTACACTTTTCATCCAACCCATGTGAGCATTCATAGCAATACGATATCTTTCCCTGGTTTCGGAAAGCACCTCTAACTTTTCAACGTTTTCTAACTTATTTGTCAAATCCCAGATAACAATTTGTCCATTGACACATCCTCCGACTAAAATATTTTCATTGAAAGGACAAAATGACAATACTTTCACTTCTCTAGGCGCTTCCAAATAAAGTTTTGGAATTAAACTGTCAATGTGGCTCCATATCATTACAGGATTCAAGCCATAAACTGCTCGCTGTATAGGATCGGGTCTACTACCCAAATATTTCATCACAGATGGATTGCCATCAGCATACGAAATCGCAATAATCCCAGTCCACATCGGATGAAATTCTGCGCATGAAACAAACTTATCTTTGGCTCTAACATCAGTGAAACAAACATATTCTTGAAAGGTCATTGTATCGTATATTTTGTTTATTGATTGTTGGGTTACCAACTTTGGATAATCGTTGCAATATATATCCATAACGGTATTTAGTTCTATTATCGAATCCATTTCAGTGCATTTTGAACCCATGAAATTGTTTATCATTTTAATGTAAGATGGGCGTCGCATGCGTCTCCATGCAAGTTTATAGGCAGCGAGGCCGACCTCATCGACCGGTGCCTTTGCTGCTGCTTCTTCATCTGAACTGTCATCTTTATCTTCATCTAAGAATTCTAGACCTTCAATTTGACCATCACCTCCAGCTCCATCTGTGTCCTCATACGCTCCCATAGCGTCAGCAATAGATTGGGTCCACATATTCTGTGGATATCTCAGCTCTGTTTGAGCAGCTCTTTCAACTCTAGGAAGAGCTGCCTGTACGGCCGAGTCAACTCTACGTCGAAAGATAATATTAAATTTTTGCCTGTATGGTGTTAATTCTATAAGTCCATCACGAATCGAATTAGTATCCCGGACTTTAAACTTAGTTGGATCATAAATTGTGGGGAACGTAGCTCGTATCTCCAGTTCCATCAAGGGTCTAGTATTCACCGGCAATATATCTTTAATTTCGGCGTCACTGCCCAAACAGTTCCACGGTCTTGGTTTCTTTTGCACAGCTTTCTCTAATTTCTTTTCTTGTCTTCTGATAAACTTATCAGATTGCTGTTTGCAGTGGTCTCTAGATTCGAGTGTACAGCAAATATAGAACTCATCAACGTCCTTAGATTCATCAACTATGTAGCCCATAAGTATGTCTTCAGCTTCGTACGCTTCTATTTGTTCTTTTAAGGGAAAGAACTCTGATAACTCTCCCCCTACTTCAATTAAATCTAGTATTTTAGATTTGCTTACTGTTTTCCAGGGATATTGAGCGTTTACGTGCATACCAATGACTATTTCTATTTGTATTTGTGTTTCTTCTCCTAGAGTAACTTTGTAGACACCTTCTATTTCATATTTAGGCACAAATCGTTTCCTTCGAGGTTGTGGTGGTGTTATCGGCGTGGGTGGTGTCGAGGCCATTTCTCCTTCAGATTTTTCCGCTAACAAAATAAAAGTAAATAATTTGTTACTTTATTTGTTTATATCTATTTTTAGTAATGTCTTTATTGACTCAGTCAAATTCTACTAATCAAATTAGACACGACTGTCAGCAAAGATTTGTCAAAATTCAAAAGTTTTGAAGTCATCAGTTAAAAAGGTTTCAAAATTAATAGTATTATCATACTATTAAAATTGCCATCCATTAGCAATCTTATCGTGGTTCTAACTATTGGTGACCAAAGGGCTATCTTCCACTTTGTGCAAAATGCATGGCCATACAAAGATGCAATGCAAACTTATTTGGATTTTTAATATAACTTTGTTTATATTATATAAATATATAATTCATATTCATTAGATATGTAGTAAATAATAAAACGTTTTATTTGACAAAATAATTTATACATAAAACCCTACACTCAGAATACCGTGTCATTTGAATCATCTAGGATGCATCTAGGTATTTCTCGTTGAACTATCGATTTACGTCGTTACTAAGCACGTTCATGCAAAAAGCAGTCGAAGCTCTTTGTTTAAACGGTAAAATAAATAGGCATAATATAATAAACTAGCAACCCGCCCCGGCTTCGCACGGCTATATTATGCATAAATTATACATACAAACCTTCCTCTTGAATCACTCTATCTATTAAATGAAATGAAATGAAATAGTTTATTTTCCAGACTAATGTCCACACAAATTACAAACTTAGTTTTAAACCAATCAAACACACACACAAATATTTTTACAAATTAAAATATCAATAAATATCAAAAAACGCATCAAAATCCGTTGCGTAGTTTTAAAGATTTAAGCATACATAGGGATATAGGGACAGAGAAAGCGACTTTGTTTTATACTATGTAGAGATATTAATATTAAACAAAAACAATACAATAAGAAAGTATTGATATGACGTAATATTAATTAGCTTTGTCAGGCTAGAGGCGCCTATAAAAGCTTAAAATACCTAAGTATAACAATTATTACAACTCATAACAACATGAATTTAATTTTAGTATGATACATTGAATAAAAATAAGAATGCGAGATTTTTTGTAAATAAACTACGCTTGTTAACAAAATGGGGTAGTGTATTGTGCACTAACATTGCTCTTACTGTGAAAGAAAAAATCGTGATAAAACTCGCAGCTTATTTATCTCCAGGCGTATTATCGAGCTCTTTACTCTGGACATAGTCGACTAAGCTGCGAGGGTAGTATAGGTTCTGGATAATCCTACTCCATCTAATATGTTCCAGGTACTACAGGACCATTAAAAAATAAATAAATAAATATTGTAAGACATTCCACACATCGCCAACTAGCCCCAAGCTAAGTAACTAGACTTGTGATATGGGTGCTAGACAATGGATATACTACTTATATAGGTACTTTTCTTTTGTAAATATATACTTATAATACATAAAAACAACCAGACCACAGACAAATATCTAAGCATAAATACTTGTCTGAGGCGGGAATCGAACCCGCAACCCTGTATTTGGCAGTCCGGCATGGTGACCGTTGTGCCAACTGGGTCGTCGTAATAACATGGATTAAAGTTGCTGATGCTGTATAAAATATCTAGATTGAAAGACAAAGAAATATCATACTTTCATCTTCTTCCACCGGCTTAGTTTCAACTTCTCGTTTCTCTTTTGTCTCTTCTTGTTTTTCAACTTCCTTCGATACTTCATCTTCATCTGATGTATAACTAGATTCAGAACTACTTCTTCGAGACACATCTTCAATTTTCTTTTCAATATTTTTATTTTCAATTTCGCTCATTTCTTTTCACGCGGTAGGTGTATGAGGAACTTATCTGTTGAAATTTATTTAATTAAGTCAAAAGTAATGTTTATATAAAAGTTATGAGTTATGGCCTACCTATTGAATTTACTTAAGTAAGTACCAAAATGCTTAGTTAATAGGAGTATGTATACTTAAAAAAATGTAATTTGTTTGAATGCGAGGTAATTTCCGAATCACGGAAAGGCTCAAACAAATTTTAATATTCAATTGGCACATTGTTGTGAATTAAAATTTTGAAAAAATTTTGAAATAATGGCCGCGCCAGCTTTGATCGTTCAAAGAAGCAGAACTGGTACTGGCAGCGGTTTTGCCCCGTTTGTGGAAATTCGGGGAAGATTTTCCCGGGACGGACGCGGTACATGGAGCACTGACATGGAAGCTCTGGAGAGTTCGAATGAGACCCCGGACCTCCAAGCTGCACCGAGGAGGGTCACCGGAGAGTTTTTAGTCTGTATAACTTTGACCCGTTGACACCCCCGGGACGGCGGATATCCGTGAGGACTTATGCCTAAGGGTCTAAATGACGTGGCTAAATAGACCAACTAGACCGCAAACGGCAAATGCGCCCGCCTTTAATTGTGAAAAGTGTCGTCTTAGGAATTAATCGCACACGTATTCTACATCTACAAAGAATAATGGCAAAACTCCGTAAAAAAATTACTCTTTGCAAGGAGGTATGTTCTTGAAGTTCCTATGTGTGTAATGGCGTCAAATACTGATGAAGAAAATGAAATACACGAGACTTTAAATGGTTATATCGTTTTTCCACATTTAGTCCACGACATACTATCAACGAAGAATTTTTTATTTTTTTTATTTGCTGTGCCATCAGTATTTGAACAGCTTCAATAGGATATATGTTCTTGTTGTGGCTATACTTGTTGGGGTTTAATTTACGGCACGGTTTTCATGAAACAAAGACTTGTTCAAACATTCCAATATTTGTATAGGAGCTACCTACGCTTTGGTCATGCGTCCCACAAGTGTTTGTTCTGGGTGGAGCGTAAGGTAAGTGCGAGACCATTGTGTTTAACGAACATTTATTTATGTGTTTTGCCCAGTGGGATATATAGCTCAATCGGAAAACATTCCTCGCAAAATGCGTAAAGGTAGCGAACTGTGGTAGCAAAAGTTCTTAGAATATCCCTATCAAGAAGTTTGCAATGGACCACAAGCATTGTAATACATATAATTAAATTAGTAAGAGTTCTATACATTTAAATAACTTTTACTAGCCGCGGTTTCGGTAAGTTTTGAACCCGCGGGAATTTCGGGATCATATCCTATGTCCCACTACAACCCCTAAACGCTATGCCAACTTTCATAGAAACCAGTCATGTCTTTAATTTGTCCGTAAATAGAAATAAACAAACAAATAGGTATACAGGGTTATTGAGAATTATACTAGCAAGCCGTTGAGGGCTACTTCTGTGCAGCTAAACAAACAACTTTTGTTCTACGACTTTTGGAAATTCGAAAAAAAAAAAATTAAAATTTTGAGGTTACGTACATTCGAAAAACAGCTGATTTTTTAAAACGAAGGTCATTCAGATTAGGAACAGTAGACAAAACTTAAAAAATATGTTAAATCTTAAGGTTAATGACCTCTCCGTGTATGGAACAGCTGATTTTCAGGTAAACCTAACCTCAACATTTTCGAAAAAATGTCCAAAAGTCGTAGAACAAAAGTTGATCGTTAAGGTGCACAGAAGTAGCCCTCAACGGCTTGCTAGGATAATTACCAATAACACTGTATAAGCTAATTTCAAATTTATAATATTGGTTAGGATTACGATTTAATCTAGAGTCGTCTACTGGCTACTGCCGAGAGGAGGCTAGCTTGCCCTGCGTTGGGATATAAATAAATAAATAAATATTAAATAAATAAATATTTCAGGACATATTACACATCGCCATCCAGCCCCAAGCTAAGCAACTTAATGCTTGTGTTATGGGTGCCAGATAACGGATAAACTACTTATATACTTTTTTTTGTAAATATCCCAAGTAGCACGTTAGTGAATTTTGGAACTTATTTTGCAACTGTAGGTAGCATATTAGTGATGCAAGAGTGTTTGGTATTACTTAAAGATGCAAACAGCACTCGAATTTGCAAATGAGTAACTCTTATCACTAATGGTTGCTTTAGAGGGATTTTTGTTTCTTCTTTATTACCTATGGTAGCATTAAGCCGAATCTATTACTCATAGGCGCATAAAGGTTTTAATTTTCTCTCTTTTAGAACTCAAAGAGGCATATGACATCTTAAAATCCCCCCTAAAGAACTGTGCCCTAACAGGTGGTATTTTTCCCTCATTTGGCACCTTTAGTACTAAATAAGTAGTATATATGACTTATTTATCACTTGTAGTGGCTTAAGAGTTATTATTGAAGCTCATTTGGAACCTTAGTGTAATTGCCTTTGTAAGGTCTAATATACTCTTATATGCCACTGTAAAGCGTATATCGGTTCCATTTTTTTCTCATTTAGAACCACAAGATCTAATTAAAATAATAACGGGTCGAGTGCGAGTCGTACTCACGCGCTGAGGGTTCCGTACATTAGTTTCATTCCAGACAGTTACAGATAGTGTCAGACAGTTCCGAACAGTGCCAGACAGTGCCAGACGGTGCCAGACGGTGCCAGACGGTGCCAGACGGTGCCAGACGGTGCCAGACGGTGCCAGACGGTGCCAGACGGTGCCAGACGGTGCCAGACGGTACCAGACGGTACCAGACGGTACCAGACGGTACCAGACGGTACCAGACGGTACCAGACGGTACCAGACGGTACCAGACGGTACCAGACGGTACCAGACGGTACCAGACAGTACCAGACAGTACCAGACAGTACCAGACAGTACCAGACAGTACCAGACAGTACCAGACAGTACCAGACAGTACCAGACAGTACCAGACAGTACCAGACAGTACCAGACAGTACCAGACAGTACCAGACAGTACCAGACAGTACCAGACAGTACCAGACAGTACCAGACAGTACCAGACAGTACCAGACAGTACCAGACAGTACCAGACAGTACCAGACAGTACCAGACAGTACCAGACAGTACCAGACAGTACCAGACAGTACCAGACAGTACCAGACAGTACCAGACAGTACCAGACAGTACCAGACAGTACCAGACAGTACCAGACAGTACCAGACAGTACCAGACAGTACCAGACAGTACCAGACAGTACCAGACAGTACCAGACAGTACCAGACAGTACCAGACAGTACCAGACAGTACCAGACAGTACCAGACAGTACCAGACAGTACCAGACAGTACCAGACAGTACCAGACAGTACCAGACAGTACCAGACAGTACCAGACAGTACCAGACAGTACCAGACAGTACCAGACAGTACCAGACAGTACCAGACAGTACCAGACAGTACCAGACAGTACCAGACAGTACCAGACAGTACCAGACAGTACCAGACAGTACCAGACAGTACCAGACAGTACCAGACAGTACCAGACAGTACCAGACAGTACCAGACAGTACCAGACAGTACCAGACAGTACCAGACAGTACCAGACAGTACCAGACAGTACCAGACAGTACCAGACAGTACCAGACAGTACCAGACAGTACCAGACAGTACCAGACAGTACCAGACAGTACCAGACAGTACCAGACAGTACCAGACAGTACCAGACAGTACCAGACAGTTTCAGACAGTACCAGTCAGTGACAGACAGTTGTACAGACAGTTGCACAGACAACAGACAGTTGCACAAACAGTTGACAGACAGTTGCACAGACAGTTGTACAGACAGTCCTCGACTTTACAAGTTAAGTAAATTTTACTTTTTTTTTACTTTATTAACCTTCACAATGGGTTTTGTACCCGTCTTGAGGATCCCCAATTCAAAGTAGAGACAGCAAGACCTGTGAAGTGAAAAATATCACTACTAGGTACTAATGAGTGATTTTTGGGCTTAAGAGTTCCAATAAGGTAACAAATGAGTGAAAATAAGAACTAAAAGGTCTACTTTAAATCGCCATGTTTAAAAATAATAACCTTGAAAAGCATTTTGTTTAATGGTATTTTATTACAATAACATTTAACAAAATAAGTTTTAATAACTGTTGTTGACATTATACTTTTTGTGAAACTATAATGTTAGGTTTTAACAACCAAATTGTTGTAAAGTATTATCTTATTTATTTGATCGGCATATATTGTTTGATATTTTTTGATTAAATTGTAGGCGCATCAAAATTTACTAAGTAAATATACCATGGTTTCACGATAAAAAACCATTTGCAAGGGCTCCATGATATTATGCTGCGGTTTACACTTACATTTTTAATACTCACCAAATAGATGCAATATGGCTGTCACAATTAACACAATAGAACAAAGCACACCGTTTTTCGTTTATCTCCGCCGAAAATAAGACTAGTTATGACAAACTAATCACTCAACGAATGAATGTATCGCTTTATCGTTCAATCATTCATTCACAGCGCGCAATTTGCACCGTTAGTTCCAAGTACCACTCAGGGTAACAATTCGAACTCTTATGCAACGCTTCTGCAACTATAAATGAGTTGCAATTTTTCTCCCTTTGGTAATATATAGGTTGCATATAGGTTCTAACCACCTATATAGAACTTAATCAAGGTGGATTTTATTACTAAAGGTTCCAAAAAAATACTATATGCAAGCTATTTGTTACCAAATGTGTTACTTGGGATATACATATTATACATAGGAAACACCCAGAACCAGAAACAAGAATTTATGGTCAGCATAAATACTTGTTCCCGGCGGGAATCGAACCCGCAACCTTCTGCGTCGCAGTCGGGTGTTCGCCCGACGCGCCACAGAGGTCGTATATACCAATGAACTATGCCGTTCGTGCACCGCTAACTAAACTAAGTTAGTTTAGCTTAGCTTTTTCAGTTTTACGTAGCTTAACTGGCATAGTTTCCGATGGACGCACGTGTATGAAAAATTGGCTCAATTATTCGAGCTAAGCTATACTAACTTAACTTAGTCAACGGTGAAGTCGGTGAATAAACGGCTTTACTCACTATTTATTTGTCAAAAGTAATATAATAATTCGTCAAACTCACAGCACTGCGTGTATAAATATCCTTTCCTAATGACGATATAAGACAGGACTGTTTCGAGTTCTGTACTCAATTACTACAAGAACAAAACCAAACAAGGCTAACAGTAAATAAGAATAATAACCAATTTCCCTAAATGATTACTTCGATATCGCTAAGTAACGGTATCAGAGATGTACAAACAAACAGTCTTCTTGTTTTGATACAACTACGCATGCGTAGTAGTCATGGGTGATTGTTGTATTGAAAAAGCTTATTACGGAGTTTTTTCGAGTAGGTGGTCGTTTCGCCCGCAAGAAGTTCGCACGAAAGTGCGAAACGACCCTTTTTATTAAAAAATAAATTATTGATGGTCGTTTCGCACGAATTTATTTTATACCTGCTGATCGGTGGTTTCAAGTACAGTTAGCAACAACATGGTTTAACAACTTGAATCATAATCATAAGCTATGAAAGTATGTTACACCTGTTTCCCAAATAAACGAAAATAAATAAACAATTAATTTAAAAAAAATCGTAACATACGTAACAGTAGTCGAAACTTGTGTCAAAAACCAGATGATTTATATTATTCTAAATCAACTGATTTCATTAATGTTTTAGTAATGATGAGCATCATCATTATACAAACAGTAGTAGGTATATAGTAGGTAATAGTACAAGAACCGCGGTGAAAGTTTTAAAGCTGTTGTAAATTTAGTCATAAAACTTCCTTTAACTAAATCATCCCTTTTGCCCTATTGTTTAAAATGCCGCTCATTATTACAGAGACATTTTTTTAAAAAGGTTCTTAGTATTTAATGCAACACGTTTAAGGACTTCTGGTTTTTTGAATAGGTAGATAGTAAGTCAATAGATTGCCGCTTGTCAAAAAAATAAAAATACCTATTCCTTACGTAAATAAAATGTTTTGGTTTCCTAAAATTAAAAAAATAATGTTACTTTGCTTTTCTCTCTTGACTAGTAAAGTAATCTCTTCGATTTTATTGCGATCACCTTATTTTGTGACATTTGGCTTGTATTTGGATTACCTACTGTGACGTGTGATATTATGTGACTTGTGGCTCGATAACTGGACTTTGAATTTGCTTACGACTGGCTTTTCGCCACTTCTTGGATTTCATTTTCCCCGTCACAACAATCACTGGTAAGTTGATATATTACTATAATTTAAATGTTTTTGTTTTATGCTATTACTAGCTGCGCCTCGCGGTTTCACCCGCGCTAGTCCGAGTCTCGTAGGAATATCGGAATAAGAAGTAGCTTATTTGTTGGGGTCTCAAGCTACCTGCTACCGACTTTCATCACAATTCGTATAGTAGTTTTTGTGTATAGCAATGCCAGTATTAAGGGAAGCGGTATTTTAGGAAAGTAAGACGTTAAGGGAAGGAACGTCACGTCAAGGTAACGTGAGGTCTTGTGGGGAAGCGAAGTCTTAGGAAAGCGAAGACGTGGAAAACCGACGTTATGGAACAGCAAAAAGAAACAATGTGGAAAAACTGTGTCTTGGGAGAACGGTGTCTTGGGAAAGCGATGTCGTCGTAGGAAATTAAAGTCGTGGAAAGTAAAGTTTGGAAGAGCGAAATTAAGGAAACTACACGTATAAGTTAAGAAGAGGGTTAAACAATGGTTCGGAGTGTATGAAGTGCCTGAGCTGGAAATTGTGTCACGAAATAAATAAATAGTTATTATTGAATTAAACATTTATTTTCATTTTTTTGACCAATCAAATAAAAGCCCAAAAATACTTTTCTGACACAAAACCATCCCGGATAGAGCAGGTTAGATTAGATAACGTGACCAAACACGTGCGAGCGAAGCGAGCGCATAAATATTTAGGAGTCCAGACAGACCCAGAATGTTTTTCTGACACGGAACCGTTGCGGATGGAGTAGCAAACACGTGCGAGCGAAGCGAGCGGTTATATTTTTAGGAGTCCAGACAGACCCAGAATGCTTTTCTGACACGGAACCATCGCGGATGGAGTAGCAAACACGTGACATTTTTACGAGTCCAGGCAGAACCAGAATGTTTTTTGACACATTACCGACACGGATGGAGAAGGTTAGGTTAGGTTAGGTCCCCTCCCCCTTTCCTCCTCTCCCTCTTTCCCACCCTTCCTCTTTCTTCTTCTCCCCTCCCTATTTCCTACCATCCCCTTTCCCCCTCCCCCTTTCCTCTCCTCCTCCTTTCTTCTTCTCCCCATTTCATCCCCTTCCTCTTTCCTGTCCTCTCCCTTTCCTGTCCCCCCCCTTTCCTATCCTCCCATTTTCCTGTCCTCCCCTTTTCCTGCCTCCCATTTTCCTGCCCCCCCCCTTTCCTGGCCTCCCATTTTCCTGTCCTCTCCCTTTCTTGTCCTCCCTCTTTCTTGTCCTCCCCTTTTCCTGTCCTCCCCCTTTCCTGTGCTCCCCATTTTCTGTCCTACCCTTCTCCCCTTCATCACTCTCTCCGCCTCCGCCCAACTACAACCTTTTAAAATACATCTTGAATCCTGATCCCGTAAGTCCCGATCCAGTGGGAATATCGGGATAAAAAGTAGCCTATGTGATAATCCAGGTCTCCAGCTATTTACATACCGAGTTTCAACGCAATCGGTCCAGAAGTTTTTTGTGTGAAGGAGTAATCCCGTAAGTCTCGATCCCGTAGGAATATCGGGATAAAAAGTAGCCTATGTGTTAATCCAGGTACTCAGCTATCTAAATACCGAGTTTCAACGCAATCAGTCCAGTAGTTTTTGCGTGAAGGAGTAACAAACATACACACACACACATACACACACACAAACTTTCACATTTATAATATTAATAGGATAGGATAGGATGTATGTGATATTTATTTATTGGGTTAATTTTAGAACGTAAAATTAACAATTAACATAAATGATCCTATTGTTTGTATCTGTGTGATTCTTATGTACTCAAATTTTAATTATTTGATTATATCTTATATTTTAAACTTACCTTTTTTTATTTCATCTAAAACAATTTTGGTGCTAACAGTACTTTCATTGAAAAGTAGGTATAAAATGAATTCGTGCGAAACGACCATCAATAATTTAATTTTTAATAAAGAGTGGCGTTTCGCACGTTCGTGCGAACTTCTTGCGGGCGAAACGACCACCTACTCGTTTTTTCAATTCCGTCTAGTCCGAGTTTACCTTTCCCCTTTTTCCCAATATTTTGTTCATTTTTATTTTTTTTATTTATATATTTCCTAACCTTCACCTCTACTTCATTACATAGTATAAAACAAAGTAGCTTTCCGCTGTCTGTCCCTATGTATGCTTAGATCTGTAAAACTACCTATATACGCAATGGAAGGTTTATCACTACATCAGTACATAGTATAAAACAAAGTCGCTTTCTCTGTCCCTATATGCCTATGTATGCTTAAATCTTTAAAACTACGCAACCGATTTTGATGCGGTTTTTTTTTAATAGATAGAGTGATTCAAGAGGAAGGTTTATATGTATAATATTATGTATAATACAGGCATAATATAATAGCCGTGCGAAGCCGGAGCGGGTCGCTAGTAGTATACTAAGAAGTAGATATTTAGTTAAATAACAAAAAAATAAAAAAAGTCTGACCGTATGAAAATGTTGTTAATATCTTCAAGAATTTCATTTCTAAATTACAAAATACACTGTGGAATTGAACTAGAAAATTTGAATAGAATACCAAATAAAATAGCTTTCAAATCAGTGCATTCTAAACATGTTCTCGCACCATTGCACCGAGGCAATCTATCTCGACTCTCGGCTTAATCCCTTAACTCAGGTACTGTTTGCAACAAAATACCAACAAAGTTAGAAATTTTAATTATATTTATTTAAACTGATATATTCGCGTTTTACTTTGTTTTAAACCTGACGTTTCATTTAAGTTGGCGGGTGTTTGACATCATTTCACATAATATTTTTTTGTAAGACGAATGTCATCTCATCCTGCCTGTGACCATGGGATCTGCAAAGTTCCCGAAACGTCAGGTTTAAAACAATTTAAACGCGAATATATCCATATTGTTTTAACATATTATATAAAAAAAAAAATTGAGGTATTTTGTCTAACAACTTACTTAGGTGTTATAGTTATTACACAATGTTCAAGCGTAATTTAGACTAGATATGTGAGCTTATACATTAGATTCATATTACTAGATCAAACCCTTTTCGCTAAACTAAGCTTTACGGTTGTTATAGAGAAAAGGATTTTACTATAGCAACCAATAAAAATGTTTCAATCTGAGGTTTTGCTTTTTGTATGAATGAGAGTTCCTTGCAGCACTTCCGTTGCCTCTAAAAACTTCAGCAGAAACTCTGATTTTAAGGGTTTAGGGCGGTTGGTCAAACGTGTATTTGGTCCAAGTGCACGTTTGGCCAAAAGAGTGTTTCGTCAAAATATACGTGGAAACTTTGCCCTGTCAATATACAAATTCAGATTTTTTTTCTAGCTTCTAAAATGGAAGCCTACCCTATTGATAAACAGCGCTTAGCATTTCCCCAGAACATTAATCTTCTTTTTAAAGTTCACTCTTTTCATAAACCTAACATGCAACCATTGTTTTGTCTTCAGTCAGCTACAGTTACAGTACAGTTTTGCCTCAAATTGCAGATTTCATTATTTTAATACGTAGCCAAAGGCATCAATTATTATTTTAGTTACTATTAATACTCAACAATTATTTTGCAAACCATACAGCTATAAACCTACACAAGACCTTAAAGATTTATTTTCAAATTCGATGGACAGGCGTCGTCTTTATAAAAAGCGGTGGAAATTGTTTATTTATTTTTGCCCGTACTTGGTTTAGGTTAGAAGAGTTGGAGTCAGAATTGCAGACCCACCGGCACCGTAGAGTTCTAAAATTATTGAAAGACTTTATACTTGAACTCGAGCAAGACCTAAGAATCGTGCTTGAGTTGAAAAATATTCTTAAGCAGTTTTAGAGCTCTTCGGTGGGTCTGCAATTCTGACACCGAACTTATCTAGTTTTGTTTTGAAGTTCTTCTGATTAGTTAACTAACGAAGGTAAGCAGGATTTCCGCTAATTGACCGGTAAAAACCAATAATGTGCCATAAAAAAGTGTTTTTGAGTCTTCTCCCTATTGTTTAAAGTAAGAGCAGACTCAAGAACACTATTAAACATAAACATAAATCATTTATTCACTATGTCATCACATTTCATAATATTGGCAAGTCATTTAATTTAGGTATTATTTTGATTGATTTAAAATAGTCACTATCACTATCACTACATAGTATAAAATAAAGTCACTTTTCGCCGTCCCTATGTCCCTTTGTATGCTTAGATATTTAAAACTACGCAACTGATTTTGATGCGGTTTTTTTTAATAGATAGAGTGATTCAAGAGGAATGTATAATACATGCATAATATAGCCGTGCGAAGCCGGAGCGGGTCGCTAGTTAAGTAATAAAATGGTAGCTAAATAGTTTTTAGTATTTTTTTTTAGTTAGGATTAGGATAAATAAGGAGAAGATTAACAATAAATAGCTTAAGTATTCTTTTGAAGGCTTTAAAATAATTACTTGTTTAGTTAACTAAAAACCAACAGTAGCAAAATTGTAGCAAAGTTTATCCTTTTCCTAAGCGCTGCTTGACTTGTAGTTAAAGTATTTCATGTTATTTCAGGTGTCACTATCGAGGCGGAAAGAATCAGCTGCGCCCCTCACGGGAGAAAGAGATACGACGATCTTTCGTCACACTTTCTCATACCCTCTCGCTTTGGTGTTGAGGCTCAGAGTTTTGCAGGTGAGTTTCTTTTTATTTATTTACTTAAAAAAACATAAATAAATAAAATAAAAATATATTGTAGGGTGGCTAGACAAAGGATACCATTTTTAGGGTTCCGGATCTCAAAAGGACAAAAGGAAACCTTATAAGTATATTTTATTAAGGAAAAAAAAAATTAAAAATATAATAATTACTATATTGTAGGAAACTTCTTAAGTACAGTGCCATCTAGCCCCCAAGCAACTAGGCTTGTGTTATGGTGGCCAGACAACGGATAGCATTCTTGAATACTTTTCTTTTGTATACAGGGTTATTGATAATCATATAAGAAAGCGATTGAGGGCTACTTCTGTGCACTCTCTCTCTCTCCATCTAGAAAGATAGATATATAGATAGATAGAATTTTTTTCTTGTAGAACACAAGAGAAAACATAACACGATATACACAAAGTAAAGTAATAGCTAGAAAGTATAAGTTGCACAAATGGGCGGCCTTCTAGCTGATAGCGATTTCTTCCAGGCAACCTTTGGATGGAAAAGAACTGATTCAGCTTTAACCAGCAGCTTTGCAGAAACAAATATCGGTACATAGAAATCCGCAACCTTCTGTGTCACAGGATTTCTTTCTACTCGCAAGTACCCACCGTGCTACAGAGAAGTTTAAACTAAATCCATAGATTTAAATCACCTTTCAAACAAAAAACTAAATCAAAATCGGTTCATCCGTTCGGAAGCTACGATGCCACACAGACACACACACTTACAGACATGTCAAACTTGAAACACCCGTCTTTTTACGTCGTGGGTTAAATAGTTATGATTCTGGATAATAAATAGCTATATTATATTCATTACCAAAACCTTCGTGTATTTCATACTAAAAACAAGGTAGATTTATGTCGGTCGCAACTGTCAAAAATATCGGCTGTCAATTTGTTATTTGATTTGTCAAATTATTATTTGACAGCCGCTATTTTGACAGTTGCGCAGATTTGAGCAAACTCAGTAAGCGAGTTACAACGAAACACTATTCACCCTACTATAGCAAAGCCAAAGGGGAGGGATATGGTTTTTTAAGAGCGGTGTTGGCCTAGTGGTTGAAACTTGACTTTTATTCCGATGGTCATGGGTTTGAATCCCGGACGGACGTACACCAATAGATTTTTCTTGATAAAAAATTATGTGCGCTAATTGACATTGCTCTTACGGAAAGCATCGTGACGAAATACGCGGCTTAGTTGGCTCCGGACGCAATAACAGGATCTGGACAAGGTCGACTAAGCGGAGAGGGTGGTATAGGTACTGGCCAAGCCTACTCCATCCTTACGCAAAAAGGACCCAACTGAATAGGGTCCTATATACGAGTATATACAAGTACGAGTTCTGTTTTTCTTATTTACTCTATCTGTTAGCCATTAGATATGTAGCTTACATATACAATTTTACTTCGTTAAAGGACTGACCGAATGGGCTAATAAGATTCGAACTTACTAATCGGACCCCGACTAAACTTAGGAAAGATTGAATCTTAGTATTTACATACAAGATACGTCGAGTTGTATAGTTTAGATATAAACGAATCTTGATCAACGGCTAAGCCCTACAGTTTTACTTATATATTTTTCTATAATATAAAGGTCATCATTTTATCACTATCTCAAACTACGGTAAATGACGATGCGGTCTTGATGTAGCACGTTTTCCTAGAAGATACCTATTCACTCGCGACTTGAAAACCCTCAAATTGTTCACGTCAGGAAAGACAGACGCCGGCAACTAATTCCATTCTCTCTATACTAATAATGAATGAAGAAGCAAAACGCTTAGTGCGGTACACTAGATCGTAAATTCTCCAATACTCAGCCACAATTTGGTCCCACAACCTTGGCACTGAAAAATGTTACGACAAGTAAAAAAAAAATACAACTTGTAGGTAATACCTAATTTATTATTAAGAGACACAGTGCGAAGGCTGGAAAGGTCGGTACAGTAATTCGACCCAAATCAAATATTGATTCGTCTTGGTCAATTCAATTTCTGCAATTGACTTCTATCCAATTTCCGAGGCAATAATTCAATTCTAAATATTAGATAGCTATAGTTAGAAATTATATTGGGTTATGGACTAAATTCAATTGATATGTAAACTTTGTATACTACAAAAATTTATATTTATTAAAATCACAATGATTAAGTTCCTTATTGAAAGACGTGGTTACGGCAGGCGCCATGGCATCCATAGTTTCCCAATACCCAGTCCACTACCATCCATCACAACAGCCCTAGTACTTTTATCCTAAAGTTTATCAATAGTTATTTCCAAAACAGACAGAAATAATCGTTTAGTATCAAAGAAAACTTTATGTGCGCTAATTGACATTGCTCTTACGGTGAAGGAAACTTTCGTGATGAAAGCCGTGGCTTAAATCCGAAAAAAAATATGAAAATTTTGAGGTTATGTAAATTCGAAAAACAGTTGTTTTTTTTAAAACAAAGGTCATTCAGACTAAGAACAGTAGATAAAACTTAAAAAATAAGGAAAATTTTAAAGTTAATACCTTCTCCGTGCATACACGGAGAAGGTATTAACTTTAAAATTTCTACTTCCAAAAGTAGAAATTCCTTCCTACGAATTTCCAAAAGTCGTAGAACAAAAGTTGTTTGTTTAGGTGCACAGAAGTAGCCCTCAATGGCTTGCTAGTATAATTACCAATAACCCTGTATATACAAGGCGGTGTTACTTAAAAGTCCAGATTAACCAAACTAGTGAAATGTTTAAATTAAAAATAAATTGGTAATTAATCATATTCTGGACTGATTTTTTTTAGTTAATTACTATTTAATCTATACAAATAAAAATCAATTGCTGTTCGTTAGTCTCGCTAAAACTTGAGAACGGCTGGTCCGATTTAGATGATTTCGGTTTTGAAATGTTTGTCGTAGTCCAGGGAAGGTTTAAACCTTGAGAAACATCGGACTTACGCGGGTGAAACAGCAAAATTTTGAGGTTAGGTTTATCTGAAAATCAGCTGTTCCTTACACGGAGAGGTCATTAACCTAAAAATTTTACTTATTTTTATCTACTGTTCTTTGTCTGAATGACCTTTGTTTTAAAAAAAAACTGGTTGCCTGTAAAGTCGGTATACGGGCGAAAGTTTTACGTGACAACAACTGTGCTCGAGTGGAAGGGACGCGTGCCTTTCACTTTTTATGTCTGTCTCTCTCGCTCTTAGGCGGGCTAACCATGCCCGCGTGCCTCTCACTCGCTCTCATTGTGAGCGCATAACGTCAGCGGAGCGTAACGCAGTTTCTTGAAGTGTCACCCGGCAAACCAATTTATAAAACGTTGTCACGTCAAAATCAGCTGTATTTCGAATTTACATAAGCTAAAAATTTTCATTTTCTTTTCGAATTTCCAAGAGTCGTAGAATTAAAGTTGTTTGTTAAGGTGCACAGAAATAGCCCTCAACGGCTTGCTAGTATAATTACCAATAACCCTGTATAAGCACTAAACAAGATCCCCACATGACCTAGATCTAACTTAGCCACACATAAGCGAGCACTAGTTAACAAGCATTTGCTGAATACTAATTGAGTTTAGGTATTCATACCAGACTGGATTCCGAGACAATGTTACTAGCTAGTTAAAGAACAGTTAGTTCAAAGTTTATTGTCCAGTTCACATTATTCCAGTCTAGTGAGTAAAAACTGCGTTATAATATTGATTTTTTTGACAACTAGATGATTTAATTTTATACAGCGCCAGCAATTTTAATCGATGCTATTCAGGGCGCTCGCTGTAGTGCCTTTTTTTATCGATTGGAAAATGCATTATTGCATCCTCCCGCCACCCTGAGGGGAAGTTGGCGACGGAGGTATGTGGGGCTGCCTCCAGCCTGAGGATGGTAGGCGGCCGGAGGCTTAAAAAATCCATCGGTGTTCCGCCAACAGTCGAGGTCCGATGGAGTACAGATATGCTTGCGCAGGACTTCTGTAACTCGATCGGTGACTTGTCCGTTGGCACCCAACTTTTAGCCAGTCGTGCCTTGCTCTTCCTACAGAAAAACCCGAAAAGCGGGAAAAAATTCGTCGAGAGGCGACGCAGAACACGCGCCGCCGCCATCTCTGGCTCATTGCAATGAGTGACAGTCTCCCCCAAGATCGCCACTCATTAGTCTTTACGAAGAAAGGCGATCATTGCGGATCCTCCTGCTCCTATTTCGCCTCCTGCGAATTGGGAGGGATGATGTTGTTTCCCTCTCTCTTTCCGCTGTCTCCTTCTGCAACACAATTGATTCGCAGAAGGTACTGACCGCCATCCACTTTGAGTCATCCTCAGTCATGGCGCCAACAATAGATCACTGCCCACTTCGGCAACCAAGACCCGCCGCCGTTGGATTTCCCACGCCGGACACTCCTCGACAGTGTGCGCTACAGTATCGCACAGTGATGTGCAATGATGGCAGCGCTCATCCGGTTCTCTCCTGGCTATCTTGTGCAGGTACTTTCCGAAACAACCATGTCTGGAAAGTACCTGCGTCAGGCAAAACGACAAGGTGCCGTGAGACCTAGTCAGCCATTCACTTATGCCTATACTCAGCTTAGTCGACCGTGTCCAAAGGAAAGAACTCATAAATACGTCTGGTGTCAACTAAGCTGCGGGTTTCATAACGATGTTCTCCTTCATATTAAAATCACGCACATAGTTAAACATTGTTTTTAAATTTCAATGATTTTTTTTTAAAGTGTTTGCACTGGGCTATCTGAAAATATTATTTAAGAAAAAATGCGTCTTCAAAAATGACTAAGTGGCGTAATTGGTAAGCGCATTTGAACGGTACTCAAGGGATGCAAGTTCGAGTCTCGTCTTAGTCGCAATTTTTGAAGACGCATTTTTCCTTAAAAAATATTTTTTTTAAATTTGTTTATTTTTTTTGTTGTGCTTTGTCTGTCGTTTGTTTTGTAATATATCTTCGTTTTGTCTCATCGTATTGACAGTTAAAAGATAGATAGGGAGTTCTACTATGAAAACTTACGACACCCTACGACAAAAAACGTGTTGGTAGATACGTATGGGGAATTGAATGCTCAATTCTGTGTAGCAATTCTTTCTGGCTTTGGAATAGACTTAGAGATTCCACTAGCTGCGCTCCGCGTTTTCACCCGCGTAACTCCCGATCCCGTGAGAATATCAAAATGAAAAGTAGCCCATAGCCTTCCTCGATAAATGGACTATCCAACACAGATATAATTTTACAATTCGAACCAGTAGTTCCTGAGATTAGCGCGTTCAAACAAACAAACAAACTCTTCAGTTTTATAATATTAGTATAGAAGAACATTTTAATTAAATCGGACCGTTTATGCCTTTTGTGGATCACATACCTATACCTACTAATTTCTTTTGTCAATGAACTTTTCATTCCGGAGCATACCTGTTTTACCATAATAAAAATTATTTTTTTATGTGTTCAGGAAAATAACACTAATTTACTGGTTTTTTTTTTCAATACAACACCATTGTTAGAAGCGATCCCTTAGGTGAATAATGGCCGTGTATACGCCATTATTCACCTAAGGGCCACATAACAATACCCTAACTCTAGGTAAAATAAAAAATACTTATTTTCCACGTTTTTTAAATCTTTTTTTGGGTAACAAAAAATTAAGCACTTATATTCGCATTTAGGATAAGAGTCTAGATCATAACCTGAACCTGAAACATATCATAACATGTAAATAATTGTACATTACTTATTGTGATTGTCATCTGCTGTGTGGATTATTAAAAACTAGCGACCCGCCCCGGCTTCGCACGGCTATATTATGCATGTATTATACATATAAACCTTCCTCTTGAATCACTCTATCTATTAAAAAATCCGCATCAAAATCCGTTGCATACAAAAGGAAATAGGGACAGAAAAAGCGACTTTGTTTTATACCATGTAGTGATGACTAGCTACGCCCCGCGGTTTCACCCGCGTAAGGTCCGATCCCGTGGGCATATCGGGATAAAAAGTAGCCTATATGTTATTCCAGACCTCTAGCTATCTACATAGCAAATTCCATTGCAATCGGTCCAGTAGTTTTAGCGTGAAGGAGTAACAAACACACATACAAACTTTCAATTAGTAGGATATAAAATTAAATATTCCTAAGGATGATTACACACTTAGGAAAGTGTATACACTTACCTAAGTATGGTACTTAATGTGTTAACTTAATTATTTCACCTAACACCAACATAAGCGCCATCTGGCGAGCGTAACAAATTACCTTCTATTACGTTTCAGAGGCTCTTAATGAAATTAATAATAAGAAAAAGCTACTGTTCGTTCGTATGGCTAAGATACATCTGACAGCGTAAGAGGAGTTTTTTGTATTAGGGTTGACACTTAGTTACTTCGTTTTATTTAGATAGAGATTGAAATTACTATTAATAGAGATGACATTAGGACATTAAAACAAAAATATGCTATTATCTTTTTGTACAAAAATTTGTTGTTATTTTTTTGGACAAACATTTTTGTTTTTTTTTGGACAAAAAGTTATAATTTTTGTGTAAAAAAATTGTTATCTGTTTTGTGTACAAAATTTGGTATTTGTTTTTTGTTTTGTGTACAAAATTTGGTACAAAAATTTGTCAAGTTGTCCATTTTTTTGTAGGTAATGTACAGAGTAATTGATGATCATATTAGACAGCTAGAAGCATCGCTATCTGTTCAAATTCTGAATTTTTACAATTAGTGATTTGTTAGAAGTTCGTCTATTTCTGTGTACTTTATTTAACAATCAACTTTTGTATAAGGACTTTTGGAAAGTCGACTTATATTTTAAATGTGAAAAGTGTGTGTTTCTATGTGTTTGTTACTCCTTCACACAAAAACTATTGGACCGATTGCGATGAAACGGCAAGTATAGATAGTTGAAAATCTGGAATAACATATAGGCTACTTTTTATCCTGATATTCTTACAGGAATCGGACTTACGCGGGTGAAACCGCGGAGTGCAGCTAGTAGTCACTACATAGTATAAAACAAAGTCGCTTTCTCTGTCCCTATGTCCCTTTGTATGCTTAAATCTTTAAAATTACGCAACGGATTTTTATGTGGTTTTTTTTAATAGATAGAGTGATTCAAGAGGAAGGTTTATATGTATAATACATGCATAATATAGCCGTGCGAAGCCGGGGCTGGTCGCTAGTAATATATAAGAAAAAGATTCATCATGACATCTCTGAAACTACAGGAGTCAGTCTGAAACTTCGCACGGGGGTTCCTTTTATAACTAAAGGAAAACCTAAAAAAAGATTAGAGAAAATTTTACCTCCGAAGGTGTAAAAAAGGCTGTTAAAATTTGTTGTTCGTAGTAGCTATTATGTATCCTGTGTTTGTAGGAAATTTCTCTTTTATAGAGACACTAAACCGTGTAAAACCGCGGTGCGTAGCTAGTATTATTTCATTGAAAGTCTTTAATACTAGATATTAGTATTCATTATGGGGGAACTAGATAAATGTGCTGGAGAACGTGCCGTTGTCGGCAATATGTCTTATTTTAGTTTTCATTTTGTTACACTTTGGAAGATAATAGCTGCGGGAATTAAACCATTTATTTTCCACTAGAATGTTCCGATCTCGTGGGAATATCGGGATAAAAACAGCCTAAGTATATTACTTTTTTAGGGGCATGGTCATGGCAGTTATAAGTTTTATGCAACAAAAATATTAGCTCTAGAGTCATTATCCAGGGAGGAAACAGTCGACTACGTTTGTATGGAGAGAGCCGGTACCCTTTCCACTTAATAAGCCCACAACAATTTTGTGAACATATAGGATCTGAGAAATAGCATAAACAACTATTGCTTTAGATTTAAGGTTAATTTATAGCTATTTCGTGGTGTTATTGGAACATATTATGATGTAAATGTTTGTTTGGCTTTGATTGCGAATAATTTATATCTGAAACGCTTATAGTTTGGTTTTCAACATAAAAATATCTGAGGCTATACCACTTAATAATAAACCATTGATTTAAATACCAAGATATGCCCATATGAAGAAAGAATGCGGTCAAAGGATATTGCCTCTTTCAGTATGGACGCTGGCTCAAAGAAAACAGTACAATATCTTGTACCTCATTTGAAAGTCATAATGAGTACTCCATTTTAAATTATGGGAGCAAAAAATACCACCCTGTGGAACTGAGATATTTCGTCATCACTATATACTACACTATATACTACAAGACGTACTATATATACTACAATACGTAGTACTATATACTACATGACGTAGTATTACGTAGTCTCGTAGTTACGTATTTAATAAAACGTTTTATACCTTTATGTGGTAGTATTCACTTCCACATAAAGGTCATTTCGGAAATAATATCTCGGTTCCTCAGATTGGAATTTTTTTCAATCACACAAAATCACATAATATAAAATGGAGTACTTTTAGACCTTTTTTTCCCCCTCATTTCCTCTCATTGGCATTGCTTTCCTTTTATTAACCGACTTCAAAAAAGGAAAATGGAAAAAACTCTCAAATCGTTGCGTATTTTTTTCCCCACGTTATCCTCTAACTGCACCAAATATACCTCCATATCACAAATATAAACCGTCTTTTAACCGATGCAAAGAGAAACAAAAGGTGATCGAAAAAACGACGATCAAAAAAAAGACGATTTAAAATAAAAGTCAAATAACATGCAATAAAACAATCAGAAACCTACAAAACTAATTTAGTAGAATCGATTAAAGTGAAACATTGTTAAATAATTTCATAATCTATTCTGAAATGAACTAGTTACTGAAACTCGCCTGAAATGCTTGTTAAATTCATTTTGCTCAGTAGGCGGAATGAGGCTTGAACTTTCCAACAATACCTGTCTAAAGTATTCCATTGTAATCAAAATTAAATGGAATCATTCTGTATTTACTCATATTATAAAGTTGTAAAGTTTGGATGTTCGGATGTACAAATGTATGTATGTTTGTAAAAGGTTATCTCCGGAAGTATAGAACGGATTTTGATGAAACTAATGTACCCTGTAGGGTACATTAATTTAATGTATTAAATCCTAGGAATAAAAATAGGCTATTTTTAATCCTGAAATTCTATCGGGACCGGAACTAACACGGATGAAACCTCGGAGTGCTGCCAGAGTATTGTGAAATTTTATAGGATTTTATTTTAAACAAAAATTTCATGAAAACATCAGGAAAAAGGGCCAAATTCAAAACACATAGGCAGCGCGAGATAGCTACCAAAATAAACGTCCAAAAGAAATTTAATTTATGACATTTGAAACTTCATTTTGGTACCCTTTAGCGTCAAACCAACTGCTCCCAAAGGCAACTAAAGCCAAAGTAAGCAATAAGTTGTCATAAAACGAATTTACATCACAAAACCTACTGAAATATCAAATATTATACGAAAATACCGACTTGGTTTTCCCCATACGCCCATTTCGGTGAAATAACGTCATTATTTATATACTTGGTCGCTAATGTCGTAAGTTCTTATCTTTAGACACCGGCGGCACCGGCTGGATGGTAGCCTCTTCAAATATAAGACGTAATCGTCGAGTCTTTTGACTTGATAAGTTTGTATAATATTTTATTTTGTTTGAAAAATTACGTGTAAAAATGGATAAAATAAATATTTAGGATTTTCTTACCTATGTTTTATATACCTACTTGCTTTGAGTAATATTCCGCCTCTTTTTCTTAGAATGAATAAATGAAAGAGCAAAACTTTGCCTTGAACCTTGCTTGCTAAGGCTACGTACGCACTATAGAATTCGTTCAGCCGTTCAGCCGTGGGGCGCGGGCGGAGCCGCGACCGCTGGATTGCGGCTAACCGCATAACGCATAACGGCTAGCCGGCTTGTATACGGGCTGTTTTCCGCAATTAGACCCTTTTTAATTGGGTCCTTTTTGCGTGAGAATGGAGTAGGCTTGCCCAGTACCTACTACCCTCTCAGCTTAGTCAACCATGTCCTGAGGACAGAACTTGTCAATACTTCTGGGGTCAACTAAGCCGCTCGTTTTATCACGATGTTTTCCTACACCGTAAGAGCAATGTCAATTAGCGCACATATTAATCTTAAGAAAAAATCATCGGTGCACGGCCGGCCGGGATTTGAACCCACGACCTTCAGAATGAAAATCGAGGTATCGACCACTAAGCCAATACAGCACAGTTAATAGACGGGATGCTGTTAGAATTCTCCGTTAACCATAAACCGCTTGGTGCTTATAGGCATACCATGTACTTCTACTACGTGCCGCAGTCATACGATAGTCGCATCGAAGTGTGTATAGAAAAGATTTTCTCATACATATTTTTAGTAGCAGTCAACCGATCGGCTGACCGCATCCAGCCGAAATGCATAGTGCGTACCTAGCCTTAATTCTATTTTTAGTTCATTCAATGAATTGACATGGTTTTAGCGATGCCATTTCATATTTACCAACTTATAATATCTTGTTACAGATAGTATGTGGTATATCAGCCATGGTGATGGGGAGCGTTGCTTTCATAGAGGAGAGACAGAAGTTCAACATGGGGCTCGGAATACCGGCTGGTTGCATCAGCGTTTTAGCAGCAGGTAATCTTCTATCTATACATTACTATACTATTTATATTTATTTATTGAAAAATAAACAGCGTTTGCTAATGCTATTATTAAAGAAAAACATATGAGTACTTTAACGCAATAATATAACAATTTTCATTAGACTTTAAGCAAAATTTATAAGTTATCCTGAGTTCTAGGAAAACAAAAATCTTCTCTTTTTCTCTTTTTTATAAAGGATAAAAGAAAATTAGAAAGTCATTAAATGCCTCTAGTTTCTGAGAAGATCGTGGTGTTCGTTAAATCAAAATCCACGAAGTGAAAACTGAATCATCAACGAAAACCTGTTAATAAATAAATAAAATAAAGGAAACCATTCGATTTTTGAACAGGTTGTGTTTCCACTAAAAACAACTCCATGACAAATCTACTGCAAAAGATTGCACACAGTACCATCTAGCTCCAAGCTAAGCAACTAAGCTTGTGTTACTTTTTTATTGAAGTGAAAACTTCTTTAGCGGCGTTGAGCACTTTTTCTGTAATGGGTATAAAATCTTAAACTCGCGTCAGGACACGTGACCTGATCGAAAAAGCGTAAGACGGATGGAGAGTAGACAGCTATCCCCTCTCTACGTCGCGGCGAAAATGTATGCCTGGGCCTACTGTTTTTAATTTGGCTGTGAGTGTATTAAGACGTACATATGGTATTTTTTAACGGACGACTATTGACGGACGACAAATGTCGGACGACTATTGACGGACGACAAATGTCGGACGACTATTTGTCGGACGACTATTGACGGACGACAAATGTCGGACGACAATTTGTTGGACGACAAATGTCGGACGACTATTTGTTGGATTTTTTTTTTCATCTAAAACTCTTTTTGCGTATGTTCTCGCGACATATGAGATTTTACACAGATATACAGTTTTTTATTTTAAATAAACACTTATAGACATTACATACAAAATCATCCAGGCCCACAACACATATTTGTTCGACAGCTAGAAACGAACCCGTAACTCCTATATAAAAAACTCGTATTTCTCCTATATAATATACACAGAGTTCATCAATAATTTACTACATACCCGTCTATGTAGGTAAAAACCTTCATTGTTAAAAATATTTGAGGGGCAAACAAAAGTCCACTGCAAAGTAATTCATACAAAATAATATTTTTAAGTAATATTATTAAGGGTCCGCTTATCTCAATATCCTACAAAAGCCTTGTAAAAGAACATTAAGATAGCAGCCATTTTACCACATTCTTTGTGTCAAAAGAGGTAAAAATACCTGCTTTTTACCCTCAGTTTCACTAACCTTCAACATTGTTATCATTAGGGAAAACATTAGAATACAACGAAAAGGATTTTCTAGTTTTATACAAGTCATTAAAATAATTATATTCGTATGTTAGAATGTAGGTCATTAAACTATGCTCATTATTTTTACAATTATTTTTATAAGATAAAGTTGGACCAAACCCTTATTCCTTTCCCACGCGCGCGCCGCGCGATTATTCTATCCCTTTACCCCGTCCGCCACGAAATGGCCGTTTTAACTGTTTTATGTAATTAAAAGACTCACATCTATTTTAGTGAAAAACCATCTGTACTAACTTATGGGATTTGATGTAAAGTTTATGAAAATATAATTTTTGTACTTGTTTTTTCTTTACAATCGCCGTAAAATTGAAAAAGCTAAAAAAATGACGATTTTTTAGGATTTATAACGATTTTTTTCTATCGAGGCAAATCACTCAAATCGTGTTTCGAAGTGTATGACAATACAAAGCATTTCTTCACCTTTACGACAGTAGGAATATCATTCTATGGATTTTAGTGGTTGATACCCAAAAACTATTGCTGAAGCGCGATTACCAGAAGCGCGATAGCTTCGGCTTAATATAAAAATTAAAAATGAGCAAAGCTTTTCGCTGGTCTTTAGCGGAAACCTCAAGAATTTTCCGGATACACCAGTGGAAAATTATTGTGGTTACGTACTCAGTATGCGGTTCGGCCGGAAGCGGTTAGCCGTTGGCTGTTCTTAATATTTATTGAAATTTTGTAGGTTGTTTTAATTCTAAAATCAGCTGCTTTTTCAATAAAGGTCATTTAGACATAGAAACAGTCAATAAATCTTAAAAAATAAGTATAATCTTAAGGTTAATGACCTTTCCGTGAAAGTAACAACTGATTTCCGGGTAAACGTAACCTCCAATTTTTTAATAGCTACATCCGGCAGGCTTCTGCCTATTAGATGTAGGATGAGCCTTTTTCCAAACTCCAAAGCCTACTCGTATTTTTTTTTCGTTCAGTAAGAGAGAAGGGAAAAAGATAGATCCACCCTCAATGTGGATCAACCCCTTTCCCTTTCTTTCTTTAAGAGTAGTGTACGCGTGGGATCATTTGATTAATACATTTCAAATAATATTTTAATACCATTTAATTTGACCCATATCAACGTCAACCTTTAAAACTATAGCTATCTACTTTTCCTATTTCCGTTTAACCAAAAACTGACCCTTTACTTTCCATAACTGTCGCTTATTATGAAAGTTTTAGATAGAATAATCATAGAAATAAAACACTTTGTTTGTAGAGAGTAGCATTATTATCAAAGCATCTTGATCATAAATTGCGATGTCAGCTGTTCTAAATGTTGTCACATTTGACGTAATTCCAGGATAAAAGTTATTGAGGATTGGGGGATTAAGTTATAAGGATCATTGAGGAATAAATAAATAATATTGCAAGGACAACCTACACAGCGCCATCTAGCTCCAAGCTAAGATAGTTGTGTTTAACACTTTGATAGTTACTTAATCATGTTTGAGGTCTTAAACATAATTATTTTTTATTGTTTTTGTCACGCATAAATTGTGCGTAAGGCGTAAGTACTATGATACTTCGTGTTATTAATGAAAAGAACATTACTTTAATTTAATCGTCATTACTTTAATCGATCCATTTTAAATATCTTCAAAAATATTTTTTTTCTTGACCTATGACCATGATAATAATAAAAAACTGGTTGCCTGTAAAGTCGGTATACGGGCGAAAGTTTTACGTGACAACAACTGTGCTCGAGTGGAAGGGACGCGTGCCTTTCACTTTTTATGTCTGTCTCTCTCGCTCTTAGGCGGGCTAACCATGCCCGCGTGCCTCTCACTCGCTCTCATTGTGAGCGCATAACGTCAGCGGAGCGTAACGCAGTTTCTTGAAGTGTCACCCGGCAAACCAATTTATAAGACGTTGTCACGTCAAAAACCCCATGAGTTTCTTGTGCCTGCCTTCTTCTCATTGGTGGGCGCGTTCCGAAGCCACACACCCTAACTTAGTTTTAAGACGCTTCAATGTCATTTCATGCGAATGTTTTTAAATGAGTGAATACATTTTGACTTTCGCTTTGACTTTGCACCTTTAACTAGTAATTTTAAAATGAATTCGTTATTAGGCATTTGTTTATGTATCATTTTTAATTCTGTAGGTACTTTCTGTGGCAGTAAAGTTATTTTATCTCTAAGGAGAATAGTGGTTAATTTCTAATATAAGTTCCAAGTAAATAGATTTGAAGGTAATTCAAAGACTATGAAACTAAACACTGCGCCTTTGATTACTTTCACTTCTAAATATCCTTTAGATAACGGTTTTTTGAAAATTCGTTTAACAAGCAATTTTTATTCGTAAATGTTCTCTTTCAATCCCTATACCAATTTATTTGGGGTCGGCACAGTACGTTATATTTCTAATATCATTTTTGAAACGCCTTGAATTTCTTTATCTTTAGGAGAGACTTTTTCAAAAGAAAACTTTCATAATGTTCTTTACGACTATATCTTTGATGTAGAATATATATCTTATTCCTATGTCGTAAGATTTATAATAAATTGTATTTTTTTGTCCAGCCGTATCAATCCACACGTCACGGGGTTGGAGTGCAGTGACGAGCGTAGCGGGAGCGGGCGCGGGTATAGCGAGCGTGCTGTGGGCAGCCGCGGCTTGCTTACTCATCGCACTCGTGGTGCAGTGCTTCAGAACAATACTTGACCCACCTGGACTTGAACATGGGTATTATTATTTTTTACATATTATCAAAATATTGTAAGGAAATATTTATTTTTTCGTAGCAGGAAAATATTTAGAAAACATTGATCATTCATTTACATGAAACAATTTACTTTCTAGGTATTGTTGGGATTCAATGTCTTATCATTATGAAATGTATTATTAATAAAGCTCGAGAGTAATACGCTTTTAAGATTCATTTATGAGAAAATATTCACTTATTATCGTCTATTTTTATGGTTTTATTCAGGGTACATTTACATTTACCGATCTAACTCAACGAGATAATATTATGTTGTCTATTTATTATTATGAATGATAATATTTCAATATTCTTGGCCACAGGTTCTAAAGTAATCTAAATCAATCTAAAGTAAAATATTGTTAAGTTTATTCAAAATAATCATAATTGTTTTACTTAATCTATTTCTTGTTTACACAGTGATGGACCAACAGAAGAAGATTCAACGCCATCATCACGAGACCTCATCGTGATCGCTTGTGTTCAAATTGCCCTCGCTCTAGCGACGCTCCTAAGCGCTGCAATATGCGCCCGCATAGATTGCGTCACCTGACGGGAGCCATCGCGGGCACTCACGCGCCGCCGAGTGAGTGAAGCGCCCGCTCCCGCTTGCGCTACCGCTGCGCCTGATGACATATCACCACCCGAAGATGAAACTAGAGAGAAAGGTGGCAGAGTAGCGTGGCTTATATAAATATGAAGTGTCATTTTACGTGACGTTAGCTTTAGGGTAGAAAGTCGAAAGGTCTTCGTGCCATTCAAAGTTTTATTTTTATGTTTCTTAATGAAAACGTAGGTATGATTTTTAATGAAAGTTGTAAATGATCTGTAAGATATGAAATATTATTTTTGTAAAAATAGGTCTTGTTATTAGGAATTTTTGACATATAATAACGACGAATAATAACGACACAAGGCGTGCGTCAATTAGGCTTAGTGAAAATAAAACGAATAGTTCCAAATACTTTGTTAATGGTAGCAGTATCTAAACGTCAAGAAAGGAAAAAATCTGAAAGATATCTATGACCAGTGAAAACCTATTAGGTTTGTAAAGAAGAAGCTGTCTAACACAAAAGTATTTTTCAGTTTGAAACATTTAACCAAACTCTTCAGCTTAATAAACATTAAGAGAAAAGGGTACCTGCGCTCTCTCCATACAAACGTAGTCGACTGTTTCCTCCCTGGATAATGACACTAGTACAAATATTTTTGTAGTATAAAACTTATAACTGCCCCTATGTCTATGATAATAAGAAAATGTAAAAAAAACAAGACAGGGGTATAGTCATGGCAGTTATAGGTTTTATGCAAAAATTTGTACTAGTGTCATTATCCAGGGAGGAAACAGTCGACTACGTTTCTATTGAGAGAGAGAGACGGTTACCGTTCGTCTTAAGCATAGATTCTATTCTTAGCTATGTAAATAAAGCAGGCATGTTAGTATTCAAAATAAGCGTCTAAATTCAATCTAAGTTTACAAATTAAATTCAAGAAACTCAAAACAGTTCTCTTAAATACACAAAATATCACGTAATTAAGGTTTAGAATCATATTTTACAACGTTATTAACTATGTAAATAACTACTAGAGATAGATGTAAATGTGTAATTTCTTAGCTCTATAGGTAATTAAAGTAAATATCATTATATAACGTAATTTGTTTGATTTACGCGAATCCATTTGCTTCTATTTCTGTTTGTTTTGTTGTGATGGAAATATCCAGATGTCTTTGCTTTTCCGGCGGATGGCAAATATCTTTATTGAAGGTAAAAATGATGTGAAATATATGTGTAAGAAAATATTAAGTATTAATAGATTCCAGTATTCCAATTCGAATATATATATATAGCTGCCCTACGCGGTTTCACCCGCGTAACTCCCGATCCCGTGGGAATATCGGGATGTAAGCTATCCTATCTCTCAAGTTGGATCGAACTGCACATGGTGTGCGAATTTTATTATAATCATTTAAGTGGTTTAGGAGTCCATTGAGGACAAACATTGTGACACGAGATTTATATATATTAAGATTTTATTGCATGCAAATGATAAATCAGCGTCTGACCGCACTATCACACCTGCCTGCATGATTTTCGGCTCAACATGTCCTCAAAAATTTAAAAAACATGTTCGAATGATTGTTAAGGTGCACAGATGTAGCCCTCAATTGCTTTCATATGATAATATATCCTACTTTCTACTCCAACTATCCTTCTTCCATACTAATATTATAAACTAGCAGCGCTCCGCGGTTTCACCCGTGTAACTCCCGGTCCCGTGGGAATATCGAGTTAAAAAGTAGCCTATACGAACTTGTCTCCAATAGGTATCCCCATCTAGATATCACTATGGCAGCTGCATACTCTATAGATGTATTCGACGGCAACTATGCCCGATTGAAAAGGTGTCTGTGTAATCTTAAAAAATAATGTCTTATTATACTACTTATTATTGTTTCGTAAGTTAATCTTTATCTGCTCTAATTATTATTACTGTAACATATAACAAGCTTTCATATTCGCATTTAGGATTACAGTCTAGATCATAACCTGTTAAGCAATTGTATACCTCACTACTTACTGTGATTGTAATCTGCTATGTGAATTATTAATAAAAATAAAATAAAAAAATATAGCCTTCCTCGATAAATGGACTATCCAACACAAAAATATTTTTTCTATTCGAACCAGTAGGTCATGAGATTAGCGCGCTCAAACAAACAAACCTTTACTATAGATGTGACAGCTTGTGTGTGTGTTTTTACTTCTTCACGCAAAAACTACTGGCCTAATTGCGATGAAACTCTGTATGTAGATAGCTAGAGACATGTATTAACACATACAATACTTTTATTCCAATATTCCCACGGGATCGAGACTTACGTGGGTGAAAACCGCGGAGCGCTGATTGTTACAAATAACCCTGTGTATTCGCGTGACTAAGAAGCAGTATACGACGTATTTTCATCCATAAAAATACAGTCGGTATTATATGAAGTCGTAACTTACGTACGAATATATCTAAGGTTGGATGGACCTTTTCGATCTTGGCAACTGAAAACGTTTTATTGCCTAAGAAAAGTTAAAGCATGTAATACCTACCGTACCTATAGGTAGTAGGTAACCGTTTCGAGGGTTTCAAGACATGGGATTACTTCGTAAATCCCTGAATTTTCATGGATTTCGGTTACTGTTGAATTTTAGGAATTAGATGGGGTTATGCTGGGAATCCATCCTTCTTTACGTTTTTTTCTTTCGAAGCGATTACTTCTTTTGAATTGGTCTGAAGAGGTCGTTTGCAAAAGCCGAATGGGGATAATATAACGTCATATGTAAAAAGAGAATGTAACTAATCTATATAAACATAAGCGAAGCGGCGCTTCGCTACTTACACAGTATGCATCATAAGTACACTATCAGTGTGCTACAATAAATACTATAAACAAGTATTGGACTTACGACCTTTTACACACAAACATAAATTTATACTGGATTAAAAGTACTCAGTGTGATTATTATTTCCAACATGTTAGCTGTCTTTAGTTGTGTGAGTGGTATAAACCGCCACCCGCTACACCAACCGACGTGGGTTCGATCCACAGGTTACGTTGTTATAATGTTTAAATAGTGCTGCACAGGATTGTACCTAAACGTTAGGTAGCGGTGGACTTATTAGCGTCAATTGTACCTTCTATAAAGAGGTTGGATTAGTTACATCAGAATTCAAAGTTATATTTTGCATAAAATTATGACCCGATTTTTAAGAATCGGGCTCGAAGTGTTTCAAAATAATCAAAGAAGTTTGAGGCCATAGTAAAGTGAGCCACCACGTTAGTTTTGGAGGCAACGAGAAAATTACATTCTTTGTGTGAATAACTTTTCCTTTCAATGTCAGTCTGTCATAGGTTTATTCTCGGGAAACAGAATTAAGTATGTAGATACGGATACCTTTAGAAATTGAAACATAAAAAAGCGTAGACAGACACAAAGCGCGCAAAGCGTAGGCGTAAAGGAAACATTTCATATGATGAATTTTCCGAGAAATCCTTTATGAACTAAATGTCTTTGCTCACTATAACGCAACCGAATCGTCTTTTGTCGTTGGGAGCTGTAGTTTTCAAAAAAAAATAGCAATAATAATTTTATAATACGGTAGCCTCTAACAAAATAAAACAAGATAAGTACATGGTCAATATTCCATTTTAAATAAATTCAGCACTTATAGTGAAAATAACGTGTTAGTTACGAAATAGTGGGCGAAAAACTTTAAAGATGTTGGCAACCTTTGTCATATAGCTATCTGTATGAGCTATACGTTGATATTATTATATCAGTCTCTCTGTCAGAACTTTGAATTTTATTTATGTAGATAGGTGAGGGCAGGCAGTTTTCCTTAACTTAAAAGGAAAGGGTACCGGGCGCTCTGTCCATAGAAATGTAGTCAACTGTTTCCTCCCTGGATAATGACAGTAGAGCAAATATTTTTGTTGCAAAAAATTTATAACTGCAATGACCATGCACCTATGTTTTTTAAATCTTAATTTCTAAGATAGTTAGAAAATGAAATAAACCAAGACATAGGGGCATAGTCATCAAAACATTTCATGCAACAAAGGGAGGAAACAGTCGACTACGTTTGTATGGAAAGAGAGCCGGTACCCTTTCACCTTAATGTACAGGAAATGTACAGGTAGAATATACGTCATAACATTATCGTTTGTTCCCTTTGAACACTGTTACCCAATGGGAAAGAAATTCCCGATATGTTAGACTGTAAATTATTATTGCACCGTCTTTTTCCTTTTCCCCAAAACTGTAACTTAAGGTGAAAGGGTACCTGCTCGCTCTCCATACAAACGTAGTCGACTGTTTCCTCCCTAGGTAATGACACTAGCACAAATATTTTTTTGCCATAAAACCTAAAACTGATTTTTTTTATTTTCAAATTATCAGAGAAATAAAAATTAAAAAATTTAAAAAATTAAAAACATCAAAATATAGGGGCATGGTCATGGCAATTATAAGTTTTATGCACCAAAAATATTTGCTCTAGTGTCATTATCCAGGGAGAAAACAGCCGCCTACGTTTGTAATAGTTTGTATGGAAAGAGCCTCCGGTACCCTTTCCTCTTAACGGAGTGTTTCCGATAGTCGTCAGTTTTCTTTTTTTTTTTCTTCAAGAAAATAAGACCATGCGCCTCAAATAAGTGGTGGTCTTTTTCCGTTCCTCATGGTCTAACTAGTTGAAAAGAATTATTGGACCACCACTTCCCACTCGTATCACTCGTATGGTTTTTGTTTTTATTATATCGAAATACCTCCCAAAATAAAAACAAAAAACATTGGAAATGTCCGTTTTCAATGACTGTGTCGTCAAAATAAAAATGTTAGTACAAGCCTATTTATTGTTTTTTTCATTTTTAGATACTGATTGAATCAGATAAATCAATAAACGTCTAAAAAACCTCTTAATCCGAGTGTCCTCAGTTAACTCTAATGGATATCTTCATTTTGAAGAGACGATTCCAAGGATAAGGGCTAGGTAAGTACAGATACCTATATCAGCTCGCATTTTACTAAATGTGTTACCTGTCAAGATGTTTGATATAAATCTTATCCTTTCATATACAGGATGAATTATTTAAATGAGCCTTCAGGGCCATTTCCAAAAATGCTGAACCGTAAAGCATCGAAGCTGTTAATTTTTCAATTAAATATACACGCCCTAAATTTTTTGAAGTGAAAACTTCTTATGGCGCGTTGGGCACTTTTGTGGGTGAGCATTTTCAGCCGTTCTCGCGACAGACGACAGATTTTCTCGCGACAGATGAGATTTTACACAGATATACAGTTTTTTAATTTGGCTGTGAGTGTATTAAGACGTACATATGGTATTTTTTAACGGACGACTATTGACGGACGACAAATGTCGGACGACAAATGTCGGACTACTATTTGTCGGACGACTATTTGTCGGACGACTATTGACGGACGACAAATGTCGGACGACAAATAGTCGTCCGACTATTTTTTTTTTTTTCATCTAAAACTCTTTTTGCGATATTGTTGCTGATAGAGATCAATTCCTGAGAGCAAAGATAGTATGGCAAATTCCTCATTTTTACATACTTTTGTATAATTTTTATATTGCTTTTACTGAAAAAAATGGAGTAAGAGGTGATGTGATGATAGCCTTTGATGTAACAAATTGCTGCACTATAAGTAGATAGGTATACATACAAGTTTTACTATGCAAAATATTTGATACAAAATTATTTGTCGTGATAGATAAATCTATGAACACCGGCACTCACAAAAAGTGTGACGTCATCGTTCACGTTGCCGTCGTGCGTCATGTTATTGACAATGTTTTCTTATAACGTTATCACGTAAAATTATAGTCCATAAACCGACTTTACAGACATCCATTTTTATCTGATATTTAACCTGTTAATATGGTAGTTTTTTTTTAATCAATAGTTGATATTTTTAAGCTGTGGTAATGACTTTTCCAAAAAGCTGGCATAAGCATTTTTCGCTATCTCGTATAGTTTAGAAAATGGCGCTGAAGGTCCATTTGAAAAATTCATACTGTATTTTCAGGTAGATAGAAGGTTGATACGGTTATGCATTCATGAAATTCTAAAGACAACCCCATTTAAAATTAAGTCGGTATCCAAGCAGGGGGTTGTCCATCCATATGAATTATGAAGTATAGTTAATTCAGTTTATGTAGCTAACAGCGAACTGAGCCACCATTTCAGAGGCTCGTTATCGGCAAGACAATAAACGTAGTGCTTGAGACTCGATGAGACCTTGATATTCATTTGAAGATGCTATTTCTATTCACTGAATTGTTCTTCAGTTTCAAGTAATTCCCTTATGTTTGGTTGACCTCAATCAAATGGCCATTCATGTTCAGAAAGTTGAATTTACTACGTTGAATTCTCATGCTGCACCCATAACACAAGTCTAGTACTTAGCCTGGGGCTAGATGGCGATGTGTGGAATGTTCTGCAATATATATTTATTTATTTATTTTATAGTATTGATATTGCTACAGTGTTGAATTGGCTAAAATGTTGAATTCACCACTATTCAGTTTTAGTAAGAATGAACCAGAGTCGAACCAGAATGTTGAATTGCCACAATGTTGGATTCTCTAAAAACAAGTAATAAAAGAAATATGACCCTCTAAAAAATTTAAGTTAATCACATCTTTAGGGCGTGTGTACGGCAAACCTTGGTTTTATGAAAGGATATTTGCTCTTGGGGCATTATGGCATTATTCAGGAAGGAAATGGGGGAATACTTACATTTGTGTGGAGTAAGCAATACCTGCGTACCCTTTTAATCACCGTACTCAAAAAAATATTTGATCTACGATGGGAATCAAGAATATTTAAAGAATAACTGGGTACATTTAATGTGGCGTGATGTAGTAGCTAGGTAGGTATTTTGTCCATTTCGGCCAAACAATAAAAGATGTACGTTAGTTACCTACTTTTATTCTATTTTATCTCTAACTGAAACGGTTCAGGCATCATGAAGCCACTGAACCAGGTTCCGTCATTTTATTATATAGTAGCTGCGCCCCGCGATTGCACCCGCGTAATATTTTTCTGCGCAACTCTCTTATTTTTTTCTTTCATAAGAACCTTCTCCTGGCAATAACCAACACAACCAAAAAATAATAAGCGAAAACGATTCGGCTGTTCTCAAGATTTGCGCTTAGCAACACATTCAGCGATTCATTTTTATATTATAGAAGATTCCACCCGCGTAACACCCGATTCCGTGGGAATACCAGGATAAAAGTATGACACTACCAATAATTAATCAATGTGTCCTCGTGTCTATGCAAACACACAATCAAATCTTTCTTCTTTATAATATACTAGCGACCCGCCCCGGCTTCGCACGGCTATATTATGCATGTATTATACATATAAACCTTCCTCTTGAATCACTCTATCTATTAAAAAAACTGCATTAAAATCCGTTGCGTAGTTTTAAAGATCTAAGCATACAAAGGGACATAGGGACGGCGAAAAGTGACTTTATTTTATACTATGTAGTGATAGTGATGAAGTATAGATATAGACACATGAATATATTACAAACGGTGCTCGGACCTTCGAATACCACTATATTCACGACTTCCTTTCGTCGTTTTCCTTTTGTCAATGATATTTATTTATACAACACACAAGAAATAATAAGTTATAGAAATATTTTTTTGTAAATATCAAACTTGCGTCTTTCTGCGTTGAAGGCGGGTCTTTGCACCACACCAGACGTTAGAGGACGTTTGAAAAAAAAAACAGCCTATAATACCTGTTTTATTTTGGTCCAATATCAGAGAGAGTACTCTTCAAAATATGATTTATAGCAACACTAACATTTCCTGGGTCACGCGACGACAGTATGAACGTGACTGGCCTAATCTTTGAGGATTTTTATTATTAATATCTACGAATTGTTGAGTATCTATTCACTTTCTGACCTCAACCTCAATCTACTTTCATTCTGAAGGTAATGGGTTCGAATCCCGGCGAAATAAATAAATAAATATTGTAGGACATTCCACACATCGCCACCTAGCCCCAAGCTAAGTAACTAGACTTGTGTTATGGGTGCTAGACTACGGATATACTACTTATATACTTTTCTTTTGTAAATATATACCTATAATACATAGAAACAACCAGACCACAGACAAATATCTATGCATAAATACTTGTCTGAGGCGGGAATCGAACCCGCAACCCTATGTTTGGCAGTCCGGCATGGTGACCATAGTGGCAACTGGGTCGTCAACTGGGTAATGGATCTATATAGTAGGTATCCCTAGTTCCTACCCAATCACTTAACAATAACCCATATTTAATACCGATTTTTTTTTTCAATTTCAATAAATAGAACCTAATTTACTGACTTTTTATGATTACTTAATACGCATATTTGTCATAAAACTAATAAATAAGAATAAATAATAGTGTTCTGACAACGTCCTAGGAGTCCCATTATTCTAATATATCCAGAGCAAAGTCAAAGTCAAGTCAATTTTTTTATTCATTTAGATAACCTATGTATCTAAATGAATATTAAAAAAAATTGACTTGACAGTTTGTACAAAGATCACATAGAAATGTCTTTAAAACTAAGTTAGGGTGTGCCTTCGGAACGTGCCCATCACTGAGAAGAAGGCACAAGAAGGGAACCTACAATAGGTTAAAGACGAACATGCATGAAGCGGGAATTAGTACTCCATTTTCTGACCTACATTAGCTACCCATGACCTACCTACCAACTTATTGGCCTAAAATAAAGCACAAGAAACTCATGGGGGAGTCTACAATAGGTTAAAGACGGCCTTGCATGAAGCGGGAATTAGTACTCCATTTTCTGACCTACATACATAAGTAAGCTACCCACGACCTACTTATCGGCCTAATTAGGCTAAATCCAGCCTAAAGACCAGCCTATTCAAACACGTCCATTTTTATTTTATTACCTACTAGCCCCTCTAGTTCTTGCTCTAGCAAACTATTCGGACTTATAATTATTAGATGCTTCAAACGGTTTCATTCGCGTAAAAAATAGCCTAAGAAATATTTTTTCATCCGTCTGGCAGTTGATTGCATGCATAACATGCGTTCAAACAAACACTTCAGTTTTATAAATTAACTAGCGACCCGCTCCGGCTTCGCACGGCTATTTTATGCATGTATTATTACATATAAACCTTCCTCTTGAATCACTCTATCTATTAAAAATTCGCATCAAAATCCGTTGCGTAGTTTTAAAGATTTAAGCATACATAGGGAACAGGGACAGAGAAAGCGACTTTGTTTTATACTATGTAGTGATGTATACGTATACATACAGTCACAATATTGTATAATGTTATTAAACTATATGTTCAACAATAAACGAGTCATTAGATGTATGCAATACGAATTATTTTTAGCTGTTATTTACCTACATAGCTTTTCATCGTTTAGTCGCTGTAGAACCATACCTACCTACTTCTTTTTGTTATACTTCTGTTATTAGTATGTTTTATAAACTGTGGATAATATAATACATTAAATACGCATTTAAAGTTATTAAAATCGCATCGCACATACCGTTAGGCAGGTGTGATAGTGATGAAACACTGACCTATCATATAAATAACTAAAAATCAATTGCTGTTCGTTAGTCTCGCTAAAACTCGAGAATGGATGAACTCGAGAAATGATGATTTAGATGATTTTGGTTTTGAAATGTTTGTCGTAGTCCAGGAAAGGTTTAAACGTTGAGAAACATCGGACTTACGCGGGTGGAACCGCGGGGCACAGCTAGTGTCTAATAAAATTAAATTTAAAAAAAAACAAAAAAGGTATAGGTATAATGGTATCAACGTATTTTTTAAATTTTCGATGTCATAGGTAAATCTAGGTAGGTAATTTTCCCAAATTACCAAAATAAAATCAGCAACGTCGCTGTCAGTCTATTTCTTATATAAGGTAAGCAGCGCTCGGCGTAATTCCCGATCCCGTGGGAATATCGGGATAAAAAGTAGTCCCCCAATGAATCAATGTAAGTACCTATCCTCAACCCAAGTTTCATCAAAATCGATCCAGTAGTTTCGGAGCCTATTCGTTACAAACAAAAAAATCTTTCATCTGTATATAATACATAAAAGAACATACATTCAACCGAATTGAGAACCTCCTCCTTTTTTGAAGTCGGTTAAAAAGAAGTAGATAAGATTGGTATTAATATGAAAGTATAAATACCTTAGAAGTATAGATAGATTTTTCGATTATCAACACTCATATCATCATAATAAATAACAAACACTCCTGCTGTGAGTAAATGACTAAACCTTCCGTATTGCACGTGCCTTCCAGACGTAAACAACTACATCTGACGCCAACTAAGTACATTGAAATTGTTTAATAAAAGATAATTGAATATCCTTATTTAAATAAACTTAGACACGAGGTGCAGGGGTTTATATAATAGTAACTATACAATTATAAATATTTACAAAGTAAAATGCATCTTTAAAATTTTGCAACGCGTTTCTTCTTCTTCTCGTATAGTGGCGTGGCTCACCTATTGTTAAAGTTTTCAGATCGCCTTAAGGCCTCTAATTTGACCTAACGACTGCTACTAGAGGTAGCAACCGGGACCAAAACGGCTTAACGTGCCTTCCGAAGCACGGAGGGGCTCACGAAAACACTTTTTGCTACACTACTAATTGGCCACCCATCGAAGTAATGACCGCGCCAGGTGTCGCTTAACCCGCACGACCGTAAACGATCAGCGAACGTCGTCGCTTAGCTGTGAGCCTCCTGCGACGCGATGAGACTCGAACTCGCGACTTCGTGTTAATGTGCGGGTGCCATAACCACTACGCCACGCGGTAACTTCCCAGCCAAATTATGTCATGAATTTCACTTGTTTGTTTATTACGCCTTCATGGGTTATCTAAATCGCTTTTTGCCATTGTAGCAAAATGTATAAACGCATAAATCTGATTTGTAAATTACCTCTAAATCGCGTTAAGTTTTAGAAACAATGTTTGTTTCTTGTTCGTTTTAGAGATGCATTTTTACTTGAAAACATTTCCAGAATTGCCTAATGCTGACTTACTGACAAGTATTAAAATATATCGACAAAGTTTAAAATTATTTAGGTAAATACCTACCTTCAGGTGACCAAAGGGCTGCCTGCTAGTTTGGCCAACAGTTGCCACATTTGCCATCAAAGGAGGCAATAAAGCTACCCTTTTGAAAACTTTTGGAAACCCTACCTAGGGTTGTTTATTTAGATTTTTAATATTTTCGTAATCGCTTACACTTTTATTACTTATAACCCGCGACTTCGCCCGCCATTCTACCCCTTCCTTAGTGGCAAAACTTTCATGTCTCCAAGACCTGCAGCAGTTTAAAATGTGCGTCGATTTATCAGACATCAGTTTCTCAATATTTTTAGTTGTAACTACATAATACCAATTATTATTAGAAGTTAAAAGAAATTAAAAGTTATTACAAGTCTCTTTGCATAACTTTTAATTAAAAATGACTGAAATTAAAAACAACAGACCTTCAGCAATAATTCCGTAAAGTAAATTAAATTTTCCTTCAACGTATAATAATTAACGTTATGAACCGCAGTAAGTTCCTAAGTCTGAACTTACAAGCTCGCTGCTCGTTTCTACGAATAATTTAATTACCGTGTTTTCATTCAACTTATAAATGGAATTTGTTCACTTTGTACTATTATTACTAATGTTAGGATTTACAACGTCTACGCATAGTTGTTAAAAACGTAATAAAAGCTAAAATGGGTTCAATTGAGATATTGGGTTGAATATTAGGGTTCAATTTGGATTGTTAATAAAAAAAAATACTTAAATAAATATGCGCCATGCAAAATGTTGGCTTTTAGGTGTTACAGGTGCAGATATCATTACATCATTACAATATGAAACAAAGTCACTTTTGCTGTCTGTCCCTATGTATGCTTAGGTCTTTAAACCTACGCGATTTTGATGCGGTTTTTTTATTAGATAGAATAATTCAAGAGGAAGGTTTATATGTAAAGTTTTATACTATGTAATACGTGCATAATATAGCCGTGCGAAGCCAGGGAGGGTCGCTAGTTATTAAATATTGTGTTTTCAAAAGTTAAAGAATAAAATAAAAATAGTTCCAAATTCTAATAAAAGTGAACTTTTTCTGGCATATTGTAGTTTATTTCATGACCGATCACTCAGCAAAATATTATAATTTAACGTAATAATGTTTTCATAGGACCATGTTTACTGTCTGTGAGTGATGTGTGGTGTAGGTACTGTGTGTTGTGTGTTATAATTATGTTGTGTATAATGGCCAGGCCTAATGAGGCACTCGACAACTCCGACTTGTAGTCGTTTTGAGGCTTTGTTGCTCGACTAGGGATTGCAAACCCGTGCTATTTTCATTGACGAAAACTTTCTATCTTTAACCGACTTCAAAAAAAGGAGGAGGTTCTCAATTCGTTTGTATGTATTTTTTTCTGGAAGCATTTTCAATATTTTTTCGTAAATACGTGACGATTTCCCTTCGCAAATGAAAAGTTAAGCAACTTCCACTAATGGTAGGTACCTACTTTTTAAAAAAAATATTTAAAACAAGCTGCGCCCCGTGGTTTCAATCGCGTAATTTTTTTTCTTTCATAAGAACCTTCTCACGTGATGTCATGACAAAGGAAAATAGGGATTCATTTTTATGATCCGTCAGTCAGTTAGTCAGTCGTTCAGGACAAAGCATTATGTATAGATAATATGATCGAATTTTCCTCGAGAAACAATTTTTTAAACTGATTTTCCAGTAAACAAAACCTTGAAATTTTCAAAAAAACGGTCAAAGTTTCAAAAAAATCATAAAACAAAAGTTGTTCACCTAAACGTCACCTAACACCCCTCTTTTGTATTAGACACGCTTCATTTAAACACATTGTATAGCAGCCTTAACTTGTTTGTTATGAAGTTGCAGTTCTAAAGTTAAATTAGTTTGGCTATCATCTTGCTCAACGTCTATGCTTCATTCATTAATCAAATGGACGTGACTGACAGGTTATCTGTTAATTTTCATAAAGATTTGAAATTCTTTAACCCAAAAACGACGGGGTGTTATAAGTTTGACGTGTCTGTGTGTGTGTCCGTGTGCGTGTGTATGTCTGTGGCATCGTAGCTCCGGAACGGCTGAACCGATTTTGATTTCATTCTCTCATAAAACACACCTAAACCTAAACAAACAACTTATGTTCTACAACATTTTCTTGAAAATTTTGAGGTTAGGTTTACCTGAAAATCAGCTGTTCCATACACGGAGAGGTCATTAACATTAAAATGTGACTTATTTTTTAAGTTTTATCTAGTGTTCTCAGTCTGAAAGACCTTCGTTTTTAAAAATCTGCTGTTTTTCGAATTTACACAACCTCAAAATTTTCATTATTTTTCGAATTTCCAAAAGTCGTAGAACAAAAGTTGTTTGTTACGGTGCACAGAAGTAGCCCTCGACGGCTTGCTACTATAATTATTAATTACCAATAACCCTGTATAGCTTAGCCAATCACGTCCTCTTTGGTGCTGCTTTTACGTAAGCAGCCGAAGCGTAGGCAACGAAAGAAGCGTCAATATTGGGTGCCCCCATTTAATAAAGTAAGATTGGATACCTACAGTGGACACTATGTAACAACGTTTAGATACATTGATACAGTCGCGATGCTGTAGCGCATTAGTAGCACATGAGTTTAGTAGTATTTTGGCATCGCTTCTATAGCGCGTTGCTAATGCGACCACACGTTAGTAGCGAGCGAAAACGCGCAACAGCATCGCTACAAAAAGTCGCCGTGAGCGATGGCCATAATTTTCCGCCCTTGTAACATCATAAAAATAATAATGTTGGTGTCGATGATAAAAAAGTAACGATATAAAAGAATTGAGCGAAAAATATTTATTTCAAAACCATGTAAATTGCGGGCCGACTTGTGATTTGCAACAACTGTAAATCGGGCGGGAAGGACATTTAAATGTGCAAGTGGGTAAGAACTAATTTCTAGTAACCGCACAAAATATTTTTTTTTCCAAATTTTGCTGCCCGCCTAATTTTGGCGTCCGGAGCTGTTCACCCCTCCCCCTCCTCCGTTGCTACGCTACTGTCCTAAAGGAAATCAGGACAAGATAGAAGCAGTACTCACCGAAGTCCGTGGTCACGTCTAACACGCCGGTTCTGGTCAGCGTTATATTAATCCCAACGCTTTATTCTTTACATATAATGAAATCCATATATCACAACCACAAATGATTCACTATGTACCGGTAAACAGTGGTTTATTCACCAATAACACAAAGTTTTAGTTTAAATCGGAGGAGCGCAATGTTCATTCCGACATGTTTTTTTTCAAACACACATGAAGTAGTTCCCACGTCATTCGCTTGGCGGCGCTAGCGCATGTGAAGGTAGGTATGCATTATTTTACATACAATACCTATTATATATTCTGTGCCAGTACTGCTTTTTTGGGTAAAAAGGAACGGGAAATAGGAATAATGCACCATGAAAAAATAGAAATCAAAAAACGATATGTGGCGATATTTTGACCATAAATCCAAAGAGTTTAAATTTACCGATTAGTTGAAGTAGACTAGACGACAATAATTGACGCAAAATATTTTAAAATTACTTTTTACCATTGCCACTCGAAAAAGGGCATTTTATTAATAGATAACAGTGAATAAAACGCTCTTTTACTCACTGAGTGAATAAAATCATTTTGAATTTGGAACATGCACGAATATACGAAATAATATGGACTTAAAAAAAACGTACTGAAAGTGCTGAAAGAACGTACTGGCTGGATGGAATATTAAATTTTAAAAAAGTATACCGCCAATTTAGATTTTATTCTATCTGATAAGTAGAGCATGACAATGGGAGTATGACATGGAATAAAATTCAATTAGATGGAATAAAACTTATAAATATATACAATTAAAAATTTTCTTTTCTATCTGTTATCGTGGTTGTTTTAAGTTATTGAAACATCTAATAACATAAATTATATTAAAATGAGTTCTACCAGTAACGAAAATGAGACACAATCTCTTGAACCATTTGTAAATTTATTTTTTATCACAGTTGCTCATAAAGTGGATCTTATTAAACCGCTTTTAGGCTCATAATGCAACGTATTATACACGCGTGCGATAAAAAAAAATCCAACTAGTGCTAAAATAATACGTCATCCCGATATGTCAAATACGTATCTTACTGCTAATGACATATAGTAGATGAAACATTCTTAAGGACATCGTTCAAATCGTACCCAAAACTTAAGAAGCCGGCCAGAAAAAAAAATGTTTCTATCTTGTAGAGAATAACATTTTAAACAATGTTTACTAAGGCAACAAAGAGCTACGATCAACCATCGTTGAGTTATTTTACATTGAAAACCCAAAAAAATGCATTTTGTAGAGATGCGTTTGACCACTTTTAAGATATTACTACAGAAAAAATATAAAAATAAGTAGTAAATGGATAAGCTTTGTCTGTTTTTATTATATTTATATAAATAGGTATATCCAATAACCCTTTCAGAAGTTTTAGTGGGATCTTAAGTGGTCAAACGGATCTCTATAAAATGCATTTTTTGGGTTTTCAATGTAAAATAACTCAACGATTTTTGATCGTAGCTCTTTGTTGACTTAGTAAACATTGTTAAAAATGTTATTCTCTACAAGATAGAAACAATTTTTATTACTGGCCGGCCTTTTTTTTGTGGGTATTTTTTGTTAGAAACATGAATGATCTCCTTTATCTGGGTTATACTGTTTTGATGTATAGAAAAAGGTACCATCCAAAGAGGTTTTAAGCCTTGCTGGCTTAAAACTCTTTGTTGGTACCTTTTTTCTTCTTTTCAAAAGGTTTCTCTAAAGTCTGAAAATTGAACAGGTTTTTGGCGGGAACGAGCCAACAACATGTCGTGCTGCAGTTTTATTTACACGAAACTTAGTTGTAAACCGAGTTAAATTGTATAATTCCGGTGGAAAGTTATCTAATTTAGTTCTGTGAAAGTGCACAAGTGTAGTGAAAGTAAAAATCAGTGTCAAACATGGACTTTTCTCGTTGCCTCCAAAATCTCCTACAAGGTTATAGTAAAGTAGCCACCGCTTTACTATGACCCCTGAAATTTCGCTCCCCCCAGAATACGAGGAGCTGCCTGAGCTGGGCTCAGGGAGGGATTCTCCAGCATCGCTGGTACCCTCCTGGGGTAAATGATTTTTAAATTTCGCTTCCATATTTTCCTTTTCTTTTTGACGAAATCGCTCATATCGGGAGCGACCACCTGTGGCGGCCTTCCGCGTCGCTCAGGTTTGTTTTTGTGTCAGGGTTGGCTCTCCTATCTGACTGGTTTTCACCTGGCATCATGACTGTCACCTTCCTCGAGGCGCGAGCGCCGCCGTTGACCCGCTAGGGGTTCATCCGCCGCCAACTCTTCTGCGTGCCCCAGCCAAGACCCGCAGCACTGCCCACGGCCTCTACTCTGAATATGTCAGAGAAGCCCGGGGCAGGGGTTTGATATCGGAGTGTCCTTCTCCGGCCTTGTGGTCCGCGGGAGGTATTTTATTTCCCTCCTACCCTATGGAGGTTTGACCCTCCATCGAGTACCCCCCTATCCGCCACCTGGGGACGCGTCCTGTAGGGAATCAGGCTACCCCTAGGAGATCAGGCTACCCCTAGGAAATCAGGCTACCCCTAGGAATCAGGCTACCCCTAGGAATCAGGCTACCCCTAGGAATCAGGCTACCCCTAGGAAATCAGGCTACCCCTAGGAATCAGGCTACCCCTAGGAATCAGGCTACCCCTAGGAAATCAGGCTACCCCTAGGAATAGTAAATATATAAATCCTGAATTATGTCTTTAGATTTTAATTATTATTTATTTATTCCTTGGTTTCCTTGTTTCATGCCTCTAAAGCTTTTAATTATAATTTTAGTAAAACCTTTTTGCTTTGCTGTAAGAACACATGCCCCTTTGTTTTCCTTTTTTCTAATAACTTATAATAACTTATTACTGTAAGAAATGTAGCTCTTTAAAAATCCTTTTTTAATTCGGTTAAAAACCTAAAAAAATAAGGATATCACAGAGGCATGTGTAGTACAGCAAAATGTAAAAAGAGTTGGTGTTAGAAGATATTTTTCAGGAAGTAAATTAGGGAATTATGAATCCCGACCGATGGGCTAGGGTCGTCACGCATTTGAAGACCGAGGCCGGACGCCGGAATCGAGGCAGACCCCGTAAACGATGACGTGACGATCTCGATGCATTTGACAATGACCCGGCTAAACTTAGCCCAGAACCGGATGCTTGAAAGGGTGTTGGGAGGACTTTGCTTAGCAGTGTTACACAATATAGGCTAACAAAAAAATAGGGAATAAATAAATAAAAATAAAATAAATATTGCAAGACTTTCTACACATCGCCATCAAGCTAGCAAGCTAAGTAACTAGACATGTGATAAGGGTGCTAGACAACGGATATAATACTTATATACTTTTCTTTTGTAAATTTATATACTTTTAATACCTACATAGAAACAACCAGAAGGCCAATTCTCGTAATCGACATTGTTCAAATTACATTTCAATATCATTCCGATTGCATTTCGATTGTAAAAGATATACCTTCAAAGTCAGTTTTTTGTACATAAGCTAACTTTGAGGGTATTTTGAGCTACTTTGAGGGTATTTTTGTGATCGAAATGATATTGAAATGTAATTTAAACAATGTTATTTACGAGAATTGGCCTTCAGACCACATACAAATTTCTAAGCATAAATACTTGCTTGAGGCGGGAATCGAACCCGCAGCCCTACATAACCTACATTCGTATGGTATGGTGTAGTATGTATGGAGTGCAATAAAAGTAAAATATAATTGTAGGTACTAGCAGCTTCATGCGATTCTATTCGCGTAAGTTCCGACCCCGGTCGACGATCGGGAAATAAGCAGCTCCGGGGCTTCAACCATCTTAACATTGAAGTTAGTCCAATAGGTTCACCATTTACTCTCACACATGTTCTTCAACCCCAAAAAGGCTGAGGATTTTATGAAGATAACCGCAAATCACGTCATACGAACCAAAACAAACTTCCGGTCTAAGGGCGAACGCAGAACGCAGGTTTTAAATCGGTCGATAGCTCGTCGAAACATTTAATTTGAAGGTCTAGACAAGTGTACGACAAAAGATAACAGATATGAGACAACTAGTAATATATTCATTTGAAATCGTTTTAACGTCAAAGGAAAAAAATTAAGAATTTTTTCTTAAAAAGAACTTTAAACATCATTTCCCAACAATGTCATATAGGCGGTTTATTTAGTCAAGTAGCCATTTCACTGACGATATATTTATTCGTGAACTTTACAAAATTATAATACAATCAAATTAAAATAGATATCTACAAATAATAAAAAACAAACTGTTCAAAATTGTGTCCACAGCTCGCGGCATCTTCCCCAAAAGACTGGCGGTATTTCGTCTCTGGATAGCCAAGCTAAGCAACTGGGATTGTGTTATGATGACCAGATAACGAGTATTAGGTATACCTGCTCGTATATATTTTTTGTATTGACCTACATACATAATTCATACATTAGAATACCTAGACTAGAAAGAAATATCTGTCGCAGATTTTTCTAATGTGCCACAGAGGTTCTTCAAATTGAACCTTTGCTGGTCGGTCGGCCGATCGAAAAATATATGGTCTACATTTGTCCTTACATCTATACTAGCTTCTCCATCCATCAAGTCTTCCGGAGCTGTCTGAACGATCACTCGGGAAGTCGGGACGAATCGTTAGTGAAATGACGCGGAACTGGTTGTGTTTGTGTCTTTGTCCATGGAATTAGGTTAAGGTGCATATAGGGGAAAAACGCAAAATGCCTGTCGCCGATAAATCAATATTATAGGACATTGCATACAGCGCATTCTAGCCCCTAGCTAAGCAACGCCAAATACCAGATAAAATAAATAAAATTACAGATCTAACACCACATGAGTAAACTACGCGCAACTATCGAAGGGCATTGAAAATTTAATTAAGTAAATAAACGCCGACGCAAGCGTACTACCACAGCCTACAATTTTTATTCGACCGTGGCTCTTTACCTTTACTTATGGCTCAAATTAAAGCTGAATTCAACCCGTTGTTTAATGCTGATTCGCATCAGCACATCCGGCATTCTGATTCACACGATATTCTAACAATGTTTGAAATTCAAAAACTATAAGATACTTTAGGACTTTACGATCATTTTGACACCTCTTCTATCTTCGTATTATTTTAGAAAAGCGTCTACATACCACTCTTTTAATTATAAAAATATAACAATGTGGCACTTTTCTTTAATTTGGCCTTCGTTAATACCATTATTTGCAAAACATTTTCAATGTTTTATAGAGTAACTTTTTTTACTATACTTTTACTTGTTAATTATTGCATTGAAAAATGTTAATACCGTTTGTTAGTAAAATTCGTTGCTACAATTTTTTTTTTTAATTAATTTAAAGTTGTTGCCGTTGTTTCGCTTAAAAAATTAAATACATTTACTATGTTTATTCAAAAGGGCTCTAACAATGTCCCTTGTAAATTCCCAAATGGGTACGGAACAACACAAAAACTATCCGTTTCTTCACAGATTTCCCGAGAGTCAACTTTCTTCCCACGTAAGTTGTAGGTAGGTAGAGGAAGCAGAAATTTATGGTTAGTCTTACAGTGGCTTAAATACACAATAGTTGTCATATTTCATAGAAGACTTACTGAGTAGGAATAAAGAAAAGTTAAATATTTACTAGGTATTTTTTTTAAATTAAATCTTTAAATTCTATCACTTTATTTTAAGAAGTAAAGAGTTTCAACTTTAATATTTTCTCTTAAAACGTTAGGACGAAAGTAGATAGATAACTTTATTTGTACAACACATAAAGTAACACACAACAAAGCAAATTAATAGTTAGAGAGTTGGTATTTATTGCACAAATGGGAGGCCTTATCGCTGAAAGCTATTTCACTAGGCAACCTTTGATGAAAAAGATCTGATTTACCCAAGTATAACCACATGAAAATTACAAAACACGCCATTAAAACTAAACAGTTTGAATACAATTATTTATTTTCATGCTAGACAGGAACAAAACCTACCACTATAAATCATAGGTAATTATTATACCTATATTCGTTGTAACATAATACCGACTAATAGACCAGAGTCCACCTCCATTTCACCACGACCACGATGGCACGTAACGTAATCCTGTTAACGGCAATATACGTGAACCTAATGAAGCAAAGGTAACCTGATGTAATTCACATAAAATATTGTCCAATATTTTGGTGATAAGGAAGTAGCCACATTGGAGTACAGGAACTAGTGCTGTTAGGTGTCCAGAAGGTCAATTCTCGTAGATCAAATTGTTCAAATTACATTACAATATCAAGTCCGATTGCATTTCGATTACAAAAAAAGTAGCTCACATTACCCAGCTTTTGGTATTCTCAAGAATATTTTTTGTAATCGAAATGCAACGAGACGAGAATTGGCATTCAGATCTAGATCCTTTGTACACCAAGTTTTTTATTTGCTAATGACGCGCGTTTTTGATCAGCGCGTCCTCAGCGCGTTTAGACTCCGGTCTTGCGTTTCCTGAGCGTCCTGTGCCTTCATTCACTTAGGTTTAAGTCATCTGGCGTGTGTGATTAAGGCGCGATTGCCATGCCAAGGAGTTATCGCACCCTAATCGCACATGCCCGACGACAAAAATCATAATTAATCAAGGCACTGATTGCGTTCTATGCACGTCAATAGCGCATAAAATACGTAATGCCCAAAGACTTCCAAAAAAGTAATTAGTTTAGTTTAGTTTTACGGGGTGTAGCATACGCAACACGCTCAGGAATTTAAGATACGATTGGTGGCTTCCAGCTACATTAGGGTCAGACCATGGAAGGTGATCTGCCGATGAATACGAGTTCTTGTACGGGATAAAAAGCAGCAAGTATAAAACTTCCTACCTCGAGTCTCGATGACCATCCACCTTTCCGGATCAGCGCTGACAGATCCACTAGTCCAAGGTATTGGAGAACACTTGGAGCTGCACAAAAGTCACTTCTTCGAGAAAATAGGTACACGGAAACTGTTGGCACAGCGGTCGTCACGATGCAGTCTCAAACAGCGGTCAGTTCGCAACTAGCGAGTGCGGGCTTGCGTCGCATTCATCGCCAGGTTTTGGCGGTAGTAATGAAAAAGTCTTTTCAAGTTTACCCGCCATCTTCGACACATTTTGGTAGATGAAGTTTTGCTACCCACATTCCAAGGGTGCAGCTTGCTACATTATACCTATACCTACGTCGATCTCGATTTCATCGGTTAGATATACATGTTTACGATTATTATTGGTTTAATATTTAGAACGGTATGATGACGGAACATGGGGCTATTTTCGCACTTAGCCTCATAATTTGAGCAATTGTTTAATTGCTAATTAATTAATTAATAATTAAAAAAAATTAATAATAAAATTAAAAAAAAACTTATTTTCCTAAGTGTTTCATTCGAAAAACAAATATACCTTCAGTGAAGTGTGTAAATAGCTTTATGGACACTGTGAGCCATGATGGGACGTAAAACGAATCCAACCTTGTTAGTGAGGGATTTCAGACTACATTTTTTTAATTAAAAGCTTATGAAACGTTAATTAAAATGGAATGTGTAGGTGTTCCATTAATGATCTAATTCTAAAAATAGCTAGTTTATTTCATTTTTTATGCAAAGGTGGAGCGACTGCTTCGCGAAATAAATATGAAGTGGCGAGAAATTGTTCACTTTTTTTTAAATTAAGTCAGTTAGATACTAAGAAAAATTAGATAAAACTCTTAAAGATTGCATTAATTTGGCCAACGGGACTATTGGGATGAAATGGTCTCGACAGTTCCGTTATCTCCCCAACCAAACTACTACGACAAAATAATTGCAACGGTTCTGTCAACCGAACTACTAGACAAAAGTAAAACGGCTTTTGTCTAGTATATGGTATAGGTTGGAAATGTACCTGAAATTGTACTGAACATTTTAAAATTCTGAGTAATGTAGGTACCTACTTCTTATAGTCATAATAATATTAGTTAATTATTAAAGTCATAAATCACGCACGATAAACGATTATTAATTTAATTCTTAATTAAGATTAAATTATAATCAAAATGTGGCTTTCATTATATTAAATTTTTAGTCATGCCTGCGTGAAATATTGTTACTGTTGCTGTTGTGCAATATTGTGTTTAATCGCACAATTTTTAGTCTGAAATCAAGAACAAGTCATAAATATTTATATCATTAAATCATATCGCGTTGATTAGATCGTAAAAAATGGACAATCAGTAATCTGAACTTAGAATTTACAAGGATCAAAATGATAAAATATATTTTATCAAATGCCAAAGACCTGAACTTGATAAATTAGATAATTACACTCAGTTGATTGTGATAACTTAGGCAGGAGGTGAACTAGTTCATATTTATATTAAAAATTGTTTTTGAAACATTTGAAATGGATAACGAACAGAAATTGGATAGAAAGAACAGTATTCAAGAAACAAACGCAGAGGATGTTGAGTATGATGAGCTCCTGTCATCTGCAGGTGAACTAGGGAAGTATCAGATTTTGCTGTTCGTTGCGACATGTCCGTTTTACTTGTACGGTGTGGTTGCTTATTACGGTCAAATATTTCTAACTGAAGTGTCACCGAAACATTGGTGCTGGGTACCTGAACTCGAGAATCTCACAGAAACAGAAAGAATAGAACTCGCTATTCCGCCGGATGAAAGCGCAAGGTTTGGAATTAATCAATGTTATCAGTATGTTGCTGACTGGTTGGACGTTCTGGCTTCTGGACTGACGCCTAACGCTACGTGGGAGACAGCTCCTTGTCAAAATGGCTGGGAATTCGACCCTACTGGTATCCCATACCCGACTATATCCAGTGAATTAGGATGGGTTTGTAACAATGAAAGTTACCAAGCTTCAGCGCAAACTATTGCATTTGTTGGATGTATCTGTGGTGGGTTTTTAATTGGATGGATATCCGACCGCTACGGTAGACTTCCAGCTTTGATAACCAGTTGTATGTTTGGATTCGTCGGTGGTGTAGCAAGCAGTTTTGCCACAAACTTTATACAATTCTCAATACTTCGATTTGTAACTGGAATTGCATACGATAACTGCATGATGATGGCGTACTTGATAGTGTTAGAATACGTTGCGCCAAGATATAGATCTCTTCTCTCCAACTTAGCCTTCGCCACCTTTTACTGCTTCTTCTGTGTTGTTATACCATGGGTAGCTCTCGCCAGCGGGCATTGGAAGACATTCTCTTTAGTCTCCAGCATCCCGATGGGTCTTGCTATTTTGACTCCATTATTTTTACCGGAAAGTCCTAGATGGTTGCTCTCAAAAGGTCGCATTGATGAAGCTATTAACAAAGTACTGACAATCGCACGAGTGAATAAAAAAGTGATACCTGTGAAACTAATAGAACAGTTCAAAACATCAATAGCAAAGCAACCGCATCAGCCAAGCGTTAGTTGGTTGGAAATTTTTAAGACACCCGGTCTGAGAAAGAATTTTATAATCATAAGTTTACTATACATGAGCATTGTATGTGTCTTTGATGGTTTAGTTAGAAGTATTAGTCAAGTAGATTTCAATTTTTTTGTAATGTTTACACTGATATCCGCTACCGAATTACCATCGATGTTATTAGTGGCATTTATATTAGATAGAATAGGTAGGAGATGGATGACAGCGACTGTTCTGTTCATCACTTGCATTTTTACTCTTTTATCAGTGTTTATTAGCTCAGTAATGGGATCTGTAATTAGTGCAGTTATTGCAAGATTTGCAGTTAATATGTCATATTCGGCTGCTCTACAGTGGGCACCAGAATTGTTGCCGACAGCTGTTCGAGGATCAGGTGCAGCGGTTGTTCACATTTTCGGATTCGTGGGTACTATGCTCTCTCCTTTCATAGTTTACTCGCAAGTTTATGCGTTCTGGCTTCCCTCTGTTATAATTGGAATAATTGCAGCCTGTGGAGGAATCTTGGCCTTCTATCTTCCCGAAACAGCTGGGGTAGTCATGCCCCAGGCATTTGACGATGCAATAGCGCTCGGTAAAAACCAAAACTTCTGGGATATTCCCTGTTTAAGAAAGAAAAATGAAGATGGAAATCGCAACGAAGACTTCAATACCTAGAGATTTAGAACTGAAACGCTAAATCGGCGTTTTTACTAATTTTCGGATCAGAAATTCCGGATTTCGGAATTTTCGTTTTTTTTTTTAATTTCAGAAAATACTTGTACTACATTGAATCGTTATGTTTGTTATTTATATTGACGTGGGTAAAAATAAAATATCTATGAAAGTAATAAGTTTTGGTTTCATTTTATACCTATAATTTAATTTTTCTGTCTGTAAGTACGAATACTGCCGTACTTTTGAGATATTTCTGATTCAAGGATTTAACCATGAATATAAGATTTATTCCGGTCTGACCCCCTGAGCTGATCCCCTGCTGGTTATTATTATTTTTTAATTCCGTTCTGATCCACTATAAACTTTATCATGCCGGTCCGATCCCCTTACTCTTTTTGACAGGTTAGTACAGTCAAGAGAAAAACAGTTTATAATGTAATTTTTTTAAGTGTTTTACAATCATCACAGGCAATCAGGCTTTAGATAGATAGATAAAAATTCTTTATTATAAACACCATTTTTAAATTGCATTAAATATTTAAAAAGAAACATATTTTAAGTATAAGTGTTACAAAGGGCGGCCTTGTCACTCAAATGTCTTCCAAGCAACTTTTTTTATTATTATTTGGACAAACCATAATTAAAAAAAGTTTTGACTAACTTAATTAAATAACAAAATATACAGAAATTAAAATTAATATAATAAATCATCTAAAAAATCAACAAAATTAAAGTGATTAAAATCATCACACCACAGGTAATCCGACTTTAGGATTTTTTTGGACCAACCTTAATTAATAAAAACCTTTCAAGTGCTAGTCGTACTCGCGCGCCGAGGGTTCTATAAATTAGTTTTAACTCTCTTTCTCTGCCCTTGCAGTGGTATGGTAGTTAGTAGTTACCAATTTACATTGATCTGTAATTCGTTTGGGCGCCCATACAATTTAAGGGTCATGTTTAATAAAATTGGTCCAACTATGTATGTATGGGGACACCCTTAAATTTTCAACATTTCTAATTTTTTTGGAATTTTCCCTTTATTTGTGCTGTAAGGCCTTGTTTTTTGCCAAATTTCGTGATTCTAGGTCAACGAGAACTACTATTATAGGTTTTCGACTCAAAACCTATGGGGTACTTTCGGTTGACTGGGAATTGTCAATTTTGCAAAAAGCAAGGTCTTATAGCACAAGTAAAGGTAAAATTCAGAAATATAATAAAGTTGAAAATTAAGATTAATTTTGGTACAAGTTTTTGCGAAAATGTAAATTTGCCCATATCTTTTTATTGTGTTGGCTCAGGACCTTGATTTTACACATCTAATAGGAACTAGGTACTTTAGTATCTAATAAGAACTTCAACTTGCTAGGTCCACCCGTTCCTGAGAAAATCTGTGATGACACACGGACAGACAGACAGACGGACAAGAAAGTGATCTTATAAGGGTTCCTTTTTTTACCTTTTGAGGTACGGAACCCTTAAAAGATGTTGACCATCTTAATTAAATAACTAAAACAGAACTTAAAATTACAAGGTATATAAGATTATCTAAAAACATACAGACAGACAAACAGACGGACAAGAAAGTGATTTTTTATCGGTTCCTGGTTCCGTACCTCAAAAGGTAAAAAAGGAACCCTTAAAAGATCACTTTCTTGTCCGACTGTCTGTCTGTCCGTGTGTCACCACAGATTTTCTCAGGAACGGGCGGACCTAGCAAGTTGAAATTCATACCAGATACTGAGGTCTATAGTCCCTATTATCTTTTACCTTTCAAGGTACCAACTGAACCCTATAAAATGAACACCAAATCAACAAAGTATTTAAAATCATCACAGGTAATCAGACATTAAAATTTGGTATTTTTTTTGGAAAAAACTTAATTTAAAAAAAAGGGTAAAAAATATTAAAAGACGCTGTGACTTGGCCAAGACTGGACAAGCCAAGACAAGTAGGGTAATTGTTCTCCAATACTACATTTCCATTAAAATAAGTAGTATTTTATACATGTACTAGCTGTACCGGCAAACGTTGTTTTGCCATTAAAAAAAAAAACTAAAGGAAACAAAATAAAAAATAGATGTTGGCCGATTCTCAGACCTACTGAATATGCTCACAAAATTTCATGAGCATGAGTTTCGGAGGAGTTCAAGTTCGAACCCCGTGACACGAGAATTTTATATATAAGATTCAAATATAAACCCTGAATAAGCATTTTGTTGCTGATTGTCCCAAAAATTTGTTAATAGGTAGCTGACCGGAATAAAATATTTAAATTTATTTGTGACCCCTGCACGGTGGATCAGACCGGAATAGTTTTAAAAATTAAATATTTTAAAATAAAACTGATCCCCCAGGGTATCAGATCCAGGGGATCCGACCGGAACAATCTTAATATATATAAATCTCGTGTCACAATGTTTGTCCTCAATGGACTCCTAAACCACTTAACCGATTATAATAAAATTCGCACACCATGTGCAGTTCGATCCAACTTGAGAGATAGGATAGCTTACATCCCGATATTCCCACGGGATCGGGAGTTACGCGGGTGAAACCGCGTAGGGCAGCTAGTCGAATATAAAAATTGCTATTAAAACTTCTAAGGGTTTGCACCGTGACAATAAAAGATTTCTAATACAAAATTACGTCTAGATTAATAACTTTTAACGTTCTGTGATTTTTGGAAATTCAAACTTTTTCTTTGAACATTTTGATTTTTTGTTTACTGGGAAATCTGTTCGTATTAGAAACCTTTTATCCAAACACATTGGATTTATACCAAATTAATTTTACCTTCTCAGCTTAGTCGACCATGTCCAGAGAAAAAAAATGTCAATACGTCTGGCTGGAGCCAACTAATAAGCCACGGATTTCATCACAATTTTTTTGCTTCACCGTAAGAACAATGTTATTTAGCCCACGTAATTTTTTGTAATAAAATCTTTTGGTACACGTACGGCCAAGATTCGAATCGAACCCACAGCCTTCAGAATCAAAGTCGTATCTACCACTAGGCCATCACCGTTCCCAAGTAGGTAAGTATATGATATTATAACCTGCTGTAACATCTAAGAGGTTTATAGACATGGCCGACAGTGAAGCTTATGAGAGCTTACGTCTACTTTAGTAATATGTATTTAATGTAGAAGCTAATCGCGTGATGATATCAAGAGAGCAACTAAGGCTTAGACTAGACCTAACTGCGCTGCGCTGCTCTGCGAGAACAAAAATGAATATGAAAATGTTACAGAATTCACGATAAGTTGATTAACAAAATCGGTTGGGATAGAACTTTAGTATGTAGTATGGACCAGCAGCCTGAAGTCTGGCTATAAATATATTTTAGGTAACATCTCTTATCTATTTATCTATATATATTATAAAATGCTTTGTCCTGACTGACAGATTAATGCGCAGCCAAAACCGCTGATCGTAGAGACCTGAAACTGGAGGGTGTATTCTTTGTATGACGTAGGCATCCGATAAGGTAGTTAGGTAATGAAATGGCCCCGAGAGTTTTGGTGCTTTAGCTATAAATTGCTATTTTTAGAATGTTTTTAAGGTCCTACTTGACTTGAAGTTTAAAATCATTCAACACATAAATATATTAGACAATCATTATTAGAATGAAAACATTATAATAAAAGTAATTTTAGAACTCTACAGTAGGTCTGCAATTACGTTACCGGCTGTAACTTATTTTATAACACTACTAGCGACCCGCCCCGGCTTCGCACGGCTATAATATGCATGTATTATACATATAAACCTTCCTCTTGAATCACTCTATCTATTAAAAAAACCGCATCAAAATCCGTTGCGTAGTTTTAAAGATTTAAGCATACAAAGGGATATAGGGACAGAGAAAGCGACTTTGTTTTATACTATGTAGTGATAATAAACAAAGGTTGCCTTTAATAATTCTATCGCTGAATCTTGTAACTTAAACCTGTGCTTAAACTGAACTCAGAGTTCATATTCGAACTCCGAACAACTTCACAATTCGTGACTGCATTAAAAGTTCTTAATTGGTTCATTTGTCTTTAGGTATAAACGCGTTGAAAGTAGAAATTTGATTACAAATAATTGTGAAAACCAGAATAAACTGGAGCGATCCTTTTGAGTGCCCGGGCCCTTTGGGAAATGCCTGAGAAAACTAAAGCGGATATTAGAAATGCCGAGGTAATTTAGGCATTTGTGATTAGAATACTTACTAATAATAGTGATAATACCAAGCAGTTACGTAAATATAAAATTACAGAAACAACAGAAACTGACGCTAAAGTTGTAATTCAAATAGGTATCATTGATTGATTGATTGTATTAATTTATAGAATGGTAGCAGCACCCCGCGGCTTCACCTGCATAAGTTCCGATGCCAAATGAATATCAGAATTAAAAGTCCTATGTTACTTATAATGAATCAATGTATCCTAAACTCATACAATTTCATAAAAACGGTCTAGTGGTTTCGGGGCATTAGTTACAAACAAACAAAATAATATAATGTTCTTTCCATTTTAGGGTTCCGTACCTCAAAAGGTAAAAAAGGAACCCTTATAAGATCACTCCCTTGTTTTATAATTAGTGTGAATTTCATATAAATGATGATAATGAAATATTTCAATTGCTAATGGAAAAACTAATTACCTACCTACTGATTCTTATTGGCAAATTCTCAAAAAGTGACAGTTTTACATTAGTAAAAACAAGTAAGTTTTTGTTAGTAACTCAAAGATTTATCATGAAATTGGAAACTTAAAATTCTCTAGACATCTTAAAGTTTATTTTTTATTTTCCACTTTCTGCGCAACACCATCTACCGAGGCATAAATGCAACTAGTCGTCCTTATTCTCGCCTGTAACTAGTTTTATCTTTAAGTCCAGAGCTTTAAGCCTCTTAAATCAGCCATCCGCTCGAGATCTAATCCAACTAACTAATACATCTTAGTTCGTCCCTATTCTCTTTCATCTCTCGGAGATTTCATGTATTTAGCAATGGATTAAAGTTAAGCTTTCTAAAGCTCTGTATTCCATTATTCTACTAGTAAAAGAATACCTACTAACCTAAATAGTCGCCCAATGTTGGACTGCATAAAAAAGATGTAAGTAGTGCTCAGTGAGCAATTTTATGATTATTTAGTGAGGTACAGTCACATTACCAATTAGCTGAACCCCACGTGACCCAGAGCTCATTCGCATATCTGTAAAAAATATAGTATTTACCTATTTTGTTATTTTTTAAATTGCTTAAAATTGTATTTTATAGTATACTAGCGACCCGTCCCGGCTTCGCACGGCTATATATTATGCATGTATTATACATATAAACCTTCCTCTTGAATCACTATCTATTAAAAAAAATCAAAATTCGTTGCGTAGTTTTAAAGATTTAAGCATACAAAGGGAAATAGGGACAGAAAAAGCGACTTTGTACTTGTACTTGTACCTACTTGTATACGGGCTGTTTTCCGCAATCAGACCTCTTTAGTTGGGTCTCCTTTGCGTAAGATTCTACTTGTCAGGGGTAGAACCAGCCCAGCTCTTCCATAAATTTTGCCACAAGATGGGGTTTTTCAAAAATCTTTGGAAGGCTTTTGATGTCACCTAAAGTCCTGAGTCTAATCTCCGTTAGTACCGTGCAGTCCAGCAGCACATGCGCGGTCGTCTCCTCGGCCTCCATGCACGCTCTGCATAGTGGGCTGTCCGTTATGTTCAGGTTGTGAAAGTGTTTGTTGAAAGCGCCGTGACCGGTCAAAGCGATTGTAACCAAGCGTTTTGCTGCTGTTTGTATCGGGGAGTGCTAGTTTAGTTTGCCTACAGCTTTCCGTCGTGGCCCAGAGGTGACGGTGTCGCATTTTAAAAAGCGACTTTATTTTATACTATGTAGTGAGTGTTTAAAAAGACAGAATTAGGTAACATTACTTTATAACCTTAAAGATTTGCGAGTGAGCTATAGGTCACGTGGGGTTCAGCTAATTGGTAATGTGACTGTACACATTAATCTGGAATTTCGAAACAGTATTTTGTCTGAATCTACAAGAAAGTCAAAGTCAATTTTTTTATTAATTTGGATGCATTAATAAAAAAATTGGTACATTTTGTACCAAGATCATAGAGACATCTTAAAAAATTTTGTTAGGATGTGTGAGAGCTACAAGTCTGAAGCTTCGCAGGGGTGTTCCTTTTAAGAAGAGGTAAGAAAATACCTACTTTGATAAATTCGACCTCTAAAAAAAAATACTGTTAAAAGGACTGTTAACGTTTATAGTTTGTAGTATTATGTATTCTGTGTTGTAAAGAGACACTAACGCGGGTACAACCGCAGGACGCAGCTAGTGTAGCATCACTATATATATCACTTCACTACATAGTAAAAAATAAAGTCGCTTTCTCTGTCCCTATGTCCCTTTGTCCCTATAATATCTTGCTTAAATCTTTAAAACTTCGCAACGGATTTTGATGCGGTTTTTTTTAATAGATAGAGTGATTCAAGAGGAAGTTTTATATGTATAATACATGCATAATATAGACGTGCGAAGCCGGGGCGGGTCGCTAGTTGGGTATAAATTAACACTTTTAACGCAAACTAATTAGATGCGCCTCTAAAGTTTTGTTTGCTAAGCTTAAGTTTGGCAAGACGTACTGAAGTGATTAAACGAATCGATCGAATCTTCTGAGACGTAACTTGAATAGCTAATTAACTAAGTTACTAAGTATAAATTCAAGGTGTGAGGTTAAAAGTACGAAGAAACTTAACTTACCTAAACTGGGATTAAACTGCATCCCCTTTTGACTTTCAAGCGTTTGAAACTATCACTCTTTACCTAATTAAACATTACAAGTAGGTATCTGTTCGGACAAGTTTACTTGGTTATGTAGTACCTATCCTTAGCAAGAATAGCCTCGGTCTGTCACCACGCAATTGCAATGCCCGGCAGAACTCGTATGTGAACTTATATGCCTATTGTTACATCTATTGTAGTACCTACCATTTGAAGCAAATAATTGAAATGTAATATTTTATGACGTTAAATTAAATATTTTCCAAATTACTCAACGAAAATTGTACCTATATATTTTTTAGAAATGTTAGGTTTGGTGGTTGATGTTATTCAGTCTTATTTTATTGCTAACTAGCGACCCGCTCCGGATTCGCACGGCTATATTATGCATGTATTATACATATAAACCTTCCTTTTGAATCACTCTATCTATTAAAAAAAAACCGCATCAAAATCCGTTGCGTAGTTTTAAAGATCTAAGCATACAAAGGGAAATAGGGACATAGGGACGTCGAAAAGTTCCTTTATTTTATACTATGTAGTGATGGTTACACGTCATTTTGTAGGTAGGCTAGGATAAAAGTGTCAAATAGTGTAAAATCTATTTGAAGGCAATTTGATGAGAGAAAAAACAGATAAAATCAAAACTGAAAATGATTTAATTACACTGTTTGTTTTTACAACGTTCTAGGTAGTTCGTTTACTTATTAATCTTGCAGATCAACACAAAATCCTATTTTTTAAAAAGATTTCGAATCCAACATAATATATTTTATATTATTTCATTTAGAATTTGAAAAGTCTACAAACATTCCATCAAACATTCACGGTTCAAAACCCTTATTAAAGTTTCCATTGCAATTTTGACTGTTCTCTTCCTTTCTTAAATATGGAATATCCCAAAAGTTTTTATTTCCACTCAGAGCAATTGCGTCGTCAAATGTCTGTGGCATCTCTACTGCAGCTGTTTCAGGAAGATACAAGGCTAAGACTCCTCCACAAGCCGCGATTATCCCAATTAAGACAGAAGGAAGCCAGAAGACATAAACTTGCGAGTAGACGATGAAGGGAGAGACCATCGTCGCTACGAATCCACAAATATGAACAACTGCTGCACCTGATCCTCGTACTGCAGTAGGCAGCACTTCTGGTGTCCACTGCATAGCAGCAGAATACGTCATGCCAACAGCAAACCGTGCGATGATGGCACATATCACGGAGCCGGTAATCGAGGGAATAAACACTGACATAATGGTGAAGATACAAGTTATAAACATGGTTATCGCTGACATCCATCTTCTGCCTGTCTTATCTAATATAAACGCCACTAGCAACATTGATGGTAATTCCGTCGCGGCTATCAGTGTAAACATTACAAAATAATTAAAATCTATCTGACCGATACCTCTAACTAAAGCATCAAACACTAACGTAGCACACATGTATAGCAAACACATAATTATAAAAGTCTTTCTCAAAATAGGTCTCTTAAAAATTTCTAACCAGCTGACTTTCTCCTGATGCTGTTGATTTGCTGTTGACGATTTGAATTGCTCTATAAGCTTCACTGGTATCACTTTCTTATTTATTCGTCCGATTGTCAGCACTTTATCAATAGCTTCGTCGACGCGGCCTTTCGAGAGCAACCATCTAGGACTTTCCGGTAAAAAGAATGGTGTCAAAACAGCAAGACCCATCGGGATGCTGGTGACTAGAGAGAATATTTTCCAATGTCTGCAAGCGAGAGCTATCCATGGTAAAATAACACAGAAGAAGCAGTAAAATATGGCGAAAGCCATATTAGAGAGAAGAGATCTGTATCTTGGTGCAACGTATTCTAGGACTATCAGATACGCCATCATCATACAGTTATCGTAAGCGAATCCAGCTATAAATCTAAATATTGAAAATTGAACAAAGTTTCCAGCAAAAGTGCTCGCTATACCACCGATGCATCCAAATATACAACTGCAGATTAAAGCTGGAAGTCTTCCAAAACGGTCGGATGTCCATCCAATTAAAAGTCCCCCAAAAATAGACCCAAAGAAAGAAATAGTTTGAGCTGAGGCTTGGTAACTACTTTTGCTACAAACCCATCCTAATTCACTGGATATAGTTGGATATGGGATACCAGTACGATCAAACTCCCATCCGTTTTGGCAAGGAGCGGTCTCCCATGAAGCATCAGGTGTCAGTCCAGCAACAAGAACATGCGTCCAGTTAGCAATATACTGATGACATTGATCAATCCTAAACCTTCCGCTTTCATCCTGTGGAATAGCGAGTTCTATTCTTTCTGTTTCTGTGAGATTCTCGAGTTCAGGTACCCAGCACCAATGTTTCGGTGACACTTCAGTTAGCAACATTTGCCCGTAATAAGCTACTACACCGTACAAGTAAAACGGACATGTTGCAAGGAATAGTAAAATCTGATATTTCCCAAATTCTCCTGCAGATGAAAGAAGCTCATCGTACTCAACGTTCTCTATCGTTTGTTTTTCGAAACATTTCTTTTCCAGTTTTAGTTCGTTGTCCGTTTTTATTGTTTCGTTAGACATTTTTGGAGATTCGTCTATAATTATTACCGATGTAGTATCACCTAATATCTTATTTTATCACAATGCAACTGAGTATCATTACTAAAATAGCAAGCCATTTATATTTATCAACGCAATCAACTGTCTATCTTGTTCTCGCTACGTATTTATTGATGTTTGCTCTCGGATTTTCACGGAATTAACTTTTCTAATATCTTAAGACTTTTGAGTGTTTTCTATAAATAAAATAATTGTAATTTTCCCAGAGAAATGTAAATAGTAACTGTTTACGTTCATGGTTTTCGTCATTAGAAATTATATAATTTGAACCGTAAAACATTGATTTACGTGCCTTTTGTTACGATTACTTTAATAAAAATGTAATTATAGAACCCATATTTAACTTCTTAATCTCTCTTATTACAATAACACCTCAACTAAGTACCTATATCGTACCTATTCCAAGTAATAACATTTTGACAAACTTTTAAATGAAGTTGGTAGTATGTAATTGGTTGGTACATAAGTAAGTACCTACCGATTAATATTAAATAGAAAATGTGAAAGAAGAACAAAGTAAGATAGGTATTGCAAAAATTCTCCGATATTTGTACCTAGTTACGTACCTAAACCTAGCTATAGGAAGCTAGGTAGGTATACTTTCTTTAAAGTGCCTCTAAAATGCTATTCAATACTTTACTTGCGGTTCCGTGCACGTTCACTTTAGACATTATTCAACGTCTCAAATGTAGGTAAGTGCACTTTGTAGTGCAACTGAAAATATTTTGCTACATTTTATAGTTTTGTGGTAGGTAGGTAGATAAGCTAGCTCGTTCCCGCAGCCTCGACATGAAGACGTGTTGAGAACTGGTGGAGTTTTTAGTAGGTAAACCGACTTATTTTGCGTCTTAGACATTTACGGTCTAGACATTAGTGGTTCAGGAATTCTGCGTTTTAGACATTATACCTACGTTCCAGGAATTATGTGCTTCAGGAATTACGCCACTTATAACGTTATAGACGTCGCGTCCATGAGCGTGTCGCGTTTCAACTTCCGACCAAAAGGAGGCCCACATACCCTCACTGCTTCCTTTGCTTGCCTATCTGCTTGTTAGATACATAGATATAGATAGATGGAACCTTGGACAAGTTAATCACTACATAGTCTATACATATAATAAATCTGTAGACATAAAAAAATCTGTAATTGTAAAATATCCAGAAAAAAAATACACAGGTCGTCTTAGAATCGTTAGCTGAACACGATAGGGTAGTTTTTAGAATTTTTGTTTGTCTGTTTGTCTGTTTGTTTGAACCAGGTAATCTCATAAACTAGAGAACAGATTTCAACGAGCTCCACACCAATATGTTCAGAAAATACCAGATTAACATTTAGGGTATTTTTCAATTTAACTTTAATACAATAATTATGATATTTGATAAAAAAACATTTAAAAAATGTGAAATCGAAATATTTTTCCGTGTAAAACGTAATCAAACGTCAAAAAGGAACAGTACGCTTAGCACTACTTTTTTACGTATTCGATCAAACATACTATATTGAGTATTTACTATGAAACTTCCTAAAAATCAACTTACTAGATCCACCCGTCTCTGAGAATATCGGTAGTGACACACTGACAGACAGACAGACAAGAGAGTGACCTTATAAGGGGTCCTTATTTTCGAGTGCTTCAACAAGTCATACTAGGCGTACAGGTACATGCCTCCGATCTAAATGACAGTTGTCATAAAACCAAATAGTTTGCATATATCTACTACCTACGTGAAACTGAAAATGAGGTTAGTACAAAGAGGTACTGCTACATAAAATTACGGATCTCCTATAGCGAAGACCTCCTCGATGTTACACTTATATCGCGCTCAACTAATTTATTTAAATAGTTTGAATTATGAGTTCAAGTCGCGGACACCTTAGAAAATAAAAATAAAATAAAAAAACCGGCCAAGTGCGAGTCGTACTCGCGCGCCGAAGGTTTCGTATTATACATTACTTTTTATACACCTTGATTTTTATACACATAATAGGGACCATAGACTTCAGTAATTTCAACTTGCTAAGTCCAACCGTTCGTTCCTGAGATAATCGGTGGTGACACACGGACAGACAGACAGACAAGAAAGTGATATTATAAGGGTTCCTTTGTTACCTTTTGAGGTACGAAACCCTAAAAAGAATTTTCCAAATAGGTTCAAGCGTTTTCGAGTAAGTAATCGGCGAAAATTATACATAAAAAAATATACGCGACGAATTGAGAACCTCCTCCATTTTTGAAGTTTTTGAAGTGAATAACAGATAAGGTATGTTTGTAAAAATCAATTTTTAGGGTTCCGTAGCCAAATGGCAAAAAACGGAACCCTTATAGATTCGTCATGTCTGTCTGTCTGCCGTACCTATGTCACAGCTGTTTTTTTTATTTTGTTTTCCCCAAAATTACGTAGCCCTAGCTACCTAATTAAGAAAATCTGGGAAATTTGGTCTAGAATTCAGAAAATTGCAAAAAGGGTCCGGACATTCAGTATGGGAGCGTGGCAGTGTTATGTTTTTTGCGCTGTGATTTTAGACCCGATGGATAAATAATGCCCTTACGCTTTATAGGTTTTGTATGAGGGCATTTTTTGTCCATTTAGGTGGGTATGGGTCTCAAAGTGAACCGCATACTTTTTAAAAATCATAGGACATCATTTTTCTTTACATATTCCATTTCCCAGACGCTTTAGTAGTTGGAGGTTGGTTCAGAGGTTTTAGGTGGGAACCACACTTTTGGCATAAACAAAATGTCCTTTTGTAGTTTGGCATAAACGTTTTGGCATAATAAAATAACCCTAGGCATACCGTAATTTTACACAATTGTTATTGGCATAAAGTCACCGCGCACTTTTGGAAAATCATGGAACATCACGTTTCTTCAAAAACCCTGTATCCAATACGCTTTAGAAGTTTGGTATGAAGGCATTATTTGTTTTCTTCGATGTCCTCTATCGATAGGTATAGGTCTCTAAGGGCATCGTGCACTTTTGTAAAAGGACATCACGTTCCTTCAAATACCCCGTTTCCGAGACGTTTTAGATGTTTGGTGTGATAGCATTTTTTGTTCAACGTAATGCCCGCTATCAATAGGTAAGGATGTTATTTTATGTATAAGTATCTGTTCTGTCCAATTGGCCTTTCATATTTAATCATTAATAATATTTGAAAATAAAAAACAAAATTTTATTTGCACCAAAATAGATTATTTTTGCATGATGTTGGTGTTTATAAATACTTTAACCTCTTATATTATGAATACAAAAATATGGATAGAGGGACAACGGTTAGTTAATAATTCTTTTTTACTTTCATTTACAAGAAAACCAAAGATGAGATGATGAGGAAGACAAAGATGTTGAAAGTTTTGTGCGAATATGAATTGAACTTAGTTTTAGCTTATTATATTGTTGTGTATTATGTTCTATTTGAGTGAAATAAATAAATATAAATATTAATTACCTAAAAGGCACTTAGCCTTTGCCAAATCAATCAAAAAATAAAGCTTAAAAACAATGTATCTATTTTGTTATTATAACTTACACCGAACGTTAAATAGTATCTATGCGGGAAAATGCTAGGCATTCTATATAAACCAAAACCACATCGCGAACGAAGTCGCGGGCAACAGCTAGTATAAAATAAAGTTGCTTTCTCTGTCCCTATTTCCCTTTGTATGCTTAAATCTTTAAAACTACGCAACGGATTTTGATGCGGTTTTTTTTATAGATAGAGTGATTCAAGAGGAAGGTTTATATGTATAATACATGCATAATATAGCCGTGCGAAGCCGGAGCGGGTCGCTAGTATAATGATAAAGTAAACATTAAGGAAAATGCGAGAAATTGAGAACCTAATTTTTTCGAAGTTGGATAATTATTAAACAACTTAATGCCTACTTGTTCATTGTAAGCTTGCAAAGCTTGGTTTAAAGCACGATTCTCATTTTCAAGTAAGTACCAAGTAAGCTTTCAATTTTGCTTCTTATCCGTCAGTTAGGTAGAGTACAATCGACGCTCAAAAGTCCACTGGCACCGTAACGTTTACAATCATAAACAGCACTATTTGAACATTATAACAACGTAACCTGTGGATCGAACCCACGTAGGTGTAGCGGGTGGCGGCTTTTTCCACTCGGCCAACTAAATACATAGACAATGTTGAAAATAATTATCACACTGAGTAGGTACTTTAAATTCAAGTATGTAACGTCTATTAGAAGAAGGTCGTAAGTCCAATACTTGTTGAAAGTATTATGGTAGCAAACTGATAGTGGACTTATGACGCATACTGTACCTACTGTGTGAAGTAAGATTGCAATTTGCTGGTGGCGCAATCCACGTAAAATGGTAACTTTTGGCACCTATCTCAAAGTGTTTTTTTTTTATTTCTTCTTGCAGATCGGAACCTGGAGCCTCTCTTACGGGTTTACAAAAGCAGAAGATACGGGGTGTTTCATCAAGTAAACAACTATATCGTGTTTGTTACACTTTATTTTCGACAAGATTGGGAACATTAACAAATCTCTTAAAAAATACATTAACGAAACCTAGTTAAGGGTCAGCTACACTATAGCCGATATATTTACAAAGTTTTAAGCTCTTTGGCCTGTACAAAAAAAACATATACACAAATAAAAACATATAATAGCAATAAAATAGCTAACCAAAATGTCAAAGGTAACGTCATTTAAAATTATAAAAATATAACAAATTACAATTATTCAAATTAAAAAAATTACAATAAAATTATTATTCGTTTTTTTTTAATAATGTGCATTAAATACTGACGTTGGTAAACGCTTTCATTTACTAAAATATACAAAAACTTTTTTTTTAGTAAATTCAGAAAATTAGAGCGTAAATAGGCATTGCTTTATCCATACAAATGTTCCCCTATTTTCTTTCTAAATAAATAAATAAATATTGGAGGACATTCCACACATCGCCATCTAGCCCCAAGCTAAGCAACTAGACTTGTGGTATGGGTGCTAGACAATGGATATACTACTTAACTTATATAATTTTCTTTTGTAAATATATACTTATAATACATAGAAACAACCAAACCACAGACAAATATCTAAGCGTAAATACATGTCTGAGGCGGGTATCGAACCCGCAACCCTGTGTTTGGCAGTCCGGCATGGTGACAATTGTGCCAACTGGGTCGTCAAACGACTACACTAACACTGGTAGGGCGTGCATCACTAAAGCCTAGTTCGCATTAGGCTAGTATTTTAGTCGAGTGGCGAGTAATTTAGTAGCTAAACGTGTCCGAACACCTAAAATTTAGTCGAATAGGTTAGTAAGTAATTTAGTCGAGTCGATCCATTTTATTCTATTTTTATTAGGCGAGTGGCGAGTAGCACCCCTCCCCCACGCGTCCCTGCTCACTGGCTCACCGGCTAAACAAGTCCGAACCTCTCGAATTAGTCGAGTTGATTAGTTCCTTTTTTCTAACAATGGAAATAAAAGGAAATGTGACCTTTATTCATCAGTTGTTGAAAAAAAAAACACATGGGCATTCATTATGTGTCAAGAAATCCTAGGTCTATTTAAAAAATATTGCTCTAAAGGCATTGTCAGGAAGAAAATAGGGAGTATGGAGATAGCAACGCCCGCGAAACCTCAAGAAATATTTTGTAAATCACGCCATCACTGACAGGCGTTAATCGAAGAATTGTATTCCGCAATTCAAAGTAATATTGCAACGTCATATTTGACAATTTTACGCTAAAATTACTAAGAATTGCGCGTCGAAAATAAAAATTACAAGAAAAAATGTACGTGAAAATACACAAATTGGAATTACAAAATAGTGCACGACTATTTTTAGCCTACTTTATTTTTAAAGGATATAAGTACGTAGAGGATATTTAACCATGACATTAGACAACAAAACATATTACCTCGATGGCGTAGTCGTCAGTTGACAAGTCCCAGCCATAGATGGTAGCTAGTTCGACATTCGCTACTGAAAATTTGTGCAGAACAAGTAGATAGTATTTCATTCTATAAACACGAGTCCCGATCGCTGGTCGCGAGAAGACTTTTTCCGGTTCACCTGTGTTTATAGAATGATAATTTTTATCGCGTAAAAATGAGTTTATGAAGTAAGTTAGATATTATTTGTTCCTTTTCTTGGGTGTTAATTTTTTACCAGACTACGGTTAAGTCAAAAAGGAAGGTATGTTTTTTAAGGCCTGTATGTGGGTGATGATAACGCAATTCTAAACAGACCAATCAAAACGCGCAAGTTCGCACGCGATTTAAAAACGGACCAATCACGAATCAGCTTGCAGCGCAAGTTTGTCCGCATAATTCTGAACATTAATTCGTAATTCTGTAATTATGTACATAGCCTTACGGTTCATTCACACGGGATCCGTTCTTAACGATTCGTGTTTTTTGACTAAGGTATTTTAAGAGACGGTTGATAATTAATTTGTATTTTTTACGAGTCGTGATTTGTCTGAACACGGCTTATAAAAACGTAAAAGAGCTCTATATGAGTATGTTTGTTACGTAGAATGTCATGTTATATCCTCTTAAGGGTGCGTTTCCACTGACGCGGAGCTGGGCGGAGTGAAGACGAGCCGTCCTTGAATCGGCCAAATCAGTGAGCACTGCGATTGGCCAATTCAAGGTCCCCTCCTCTCCACTTCGCTCAGTCCGCTTAGACAAGATTGCTTTCTATTATCGATATCACCAATCGGCAGACAATTATTATTTTTTGTATGAAATTGACATAAGCCAACGAAAAGTCACTTGGTTTTGCGTTAAGAGAAAAAATTATGGGAGACAAGTTTCATCTTATGCCAATTTTTTTATACAAATTTTTTTTTATTGCTGATAAAAACTACCCTATCGTGTTCAGCTAACAATTTAAAAACGAGCTGTCTATTTTTTGACGTGATAACGTCTAATAAATTAATGAACACCTGCATTCACAAAAAACATGACGTCACGCGTCATATTCCGGGAACGCGTCATCTTTTTGACAAGGTAACCATAGCTACGTATTATCATCAATGTTTTCTTATGACGTTATCACGTAAAATTATCGTCCGTAAACCGACTTAGTGACAACCATTTTTTTTTTTTTAATTATTTTACAATTACAGATTTTTTTTAGGTCTAGTGATCGCTAATGGAAAGTACTTCATATTTTTTAAACTCACACGATTTGTATTCTTAGTAATTATTTTTAATTAGTTAATTATGTTCATAGTATTTTTGTAATACATGATTAAATAATTACTATGAGCAATTAATCTTGTCTAAGTGGCTAGCTCCGCGTCAATGGAAACGCACCAGATCGTCAAAGTATAAGAAGCAGAATAACTTTAAAGCGTAGAGTAACAATAGGCACAAGGGGTCAGTACATTTGGCTTATTACGGGAAATATTACAATATCACATCAACATTTATATTCCTTGGGTGATTCGATTAATATATTGGAATGTTTCAATAATATCTACTTATTATTTTAAACTACAATGATTATTTTTACTGTTTAAAATTGTTTAAATCGAGAAATTTACCATGTTTATTGATACGATTGGCGAGGTGACCTACCCGAGAAAAAATGTCACGCGTTATGAAAATGTGAAACGAAAATCCGTAAGAGAAACTAATCTCCTACATATAAAGTTACACTTTTACTAAAACTCTACTGTCCGTCCGTCCGTCTGTCACCAGGCTTTATCTCAAAAACCGTGTTTTTTTGGAAATCTAGCTTCACAAAATAAAGAAGTTAACATAGTAAATATCTCATTTTAAATAACTTTATCTATTTATTGAATATTACATTTTGTTGAGAACAAAACCAGAATTATTTATAGAAAAAAAAACTTAACGATTTGCTATTTTTAACCAACTTCAAAAAAAGGAGGAGGTTCTCAATTCGGTTGTATGTATGTTTTTTTTATGGATGTTCGCGCATTTTCTTTGTTTATCAACCGATTTTTGTTCAGTAGAAAACCATGAGCTTGACTAACAAAAACATGATCTTTTAAGGGTTCCTTTTTTACCTTTTGAGGAACGGAACCCTAAAATTGAACTAAGTTCAAGATATTGGCTATTATATTAGAGTAAAATTAAGTACTGGGTAAAATCTAAAACAAAGAACCTAAGTAGATGGTTTTGTCACCACCCAAGGAGTTTAGGATAAAGCGATAATTACTACTAAATTATCCTATAATAACCTATAAGTAGCGTTGAGCTGAGATCTTGTACCTAAAGTCCAGCTTCGCCTTAACCGTGGCCCTACTACGTACGAAAACAATCGATAATCTAAAATTGATTACATTCAAAATGTCGGTGATTGCAATTGCTATCAAGGATCACTATGACGTGTTATTTTTTTTTGAGTTTTTTTTTATGGTTTTATTGCGCGCACGCTTAAGGGGAGCTGGTCTTTAAAATTTGTCCTACGCGAGCGATTTGTAAACATAAAACATAGCTTAAAATACTCTCAGTTGCAATAGCTTTCAAATAAGATGAACCGCATCTGAATTTGGGTTAGCTTTCGAGATACGTAGATTTTTTTTCAAATGTCAAAACTTAATGCTTTTTTTTTTATTCGCTCATATAGGACAGACCGTATTATTAACTTTAAACTATTCGTTCTATCCCTAAGAAAAAACATGAATGAAATCAAGATGTGAACTATAGCACTCACTTTACGTTATCTATGTGTAAGGTAGAGCACCTTTTAACTAAATGCTTTATTGTTACATAGGCGACTGATTTTAACAATTTTGGGAGAATTTAGTGTCATTTTTGACAAAATACCAATGGAATTACGTAATTCCATATACGTAATTGTGTAATTTTTGACAAAATGCTTTTTTTTTTGACATATAAAATTTTGACTATATATGGTAAAGCTTAAGAGGAAAGGGGAAACGGGGGCTCTTTCCATACAAACTATTACAAACGTAGTCGACTGTTTTCTCCCTGGATAATGACACTAGAGCAAATATTTTTGGTGCATAAAACTTATAACTGCCATGGCCATGCCCCTATTTTTTGTTTTTATTTTTATTTTTTTAAGTAATCTTAATTTTTATGATAATTAGAAAATGAAAAAAACCAAAACATAGGGGCATAGTCATGGCAGTTATAGGTTTTATTGCACAAAAATATTTGTGCTAGTGTCATTATCCAGGGAGGAAGCAGTCGACTACGTTTGTATGGAGAGCGTTTGAAAGGGTACCTGCCCTTTCACCTTAATAGCTCCAGGTCGAATTGCATGTTTATTTGATTACACATTACTATCGAAATTGCACAATTTGTCATATTTGACATCATATTCAATCAAAATTACTCTATTTAATTGCCTACCCTAATCTCATGCAGTTGAATATTTTATGTCACAGTAAATTTTCGTTCTAATCTGACATGTCTACCGTTTTCAGAATACGTCCCCCGAAACCAACAAGAATATTTAACCTACAAAATGTGCAATCTAAGTTTTTATTAAATCTAATCTATGAAAGTAAATTTGAACTATTAAATTCAGATATGTGTTACCGAAATTAAATTATGAAAATTTATCTATTTTCACTAATAATTTTTAATTAACATTTAAATTGACAGACACATTTTTTTTTCTAGTTTATTGTGTTTAAAACTGCAAGCCTATCGTGTAATTCCAATTACTATTATTTAAAACTTTTGGAACGAAATCGCAGAAACAAACTGTAATTTCTTTCAATTACATTCCATTTCACACAATTTCCTTCGATAATGACAAAAGTTACAATCATAGCAATCGTTTAGCCGGTAGGCCTACACTTACAAAGGTGTGTCAATTTATATTACGTAAATCTACGTACTTTTTTTCCGCAAGTTTTACGCGGAAAAGCTGCCGTAAATAGCTAAGTATTTTAAAGAATCCCGTTCCGTTGCCATGGTAACTAACATCTGACGTTCGATTCAGTACAAATATTGGTTACATAGTGTAACTTATTCTATACCAACGTGCAAAGGGCACTAACAAGTTTACAATTTTCAATAATTTATAAGAATATTTTTATTTTACAATAATGTCACATTTTTTTTATAAAATTCTGTTCTTTTCCATTAATTATGTGACGTTTAAATACGTAACTAGACGATTAGAAATTGGTTAACGAGATTTACGGATTAACGAATAATCCGTAAACATTTTTAATACTCCATAAACCTCAAGTTAATTAATCCGTAACCGGTACATGATTAATTTTCATTAAGGGTAATTTTTCAACTGTCTAAGAGATTAATCAGCAATTCTCTGAATATTCTTAATAAGTAACTGATTAATTCGCGCTCTTCAATCAAATTTGTAACCTGAAACTGATTAATCCGTAACCGGTACATGAATAATCCGTAAACAGTCTATTAAAACCGTGAAAGTTACAATTTCCGTAACGGGTAACTGTTTAATCTGCAAACCTCAATATAATCTATAACCGAAAACTGATTAATCCGTAACCGTAACTTGATTAATCCGTAAAAGTCAGAAATTCCGTAACAGGTAACTGTTTAACACGTAAACTTTAACCTAATTCGTAACCTGTAGAAGATTAATCCGTAACCGGCACACGATTAATCCGTAATTAGACAATACTGCCGCACTTTCCATTAGTCAAGGATAGATTAGGGCCCACAGGGCGTCCTAACGTCGCATGACCGAAGGTATTCAATCCGCTATCATATCCATTCATATACTGATTGTTTTGTAATCCGATTAGAAGTTCTACTAAAGCGTTGCTCGCGCTTTGAGCGTTCAAAAGCTCGAATATTATACAGTTGCATTCCGGTTCCGGATTCTTGAGTGAGCTTTTCGTGCTTGAACTGGAACTCGTTGAGTTTGTTCCTGCAGATTAGAAAAAGTTAAAATCAATAAATTGCATTTGTAAAGTCGTAATGTGTATTTTCAAGATTTCAATTTCAACAAAAGTATTAAAAAGCGGGTACTGCGGCGGTATGCCGGACAGGTGGTTGGCTGCGGCTCGAGCGTAGAACACACACCCGTGAGGGTCGTTGTCAGTGTAATGTATAGTTACCTGAGGTGTTAGGTGGTTGTGGATGTAGAGGACAGGCGAGCTGCAAGTGTCGCGGGTACTGCGGCGGTATGCCGGACAGGTGGTTGGCTGCGGCTCGAGCGTAGAACACACACCCGTGAGGGTCGTTGTCAGTGTAATGTATAGTTACCTGAGGTGTTAGGTGGTTGTGGATGTAGAGGACAGGCGAGCTGCAAGTGTCGCGGGTACTGCGGCGGTATGCCGGACAGGTGGTTGGCTGCGGCTCGAGCGTAGAACACACAGCCGTGACCGTCGTTGTCGGGGAAATTAGGGTTGCCGTTGTGCTGGAAATACAAAAAAATATATAAATAATCGTTACTAAGTTATATAGAAAATTCTCAGTGGCTCTACAACTTTAAAGCCGTATCTAATGAGAAAAAAAAACATAGTTTTGGCAAAAGGATCTATTGAGAAGGAAAGTTGATCCACAACTTGAAATCTGGATCCAATATTCAATACTCATTTACTTACAGCAATAAAATAACTAAAATAGAATCTAATGAGATCTGATCTGATCGAAATGCTTTCCATTTTTTTTTTCAATATTTACCCATATAAGTAGTTGTGCAGCAGCTAGATGTCCTGCGGCGGCAGCAGCCCTGAGCGCGAGCGCCCGGTCGACCGGCGCGGGCGCACGCGGCGGCGGAGCAGCCAGCAACCGCGCGAGGGTAGCGACGTGTCCGCGAGCGCCGGCCGAGCGGAGAGCTTCCGCGGACGACGGCTCGATGTTCAGGAACGCTCGGCGCTCGTATTTTAGACGGATCCATCTGTTAAACGATACGATATCGAACATTTATGAAAATTATGATCCTAAGGTTGCTTGGAAAATACCCAATGAAGCATTTTAACTAACTATTGACACTTGTTTCTGGTCTGAGCGATTCTGTTTGTATTATGTATGTACGTACTATATCCGATATCCGGCTACCATATCACAACCGCAGTTGCTTAGATGGCGTTGTGTACGTGTCTCGGAAAATTTATTTATTTATTATTTATTAATGTCAAAATCCCACGACTAATCAGGCGAGTCTATGTAGAGAACTTACAATCTTCAATCTTGCCAATCTAACGCTTAGCAACAAATTCGTGTACTTTACAACACCAACATTTTTAGTTTTTTTTTATTTCTGCACGTTAGAAATATATAACAAGACCCCTCTAAAATAAATTTGACAGTAAATTTCTACCGTGTTTCCTTGTACTAGTAGATCCCAACTTGTATAAATGTGAAAGTTTATGTATTAGTTTGTTACCTAATCAAAAACTATCGAATCGATTGCTATGAATCCTAATTCACCCGAAAAGTCCTGGATGAATAAGTGGTATACTATGTGAATGAAACGACGACGTCACCTGAATCTTGGTATGTTTATAGTCGGACATTGACAATTGACATCTCTCGCACGGCACCGTAGCCGCGCACAGACGCCTTGTCCTTCGAGCCGGATCCTGGACTACTTATTTCCAGACTAAACCTTTTTAGTTCGGTCCCTTTGATCCAGGACTAACGGAGGTAAAACTGCTGTGTGTAATAAACCTACCGTTCTTTCTCTTCCCTCGTAGACGAAGCTCCAGGCTTGATATGTCCGCGGAGATCAGCCTCCCATATGGAGTTGGCGAGAGCGTTGCCCAGGGATACCATGACGCTCACGTGACTTAATCTATAACATAAAACGTTAACACTTTAATTGTGCTCCTTGCAGCTCAGTTGGATGTGAGCATTATTGTGAAGCGGAGTTGAAAATGTTTTGGATTTTTAAGCTATTGCATAGCTTTTATCGCGGGCTTTAAGCGCGGCGACCGAATTAATAAATTCCGTAACGAAAATAAAACCCCCCACCCCCCACTCCACCTACCATGTAGCTCGGCCGAGCATTCGCTATGCAATAGCTTTACCGCGGCAGTCCCCGAGTGCCACACGTTTTTTTCTTCTTTTAATCCTAACTTAATCGTTTTTAAAGTTCCATGCCCAAAGGTTAAAAATTTGACCCTATTACTAAAACTTCACTGTCTGTCTGTCACCAGGCTGTATCTTATGAACCGTCATACCTAGACAATTCGACTAAAACTCGAACTTTTTCGGTTTTTAAGTAAAGAACTTAGAAAAACATCAGGTTGTATCAAAAACGTAGCCGCAGAGGAGGTCGAAAAACATCTCGTCTTGATCGCAAACCTTTCCAAACAGTTATTATACGAGCTATCGTACATTTTTCGTTCATTTCTACCTTACTAGCAATTTTAGCAAATGTAGTACAAAACTCACTAACTAAGGCAACGCACGTGCCGCGAGAGTCGCTTTACTTATAAGTACCTACTGTAACTTAATACTTTAATAAATCGGGATTTATATATTAAAGTGTTTTGTGCTCATAACTTACTACTATTACTGAACGTTATCTACAACCAACTCTAACTAGCATCTTGAAGCTGTGTGCTGACCCGACTGGACGGTACAGTTTTTGACGAATGATTATGTAAATATAAGTAAATATAAGGACGACCTCTGTGACGCGTCGGGCGAACACCCGACTGCGACGCAGAAGGTTGCGGGTTCGATTCCCGCCGGGAACAAGTATTTATGCTGACCATAAATTCTTGTTTCTGGTTCTGGGTGTTTCATATAAGTATGTATAATATGTATATATTTACAAAAAAAAAAAAGTATATAAGTAGTTTATCCGTTATCTGGCACCCATAACACAAGCATTAAGTTGCTTAGCTTGGGGCTGGATGGCGATGTGTAATATGTCCTGAAATATTTATTTATTTAAAAAAAAAAAAAAAATAATAGAGTATGTACTTACGGCCATTCATCTAGATCCAAAGACCGTACTCGAGATATATGTGAGCCGAGATTCCTGTGTACTCCGGAACATTCTATACATATAAGCACGCCGAGGTTGAGACTCGCCCAGTCTGGATCTATAACGAAAAATGTTATATTAGGCTTTTGTGGCTTTTATATTAAAATGGAGGTGTTCACATATAGAACGAAACTATTTTTTTGTCGTCTACGACTTTTTTTGCGGTGACGGCAGTTTGTCCGCCCTTAGGCACAATACCGCTAGATAGTTTCGAAGATTATCTCCTTTAAACATCCATTCAAAATCTTAGAAGATATGCCCTACACTTTTGAACCAAAAGTTCCCTATAGTTTTAAAGCTATCCTAAAATTAAGGATTAAAACTAGAACTTTGAAATGACGAGAAATTTTTGTCTTAAATTACCCCAAAATATCGGTACAGATCTCACCTACAATTCCATCTTAGCACTTTTGAGAAATTCAAAACACATTCGTAACAATCCACAATTGCCCGGTGACCGGTGCCGGTAGTAACTATTTAGTAGCCTGTGTAGCAAGGTCGTTGGCACCCTTAAGAGGAAAGGGTACCGGGGGCTTTCTCCATACAAACTATTACAAACGTAATCGACTGTCTTCTCCCTGGATAATATCACTAGAGCTAATATTTTTGGTGCATAAAACTTATAACTGCCATGACCATGTCCCTATTTTTTGTTTTTTTTTATTTTTTATTTATTTTTAATTTCTATGATAATTAGAATACTAGCACAAATATTTTTGTGCCATAAAACCTATAACTGCCATCAGTTATAGGTTTTATGGCACAAAAATATTTGTGCTAGTGTCATTATCCAGGGAGGAAACAGTCGACTACGTTTGTATGGAGCGAACGCAGGTACCCTTTCACCTTAAGGTTGAATGTTTCGTATCGCTAAGCAAAGTATTCCGCTAGATGGCGCTTGTTTTCCCCGAAAGTATTGTTTTATTTTATTTTGCTATAATTGACGTGGAATTAAAGTATTTGTATATATATTGCCTGTTTTCTAGTTTGCTCTGAACATATTTCAAACATAATTTAATTTTTTGGAAGTCACATTTTAATGTATTTCCAAAGTACAATTTTTAACTCTTGTCACGATATAAATGACACGCACACATACAAAACAATAAACTGTAGCAACTATAGACTATATTTGACGTAGTCCTACAGATACCGATTGGTGTAGTCATTTAGAGCGGCGGGGTAGTGTTCTGAAGAGCCCCAGTTCAAATCTCGATACAAATAGAATTTTTTTTTGAAAATATATTTTTGAATAAATTTTCTAAAACAGGATCAATTTTATGGTAGGTACTGTTAGTAATCTTTTTTTTTAAACTAGGACGAATTCTGAACGATGCAAATTGTACTAGGTCTGAATGGAAAGAGAAAAATAAAGACAAAGTAATGTACAAAAAGGTTTATTTATTTAAAATTAGTTCTATCTTATCATCTTATATCGGGGACTGACATAGCCAGCAACACTTCGACCCCTTGGGATCGATTAACGCAGTGATCCCACTAAGAGGAAAAATCCTATGTTTTTCGGTTTGGGATATAGTTTCTCTGACATCACCGCAGGTTCTGCAGTCAATATTAGAAGTTATCTTCATTTTTAAAAGCATGGTTTTGTAAAGCCATGTCAAGGCACCAATCACAGCTCGTGCTTTGCTTTTTCCGTTATTCAATATAAATTTAGAAGCCCCTCTGGGCCTGCTACCTATGAATTTCTTCGAATGTAGTAGCCCTTCACTGATTTCCCACTCTTGCGTGTGTTTCTTATCAACGTAATCCTTTACGGCCTTTGTGATTGTGCATGCTGGCAGGCCCGTACATGGTTCTGGTCCAAGCATAGCACTTGCCGATCCTGTTCTTGCAGCTCATCAGTCTTCTCATTTCCTGCTATTCCTTCATGGCCTGGGACCCAGAGTAGTCGTAGTTTGTTCCTACGGCCCAACTTGTGTGGATAGGTTACCCACCTTGAGGGGTATACTTGTGAAATAATTCAATCACTTACAAGACACTAAAATTCCCTCAAGGTTTATTTTCAGTAGGTGCTCAGATGGATGATACTTTAAACACAATAGTAGGAATATATTAAATGATTATAATATTTTATTTTTGGTTTTTCTATTTACTGACTACTTGACATCTCTGTTGACTCTCCGTTGCCTAGGTAACAAGCGCGCATCTAGTGCGAGGCAAAGTATCGACTGGGTGTATGTTACCAGTGTGTACAACAAACAGTATCAAAAAAACAACAAGACTGCTTGGTTTGTTTCTCACGAATTACTATACTTCATTTATATTTTATTATATTTTTATACTATTAATTAAATGCAAACAAGTACAAATGTTTATTTATTTATTATATACGTAAAGTGATAATTTGATAAGTCTATCAAAATAATGTATAATTCAAGTATCAAAAGTGACGCGACAGTGCCAAAAGTTACATAAAATCTTGCAGGTGTAGGTCTGGCAGCACTGAGTTGAATATCATGCAATTGAAATTATTTTGATTTTTTATTAGACAGATTAGACGGAGAGGCAACGTCGCCCTTATCCAGCAAACTGTATTGCGGCTCTGCTCTAGCGTAATTGCGTGTTCCTGCTTCCACACACAACGCGACAACGTCGCGTGTTTCCACACATCTATGCGTCACCTCACACTATGACCATACGTCAATATAACCATGCACTACCACATACGTAAAATTGGTCTCTTTTTTCACGCTGAAACAGAGTACTTCCTGGATGTTAAACAGTGATATTTTTGGTCTGCCCCTACAATAGCTTAAATTAGGCCTACTTTAAGTCATAATAAGTTAAATATCTCAGTATAAAACGTAGGAATCTCTAAAACATTTAGTAGGGAAAACGTACCACCGGTGAAACAATTTAATTATAAGATCGGTATTTGCTTAAATCGTTGTATGTACGTACCTGGTGCTCCACAATCACAGCACTTGTCGTTCCCGTACACCCGTCGGATGTAGTAGGTGGCGCGGACGTCGCCCGTTGAGTTGGCACCGGTCGGCGCCGGCTGGCGGGACGTCTGCAAATACAAACTTATTGATGCAGCCTCATTTCAAGTAATTTGTATGGGAATGACTACATCTTATAACTTTGATTACATTATATTAAGTACTAGCGACCCGCCCCGGCTTCGCACGCCTATATTATACATGTATTATATCTAAAAACCTTTCTCTTTAATCACTCTGTCTATTAAAAAAAACGCATCAAAATCCGTTGAGTAGTTTTAAAGATTTAGCATACATAGGGATATAGGGACAGAGAAAGCGACTTTGTTTTATATTATGTAGTGATAGTGACTAGCGACCTGCCCCGGCTTCGCACGGCTATATTATACATGTATTATATCTAAAAACCTTTCTCTTTAATCACTCTATCTATTAAAAAAAACCGCATCAAAATCCGTTGCGTAGTTTTAAAGATCTAAGCATACAAAGGGACATAGAGAAATAGGGACGGCGAAAAGTGACTTTATTTTATACTATGTAGTGAAATGGTAGTGATATATGTATAGTCCGCCTACATACCCTCCCCTGCAAAGAAGCCAGTATCTGCGCCTCCAACGCGGCGACCCACGCGTCCCGTTCCGCCTGCGCCGCTCCTCCTACTGGCCCGACCACTTCCCATCTCCATCGCTTGCCATCCAAACTCACTATCGTAAACTCGCACGATGTGAATTCACCATCTGTAATTGTTTGAGACTGTTATTAGAAGTGTTCTAAGGGGATCAGACATGTTTGGTTGGCTCTTTTATAATGTCTAATATTCAGGGTTAATTTTTTAAATGGTCCTTCAGGGCTATATCCTAATCTTCTAATATATAAAATTCTCGTGTCACACTGTTAGTTACCATACTCCTCCGAAACGGCTTGACCGATTTTTATGTAATTTTATATGCATATTCAGTAGGTCTGAGAATCGGCTACTATCTATTTTTTTAAATTTATTTCCTTTACTTTTTTTAAATGGCAAAACTATGTTTGCCGGGACAGCTAGTATTATATATAGCTAAAAATGCTGAAAGGAGTTCCGTGCCCGATTTTGACAAAAACTAAAACTACATTTAGATTTTTTTAAACCACGAGTCACACCTGTTGATTTTGCAAAAAAGAATCATCCAATTTTTTATACCAATGGATAATGTTGCTAATAGAGATAAATTCTTGGAAACAAAAATAGTATTGTAAATCAAAAGAAAAAGCTAATTTTTGTAGTCTTCTGTAATTTTCATACTACTTATCCCTGAAAAAATGTAGTAAGTATGGCTAATGGCGTAACAAACTGCTGAGCAAAAAAACACGTTAAACGAACGCTCGGCCGAGCTACATGGTAGGCGGAGTGGGGGGTGTTAGGTTTTATTTTTGTTACGGAATTTCTTGATTCGGTCGCCGCGCTCAAAGCCCGCGATAAAAGCTATGCAATAGCTTAAAACATAATCTGTTTTTAGAGGAAGTTGGTGTGTTAGTAACACACAAACTTTCTCCAAAGATTAATTAGAAACTGACCATCGTCCCCATCCTTCTTAACCCCGCTACTCTTCATTCGCCTATGTCTCTTCTTCACATGTGGCGTATCTTTGTCACCATTAGTGGAGCCAACTTCGGCTTCCGATGCTAATGACTGTCGGCTCGAAGCCGGCTCCTTCATTGTATCAAAGGCTGAGAGGAGAGCCTTGTCTGTTGCTCGGGTTGGCTTCTCTTTGTAACCTGAAAAATAAAGACATTTGATCATTTAGAAATTAGGTAGGTACCCATAGTAGAGCGGTGTTGACCTAGGGTCTAATTGCGAAAACAGCCCATATACAAGTAATTACAACTTACCAATTGACAATCCACCAATGCTATCATGGATGTCCAAGCTCTGTGAATGTCCGTTATAGCCCGGTACTGTTGTGATGATAGACTTGGAGCCCCGAGGCTTCTGGCCCGGTACCTTCACTGTGACGTACTGCAGCGATATCTCTTTACCATTCACGTCTTCCATGTAGTCCTGGAAGGAACAAGTAAATTTATAGACAGAGGTTGCATTTACTGGGAAGTTTGGAATGCACATGTTACTTATCGCCCATTAGGCCGAACTGCAGAGAGCGGTGTTGGCCTAGTGGCAGATACCTCGATTTTGAATCCAAAAGTCGTTGGTTTGAATCCCGGCCGGCCGTGCACCAATGGTATTTTCTTACGAAAAATTGGTGTGTGCGGTTATGGTGAAGGAAAACATCGAGCAAATAATAAGCCGCAGGTTTCACCTCAATTGGCTCCAGGCGTATTCATGAGTGCTTTTCTCCGGACGGGATCGACTAAGCTGCTGAAAAGCTGATAAGTGCTGGGCAAATCTACTGCAACTTAACACGCAAAAAAGACCTGACTAAAGAGGACTAGGTTATCACAAATCGTACTTCCTTAAAAATAACACAGCTTAAATGTAACAGCTGAAATACTTTCATTATGCTTCCGAGAAATAAATTATTTATACAATTATCAACACGTCAGACAATTTATATTGAGCGACGTATGAACAGGTGGTGCAAATAGTTCATTCAACATTTAAAAATTATTGGCAATAGCTTCAGGTAATCAGAGAGCTGACTGCTACCTTGGTCAACGTCATTGCCAAAAAGGCAATTAGCTAGATCCATGCACCTCTACATAAGGGGTTTACTACGCCATACCGAAACACGTTTAACCTTGTTACATATCTACTAGGATGGCCAAGCGCAAATTCTTTTCAGAACTCCAAAATGGCAAGCGTCAACCAGATGGGCAATACCTGAGGTACAAGGATGTTTTGGAAAGGCATATGAAAAGATGCCAAAATGGAGCCAGCCTGCTAGGTGCAGAAGGCAGCCCAACGCCTGGAGTGGAGGCGTCTCATTCATAAGCACGTCGCGTCGCTGATTTAGATCTCAAACGAGACGCGATAAAGGCCAGACCACCCTCGGCCATTTCGTATAATTCTGTAAATGGTGTGCTTACGTGCCCGATATGCGGTAGAACATTTTCTGCAAAAATCGGGTACTCCAGTCACCAAAGAACACACCATAGACGAGCTGAACATCGAAGCTCGTCATCTTCTTCTACATAAGTAGCCAGAAATAGTCGTGGCCGAAATGGGTCAAGGAGACATCATCATCATGACGCCTTAAGCTAAACTGAACTAAGCTTCATTGAGACAAATTATATTACACCGATAAAAAAAATGTATGACCTTCGAAAGTAACTTACATGTAAACTAGGATGATACGTCAACCTTCCATCATCACAGAGAGTCACATATTTCTTCTTCCACTCCTTATTCAGGGCCTTACTGCTCTTCTTATACAAGTACCCCTGTTTTAAAGGTATGGCCCTGCCGGAACCCAATTCCCCATTCTTCAATCTATCATCTTTCTTTGATGGCGTAAAGAGATTCGATCTCCGACGAGACTTCCGCGACGTGGTTGGAGTTGAAGAAGGTGTAGGTAAGTCTTTCACGTCTTTGACGGGCTGCAAGTTGTCCAAGCAGTGTGGTGCTGTGAACTTGACGTTGTTGTTCTCCGTTGCTATGGACACCAGGCCTGTGGATGATCCATGGCTGCCGAGGGAATTGCCCCATCTCGAAGACGTGTCGGAGCCGTTTGTGCTGTGTATTTCAACGACGTGCGTTGAGGATATTCCGCTGCTGTTGGAGGATGCGTCGAATGATTGAGCGCCTCGGTGCAGGTGGTGGGAGGATGCTGAGAGGGTGTGGTGGCTGCGGGGTAGGGAATCCTGGAACAGAGAAAGAAACCCATTTATTAGTAGATCAGTAAACAGTAGACATTGTGAGCACTAACTTTGATCTGATATGTCATGTCCATTAACAGGTTTAAAAATGTTATAAAGCAGAAATTGTGCGGTAAGAGGCGTTTTATGATACTTCGTGGTATGGTCCCATTGACATAACTATTGCTCCATTTCAAAAATATTTGTTATCTTGACCTTAGTGAGCATGATCACAAAAAGGAAAAAAACTCCATGAGTTTCTTGTGCCTTCTTCTCATTGATGGGCGCGTTCCGAAGGCACACATCCTAACTTAATTTTTAAGGCGCTTCAAAGTCATGTAATGCTCTGCATGACTCCTATTGTATAAAAAGCGTGTTAAAAATGTTTGAGAAGTTTTGAGAAGCTTTAAAAAAAGGGTCATCGAAATGTACCCTAAGATAAAAGTGATAAGTGCATTTACCAGCTAACTGTTATTACCTAGGTAGGTTCTAATATTTTCAAGACTACTTTAAGTTCCACAAAGATATTCTACATTTTCCTAGATCTAAAACATGAATTGAAACAACCAGAAAAACAAGGCAATATTTCATATAGCATGTCTGAAACATTTTCGGTTTACATGACAAGTTATTACCGGCATGCAATTTCATTGAATTTTTGTATCACATTTCTTTTATTAGCAACTAGTAGCACGCCGCGGTTTTGCCCGCGTAAGTCAGCATGCTGTGGGAATATCGGGATAAAAAGTAGCCCATGTTATTCAATGTATTCTTATACCAAGTTTCATCAAAATCGTTCAAGTAGTTTTGAAGCCTATCACTACATAGTATAAAATAAAGTCACTTTTCGCCGGCCCTATTCCCTTTGTATGCTTAGATCTTTATAACTACGCAACGGATTTTGATGCGGTTTTTTTAATAGATAGAGTGATTCAAGAGGAAGGTTTATATGTATAATACATGCATAATATAGCCGTGCGAAGCCGGAGCGGGTCGCTAGTTTGTTATAAACTATTGGGTTGGAAAAGGACATAGGATACTATAGGGATCGGGACTTACGAGGGTGAAACCGTGATGCGCAACTAGTTAAAGATTTACACCAACAAATGAGACATTTATTTTTACCAGAATTCAAGTCTATCATAAAATGTAATAAATATCGACTTATCTATAAACCAATCTATACTAATATTATAAAGCTGAAGAGTTTGTTTGTTTGAACGCGCTAATCTCAGGAACTGCTGGTTCGAATTGAAAAAATATTTTTATATTGGATAGTCCATTTATCGAGGAAGGCTATAGGCTATTTTTTTATTTTGATATTCCCTAGGAATCGGGACTTACGTAGGTGAAACCACGGGGCGCAGCTAGTTTTTAGAATAAAATCTTTCCCCGAAAACCAATGTTTACTTTATTGACACCAGATGATTCCAATCTAATGATAACTAGTATCTACTGATAATGCAATATGAAGGTCATATCATTTGATTAGAGGAATTTGGACTATTTCATCCTGTGTTAGCTTGTTGGGACACTATTAATAGCTAATTGTGTTGAAAGAGGGTCACATAAAGCGAATAAAGGAAATATTGCAAGACATTCCACACATCGCCATCTAGCCCCAAGCTAAGTAACTAGACTTGTGTTATGGGAGCTAGACAATGGATATGTACTAGAAATGTACTTTTCTTTTCCATATACAAGGTGAATTTTTTATGTGGGCCTTCAGGGCTATATCCTAAACTATAAGAGATAGCGAAAAATGCTGAAAGGAGTTGCGTGCCCGATTTTGACAAAAACTAAAACTGCATCATTACATTTTTGAAAAAGTCATTACCCTAGCCAGGAATCGTTGATTTTGCAAAAAATAATCATCCTATATTTTTATACCAATCGATAGTGTTCCTGATAGAGATTAATTTCTGGAAACAAACATAGTATGGCAAATCAAAGGAAATAGCTCCTTCTTGTAGTGTTCACCTATTTTTATATATTTACTAGCTGCGCCCCGCGGTTTCACCCGCGTAAGTCCCGATCCCGTGAGAATATCGGGATAAAAAGTAGCCTATATGTTAATCCAGGTCTCCAGCTATCTAAATACCGAGTTCCATCGCAATCGGTCCAGTAGTTTTTGCGTGAAGGAGTAACAAACATACATACACACACACACTCACACACACACAAACTTTCACATTTATAATATTAGTAGGATACAGTGAACGGAAATAAAACATGGAAGCATTCCTAGCGCGCAAAAATGACCCCACGCAGATTGAGCCGCAGTGGGCGGGGCTTGTCAATTGTGCCGCGAAGCAGTTTAGTTTGACTGTGGCAGTCCATGTCAACGTTCGTATTTGGACAATTAATAATATTGTGTAAATTATGCCTTCTTGCGCGGTGAAATGGTGTACCAACAGATCTGATCTGCATAATAAACATGCTCGAATTAGTTATCACATGTAAGTAGCCCCGTTAAGTACTAAATTTATTTTTATAAATTAATTACATGGATCAATTTTTTTTCTATGGGGATGGTGTTATGCCCGATGAACTAAGTAAATTCATGTTGAATATTTATAGTTTAAAATGTGTTTGTTGTGTATTCTGTATATTCCTGATGTGTATTCCTTTCATAGATTTCCAAAAGATCCGAGTCAGAGAGAAGAATGGACTAGAGCAGTTCGCTTGGAAAGGCAGGAACATCAATGGGCCCCAAGCAAAACAACAAGAATTTGTTCAGTCCATTTCCAAGATGACGATTTTTATACGTCTAAAAAAGGATACCAGAAGCTCAAAAAAACGCTATTGTACGGTGAGAATAAATAATCTTCAATCAGTGCGTGTTTGATAATTTGATATTTAAATATTTTTATAAAAAATATTTTTTTATTTAAAATTATTTCAAGTACCTACCTACATATTTAATATCGCTTTAAATAATTTATTTTACTTACCTATTTATAAAAAGTTTCATGTTTTATATTCAGATGGTATTGTCAAGTTCGACACTCAAAAAATCAAACCCTAAGGAGGGACAACACAAAGATGTACTTTTTATGAGTCCGTTACAAAAAATGCAGATAAATTCTGACAAAGAAAATGTTTCTGTGAAACTTAATCCTCGTTTGGTAAGTTATTAAAGTAATTGACTGAAATATGAATCAGAATCATTCTTCCGTGGCATTTTTTAAATTCCTATTTTTATTTTTTAGGTGTCTTGTCCAAGCTGTGGGCATGACTTTGGTATAGCAGCTCATTTAATTGAGGGAGATTCAAATCTGACACGCGATCATCGACAATTAACTTCTCCAATGACAAGAGCTGACTGCAATACGCCTTTGAACATATTATCTTCTGATATTGATTCGGCTTTCAATACACCAAAAACCCAAAAACTAAATCAGGAAGTAAGAAAAAAGACAATACTCTCTGAAAAGCGGTTGTCGAAGATAAAGAGCTTAAGACGGAGAAATGAAAGGCTAATAAAAAATAATGTTTCATTAAAAGACTTAACTAAAGAACTGAGAAAGAGAAACAATAAATTTATTGATGTAGATGTCCAAAAAAAATTATCAAATATTGCTAGTGAAATAATTCGGGGAATTTCAGAACTAAAATTTCTTGAATTATTTTAAGTACAACAATAGTACATTGCGATACAAGTGTGGAAAGTTGATCATTCCATAGAGGCGGTTTATGACGCGCGAGCGGAACGCGAGCGTGGCAAAAGCCGAGATGGAATGATCAATTCACACGTGTATCGTACGACGTTTTTTATCACAGTTGCGAATAAAAAAAAAGACTTGTTAAAATTTTAATAATAAAAAGTTTTTAAGAATTTTAGGTTATGTTTACTATTTTTTGTTAATTCACATAATATCCAATAATCCAATCCAAAAAACAGATTGGCTTTATTCCTTCATTTGCAGTTTTGGCATCATAAAACATAGAGAAAGGAGTGAAATTTTTAAATTTCTTTAAAATGGCGGATATCTCGGAAACAGAGAGACACAGTGTCCTCTATCCGTAGGTGCCCGCTTGGCCATTCATTACGGGACTGTATATACATAAGCATCGAAATGAATAAAGAAATTTGACTTTGACTTTGACATCTGATTTTATTTGCTTGTAAAATAGGTAATATTTGATTTATGTTAAACTGATAATGCTTCTATTATTATAAATAAAACTTAAATACCTACATTATTAAAATGTTTTATTCCAAGTACCTAATACCTATCCTTTGCCATTATAAAATATCGCATTTAATTAAATTACTTTTTTAAGCTTTTTTTATTTTACTCCATTTAGTTACTTATATGCATAGTATAGGTTTGTATAGGTAGGTATTATGTATTAACCCTTTACCAGGCTATGGATTGACCTTCTCCCACATATATTTTTGGCGATTTTTACCAGGTTTTGGTGAAGAATCTCCCACAAACTGTCAGAAACGTCAAAATAGAAATATTGAAAAAAAAAAACCTGCAACGAAACATAATGTCACTTTATTGGCCATTTTATCTTTGATCGTCCGTTGAGCAGTTGTTTTTGTGAAAAGTGCACCGTTTTTTGTTCGTAACGGCGTATCGGAGAAATATAAGTCGTACAATTTTTTGATATGTTATAGAATTTGAGTTTTTCTAGCGATATGTGCATACATCGTACGTAAATACTTAAAAAATATCACGATATAACGAAATAAAACATGTGGGGAACCATATGACCTTAGCCTGTGAAGACCTAAATTATTGTGGGAGTCATATGCCCATTACCCGGTGAATCGAAATATTAATTTTCGCCGCGGGTTTCATTTTTAGTTTTGCTCACGGTCATTTTACATTACAATGTAATTTTACATGCAATGGGATTATGTTTTCCCACATGGTTTTTTAAAGTTTTTGGCTAATTTTCTAAATATAATTCATAATTTCTCAAACTAAACGTTATTACTCATATCAATCTATACAAAAATTATTATTACTATAAAATTTATCCGAGGCCTGGTAAAGGGTTAAATTACAGAAACATGTTACAGTTTTAAATACATTTATTTAAATAATAGGTAATGATTAATAGTTTTAAACAATAAACTAGCTTAATTTATACCTATATTAAGTTAGTGCAAAAAACAATATTTTTTTAATGTGACTGGTCACATCATACGTAGTGCATAATACCATCCACGCATCTGACGCACAGAGTCCATATATTGTACAGCCACGTATTGTACGACCCGATAATTGGAAGCCATGATGGCTCCCAAATATCTGGCTGTACAATCCATGGTTTCGAATTACTGGTCGCGAAATACGTGACTGTCCTTTATCTGTACTCCATGATAATTCAGCGACAGTATTGTACGAACTAATATTGTACGACCAGATAATTGGCGACCCCGTTTTACGAAACCGGCGGCTTCAAATTAACTGGTTGTGCAATATCGGTACGGTCACGTATTTCGTGTACATGGCTTTGCTGCTATTGGTCGAATTATTTGACTCCCATTGGTCGACTATTTTTGTTACTTGTTTTGGAGCCTCGTTTACTACTTCCTCCAGACCATAGACATCGGACCAATTTCATACTCCATTTTTTTTTGTACAACGGATGCATGTGGCCAGTGTTGAATATTTCTTGGCCAAGTCTTGCACATTGGCCAAGTTCTTACCTCTTTCAAAATATTTGACATGACATTGACGTTAAGCGTTTGTTTGACATTGACTTAAAAATTCGTCTTGATTTGTTTTATACTTGATATTATCTATGCGAAAGTCACAATCTGTCTGTCTGCCTGTTACACTGTGGTTATTTGCAATTTAAAAAAAAAATCTGAATAATTTTTCGTCAAAAATTTAGTTAAAAAGGTGACAATAACCTACATGACATAATCATAGTTTATTACTTTTTATAAAATTACAGTATTTGTTAATATTTCTTTAAAAAAAGTTTAATTTTTGTAAGCAATGGTCTAAAAATGTTCTAATAAGTAACCGAATAAAATTAGCTGAAAATAAAAACTCGTCAAATATTCCAATCCTTTATAATATATTTTTAGATTAACAAATTAAAATATAGATTAAGAGCACAACATATTAATTAAAAGATCAATACTTTAGATTTTGTCCTTTTCGTTACCTTTGGAACAACTCCTTGGTAAAAATATTAAATTATTAAGTTTACAGGGGGAATCTCAGCCTTTTTTGAATTAAAATCACTAAATAAGTATATCAACAATCAATACTTTGACATTTTTAATTATTATAATAAATTGTTAAATTTTAAATAATAAAAGAAAAAGTCAATCATCTCCATTAGGACAGTTATATAGTAGGAACTTTGGTTACTTAATAAGAATTTATAAGGCTGAGGTTTGAATGAACCTCAAAACTAAAATGTTAGGATTGAATATTAATTTTAATTTTTAGTTAAAGTTAATTAGCAACCTTGAAATTACTTTGGTTAGGGCACGTCAAAATTATGTGTTTGTATATCTCACACACTACTTACATGGACTATCGCCACGCTCGCCACGCTCGCCACGCCAACAATCAGGTTTACCCTCCTCTATAAAAATTTAGGGGGACATGACTTGTTCACAATGGCTTTGCTTGTTATTGGGTCCTAAAATTTGCTAGTTTGATTTATCTTGAACACAAATCAAGACATTATTTTAATTTTCCGGCTGCCGAGTATGTGGAACGAACAAACTGGAAGGGGAATCCAGGCGCCTCCGCCGCTAGGTATTATTTAAATTCGTCTCCTTTCAATAAATGTAACTAGTTATGTAAATCCATTTGCATCACAAAAACAATATGGCGCAAAAAAATAGCCACACACTGACAGCACAGTTCATGGAGAAGTTAGATACACTCTGTGGTTTGATAAGTCTATGACAAGCAAGTTGGAAGCAAGAACAACTAAAGGAAGCACACTGGCATGTGATTGGTCATAATCATTCATTGTCATACCGCCATGTTGTACACGAAGTACGGGGTTGTACAATATCTGTACGATAAGATATTGCACAGCCTGATAATACACGACCCGATATTGTACGACCACATTTTTCGATGCCGGCTTCGAAATACGTAGTCGCCGAGTATAGGGTCGTACAATATTTGCACGGACCGTTAATACGGGACCTGTACACGAATTATCAGGTCGTACATTACCGGGTCGCCAATTAACAGGCTGTCCATTATCATGGATGGGCATTATTGGTTCCCTGACGCACACTTGACAGTGCAACGACGAGTAACCAATGCGCCGTGATCGGGTCATACCAAGAACCAATCACGCTGGAGAACTGCGCATTGCCGCCGGGCCGACCTCGTTGTCAAACACGATTGGTGAAAATAATGAACTGTTAGACAAAGGTCCAATTGCTTAGCTAGTAGCGTAGTGTGTGTTTTGAGTGTGCATACTTTGTATTTGTGTGAGTTTTGGAGCTGTAATTTTACGTGAATTAGTATGGAAAGGCTTTTTCCATGTTTTATTTCCGTTCACTGGTAGGATAGGATACGCACTTGGCACTCGCACATAAAAAAACCGTTTTTATTAATTTAGATTAAACAAGTAGTCTAAGAAATAGTTATGTAAAATGTCTAACTGACAGATAATGGCCAGGTGCATACTTAAGACAACAAAACAAGCATAAAAGATGACTAAATACAGCTGTCTTGAATATTTAAATTTCAAATATGGTTATATAACAACATAGTTAACATATTTAGTATTCTAGAGGTGAAATTCTTTGAAGTGACGATATAACATTTATTTTAATACTAACAGCGCTCCGCAGTTTCACCCGCGTAACTCCCGATCCCGTGGGAATATCGGGATAAAAAGTAGCCTATAGCCTTCCTCGATAAATGGACTATCCAACACATAAATAATGTTTCAATTTGAACCAGTAGTTCCTGAGATTAGTGCGTTCAAACAAACAAACTCTTCAGCTTTATAATGTTAGTATAGATTTACTGGTTGACCAAGTGAACAAAGCGTCTTTTTAAGTTTGGCTTTTGCTTTCCTCTGTCAGTATAAAACCTTTGACATGATTTCTTTAACAAACACCTCCACTCTAGGTGTTACAGACAGCCCCCACTGCCGTGGATGCTTGGAGGATAAGACAGCCACTCTTGTGATCCTTGAGGGCAGCAGCGTGGCCCAATACAAGGCGACAGGGCATCGCCCTGTATTGGGGCTTATCCTTGCCCTCTTCCGTGGATGCTTGAAGGAGGATAAGACAGCCACTCATGTGATCCGTCAGTGTAACAGCATGGCCCAAAACAGGGCAACTCACCTCGGCTTGCCGAGGTCTCTTCCCAGGGTAACAACAGACCAAAATAAGCATAAACTAGCAGCAACTATTTTACAAATCAAAAACCATTCTTACGTAAATCCCCCTAACAGAGACCCTATGATTGCAAAATTGTTTTAGAAGAAAAAAACTGCACCCTAGCCTCACCCATAGTAATTACGAGGGGTATTTGAAGGAGGATAAGACAACCACTCATGTGGTCCTTCAGTGTAACAGCGTGGCCCAATATAGGGCATCTCACTTGGGCTTACCGAGGTCTCTTCCCAGGCAACGGACCAAAATAAGCACTCAGACTACGAGTGGAGGAATTGTTTTTGTTGTCAGGATGACAATAAATTCCTCTGTCAGTTGTATGTATGTTAGTACTCCTCTATAGGTCGAATTTTACAACCGATCTGGACGAAACTGGTATACAGGTTTTACAACTTTATATAAGTACCTAGATTTTTTTGTTGATATTTGATAGTATTATTTAGAGTTGAATTTGGATGTTTGAAAGCGGAACTACTAGGCTGATTTTGATTATTTTTTTTACAGATTGAAATCTATATTACCGAGATGTGGTTTGGGATAGTATTTATCCTGAAACTTTACTGTAATGGGACTTATGCAGGTGAATTCATCGGGCACTGCTAGTAAATTATATACCTATTTATCTATACTTCTTAATAATTATTATAAAGAGGAAAGATTTAATTGTTTGTTTGTTTGTATTAAATAGGCTCCGAAACTACTGGCCCAATTTTGATGAAAATTGGTATGAGGATACATCGATTCATTAGGATTGTTCTAGGTTTTTTATCCCGATATTCCCATGGGATCGGGAGTTACACGGGTGAAATCGTGGAGCGCTGCTAATAGAAATAAAGTTAGGATGTGTGGTATCGATGAGAAAGATCACAAGAATTATTTTTTTCTGTGTTTATAAATATTCTCAAAGTTCAAGGTTACAAAAATCGGTATTACTGGACTTGAATAATTTATAAACTTTTTTTAGCCTCGGATAGTTTGATGTTTTAAAAAACAAGCTAGGGTATTCCTTTAGATTGAGCTATCCACATTGCAGAGAATAATGTCCAATCTACCAAGGTGACTTCGGTCATTCTGCAATGGTTGCCTGAACAGTGGTTGCAGATCTGCAGTGTATTGCATGCTTTAATTTGATGCAATTTACAAAATACCTTCCCGAAGCTCACCAAGGATCTGTGCTTCTATAACCAGGACTTTAGACTGTACAATGGTTATGAACTTGCTTAATTTTGATAGTAAATTGAAATTACCTATAACGAGATTTTTCAAAGTTTGGGAGGTTATTGTATATTTTTGTTGTTTTTACTCACCTTATAGAGAAAAGTGGAATGATTGTGACTTGGTGAATTGGGGAGAGGCTGTGGAGTCACAGGCCTCGATCCCCCGGATAGACACTGAGATGATGCTGACAACCTGGTCCCGACTATCTTCTGGCACGCTGCAAACAAACACCAACAATAAAACACCACACAACTTTCACAACACTTTAAAGATATTTCATTTATTTTGTTTTTATTTCACACGCACAATCAAACTTAGTAGATTTCCTCCGATCGCGTTCCTCGGCTCTTTGTATGTTATAGCATGAACTCCTACGCCTCAAACTCGATATTGGCGACATGTTGGACTTGAATATAAGAGTTCTATCCATTTTTCCATTCAGAATACAAATGTTACGATTTTAATTGAATAAAAACAACGCTTTGGGAAGCGTCGAAAAAATGTAAACAATACGACCGCGGTGAAGCGAGCGAATGAATGACGCGAAAACGAACGAAACGAACGACCGCGCGGTTGGGGGGCAGTGTTGCCACTGGATGAACTAGAACTCCCCGCCAAGGCGAAACGAGATTCATCCGAGGCGCCTATTATAATCATTCGTAAAAATTCATGGCGTTCTTCGATCTGTTGCGTAATCAGTGTTTCTTTTATTCATGTCAAAATAATAAATCAATTAATGTTGAATACGAATAAATGTTTGTAAAAAAAATAATACGTTGGTGTATTAGCTCTTTCGTTAATTATTACTTATTTTGAAAGTACATACAAACTTAAGTTAAAATAAAATAATATAGGCAAGTACAAGACACAAAATAGGGCTTTTTACAGGTCAACAAACTTGACTTTAAAAGTCAAAAGATGAAGTCAATCAATAATCAAATGACCTGAAAATTCAGACATGTATTGTAGTCAAGTTTAAAAAAATCACCAGGGTCGTTTCGTATACGAAGCATTGTTTCGCACAAAATAAAAATGATTTTACTATTCAAAAATTTTTTTTTTTACTTTTTGACGAGTTCTTTCAAATTCGATTGTTGAAATTCAATTTACAAAACAATTCGTAGAGTTACAAACAAAAGCATCCAACTATCATGGAATTCAAAACGAGCAGACTCAATAAAGAAACAATGTCGAGCGTTTAATGCAAATCAGAAACGGTAATAACATTTCGAATATTTTAACAATAACATTTTAAAGTCGAAATACTGCCGACAGTCTAGACTAGAATACAATTAGATTATTATTCTAGAAACCGTTTTGAGAAATTTAATTGTAGAAATCGTGTAGCTAAATATTTCAAAATAGCCGAGGAAATAAACAAATTCTTATACAACAAAGTTAAGATCATAATATCTTTCACATAAAAATTCACATTTATCCCATTATCAGTTGAGTCATATAAGCGTAAAATAATAAGACTCCCATCTGGGCTCCCGTTTAGTTTCTAGTCAATGAGACTTACCATCTTGAAAGACTCGTTCGACGTTGAGACCGTAGGTAGCGCATGTTTCGTAGTAAGAACATCTTCGCAGCTCATTCGATAACTTACGAGCTCGATTATCGTCCACGACTCGCGGACTACTTTCACTTATAGCATCTGGAAGATCAACCAATCATTTCATAGGAAATACGTTAGTTGAAAGCGTGAATAATAATTACATATGTAAATACCAAAATAGCTTACATATTATTAAGTTATTAGATAGAGGGGTACACATTTAGAATTGATAAAGACGTGCTCAGAATGATTATAAAATCCAATTGTGTTTAGGAACCGCCAATTCTAAGCGAAAACAAGTTTAGTACGAAAATAATAAGGAAAATAGAGAGAATGAACCCAAAATAGAGTAGAATAAGATAATAACATTATGTAGAAAGGCCGGAATGGACAATAAACATACCTTGGGCGCCGACCAATATGATCGGAATCTCCGCAGAATTCCGATAATGGGACATCTTATTGAAGTAGCTGGAAACTGTGTTATAGCTGACTTCGTTCTCTAAACTGAAAACGAATATAACCGCATCTACCCACGCTGTAAACTGTAACAAAGAGAAAAGAAACATACAATCTTCTGTAATCATCATTATTTATCATTCTATTGTGAAATAAATACTGTAACACTATAATATCAATCACTTTCTGTTTAAATAGATATAGATAGCACCTACCTATAGGCAACAAGTATCTACAATCAGTTCTTATGATTCATAATATTTTAAATCAACTTCATAGTCATGCATATTAATAATATAAAACCCGCTTAATTGGAAAATCACCTAAAGATTACCGAATTGGTAAACATTTCTTAAAAATATTTTCTGAAATAAACTAGCAGCAACTATTTTACAAATCAATAACCATCCTCACGTAAGTCCCCCTAACAGAGACCTTATGATTGCAAAATTGCTTTAGAAGAAAAAAACCGCACCCTAGCCTCACCTATAGTAATTACGAGGGGTATTTCGTGCAGACTTAGGGGTTTAGGGTAAAGGGTTATGTTATGCGATACAGGCGTATAGATTACCTAGTTGTATAATGTATGCAAAAGAACACGACACGATTGTATAACGCTAACGTGTTTTTAATTAGTTGTTTATTGATTTTCATGTAATAAATTGTAATTTCTAATACGGCTATGATTACGATATTTAATTTTGATAATTATTTAGAGCTTGATTCACGAAAACAACATCAATCACATTACGTAGATGTTCCAATATTCGCAATTAATATTAGACATTAAAAACCAGAAGTGTTAATACATAATTTAAATCTAGTAAAATAAAATTCACTAAGAATAATAAAGAAACTTGATTTGGAAAGAAGACAGATTAAAAATGATCTACACAATGAAAATTTAAAGTCTGATTGACAGACAACGCAGAGCCAAAACTGTTTTAATTAAGATACACTAAATTTTAAGGTAACCTTTGCAGGTATATCCATGGAGTAAATACAGAGCGTCCTGTTAATGGTTTCTAAATAATATAAAAGAAAAACGTAACTGACAGATTGATCTATCAACGGCCGGCGCGGGCGCGGCGCTCAGCTAAAAATTGGGCAGATAGCTATTATGACGTGGGCATTCATTAGGAAAAATGTTTTGGTAAGTCCTAGTCCTACGCAGAAGAAGTCTCGGTTAAAAGCTAGTATTACCATATATTACTTAGCATGTGCAAGCAAACGCCCAGTTTCCACTTGAATGAAGTTACGTAGGAGGGTGTCAACCCTTCCAACGAACAACAATCGACGGCTGAGGAGCGTCATCCGGCGGAGTGCGTGATGAGAGGGACCTTGGCAAACCTTTGCTCGAGGTCTTTGTCTCAAAGACTACAGACGTCAGCATTTTGAACTTTACGTATCCTTTACTGTGGTACTTAATATTTGAATGTTCTGACTACTTTTATAACTTTAGTAATTTCCTAAATTTATTTTTTAGATTTAAAATTCTGCAGAGAAGAGGACTATTGACATTTGGAATCGAGTTCGTAAAAAATACAAGTTTTGTTATTTTATGCCCTTCTTCGTTACACAGAAGCAATCTAACTATTGTGCGATAAATCAATCACACAGCCGTGTGGGCGAACGATTAAAATAAGAAGATGATATCAATTGATTATCGTTTTGTTAATCTATCAGTTTCTGAAAAGGAAATGACAAATAAGATAAGAATAATATAATCGGCGACAATACGTGCCGCCAAGAATTATTATTTTCGACAACATTATTCATACATAAATCATATCTCCGTTGCAATTTATCTTTAAAAGTTACGCATGCCATAGTTTTTGATAAAAATCATTGCTGTTGAAATTTAAAAAAACCCATTTAAAACACTACTGAAATAAATAAACTGATAATAATACGTAACGATTAAATAATGTTTAAGTGTGTTAACCATAGTAGGACGTGGTAGGAATATGTCATTATGTAAATGTTAATATTTTATGACTATTGACGACCTTTTAGATCGATTGATTTGAATGACAAAAGTTTATCAATTGATGAAGGAAACAGTTCTTACCAAAATTCTGCAGCTAACAGACACCACATGAGATGAACAGTCAATTAAATAGCTTCACATTGAATTCCAAAAATAGTTAATCAATTTGATAACAGTGGAAACCGTTCCAGTGTATTCAGGGCGGCGAGCCGCCAGTTACTGGGCGGGCGGGAGCTATTCAACTGGGCGGCGAAGCCTCAAGTTATCTCTATTTCCCTCCCTCGCGTTACCTACCCTTACCTAGACAGGGACAGAAAAATGCAATGAATTTATGCAAGCCTTGCACAACAAGGTTGTTTTATTGAGTAAATAATCAAAATCAATTTTATTAATGTTTTCGTCATTGAAAATGTTATTTGTTACTGGGTAGGTAGGTACTTGAATACTTTTGACGCGTATGTAGTTTTCTCAATTTATAAATGTTTGCTCTGAAAACATTTATGGACTGTTTTTAACATTAGGTCTCGAATATTTAAGGGGTTGACTTTACGCCATGAATATAATTAAAATCTTTGTAAACAATCCAGTATCTAGTTTGCAAGAAATCTATTCTTATAGCGGAGATAATGTTGTAAGGCCGTCGTCTCATAATCCATTGTAACCGAACTTTGCTGGCAAAGACCTCGAAAACAGAGTGTAACGCTCTTTTGGGGCCACTTTCTCAGACCTTGAGCCTAGAGACGGCTTACGAACTCAAAAGGTTGATTACCCTCTGAAAAGGTCAAATGGCGCTAAAATATGTATTAAAACAATTTCAAAAACAAATTATTTGATAAGCTAAAATATTCAGCTAGGTTGTTTTTAATGTAAATTGAGTTTCGTATTAAATAAACAGGTCCTTCGTTGAATTTCCAATAGTTGTTAGGTATTAAACTTTACTAAAACAATCAACTGAGTACATGTTTTAGTAAAATTAGTATAAAACAATAAACTACATAATTGGTTGCATAATTAAATATCGACCTTATAATCAGGAAAGGTAAAAACTAATTGAGTTTAGAACGCACTTTCATCTTCAATCAACACAAACACGGGGAAGCGAAACTACGAGGAAGTAATCGTATCGCGCTCTTCGCGCTCATGCGTTCATGCGTGCTGTGCTCATCAGACGCCTGCTTGCCGGAGCGACGAAATAATTTCACATTTCCCTGGAATTTGGGTAATTTTCTTTTTTTTTATCGGGAGCAAAAACGGTTTTCATTCGTTCATTGGATAGGGCAAAGGCGCCAAACACCGGACGAACGGTTCACTCCGTTCGGTTTTAGAAACAAGAGGCCTCGCTGTTTGAGGCATTTTTCATTAAATATTTATTGTAAAATTCACTAAAGTAGTTTTCAGATTATAATAAAATTATAAATACCTACTAATTCATTGAATAAGAATAAACTTACGAGAGATATACCTACTTAAGTTAGTAAAATAATGCTAGGTATCTATTCCTTTTGGCTTCATGCCGAATTTAATTTAAAATTCTAAACCTAGCTTCTCCGTACGGTTGAATATGGAAATTATGAATAAAACTAAATTATATTTTCAGTTTACATTTGCTATTAAAATATTTCACCACAGTTCTACTCTTGTTTTATTTATCTTTTGAGGGCAATGCACCAGAAATGGCGGTACACTTGTTCGTATGTTACAGCAAACGGCATAGATATCAACATCCTTTTTGATATTACGATTGTTTTTATTAAAACTCTTCTATGTATTTATTTCAGAACTCTTTTAGTTGAGACTGAGAATTTTTATTTGAAAAAGAAATTAGATACAACATACAACCAAGTATTCATTATGTTCAACTAAGCTCTAATAACATAAGTTTAACTTTCTCCAGTTAACTAAGTAACTACCTACCTAACAGCATCCCTTCGTTTCATAATGACAATGTGTCCTACCTATGTTGAGTTCCATAAATTCCATTTGATCAATAGCAGAAAGTTAACATTCGTTACAAACAATATGTACGTTCTAGACCCATAATATTTTTAACGTGATAACGTCTAATAAATTGATGGAACACCTGCATTCACAAAAAAGTGTTATGGTAATATTGTGTGACGTCATGCGTCATGGTAACATGAAAATGACGCGTCCGTTCCCGTTAGAAAACAGAGTAAGTATTTATTAATAACTACCTGCGCTCCGCGGTTTCACCCGTGTAACTCCCGATCCCGTGGGAATATCGGGATAAAAAGTAGCCTATAACCTTCCTCGATAAATGGACTATCCAACACAAAAATAATTTTTCAATTCGAACCAGCTGTTCCTGAGATTAGCGCGTTCAAACAAACAAACAAACAAACTCTTCAGCTTTATAATATTAGTATAGATATCGCTCATCTGGGCTTGTGTTATGGTGACGAGTGACGAATAGAAGACTTATTTAAAGGAAAAAATTTATACGGCTAAAAAAAATGAAAAACAAAAAAAGGAAAAAGAAACTCAATTTTTCATCGTTTTCATAAGACGTTATCAATCACGTAAAATTAACGTCCGTAAACCGACTTTATAGACAACAATTTTCGTTTTTTTTTTTATAAAACCAAAGTGTGTCCCGAAAACATGTAATTTCAGACTTAGATATACATACCTAGATCATTCATTTTAATATTAATAAAAATGATGTTAAGTAAACCTTCTATTTCTCAAAAGTAAATTCCAACAAAGAGCATACTAGTAAAGTAATATACATAAAACTTATTATCAGCAATTCACCCATTGTTGTCGGAATCTACTTAGTACCTACAGGCTTTTTGACTTTACGTGCTACAAAACACAGAGGTTTCAAACAATACCCGCTGTTACATTTTTTTTACAAAGCATAAATAGATTGCAGGCAGCCCGGCAGGTAACTCGATATACGGACGCGACGTGACCCCTGGTTCTACAGTCTACATTGTCTATGGGACATGATACTTTGCGGTCGACTGTAAATCACAAAGTAAGGGAAATAAGTACCTTCATGACTCTAATTTCTTTTTTGCTCTGTTTGGAACGAATGTGGATAAGGAAAAAAGAACTAATTTAATTACAATGTTCTTTCCTTCCTTTGGGATTAACAAGTTATTCATGGAGTAGTAATGTAATGAAATTACGTCTTTCACTGGGTCACTACTACTAAGCCTCCTGTCAGTAGTAATTATAGCAACTGAAAGATGTAATTTCATCACTTTGCTTTATGTTAATACTGCTGTCTTTATGTTATGTTATCGTTTCTGCATGATGAGAGTATCAATATTCTCTTAGAGATAATAATAATTGTATATTCCAATTAACAAATATTTAAGTCTTCGTCACCACAGTCCCTGCAACGGATTGTAGTAGGGTAAATTCCGCGTCGTAGTAGGGAGTAACATAACAAAAATTTTAATCAATTTATTTATAAAGCGACCCGCTCCGGCTTCGCACGGCTATATTATGCATGTATTATTTATGCATGTATAAACCTTTCTCTTGAATCACTCTATCTATTAAAAAAAACCGCATCAAAATCCGTTGCGTAGTTTTAAAGATCTAAGCATACAAAGGCAAAAAGGGACAGAAGAAGCGGCTTTGTTTTATACTATGTATGTAGTGATAGTGACACACGAAAAACTCCGTAAAATAATCATAAAACAAGTGAAAATCTTGTTATTTTTTTTAATATTTACCATACATTTTTTCTCATAGAAATTAGATTTCAAACAACTCAAACAAATCTTTTAAATAAACACTATTCATCAGATTGAATAGAAACCGTGTCTTACGGTGATATTCAAGGCGTAAAACGTGACTTGGAATTTCTTCAAGCCCTCGACGCAGGTCGAACAGTCATTGACTCTATTGTAAAACATACGCTATTCAAATTGACAATCATTTATCTTCCAGTTCGAGTTAGTTAGAGCAGTTAACTGGGACGATGTAAGTGAAATAATGTGTTTTACTTTGTACCTATCACTTAACATTACATCTAACTAGTTAAAAGTATTGTTACTGGTGAAAGGAGACATAAATTATGTAGTAGACAATTAGGCTTCTTTCTCAAATAAATTAAGGATGTAACTATCTAACATACAGTGTGTTATAAAAACCCTGTCCTATCCTACGCAACGCACCCAGGTGTCACCAGGATAGTACTAAAAATATTTGTGCATGAAAATAAAATAACTATTTGATTTTAATTTCTAGTAATTTAAGTACTTAATTCGTTTTTTTATTAATGTAATTTAAAAGTTATCTTTTTAATGTAATTTAAAAATAGTGTTATAATGAATAAATGACTACCCATGTTAATTAATTTCTAGTAAATTGAACTAAAAAGCAATTTTCAAGTTGTGGCAGCGGGCCCTAATATAAACATTGGTGTTATCATACTTTGAAAATTCCCCAAACTTGGGGTAATTTTACCAAACTTAAAAAAATAATAATATGGTCCGGGCCTACACGGTCAACGGCGAATATTTAAACAATTTGCTGAATTTATTTCGAAAATATTTTACTTAGAAATATATAAAAAAGTCAAGGATAAATACTTCATGTTTTATCAAATACGCAAATACGAGTCACACATGAATGAACTGCCTTTTTTTAAATGTGAATAGTTTTGCTATAAGGAATAGAATTAACTTCAAAGAATAATATTAAAAACTTGTTTTAGTAAAGTTGAAAACAAAACAACAATATTTCACACGTTTGCTGATTAGTTGATAGGTTATTTCGTTGTATTTTTAATATGAAATTATTCACAAAAACCCAAAAACCGGTACGAAGACGTAGAAAGATCAGATGTCACATACTTAATATTTTATGTTTATAGAAAGTATGTATTATAGATATTTTTACCTACCTATCAAGTTACGTAAATATTTTAGGAAGAGAAAAACATAACAAAATTCAAATAACACTCGGAAGCACCTACGAAAGTTTACGAGTATACGACTCGACATAGAGGGGGAATGAATAAATTAGATAACATTAAATGTATTGCCAGACTATGACAGCTTGAAATGTTTAAATACTTACGTTAGATTTAAGGTTTTGTAACTGCGAACATTTTTAATAATAAAATTCATTTAATTCTATGCAGGGACTTAAAACGTTATCCATAACAGAATTTTTAACGTTATAAAAACGTTATAATAGTATCGGTATCTCAGCAAACATTTCGCTATCGATCTTTTGTATAACGTTTTACGAGTAACAGAACGAAATTTTAACTGCAAAAATAACGTTATTATAACGATAAATACGCGACGTTGCCAAACTTATTCATTTTACAAATCCGCGCCACGCGCGGCGGAATTTGTGCATCAGTTGGTAAAAGCGAAATGAGTCGAAAAAAAATCAACAAAGTTTACAGATATTTCAATCTTGAGGATAATAATAAGACCTCAAAATGTTTAGTTTGCGAAAAAGTTTTAAAGGTAAGTTAAGAAAGAAGTAGAAGTAGAAGAAGATAGTAAGTAGGTAGTAATGTGTAGTATTTTCTAAAAAAAAACTAATATTTTCTAAGAAAATCGGCTTATTAATATTTATTTTTTTACAATAATGCCGATTTCCTTAGAAAAATATGAATGTTTTCAATTTTTTTATAGAATCTTTTATGTTTCTCCGAAGAGCCTTTGCGATAGGCAGCAATAAAAAAAATATCAAAGATTGCTCATAATTTTTTTACTCTAAAAAATTAAATGCTCCGCAAGTCGCAAATGGATCAAGCTGTTTGTGTGGTTTGTGGTGCCTTATTAAAGGTAAAGAGTTGAACTAACACGCCTCAGTGATGAAAGTTATCGACTTTGGTTTTGATGCTAAAGGCCAAAATTTCTAGTACTTTTTTAAATAATGCCGATTTTCTCGGAAAATATTAATGTTTTGAATGTTTTTATAAAATAGTTTATGTTTTTATAAAGAAGCTCTAGCGATTAGTAAAAAAAACCACGATAGTTAAAGATTTGGTCATAAAAAATTCAATTGAAAATAGAGTTTTCAATGGCTTCTATTTTCCAAAGTCATCGATATAGCAAGCTGTTTGTAGTGTCAAATGAGAGATATGAGTTGAACTAACATGCCTAAAAGTTAGAGTGCGTAAGCTGCTCTGGTTTGTAACCTAGAGACCAAAACATGTGACGTTTCATACATTTTTTTCATATTTTGACGGCTTACTATCTGCATCAAAAACAGCCCTATGTCCATCATTTGCCGTTTCGAGCCACTGTGCGGCAGCGCGCGCGTGCAACGTTGCCGCCGTGTGCGCGCGAGCGGTGGTACCTGGTAGGTACTACCGCTCGCGCACGGTTTCGAACGCAGCGGCAACGTTGCTTGGCCGCAGAAGAGGTGGTTGGTAGGTATTAGGTATATACTAATTGCACTGTGAAAATTTATCGCTACATTATTGATTGGTTTATTTTACTTTTAATCGTAGATTCACTATGATAAAAAAATGTGTTTCGGAAATTTTACCTATTCCTACTAAACATATATCTAACACCAAAGTAATAGTAAATTTCAGGACGTTATGTAACCTTTAGCCTTCTTCGATATTTGAGATATCCAACACTAGAAGAATTATTCAGATCGGTCCAGTGGTTTTGAAGCAAATTCAATACAAACAAACAAACAAACAAAAATCTAATCTTTCCCATTTATACTATTACATAGTACGTACATGTACCTATAGATTACACCCTTACGTAGCCAGAGAGAGCACTGCGTTCGATAGTTCACACGAAGAAAAAGTAAACATTACTTTGAGTAAAAGAGATAGCATAAAAACAATAATTATAACATTATTATATTAATAACAATATTTTTAATAACGTTAAATTAACAATATAACGTAACGTTATTATAACGTTATACATATTCAAAGCTTTGAATAATATCGTTTTGTTATATCGTTTCTCTCACAAATAACGTTATCTTGCAATTCCACAGATAACGTTACTGTATTTTACCGGTATTTAAGTCCCTGATTCTATGGAATAATAGATGGGTGAAAATAACAGGCAAGGCATTCTAAAGACTTAACCATTGTCATACACAGAAAAGCGTGTTAAAAAATAGGTAAGTATCTAAATAAGCTTGCGTGGTAGTTGGGGAAAATATAATATTTAGATATTTAAGGATTCAATTTAAATCAAATTTCCTTTTACATATTGAGAAATAATGTTAATGTAGATCAATGTATACATATGTAATGTAAAGCTTGATTGAAATCTGACTAGGTACTTAAGGTGAAAGGGTACCTGCGCTCTCTCTCTCCATACAAACGTAGTCGACTGTTTCCTCCCTGGATAATGACACTAGCACAAATATTTTTTCATTACTCATACTCCGAAAGTAGGTCTAAAGATGCATGAAGAGCGTGTAGAAAATAAAATTTCCAGCCCTAGGGCTTTTCTCTTTCACTGACAGCTGTCATGTCAAATTATGGCTTCGCACGACTTGTGCAATGTGCATGTAGCCAGTATCAGTAACATTACGCATAAGGAACTTTAAAAACCTAACCTCCTTGCTTTAAGTAACACCAAAGAATAACACATGTATATAACCTCTTTGGTCCCAACCTTGTAAGAGGATCAGGTAGTATGGAGTCTCTCATTCACTCTCGTTGTTAGGAAGAATTTTATGTATTATTCGTAATGAAAAGCACAGTGTTTACCTCGGGTGAAAGACTCATTAAGTCCCTCGAACTATTAGCGCCCTCGCTACGCTCGGGCGCCAAACTCCGTCTCGGGACTTGTAATGAGTGACTTTCACACCTAGGATAACAATGTACTATTGTGCCATAAAACCTATAACTGCCATGACTATGTTTTGTTTTCTTTTTTCATTTTCTAATTATCATAGAAATTAAGATTAAAAAAATAAACAATAAATAGGGGCATGGTCATGGCAGTTATAAGTTTTATGCACCTAAAATATTTGCTCTAGTGTCATTATCCAGGGAGAAAACAGTCGACTACGTTTGTAATAGTTTGTATGGAAAGAGACCCCGGTACTCTTTCCTCTTAATTAAGATTATAGTGTTGCTTGATAAAATTTGGTTAAACTACCCCAATAGGGGGATACGCTGGTAGGGATTAGGAAACTAGGCAAATAAATTTAGATAGAGGCAGCCTGTAGAACATTCTATACAAAGGCACATAGCCCCAAGCTGAGCACCTAGACTTGTGTTAAGTACTTTATCGTTATTTTTTTTAAATACAACCATCGATAAAAAAAATTAACACCGAAAAAAAAAAAAAACAAGCCGGAATCGAACCCACAACCTTCTGCCTCTCAGGCAAGTGTTCGCCCGACGTGTTTTTGACGCCATTATTTTTTTATTTGTAAGGAAAGTCTACAGCTAAGTTTAACACAAAAAATAGAATCAGAAAGCCAATTACAAACAAACACAAAAATATTTTTTCTCCAAGTTATATTTATCTAATAGGTTTTTAAAAGTTAAATAGTTCAAAAATAAATAAAGAATTATGTGAAAGATAGATGACACGTAGTTGGTACATACATAATCTATACAACTTCAATCAATCTCTATTAAGATTAAGATCAGCCGAGTCAGAGCTCGAATCTGACTTCAAATGTTTATCATTCAACGTAACTTAGCAAGTCAACTTAACTTTTAGGCTGTGACCTATGAGATCAACGCACTTTCAATGTTAAATAACGGTCTTGTTTGCCAGTATTATGGTATTGTCAACTTGTCCATAGGGAATTTGATTCTTTATAATCACTCAAGGCAGAGCTATCTTTAAAAGTTTCGTTTGAAGATTATTAAAAATGTGTGTAAAAGTGTAAATAATAATCATCGTCACCAATCCTGCACACCACCACAACCGCAAGCTTAAAGGTAATACGTTTCTTTGAACATTTTGTACGTGTCACCAATTGTCCACGCCACCGCAGCCGCAAGCTTTAGGTAATACGTTTCTTTGAATATTTTGTACGTGTCATCAATCGTGCACGCCACCACGGCCGCAAGCTTTAAGTACTTATTTACATTTATTTGAATATTTTGTACATGTCACCAATCATTCACGCCACCTCAGCCGCAATCTTTAAGCATTTACGTTTCTTTGAATATTTTGTACGTGTCACCAATCGTGCACGCCACCACGGCCGCAAGCTTTAAGTACTTATTTACATTTCTTAGAATATTTTGCACATGCTACCAATCATTCATGCCACCGCAGCCGCAATCTTTAAGCATTTACGTTTCTTTGAATATTTTGTAAGTGTCACCAATCGCGCACGCTACCGCGGTCGCAAGCTTCACACATTTACGTTTGTTTGAATATTTTGTACGTATCACCAATCGTGCACGCCACCACGGCCGCAAGCTTTAAGTACTTATTTACATTTCTTAGAATATTTTGCACATGCTACCAATCATTCATGCTACCGCAGCCGCAAGCTTTAAGTAATACGTTTCTTTGAATATTTTGTAAGTGTCACCAATCGCGCACGCCGCGCCGCCGCGGTCGCAAGCTTCACACATTTACGTTTGTTTGAATATTTTCTACGTTTGTAATTACAAAATCGTCTATGGACTTATCCGCGTGGGAGTCGAAATACAATTAAATGAATACAGAACAATGGTTTACACAGTAAAAATTCGCCTTGATTACCTATTTGGCCTGGTTTTTATTGTTATTGTCGGTTTATTGCATTCATTACGAGTTTCAGAGTTACGTGATTATGTAAGTTGATATAATATTGATGTGTAATTTAAATCACTTGCAGAATAATAAAAATACACCTTCGATGAATTATGTAAGTAACCATTTAAAGGTGCGTAAAAACATACACACAAACTTTCGCATTTATGATATTAGTAGGACAAGGATATTTCTACGACTGAAATGTAACTTAAGTCATTGTTACTTACAAACAATATTATACCAAAACTCATTACAGAAAACATGAGGGAAAATTTAGCTTGAGGCTAATTTACATGTTACATTGGGTAAAAGTTTAGTTTGGATTTGTAGACTTTGTAAAATAATGTTTTTACAAAATATAGAAATTGATGGGGAATACTATGTAGTGATAAGCTCTAGGCTGGGTAAGAGAATGCAAAACAGATAAATGAAAATTGAATTAGAATGCTGACTTAAAATTTTATCACAAAATTATTTTTGCTGGTCATATTTAAATCTTTTGTTTTTTTTTTAAATATAGTTTTATGTTTAAGAGCTGCTGCCATTTATTGAGGAATAATTAACTAATATTTCTTGAGTAATAAGTCATTATTATTAACTCAATTGTACAAAAAATAAGTAGGTACATGAGTTTTAGAAATAACTAGGTGCCCGGCAAACGTTGTTTCACCAATTTAAAAAGGGGAAAATAAAATAGATGTTGTTCGATTCTCAGACCTAACGATAAATAATACATAAAAAAAATCATACAAATCGGTTTGGTAATTAGCACCGCGACACAAGAATTTTATGATAGGGATAACGCCATTGTGCTGTAAGTACAAATTAAGTAAGTCATACTTAGTAGGTACAACTTTTGTGTCGACAGAATGGCGCCACACGCAAAGCCACCCTCAAAACGGGGAGCCCTGTCCGATACAAGTGCTTTTACCCTACTTGCTTTTGTCGAGGAAACAGATAATATTTTTTTAGGATTCATTCTTTCGTTCATTCAGTCTGCCATTTTTTAAAGATTTCAAATCGTAGCTTGGTTTAGTTAATTTTATCTTTATTTTATATCTATTATTCTTGTTCTATTCTATTTTCTAGATATAGGTCAGTATTGTTTTTCTTTGCATATTTTGACTTACATTCATATCCGACTAACGATGACTGTCAAACTGAAGTTCTATTTTCTTCTACTTATCTATACTTATAGTAAAGGAAGAGAGAACAAAAATGATGTCTGTCCTTGGAATCAAATAAAAAAAATGAGTATAGAGTCTGGGGGACTTAAAAAAGTAGTAGAACAAAATATTTTTTAACTTTTTTTTAGTGTGTTCTAGTGTACAAGTATAACACCATTATTTGCAACCGTTTCTTAGCTAAATTATGGTGTTGTCACAAACACAAAATTTCCTAAACTCGGGGTAATTTTGAATTCTTTTCCCAAATCCAATATTTTTTTCTTCTATTCCCATTATTTAAAATTTTGTTGGTTAAGGTCCGGGTGTACCTACGAGTACCTTAGAGAGATTGCAGGGTTTTTGTCACAAACTGTATATTCCATTGCGTCCGGTTCAGCCCTTCTGACGTCATCGCATTAGCCGGGATTGAGCCACGACCCGCGAAACGATTGCCTGATATAAAACACGCGCCAAATATAGACCAAGGGTAAAGGTTTATCAAAGGCGTAGCTTTGCTACTCTACAAAGTAGGAGTTTTATTTAGCAAAAACACGTGCAAGCTGCTGAAGGAGACTTAATTTGATATTCAGTAAGTCGTAGGAACGGGTGAGTTTATCACGTGCGAGTTACTTAAACACTCAATGACACGCTGAGACCAAATAAACTGGTAAATGTGAAAGACAATTTTCTTTTTTTACTTTTTTTCTTTTCTATGTACTCCCAGCTCTTTCATTGCCTATCTTTATACATACTTCTTCCTCTATCTTTATAGATCTTTATTTATGTTTTTGTTGCCTCTTCACGGGCAAACAACTGAACCAATTTGGATTGAAATCGGCATAATGTTAATTTAGGGGATGGAGAAAGACATATTATATAATACTTTTGATCCCAAAATTCCCACAGTATCAGGACTTACGTAGGTGAAACCGCGGGGCGTAGCTAGTCATTTATAAGTCCATAGATTTATTATAACATACACATTAAAAAGTAATAATCTCTTGCCTTCAATTAGATAACAAAACAACCCTTAGGTGCTCGGTTTCTCCTCCCTCACGTTACTGTGTATTGAACTATACATAAAAGGAACAAAACCGCCTACACACGTACCCTTAATGACTATACTTATGTCAATCGGTACCTACTATCAGTAGGATATAAGGCGGTACACAAGGTACCTTCCTTTGATACAAAGAGGCAAAGGTTTAGCTACAAAAATATACACAAAAATCAAACGATTTGTGTTCTTAGAGATATTATTTCATACTAGCGACCCGCCCCGGCTTCGCACGGCTATATTAGGCATGTATTGTACATATTAAAAACCTTCCTCTTGAATCACTCTATCTATTAAAATAATCGCATCAAAATCCGTTGCAGAGTTTTAAAGATCATATTACATAGGGACAGACAGCGGGAAGCGACTTTGTTTTTTAATATGTAGTGATGACTAGTTGCGTCTCGTGGTTTTACCCACGAAAGTCCCGATCCCGAAGGAATTTTGTGATAAAAATATACTAAGTCCTTCAAACTACCACTATGCCGAATTTCATTCAAATCGATAAAGTAATTCGACCGTGAAGAGGAAATAAATAAACAAGGTCTTGGATCTATATTTGTTAGGATTAGGACTAGGGAGTTAGGATTAGGAAGTTAGGATTAGGAAGTTAGGATTAGGAAGTTAGGATTAGGAAGTTAGGATTAAGGAGTTAGGATTAGGGAGTTAGGATTAGGAAGTTAGGATTAGGAAGTTAGGATTAGGGAGTTAGGATTAGGAAGTTAGGATTAGGGAGTTAGGATTAGGAAGTTAGGATTAGGAAGTTAGGATTAGGGAGTTAGGATTAGGGAGTTATGATTAGGGAGTAAGGATTAGGAAGTTAGGATTAGGAAGTTAGGATTAGGGAGTTAGGATTAGGAAGTTAGGATTAGGAAGTTAGAATTAGGGAGTTAGGATTAGGAAGTTAGGATTAGGGAGTTAGGATTAGGAAGTTAGGATTAGGAAGTTAGGATTAGGAAGTTAGGATTAGGGAGTTAGGATTAGGAAGTTAGGATTAGGGAGTTAGGATTAGGAAGTTAGGATTAGGAAGTTAGGATTAGGGAATTAGGATTAGGAAGTTAGGATTAGGAAGTTAGGATTAGGAAGTTAGGATTAGGAAGTTAGGATTAGGAAGTTAGGATTAGGGAGTTAGGATTAGGAAGTTAGGATTAGGCTAAGGAGCGATAAAAATATAAACCCTTCACATAATCAGTTGTAGAACTTATATAGATGGTCATATTTATTCCTGCTAGTTTTGTGTCTTCAGAATGATTAAATTTAAAAAAAATGTTTTTTGTAATGTCAGTTTACGGACGATAATTTTACGTGATAACGTCATAAGAAAACATTGATGGTAACCATAGCAACGTATTATCATTGCTATGGTAATCTTGTCAATAACGGAACGGGAGCGATGACGTCACCCTTTTTTGTGAGTGCTGCGTTGCTATTGTTACCTTGTCAATAACTCACGTTCCCGAAACGTGACTGACGTTTCTATAGTTACCTTGTCAATAACGGAACGTGAGCGATGGCGTCATCTTTTTTGCGAGTGCTGCCGGTGTTCATCGATTTATGAGAATTATCACGTAAAATAAACATGCATGTATTTTGTACATGCAGGTAGAAATTAAAGATACACATTATACACCCTAGAACTTGGTAAATGACGTGTCAATTGCCAGAGGGGTGGCGGGAAAAACCGAAGATTGGAATCAACAAAGTAACAATAACAAGATCTTTATTACCTACTAGCTGTGCTCCGCGGTTTCACCCGCGTAAGTCCGATCTTTAAATTCTCACCGTTTAAACCTTCCCTGGACTACGACAAACACAACAAAAAAAGAATTGGCCAAATCGGTCCAGCCGTTCTCGAGTTTTAGCCAGACTAACGAACAGCAATTGATTTTTATATATTACCTACTAGCTGCGCCCCGCGGTTTCACCCGCGTAAGTACTCACCGTTTAAACCTTCCCTGGACTACAACAAACACAACAAAAAAAGAATTGGCCAAATCGGTCCAGCCGTTCTCGAGTTTTAGCCAGACTAACGAACAGCAATTGATTTTTATATATAAGAAGATATAGTTTGGGGAAACTGTGATAATTCCATTATGATTGTTTTTTTGGCAAGATTGGGTATTGGTTGGAATTTCATTGGTTGAATCATGTATAATTTAAGGCTCAGTCCGTCAAATTTTTCTTTCGAAATTGTCTAAAAGTAGCAAAGTTTTCTTTTCTCAGAATGTCCTTTATGAAAATGCCCTATTTGGACTTATGGAGTTTTTTTTTAAATAAAACAAAATTTATCAATGGTAAAATGCAGTGACATTATAATGACTACCTAGGTCAATGATATAATTAATTGTAGGTAAATCTAAGAATAAAAATTCACACATATTTTTATGTTAGTACCTAACCTACCTGGCATGGGATGGGATAGAGATATTTTTTACGGAAGTACGTAGTAACAGACGAGAAGTAGGAAGTAACGACGATAATTAGGTAGTAAGTGAAAACAATTATGGAAGAAAATTCGTGATGAAATTTTCTACATTGCTATTCAATCCAAATGAAACACATAAAAATTGCAAGTGTAATCTTTCGTACTTTATCTCGATTTTCGTGACTCAGAGAATGCGTAAGGAAAATCTTGTTGTGTGTAAACCCGGAAAGTCATATTTTCTTATTACGTTGGAGTTTGTATGCGAACTGAATTGTTGACTCATCCCTGAATAGCACTACAAAAACTTGAGAGGAAAGGGTACCGGGGGTTTCTCTATACAAACTATTACAAACGTAGTTGACTGTTTTCTCCATAGAGCAAATATTTTTGGTGCATAAAACTTATAACTTCCATGACCAATGACCATACCCCTATTTTTTGTTCTTTTTTATTTTTTTAATCTTAATTTCTATAATAATTAGAAAAAGAAAAAAAAACAAAAAATAGGGGTCAGTCATGCTAGTTATGGGTTTTATGGCACAAAAATATTTGTGCTAGTGTCATTATCCAGGGAGGAAACAGTCAACTACGTTTGTATGGAGAGAGCGCAGGTACCCTTTCACCTTAAGTATTTTTCCTTTACAGAGAAAAGGGCGGAGTTCCCTTGAACATTTATTTTAAGTTTGGTAATTCGTAAAATCTCAAACAATTTTTTTGTATGGTCAAAAAGATATCTGCTGAATTTGTTCTAAAGTTTAAGGCAAAAGTTTTATATCTAGAATGAGTTCTCAATATATGTAGATCATTGAACAGAAAAAAACCTTAATTAATGATTTTTGAAACAATAAGTAACAAGAAATTTTTCTACCTCTGCTCTGTATTTCTTGTTCATTTTATTTTCTTGTATAAGTTGGTTATTTTTAACCCCCGACGCAAAAACGACGGGGTGTTATAAGTTTGACGTGTCTGTGTGTGTGTGTGTGTGTGTGTGTGTGTGTGTATGTGTGTGTGTGTGTGTGTGTGTGTCTGTGGCATCGTAGCTCCCAAACGGATGAACCGATTTTGATTTAGTTTTTTTTGTTTGAAAGATAAGTTAGTCGGGAGTGTTCTTAGCTATGTTTGATCAAAATCGGTTCAGCCGTCTTAAAGTTATGGGGGATAAAAGTCAGGATCAAAAACCGAATGCAAGTAGATATACTCGAGTGGGGTATCAAATGAAAGGGCATGACTCGTACATTACAAATATCTATGTTTGATCAAAATCGGTCCAGCCGTCTAAAAGTTATGGGGGATAATACTCAGGATTAACAACCGAATGTTAGTAGATATGCCCGAGTATCAAGTTAATTTGAGTTTTTTGGCTTCGTTTGGATCTTTTTTACTTTTCTTTTCATTTTTTAACCCCCGACGCAAAAACGACGGGGTGTTATAAGTTTGACGTGTCTGTGTGTGTGTGTGTGTGTGTGTGTGTGTGTATGTGTGTGTGTGTGTGTGTGTGTGTCTGTCTGTGGCATCGTACGGATGAACGGATGAACCGATTTTGATTTAGTTTTTTTTGTTTGAAAGATAAGTTAGTCGGGAGTGTTCTTAGCTATGTTTGATCAAAATCGGTTCAGCCGTCTTAAAGTTATGGGGGATAAAAGTCAGGATCAAAAACCGAATGCAAGTAGATATACTCGAGTGGGGTATCAAATGAAAGGGCATGACTCGTACATTACAAATATCTATGTTTGATCAAAATCGGTCCAGCCGTCTAAAAGTTATGGGGGATAATACTCAGGATTAACAACCGAATGTTAGTAGATATGCCCGAGTATCAAGTTAATTTGAGTTTTTTGGCTTCGTTTGGATCTTTTTTACTTTTCTTTTCATTTTTTTATTATATTACTAGCTGTGCTCCGCGGTTTCACCCGCATAACTCCCGATCCCGTTGGAATATCGGAATAAATTAAGATGTAAGCTATCCTATCTTTCAAGTTAGATCAAACTGCACACGGTGTGCAAATTTGATTAAAATCGGTTAAGTACCTAGTTTAGGAGTCACGTAAAAACTGTTTAGGGTTCAAAATAATCTTCACTACATAGTATATAAAACAAAGTCGCTTTCTCTGTCCCTATATCCATTTGTATGCTTTAATCTTTAAAACTACGCAACGGATTTTGATGCGGTTTTTTTAAATAGATAGAGTGATTCAAGAGGAAGGTTTATATGTATAATACATGCATAATATAGCCGTGCGAAGCCGGAGCGGGTCGCTAGTTAACTATAAATTAATAATAGTTATTGTTTACACCAAATTATCTGAATCATAAATCGCAAGAAAATAAAGAAATAAAATAAAAAAAATTAAAAAGTACCTCCCTACAAAAAGGATAAAATAAAGAATTAAATTTAAAATTTAAAAAACCCCCGACACAAAATAATAAAAATAGTATGAACGTAAAAAGCCTAAAACAAGCAAAAAAAATCTATAAAAAGCCACAAAAAGAACAAAAAAGGTATAAACGTGAAACCCTACAAAAAGAAAAAAATAACCTCGAAATTATGATTCTACTACGTAAGTACATGTGAATTTTTTTGATTAAATATTGTCGCGTCGGGGGACCGCTTTTTACCTATAGAAACACCTTCCTAAGTAAAATGATATTAAAATTTCAACGAAAATGTTAAAGTATTAAGAATTACTAGTGATAAAATGCTAAAATAAAAATGTTAACATTATATTAAATTGACTCGAAAAAGAGCGGTCCCCCGACGCGACAATATTTAATCAAAAAAATTCACATGTACTTACGTAGTAGAATCATAATTTCGAGGTTATTTTTTTCTTTTTGTAGGGTTTCACGTTTATACCTTTTTTGTTCTTTTTGTGGCTTTTTATAATGTGTAGGTATAGGTATTATATTATTTTGCGTCGGGCCTGAATAAACAGTAAGAAATTGAAATTGTCTAGATCAGGGGTGTCAAACTGGATTGTACATAGGACCATTTCGAAAATTACAGATGTGTTAGCGGGCCAGACATAAAATAATTAAACACGTGTATTTTTATTTGGTGAGGTAGGTACGTTGCCTGCATAATTGCAGCCCCCGGTAGAGTTCGAAAATTACTATTAATGGAATGTTTTCATTCCAATAATTTTCGTTTGATATATTCATGAGTTAGAAGACTTTAAACTTCAACTAAAGCAGGTGCCTAGAATCTTGCTTGTGTTGAAAACATTCTTATAACAGCAGTTTTAGAGCTCTACGGTGGGTCTGCAATTATGCAGCTGACCGTACATTTATTGGGCACTTTTTATAATTTTCAAGGGTGAAAAATTTCGAATACTCAAAGTCAAGGGTGCCTTGCAGATTGGTCACTGCAAGTGCGAGAGAAATAAACATTTTCAAAATACGCTTAAATTTATGAGATTTATATTCCGACTGCGGGCCGTATCATTATGTTTTGCGGGGCGCATGCGGCCGTATGTTTGACATGACTGGTCTAGATCGTAGCGCTAGACTTAAACTTTACACATTTGTTTACACATTGACGACCCAGTTGGCACAATGGTCACCATGCCGGACTGCCAAACACAGGGTCGCGGGTTCGATTTCCGCCTCAGACAAGTATTTATGCTTAGAAATTTGTCTGTGGTCTGGTTGTTACTATGTATTATAAGTATATATTTACAAAAGAAAAGTATATAAGTAGTATATCCGTTGTCTAGCACCCATAACACAAGTCTAGTTACATAGCTTGGAGCTAGATGGCGATGTGTGGAATGTCCTGCAGTATTTATTTATTATTATATTTATTATTTAAAATTCGTCTGCAACCAGACCAAGGGGAACTACGAAACTTAAACAATATTAATTATTTACATTACCATTCCAACTTTCAGTAGCTCTAATTTAATCTCCATTCATTAACCCTTTCAAGTAAAGGTTTTGTTTTACAAAGTTTACAAGACCTTTTTACTTTATTACAACTGAGATTACAAAAGCAAACCCTCGAAGGGTTAAAATGGATAGAATAAGGAACATTTCATATTTCATTTCCATAAAGGTTCCTGTCGTTCATTTAGTGTTAAATTTTCAATGAAAGTCGGGCTGTCCTGCTGAAGGCAATTTGTAGCAAACAAATTGTGCCTACCTGTAATATTTCAAAGGGGAACTTCAAAGGAAATTAAGTGTTATGAATAAATTATATGAACATGGCTTGTGGGTTCGTATTGAAGTTGAATGTAAGTCGTATTAAGTAGAAATTGTGAGTATGTATACAGGGTTATAGGAAATTATACTAGCAAGCCGTTGAGGGCTACTTCTGTGCACCTAAACAAACAACTTTTGTTCTACGATTTTTAGAAATTCGAACATTTTTTCGAAAATTTTGTGGTAAGGTTTACCTCAAAATCAGCTGTTCCTTACACGGAGAGGTCAGTAACCCTAAAATTTTACTTACTTTTAAAGTTTCATCTACTGTTCTTGGTCTGAATGACCTTTGTTTTGAAAAATCTGCTGTTTATCGAATTTACATAACCTCAAAATGTTCATTTTGTTTTTTCGAATTTCCAAAAGTCGTAGAACAAAAGTTGTTTGTTTAGGTGCACAGAAGTAGCCCTTAACGACTTGCTAGTATAATTACCTATAACCCTGTATAAGTTGTTAATTTACGTACTTAAGTAATTTTCAGACTGTTACTTAAATTACCAGTTGAAGCGGAAAAATTACCCTAATTTACATAGACTAGGTACCAGAAGTTTAGAAAAATAATTATTCTAATCTAATTTAATGAATATTTAAGGAATTTCCTAGATGTGCCAACACTTTAATTGGCAAAGAGCCCTAAAATAAATAATGGTGTTGTCATATTTTGAAAATTCCCCAAAGTCTAGGTAAATTACAAATTTTGGGTTATACTTTTCCCCATTGAAAATCCCCATCCATGGAGATTTATGGACTTTTTTGTCCACTTATCCCCATTACTTGCTCATACCGAGAATAATGGGAATTTGTGAACAAAAAGTTCACAAATGCCCATCGGTTTTAAAAAATATTTTAAAATGGTGATTTGTTTGTATCTTTCAAAATGAAATTATCAAAACTCTAGATGAATTTTGTTACAAATTTAAAAAATAATTTTTTTTTTCATTTTTATATTTCTTGAGGTCCGTGGGACTTAAAAGAGATTAGTTACTTACAGGGTTTTTTATTGTTTCAAATTGCATTTAAATATTTCTAAAATTCTGTAAAATTTCGTTCGATGTGATTCAATAGCTCGTATGAAATAGTCTGTAGACTAAAATATTCTATCCGTAGTTTAGAAACTTATCAGAATCGATGTCAGCGGAACTAATATTAAATCGATTACTCGTTGAAGCGAATGGCGGCACTCGAATTAATTAAGCCGGTAATCGAACCCGTGCCCCGACAATAGTTTGCCGAGTAAACAGCGTCTGTGCTTTCGAGTCGTCGAGAGGGTATAATATACGGGAAATGGGGATTTTTAAATATTGAGAGTCTATGTAGAGGTTCGTTATTTCAACTACATTTACATTTTGACGTGAATACGTCTCTAAAATTGCTAGCATAGAGACTATTAGAGACGCAATAAAAAACGATTAATAACAAAATCGGGGGATTGAGTTTAGTGTTGCAGCTACATTTATCTATCATCTCCATCCAAACAATTATAACTAAAGAATTAACTGGATAACTAAAGAATTAAAGAATAAATTACGCTATTTTTACATATGAACACTGGCGACTTAAAGACTTGTTCACGTCAGGAAAGATGCAGGCAAATAAGTCCAGTAATTACTAACTTTTGTTGTACCAAAGTCAAATCTTAAAAATGTAATCGTAAATCTATATTTAGTAGGTATATGTATAAATAGGTGATACCTGGTGAGACACGGACAGACAGACGGACAAGACAGTGATCTCATAAGGGTTCCTTTTTTTCCTTTAGAGGTACCAGAACCCTAACAAACCATTTTACTGGGGATTTTTTTAATATTTTTCAAAACCTTGCCATTACGTTTCAATCTTAGGTTTCGTCGTAGTAAATCGGAAACTTAACAAATTAGTCATGTAATTCCTTATTATTAAGCATATTTAAGTCAATCAAGTCAGTCAATACAGCAGCCCATCTTGAAAAGTCAAATCTTATTATTGCCTTAGTTAAGCATAAATTGTTTGCTAAGTAGCTACGTTACTATTAGGAAGTCAAAATTAGGACGAATAAGTTAGGACAAATTGTATCCTTCCTCCGATTCGTTTTGCAGTTGCCTCAATTTTGGACAACCTACGCTATCAAAATAACCTTAGTCACCATGGGTAAGGTTAATTTCTTTTACGAATACTATCCGACAATTTAAGTGATTCTCGAACTTATCCCAAATGGTACGAATTTGTGAAATAAAAAAGAGTTCCATCCTAGAACTTGTCTTAATAATATTTATTTATGGAATGAATTTTAAATATTATCGAATAGTGTGATTTTAACGATCACGGTGATTTTGTGATTTTGTGTTTTTTTTTGTTTTTTTTTTATTGTGATTGTTAGTTAGTAATTTTATCCTCGTTTAATTTATTCATACTCTTCTCCACTTACTTGAAATTAAAAAAATAAGTAGCTACCGTTTAAAACTGCGATTAAAATGCAAACAATATTCATCATCAATTGCCTTGGAATTATAAAAAAACCAAAGAAGTGTACGGTCGTAAAAACAATGTAAAACAGTAAAAATGTCCGATTGTAAATAGTTAATGATAGCAGTAAAACATAGATGGCTTGAACAGCATACTGCGTGCAAAGAATGTACCTGTATTTGTACATTTTGCAGGGAGATTAGCGTATAAAAACATCGGGAAAGTTACCTTAATTTTCCGAGAATTTAAGGATTTTTTAGGATACGGCAACACCATTATTAACAGCGAGCGGAACGGACATACGAAGAGTTAGATCGATGTTGTCATATTTTTGTAAATTCCCGAAAGTCTGGGTAAATTAGTATTTCCAAATTAAAAAAAAATGGATTTGAATTTGATCCCGGCGAAAACGTATTAAGTACTGTCGGCTGCATAATTGCAGACTCACCGTAGAGCTCCAAAACGGCTGTTATAAGAATGTTTTCGACACAAGCAAGATTCTCATCAATTAATCAAACAAAAAATATTTGAATGCAAACATTCCAATAATAGTAATTTTCAAACTCTATCGAGGGCTGCAATTATGCAGCCGACTGTACATAACTATTCTATGGCCGCATTTCGTCAGGCATTTATATTGACCTAGGTTTTTGGATCTAATGGAAGCCCAAATACTATGTATGAACTTCCCTATTTATTACTTTTGTTACTTTTTGTTTAATGGTGGACTCTACACACGCGATGCTATTGTAAGTGTAGGATATTTTGAATTATTTAATAGAGAGTATTGATTTTTAATCAGGCAAGGATTGACGGGCGACCAAAGACAACATCAGGCCTTTAAATGGCTTTCACTGAAAGCATGTAAACAACTTAATATTTAGATTTTATGAAACCTATCTTTATTTAATGTACCTACTTAAATTCTTTCTTTGTTAGACTTTAAACAGGTTCAATATAGACAGAAAGACAACCTAACTTAAATAGGATTGCTATTTATTTTCTCTTTAACTACACAACCATTAACACTGTTTAGCTCATCGACCACTACCAATAGACTCCTAATGAAGGGTCTATAATGTTCACCACACATAGTAGATTTGGACTCTATCTCAAAGGACCCTTTCGAATACAACTTTAGTGGGAACCAAGGAGTGGTGCAGTCCGTTACTCGCAGTTTTTTATTATTTTTTGCTGTTGTCGTCGCGAGAATCGGTTTAGAAATGGTGTCATGTTCAATAAAATGGTGTAGGGAAAATAAAAAAACATCCAGCTACTAGAAAGATGGGATAACTTTCCATCAGTAAGTGATTTAAACTTTCATTTTGACTGTCCCAACTGCAAAAGATATCTTGGTAGAATTTGTTCGTCTAAAAAACAGGCTCGCGTTGAAGTCTTTTTGCAGTAAAACCAAGAATTTTTTGCGTGTAACAAAACAAAAACTAACCAAATTATGTAAGTCGGCTCAGTGGTTAATTATTTATATTTATTTTAAAATAATACATTCGTTGCAGTATTTTTTTTCAATAATTTTATAATACAAACATCGATAAAATCTATAGTATCGATATTTAATAATGACTTATTACCAACACTAGACGTCGGCAGTTTCGCCCCCCGCTACCTCATGGTTTGGTGAACCACGTCCTAAGCGAAAAGGAAGCGATGTTGTATCTATTCGGTTATATGATCGATGGTTTAGCTTGACTGGCTTTTCTACAAGCATTTTTATTAAACAGACAGTTAATTGCTTATTGTTAGGTACTCACTTGCATTTCAGGAGATCCACCCTCATCCCTTATTAGAAGTAGGTAACTATGCCCGTCAATGATAACTTCTTTTTTGAATCTCCCACCTACAAAAAATAAAATATAACACTACTAGTAACGCCATCTATACTAAACACCAAGAAACTATTACCAAGCGCCACCTAACAAATTTGTGTAACTAAAAAAGTTCGTGTTTCACTCAATAGATGTCGCTATTAAAAACTCATAAGCAGTACAAATGGTAGTAGTAAAAAGTTTTAGTTCTCGTGCGATAGATGGCGCTAGTAAAAAGTTTTAGTTCCTTTACAATAGATGTCGCTAGTAAGATGTTTTTTGCTACCTTGCTAATAGACGTCGCTTTTAAAATAATGTGTACTTACTTACCATCATTTTCATATAAATTTATATTAAAATTTTACTATAGTCCCCTTACCTTCTGGGCTTTCTTCTTGCATATAAGCACCCGTTAGATACCGGTGGACAAGCGCAGATTTTCCACTGTCTGGTGAACCGAGAACACCAACCCGAAGCTCCGTCACTCCTCTCGATGCCGTCCATTCTTGACTGTTCACGAAGGAATCTGCAACAATACAGAAATAAAATTAATAATATATAAAATTTAATGTAAGAAGGTGTCAATATTCAGTATTTTCTTAGAAATGTAAAGACAATTATAAATACATGTAACGTACTTATACCGCCATCTAGTATCAAGCAGCAAAACCATTTAGTACTTCCTATTTACGTTAGATGTCGCTACTTATATTTCTTACTGACTATTTCATAGCTATTTAAAGACTTTAAAATCTATAAAAAGCAGTAGAGTAGATATTAGCGACTTAAAAGCTTATATATCTGATTTTCACATACTTATTTGGCTTAAATTTGGTGCAGGTCATTATAAATTAATTGCTATTTCCGTGACATTTAAATATTTATTATGATTATTCCACTTTCGATCGTAACATCCTTTGACTTTCTATTATGTCACTTCAAATTCAATGATACGTGAAAGAAACATTACTTTTATAATAACATGCGCTTACATCATCGTTTTCGAGAAATTAGTATGTATACTAATTAAATTTTCTTAGCTTGTAATTAATAGATTTAATTTCTTATTCAAGCCTGGCAAAATATTAAAGTAAAAAAAACACGCCCCGTGTTTTTTAATTACGTAAGTTTGTTTACTTATAACAAAAAATTAAAATAAATAAATATAAAAATATTTCACCTACAAAAAGTACGAATATAGAGAGACAAATTCAAGCTATAATTAAAATTTTTAGTAAGGCCAAAGGAATTATATTCCGCTTATTATCTAGATGGCGCCACCGCTAATTTTCTTTTACCTTACAAGTTTCATTTTATTTATTTCTATGAAAAAAAAACAAAAGTAAAATATTAAATTTAAATTGAGAAATATGAAAGAAAGCATACAAAGAAAAAAAAACCTTTCCGAGAAAAGCGACCGTAAATAATGAAAAAAACGTAAAAATTTGTTGTATATAACTTAGTTTATTCTGTAAATTACAAAGCAACATAACCCTGCCATACACAGACACAAGACAATATCAAAGGGTAACCGTACCCGTGTTTGCCTCAAGCACTTAACCCCCCAAACAAACTGGGGCTGTAATGGAACACTCTGTACGTGACGCCGTCTCAGCCAACTGTGCTCAACGTTGCTAATTCTTGCTTGGACAAAGTGCTTTTAACGTTATTTAGTTAGAAACTACGCATCGCGGTTTCGCCTATGTGAATTTTAGGATATACCTAGTAGCTGAAGACTTAATTCCTGTACCGAGCGATTACTTTTTACCCGCGTAACTCCCGATCCTGTGCGAATATCGGGATGTAAAGTAGTTTATATTATTCCCAATGAATCAATGTATCCTCATAGCAAGTTTTATTAAAATCGGCTCAGTAGTTTCGGAGCCTATTTGTTACAAACAAAACGCAAAAATGTCTTTCCTCTTAAAATTATAGATATTATAGAAGATAAATAGAGATAGATAGATTAGTATTAATATAGATATAGAAGTATGTTAAGATAGGTCAGCGTTGAACCACTATCGCACACGATTGCAAGTGTCAATGCGGTCTAAGATGTATCACGCTTTCCTAGAAGATACATATACGCTACTAGCTGCCCTACGCGGTTTCACCCGCGTAACTCCCGATCCCGTGGGAATATCGGGATGTAAGCTATCCTATCTCTCAAGTTGGATCGAACTGCACATGGTGTGCGAATTTTATTATAATCGGTTAAGTGGTTTAGGAGTCCATTGAGGACAAACATTGTGACACGAGATTTATATATATTAAGAAGATTATCTATTGACTGTGGCTTACAGCTGAGGTCGACCCATTTGGGCAGCACATGGCTTCTTAAATATTCTGTATAATGTACCTATGTTTTTTCCTTTTTTCTCTTCGTTCTAATGTTACCTATTTCTTTGTGTGTGTTAATTTAAAAGTTGTCGTGTGCCTGTACCAAATAAATGTTTTAATTTCTTTCTTTCGTTCTTTCTTTCTTTATTTCTTATTAACTGCCTGCTGAAACTTTATTATTGGATTCCGATGTAAAGTATGCCATGAACTTGTGTTATAAAATAGAACTATCCAATAGTGAACCAAAGAATAATGGCAAAAATTCTAACAAAAAATAATCATTAGCAAGAAGGTTAGGTTCTTGAAGTTCCTATATTATGTGTAATGAATAGCGTCAGATGTTGATAAAGAAAATGAAAAACACGTGACTTTAAATGCTTATATCTTTTTTCCACAAATAGAACAAAAAATACTATCATTAACGACCCTGTTGGCACAAAGGTCACCATGCTGGACTGCCAAACACAGGGTTGCGGGTTCGATTCCCGCCTCAGACAAGTATTTATGCTTAGAAATTTGTCTGTGGTCTGGTTGTTTCTATGTATTATAAGTATACTATATGTATTTACAGAAAAGTATATAAGTAGTATATCCGTTGTCTAGCACCCATAACACAAGTCTAGTTACTTAGCTTGGGGCTAGATGGCGATGTGTGGAATGTCCAGCAATATTTATTATTATTTATTATTTTATTTAATTGTAATCTAGACAAACGGAAAACTTTATCATATTTTTCTATTTGTGTATAATTGTGCCATTCTTTTAATAAGACTTCATTTTTTTTTACAAATGATTTCGTTTGGCCACCTGCCATATGGCAGGTGACGTTGCGGTCTAAGATGTAGCACGCCCGTCTAGAAAATTCTACAATTTAATCCAAAACAGTGTTGTATCATTTTCAAACCGCAAAAGAAGGTAATTTGCGTACGCAACACCCAAGCTATGAGCGCGTATGACGGAAGGAAGTCGTATCGGTGCTTCCCGTTATGACGCGGCGCGGCGCGGTCGACATGTTCCACTGTTTCGCACAGTAGGGGCACATGAGTGTGGTAGGGGTTACAGATGGGTTACAGATTAAGTAGCAGTTACTATAGTACTGATAGTAGGTATCAAATAATAATCCTAATCTATACTTTAATATTATAAAGCTAAAGAGTTTGTTTGTTTGAACGCGCTAATCTCAGGAACTACTGGTTCGAATTGAAAAAATATTTTTGTGTTGGATAGTACATTTATAAAGGAAGGCTACTTTTCAATTTTATATTCCCACGGGACCGGGAGTTACGCGGGTGAAACCGCGGAGCGCAGCTAGTATTCTATACAAATAAAATATAAAATGCTGTCCTGACTCACTGACTGACGGATCAACGCACCGCCTACCACTGATCGTAGAGACCTGAAACTTGGAGGGTGTGTTCTTTGTATGACGTAGGCATCTAATAAGAAAGGATTTTCCGAAATTCTACCTCTTAGTAGTTGGAAAAAGAGGGCAAAGTTTGTATGAGACAACGTGAGTCCTTGGTCCAATCCTAGTAAAACAATTTTCTACTTCTACGCGGACGAAGTTGCGGGCGAAAGCTAGTGTTATTGTAAACGTAAAAGTTTATGTGTTTGGGTGTGTGTTTGTTTGTATGTTTGTGACTCCTTCACACAAAAACTACTGGATCGATTGCGATCTTATCTTATTTATCGGGGGCTGACAAAATAGCCAGCAACAGCCTCAGACAAGTATTTATGCTTAGATATTTGTCTGTGGTCTGGTTGTTTCTATGTATTATAAGTATATATTTACAAAAGAAAAAGTATATATAAGTAGTATATCCGTTGTCTAGCACCCATAACACAAATCTAGGTACTTAGCTTGGGGCTAGATGGCGATGTGTAGAATGTCCTGCAATATTTATTTATTTTTAACACCCAGTGGGAACTTTTGAGTTTACCCATACCTTAATGTTTCTTACTTTTTGAAGCGATTAACGCGGTGATCCCAATAGGAGGAAGAAACCTGTATTCCTCCGATTTGGGACACGCATTCCCAAGGAGGCGCATACGCTTCGCTGCTCGATTGCGATAAAACCTAGTATGTAAATAGTAGGAGACCTAGATTAATACATAGACAGTAAATCACGTGATATTTTCCAACCTAACCCTAAATTGACCACTCTACTTCCCTGACATAAGCCCATTAATAAAATCTTGTCATCGTTGTAGTAGACAGAGTCAAGGTTTTTATACAAGTTTGTTTAGTATGTTATAGTTTGTCTATGTAATTAATGTACTTGGCTAATATTTTTTCTTCTCTCTTGTCTGGAGCCAACTTAGCCACAAGGTCCATCATGATGTTTTTGCATGAGGCTTGCCCAGCACCTATATTATTAATACCTATATACCACCCTCCCAGCTTAGTCGAACGAGTTCAAATTCGTTAATACTAAGCCGCGGGTTTTATTGAGATGCTTATCCATACTATTTATACAAATATTATAAAGCTGAAGAGTTTGTTTGTTTGTTTAAACGCGCTAATCTCAGGAACTACTGGTTCGAATTGAAAAAAAAATTTTGAGTTGGATAGTCCATTTATCGAGAAAGACAATAGGCTAATTATTATTTTGATATTCCCACGGGATCGGGACTTATACGGGTGAAACCACGGGGTGCAGCTAGTTTTTTATACTACTAGTAGTTTCGCGCAAAAATCAGCGTTAATATTCTCCATTAATGAGATAGACTATAGCCGTAATTTAAGTTGCGTGCCATTTTATCATTAATTTTATAACTACCTACGTTAACCGCAGTAGCGCTAAACTCTATGTAAATTCGTTTTCAAATTAGGTTTACTTTTTCTAAGCTAATCGATAGGAGTGGTCTTGATCAGCACCTACACCTTATCAGCTTAGTCGACCATATTCAGACGAAAGAACTAGTCAATACTTCTAGAGCCAACTAAGCAGCTGGTCTCATCACGATGTTACCTTCACCGTAAGAGCAATGTCAATTAGTGCACATACATTTTTTAAAAGAAGGCGGGCTAGGATTCGAACCCTCTAACTTCAGAATGAAAGTCGAGGTATCTACCACTAGGATTTCGCTCCTTGAGCGCTGCTTGTTCATGCATAAATAAAATACAACGTTTCTTACTTGTTCTGTAGTGACAATTTAACTGAGTTACATGAATAGTACACTTTCTAAGAGGAACGCGTGTTTTTATTGCGTAACGTAACATTTGTCATGGTTGACTGTACGTCGCGCTTGACGACGGTAAATTGTAGGTAACTTTGTGGTTTACTAGGTAATACTAGGTACAATCCACGGTCAAAAGTCTCTGCCCACCGTAACGTTTACAGTCCTATGCAGCACTATTTGAACATTATAACAACGTAACCTGTGGATCGAACCCACGTCGCCGTCGGTTAGTGTAGCGGGTGGCAGCATAAACTACTCGGCAACTAAAGACATAGCTAACATGTTGAAAATAATAATTACACTGAGTACTTTTAATTCAAGTATTTATGTTTGCGTGTGACGTCTATTAGAAGAAGGTCGTAACTCCAATACTTGTTGATAGTATTATTGTAGAAAACTGATCATTTACTTATGACCCATACTGTACATTCGGAGTCAGAATTTCAGACCCACCATAGAGCTCCAAAACTGATATTATTAGAATATTTTCAACTCAAGTAGGATTCTAAGGTCTTGCTCGAGTTCAAGTTTAAAGTTTTCAACTCATGAATTGTATTAGAATAAAAACATTGAAATTTTAGTAATTTAGAACTCTACAGTGTGTCTGGAATTCTGACTCCGACCGTACATAGCTAGCAGTAGCAAGGGTACCATACAACAAGATTTCATTCGGTTTTCTTTACGATTCAGGTGGGTTCTTCACACGCACTAAATATAATTTTTGCGGCTATTGTTTTCTTATCAGCTTACCATTAAGGAAATTTCACTTCTAGTCACTGATTCATTCTTTCTTTCTTTTACGGTTTTTCGGTACCCATTTTCGTAACGCGTTACATTTTTGCTTGGTTATAGGTCCCCGCGCTTTGGAAGTTACCGAGCGAGGCCTCGCCCTCGCCTCGCTCGGTAACTTCCAAAAAGAATTTTAATTCAGCCTATAACCAGCGAACGATCGGGTTAGTACCGGGGAGACCCGATCCTGAGGGCCCGTCCCCAAGGCTCAAAATTAGATCAAGGCGCTTCTAACCTCATTTGTCAAGTTATGATAAATAGTTTAGAAGTTATGGCGGGAATTGATGAACATATCCAGGCACATACGAATCAAAAACATAACCTGCTTTTTTTTACCGAAGTCGGATAAAAATAAGTGTCCCCCATGAAGGTTGAACTTTAACCTCAAACTGTCACAAAATACTCCAGATATAACCTTTATTCATTGACAGTTTTATATCTTCTTTTGGTCAGACAATGTCAGTCATTATTTCAATAGAAGTCCAACGGCATGGCACGTGTTCTATTTTTTCCACCTACTACCAAAGAATTGTCCTATTTTTTTTGTTATCTATTTGTACAACTACTATCGAAGAACAGATGTCGGTCTATTCAAGATGAACAAATCGAAGGCAATGTCCGTTGAATCGAATTATTTGCATCGACTATAATTAGGGTTGGCAACCGTACTATAAATTACAGTTTCCCACTATATTTCGAGTGCACGTTCTATACAGGGTTATTGGAAATTATACTAGCAAGCCGTTGAGAGCTACTTCTGTGCACCTAAACAAACAACTTATGTTCTACAACTTTTGGAAATTCGAATTTTTTTTCGAAAATTTTGAGGTTAGGTTTACCTGAAAATCAGCTGTTCCATACACGGAGAGGTCATTAACCATAAAATTTTACTTATTTTATAAGTTTTATCTACCGTTCTTAGTCTGAATGACCTTTGTTAAAAAATCAGCTGTTTTTCGAATTTACATAACCTCAAAATTTTCATTTTTTTTTTCGAATTTTCAAAAGTCGTAGAACAAAAGTTGTTTGTTTAGGTGCACAGAAGTAGCCCTCAACGGCTTGCTAGTATAATTTTCAATAACCCTGTATACTGTTCGAAAAACATAGCACCTAAACTAGTATATTTCAGAGAATAATAGGTATGCATGTAAAACATAGCTATTTCTTTGTATCCTGGAAGAATTTCCTTATAATTTCTTTCAAAAAGGCAAACAATATTTGCCATTGTACGCTTCGCTCGAGTTAACTTGATAAATTGATTTTCTAAAGACAAAGGGACAAAAATTGCTACTAGAAATGTAAAAAATTGACTAAAAAAGAACATAACAGTAATATGTTGAAAATTTTAAAATATGTATTTTTAAGTACCTATACCTACCTACTATATTTTTCTAAAGGAAATCTGACCAAAAAATGTTACCAGCCCTAAGCTACTAAAAATGACAGAGTTAATTTGAAACCTATTTTCTAAAAGTTTAAGACTAGTTTTAGACGAAGTTGACGCACGTACATATTATGAAGCTAGAAAGATTTGAACTCTATTGTGTTTTAAAGAAGGTTTGTTTTATGATACAAGTTTTGAATCAAGTACAATGGAGTCAATAAGTTTTTCTCTTAGTTTTGCGGGACGTGATTATAGGTCCTACAAAAAGTGTGATAGTGCTTCGTGAATCGTTTTCTTATTTTCATGATCATTCTGTTTTTGTGTACGTAACTGTACCAATCGGTTTCCAGTTTTTTAACCGACTCTAAAAAAATCGAGGTTTTCATTTCGACTGTTTACAGGGTGAATTTTGTATATCTGCTTTCAGAGCTATATCCTAAACTATAAAAGGTTGTGAAGAATGCTGATTTTGACACAGAAACTTAGTTTTCCAAATCCTCTACATATTTTTTTATAACTTCTTTGTTTATGAACCGATTTCGTTGATTCTTATTTTGTTTGTTTGTTGGAAAGGGTATATTTACCTCATTTCGTTAAATGAAGATCTTCACCCACCATACCGGAGTATAATAGAAACTTGATAGGTACATTAATTTGTTTGAAACAAAGTAGGTAAGTACGGTACGGCAAAAAATACCAGTCATAATTAATTTTATTTTAAAACAAATAACATTTTAGAATTAGACTGTATTTTCTAAAAAAAAATGTAAAATGCATTGTTTGCCAAATTAAACTGCATGTGCCTTTGTAAAATTGGGTTAGTAGATTGTTTGTATACGAAATGCAACTTTTGTTTAACAATTTTACTAGCGTTGCAAAATGGGATGTTGGCCAAATTGGATGTAGCCCGGCGAAAATATTGTACAGATTAAATTTATATTAATAAATTAAAAATTTGGTTAAGCACTTTCTTGCTGACGGTATTTTTATTCAAAATTTATTTTAAGTCGTCATTTGTCGAGAATTTAAAAAGTGTGAACCTCAGAGACGGGTCGCTTGGATATCGGGTCGCTCCGCCACTAACCCGATGAAATTTATAATCTTTTCTTTAAAAATACTAAATGATTAGAAAAACTCGTAATTTTAATTGCTGACGGTATTTTTATTCAAAATTTATTTTAAGTCGTCATTTGTCGAGAATTTAAAAAGTGTGAACCTCAGAGACGGGTCGCTTGGATATCGGGTCGCTCCGCCACTAACCCGATGAAATTTATAATCTTTTCTTTAAAAATACTAAATGATTAGAAAAACTCGTAATTTTAAATCCCCTTGAGAGAAATAAAGGAAATCCTAACAATTGACCAAGTAAAGGTCAAGGGACAAAGACAAAGTGCTTTGGGTCCCTGCAGCAGACTGAAAACTTTAACACTGCCGATATTTAGCTGACCGTTTGTCGTCGAATCGTCTTCACTCGAACGCCTAGTTACTGTATTTTCGAAAAGTGATCCAGTGTAATAATATTTTAACACATAAAGGGATTTCACCATTTATTTACCTACATTTTTATTTTAAACCTTTTTGCGATCAATACACCAGGCAAAAGTTTTTAAAAGTTTGCTCGTTGTTCTGTAGGTAGTTTAGGTTTTTCCTCTTTCTTTCTATAGAATCTAAATTATAAAAGCTAAATCAGTTCTTTCTATACAAATATGTTGTTTTGAATCCATTAATGAATTTTATACTTTCTAGCTATTACTTTACTTTATGTATATCGTGTTTTATGTTCCTTCCTGTGTTGTACGAATAAAGTTATCTATCTATCATTCTTTCTTTCAGTGGTCCACTTAACTTACAATCCCAACACTGGCCAAGAAGTGGACTGCCAGCCTCTTATTGAGTCGCCCGACAAAAAGTAGACAGCCTGCGAGGGCGACAACAAAAAAAATAGTGGGTGTATTGTCACACTTTGCTGTAGAACCTTTTATAATTTTTTCTTTGAATCTCGAGAAAGAAGTTATTTATAAGTCATTTAGAATTAAAACGAAAAAAAAACTTATATTAGAAGTCCTTACAAATTAGATAATTTATTTGACAGATTTGAAGCGCACGAGTGTAAAGTTAAAATTACGTAACGCATTTGACGTTGGGTTTGAGTGGAAAGTAAGGTAAAGAAAAAACTACGGAGTTAAGCTTACAAAATAATATTGGCCTTATGGAATTTATAGAATATTGATTTATGCAGCGCCAAAAACTTTGATTCATGCTATTTAGTACGCTGATAGTGCCTTTTTACATTTTTTACTTTTTACATTTACAGTCATTTTACCAATTAGCTGAACCCCACGTGACCCAGAACTCACTCGCATATCTGTAAAAAATATAGTGTAAATACTATATTTTTTACAGATATGCGAGTGAGTTCTATTTTGTTATTTTTTATATTGTATAGTATGTTGTTTGAAAAAATAGAATCAGGTAGGTAAAATTTCAACCTTACATGTGAGTGAGCTCTGGGTCACGTGGTGTTCAGCTCATTGGTAATGTGACTGTAACTCTACCTACTAGATGGAGTAGGCTTGCCCAGAACCTATAAGTACCACTCACTCCCGCCTCAGACAAGTATTTATGCTTAGATATTTGTCTGTGGTCTGGTTGTTTCTATGTATTTTAAGTATATATTTACAAAAAAAAAAGTATATAAGTAGTATATCCGTTGTCTAACACAAGTCTAGTAACTTAGCTTGGGGCTAGATGGCGAAGTGTGGAATGTTCTGAATTATTTATTTATTTTATTTAGCTTAGTCGACCGTGTCCAGAGAAAAGTTCGTCAATACGTGAGCCACAGATTTCAACACGATGTTTTCCTTCACTGCTAAAGCAATGTCAATTAGCGCACATAAATCTTTCGTAAGAAAAATCCATTAGTGCGCGCGGCAGGGATTCGAACCCACGACCTTCAGACAAGATACCGCTCTAATATTCCAATAACAGCCAAATTGTACGGTGGGCCGTGGGCCTCTACTTTTGTAAGAATTGAAACGTCAAAACTAAAGTAGCATCAATGTTTAAAATCGATGAACACCTGCACTCACAAAAAAGTGTGACGTCATGTGTCATGTTATTGTCAAGTAACCATAGCAACGTTATTGTCAAGTAACCATAGCAACGTTATTGACAAGTAACTATAGCAACGTTGTTGACAAGTAACCATAGCAACGTAACCGTAAACGTAACCATAGCAACGTAACCGTAAACGTAACCATAGCAACGTATTATCGTTGCTATGGTTACCAGCAACGTATTATCGTTGCTATGGTTACCAGCAACGATAATACGTTGCTATGGTTACCATCAATGTTTTCATATGACGTTATCACGTAAAATTATCCGTATTCTGCTTATAACTACATACAGCAGCCGGTTAAACGGTTAACCTCTTTTGATTTAAATCGGTTAATGTGACGTACCACAATAATGGTAGCTACTAAGCCATTGAACAATACAATAATCAAGGTTCAAACAAGGCCGGCTCAGTCGTGCGTCTTGTCTGTTATTGTCTATCTTAAAATGGTAACACGATTAGATTCGGTTTAGATATATTTATAATCATTTAGGCTTACTAAAAAGGACTAGCTTAAGTTGCCCCAGTAGATTTTACATCGAGGAAGGTAAAAATACTAAAAATCGGTGGTGACAGACAGGCAGACGGACGAGAAAGTGGTCTTATATTCTTTTTTTTACCTTTTGAGGTACGGAACCCTAAAAAAAGGTCTATGAGCTGTGAAAATCGATGAATTTTAAAGACAAGGCTGTATGGGCTCACCAAGGACTCTTTGTCTCTTTGTCTTTGTTTGTTGGAAAAGCTACGGGGCGCAACTAATGTCAAAAATTTATGCTAATTGAATTGCAAACGTTTAATTATCTTGCAAATCGTTGACGCCACATCGGCGCCGGCGCATCAACTACTCACATACCTACAGGATGCTCTAAATTACTTTATGGTTTAATTAAGTACTTCGACTTCATTTAAATCAGGGATCCCCAAACTATTTTGGACAAGTGACCCCTTGTCCAAAATAAACTGTTACCTCAGACCCCCATGGCCAAATTACCTACTTTTAAGATCAACCCCCATTTTTATAATGGTATTTTTCATTATGACTTAGGTCAATAGACGAAGACAGAGTGAGAATCAGCAATGCTTTAAGTTAGCAGACTATTATGAATGAGGGGGCCTATCTTTAGTGTTTTCCTATTGATACAAAATATCTAGGTACTAAGGTACCAATTGGAAAACTTTGCACTTGGTTAGGTGAGTAAAGTTGACTTCATTTTCTCATAAAAATTTAACAAAATAAAAAGACATACAATTCAGTTAATATCAAGTTTAATTTCTATTGATTATTACAAATTAAGTACTTAAAGAATCTTAAATAGGTTGGAAATTATATTTAAAAAAGTATTAATTCCCAAAGAGAAAATAAAACATTTAGTGTGATGGATGAACCTGGTGACTATCTACCAATCTAGCTACATCCGGTTCAATATTGGTGAGTTGCAGCCTTAAATCTCCACGTTCGTTGATTTTCAAACGATTTCTTTGTTTCGTCAAAATGTTTGTTACCACACTGAAGCTTTTTTCAACTAGGTATGATGATGGAAAAGCTATAAGATATTTTTCAGCAATGTTCCACAATGTAGGATACTGTGTTTCAATGTTGCGTTGCAACCAGAATTTCTGATAGCCTTGGTTAAACTTCTGCTTAAGCTCTTCGTCTGTGCTGATGGTAATCAACTCTTCTTGCATTATCACATTGGCTTCTTCTATGGCTGTGGTATTATACGGATTTATTATCCATTGAGGAATTTGTAAATTTAAAAGATCCTCAAACCTCTCCGTAAAATCCTTGTGTAATGCGTCCAAGTGAGTGACATATAATAAAATGTCATCATCTTGAAGCATTTCTGGTAATTTTGACAAATGCGGAAACTGCGAATATTCTTTTCTGCCTAAATTTTGTTTATAAAGGATTAGTTTACCCATGAAGGCCGATATTATTGATTTTGTTTTAATCAAGTTAAGATCGTCTTGAACATTCCAAAGATATCAGTCAAGTAATAAATATCTGTTTTACAATTGTTCAGATTTTCTTTCAAACTCTGATCTTTTTCTTGTAAAAACTCCAACACAGATTTAAAAATGGCTGAAAATCTTTCTAAGCAAGAGCCTCTTGATAGCCAGCGAACTTCAGTGTGCAGAAGTAATCGAGTAAAGACTTCGTCGTTTTCCTCACATAGCTGAGCAAATAACCGAGAGTTCAAAGAATTGCTTCGAATCTTGTTGATAGCATTTATTACATATTGTAAAGACTTATGCAATCTAGGACTCAGCTTTTTTGCTACTAAATGCTGCCTGTGAATCACGCAGTGAATGACCAGTACATCAGGCAGTTGTCGCTTTATATGAGCTATAAAACCACGATGACGACCAACCATAGACGGTGCACCATCAGTCGCAACAGAAACAATGTTCTTCCATGGAATAGCTTTGTCAGTAAAAAATGTTCCATGGCCTGAAAAATCGACTCTCCTCTGGTATCAGTCGCTAAATATGTAGCAAAAAGCAGTTCTTGGCACATATTTTCATCTTTGATATATCGAACATATCCTAACAACAGAGCTTCATTGCCGGGTAATGTAGACTCGTCCAACTGGAGAGAGAATCTGTTGGTCTGTAAGAACTTGCATAAAATGTTTTCCACGTCGCGTCCCATCTCGTCTATGCGTCTCTGAACGGTGTTATTGCTCAAAGGTATTCTCTTTAAAATATCATGTGCTGGTTTGTGCAATACATTGTTAAGAACCTCCGCAATGGCTGGTAAGCTCTCCAATTGTGTGGGGTTTCCCCGACTTCGCTATTAGTAAAGATATATTATAGGACGCTCGTAAACCATCATCATCTTTAATAGATGAAGACGCAAACATCAATCTTATGGATAGCCTTTTCTCTAGTTTTTCTTTAAGTGCTTGAAAAAATGACAAGGGCTTACTTTTCTTGTCAGCATGTACTCTTGATAAGTGGTCATCCATTTTTGAAGGCTTCATAGCATCGTTACTGAATACTTTTTCACATATGAGACACATCGGCAAGTGTTGATTTAAAGGAGATGCAATAAATCCGAACTTCAAGTAGTCCAAACTGTATTGTCTGCATTTTTTTTTCGTGTCCGCCATCATAAAACTCTCAGTAATCATGCAAATAAAAAAATAAGAAACTACCTAAATAAAAAACAATGATAAACAGTTGGCTTTACTGGTAAATTTTTACAATAATAACAACTGAGGCAACTGCAAACTGTTGTAAACAATCTACAGATAGCTCAACTGATCACTATCACACAGTGGGGCAATGCAGACAGCGTCCCCAAGACGCTGGCTGCATTGCCCCACTGTATGGCAATGCTGATGCGCTGTGCTAGATAAAAACTGTTTGGTACTTACCCAGTTAATTTTTTATAAACGGCAGATATTGTATGGTTACGCTATTAACTCGCGTAGGGAGCTCAGCATTTTGTAAATCATTTTTCAGTCACTTTACTTCACTTAATTTAGCTATGTAATAACTTTGTAATCTCTTGAAATAAATGAGTACTTATATGAGTTATTATCGTTCAAGCTCCAACGAATTTCAATACGCAAATGAACTTTCAACCTAGGTGCAAGCTAGTTAAATAATAAAATATCAGGAACATGTTTGGACTTCAACTTGATCATGAATTCGTTCGTGTTAAATTGTTAAATAGAGAGCAAGTCAAAACGCGCCTGAAAGACGTTCGCTCGAACTCATTATATTGCACAAACTTGTCCACACTGACTTGGCGAGTTTTTCATATTGTACGAACTTGAGACTTTACATTACTACAACAATGCTATTTCCAATAAAAAAATTAATTATTCTTAGTACACGTAACACAACATAAACAATACAGTACCTACCTACCTATCTTGAAAGTTTTAAATAAGAACTTGTGTTAATTTAATAGGGGTCGATTCTTAAACCTCGTCGACCCCCAAAATCAGTTTTCGTTTATGTCGACCCCTAGGGAACCGATATCGACCACTTTGGGAATCCCTGATTTAAATGCAACGAAATCTAACTCCAAAACAGAATTAATTAAATCTCAGAATTCAAAATCGTAGAACAAAAGTTCACCAAGACTGCATATTAGGTATCACTATCACTACATAGTATAAAACAAAATCGCTTTTTCTGTCCCTATTTCCCTTTGACTGCTGAAATCTTTAAAACTACGCAACGGATTTTGATGGGATTTTTTTTAATACTCGTAGATAGAGTGATTCAAGAGGAAGGTTTATATGTATAATACATGCATAATATAGCCGTGCGAAGCCGGGGCGGGTCGCTAGTACCTAATAAAATATAGATTTAACTATTTATTTTTCGGGTGATATCGCAACTACATTAGAGTGTATTTTTCGGAGAAACATGAACTGGGAAATAACACAACTAACCCTAAAATAACCCCTTTCGTCTTAAAGTACCCTGATTGAAACACATTGCACTTTTCATACAATGATATTTTATTTACTCACATACAGAAACACCAATTATACCAATACATTAATTAAACCTAGGTCAGAAAAAAATATCTTTTCATTATTATTTTGTTTGAGGCCGGAATCGAAGCCGTAACCTTGTCGCGAGGTAAGCAACGCCCGCGGCCCGCGCCATAGATGTCATCGTAGTTTTTTTTAACGGGTAGTAATTATTTATTTATTTAAAAAATCTGAACAACCTGTATAAGGAATAAGTCCACAATATCCCTTATTAAGTGCGCAACAAACGCACTACACAGTCAGGAACAAGTTACATTTAAAAATAGCTCACGAATGTTTTAATGAGCTTAGTTTCTTAGTAACTTGAGTGCTTGCATAGCAAAGCTAAAGCTGTGTTAAATTTACCTCTATAATGTGTAATTAAATGTTAAAATAAAAATATTTGGGGTAATTTGAGGAGTACCTCTAAACTCAAAAGTTTTTTTATTTTGACACGACATTTCCTTCGAAAAAATATAGTTCGACAAGTATTAGGAAATACTTAGACAAACCCTACTTCGAGAGACTCTACTTCCACAGACCCTACTTCGCGAGACTCTACTTCGACATGCACTTGTTCGTCAGATAATTATTTCCACAGAACATAATCTTCGACATAATACTGCTCTGAAATGTTATAACACTATTATTAGCAGTAGCTTTATTAGTATAAAGAAGTCGTCCTCCTACCAGCTGGCCTTTTGACCAGCCAGTTGAGATCCGAAGGTGGTATACCACATAGTTGAAACTCCTTACATATCCTTAACATATTCGGTCAAAGTGTTCCCTAAATAAGGTTTTAGGACCATCAGTAACTCAGGCAGGAATCAGATCCCAACCAAGGTCAGAATCTGGAACTTCCCTTCTTTGTACCGGCCAAGGGCGAGTTGCAGTCGCACACGAAGGCTTCCGCACCATTATATTCTGTTTTTAATCATCTGTGAAAATTTCAACTGTATAGCTATCACGGTTCATGAGATATACACCATATAGCCTGGTGACAGACGGACAGACAGTGGACTCTTAATAAAGGGTCTTGTTTTTACCCCCTAAACCCCTAAAAAAAATTATATGTATTTTTGTAGGAATAGGCTTACTAAGCAGAGACTTGAGAGTAACTTACACTATGCCATAGCCCTTTTAGTGCTAAAACTTGTTGCTAAGTTATTTAGTACTGTTGCATGATGAATGAAGGAATTTAAAGTATTTAGTTAAAATTGTATGATTTAGATTAGTTATTTAACTATTAAAGTTTGTACTAAGTAACTATTTTAGTTCTCATTGCTGAGAAGTGTAAAGATTTAGAGCACTGTGATTGGTCAATTCATGAATATATTAGACAAACATTATTAGATATTAGTAACTAGCGACCCGCCCCGGCTTCGCACGGCTATATTATGCATGTATTATACATATAAACCTTCCTCTTGAATCACTCTATCTATTAAAAAAAACCGTTGCGTAGTTTTAAAGACTTAAGCATACATAGGGATATAGGGACAGAGAAAGCGACTTTCTTTTATACTATGTAGTGATAGTGATACGGTAAGTCTGTAATTTTAGTGCCGACTGTTCGGTCGGAGTCAGAATTGCAGACCTACCGTAGAGCTCCAAGACTGCTTTATTAGAACGTTTTCAACTCAAGCAAAATTCTAAGGCCTTGCTCGAGTTCAAGTTTAAAGTCTTTTAAATTATTAGATAAATATTATTAGAATAAAAATATTCCAATAAGAGTATTTTAGAACTCTACGGTGGGTCTGCGATTTCGACCGATGCCTGAATCTGTCTAGTTCAGGCATCGGGTTGTATGCACCCCTCGCTACTGTATACTATAGAGAAATTAAGTCATTGAACTAAGGTTCTATGATAAGCTGAAGCATATGCCGAAGGTCGAAAAACAAATGAACACCTGAAAAACAAAGGATTTATAAAATAGAAAACAATAAATGTAATGTAAACATGTAACGTGTAAACAGAAAGTTCTGTAAAATAACTCCAACGTCTATTCATTTTTTTTTCTAGTTAATAAATTACAATAATTTAATAACAGTACATACAAAAATAATACTTAATAAAATAATTCAATCTTTTATACTAGGTAATTTAAGGTTTAGGGGCGACTGGTCATATGTACAAACTGCGCAGTTGACTGTTCGCCTAGTCGCGTCACTTTAGTTCCGCAAACGTTCGCTAGTTGGCGCTACATGTCAACAAAGCACTCAAAGTGATTTATTGATGCAAGCTATCTGTACAAACGTATTTTTGTTGAACTAAAATATTACTTCGACAATTTGTAACATTACGTAGCTACTAGCGCCACATGTCGGCGTTCATTCGACATGATTTATTGATGTAAGTGTAGTCTGTAAAGACCTATCGAGTTATCTGTGCAAGCGGATTTCGATTGAACTAAAACTTTACTTGAAAATAACGTAGATACTAGCGACACTGACAACTGAATTGATAAGTAAATATCCGTCATCTCACTGTTGTGCGTAATTTCCTGTCTGGATGCATTCTGATTAATGTTAAATGCATGTGAATTTGTTTGAATGTGTTTGTTTTTATCTAATTACTATTAATATGTATTACATTTTAACATTAAAGTACCTTTCTAATTTAAAAGGTTTCTTAATTCACTGATAAAGTTCACTGAAAGTGGCAGAAGTAAATTTCAAAATCACAAGCTCTTTGATAAGACCCTTTTTGCCCCTTTTTAAATTAAAATTTTCAGTAATATTAAGCGCAAAATTTAACCCCAAATCCAAGACATCCCCTACCAAACACAAACCAAAGATACTGTTTCTATTCAACGTACAAAAATAAAATAAAAAATACCTTACATACTAACAAAAAAAAGGGTTAAAAAATGGCAAATCGTGTTTTGCGGGATGTCAGACGACCGTGAAATGAAGCTGCCATGATAAAATAGGGGCACAGTAATGGATATTAAATTGAATATGTATCCATTATCCATATCCATTTTGTGATAAGGGCAAACGTAATTTGTTAGACTTAATCTGGAGTATTGTTCTAAAGATTGTCAGGATCATTAGAACAATAAACCATAAATTCTTGTTTCTGGTTCTGGGTGTTTCCTATATGTATAATATGTATATATTTACAAAAAAAGAAGTATATAAGTAGTTTATCCGTTATCTGGCACCCATAACACAAGCATTAAGTTGCTTAGCTTGGGGCTGGATGGCGATGTGTAGGTAATATGTCCTGAAATATTTATTTATTTATTTATTTATTTCAGCATGTTTCGCTATCTCTCAATACTCCAGATTAAATTATGTACAAGTTAGTATATAGTACAAAAAAACTTTTCAAGTATGCGTGACAAACTGTTAGTAGGCCTTCTTGACGTTTGATGCTTAATCGTGGCAAAAACATCCATAATCATCGTCAGAACTCAACTAAATTTTGGACCAATTCATTTTACTAAAACTAAAAGTCTTTACTAAAACTAAAAGTCTAAAGTCTACTTTTCGGATGAATCCTTTTAATCGCAATTGACGGTATTGGACTGACAAATAATCTGATACGCCCTAACATCATAATTTAAAAAACCACTACACCCCCATACCAAAGTTTTGCTTACAAAAACCACTTTCAAAGTATCAATTAAAATCAATTCGCTCAAGAGTTCCGTATAATAATTTAATTAAAACATCACAAAGAGATTCATCTTCCTCACTGACTTTGTTCTAGAACCATCTGCTCTATTTTACCTGCAATCCTGCAAACATCTGCCGAATGCCTTTGTGAGAGCCCTTGCCAGAATCTTTGTGCAAGTCTCAGCCCTAATCTTGAATAGAGATGGCCTGGTTTCGCAATATTTTTGTTCATATCGATATTTTTTCTTTTCATCGATACCTATTACAACCAATCGATGTGTATCGGTTTCATCAACACTTTCCATAGCTTTGATCTTTTTCCGTCTTTCCACAGTAATAATTTGTAAATGCAGTTTCATTTGTCGATATTTTTCCTTGTTGTTCTTTTATCTTAGCTAATCATGTTTTCACCGTACCGCAATTTTATTGTTGTAAAAACTTAATGACACAATTTGATTTCTATTTTTAGGACAGATACTCATGTAAAATACTCGTATAAGATTGATAAGATAAGTAATATTGATGTCATGATAAAAAGTGATTGTAGAAGGTGACGGGAACAATGTCCGATATTGATAAAAATAACATTCAATCGATGAGAAAATATAGATATGATTGTTTTGTAAACCCTATTTTTATATCGTTTATTGATATAGATAAATTATCATCGGATGAAAGTTATGGTTAATGTTTGATAATATTATTGCTACTGCAACATTATCAAACCTCTAACATCAAGCAATAGTGCACCTACAACTTATTACTGTTTTAGTCTGGGTGCCCACAATATGAATGCCGAATTTTTAGACACTAGAGTCTTGCAGTCATTAACTCTTTTAACTTTTTAACTTACCAAGAAGTACAAATACTTATGTGAGCCCAAAGTTCAAACAGTTTTTTTTTTTGAAATATCGATGTTCTCATTCTTTATAATGTCGATATCGATTAAAACGGCATAACATCACTAATTCCCCGCCTCTCGTTTATTTCAAAGACATAATCACATGTTTGCGTTAAACTGATTTTTTGGTTTGCCGTAATTAGTAAGTCATTTATTCGATTTACTTACAACGCCCCTTTTTATTTACGCCCACTTTTTACTCTCAAACAGCCCAGTTCCGAGTTTTCGCACGAAATAATAAAAGGATTTATTAAGTGTGCTTGTGTGGAATTATTTTTTTTATTTTGATGACGTAATTATATTAAAATTGATTTATCTTTTTATCATGATTGATTTATATTAATTATTTTTTATTTATATATTATTATGATAATGAATGATCCTTATTAAAATATGACGCATTTGCTGCAATGATGACGGTTTTGGTAAAGTAAGTGCACAAAAAACTTTGGTGATTAATTATCATTGACGAAAGTTGAGTCAGTTATCCACTTGAGTGATGGGACTAGTCGGTCGGTATATTATATACAATGTGATCCCCCAAAGGATTTGTAATACGAAAGGATTGTTATAGATGTTGAGACTTTTGCTCTACCACTTATAAAAATTTGAACTTTTTTTGGAAAAATAATTTAAGGTTAAGTTTATTGGAAAAGCAGCTGTTATTAACTGACTTCAAAAAAGGAGGAGTTTCTCAAGTCGATGCGTTTTTTTTTGGACCTAAAGCATATTAATGTTTTAAATAGTAGTCCAAATTCAATAAACAAATTATACTCATCGTTTTCCTTCACTGTTACATAAAAACTTAGGTCAACAACCCAAGATTCCTTCTAGCTCTAGAATAACAAGTAAATATAATACATTGCCCTAAGTCAGACGTGCTCACGTGTTATACACGTATACCACCGTTACCACGTATCTTTAACTAAGCTACCAAATTGTTTCTAGAAATAACTGCAATGGCAACATTCATTGCAATATCCAATGTTTGCAAGCAACGGAGCAATATGCCAACATTGTCGTTAAGTTTTATTGTTATGAGAACAGTCTGGACCAAGTTTCATTATTTGTTGAGATTATTATAATGTCATATATTATTTTCATGAAAGGAATCATTTCCTTTAAAATTAATAATGCCAACAAAATTATTGATAAATAAAAAGCAGAGACAGCGCGAGTATCTCATGCAGATTTGACACCAATTTTTTTTGAATGAATGATATGATTGTAGAGATGTTCGGTCACTGACAAGTTTGGTCACTATTAAAAGAAACTGAAGTATTTTCTTTATTTACCTAGTGTATTGTCTTGTCATTAATATTTTTTCTAAAATTACGCCATTGAAATTTAATACTTATTTCTTAATAGGGTTGGGAAATAGTCGATAAAAATAAGTATCGAGTGCTTGCATTCGATGTCGCGATTTACGATTCAAACGGCGCGGGCGCACGGCGATCAAACAATGACTTCCGTTTCCTGCGGCTTCGACCCACGTGCGTATTATGCCAAAGTAAACTTGAAAGAAGTTGCGCTGTGTATTTGTTTACTGTTAGGCTACGTATTACGACCGACGAAAAGGTATTTTATTGATGTGAATAAATAAATAAATAAATAAATAAATATTTCAGGACATATTACACATCGCCATCCAGCCCCAAGCTAAGCAACTTAATGCTTGTGTTATGGGTGCCAGATAACGGATAAACTACTTATATACTTTTTTTTTTTTTTTTGTAAATATATACATATTATACATATAGGAAACACCCAGAACCAGAAACAAGAATTTATGGTCAGCATAAATACTTGTTCCCGGCGGGAATCGAACCCGCAACCTTCTGCGTCGCAGTCGGGTGTTCGCCCGACGCGCCACAGAGGTCGTCAATATTTATAAATAATTTTAATGTTTGTTTTTTATATTATTATCAATACCTACATAGTTCACAAGTAATTTATTCATGGTCGGTTTTCCATCATGCAATGCCCAAAATGCCCGAAAAGCCATAAAAATATTTATATTAGTACAATCGAATTGAGAACCTCCTCCTTTCTGCGGTAAAAAAACACCTCTAATTAGATATAAATTTATTTAAAGGAGAATGACAAAAAATGTATAGAGCTTGGGCCTGAAGGCCTCATGAAACGAGTCATATATCAAAAGAATGGTGGTTTCAAGAGGAACATTTTATTGTATGACCACTTTTTCAAATTAGCTGTGAGATCGGAGATATAGGTCATTAAAGGTAGGCGGTCGTTTCACTTGCGAGTTTTCTCCGTACACCGCTAGGGAATATTAACGCCTGAATAGAATCAGATGTGGCCATCGTATAGCAATGAATTATATATCAAATGATAGGTCGTTTTAAGAGGAATAATTCAGTGTATGACGACTTTTAAAAAATACTTTTATTTTTAGAGTTATAAGCCGTTTATGCTAAGTAGTAGGTATAGGTTACTAAGGTGATTCCTTGTGCAATGCAAACGCTTGGTTAGAACCAGATGTTGCTCTCCTCATGAAATGAGTCATATATCAAATGAAAGGTGGTTTTAAGAGAAACATTTTATTGTATGATCATTTTTTCAAAATAGTTGTGGGTTCGGAGTTATAGGTCATTAACGGTAGGTGGTCGTTTCACTTGAGAGTTTTCTCCGTACACCGCTAGGGAGTATTAAAGCCTGAATAGAATCAAATGTACCCATCGTATAGCAATGAGTCAATAATCAAATGATAAGTTATTTCAAGAGTAATAATTCGATGTATGATGACTTTTAAGAATATTTTTATTTTTAGAGTTATAGGCTATTTATGTTAATTAGTAGATGTCGGTGACTAATAATAATAATAATAATAGTTTAGTTTTCATCAATAGTTTCATCCAAACCGGAGGTTGTCCTTGGTTGAACTTTATAGTGTAGACAGGGATAATCGCCGGTTTAGTATCCACCCCATTGTTTGCTATTATACTTGTTATTGTAAAGGGCCTCTACGTGTTGGCTTCGGCTCCACGCACGCCTTCCAAAGGTCCGGGGCTCCATAGCCCCGTGATACAGGACGTATAACAGACAATAATAATAATAAATAATAATAAATCATTTATTTCAGGCTACGAAGGCCCATAGATACATACCTTATAGACTAACATACATATTTTATAATATAAATTGAAAGTGTTAATAGATAACTTAAAACTATGTTAGTAGCACTTCCAGGACACTACACTTTAGTCTTAGTAGGTTCGCGTGGAATTTGTCCGCGGAAGCGACGGAATACCACATCCTTCGGCCAGAAGCTTTCATCCATAACGCGAGGCAGATAGCGGTTCGGTACTCGCACCACAAACGCCTTGAAATTGACGTTCCGATGCGACTCCAGCATATGCACCCTCAGCGTATAGCCCAGCTTCCGGCGTACGTACTCGACGATGTCCTTCTCCCCGACGGTGTAGTGCAGACGGGAGAATGTCTTCCCTTGTACAATGCAGATGCTTGGTTAGAAGCAGATGTTGCCCACCTCATGAAACGAGTCATATATTAAATGAAAGGTGGTTTTAAGAGAAACATTTTATTGTATGACCACTTTTTCAAAATAGTTGTGAATTCGGAGTTATAGGTCAATAATGGTAGGTGGTCGTTTATGCTAAGTAGTAGATGTTGGTGACTAATGTCTTCTCTTGTGCAATGCAGATGCTTGGTAAGAAGCAGATGTTGCCCTCCTCATGAAACGAGTCGCATATTAAATGAAAGGTGGTTTTAAGAGAAACATTTTATTGTATGACCACTTTTTCAAAATAGTTGTGAATTCGGAGTTATAGGTCAATAAGTAGGTGGTCGTTTATGCTAAGTAGTAGATGTTGGTGACTAATGTCTTCTCTTGTGCAATGCAGATGCTTGGTAAGAAGCAGATGTTGCCCTCCTCATGAAACGAGTCATATATTAAATGAAAGGTGGTTTTAAGAGAAACATTTTATTGTATGACCACTTTTACAAAATAGTTGTGAATTCGGAGTTATAGGTCAATAATGGTAGGTGGTCGTTTATGCTAAGTAGTAGATGTTGGTGACTAATGTCTTCTCTTGTGCATTGGAGATGCTTGGTTAGAAGCAGATGTTGCCCTCCTCATGAAACGAGTCATATATTAAGTGAAATGTGGTTTTAAGAGAAACATTTTATTGCATGACTACATTCAAATTCTATTTAAAATAGTAGTGGTTTCGGAGTTAAAGATCGTTAAATGTTCTTAAGTAAGTGTTCGGTTGTTTTAGAAATTGTTGACTATGTCTGTCGTGATTTAGTCATCACCATTTAACACTATTTAGTGACACAACAGGCTGATAGAAAGCATGAAGCTTATCGTAACCGACGTATAGGTTATGATACCTAGGTTAGATTATAAATAGGCTCAATATGGTCTCCCGATACACAACCGACAAAGCATAACCGTCAATGTCCTGCAAACAAATAAAAAAAGAATGCTCACGTCTCGTGACGGGTCTTGTGCAATAGGTAATAATGCTACCACACGCTCTACCTTCCTACGAGTACCTATCGTGCGTTTCTATTGTAACTGCAATAATATCTTTTCCGATTATCCTGTTTGGGAACTATCTATCTTTAAAAAAATATATACTTTTCATTACTCATACTCCAAAAGTACTAAAGGTGCCTAACGAGCGTGTTGAAAGTAAAACTTTCAACCCTAGGGAAAATCGCTTTCACTGACAGCTGTCATGTCAAATTATGGCTTCGCACGGCTTAGCCAGTATCAGTATCATTACACATTGGGAACTTCAAAAACCTAACCTCTTTGCTTTAGGTAACACCAAAAAACAACCATTATGACTTCGCATGACTCATGCATACTGCCAGAGTTTATTACTTAGTAGGTTTTTTCTCAGTAATACAATTCAAGTAGATATATTTAGTTCAAGATATCTTGTTTAATAAAATAAATATTATAAAGACGATAATGGTCAAAGCGACGCCTGCACCCTGTTGTGATGTTGCTGCTGCTGGCTTTTTGCGACCGTCCGGTTAGTGTCGTTCCTTGAGTAAAAAAAAACTGGCAGGAAATGCTTGCATTTTTAACTATTGTAAACTGTTTAATTAGTATTAGTTTTCGTTATTTTATTATCTTTTTGTGTTAAGTTTAATGTGGTTTTTTAATTTGTGATTGCGTATTTTGTGTAATAGTACATTGTTGCCCTAGGTGTGAAAGTCACTCTTTGAGTCCCGAGACGGAGTTTGGCTAATTGTTCGAGGGACTAAATGAGTCTTTCACCCGAGGTAAACAATGTGCTTTTCATTACGAATAATACATAAAATTCTTCCTAACAACGAGAGTGAATTAGAGATTCCATACTACCTGATCCTCTTACAAGGTTGAAACAAAAGAGGTTATACATTAAGCAGTGTTTCTTTTAGGTTTTTGTTGTATTAAATACTCAAATACGATGTACCGAAGAGATTTTTATTAATGAGTTAATCCAACACTGGGAAATGACGCGAAGTCCGTAGATTAAAATTACAGTTTTGTAACACGGTTTGTCTAGAAAATGTTCTTTACACAAAATACACAATCATAAATGTAAAACCAGATTAAACTTAACACAAAAACATAATGAAATAACAACAGATAATACTAATTAAAACGTTTAAAATAGTTTGAAAATGCTAGCATATCCCGCTAGTTTTTTTTTACTCAAGGAACGACACTGACTACACGGTCGCATAAAGCCACATCAACAACATCTCGACAGGGCGCGGGCGGCGGCGCGGCATTGTCATACGTCGCTTTGACCATTTTCGTCTACATTTATTTTATTAAATAAGATATTATTATCTTGAACTAAATATATGTACTTGAATTCGATTACTGAGAAAAAACCTACTTAGTACTAAACTCTGGCAGTATGCATAAGCCGTGCGAAGCCATAATTGTTATTCTTTGGTGTTACCTAAAGCAAGGAGGTTAGGTTTTTGAAGTTCCTAATGCGTAATGATACTAATACTGGCTACATGCACATTGCACAAGCCGTGTGAAGCCATAACTTGATATGACAGCTGTCAGTGAAAGCGATTTTCCCTAGGGCTGGAAGTTTTTTTTTCTACACGCTCTTCAGGTACATTTGGACCTACTTTCGGAGTATGAGTAATGAAAATCATATTTTCTCGACAAACCGTGTTACAAAAATTGTAATTTAAATCTACGGACTTCGCGTCATTTCCTAGTGTTGGATTAACGAATTAATAAAAACCTCTTCGGTAAGTACCGAGTTACCGACGTATTTGAGTATTGAAAATAAATAGCAAAAACCTAAAAAACACTATAATGTAAAACCTCTTTGGTCCTAACCTTGAAAGAGGATCAGGTAGTATGGAATCTCTCGTTCACTCTCGTGTTTAGGAAGAATTTGATATATTATTCGTAATGAAAAGCACAGTGTTTACCTCGGGTAAAATACTCATTTAGTCCCTCGAACTATTAGCCAAACTCCGTCTCGGGACTAAATGAGTCACTTTTACCCCTAGGTAACAATGTAATATTTTAACTCGATATTCCCATGGATAAGTACTTACGTTGCTGCAACCATGAATTGTCGTTATCAATTTCATTGAGCGAAATAATTCTCAAGTGTTATTCCTTTCGACTCCCGCTTATGGGGACCGTAAGGAAAAATCTTTCAACCTCCACTCAATAATAAAGTACGGGGGGTTCAACTATTCAGTCCAACGGGACTCAGTCAGCACAGTCCCGTGGTCTAACTGTTTAAAAACTTAAACCACGACCCATAGTTTAAAACCCAAGTGTGCGGTTATTCAACGCGGAGCGTGGATTCAGAATTAATGAAATAGAGGATTATTATATGCGACTCCCGTTTAATGGACCCCATGGTTGGACCACCACTCCGCCCCTTTATTATTGAATGAAGCGCCTTAAGCGCCCCCTTAAGCGGGAGTCGAAAGGAATAACCGTTGAGAATTGTTCCTCTCAATAAAATTGATAACGACGATTCATGGTTGCAACAGCGTAAGTCCCTATCCAGTGGGAATATTGAGTTAAATAGTATATTTTGTGTTAATCTAGGTCTCCAGCAATTTCCATACCGAGTTTCATCGCAATCGATCGATTAGGGCCCAAGCCTAGTCCCCGAACAGGAAATCGGAATAGATATTATTGCAGTGACAATAGAAACGCATGATAGGTACTCGTAGGAAGGTAGAGCGTGTGGTAGCATTATTTCCTATTGTACAAGACCCGTCACGAGACGTGAAGATTCTTTTTTTATTTGTTTGCAGGACATTGACGGTTATGCTTTGTCGGTTGTGTATCGGGAGACCATATTGAGCCTATTTATAATCTAACCTAGGTATCATAACCTATACGTCGGTTACGATAAGCTTCATGCTTTCTATCAGCCTGTTGTGTCACTAAATAGTGTTAAATGGTGATGACTAAATCACGACAGACATAGTCAACAATTTCTAAAACAACCGAACACTTACTTAAGAACATTTAACGATCTTTAACTCCGAAACCACTACTATTTTGAATAGAATTTGAATGTAGTCGTGCAATAAAATGTTTCTCTAAAAACATCTTTCATTTAATATATGACGAGTCATATATAAACAAGTTCATGAGGGCAAAATCTGCTTCTAACCAAGCATCTGCATTGCACAAGAGAAGACATTAGTCACCAACGTCTACTACTAAGCATAAACGACCACCTACCATTATTGACCTATAACTCCGAATTCACAACTATTTTGAAAAAGTGGTCATACAATAAAATGTTTCTCTTAAAACCACCTTTCATTTAATATGCGACTCGTTTCATGAGGAGGGCAACATCTGCTTCTTACCAAGCATCTGCATTGCACAAGAGAAGACATTAGTCACCAACATCTACTACTTAGCATAAACGACCACCTACCGTTAATGACCTATAACTCCGAACCCACAACTATTTTGAAAAAATGATCATACAATAAAATGTTTCTCTTGAAACCACCTTTCATTTGATATATGACTCGTTTCATGAGGAGAGCAACATCTGGTTCTAACCAAGCGTTTGCATTGCACAAGGAATCACCTTAGTAACCTATACCTACTACTTAGCATAAACGGCTTATAAATATAAAAATAAAAATATTTTTTAAAAGTCGTCATACACTGAATATTATTCCTCTTAAAACGACCTATCATTTGATATATAATTCATTGCTATACGATGGCCACATCTGATTCTATTCAGGCGTTAATATTCCCTAGCGGTGTACGGAGAAAACTCGCAAGTGAAACGACCGCCTACCTTTAATGACCTATATCTCCGATCTCACAGCTAATTTGAAAAAGTGGTGATACAATAAAATGTTCCTCTTGAAACCACCATTCTTTTGATATATGACTCGTTTCATGAGGCCTTCAGGCCCAGAAAAAACATTCTCCTTTAATAGGGCTAGGGGCGATTGGTCACTCATTTTAAATTATTATGGAATATGTTGAGTGTAATTTGGTCACCATTGTAGAATAAATAAATATCTTGTCACCAATAAAATTCCCAATAAGAAGACTCGGTTGTTATTCTATTGTTCTTATAATACTTAGCTACACAACAAACAACGTCTAATTTCAGAAACAATCACTGCATTCTCAATAAAAATGATAGAGACGATCTCTACTAACGAGTTTGCATTGTAGCGGGAGGCAGCTATCCTGCAAATAGGTCACTCGGAACCTCAGGGTTGCCAGCAAAAATAAAAAAAAGATATCATTCCAAAATATAAATACTGGCACTAATCTTTTTTCGAACATTAAAATTTTGTAGCATTATTAAAATCCGGTCTGTCAAAAAAACGATTCTTCTGCAATTAAATGATCATCCTCAGACAGACCCTTTACACAAGGATATTTATTAAATTCGAACGAAAGAGCGTGCGTACCCACGATATACCTAAAGAGACAGGAAGTTTATAGCCATTGGCTACTAAATGAATGAAATTATCTTGTTTAGATTTGAGGGTACGCGCGTTAAATCGATTTTCGCTTGCTTTATTAAAGTTTAATATTTAAAAACTTTTTTAAAAACATTCTATGTACAGTATGCGTCATAAGTACACTATCTTTTGACCGTTGTTGATTGTACTCATAGAAAAAACATACCTACATTATTTTTTAGACGCGACGAATTGAAAACCTCATCTTTTTTAAGTCGGTTAAAACTAGAAATAAGTGGGGCAAGACAAAAACAATAAACACACATACAGAATAGGCGCGAAAAACCATAACCCTTTCCTTGCAGTCTGGTAAAAAATAATTATTATCTGCATTGGCATGGCAGCCCTACCTCATCGACCTGCGCTGGCAAATGGCTTTTCAAATTGCACAGCGCGACCCATTTTCAAGCGCTGCATTTTCTTTACAGCTTCTGCGTTGAAGTTTTTCAATTCGGTTCCCTTCTTCCGCTGTGTCGGATGCAGCGTTTTATTATTATTTAAGCGCTATATTGTTGGAGATTTATTAGCTATTGAAATCTATTTGAATTAGCGTTGTCTTGTACCGTGATTACTTTTGAATGTAATGGAAAGAAATATTGATTATTTTTTACGACAAAACAACAGTATAATTCTTAATATATATAAATCTCGTGTCACAATGTTTGTCCTCAATGGACTCCTAAACCACTTAACCGATTATAATAAAATTCGCACACCATGTGTAGTTCGATCCAACTTGAGAGATAGGATAGCTTACATCCCGATATTCCCACGGGATCGGGAGTTACGCGGGTGAAACCGCGGAGGGCAGCTAGTTTAATATATAATCATTATTTCTAGTAATATTTTTTAAGTTATTAGTTTTGTAATAGAAAGTAAGTGCTTATTTATTTTTTAAACCTTCCTGTGTTGTATTATAAAATAAATAAATAAATGTTGCAAGGCATTTCACACAGCGACATCAACTATCAAGCTAAGCAACTAGGCTTGTTTTATGGCTAGATAATGGATAGAATACATGAATACATTACATGTTTTTCTTTTAATTATTATACTTAATATACAAACATAAACACCCAGACAAATATCTGTGTATAAATATTTGTTTGAGGCGGAAATCGAATCCATAACCCTCTAAGTCGCAGGTGGGTCTTCACATGTCGTCATGCCACACAATATGTTAGAGCCTGGAACTTGTCTACGTAAATCTAGACAACAATAATAATTGCAATTATAATTAGAATTGCTTTAAACTTTAAAAGGTCAATTTGCAATGACCGTATAAGTCAATGTCATCGTTGAGTCACATACACACGGTAGGTAACGAGAGTAAATCCAATGATGCAGTCATTCGCATGGCTTTATCATTAAATTAACATTTGTGATTTGAATCAACATGACTTCATTGGGTTAGGGGCGATTGGTCAACATGTAGAGATTGGTCATCGAAAAAGTGAAACATTCGGGTTGATAGTGGGTTTGTAATTGTTTGCTTTATCTAGGTACCAACCGTCAAATAAGTCACGAAAATACAAACACCATTAGCTGTTCGAAATAGGTCAAATGTCCCTCACGCAAAAAGGACTCAACTAAAGAGGTCCGTATTCCGTATACAAGTTCAAGTAGGTCAGATGTCACTCCGTAAAAAAACCATCGCAACCCCCATTTAGGTCACCAAGATACCATCAAAAACAAGGTGAAATACCATAATTTAAATATTATTACCCCAATAAAGAACATCCCATAACCGCAAACATTTTCGCCATTACTTGCCGAAATACCTCCATAAGTTTGAGTTTGTAAGCCGAAGACCGAAGTACCTATTCGTCTAAGTGGATAAGCCAAATTCCCCACAAGTAAAAGGACATAAAGCATAATTTCGCGTAAAGGTGTTTTCTCTAGAGTGCAATGTGAAGTAGAAATAACACCATACCTTCCCAATAACATCAACCCTATTTCTGACCTCAATAAATTGAAGATTAGGGTAGGTAGTATATTATGGGCTGAAGCGGAAGCAAGATTCAACATTTTTTAAATTGGGTTAGTAGCAATTATTGGTCAAGTGCCGTTTGGACATGCGAAAAAAAGAATATATTTTTTGTGACAGGTGACAGGAGTCTATTGATAAAGGCGTCTAAGTTGCCAGTATATTCGTTTTATTGTTGTCGGAGCCCTTGACATTAATTTTGTCATAATTAATTACATTTAGTTTTTATTTTATTGCCAGAAACAAATTTCGACAAGCAATTTTTTGACAGTCATTGACAGCCGAAAAACTTGGGTTGGTCAAGTGGCAAATGGGTCGTAACAGATCTTGTCAGAATAATATGAGCTTGAGGCGCTTCCTTTGGTTTTTGTCTGAGTTCGCTTCAGTTCACAACAAAACCCACAACCCTACCACATCGCCCCGTCTGACATTAAATGAATACTTTATTTAGTTCGTCGGAAAACTTTTGCTATTTCTATTCCCAAGTTTAATATAATGGTCAGTCTTAAGCTTTGTCCACACCTGCTATTTTAACGTTTTATTACTTTAGTAAAGTCGCTTTTTACACGAGTTACCAACTATCTTTAAAGGGGTTATTTTGTGCTAAGTACAAGTTAAGGTTATAATAAAACAAAACAAAATATCCGACTAGAAATCAAAATTAAATTAACAATCAGATCAGAAATAAAAAAAATGTTTAAGCGCGTCCCCCCGAGGCAATTATTTTTGCCAGAAGGCTGGTTACATTCTGTATAATCACTTTTTTGTATTACGTGGTATTACTATTTACTCAGTATAACTATATAATTTTAGCGTGAACGATTTGTGCTTTATCTAATAACTTGAGATTTTTTTTAAATTTTAATATATTGCCATTTTGTTAAGTAGTTTTATGAAAATGTCTTACTTCAGCTGCTAAAGTGATTTGAGTAGATTATGTTGTTCACTGTGAAAGCACTTAGTTGCGTCTGGAGTTAGTTGGATTTAACCATTTTAAGAACCCTTTTAGTGGATCTCATAATTATTGTGTCAGGCTCTGTCGCGAGTGTCGTGATCGAAAATTTTGACATTCCATTTTTACGAAATGGTATAATTTGCGGATATTGATTATTCGGCTCTGTAGCAACTGGACAGATTCTCAGTTTGACAGACTCGCAACTGGACAGAGCACAGATGCCATTCCCATACTAATTATCCAAAGATATTTACATGATGAAAAACATTAGAATGCATAATTTTAGCACAGCCCTTGCATTCAATACATTAAGCAAATGTACCTCATGGTATCTAGGACACATTCCTAATAGAAATGCAAGAGGCGACCGGGCCGGCTTGATGATATGGGTCGTTCCACACAATTGGATGCATTCCAACACGGTTCACCAATTGGGAGCACACTGCCAACCTTCGTACTAGATTTGATTTGTCCTTGGAAGAGTAAATAAGAATCTGTATTAAAATTTAATAGGTGTTTTCACTAGATGCTGAAGTGTGCACGTTCGAGTCCTGCCTTGGTTATTGGTTAACAAATATTGGTTTCAGGTTTAAATTTTTTCACATTTAAAAAACCATGCGTGAAGAATTGAAAAGCAGCTCCTTGTTTGAAGTCAGTTAAGAATAAATACCTACATGACACTGGCTTCAGTCGTGCAAAGCTGTAATTACTTAGAAGAAAAAAGAAACCAAGGCAAGGCAAGAACTAATTGGTTTATATTGTTTTGTTCTTGAGTGTTAGGTGATAGAGCGACCTTTTCCTTGGACTAAATCCTTCATTCGGTATTATGGTGGTAGTGTTTTGTTTTACGAAGCTAATATTTGAAAATACAAAGTGTATTTTTAAAACATACCTATATAAACAAGTAAAAAATAATAATATTACGATCTAAATAAGTTTTCCTATGTAAGGTACAAGACAGCGGCCAGTGCACGTGGTCACCTAATACTAATAAGTAGGGGCTAAGACTAATAATTTTGAAAATACAATATCAGGTAAGTACTAACTACTAATAGGGTTATGGGAAGTTTGGTCACAATTTAATTCGATCAAAGTGTACATTCGTCACTAATGTAATAATTTAACATACTTAAAATGGATCATTATAAAAGTTGGGATTTGATCATAGTTTAATTTCGTCACAATGTTATTTTAAAGGTAATTTTAAGCACATAAAAATTTATTAGAAAATCAGATATTCTTTATATGCATACCAAAGATGTCTTAGTATGTAAATTAAGAGTTGAAATTGAATTGTAATGGGAGATTTAATATGTTTCTCACTTTTATTAGATATTTTAAGTTCGATATTTGGGCACTGTTGCGTGCAGGCTTGTAAGTAAGTATATTTTAGCCGTGGATTTAATAATGAAAATTATATTCAATGACCAAAGTAACAAGCAGTTTCTAAGGTGAAACTTAGATTTAAGCTAATTAGTTTTTTTACTTTTTTGTTTTATTTTTACTTTAATTTATTTACTACAATGGATAAAAATGAGAGCGTAGTTCACCAACTGCTAAAGCAGTTTGGTGGATTATTACAAGTTTATTGCGTAGTAAAACATTTATTTATTTATTGTTATTTATTTAATTACATGAATGAAACACGTTTCCCATTGCATAAGTAACGCGATATTATATTAATCCGGATGCAATAAGTAATATAATACTGCGTATTATATTTATTGCATTTCTAGAGGAAACCGGCGCGGGCGGGCGGTCGTACCAAGTGGGAGTTTACGGAAAATTCTAACTCAGAATAGAGTTCCTGTTTTTGTTATTAATAGTTTTATTACCATTTGTATGGCTGAAAGGAATAAGTCTAATTAATAGCAATTAGTTTTTTATTTTTTTTCACTTAAACTTATTATTTATTGATATTTTCTTGTAATTTGAGATAAGCAAGGTCTAATGTCGGTAAAATATTGACTTTAGAAAAAAAATTTTGTATACACAAACATTTTTGGTTTAACCTTAATATTTGCTTCCTTTTTATGCTTAAAGTATAATTATCATACTTAGGTTATTATTTAAAAAGTAATTCCAAGAAACTATCGTTGAACTAAATCAAATTTATTTTTTAACCACAAAAACTAATTTAATCTAAATAATTAACTGACCACATTGCAGTTCAATTAGGTTTGGTTGTGTATTTAACCGCTAACGTATACTTTGACATTTCGATCGCGCTGGCACGCGCCAAGCCCAGGTGTACATTTCGCTAATTAATGTCAAATGTCAATGACGAGTCGTCACGGTTGACGAATTGAGGGGAAACAATTGAAAATCGGTTTGGTTTAAGTTTGAATGGTTGCAAACGGTTAAATATAAATATGTAGGTGAATGGTAGATATTTAATAAGTATACAGGATTATTGGTAATCAAATGATAAGCGAATGACTTCTTCTGCACCTAAACAAAAAACTTAGGAAATTCAAACATTTTATGGAAATGATAATTATGTTAAATTGAAAATTGCCTGATTTTTTAAAATAAACTTTTCAGAGTCAAAACAATTTACAAAATAAGTATCATATTAAGGTTAATGAACGCTCCGTGTAAGTAACAGCTAATTTTCGGTTATAAACATAACCTCAACATTTTCGAAAAACTGTTCAATTTTCCAAAAGTCGTAGAAAAAATGTTAAACGAAGTTGCGGACAAAGGCTACAACAATAAACTCTACCAAGTCAAATTACACAAATCAAAGAAAATTCTTGTATTAAAAATGTTTATATTCACCCAAATACATTACTTTCAATTTGTTACTGGAACTGCTCAATTTCTCATTAAAATGTTTTCTTTTCTTCCTTAAAATTAATTAACTAAACGCCCCGACCCTAATTAAATCAATTATTATGTTAACCAATTAACTCTGAATGTTTATTCACGAAATAGCTATTGCCTGAGGGTGTGGGGTCGTCCTTAATCAATTTCATGATATAGATCTTTAGGTAAAGGTGATGGTAAAATTATTCAAATGCAGGCAAAAACCGATAAATTAAACCTAAATTGTAGATACTTAGCATATGATCCGAATTCCGGTTGCTTTAACTGGAGTAGTCGTTGGGGTCAAGTACAGTTTGAGTCCTTAAGACGATTTGAATATTCTAACAGTATGTAAGACGTTATACGAAAAGAAGAAGAGAAATTAAACCTACTCGTATACGACAGCATGTAACAAACACCCTGTAACCCCTTTTAGATACTAGTGGATACTCTAGGTACCTCCAGGACATTACAAAATAAATAAGTAATGAAAAAAAAAGTATTATTTTATAAAGATCGGAAAAATTATCCTAAATTATTAAATATTAAACTTCCAAAATGTGGCAAGAGCATTATTGACAGCGAGCCCTAAGGTAAATAAATGCTGTGATCACATTTTGAAAATTCTCCAAACCCTGCGTAAATTAGGATTGATGGGTCAGGGATGTTTCTATCTGACAGTGTAGATTAAAAAAAAAAGTAACAAAACATTTGAAGTTCAAATAAAATAAAAGATAAAATTAAAGTAATTAAGGTAACTTACCTTTATTTAATTTAATTACTATTCAGTATAATATGTCAGTCAGTACAGTACAGTACCTTTGTCACCTTGCGAATCGGTCAGTGCACTTGACTGTCTGCCCTCCAAAATTACATTTTGTCCCTATCTGCCGATCTAAATTAGTAAACCGATCTTCACGAATTTAATTTACCTATATACTCTTAAATTGAATTAACTTTACTGATTGTTATTTAGAATCTATTGAAAATTGACCAATATCAGTTTAATATTTTAATTATATTATTTTTGGTTTTTTGGTTGGGTGAACTTTGGTCATTATACAAAATTGGGATATTAATAGTTTAAGATGTTTTAATTTTTTAAGCATTACTTGTATTTGCTAAATCAAACTTGTTAGATCGTCATATGTATGGATGAATAATGTGATATAATAAAAGTTGACGAAGCTGAATCAAAAACTTTTTAATGAGTACACGGTGTTAATTTTAGCAAGACGCCCCGTATTTTATCCGCCTTAAAGAATCTAGGTAACGATAAATCAATTAAATTATAAATATTTTGCCAGAGGATGTTCCAATTTACAAATTCTTATGAGAATGGTGTCAAATACGAAAATATGTTTACACTTGAGCGAAAATATTACATGGCACATGTGTTGGCAATGTTTAGATTGTCGATGACTTTCAATCAAATCAGTTGGCTGAGTCTGTCTTTCCTGACGTATACAATTTGGGGTCTTCAAGTTGCTAGTGATCAGGTATTCTTCTAGGAAAGCGTGCTACGTCTTTGACCGCTTCATCACCTACCATCAGCAGGTATGATAGTTATCAAACGTCGAAATAATAATATAATTAAAAAAACTAATTTAAAAAGTACATACATTGTTATTATCATCATCAAAGTTGTAAATAATTTTATAGTATTATTCGGCAATTTTCAATCAATAACGAGGCCACGTATGACATTCGTGATTGATATCTAGCTAGACTGTCAGATAAAAGATACGATTGATGACGTTTCAATCAGAATAAGTGACGAAAATCATGATATGGGAAAAACTAACGTCAATTTTGTAGATTTAACGTTAAAAACCTCAGAAAAATCTACTACAGTTACAGTAGATTTTTTTGATTCGACTGAAATTGGAATTAAAACATAAACTGCTGCAAGATGAAAATGATAGAGCTATAAACTACAAAAAAAAATGGTTTATATCGTAAGTTATCATTTTAGTTGTTACTTTCCGAATCATATTTGATTCTGTCATTAATGTAATCTTGTTATTGGCATTTACATCACAGTTTACAATAATTATAATTACAAATAGTAATTTTACGGAAGATTGGCTTAATAATTACAATTTAACAATTGCGTTGTATTACAAACATAGTTATTCGTATCGTGTTATGAATAATTGATTCTCGATTTCTATTTGTTTTATCTTTAAAGTATTCATTTGTAATAGAAAATGTTGATTTCGTAATACGTAAACAGGGAAATACTTCGTCACACATTTGTAATTTTTAACTGCGCACCCTTTAACATAAAAAAAATGGGTTAGTGTCGTTTCGTCACAATCTACTAATTAGTTTAGTAGTCATTACGAATAAAATATGCTGTAGTTTTGTTATATCAATTCAATTCAGTTGTGATGTCATTCTTAAAAGTACTTTAGTAAGTAGCCATTGTTATTTTACTAACGAATCTCATACATTTTTTACAATGTAAGTACGTGTATAATAAAAAGTGCAAAAAAACCTGTTTGAAGCACTCAAGTTTCTACATAAGAAATCATTAGTTCCGTTTGTCAGTGAACTAACTTTCTGTTAACCGAATTAAAAGTATTAATTTGGTTGGCAAGTGAATTAAATAACCTTTTATGAAACGGATATCCAGATTTTGCGGATACGCGTAACTTCTTGACGTTTATTCGATGAACGTGTTACGTTTGGGAGGTAGCAGGCGGAAAATGTACTTTAAGTTTGACAGGTTATATTAATGTAAGTATAACTATTGTAGCTACGGCATCCGACTAGCTGGACAGACCACTTCATTAAGGGGGAAGCTGTTAGACGCAGAGGGTATGCGACCAATCGTACTGGAAGTCTTTGGGTTCCCCAAAGCTAGAAGTCTTTGGCCTATGTTTAGCAGTGGACTTCCTATAATGCTGCTAGCTATTGTATATCTCTCGACGGTAGCAATTAAAAAAAAATAGATCCTGTTTTATTATATTATACAACCTAGGGGTCCGTCGTGTAATCCATAATCTTTTTGGCAAAAATATTTAATTCTATTTTGGCCTTATGCTATGATACAGCAGTTCCTAGATTGAGTCTGTCTCTACTGGCCTCTACAATCGATTTTGATTTAACTTTAACTTAGGTACAAAGGAATTAAAGAAAAGAGTTTTGACAAAAGTTAGAAATCAGCTTGTTAACCTATAATATTACCGACTCTACTTATTTTCAGTCAAATTAATCTACCTGAAACCTTTAACTTTAAATTACGTGACACCTGAGCAAATTAAAAAGGGACAGGCTCTTAGAATTCCTTTGACAAACCTGGAGCCTTTAATTAGTGAATTAGGAATAGTAATTGCTTTTTTATCACGTTTTTGCAAAGCAATGAGGATTAACTGTGAAGTTGAATTAGTAAATTATAAAGATAAGATAACACTCTTTGTTTTATACGGTGTAGAGTCGAGATCGTATAATGTTTTAAAATATTTTACGCAGTGTTTTTTTCTTGTATTTGCGTAACCTTGAAATTAATTTAAAACCATTTATGGTAAGTATATTTTACTGATTCAAAATTATTTTAAAGCCTGAATAATGTTTAATAAACACCATTGAATGATACCTTACTGAATAACAAATATCTTAAGAGATTTAGGTAAGTATTAGAAAATTGAAGAAAAATAAACCAAAAGTATCTAAATCATAAAATTAAATTAATTATCAGATGGAACAGATATAAATTAAATGAATGGAACAGAAATACTATATTGGAACAGTAAATCAGTCAAACAAAATAACAGTTAATATAAATTTAAACTTATCAATAGGAACTAACTAAAAAAAACTACATACCGACAAAACTAAAATCATAAAATAAAGAGACACACTACCACTCACCGGACTTCCTTTTCTCATTAACAAGAACCAAAGACTTGGTCCTCTTCACACGGAGCGACCTCCTCCTAATAGACCTCATCAAGGCTTCGGGCATCCGAGAAAACCTCGGAGAGTCCACCCTCTTTTCGGGCATAAAGAAATTCTTCACTGCCAACATCGTCATTTTATTCACTCACAAAACTAAACATATAACATCACTATTGTTTTAAATTCAATTATCATTGGGTACGAAAACGGTTTTTCCTTCAAGCATGATCGAACGCGACACGTGCTCTCCCTATGGCAGCCAATCGAGTACTGACGGAGACGGAATACAATTTTATATGGTGCTCGGTACAATCGCGCACAATGGATAGAGGCAATCTGTTATCATAACTCTACTGTTATGTATAAAGGTAGATACTATCAATTATTCTGTGGGACACGAAACTTCAATTTGTTTTAATGTGCCGTATCCAATAGACAGTTTATGGCTCAGAAAATTGCTTTAAAAACAAGGTACGAGAAATAATTGAGTATAAAAATGAAGAAGTTTCGTACAATTTTCCTTGTAAAAAGATTTATTTTACTTATTACTTACTAGCGACCCGCCCCGGCTTCGAACGGCTGTATTATGCATGTTTTATATCTAAAAACCTTACTCTTTAATCACTCTATCTATTAAAAAAAACCGCATCAAAATTCGTTGCGTAGTTTTAAAGATCTAAGGACATAAGTACATAGGGACGGTGAAAAGTGACTTTATTAACCCCCGACGCAAAAACGACGGGGTGTTATAAGTTTGACGTGTCTGTGTGTGTGTGTGTGTGTGTGTGTGTGTGTGTGTATGTGTGTGTGTGTGTGTGTGTGTCTGTCTGTGGCATCGTAGCTCCCAAACGGATGAACCGATTTTGATTTAGTTTTTTTTGTTTGAAAGATAAGTTAGTCGGGAGTGTTCTTAGCTATGTTTGATCAAAATCGGTTCAGCCGTCTTAAAGTTATGGGGGATAAAAGTCAGGATCAAAAACCGAATGTAAGTAGATATACTCGAGTGGGGTATCAAATGAAAGGGCATGACTCGTACATTACAAATATCTATGTTTGATCAAAATCGGTCCAGCCGTCTAAAAGTTATGGGGGATAATACTCAGGATTAACAACCGAATGTTAGTAGATATGCCCGAGTATCAAGTTAATTTGAGTTTTTTAATTGGCTTCGTTTGGATCTTTTTTACTTTTCTTTCCATTTTTTTATTATATTACTAGCTGTGCTCCGCGGTTTCACCCGCATAACTCCCGATCCCGTTGGAATATCGGAATAAATTAAGATGTAAGCTATCCTATCTTTCAACTTAGATCAAACTGCACACGGTGTGCAAATTTGATTAAAATCGGTTAAGTACCTAGTTTAGGAGTCCATCGCGCACAAACAACGTGACACGTAATTTATATATATTAGAGAAGATGTATAGATAACCTAGACCTAGACGTCTTCTTCTATGTATACTTAGGTAATTCTAATATTTAATAGCTATGAAATACCTACTTGTAGTTGTAAAAGTTGAATATCTAAAGGAAAAAATTGAAAAAGAATACCTTTAATAAAAAAACTGTTTAGGGTTAAAAATAATCTTCACTACATAGTATAAAACAAAGTCGCTTTCTCTGTCCCTATATCCATTTGTATGCTTTAATCTTTAAAACTACGCAACGGATTTTGATGCGGTTTTTTTAAATAGATAGAGTGATTCAAGAGGAAGGTTTATATGTATAATACATGCATAATATAGCCGTGCGAAGCCGGAGCGGGTCGCTAGTTAACTATAAATTAATAATAGTTATTGTTTACTTACACCAAATTATCTGAATCATAAATCGCAAGAAAATAAAGAAATAAAATAAAAAAAATTAAAAAGTCCCTCCCTACAAAAAGGATGAAATAAAAAATTAAATTAAAAATTTAAAAAACCCCCAACACAAAATAATAAAAATAGTATGAACGTAAAAAGCCTAAAACAAGCAAAAAAAAAATCTATAAAAAGAAAAAGCCACAAAAAGAACAAAAAAGGTATAAACGTGAAACCCTACAAAAAGAAAAAAATAACCTCGAAATTATGATTCTACTACGTAAGTACATGTGAATTTTTTTGATTAAATATTGTCGCGTCGGGGGACCGCTCTTTACCTATAGAAACACCTTCCTAAGTAAAATGATATTAAAATTTCAACGAAAATGTTAAAGTATTAAGAATTACTAGTGATAAAATGCTAAAATAAAAATGTTAACATTAAGTATATTAAATTGACTCGAAAAAGAGCGGTCCCCCGACGCGACAATATTTAATCAAAAAAATTCACATGTACTTACGTAGTAGAATCATAATTTCGAGGTTATTTTTTTCTTTTTGTAGGGTTTCACGTTTATACCTTTTTTGTTCTTTTTGTGGCTTTTTCTTTTTATAGATTTTTTTTTTGCTTGTTTTAGGCTTTTTACGTTCATACTATTTTTATTATTTTGTGTTGGGGGTTTTTTAAATTTTTAATTTAATTTTTTTTTTATACTATGTAGTGACTATGTAGTGATTCGGCAGGTAGGTATAACGTATGTCGTAAAAAATACAGGAAAATCTAAATAATTTTTCCTGTGCATTGTGCATCTCATAAATTAATAATTACAATGCAGTTTAATCATACAATTTTAACAGTGATAATGCAAATGGAAATACCATGAACAAGTATTATGTAATATTATGTCCACTTTAAAATTGTATGATTATTAAAAACCTTTTTCATTAAAAAGCAAACGTTATAATAATAGACAATAACGAACCTTTACGTAATTCTCCATCACGTTTATGTAAAACCTTAAACACTAACTCATTGCTTGAAGATAAATAGTTTAGTCCACGTTCAGCAATTCAGCGCTTTAATGACCAATGCACCAATTCAGGGTTCAGTCAGACTGATCATCAGTTTGCTATAAATAATTGTGCTACAATAAACAAATTCGATATAATTATAACACCACAGACATTATTTAAAACTGTAATTAATGACGACCCAGTTGGCACAATGGTCACCACGCCGGACTGCCAACACAGGGTTGCGGGTTCGATTCCCGCCTCAGATAAGTATTTATGCTTAGATATTTGTCTGAGGTCTGGTTGTTTCTATGTATTATAAGTATATACTTACAAAAGAAAAGTATATATATATAAGTTTTATATCCGTTGTCTAGCACCCATAACACAAGTCTAGTTACTTAGCTTGGGGCTAGATGGCGATGTGTGGAATGTCCTGCAATATTTATTTATTTATTTATTTATTGATTAAAACTGTCAACTAACGAACTGAACAAATATAAAATTATATAATTAAATTACCGAAAATCCCCTATGACTAATAAATAACTCATTTTAGTACCTAACTATTCAATAACTGCAATTGTAATTAATTTGTATTATTTATCTAATTATTATCATTTGTAATTCTTGAAATGAATTATTATTATTTAAGAAAAAAAAGGGTTGAACTCTTCCTTTGCATTCTTAAAGCGCTGCAAAAGCAGAAAACTTCGAATTAATAATTTTCAAAATCGTGAATCTTCCTATCTTTTCTATCGGACACGATTCATTTTAAATCACGTTTTATTCAGAAAATACTTGGAATTGAAGCTGCATTTTGTCGCTGTATTAATTTTAGACGAAACATTAACAACGTTTGAAATTCGAAACTTTGTTGTTAATGTAGGTGAATGAATTCGTCGTAAGGAAAAGGGGTATTTTAGTCATTGGCCTTAAAATTAAAATGGTATTAAACATCAGATCGAAATGTAATAAATTAGGTTACAATTATAATAAATCAGAATATCATCAAGTTCCTACTAAATGGTTTAAATTGGTCACTTATTAGTTAAACAAATTTATTACATTGAACTGTGGTCAGTTTTTTTGTTTAAATCTAAAATTCTTCAAAAAGAGGAGAAAAAAGGCTTTCAGCCGATACAGCCTCGTCTGTATTCCCAATGGTACTTTTTTAAATTAAGTTTTATCATAACACCCACACAAAACCCGATCCTAAAAAATTAGGACCAAACTTTTTACTGTCATCTTTACAGATAAGACTGGATAATTTAGAGAAAAGGTGTAGCTAAAGGATACCGGTTCGAATCCCGTGTGGGTGAAACTACATTCCCGGTGGACAAATGGTTGTGTGTAATTAATATGGGAACAAGTTTGTATGCTAGCGTGCTAGTTTAAAATTAAACTGACTGGTAATAGACGGTTTAATAGTAAAGAGCTCTATGTCCATTAGAGTGGTCTCTGACAACAAAATTAAAATACATAGTTTGTATACAAATTTCACAGAATTGACGACAAAAGAAACTTGACCAAAAAGTAAGTTACTGCAAAATGCAAAAGGTCATGATAGTAAACCTTCAAAGTACTATTGTATCTAGCGGTATTAAAAACTAAAGGATCATATATATTTTTTATTAAATTATCTAAAAAGGTTACTTTTCGTTCATAAAAAAAAATGGGTGCGTGTACTTATGTACGCGCGTGAGAAGTTATACTTCTTTGGCATTATTAAAAAAAAAAAACAAAAAAAAAAAAAAAAAAAAAAATATAAAAAAAAAAAAAAACCAAAAAAAAAAAAAAAACTCGTCCGGCAAAAAACTCGTCCGACAAAAAACTCGTCCGACGAAAAGTTCGTCCGACGAAAAGTTCGTCCGACAAAAAACTCGTCCGACAAAATACTCGTCGGACAAAAAACTCGTCCGACAAAAAACTCGTCCGACAAAAAACTCGTCCGGCAAAAAACTCGTCCGACAAAAAACTCGTCCGACAAAAAACTCGTCCGACAAAATACTCGTCCGACAAAAAACTCTGGACTGGAAAAGGATTGTCAACACAATCAATAAAGTTCAATTTAGATTTAAACAACTTCTCCCGTGAGAATTTTGTGTGACGTGAGAATTTTGTGTGACGTGAGAATTTTGTGTGACGCTTTTGTAAAATTTCACTCTCATCATTTTTTCATAACGCGCCTAAAGAAGTATAACTTCAATAAACATTGTTTTATTATTCAACAAGAAAGAACTTTGTAAAGCTGTTCTCGTTACTTCATAATCAAAATTGACTTTGACTTCCCAACTTGTTTCTATTCCATCCCTCATTGAATGAAGGGAGGGTGATAGTAGACTGGAAACTAAACGGTCGACTGACAGTTCGCCATACACCGACATCGACACAAGGCAAATAAAACAAGTGAACAATCGCTTTGAGGTTACAGGCATGGCGCCTTTTCGTTTTTGTTTAACTGTTATATCTTTATAAATGTGACCTTTTTCGGCACAAAAATTATATGCAAAGTTTTGATCTTTGCTGAGATGGTTTTCCATTTTCTCAGCAAAGATCGGAAAAAATTAAATAATAAATAAAGATAGAAGAAATACCAAAACTGGATGCAAGGAGATTGATATTGGCGTTAATGCTATTTATTCAAATTTGAAAAAAAAACAAGTTTACAGGCATGGCGCCTTTTCGTTTTTGTTTAACTGTCATATCTTTATTAATGTGACCTTTTTTGGCACAAAAATTATATGCAAAGTTTTGATCTTTGCTGAGATGGTTTTCCATTTTCTCAGCAAAGATCGGAAAAAATTAAATAATAAATAAAGATAGAAGAAATACCAAAACTGGATGCAAGGAGATTGATATTGGCGTTAATGCTATTTATTCAAATTTGAAAAAAAAACAAGGTTACAGGCATGGCGCCTTTTCGTTTTTGTTTAACTGTCATATCTTTATTAATGTGACCTTTTTTGGCACAAAAATTATATGCAAAGTTTTGATCTTTGCTGAGATGGTTTTCCATTTTCTCAGCAAAGATCGGAAAAAATGAAATAATAAAAATAGAAGAAATACCAAAACTGGATGCAAGGAGATTGATATTGGCTTTAATGCTATTTATTTAAATTTGAAAAAAAAGGTAAAGTTAGTTTAGCTGACTAACTGCCGACGGTTTTGTCTGCAGGCTGCGTTTACCCTAAGGATCTGTGAGACCTGTCCTACGCATCTGTCCTCCCACGTAAATCCATCTTTGTCTATCATATTGACTTTACAAATGGAGTGAGTGGGACGAAAGTTGGTCTTTAATTTATTTAGTGCAGGCGCCAGGGCCCTGGTGTAGGTACGCCTTGTGTAGGTAGTCAATGTTAACAGTGATAGAACTAGCCTTGAGTGCCTTGAGCTAAAACATAATGCCTTCTGTTTGATAAATCTTAATACCTTAAGTTTATGAAAGATTATTCAGTACGTAGAATATAAAATTCAAATCTGACTGAAATATCACAATGAAGTTTGGAGACTAGCTTCGCTAAGTAGGGTATTTAGAAATTCCACCCCTAAGTGGGTGAGATAAAAGTTCTACATATAAGAGGACAGTGGTAGATATAAATTCCTCAGACTAAGAGTAGCTTATCATATTATGTAACTTCTCAGCTTTCAATGTATGTTTATATTATACTAAGTTTTATGAAAATAGGTCTAGTAGTTTCAGACCCTATTAATTTCCAAAATAATATCTTTTTTCTTTATAATAATAACATTTTTTTTTGAAGATAGTAATGAGCCGAATAGATAGTCCTTTTTCAAGCTCATAAGACTGTCAATACGATTTTGAATAAGAGGCGTCGTATTTTGTTTGCTCTTTCTGAGACTTGAATTTTAACATCCACAGAAGAATTTTCATAGTAAGGCTTACCGATTGATCATAGACATTGATCTTTTGCAATATAGAAACTAGTTCACATTGAATCCAAACACTGACTTGTTATGCTATATTTAGAATCCTTAGTATTATATTTTTACCTTGCGAATTCACCGATATTCTTATTTTTACGACCACCATTCAGAAGATGCGACCAAAGACATTTTATTACCTGTAAAAAAGACACAATACGTTAATAAAAGCGTCACGCATTAAAAACAAATTTAAATCTCATAAAACGTTTAGTATAAAACTCCAGATGAAATGTTAAAAGACCAAAAGATCTGTATAAATGGTCAGATGTCACATTTTATGAGTTTTGATGGGTAATAATGTCGAATTTTATGACTTTGAGGGAAGAATTAATGACTATTTTGATTTGTTGACATTTGTAATCGAATGAGTTGAAATTGGTACCTTACGAACTATGTCAGAAATGAATCACCACATCACTATATTAAAAAAATACAGCAAAAATGTTTATGTACCAACGATACGTTCCTGGAGCTTAGTTGTGACTAAGCCTGTGCTTTAGAAATCATATAAAAATTATAAGAGAACAACAAAAAACAATCACCAAAATCGGTTTATAAACTAATGCCATTTTCATGAAAATCGTAAAACCATAAGTTTTGTCACTTTCGCACTTTTACTGATATCATCTGAGCGACAGTGTCAAAACATATTTTGACTAAAGAAGATTACACTTAAGGGGGTAAAAAATTATGCCATAAAAAAAACAATCTCTTTTATTGGAAGTCAGTTAAAAAGCAGAAATTTTGACTTTTGTCACTGAAAGAATCAAAATATAAATAAACTAACGACCCGCCCCGGCTTCGCACGGCTGTATTATGCATGTATTATACAAACCTTCCTCTTGAATCACTCTATCTATTAAAAAAAACCGCATCAAAATCAGTTGCGTAGTTTTAAAGATCTAAGCAGTCAAAGGGAAATAGGGACAGAAAAAGCGACTTTGTTTTATACTATGTAGTGATAAGTTAGTATTGATTTGATAAATAATGACGCAGCAAAATAAAATGATGATGTTTAGTTAATGACAGACAGATTAGACGATGTGAAAACCACATAATCACACAGTTTAGTGAGAAAATCACATTACTATAGTAAAAGTTACATTCATAGAATATGCATTACCCTAAATTACTTACTAATGTGAGTAGGCAAAGAGTGACCAATGGCAGCGATGACGAAAATACACTGTGACGAAATTACACTAAACCTTGAAATGTTAGGAAATTATACAGTTTGTAAAAAAACCGAGATACAAAAAACATTAAAAAAAAAACAAATAAAAAAAAACGATAAAATAATCATTTGAATTTAAAGTTCAGAAAATTTACTTAAATTTACTGAAAAATTATCACCATTGCATCCCAATTATTTGAAGCGAGTCGTTAGGTAATAATTGTGTTGCATATTTCGAAAATTCACCAAACCCTGGGTAAAATATCCTTATTTTTACAATTTTTTAACCGACTTAAAAAAAAGGAGGAGGTTCTCAATTCGGTTGTATGTTTTTTTTTCTAATATTATGAGTTAGGTTTCACACTGTTAAATAAATTATTAAAAAGATTTTATGGGGAATGGAAATAGTAATTAACATTTTTGTTTTAAATATGGTAATTAAAGCGGAAGCTTTATTTTTTTCTTTTTTCTTGTATATTGAGTTAATGTCCATATACATAAACAAGGTATTCAGGAAACTAAGTGACATATTTAATTAATATCTGATGGAAATGTGGACGCTTGACGCTGACAACATACGTCAATCTCTATCTTCTCTTTGCTTGTCATGTGCTAAACATTACTGTTTGTTACTATATTTTCTTATTATAAATAAATTCTAACAAACCAAGCTTGCTATTATTCTCACAGGTTATGGGCCGTTCCCTACCTTCCGTGTAGTGTTATCTATAAAAATCGAACTGTATTTCAAAAGTAAAAGTAAAAAATAGTCGAGCATAACCTCACTTTCAGTCACCGGCTCGCGGTTCGATTGTTTTATTTCAGCTTTTTCAGATTAAATAAAAAAAGATGTCGCACAATGCACTAATGTCAATTGAAAAACTCACAGGACGAGATAATTGGGCTACTTGGAGTTTTGCAGTCAAGGCTTACCTAGAACATGAAGATCTTTTTGACTGCATCATATCAGAAACAGAAGCCGTTGACGCTAACTCGAAGAAGCAAAACATTAAAGCCAAGTCAAAGTTGATATTATTAATTGACCCAATGTTATATGTGCATATACAAGACGCTGAAACTGCAAAACAGGTATGGGAAAATTTAGCAAGGGCATTCGAAGACAGTGGCTTAACTCGAAAAGTTGGTTTGTTGAAGGAACTCATCAATACTAATTTAGAAAACAGTTCCTCAATAGAAGACTATGTAAACAAAATAATGTCCGCTGCACACAAGCTAAGAAGTATCAAATTTTTTGTAGACGATGAGTGGTTAGGTACTCTGATGTTGGCAGGCTTGCCCGATGAATACAAGCCGATGATTATGGGCTTAGAAAGTTCTGGTATGAAGATTAGTGCTGATTTAATTAAAAATAAATTATTGCAAGAAATTAAATCACCGGACACTACCGCTCTTTATACAAACACAAAAAATTATAAGCCTAAAACGGATAACCCAAAACCTAGAAGAGGTCCGAGGTGTTTTAACTGTAATAAGTACGGCCACTTAGGAAAAAATTGTTGGCACAAAAAAAATAATGAGAAAACTGAATGTAAGACTGGATATGTAGCTGCTTTTTCAGCATCCACAATAAATGACTCTGAGAACTTTTACCTAGATAGTGGCGCCTCCATGCACATGGTGATGCACCGGGAATGGCTCACTGATATTGTAGCTCCGCCTGTATCAAGCATAAGAATAGCTAACAATAAATTATTGAAAGTAGAATGCTGCGGTAACTTATCTATAAAAGTTAACAGCACGGATGCAATACAGGTGAGAAATGTTCTATATGTCCCGGAACTGAAAACAAACTTATTATCAGTTAGCAAGATAATTAAAAGTGGTTGTAAAGTAATATTTAATGAGACCGGCTGCCAGATTTATAATCAATACAATAAATTGGTTGCAAAAGCAAATCTCATAAGTGACACCTACCAGTTAAATGTTTGTAAAAATAAGGAAATGCAAGCATTGATTGCTAAGACTAATGATGATGTTTACCTATGGCACCAAAGAATGGGGCACTTAAACTTCGCAGATATAAATAAAATACCTAACTGTACAGAAGGAGTAAAGTTTACACCGAATAAGAAAAATTGTATTTGCATAACTTGTCTAGAAGGTAAGCAGAGCAGACAACCGTTCCCCAGTGAAGGGTCCCGTGCAACTGATTTGCTAGAGCTCATCCACAGTGATGTGTGTGGACCGATGAAACATATTTCCGTTGGAGGAGCAAGGTATTATGTGACGTTTATTGATGACTTTTCTCGCCGAGTACATGTATATTTTATTAAAAATAAAAACGAAGTATTTGACAAATTTGTGGAATTTAAAAATAGAGCAGAAAATGAGTTAAATAAGAAAATAAAAATATTCAGAAGCGATAACGGTACAGAATACAAAAATAACAATTTTGAAAAATACCTAAAGAGTCATGGAATATTACATCAAACATCGAATCCTTATACCCCACAGCAAAATGGCCTTAGTGAAAGGATGAACAGGACCTTAATAGAGCGTGCTAAATGTATGATTTTAAATGCAAAATTGCAGGATACATTCTGGGCAGAAGCAGTCTCTACAGCTGCATATATTGTGAACCGCTCGCCAACCCGTGCTCTATCTGACAAGACACCCCATGAAGTATGGACTGGAAAGGTCCCCAATGTAAGTCATATGAGAATTTTTGGATGTTATGCGATGGTGCATATACCAAAAGAAAACAGAACGAAACTTGATGTGAAGTCACGTAAATTAATTTTCGTTGGCTACAGTGATTCTACGAAAGGGTACCGATTTATAGATCCTAAAACAAAAAAAGGAATAATTAGTAGAGATGTTGTGTTTTTAGAGGCCACAATACAAAGAAATAAAGTTGAAGATGTACCTGAAAAAGAAAAATTGATTAATGAAAAGGAAAAACTAATTAATATAAAGGAAAATAATAATAAAATAAACAACAAAAATAAAACAGAAGAATTACCTTTATTTGAAGAAGAATATAATGTAGAACCTGAAACAGAAAACATTAATATTCATGAGACAGAAGAAACTCAGAATACTTCTCAAAGTACTTACGTAACGGATGATTCTTCCCTATTCGAAGATATTCAAGATGAAACATACTTACCTGATGAGACACTCGATTCTCCAGAATTCAACATGACATTGAGACCACGTCTGCAAAGAACGGAAAGGGCTGAAAGTGGTAACAAAGAAAGCCATACATCTTTCATATGCATGAATGGTGAGTCAACTATAAGTTCACTAAATAATGATCCACAAAGCTATGAAGAAGCTCTTAACAGTAGCAAAGCTGATGAATGGAAAAGAGCCATGAACGAAGAATATCAGTCATTGTTGAAAAATAATACTTGGACCCCTGTTAACTTACCAAAAGGAAAAGCAGTAATACCATGTAAATGGGTTTACAAAACAAAGAGAGATGATACTGGATCAATAAAACGCTATAAAGCCAGACTTGTATTAAAGGGATATAAGCAGGTCAAGGGCATTGATTACCACGAAATATATGCTCCTGTGGTCCGTTATTGTTCAATAAGATATTTGTTTGGCTTCGCTGTAAAATATGAACTTAAAATACATCAAATGGATGCAGTTACTGCTTTCCTGCAGGGAGAAATCGATGAAGAAATTTACATGACATTCCCACCTGGCTATGAAGAAGAAGAAGCGAAAGTTTGTAAATTAAACAAGTCCATTTATGGATTAAAGCAAGCCAGCAGACAATGGAACAAGAAATTAAATACTGCACTGATAGAGATCGGTATGACTCGTTCTAATGTTGATCCCTGTATTTACTATCGTATATTAGATGAAAAGGATATACTTATAATAGCAGTATATGTCGATGATTTGCTATATTTTTTTAATAATGACCTTACATATCAGATGATTAAAGAAAAGCTGCAAGAAAAATTCTGTATGAAGGATATGGGAATAGCAAAGCACTGCATTGGGTTCAGAATTACCCAAAATACATCTGAAAATGAGATTTCCATAGATCAATCACTATATATAGAAATGATACTCAACCGTTTTGGAATGTACGACTGTAAGCCAGTATGGACACCTAGTGATGCAAATGTAAAGCTAAAAAAGGCTGAAAATAAAAATGAAGTTTTAAAAACCATTCCATATCAAGAAGTTATTGGTTGCCTACTATACTTGTCACAAGGAACAAGACCAGATATAACTTATATAGTCAATTCATTGAGTAGATACAATAACCAACCCACCAGTGAACATTGGACTGCCGTTAAACGAGTATTGAGGTACCTGAAAGGTACAATCAACATGAAACTCACATACAAAAAAAACTTAGCCGAGAATATTTATGGCTATTGTGATGCTGATTGGGCAAACGATTTAGAAGACCGTAGATCTTGCACAGGCTATATATTTTTATTTCAGGGTGCAGCAATAAGCTGGAGTTCAAAGAAACAACAGACCATAGCATTGTCCAGCACAGAGGCTGAATATATGTCATTAGCCTCCGCAATTCAAGAAGCGCTCTGGTTAAAACAGCTTGAAGAAGAGTTTATGCCTAAACTCAAAGGTATACCAATTATACTGTATTGCGATAATCAGAGTGCGATTAGTCTTTCAGGTAACACCATGTACCATCCACGCAGCAAACATATTGATGTGCGCTACCATTTTGTACGTGAGAAAATCGCTGCCAATCAAGTTGCTGTTAAATATAGATGTACTCAAGACATGGTTGCCGATGCTTTAACAAAAGGACTGCATCGACCGAAGCTTGAAGTTTTCATCACATCGATGGGTTTAAGTTTAAAGCGTTTGCGTCCAGGAGAGGATGATGGAAATGTGGACGCTTGACGCTGACAACATACGTCAATCTCTATCTTCTCTTTGCTTGTCATGTGCTAAACATTACTGTTTGTTACTATATTTTCTTATTATAAATAAATTCTAACAAACCAAGCTTGCTATTATTCTCACAATATCCATACTTTATAAGTTGTTAATTAAAATTTCTTTAAGGCTATTTAGTACTGGTTGCCCACCAAATTTCATCATATTTTTTTTTACTAAGTATGTAAGTCGTGCATCTCGAATAGGTATAAATTGACAACTATTTAATTCTTTATTTTTTTTTATACTCGCAACACTCCGCGGTTTCACCCACGTAACTCCTGATCCCGTGGGAACATCGAAATATAAAATGGACAAATGGACTATCCAACACAATTATAATTGTTCAATTCGAACCAGTAGTTTCTGAGATTAGCGCATTCAAACAAACAAAGAAACAATTAACTCTTCAGCTTTATATCACAAATAATTGAGTAGTTAAAATGGTTCACGCCTGTTGGCTTCCCTAAAATACGATGCGCAGATTAAAAAATAATGTTATATTTTAGGATAACCCCGTTAGGGGATAAATTTCAATAAAATACGAAACACGTGTTACATTAATTATGTTAAAGAATGTTTATGCAAAATTTGAAGTAGATTGGACCAAGGAATCACGTTGTCCCATACAAACTTCGACCCCCCATTTTCCCCCCTTAGGGGTCGAATTTCGCAAAATCCCGTCTTAGTGAGCACCTGCGTCATAAAAGGAACCCCCATGCAAAATTTGAGACTCCTAGCACTTGTAGTTTCTGAGATATAGAATAGAATAGAATAGAATAGAAATCATTTATTGTTTAACTGTGTACATGAGCCGATATTAATGCTATAAGTAGTAGACACAACAGTTCACCACACTGGGCATACAATATTTTGTGAAATGTAAAAATTGGACCTAATACTATAGTTTTACTATTAAAATTCATATTAATTCGTTTCAACGATAGCCTAATTAATTCTGATTAGAAACATTAATAATTCATTAATATCGTGATGAGTGAGTGAGTGAGTGAGTCAGTAATTTTCTCTTTTATATAGATCGATTATAATAAGAGTTTTTTGATCCAGTGGGAATAATCCAGCTATCTACATACCAAGTTTCATCGTAATCGGTTCAGCCGTTCTTGACTTATAAAAGGTGTAACTTAACACGACTTTGTTTTATATTTATAAACTAGCGACCCGCCCCGGCTTCGCACGGCTATATTATGCATGTATTATATTTATAAATCTTCCTCTTGAATCACTCTATCTATTAAAAAAAAAAATGGGTGCGTGTACTTATGTACGCGCGTGAGAAGTTATACTTCTTTGGCATTATTAAAAAAAAAAAAAACAAAAAAAAAAAAAAAAAAAACTCGTCCGACAAAAGACTCGTCCGACAAAAAACTCGTCCGACAAAAAACTCGTCCGGCAAAAAACTCGTCCGACAAAAAACTCGTCCGACAAAAAACTCGTCCGACAAAAAACTCGTCCGACAAAAAACTCGTCCGGCAAAAAACTCGTCCGGCAAAAAACTCGTCCGACAAAAAACTCGTCCGACAAAAAACTCGTCCGACAAAAAACTCGTCCGACAAAAAACTCGTCCGGCAAAAAACTCGTCCGACAAAAAACTCGTCCGACAAAAAACTCGTCCGACAAAATACTCGTCCGACAAAAAACTCTGGACTGGAAAAGGATTGTCAACACAATCAATAAAGTTCAATTTAGATTTAAACAACTTCTCCCGTGAGAATTTTGTGTGACGTGAGAATTTTGTGTGACGTGAGAATTTTGTGTGACGCTTTTGTAAAATTTCACTCTCATCATTTTTTCATAACGCGCCTAAAGAAGTATAACTTCAAAAACCGCATCAAAATCAGTTGCGTAGTTTTAAAGATCTAAGCATACAAATGGACATAGGGACATAGGTACGGCGAAAAGTGACTTTATTTTATACTATGTAGTGATTTCATAATTGTGGAAATTAGGTATACCTCTAAGTGGGTTTCTCAAAGACGGGTCGCTTGGGGATCGGGTCGTTTCGGCACTAACCCTAACTAATTACTTATCCGATTTGAAATAATCTTCTATAACATAAAAATGCATCGCTTAATGTGTTTCTGAGCGCAAATCTCGAGAACAGCTGAACAGATTTCGGTAATTCTTTTTTTGTTGTGTTTGTTATTGTCAGGAGAAGATTCTAATAAAATAAAATATTAAGAAAATTGCGTAGAAAATTATTACGCGGGTGAAACCGCGGGACGCAGCTAGTTTTACATAAATAGTTTTCAAAAATAATTAATATAAAGACTGTCCTATTTTCCTTAAATAGAAATACAAATCTAGGTTCCAAAAACGGACCACTGAGCGTTCTATTTTGGAATTCAGGCCAAAACATGATTTTATGCATTTGATTTGGGTCGTATTTGGAACACGTATTTTTACTTAAAAAGCTTTGGTTAAATCGTTATTCAGATTTAACTCCAGTGAGATGCATAACACAAGCATTAAGTTGCTTAGCTTGGGGCTGGATGGCGATGTGTAATATGTCCTGAAATATTTATTTATTTATTTTTTATTAAACTTTTCCTGTTTTGTTTAAATAAATAACGAAGTTTCTCTCGTCTATTCTGTGAAATCAATTAACCTGTTTAATAAGGAAAAGAAAGCGTCAATTATCTACATTTCTTTCAACTTGTATAGCATATTTGATAGATAATGAATGACAATTAGAAACAGGTGTAATTGATGTCTTGAGAACAATGAAGTGCGAACATGAAATGAAGATTTAAATTATAACTGGGTTATTCCTATTAGCTCCGCGATTTTCTCCCTTTGGGCTCCGTAGGTAGTTAAATTAAAAAATCCTATTACATATAAAACGTAGAAGAATTTGTGTACGATTGGCGGAATAAGAGCAATTAGTTTTAATTTTATAATGTAACCAATCGTTGTAACTGCAGCTCCTATTGTCGTTCTAATATTATAATTTTGTAATTAAATGGATTTTTTCAACAAATATTTCACAATAAAAAGTAGCCGAGATGCAGCAGGAGGCTCCTAATTTTTAATTTCTCGACAAATCAAAATGTTTTAAGTGAATTCCTTAAACGTATCATCTTTAAAAATTAATTAGTAAAATTGTATTGTTATTGGAAAGACAAACGCAAGCAACTGATTTCATTCACTTGATGGAATATGATATGAAGAAGCAAAACACTTAGTTCGGTTGTCAGGGTTAGTCTCCGAGCGACCCGTCTTCGAAGGTCACACTTTAATTACATATTGGAACGAAAGTTCCTAATCGCGCGTTGCAAAAGGGGGCTAGACGGAAAAAATTAAGACCAAAAGTTGTAACGACACTTTTTGCTATAGTTGTAAGCCGTGCGGCGTGCGCGTGTTTCTCTGTCTGTCTGTCTCTCTCTCTGTTTCTCATAGAAAGCAAGCCAGTAATTTTCGTTTCGTCTTTCTATTTCGCATTGAAAAATGTGGTGTCGCGACGATTATTTCCTAAAAAAAATATATATTACAATTCCTTCACTAATTAATCGAAAGGAACTTCGTTCCATCCGGGTGTCACTTGACACTTCTCATTTATTTTATTATAATTTCTATTGTTTTCAACTTGTACCGTCAACATAACAAATTTTACAGTGAAGTTAGTTTAATTTCTGGGATTTTCACCATGAATCGGCGTAGCATATCACGTGAGAGAAAACTGTTGTTTTCTCCCCCAGAATATCGAATCAAAGATGTTTCATACGCCCGAACGATCTTCACCCAATAAATAATCGATAATCGTGTAACCCCAATCGAAGATCACTCGATCGTAACTAATATGAATCGTAAATTGTATTAGTTTTGGCTCGTAAAGTAATCGGGCCCAGCACTTTGACTATTGTCGATGGTACAACTATGTAATTTACAGTGGTTGAAAGATTATTTTGCTGCAGTACAATGAGACTTTTAAAATGCGTCTCGAAAATGTCCGTGTACCTAGAATACTTTTAATACTATTAATGCTATTTTGGTTTACTGGGTATAGCTATCGTCGTCATGAAATTTAATAAATCTGGCTAAACAATCGTTATACAGCATAAGCTTCATGTGTCATTAAATAATTCAGTGTAAATGAAAAGAACGAATATTTATTGTTTTAGTTTTTGAATCTTTGAGTGAGAAAATGATAAGTATGAGAACTACGATCGGGCAGCGGTTGAAACTAACGGGAGCATGATTTGACAATATTTATTGAATATTTTAATTAATAAATGAAGAAAACATCCAGGATTTGATATCCAAAGGAATATTGCAAATATTCTGAAGACCAGATTCTGGAAATCTTGAGAAAAAATTCAACATGGCATAAATCCGCAGCCAGGAGTCGGATCCCCACCAAACAAATGCCAACAGGTAGGTGAAGACATGACAAATTAGCCCATCTAACACCTTGTATAAAATAATTAGACAAAAGTACTTGTAACCATAGTTGGATTGGAACCGCAGAGTTTATAATAATAAAATCAAGACATTGTGTTCGTATGTCCGATAGTAGACGAAAATCCCCGGGATGCATTCTCAACATAGTAGGTACTACTGTATTCGGTTCTATTATCGATTCGAAGGGGAATATTTAACATTTGTATCTATTTAACGCTAAATATGTAATGTTATTAATGTGATACATTGTTAAGGTGATGCTAATTTGTAACATATGTTATTATATATGGTTATGTTATTGATGTAATGGAAACTGTATGGGGAATACCCTTGATGTAATATTGCAAATAATATTGCTCGTGTCCGTGGAATTTAGCCCTATAGATGCCTGTGGCGCGTCGTCGGGCGAACAACCGCCGTTGTCTATTTTAGTACCTATTTATGTAAAGTATTTGTTTCTGGTCTAGTATTTCTATATGTACGGTCGGCTGCATAATTGCAGATCCACCGTAGAGCTCCAAAACGGCGGTTATAAGAATGTTTTCAACACAAGCAAGATTCTAGGCACCTGCTTTAGTATAGTAGTATTTTAGTATTTTAAAGTATTCTAACTCATGAATTTATCAAACAAAAATATTAGAATGAAAACATGCCAATAATAGTCGTTTTTGAACTCTACTGGGGGCTGCAATTATGCAGCCGACTGTAGCCACTTAAGCTAAGCAACTAGGCTTGTGTTAGTTGCTGAGCTGGGGGCTAGATGGCGCTGTGTGGATTGCCCACCGGTCTCAGTTGTATCACCAAGCGGACTTGTCCGTGTTCCGATATGAAGGTCTGTGCAGCCACAAAAGCAGGACGGGTCGTAAAAGTTCTCTTTCCACTGCGTCTTTCTATACCTTTACTCACGTCTCTCGAAGGCCCCTGTACGGGTCTCTCAGGGATCGGGTCTCTTCGGCACTAACCCTTCTGAACAGAAGACTTTTTGCAACTTTTAGACATTTTGCAAATGAGTTTCTCAGATATATGTGCGTGATACATCGCCTTGAATTTCAGGTCACCTATTTCAGTTTGGTTTACTAAACTATAAAAAAGTTTATTTTTATCTATTTGTTAGGTTACTAGTTTTACTGTAGTATTAATGTATGTTTATAAATGATGTTGACTCTAAAAGGTGTGACTCATGGCATTGGATAACGTTTCTCGTGTTATTAAAAAATTAGTTTTATTTTACCTCGGTAGGTGGTGCTGCTCAAAAGGGTGCAAAAATCTAAACTGAAAAAAAAATATATAAGATCATAAATCTTTTGTTTTTTTTCGTCTTCTTTTGATTATTTTTATCGTTTTTCCTTTCTCTTTTGAATGACAAGCTAGGGCCTAGCTATAGTCTATAAAAAAAGCTAAGGGTTCCAAAAAAACTCTTAACGGATCCGCCAAGGCCGTCTTAACTTGCATCAAAATTAGTGTCAAAAAGTGTCGTAATTTATGTTATTTTAATTATGCACGATATGAAACATAATAAGAATCAATTAAAAACCAATTGGGGGTTCAGAAATAAGGGTGAATTACTTATACTAAAATGTTTCATAGCATCTGGTGGTTGGGTAGTGGTCTAAGCCAAAAGACATACTAATCATACATTGTTTCTATGTAATATAAGTATATATTTACTAAAGAAAAGTATATAGGTAAGTAGTATATCCGTTGTCTAGCACCCATAACACAAGTCTAGTTAGTTACTTAGCTTGGGGCTAGATGGCGATGTGTGCAATATTTATTTATCACAAAATCTCTGAAACTCTCGGACTTAGGACGTAGGGGAACACTAAGGATTTTTAGAATTATTTTACCTAGTAATATTATAAGTACTAAGTTTTATCCGCGACTTCATCTGCGTAGTCTGCAATTTCCTTAAACTCAACCTCTACGATCCGTCCATTCCACAGCACGATCCATCCATTGGCTTGACCTGTACGTTGTGCGTCAGTCAGGATTGAATTTAGTATTTATAATTTTACTAGCGCCTCCCGGTTTTACCCGCATTAGTAATGTCCTTTTAAAAGTCATATTGATTTTTACAAACATTTTCCATTTTTAACATTTAACATTTTAACACATCTTTTTAGAGGTCGAATTTTCAAAAACCTTTCTTAGTGCTACGTCTCAAAAAGAACCCCCTTGCAATTTCAGACTTGTAGCTCTTGTAATTTCAGAGATTTCTTGATGAGATAACACGAACCCTTTTTATTTTTTTTTCCTCTATTTTGAAATGATCGCTCTCCATCTAAGTCTTAAACCATCCACTCATTAGCCATATTCCAAGCTACCTATACCTTGCCAAATCATTGGAGCTTGAAAATTGTCACGGTACGCGACTCCGGCCACCCAAAATATGGAGCCGATGTAACTGACCGAGGTTAATCGACCTATGATCGATATAACGGTTAAATTGTTAACATTTTATGTTAAATATTATGCTTTGAAAGTAAATATTGATATTAACATAATAATTCAAATGGTCTAAAGTAAAGTGAGGCCTCTCCATCCTTTAGCCGCTCGCGTTCCTGTTGCCACCTTGCTGTAATTTACTCAGCTAATTATGGTGGCCCAGTCTGAGAGTTGGAGAGTCTCCGCCTGTCATTTTTACGTGTTTGTTGGATATTGTTACGGCAGGCGCCATAGTATCTATAGTTTCCCAGTATCCAGTCCACGACCATCTCACCACAAGGCTCAGGTAGTTTTCTCCTGTAGTTTATCGGTAGTTATATCCATATTATCGGGAGGTTGTCCTCGGCTGCATTTTATAGTGTAGACATTGATAATCGCCCGCGCCGGTTTGGTGTCCACAATCATACTTTGCCATTTAACTTGTTCTTGTAAAAGACCTCTACGTGTTGACTTAGGCTCCATGCACACCTTCCAAAAGTCCGGGGCTCCATAACCCCGTGATATAAGACATTTAAACTTCCATTGTACTTAGCATAAAAATTTGTTGTTTTCGTTTACTACTTCATCATTGAGCAGGTTATTGCTGCACCACTTCAGTATACGTTTCATTTCACATTTTTTATTTCAGTCAACCTTAAACTCGTTCCATACAGGGTGGGTAATTTGAGTGGAACGATAAGAGCAGGTCCTGGAAGCTGCCAGAAAACTTTCTTAGTTTGCTTCCATACCTTACCTTCTTGTTTAAATTAATGAAAATCTTTTTTTTTTAATTCCAACAGTTTCCGAGAGAAGTGGCATCTATATCTTCTTTTTGTCGCATTTTCTAGCATTTTGTTTTGAACTTATGTATAGTGTTACAATTTCTTCAATCAATCAGATTGGATATGTGACGAAAATGATCAAATGTTTACACAAATATACTGACGAATGAGGTAAACTGACCAGTTAGAGAAACTGGCTACTGGAAACTGACGAGTGATAACCCGACCCAAATCAATTCTTTGAACATTTGTATTTTGTAAAAGCTAATGTCAGAAAAGAAAATGGGTACCATAGCTTCTATCTGAGGCTACTACAATGGGTACGTAGGTAGGTACCTTACTTCAGAGTAGGTAATCAATTTCTCGAAAATTCAAGCAGACCTACTTGAAAACTGACGTGAAATTCGGTAACAACTCTTACAAGTTTAATGTTGGAGCCAATTAGTTAAGTTACGAGTTACTACTCAAGTTAGTTAGTTGCATTTAAGTACCAACAAATCTACGTTATAGACTTTTAAGTTTCATGACTACTTTTAGATAGATTAGACGAACTTTATTTGTACAACACAGGAAGGAACAAAACGCGATATGTACACAAAGTAAATTAATAGCTAAAAAGTATAAGTCTAAGAATAAGTTTTGTCTGATTTTTAAAGATAAGAAGAAGAGATAAGAAAATAATTATTTATTTCTGAGATTAACAAAATAAAATGTATTAAAATAGTTTTAAATATTAAAAAATTTCATAATCATTAGCGGATGGCTACGTCATGATAGCTAACTGTAGGCTGTAGGTAGCTATTATGACGATCCGAAACCCCGAAAACCCCTATCCGCTGTACGTTAATATAAAAGTCAGTCAGGATTTTGTAGTTTTGAGGTTTTTTAAAATTGTTTTATTTGAATCGGTCCTGTTTTTAGAAGAAAATCACAGACATACACCTACTTACTTACCTAACCCTCCAGACGAAGAAAAAAAAATCATTCAAAGCATACATTGTGCATGTTTACTAGATAAATCTTTTTATAAAAGAGCTGAAACTGGAGGGTTATATACACGGGGGGTGTAGAGGGATTTGCCCTCAAGGGGTGCAACGAGAGGATTGACGGGTGGGAGGGTGCAACGTAATGGAATCATTAAAGGGAAAGGGTACCTGCGCTCTCTCCATAAAAACGTAGTCGACTGTTTTCTCCCTGGATAATGACACTAGCTAGAGCAAATATTTTTGTTGCACAATACTTATAACTGCCATGACCACATTTTTTGTTAAATCTTAATTTCTATGATAATTAGAAAATGAAAAAAAAAACAAAACATAGGGGCATAGTCATGGCAGTTATAGGTTTCATGCACCAAAAATATTTGCTCTAGTGTCATTATCCAGGGAGAAAACAGTCGACTACGTTCGTAATAGTTTGAATGGAAAGAGCCCCCGGTACCCTTTCCTCTTAAAGTGCACCCTGGATCCTGTCGCGTTGTGATCGATGCTCGGAATTATTTGACGAGATCGGATTTTTAGGGGTGGAAAATATGAAATGACGTTTTATTTTAATCATTTGCGACGTTGAAAAAACAGATTTATTAAAATTCTAGAGATTTTGTTTTGAAAAAAAACGAAAATTTGTAGAGTATACCTACTGCGGTCGCTGCCATCGTTGATTTTTTCTCAGCTTTTTTTGGCGAGACGAAAGTTACGAAAAGGAAAGCCAGAAAATCAGTGCTATGGCTAGACAGCATATTTGGAATTTTTTTCAAAAAATGTACAAGGTATTAGTGAATGCTTAATGAATGAAATAAAGGCTTTTACTTATTTATTCAACTTCAAAAAAAGGAAGAGGCTCTTAATTCGTCGCGTATATTTTTTTCTTTGTTATTTTCTTAGCAACACTTAAACTTCAATCTCCTTAGCAATTATGTAGCTTAATTATCGAGAAATTTAGAAATTGGGTGAGATCGGAATCCTCCGGTAGACTTCATTTTGAGCATCAGTTATATGTCTTCAATTTGGTTTTATCTGTTGACGTCAAATATTTTGAACGTGCTTCAATGGACATAAATCTAACCATAACCGTTAACTAATGGATTATAAAGTCGATTATTCACGATCGGATTGCACGGGTGTAGGATGGATAGATATGTGTAGTGGTGTGAAAACTGTATGCCCTCGGGGTTTTAAAACGTCTCGTTGCCTCGTCTACAGTATGTTACATAAAAATATACAGGATTCTTGGTAATCTATACTAACTAATATTATAAAGAGGAAAGATTTTTGGGCTCTTGCCCACGGCGACTTTTTGTAGCGATCGCTACTAACGTGTGGTCGCATTTTCAACGCGCTATAGAAGCGATGCCAACGTGCTGCTTCAGCATCGCGACTGTATCAATGTATTTTAATAGTGTTCACGCGTTTGCATCGCGACAGATCGCGTTTATATCGCGTTTGCATCGCGACTGAATCGTGTTGTGTGTGGGCGAGGGCAAACTGTTATGTTAAATTTAAACTTTTGTTTTAGTACGAACGTCAAATTCTTATTTTACTTAATTCTTCTTTATAACGAATAGGCTGCGAAACTTCTGGACCTATTTTGATGAAACTTGGTATGAGGATACATTGATTCATTGGGAGTAACATGGGCTACTTTTTATCCCGATATTTCTACAGGATCCGGAGTTATGCGGGTGACCGCAGAGCGCTGCTAGTCAATTAAGAAAGAGTTTGAGGGATATTTCTGTGCACCTTAGTTTGTTCTGCGATTTCAGGAAATTCGAACATTTATTCCGATATTTCCACGAGATCGGAACTTACGTGTGTGAAACCGCGTGGCTCAGCTAGTTATGTCATAGTTCTAAAAATAAAATCCGGATCAATAAATTATCAAAACTAAAACACTTAACACAACACTTTTTTCATAAATTGTCAACTACAATACAGTCGGTAGCACACCCTCGCAATCCGGTCGCGTGTCACGCAATTTGATTTAACCTACCACGCATGTGTAACACCCCTTATATTTTTATTAATTTACGGATATTTCGTGTTCGTATTTATTTACTAACTTCACCCTATGGCTTCACCCGCGTGTGTCGGAACCGGAATAAAAAGTTGCCGATAGATAGGTATCCATAGGCAAGGAGTGGGGAGGCAGAAATACTTTTCAAGTCAGACTCAAAAATAGTTTTGCATTTTTTTTTAATCTGATGCAAAAATATTACTTCCATACCGATGTTTTTCAAAACGAATTTTTGACTTTTTTCGTCACATAAAAATTATAAACCTACAGGAAGAAGGCGATGTTTTATTGGCATTTTTTATCCTAAAAAAATATAAAATATTATATGGCAATGTTTTGTATTTTTATTCAATATTTTTGACCAGTCATTGGCATGTGTTAACTACCGTTAATAGATATTTCAAAAACATAAAATAAATGGTACAATTGTGAAATACTATGTTGTATAAAATTGACAATGAGATTCTGATCACGAATATTTACTAAAAAAATAAAATCTTTACCGTTAAAATATAATTAATGATAGGTACTGTCATTAATTGTGCCAGTAGTACGAATCATTGGGTATTTTCGATCCATTTGTGTCAATTTATGATTAATGATCACGCAATCCGCTATTAGACTGTTACGATAAGGAAAAAAAAACTAAATTGTTCAAAATACAAGGTTTTTATGAAGGAATACAAACGGATAATCTTTCGCATTTTTAATATAAGTAAGTATATTTTACTCTTTTTGCAAAATAATGTGTCTAAATGATTAAGCAGTAAATTACTGCTTTGAAAAAAATACTTTTATTATCCTCTCAGCTGGCAGAAAACCGCCAGAAAAACACAGGTCATTTTCTTTTCATTTCATTTTGTATTAGTATAAGTACGTTAATATCTCTTTGTGATATGGGTTGTTTGCCTGGAATAAAACTATTTTTATTCTCTCAAATATTACTTTACCTACTAACCAAATTAAATTAGTTATTGGACTGTTACAAAAGACAGAAAAAAAAACAAATTGTTCAAAATATCACTATTTTTAAATGAATAACAAATTACAAGGTTAATATTTTTTTCCAAAAAACGGTCTCAAAGCTTCCTTGCAACATCCCATTATGAATGTCTTAATTAAAAATTTCGTTGCAACTAAACAATAATCTATTTGTACATATTTTTTTGTTTCCCACGACAAAATAATAATAACCTTCAAGTACTTTATAAAAGGATTTGTCAAACACAATTATTCTAATAATTCCTTCAAGAAAAAAAAAAACTACAATAGGCCATTTTTTTCCCAACCTCCTTGTTTATTTAAATATGTTTCAAAGCAAGTGTGAAGATTAGTAACCAAATACATTTTAATTGGACTCCATGCTGTCAGAATTCTTCACGGTTTTTGACTGTCAATGTCAAGTTCGATCTGTCATGTTTTGACTTCCGGATTATGGCGGATTAGCGATTGTTTTGTGGTTTTATGAAAATAAGCAGGTTTTGAGATGTTTAGTTTGGGTTTTAATCGTGAAGGTGACACGTTTTATAGTATATGAGAAAAATATCAATTATTTTTGAAATACCCTGTTCATTGGGGGATTCCCTTAGTAATTAAGATCTAAGGAAACCCCTCAATTAGAGCAGTGAAGCGAGTGTGAAGATTAATGACTAAATACATTTTAATTGGACCCCATGCTGTCAGAATTCTTCACGGTTTTTTACTGTCAATGTCAAGTTCGATCTGTCATGTTTTGACTTCCGGATTATTTCGGATTAGTGATTGTTTTGTGGCTTTATGAAAATAAGCAGGTTTTAAGATGTTTAGTTTGAGTTTTAATCGTGAAGGTGACACGTTTCATAGTATATGAGAAAAGTATCAATTATTTTTGAAACACCCTGTTCATTGGGGGATTCCCTTAGTAATTAAGATCTAAGGAAACCCCTCAATTAGAGCAGTGAAGCGAGTGTGAAGATTAATGACTAAATACATTTTAATTGGACCCCATGCTCTCAGAATCCTTCACGGTTTATAAATGTCAATGTCAAGTTCGAACTGTCATGTTTTGACTTCCGGATTATGGCGGATTTGCAATTGTTTTGTGGTTTTATGGAAATAAGCAGGTTTTGAGATCTTTAGTTTGGGTTTTAATCGTGAAGGTGACACGTTTCATGGTTTATGAGAAAAGTATTAATTATTTTTGAAACACCCTGTTCATTGGGGGATTCCTTTAGTAATTGAGATCTAAGGAAACCCTCAATTAGAGCAGTGAAGCGAGTGTGAAGATTAATAACTAAATACATTTTAATTGGACCCCATGCTGTCCGAATTCGTCGCGGTTTTTGACTGTCAATGTCAAGTTCGATCTGTCATGTTTTGACTTCCGGATTATGGCGGATTAGTGATTATTTGTGGTTTTATGAAAATATGCATGTTTTGATTTTGAGTTTGGGTTTTGATCGTGAAGGTGACACGTTGCATAGTCTATGAGAAAAGTATTAATTATTTTTGAAATACCCTATTCATTGGGGGATTTCCTTAGTAATTGAGATCTAAGGAAACAACCAATGAGAGCATGCAGAGAACTAAACTTTATACACTTTTGAACTTAATAGTACATGGTGATGCTCTAATTTAGAGAGATCAGTAGCAACTGTACAGATTAACAACTGGACAAAGTAAAGACGTGAAATACCTGTTTTCCTGCTTTAAGGCAGTCAAAATCATATTTCGCTTTTAAAGTTACTTTAAATTCTAAGTTAAAAAACTGGTTGCCTGTAAAGTCGGTATACGGGCGAAAGTTTTACGTGACGACAACTGTGCTCGAGTGGAAGGGACGCGTGCCTTTCACTTTTTATGTCTGTCTCTCTCGCTCTTAGGCGGGCTAACCATGCCTGCGTGCCTCTCACTCGCTCTCATTGTGAGCGCATAACGTGAGCGGAGCGTAACGCAGTTTCTTGAAGTGTCACCCGGCAAACCAATTTATAAGACGTTGTCACGTCAAAATATTTCAAAGTTTAGTAAGTGTGGCTACACAAATGGCTGTAATATTATTACCATAAAATTATAGTCACACTAGTGTTCCAAAAACAGACATTGCAAAATCGCAATATCGTATATTAGGGTAGTTTACCTACTAGCGGTTTTTAATCAAGAATGTACACATTTTTCCATTTTACACAATCAATAGAAGATTCACCCCAAATTCGTTCCCACTAAGCCGACACAATATCAAACAAAATCCATCACAAATTCCACCACACGACAAGAAATCCCGCAAATCCAAAAAAAAGTACAATAACAAAATTCAATTCTACGTGAACCCCATCAAAAATTCAGGAAGATGTTAACATTTTAAGGCAGCCGAACCCTCTGTGTATTTTTTATACTTGATACTGCCATGAATTTGGGGCGACACCGGCAACACTGCAATCGTTGTGAAATGACCGATAGAACACGAAGTGGTTCCGATCTCAGCCGAAGAAACCCGAATATTTACCTATTAAGGGGATTACAGGAGTTAATTGTTGGTCACTGTTAGACTGCAAATGCAAGATGGCACGCAATTAGCAATTTTTAAATAATGGAAGTATTCATATTTAGTTTGAAGTTCCGAGCCTAGTGTCAAAACACAAAATGCAATGTGCATGGCTCTTTAAGTGGGCGGAAGGGTGGTGGCCCTTCCGCCCACTTAAAGAGCCATGCAAAGAGGCAAAGCAATAATTAGTGTTAGTGACAATAATAGAGATATGTATTATGTTTGAGCACTGTCATTTGGCAATGAAATTGTTAATATTATGTTGTTTACGCACACTTGATAATACACTTAATTTTTTATTGTCTGTACCTACTTCGAATTTGCGGCCCGATTCGGAAAAAAAAATAGGTATCACTGGTAGGTATGGGTACATATTTTTGGGCCGATTTAGAAAAAAAATGGGCTAAATTGGAATAAGCCATATTATATATTCCCAATCAATATTTTATTTTGTTTTATAATACAAATACTCGTAGAACCTGTAGTCCTCTTAAGAGGCATTGCTTGTTACCACTATATTTACGTATAGGATAAAAAATAAAATTGCAATTTTAAGGGGATGCTATTGGACATAGGGATACATTGGTTAGGAAGGGTCGGCCCCGACGCATAAGGGTGTATCTGACAAGATTAAAAAAGAAAGCAATTTGCATTAGAGTGGATATTGAATATGCATTATGTAGAAAACATTATGTAGGTATCTACAACAAATAATCTGTAACTTAATGCTTGTAGTGTTTCATATGCTCTTATTTTTTACGTTACATAGTATATTATCCTAGCAAACTTATCAGAAGGGCTAAAAATCAAAATGTCATACCTATCAAAACGACACAAGATCAAAATGGCCAGAAGGCTAATTCTCGTAATTAATGAGGAACTATCGTTCCAATATTGTTCAAATTACATTTCAATATCATTTCGATCACAAATAATACCATCAAAGTAGCTCAAAGTTAGCTTTTTGTAAAAAAGAAATCATCATCATATTGAAATTTATTTTTTTATTTATGTTTAGGCTATTCTAGCCTGCCTGCTTTTAAAAATAAACTGAAGAAATGGCTTGTTGAGCAGACGTTTTATGACATTAATGATTTTATTAAGAATTTATATATCACTTGAATTTTGTAGTAAAAATTAACATTATATTCTTCTAATATTAATTTATTACTAATTTTACAATTTGACCCAATTAATTTATGAAAATTGTAATTATTTTATTTTATTATAATTTGGATTTTTAAACTCGCCTTAACTTACATAATAATAAGTAATGTATGATTTTTGTTTATTTGACCTGTAATGACCTTACCAATAAATGAGTATTTGAGTATTCCGTCCCACTGCAGGGCAAAGGCCTCCCTCCCCTCCTTCCACTGTTCCCTGTCTAGTGCTAGCGGGGTCCAGAGTCCAGTCCCTACGATGCGAGTCCAACTCGTCCCGCCATCTCCTTCTGAGCCTGCCGCGGATTCGCCTGTTGTTCGAGAACTAGTCCGTGATGGATTTTGTCCACATGTGATCGGGCAGATATTTTGTCCAGCCCAGTTCCATTTAAGTTCGGCAGCAGTGTGGCCAACGTCCTTATTTTTCTTAATTGTAATGTAATTTAAATATAAATAAATAAATAATATCAATTGATATATTATAAAATGTAATTTAAACAATATTATTTACGAGGATTGGCCTTCTGCTAGCAAAAGCCCTACTATCAAAATGCCCTGATCACAGTAAGAAAAAAGGGGTTCTCTGTACAAACACGATATTAAACTAAATGGATAAATTTCCACGAAGGCTTAATTTAAAAGATAACAAGAGCTTTAAAAAACTTGAGCTAAACATAGGTATACATACTCCTATTGAGTTTTGTGTAGGATAATTGAGCATAATTTGAAGAGTTATATTGACGTGACAACGTCTTATAAATTGGTTTGCCGGGTGACACTTCAAGAAACTGCGTTACGCTCCGCTGACGTTATGCGCTCACAATGAGAGCGAGTGAGAGGCACGCGGGCATGGTTAGCCCGCCTAACGGGAACGGACGCGTAATGTTTACTGAACATGACGCATGAAGTCACACAATATTAGCATGATGACTTTTGTGTGAATGCGGTGTTCCGCCAAATAGACGTTATCACGTCAAAAAGTTAATCCTTAACAACAATATAGAAATGAATGTTAATAGTTATAAATCATCAAGGGGCGGCACTCGTTTACAACATAATTCATTTCTAATTCAAATTACATAACTTTATTAACATTTTCCTAACTTCTAAAACAATACTTCACACACTATAAAAGCTCGTAAATCATAAACATACACCACATGTCAAGACCAAGGATAAAATCAAGTCAGATTATACAAAGGAGTAAATTTTATGGACCGTAACACGCAGTAACTTTTATTATAGTTACGGAGCTATCTAACTATTGTATAGACTGGGATGGTACCGTCTGCTTGGTCTGAAATATCATACGAGGAAATAAAGTAAAATTTCAATGAACGTTTCTATAACATATCTGTATATCTACAAAAAAAAATTATTGTTAGTAATTTATAAATTATTGTTAATAAAATTGGGCTCAGTGGAAACTGAACAGATTAGCAACTGGAAAGAACTGAAAAGATTCACGACAGAGCACAGTCGTGTTTTGAAATCATTAGTAATCATTAGTCATTAGTTATCAAAAAAAAAAAGTATATAAGTAGTTTATCCGTTATCTGGCACCCATAACACAAGCATTAAGTTGCTTAGCTTGGGGCTGGATGGCGATGTGTAATATGTCCTGAAATATTTATTTTATTTATTTATTTATTAGTTTTAAATTTTATGTCTTTATTTAAGTAAAACCAAACAAAATCAAGTAAAAAAAAATAAGGAACAATTTGCTTATCTTTCCTAATATAACCTTACCTGTAATAATATAATTAAGTTATTATATAATTTAATCATTGTTGATAGTTCGGAAATCAGGGAGGCCTAAGTCACTTAGTTTTGATTTTCGAATTTCCTCAGGTTAAAGTCTACAGAGATATGGCCAAAAACATGATTTGAGAACTCTGGATCTGTGTCAAACTTTGCAGGAAGTATAATAAATAATAAATAAATATTGCAGGACATTTCACACATCGCCATTTAGCCCCAAGCTAAGTTACTAGACTTGTGGTATGGGTGTTAGACAACGAATATACTACGTATATACTTTTCTTTTGTAAATAAACATTTACCTATAATACATAGAAACAACCACACCACAGACACATATTTAAGCATAAATACTTGCCTGAGGCGGGAATCGAACCCGCAACCCTGTGTTTGGCAGTCCGGCATGGTGACCATTGTACCAACTGGCCGTCAAAAAGTTCAAAAAGTATGTCGCGGATCATATCTAATCATCTCCTAAATAACCGATTTCGGTTACAGCGGCAAGGCTTAAATTGGATGACTAGGTGGTGACCAGTCACAAACGCGGAACACCACACGACTTGGAGTACTATCAACAATTATATTTCATGCCAAGCAGACGGTACCGACATAGTCGCTCAATATGGGAAGCTCTTTAACTATTAGAAAAGTAACATAAATAAATCATAGTTAACTTAACATGTATTGTGAGTTTTCGCTTGTAAGATCTGGTTATGGGTCATTTAACTAATCTGTGAAAGGGAGAAAGTGCTGCTGATTATCATGGAACAAATTCTGACCTATATTTGAAGAAATATGTTGTAACGCGTGTAGTCATTTTGTCAAAGGTGTTAAGTTTTTATAAGGTTGCCGATTTTAAGGTACATACATTAATTAGGTAGGTAACTACTAGATAAAACCCTACTACTAGACTAGGGTTTTATAAGTACTTAGATTACTAAGTATATAAACTTTTTTTTTATATTTTGAAATTTGTAGGGTTGGTTTCTAGAGAGTATGTTTTTCCACCTACAAACCTTCTTTAAAGTTTGGTGGATTTTTTTTGTAAACTTTGCCTATTTTCTTTTAATAAATGATTTATTATTATTACTAAGTTATACTACTTCGAAAAATATATAGCGAATATTTTAAGTACATATAGGTCATAGGTACTTACTTTAAAAGTAACCATAATCTTATCTTCACCCATCATCTTCCTGCCCTTATCCCAATTTATTTGGGGTCGGCGCAGTATGTTTTCTTCTTCCATTCACTCCTATTAGTCGTCATCTCATCGCTGACATTCATCTCTCTCATGTCTTGTCTTACGCAGTCCATCCATCTTTTCTTTGGTCTTATCTTCACTACATAGTATAAAACAAAGTCACTTTTTCTGTCCCTATTTCCCTTTGTACGCTTAGATCTTTAAAACTACGCAACGGATATCGGTTTTTTTTAATAGATAGAGTGATTCAAGAGGAAGGTTTATATGCAATAATACATGCATAATATAGCCGTGCGAAGCCGGAGCTGGTCGCTAGTACTAAAATATTATATTAAAGATTTGATTGTTTGTTTGCATTGAATAGGCTGCGAAACTGCTGGACCGATCTTGATGAAACTTGGTATGAAGATTGAAAATACATTGATTCATTGGCCGTGTCATAGGCTAATTTTTATCCTGATATTCCCACGGGATCGGGAGTTATGCGGGTGAAACCGCAAGGTGTACAACGAATTTTGGTAGTGGGTTTAGATAATGATCTCAGATAAACTTTACATACCTCGCCTAAAATAAATGTTTGAGCGATATAGATTTTTATATAAAAAAACTAGTAAGGTAATAAGGGCCACCTGCCACCTTAATTAAAAACTAAATATTTCGTAAAAATAGGGAAAACTAAATTTATTTTTAAGGAAAAATGCGTCCTCAAAAATTGCAACTGAGACGAGACTCGAACTCGCATCCCTTAAATACCGTTCAAGTGCACTTGAACGGTATATTCCTTAAAAATATTTTCAGATAGCCCAGTGCAGGCCATGCACCTTAAAAAATAAAAAACCATAGGGAAAACTACTTAAAACAGGTCATTAGACAAATATTTGCTTTATTGTCAATCTGAAAAACAATTAAATTTTTTTCTTGTCATTTTGTCATTAATATCAAGGGTTTTTAAAAACTTTACGGTAGTAAGTAAAGTGATATTTTTATGTTTACATTATATAACCTGTATATAACCCATAAAACTCCCGAAATATAAGAAAAATATATTAAATTCAACATAAATGTCGAATCTTCAACAACTTCATAATGAAGTCACTGAACTATTAAACAAGACTGATCCAAAAACGCAACAACTAAACTATTGAACCGACAAAAATCCGTCAAGAAACTGTCAAGATTACAATAGTTAACCCCGCATATGCATAAACGGACTGCACCGAACAATGCGACTGACTGTCATGACGGACTGACAGATGTGTCAGTATTTAAGAAACACGGAAGTTGCAGTGTAACCGGTTTTTTTTCTAAAAACGGCAACATTTGACAATGCATCTTTGCGTATGGGAATTTCGTAAAGCTTCATATTTTGGGTAAACTGGATTTTGATTTTGAGATTTTGTATTTTACTTAATTTCATTTTTAGACGGTATTCTTTTTTTAATAGAGATATAAATAAAGTTTTTGATATCATGATGCAACCAAATATTAAAGGAAGTCAACATTATACGTGAAATAAAGTGCATTTAATTATTTTTTTCGGGTTTTTCGTTATTTTCTTAGACTTTTCATAAAATATTAACTCAGTCCTGTAGATATAATTACTTATACTAATATTTGAATACTTGAACAGTTGTCAATGCCTACCTATAATATCCACCCTCTGAGAGAAGTAGCGTGTCAAAGTTATTTAAAACGGAATATTTACCATGTCTTTTGTCTCTATTTTTTGCTTTTAAGAGGAAAGGGTACCGGAGGCTTTCTCCATACAAACTATTACAAACGTAGTCGACTGTTTTCTCCCTGGATAATGACACTAGAGCAAATATTTTTGGTGCATAAAACTTATAACTGCCATGACCATGCCCCTATTTTTTGATTTTTTAAATTTTATAATTTTTTCAATTTTAATTTCTATGATAATTAGAAAATGAAAAAAACCAAAACATAGGGGCATAGTCATGGCAGTTATAGGTTTTATGGCACAAAAATATTTGCTCTAATGTCATTATCCAGGGAGTAAACAGTCGACTACGTTTGTATGGAGAGCTCGCAGGTACCCTTTCACCTTAATACTAAAATGGCTACCTATGGCAGCGTCACTGGTGTGTCTTATACATACAAGAGAACTCTAGCAGTCTTTTGAATACATTATTGACAAGGCTAGACTGTCCTGTAATAAAACATTGGAATATGTTGGTTATTACGTATGCTACAAAAGAACACAAATTTAATAAAAATATATGAATAATAATTATTTTTGGACATTATTTTATAATACCAAAGCTAAGTAGGACTTAACTAACAAATGGATTGTACTATCTGATTAATCAATGAAAAACAAAAATTCAAACATAATGAGAGTTTCCTACAGTGGACCGATAATGGACAAAAAAAATTTACACTTAAAATACCGAAGTCACACGTCACAGATTAAAACATAATGGACTATACAAACTTACATATTAATACCAAATTTAGCGTCCTCAAACACACATAACAAACGGATAATAATCTCAAATCCAACCCGACCATTAAATTCAAATATGATTACAATAAGTAACAATAGATTGTAGCAAATTTCAAAACGTTACTTAGACGTTATTGTAAGAAAGTTTGACCTAAGGGAGTAACCCTTTCTTTCTATATTATTAGACATGTCACTGTCAGTCAAAAGTGAATGAGAAAGTGCAGTGTAAAAGGGGCTGGCAGTTGAAGGGTTAACTTTCGCATGACGTTTGACAGGTGTCAATTTTTTGTGATTGACAACTGATACTCTTTGATTAGGTGTATTGAGAGGGTAATTTTATGGGGCTTGGTAAAAATATTTTCTTTTACCTGTGACTTCGTTCGCGTAGTTTGGATTTTCCAAAATCTATCTAAAAAATAATATGTTATAACAGCTGCCAAATAGCTCGATCCGTCCATTATTTTGATATATCAGTCATTTATCAACCCATTTGGCGCAGTGGTCACATGACGGACGGCCAAACACAGGGCTGCGGGTTCGATTCCCGCCTCAGACATGTATTTATGCTTAGATATTTGTCTGTGGTCTGGTTGTTTCTATGTAGTATAAGTATATATTTACATAAGAAAACTATATAAGTAGTATATCCGTTGTCTAGCACCCATAACACAACTCTGGTAACTTAGCTTGGGGCTAGATGGCGATGTGTGGAATGTCCTGCAATATTCATTTATTTTATTTAGTCAGTCTGGACTTTGATTTCTATTATTTACTTATACTAGCTAAGTCCCGCAATTTCGCCCTATTTTCTTAATAGTCTTAATCCCAATCTCCGGCTACCTACATACCAAGTTTCATCGCAATCGGTCCATCCGAGCCGTTCTCGAATTATAAATAGACTAACACGACTTTGTTTTATATTTACCTTTCTATTGTTTCGGTATCGGTCGTAAATTTCTTTTACGCCATTAAATTGAATAGAAACAGACTTATCTTGTAATTTATTTTATAAATGTGCAAACCCCAATCCTGTGGTTTTATCAAACGATTTTATTTTTGTTTGTATTCTCAGTTCCTGAACAAAAAATACATAATAACAGGGTAGGAATGCACGTCAGTCTGTCATCTCATCAAAACTGTATCAAAAGGGACTGTCGTAAGTGAGTTTATCAAAAATATTTGCAAAAACGCCCCTAAATTTAAGATTGAATACATTTACCAACTTTTTCTTCGGAACCGAAACTCAAGAACTCTACGACCTACAGAATAAGGTTGTATTTGAGATAAATCTACTTTTTCAACAGCAAAACGTTAATTTTTCTTAAGACTAGTAAATCAGCAAGACAAAGTAGGGATTTCAGTTAACAATATGATTCTCAAGTGAAGAAAAATAGCCATAACCGTAAATATTTGAACGCAATAATTTACGAAGTTTTTGCGTAATACCATACCTTGGGAAATTCAAATAATTTGATTGTAACGAGGTGGAGGGAGTAGGGTATTTGGAATTTACATAGATTAAGGCCCTTTACGACAAACGTAAAGTACTTGTCTCCTATAACCAAGTAGATATAATATATACCTTTTATATTTTCTTTACAATTTGTAGGTGAAATCTGCTTCCACATTTTGGTACGATTTTAAAACAACTAAAATTCAAATTTTAGTCACTATTTTATAGGTAAAAAGACTAACCAAATATTACAGGGAGACCTTTGCCCAGCAGTGGGACAAAAACAGCTGATGTTTTTTATTTAGTTCATTTTAGTGTAATATTTTAAAGTTATTATTGGGACGTGGTCGCTAACTATAGCCCTCGTTCACAAGCTCAGAGTCGCTCAGCGGGCTATGGAGAGAGCTATGCTCGGAGTTTTTCTATTCGAAATACGGAATTCCTTAGAAAAACCAAAGTCACCAACATAGCTCTCAGGATTAGTAAGCTGAAGTGGCAATGGGCAGGTCATATAGCTCGCAGAACTGATAACCGCTGGGGAGTAAAGGTTCTCGAGTGGCGGCCGCGATGCAACGCGAAACGGAGTGTTGGGAGACCAGCTGCCCGGTGGACCGACGATATTGTGGCGGTCGTGAGTAGTCGGTGGATGGAGGCGGCTCAGCCCCCTTAGACAAGATTGCTTTCTATTAGCGATATCGCCAATTGACAGATTTAATTGTATGGAATTGACATAAAGTATTGTATGAAATTGGCATTGGATGAAACTTGTCTACCATTTTTTTTTCTCTGACGCTAGACCACGTGACTTTTTGTTGGTTTATGTCAATTTCATACAAAAAAAATAACAAAACAATCTGTCGATTGGCGATATCGCTAATAGAAAGCAATCTTGTCTAAGGGGGCAGGACCGCTGTTTGTGACGTCGTATAGAGGAGGCCTATGTCCAGCAGTGGACGTGTATGGGCTGATATGATGATTAATAACTTATACTAAATTTTAAATTCAAATATACGTAAGTAACAATTACCGTTAAAAACTATAGGAAATTAGCCGATTGGCGTTATCTAGAACTTTAACAGATTAAATAATCCCATTACAATCAATCAGATTAAAACACCAAAAACAATTAGTGTAAAGTAAATTATATTAACTAGACAATTTTAGCTTAAATTTATTACTTAATTAGAATAAAAACTGCCAAAACTCTGTCGCTTGGTTAACTGACTGGCTCCTATGATGCCTACATTTTAACAACTATCTGTATGCTAAATTTTATCCCTATTCGGTCATAGGTTTTAGTTGTTGATTTATCAGTCTAGACTTTGAATTTTATATTTATACTAGTTTTTATTTTAATTTCCAAAAATACTTTTTAGCGGATGCCTACGTTAACATCACGGCGGCAATAAAACTGGTTAAATTAAGAATAAATTAAAATTTAAAAAATCGACTTACAAAAACTAAAAAGTGAAAAATAATCCATTTCGGGTCACTAAAACAGCAGATAAGTCGGACTGGGTTAGATTGAATGTTGAGCGATTTAAAAGAAAACATGGTGTCACCCAGTCCGACTTCTAAGTATGTTTAAGTTATCTGCTGTTTTAGTGAAATGGATTATTTTTCACTTTTTATTTTTTTATTTTTTTTGAAGTCTGTTTTTAAAATTTTAATGTATATACTCTACCAGTGGATCGAACAGTACGCTGAAGTTCACAGTGATCCACCATTATAGATCGAAGATTTCAAGTCTCTAATCTTAAAAAAACCTCTTATCTTTTGTTACCATTTCACAAATAAAATAAATAAATATCCTTAATCTGTAAAACCAACATCTCAGTGTATAAGATGGCTTTACCAAAAAGGATAAAGTTTTTACAACAGTTTAGTTAGCGTTGCTGCAGGGCAATTTTTTGACGCGTAACTTCTTAAAGGGTGTAGGAACAATAGGTTTTGTTGTCATGGTAACTCAAGGTTGGATACTGTTGCTAAGCGATTGTTATCTTGGTCGAGTTTGAATCGGGTACCTTTAACTTCTATCACAATCGGCGCTCAAAAGTCCACTAATAGCGTAACCTTTACAATCCTGTGCAGCAATATTTTAAACACTCCATGCGGTAGAGTAACTACGTAACCTGTGGATCGAACCCACGTCGGTTGGTGTAGCGGGTGGCGGCTTATACCACTCACACAACGAAATGCGTAGCTAACATGTTGAAAATAATAATCACACTGAGTCATTAAGTAAGCCGTCAATAAAAAATAAAATAACTGAAAGATAGCAAAAATTGCTATTTGCCAAAAAAAATATTACTAAGTAAAAGTTGATGTTTTATCGGTTTACCTTACCTCTTTTTTTTCCAAGTCCGTCAAAACCTGTCCTAGCTTACAAACCCCAAAATTACTTTTTCTTATTAGCTTCAAAAGATCTTGTTAAGAGATGATATCGCGAAATGCTGAACCGGTTTCTATGAAAAAAAAAGAGATAATAACCGTGCAAATAAAAACGCGAATTATATTTGACATATTATTACGGTGAACGGACATTATACTTGGTTGGTAAAATGAAGGAATGTGTATGTGGCATTTTGCGTAATGTTTTTGGGTTATTACCCTATTCGTTTAACTAGATACCTAGTACTTATACGTAGGTATTAAATTTTTATGCGAGTGTTTTCCCATTTAAAATTATAATCAATGCAGTAGTTTTAAACAGACAGACAGACGCGGCGGAGGACTTTGTTTTATAATATGTAGTGATAGTGAAGACAGATTTGTAATAAAAACATTTTTATACTTTCGATTGCTTTAGCATTGGAAATATGAAAATCTAACTTGAACTGGTTCTTATTGGATTTCATCCTAACTTTACATTTATCTTTAAAAATATTCTTATTGGATTTAATTCTAAAAAGGGTACCATAATTCCAACATGAAATATTGTATTGAGGTAATGTTATAATTTGTAAAGGTAGGTATATTATGCGACGGTGTCATTTAAAATACATTTTAAAAATAAAATTTTAGAGTGTCACATTAAGTAAAGATGTAGAGCGTCTAATTCTTTTTTTTTTAAATTCAGAATACAAATTAGGTACCTAAATTAAAATAAAAAAAAATTAAAGTAGGTATACATACATACGAGGCATCCCTACGAGACAAGGATTTCTACTAACCACGGTTGTAAAAAAAAACCAAAAATGTCACATACTCATTCCTCAAATAAGACAAACTACCATGTCTTTCGTTACCAATACACCTAGTTAGTTCACCAAAGGGTGTCCGAAAATATTTATTATTCATTGAATTTCAAGACTGGTTTTTTTGTCTGTGAGTAAACTTGATTTTATTGTTAGTAGATGATTAGGGCTTATCGTGTTCCTGAGAGAAACCTGAGTTTCACATAAAACTACAATTTTTAAAAGAATCGTTTTAGATACTCGGTTAAGTACCTAGAGTACCTACTTACCTACAGTTTTTTTTAAATAAAGGATTTACATTTGAATAACAATAAGTAAAACAAAAAGAAAATTACAATACATTAGAAACAATAAACAATAATAAACATCAATAAAAAACAAATCAATTAATACTACAATAAAATAAATAAAAATTAAACAAACAAAAACAATTAATAATTATTGTACTTTTAAACATCATACAAAAATTATAAGGGTTCGTTTTTTACCCTTTGACGTACGGAACCCTAAAATGTATTAGGACGAATTCAAGGATAGGTGTTTATTCATTCCTTCAATTCGTCTCATTTAAGCTGTACTTTTACATTTGTGACAAATCCAAGAGTAGAACAAGCTCACCTATGTCTAAGAAGCGTATCGATAATTTCACCGTTATGGATACCGCTCCGATAGCCGTGATCGTCTAGTGGTTAGGACCCTACGTTGTGGCCGTAGTAACCCAGGTTCGAATCCTGGTCACGGCAGTGTATAAACACTGTCACGGGGAGCAGAAATTTATTTTGGAGCAAATTTTTTTGGTTTTGTAGAATTAAATTTGGTTTCAAATTATTTTTATGTTTTAAATAGGAAAATAATAAAAAGGTTGGTAAGAACTATTTTCAATAAAATTTTTGTAGCGAAATTCTGAATGTTTAATTAACAGATTGGAATAAAACTGTTAAAAAAGTTTTTTTAATTTTAGCATTCAAAGCATCATAATAAATTCGAATAAAATATAAATAAAACTTAGTAAAAAAAAAACTAGTATCGACATCTAACGTCTATTAGCGGTACCACACGCAACATGAAAACGAACTTTAGGACTCACACCTTCGAACCAATTTGTTTGTAGTACGGCTATTCAAATACAGATGGCGCTAAGTACAAATTCACGATAGATGGCGGTGTTTTAAATAATTTGAAAACACCTTTTCAACTTGAATCAATTTATTTATTCTGCCAAAGAAATTGTTACTGTTTTATTACAAAATAAAAAAGGAATATTTAGGTTATTAATTTTACTTATTTACGTGGTTAAAATTGCGTTGATTAATAAAATAACGCTTGCCAATTTTCCCAAACACGAAAACACTCTCAAAGAAGGAAAAAAGGTAACGTACCAACATACCTGAATAATTTAACTGGCGGAAATTAGGTATTTCGGTTTGATATTTACTGATACTGAAACATCTTTTGGCGTGCCAAGTTAGAAATTATCTTATGTTGGGATCTTCTTATTGAATATTTTATTCGTGGAAATTGAATAAGAAAAGTAGATAATATCAACTTTTCCTACATTATTCCGTATGAATATTAATAATGTTTGTTTTAACCGACTGGCAAACAGAAAGAAAGTTCTTGTACTTTTATACTAATAATAGCTGCGCCCCGCGGTTTCACTCGCGTCAATAATTTTCTGGGCAACTTTCACATTAAAACGAAAGTTTTCGAAATCGCGCGTTGCGAAACGCTAGACGGAAAAATTCAGACAAAAAGTTGTAACGACACTTTTTGCATAGAAAGCAAGCCAGTTATTTTCGTTTCGTCTTTCTATTTCGCATTGAACAGTGTGGTGTCGCGACCATTATTTACAATAAAAAAAAATAATTATAAATAATAAATTCATGATTTACTGTTTTATATGCAAAATTATTTTTAAGACTTGTAAATTACATTTTATTTAGGTTAGGTTAGCTTAGATAGAATTATTTTATAAGTTTTATGGTGATGTATATATTTTGTAATCAGTTTGTTTTTATAAAAAAATAAATTTAAGAAAAATAAATGAATTGGAGAATTAAAAAAATTACAATTCCTTCACTAATTAATCGAAAGGAACTTCGTTCCATACAGGTGTCCCTTGACACCTCTCAAGTATTTTTCTAGTATATTTTCTTACTTACGAACTCCTGACAAAAACAAACACAACAAAAAAAGAATTAGCGAAATCGGTTTAGCTGTTCTTGAGATCTGAGCTTAGCAACACATTCAGCCATTCATTTTTAGATTATAGTAGAAGATTATAAATAAAGAGGAAAGATTTTTTGTTTTTATGTTTGTTACGAATAGGCTCCGAAACTTATGGACCGATTTTGATGAAACTTGGTATGAGGATACATTGATTCATTGGAAGTAACTTAGGAAGGCTTTATTTTATTTCGAAATTTCCACGGGATCGGGAGTTACGCGGGTAAACTTACTCAAATGAAGAACAATTTAGTGCCAAACTACAGAGGGCGCGCAGAGAGAGAAAACCAAGGTTTTCTTTACCTGTAACAAAATAATATTTTTTGTTAATAAAAATGTAGGTAGGTAGAGTTTGTAGTCACTATCACTCACTACATAGTTTAGAATAAAGCTACTTTTCGCCGTCCCTATGTCTCTATGTATGCTTAGATCTTTAAAACTCCGCAACGGATTTTATAGATAGAGTGATTCAAGAGGAAGGTTTATATGTATAATACAATACATGCATAATATAGCCGTGCGAAGCCGGGGCGGTCGCTAGTTAAGTATAAGTTCTATAAGATCCAAACTTGTGTCACTTAAAATAACTTTAACTAGGTTGCTTCGTAATGTCCAGGACCCTACAGAATAAAATAAACATACCAGAGAGTTATAAAAACGCAGTATTTTTTATACTGAACAAGTGATTGATTTAAATTGTAAATCATATTAAATGTCATTTATATAAAAAAATGTACAAATGTAGACGACCCAGTTGTCACCATGTCACCATGCCGGACTGCCAAACACAGGGTTGCGGGTTCGATTCCCGCCTTAGACAAGTATTTATGCTAAGATATTTTTGTCTGTGGTCTGATTGTTTCTATGTATTATTAGTATATATTTACCAAAGTAAAGTATTGAAGTAGTATACCAATCCGTTGTCTAGCACCCATAACACAAGTCTAGTTACTTAGCTTAGGGCTAGATGGCGACGTGTGGAATGTCCTGCAATATTTATTTTATTTTCATTTATCTAAGTAATTTTGTTGACTTGATAGAGTGATATTTCATTTTCGAATTTTATTCAGTTTCACGTAGAATAAAATAAGAAACAGCCCCCAAAGCTAATCAACTAAGCTTGAATTATTTATTATCGCGTGCTGCGCAGTTGCCATAATAGTTATACCTACATCGTTCTAGGACACGGGGTCCCGCAGAGTGTAGGGACACTTACATTTCAATAAAAAATACAAATGAAACAGAAAAACCCCGTGTAAAATGAAATTAAATGCCTTTCTATTACCGGTCACGGTGATATTCAATTTTTCTAATAATTCGTCCCCGAGGTACAAACGGAAACAAAGGTTTTTAGGGGAAACGTTATTTGATAACATTGAAGAATTATTATAAAGGTTCCTACCACACAGGAAAATTATTTTCGTTACGGAATTTCTTGATTCGGTCGCCGCGCTCAAAGCCCGCGATAAAAGCTATGCAATAGCTTAAAAAGGTTTTTTGAAGCAAGAAATAATTATCTCCATAAAGAAACTACAAAATAATTTCTTGGTTTTAGTAAAAAATCTTAAAATGATAAGCAGTATTCTAAACTAGCAGGGCTCCGCGATTTCACGTGGGAATCACTACATCACTACATAGTATAAAACAAAGTCGCTTTCTCTGTCCCTATATCCCTATGTATGCTTAGATCTTTAAAACAACGCAACGGATTTTGATGCGGTTTCGATTCATAAGGAAGGTTTATATGCATAATACAATACATGCATAATATAGCCGTATGAAGCCGGAGCGGGTCGCTAGTATCAAAATAAAAAGTACCTCGATAAATGGACTATCCAACAATTTTTCAATTCGAACCAGTAGTTCCTGAGATAAGCGCGTTCAAACAAACAAACAACATCTTCAGCTTTAGAAGACTTTACAATATTAGAAGAACATTTACAACTACAAACAAGAAGTTATTCCCTAGCAGGGAGACGATTATAAAATAAATAAATATAAATATTGCAGGACATTCCACACATCGCCATCTAGCCCCAAGCTAAGTAACTAGACTTGTGTGTTATGGGTGCTAGACAACCCGCTTTATAATATTAGTATAGATTATTTACGTAAGTAAAATTAAGCAACATTTTAAAACCCGGGAAATTCACTTTCAGTTTTTAAAATAATTGCTGCAGAATCTTAAAAGAGTGCTGCAAACACAACATTTTATCAAAAATCCAGACTTGAAAGACTCTTAAAAATAAACCTTTAGAACTAAAACACCCCTAAGGTAAGGAAGCGAAATTAATTACAAAATGTAATACATTTCAGAATGTTTCAGGTCGGACAAGTATTCCAGGTTAGAGCTGAAATTCGAGCGAGCATTTCATACTTTTTCAACTTATTAAGGTTGGGAATATTACTCGTTTTGCTCTTAATTAAAGAATAAATTGGATTAGAGTTGGCTTCGGTTGGTGTTTACCGTCTTACTTGGAAAATCAGCAGTATTTTAACGGAAAATAATTATGTGATCTGTTACTTTGGGAATGGTTCGTTTAATTTAGAGGGTTACGTTCATGGGTTACGTTCACGGCTCACGGTATCTGCGCCAAGTTCTAACGTGGCAAAATAGACGCATAGCATACTTATAATATTACTAGCGACCCGCTCCGGCTTCGCACGCCTATATTATGCATGTATTATACATATAAACCTTCCTCTTGAATCACTCTATCTATCAACAGCATCAAAATTCGTTGTGTAGTTTTAAAGATCTAAGTATACATAGGGATAGACAGCGGAAAGTGACTTTGTTTTATACTATGTAATGATAAAGCTGAAGAGTTTGTTTGTTTACGCGCTATTCTCAGGAACTACTGGTTCGAATTGAAAAATATTTTTGTATTAGATAGTCCAGTGGCGAGGAAGGCTATAGGCTACTTTTCATTTTGATATTCCCACAGGATCGGGACTTACGCGGGTGAAACCGCAGAGCGCAGCTAGTGTAATGATAAAGCTGAAGAGTTTGTTTGTTTGAACGCGCTAATCTCAGGAACTGGTTCGAATTAAAAAAATATTTTCGTATTAGATAGTCCATTGGTGAGGAAGGCTATAGGCTATTTTATATTTCGATATTCCCAAGGGATCGGGAGTTACGCGGGTGAAACCGCTGCTTGTACTTGTATATGGGCTGTTTTTCCGCAATTAGACCTTCTTTAGGTGGGTCGTTTTGCGTAAGGATGGAGTAGTCTTGCACAGCACCTATACTATCCTCTTAGCTTAATCGGCCGTGTTCAGAGGAAAGAACTTGTCTGAAGCCAAAGGGGCTGGTTTCATCACGATGTTTTCCTTCACCGTAAGAGCAATGTCAAAAGCAATGTTAGCGTACATCTTTATTTCGGAAACAAACCAATGGTGCACGGCTGGTCGGGATTCAAACCCACGACCTTCTAAATAAAAGTCGATGTATCTACCATTAGGCCAGCACCACTCCCAATGCAACTAGGTGAAAGTTTATTTTTCTGGGGAATAACGCAACTAACGTTTAATGGATGAGTTTCTTGAGTCTACTTCTGATTGGTGGGCGCATACGAACATCCTAAACCTTAGTTTTTAAGACGACTTAATGGTATCTAATGCGAATGACTAAAACTGAACAAAGACATTTTTATTTTTACCTTGTTTACTAAAGTATAAATTATTTAGACATAACGCGATTTAGGTATAAAGAAACCAAATGATTTCTTTTGAGATATTTTGATGAGGGTGTCGCGTCGTTGTGAATCATTCGATACACCGTTTTTGTTATCTGAAAGTTACGTTTGGGAAGAACTGAAGTTCCTTTTCAAATAGAATAATTTAAAACAGTGGGATGAACTTTAGTTCTGAATTGGGACTAAATCCATTCAACAGATAGTGAAATTAATTAATCATTTAATTAAATTAAATGAAAACTGTCTCTGACCAAGGGCCACCTAAAGTGCCTTGCAGCCAAGTCTGCCAATTTTTGATGTTGTAATAAACAAAAGAGATTTCCGTAGTTTTAACGCAGAATTTTTATTTTCCTTAAAGTCTTAACGTAGGTTAAGATTAGTTTATTTTCGATACTTTTTTTAGTAGCACCAAATATTTTTTATGATGTATAATCTCTTTCAACCTTGAGCATGTTTTCGTATCTTAACATTCATTGTCAATACAAATAGGTTTCGACTTAGGCTTAGAGCTTTGCGTACGACCGTGTCTCATCTCAATCCCATTTATAAAAAATCCCTTTAGGGCATATAAAGGCACCTCAATAACCCGAACGACTACGTTATTACGCGACGAACTGTGATTCCCCCAATATTATTAAGGGTCAAACAATTTAACAACAAGAAAATAAGTAATTCGACGAACAGAAATCCACTTGTATAACATAAAAAAACATTCTCTGAACAGATGATCCCGAATTTATTTACTGAAGTGGTCACAATAGCGTTAGTAAAGGTTTTCTACGGCCATTCAGTGTCCGTAAAAATTGGAACCTTATCACTTTTATGCCTTTTGAGAGCGAAAGGTGCTTTTCTTCCTTTACTCATATTTTTCCTAGATAAATGTGAACGTCCCTATTTTATTATGGTGCTCGTTTTCTTTGCAGTTTACTGAAGAAACATTTGTTTAGCGTGTTTTTTGTGGATGTTTTGTTAGGGCTTTGGTGGGGAAAATATCATTTTTATTAGGAAAAGAAATGGAGGTAAATGTTTTGATTTATAAAATCATGAATAAATGTAACAAATAAGAGTTTGTTTAAAAAATGTATCCTTATTTTGCAGCCTTACTAATGCTGAAATGTATGGGGTGAATCTATAAATATGTATAAAATTCAGAGTCCTACCTTACTGACTGATATAATTATATCACTCTTAAGGGGGGTCCATACGCCATCGACCTTGGTACACAGCCTACTAAATAGTTACTATTGGCACCGGTCGCCTTCGTTGGTAAAAATTGTTGATTGTTACAAATGTGTTTTGTTTTCTCAAAAGTGCTGAGATGGAATTGTAGGTGAAATTTTACCGACATTTTGGTGTGATTTTGATCCAAACATTTCCTATAGTTTTGAAGCTATCCTTAAATTAAGAATTAAAACTAGTCTAGCTTTTAAACGACAAATAATTTTCGCCTCAAAATTACCCCCAAAATATCGGTAAAAATTTCACCTACAATTCCATCTCAGCACTTTATAAAAACAAAACACATTCGTTACAATCAACAATGTTAGTTGTAGGCGACGGGTATTTCTGGCGCGTTGCGTTTGGCAGCATAAGCAGCCTTAAACCGATGGTCCCAGATACTCTCAGAGAGTGTGGTTTTATAAAGTGTATGTAAATGTAAGTATGTGTAAACCTATCTTATACCTATCCAGACAAAAAATATGTTATAATACACAGTTTCCTATAGGCAGCTAAGCCGCGGATAGAAGCTAGTCAATCTACTATCGACTAATTTACTAAGCACTTTTTTTTCTTTAGGGTTTTTGACAGTTGGTTAATTATGTTTAAAGTCTATTTAATTTTTGTTTTGCAAGTCAACCTTTATGTTTGTTTCTTGTGTACTAAATGCATTAAAACGAGTTAAATAAAAGCTTGTAATAAATAAAAAATAGATGAGATTATCATGCAAATGATTGTATTGTTAGACAACACGTGAACGATGATATTATGCATAGCAACGAAACAGCAATCAATGTTTTTACGTTTTTACATCAGCTAACAATCCAGTAAGCAAGGTGTCACGTGGACCATTGTCATTGTAACCTTCATGGTGCGATGATCATGATTCTCTAACACTTTAGAACTACGAATACTTGCGGCCTCAAATTCAGAAACCAAGGATAGGTGTCAGCTACTGAATACTATTATTTTGCTAGTATTGCTTGCGATCAAGTACCAGCGATTTTACTCACCACGACTGAAAAGAAGTTAGATACAAAAACAAATCCTCTAAATATATGCGAAATATGCCAAATATAAATATTAATTCCATAAGCGTACGTCAGTTAAATTTTGTTCCACACAGCGGTGCAACTGCATATGGTGCATTATAAGCTCTATAATCTACTATTGTACTTGTATACGGGCTGTTTTCCACAATTAGACCCTTTTTAATTGGGTCCTTTTTGCGTGAGGATGGAGTAGGCTGGCCCAGCATCTACTACCCTCTTAGCATAGGCGACCATGTCCATAGGAGACAACTTGTCAATACTTCTAGAGCCAACTAAACTGCGAGTTTCATCACGATGTTTTCCTTCACCGTAAGAGCAATGTCAATTAGCGCACATAATTTTTTCTTGAGATGCACGAACCCTCGACCTTCAGAATGAAAGTCGAGGTATCTACCACTAAGCCAACACCACTCTCATCTACTATAGTATAAAAGTAAGTTATTATGAAGTCATGTGATGCGTGTTACAGAGAAAGTTGGAGCCACACAAGGCTTATACGATGTAGAAAGTGCAATTTCTAAGAGTATGTTCATTGCAACTTTGATGCATATACAAGAATTACTTTGGATGTGTTGCTTCTTATGCATAGCGAAAGATGTCGTCTCGTAAATAGGTTTACATAATTCTAAAGACTAGCAGCGCTCCGCTGTCTCACCCGCGTAGGTCCCGATCCCGTGGGAATGTCGGGATAAAAAGTAGCATATGTTACTGCCAATGAATCAATTTATACTCATACCAAGTTTAATCAAAATCGGTTCAGTAGTTTCAGCGCTCATTCTTTACAAACAAAAAATCTTTAGATTTAGTAGGTATAAGTATAGACTATAATATTATACTCATTGTTTTCAAAAAACCTTGAAATTAGTGACAAAATAACAAGAAAATAAACATAGTTATTATTTTCACGAGTCCTAATCGTGTATTTTTATTTTTATTTCTCTTACCTCGGCGTTTCGACTATGTTACAATAGTCATCAATAGATCAATCGAAACGTCGAGGTAAGAGAAATAATTACTTATGAATACTAATCGTGTGAGTTTTAAAAGTTTGTTAAGAAAATAAACAATAATAATAGTACATTGTTATTCTAGGTGTGAAAGTCACTCATTAAAAGTCCCGAGACGGAGTTTGGCGCCCGAGCGTAGCGAGGGCGCTAATAGTTCGAGGGACTTAATGAGTCTTTCACCCGAGGTAAACACTATGCTTTTCATTACGAATAATACATAAAATTCTTCCTAACAACGAGTGTGAATGAGAGACTTCATACTACCTGATCCTCTTACAAGGTTGGGACCAAAGAGGTCGTATACATGTAGTGTTATTCTTTGGTGTTACTTAAAGCAAGGAGGTTAGGTTATGAAGTTCCTGTATAATGATACTGATACTGGCTATATGCACATTGCACGAGTCGTGCGAAGGCATAATTTGACATGACAGCTGTCAGTGAAAGCGATATTCCCTAGGGCTGGAAATTTTATTTTCTACACGCTCTTCACGCATCTTTAGACCTACTTTCGGAGTATGAGTAATGAAAATAAATAAATATTGCAGGACATTAATTACGTTAGCGGCAGTCGGAGGATCGAAAGGAAACCGAGAAATGATTCATAACTCATTTATTGAGTTAAAACTAAAAATATCTTACATATTACTTATAAATAATTATCCTAAGGTGAGACCTATCCGATGTTAGGTATAGGAATGCTGAAATATGACGGCACGCGGCTACTGCGATCGAGGTCATAACGAGTCAGCACTTTTGGCCGGTCTTCATTGCAACATGCTATGTGCCTACAGCGGCGTGACGTAACACCTCCGCCCTTAGAACGGCAACTATTTTTACCAGGTTGTGAGAAAATGTTGCCGGAATCCTTGCCAGTTCCTCTTGGATCTGCAGGGCTGCTGTGGCTAGAGGTTGAGTCGGGCTATTCAATGGTTTGCTGCACCTCTTAATTTAATATTTTCTAGAAGTAAACTAATCACGTAGATTAGGTACTACAAAGTAGGACGACGTACAGTTCTTGGTTGCTGCAACACTCAGGGTCCTGGATGCTGAATAAATTATGTAGATTCACGGAGTTCAGATGAATAAGGTGGGATAAGGTAGACTAGGTTTCAATGTCTTCTTCAGATAAGCTGGTCCTTTGTACAGTATGGAAAAGTTAAGGCGTAAAGTAGATCGTCAAGTTTTTCCCTTGCTTCCTCCATCATGATAATCATTGTGAATTGGCTGGACCATGGCAGGAACTTGTTCGTGATCAGCTCCTGGATGCCATCAGACTAAGTGCGTAGTTGAGTAGTTGGTGATTAGCTTATTCTCACAAAGAAACCAGTTTCCGTTGGGCTTCGGACATTCTGTCTCTATGCACTTGAATGTAACTTCGTTAGTTGCAATAAAGGGTTGGGTTGGGATAAGGAAGAGCCTTTTTATTCTTATTAAATATTAAATGAAAACTATTTACTCGTCTATGTAATATGAGCAAGGTTTTGTCTGTTCTAAATCTATAGCGAGCTATGTACCGTACACAGTCATAATTTCTCACAAAAAATTAAAAACGAAATGAATACTATTAAAAATAATTTTGAATCTAATAAATTAATCTACTATTATTTACTAGTTATGCTTAGTTAGAGAATCTATACAGCAAGCCTGTCGATTCAGACTGCCGGAAACTCTAGACTATGGGCTCAAGGATCATTCTTGAAGTTTATGATAAGGTTTAGGACTAAAAAAGGAAGCAACACGAGAACGATTCAAGTGTACTTACAGTTTCATTTCTGGTTCTTTCGTGAATCGATTGTCAGATTCTCCTCCGGGGCTGCTGCTGGTTCGTAGATTCGGATACTCGAAGATGGGCTAGAAAGCCTCCAAGGCGATTCGCAATGTCGAGAGCGATTCTCGGACTCGCAAACCGCACGAGCGAGTATCCTACCGACTGCGCCAATTACGTTAGCGGCAGTCGGAGGATCGAAAGGAAACCGAGAAATGATTCATAACTCATTTATTGAGTTAAAACTAAAAATATCTTACATATTACTTATAAATAATTATCCTAAGGTGAGACCTATCCGATGTTAGGTATAGGAATGCTGAAATATGACGGCACGCGGCTACTGCGATCGAGGTCATAACGAGTCAGCACTTTTGGCCGGTCTTCATTGCAACATGCTATGTGCCTACAGCGGCGTGACGTAACACATTCCACACATCGCCATCGAGCCCCAAGCTAAGTAACTAGACTTGTGTTCTGGGTGCTAGACAACGGATACTACTTATGTATATTTCTTTAGTAAATATATACTTATAATACATAGAAACAACCAGACCACAGACAAATATCTAAGCATAAATACTTGTCTGAGACGGGAATCGAACCCGCAACCCTGTGTTTCGCAGTCCGGCATGGTGACCATTGTGCCAACTGGGTCGTCAAATAGGATAAACTACTTATATACTTTTTTTTTTTTGTAAATATATACATATTATACATATAGGAAACCCCCAGAACCAGAAACAAGAATTTATGGTCAGCATAAATACTTGTTCCCGGCGGGAATCGAACCCGCAACCTTCTGCGTCGCAGTCGGGTGTTCGCCCGACGCGCCACAGAGGTCGTCAATTGGTAACATATTGGTCGATTGGTAACATATTGTTTACGTTTCTATATAAACAATACAATTTCAATCAAACTTCCAAAAAACAACCCGACCAAATAAAAAGGGGTTCAAATAAAATAAAGTTCAAATGGAATCGTTCACGTTTGGCATGCCAAGATAAACGACTATTAGAATAGATGGCCCGGCAGACTTCAGAGTTTCTATCGGGCGACACTGCTGTATGTCGCCGATTTTAGATAAAAATGAATCGCTGAATGTGTTGCTAAGCGCAAGTCTCGAGAACAGCTGAATCAATTTCGCTAAATTTTTTTTATTAAGTATGTTTGTTATTTTCAGGAGATAAAATTAAGCCGAATAGAAATTGATAACTAAATGCATACTACGTTTAAGCCGGCTACACGCTATGTAGAGCTCTTGTGAGGGGCAGGCTGAAAATCAGTAGCGATAAGATGGTCACACATCTCACAGCATATTGCTGAGACTGCACCCTCCATTGCACGCACAAGCACATTATTATCTTGTTGTTCAATTACTTATGTATTGTAATTACTTATAAAATCTATTTATGTATATGTGTTGTGTTATGGAAAATAAATGGTTTAAATGGTTTAAATTAAGAAAATTGCGTAGAAAATTCGGTCTTGGCGAGCTATCGCCCGATATAAAATCTGCAGCCTGCTGTAGTCTTTCGAATAGAGATGATGAATCGTATTGAATACGGGATCTAGTGACACAATTCCAAAGTTTTCCCTCTTGGATTTATATACCTAGAGATGATATTGCTCAAGTTTTGAACTTTTGTTTTAGCTCGGCACTACTCGGATGTAAATTGAAAGTTTTTAATTTAAGTTAAACTAACTATTATGAACATTCTGTTGTGCAGTGTGGGAAGTAATGCAACTTCATATAGTTTTGGTACCAGTAGTAGTGTGCTTGCACTGACTACTTTACTAGCTGTACCCCGAGGTTTTACCCGTGTAAGTTCTGTGAGAATATCGCAATAAAAAGTACCTGTGAACCTTTGTAAAAATGTATTCATGTCGGTCATGAAATTATATGACAAAAAGGCAGAATGAGCAAGTAGTAAAACGTCTGGAATTGCAAATAGTCCCGCCCCGATCGATAGAATACAATAGAATATTAGACGAAAATCGAATAAGTTGAATGACATAAATGCAGAAAAGGATAGTAGGTATAGCGAAAACGACTGAAAAAGTTTTGCAAGTGAACTTTTCTGCTAACAGTACAAGAAACAATGCATTTTGAGATGCACGTATTGCGTCGCTTGCAATTAATTACGCTATTGAAGCCGTGGTTTATTTTGTCTGAGACACCTACGTCACTGCGAAAAGCTTTTCATCGAATTTTGTTTCTTCGAACACTTTTCATCTATATCTCTATACTGCGACACCTTATTAAATCGATACATTGTTACTGCGACGTTACGTTAAATCGAAAAACTGTACTGCGAACGATTTGATTCGATTCTGAGGACTCACTCATCTGACCGATTTTAAAAACGTTTTACATGAAAATAAGGTGGTAGGTAACATCTCTATATAAGATAATAATATGTCAAACCACGCTTCGCACACACAATGGCCCATTTGGTTTATCAATGGTATGATACGATCATGCGTATTGTATGATTTAGACGGAATCATTCGTGTAGAAATGATAAGTTTGTGGAGTGAGTGCTCTTTGAAGTGTATACAGGGTTATTGGGAATTGTATAGGAATAATATATTACTGCACAAATTGGGATACGTTTTTCGCATATAAAAATTAAAATTGTCATTTTTTTTTTGTTGTCTTTACTTCGGTTTTCGAGTTCCGAAAGTTTTTTCTAGGAGTGAGATATTTCTCACCTCAAATTAAAAAAATTTTTTCGACGTCGTTATCTTCTGATGGGTATTAAAATATGTAGCAGAAAAAAAATGAGAAAAAGGTTGCGGGCTACTTCTGTGTGCATATAATAATAAACTTTTGTTCTACGACTTTTAGAAATTCGAACATTTTTTGGAAATTTTGAGGTTGTTATAATTCTAAAATCGGCAATTTTTTTTAAATAAAGGTAAATTGAGCAGTCGATAAAACTTGAAAAATAAGTATAATCTTCAGGTTAGTGACCTCTCCGTGTAAGTAACACCTGATTTTCGGTTAAACATAGCCTAAAATTTTCGAATAAACATTTGTGGAATAGAAACAATTTTTTACAATTTTCAAAAGTCGCAGAACAAAAGTTGAAAGTTAAGAAGTAACCCTTAACCGTTTTCTTATATCATTACCAATAACCCTGTCAAATATTATCTATACTTTATTCTTTTGATGTTAAAATTGATTATTTTTCCTTCAGTAGCTTGCACGTGAAGTTTTATAAAACAAGTTTTTGCTTATATTTATCAAAATATCATCACAAATAAGATTCCTTTATACAAAATAGTTACAAAAACCCACTTGTGTATTTGTATAGGTATTTTTATTGAGTAGGTTTCCATATTATCGAAATAATTAGCTCCCAAACAAGCCATATACGCAAGAAACACGGGCCCAATCAGCGACTATCCCCTCAGGAGCAACGAGCACCATCCCCAGTCAGTGAACACGGCCACCTGATTGAAACTCTAATGAACCACATCTGAATTGCTGATTCCATCTCACACTACTCGATCTATCAAATAGCTTTCGAAGCTCTTCGTTTTAGACTACATTATCATATTTTAAGGTAATTTTGCATCAATGTATGGACTCAATTCGTTAGAATATTTACATAATATGCTTAATTTTAAGCTTCGATACGTCCTTTTGCCTATCCGTTGCGATGCGAACAAAGACTTTCATATACAGATAATAATAATAAAAAATAAAAATAATTATTTGATAGACTTCTTTTATAAGTTTTTATAGTTATCCATATATTTTGTATTCAGTTTGTTTCTATAAAAATCTAAATTTAAGAAAAAGAAATGAATGAGAATTAAAATAATATAAACCACCATAAAACAAGAATGTAAGTAAGTATAAGAGTTATTTTTTTACCTTTTGAGGAATAATTAGCACGTAAATAAGAGTTATTTTTGAAGTCGGATTTAACAAAAAAAAAAAAAATTAACGCGACTCCATCAGGATTCCGCTTTTCCCCTAAACACAAACTGGTGGTTTCTTCCTGTTCCTAACAGGGATTATAGATTAAATACAAGCAACATGTAACCGATCCATGTACCAACTAAATATGATAAAAGGCATACATTTTCCCTCGGGATTTTCCTTCCTTTTGTCACCATAGTGTTGTAATATCCCGCGTGACACGTTCGGACATCGCCGCGGGGTGCGACTAAATGCAATTTTGCACCCTTCGCCCATCAAAATTCGCAGCAGGTTCCTCTCATATAAAGCTTTTGAAACATACGGGGTTGTATCTTGTCAGAATTTCGTCACCCTTTTGTCGTACTTTTTTTTTATTGATGGTGCGCTATCTTTATAAAAATATATTCCTCTATCCTTTCTGAATAATGCCTTTAAGGTGAGCGCACACCTAGCCGCACCGCACGCGCCGGAAATCCCCAAGGCCAATGCTGATGACGTCACCAACCCGGCGCTGCAAGCATACAAACGGACACTGCGGCGCGTGCGGTGCGGCTAGGTGTGCGCTCACCATTAGAGCAATGATTAAATTATTTCATAAAACCTAAGTTTTGCTCTCTATGTTTTTTTTAAACATCAAATTCCTAAATAAAATGTGACTCTGTAAAAACTTAAAAGTAAATAACAAAGGCAAGAAAGAGCAAACCTTGATTTTATAATTAAAAATAATTATTGCTCTAAAAGCATTGCTCAGGAAATAAATAGGGAAATACAATTATAAAGGGGAAGCTAGGGCTAGATGGCGCCCTGCGCAATGACATAAATACAAAATTTATTTGTTTAAAAAATTTAAAACTACTACACCACACAAACCCTTTCGGAGGGGTGAACCAGTTTAGTGGTACGAGGTGGTATGTACTCCTAAGGGAAAATCTTCCACCGGATCTTCGGAAGATCTTTCTTCTAACTAGTCTCTAACTAAGACCCGACCCCAAGTAAAGGGAAAAGGGAAGGAAGAAGAAGAAGAGTCTCTAACTAAGCAACTAGGCTTGTGATATGGGTAGTATTATACGATAATTGAACGCAATCTGCCACCGTGAGTGTCGTATCATGAAGTATCGCGGACACAATGCCCGTCCCTCAGTCTGCATTGTCCGTCAACTCTGTGTGGGACGTCTACCCGTAACACAGCCTTGTGTGGTCAAAGGTAACAGATTATAGCGTATTGTAAAGCATATTTTTTTGTCGAAAAATATTTTATAAAAAATATCAATAAACAATTATAAGGCTGCCTGTCCACAGAAATGGATCGTGGTAGCAAAGCGGCGTTTCCACCAATAGCGCTACCTGGGCCACTTTACTATCTGAAATGCCCCACGGTTTTCAGAAGCGTAACCTTCGTGCTTAAGTAAATTCACAGGTGATTAATGGATACCAAAAATCATTATTTTATTACCTGGGTGCTTATTTTCTCAGGTGCTCAAAGGATACAAAGTGTTTCACCCTGTGTGGTTAAAGTGGAATAGACCAAATCTCGAACCCGAGGGAATATCAGGTCAAAAGAGTCATGTTACTTCAAAGGAAATCTATTCAGTAGTTATTCCTATTCTTTACAAAACAGTTAATAGTCAATTTTCAGGTCTTTAAAATATCTATTACTAAATAATGCACACTTAAGATTCCCTAACCATTTCTGTTGGGGTTCCATAGTCCTAACAAATGTAACAAGGAACCCATGTCCGTCCGTGCGTCCGTCCGTTTGTCCATCCGTCCGCGGTTTTGCTGAGAGTTTGGTTTTGGATAATAAATGTAAAACGATTTAGTTTTCTTTGTTTTGAACGCTATCAGCTTATAACTTATTCAATACGCCTTCTAAATTACAGGCTTCAGAACAATTCACGAGATGGGCGAGCTTTCACGAGTAGAGACAAGATTTCACGGCCATCTCTCTAAATAGATAGTCATAGACCTTACAATAAGCTTTTACTTAGAAACTTTCAAAATAAATTAGCCATTTTATGACAAAGTTTAAAATAATGTTGGTTATTATGGTAATAACAACTCAAAATCATTATTGTCAAGTCACATTCTTCGTTTGATTTTTGCAACTGACTCCCTCTGCAGACCGATTTTAAAGTCAAAACATAATCCAAAATAATACAACACTGGCTACATGGACAAACCGTGCAAAATCATTACCGACAGAAAGACAGACGGAAAAAACTGATCTTATAAGGACCTTTTGAGGTACGAAACCCAACAACTTTAAATGGTTATAGATCCTAAATGGTCATTTGAAATGGAAAATGATAAAAGAAACCTAAAAAATATTTTGAAATACCCATTCAACAATACCCCACTTGATATAGTTGGTCAACTTTTTTTTTTTAATTTTGTTAATATGGTGTGCGAGACACTTTTGTTTGGGCTCTAGAGAGCCACATAGGTTCAAACTTACATACATACATAGACTGATGAACACATTACCACTCCTTTGCATTGCGCAGTCGGGTAAAAAAAACAGTAATCCATTATGCTCAAACAAGCTTTTACTTACAGTAAACAGAAATCGATAGGTATATGCCAAAAGCGAGGGGCGTCATGGATGACTACAGAAGGAGTGCCAACGGGGGGGTCCGAACTTCGTTTCAGATTATGATTTATAACGTACGTACTCCAAATTTTATTAGAACCTTATTGCAGCTTTGAAAAATGATTGGCTTTCAATTTGTTTGAAGGCTATTGTTAAGTTTCAGTAATTATTGCTTAAATCTAAGTTTGTTGTTGATTGATGGAGAAATAATGATAGAAAAGGGACTTAGGAGTTTAGTGTATTTATTCTACTTCCTCCTACTAATCCTATCCTACTAATACTAATCCTACTAATATTATAAATGTGAAAGTTTGTGTGTATGTGTGTATGTGTGTGTGTATGTTTGTTACTCCTTCACGCAAAAACTACTGGACCGATTGCGTTGAAACTCGGTATTTAGATAGCTGAGTACCTGGATTAACACATAGGCTACTTTTTATCCCGATATTCCCACGGGATCGGGACTTACGGGATTATTCTTTCACACAAAAAACTTCTGGACCTAATGCGTTGAAACTCGGTATGTAGATAGCCAAAGACCTGGATTAACACATAGGCTATTTTTAATCCCGATATTCCTACGGGATCGGGACTTACGGGATTACTCCTTTACGCAAAATCTACTGAACAGATTGCGGTGAAAATCAGTAAGTAGATAGCTGGAGACCTGAATTAACACAAAGGCTACTTTTTTCCCGATATTCCCACGGGATCTGGACTTACGGGATCAGGACTCAAAATATATTTTAAAGGGTTGTAGTTGGGCGGAGGCGGAGAGAGTGATGAAGGGGAGAAGGGTAAGAAAAATAAAAAGGGGGAGCACAGGAAAGGGGGAGGATAGGAAAGAGGAAGAGGATGTAAGAGGGAAGAGACGAAATTGGGAGAAGAGGAAAGGGGGAGGAGAGGAAAGGGGAAGACAGGAAAGAGAAAGGGTATGAAAGAGGGAGGGGACGAAATGGGGAGAAGAGGAAAGGAGGAGGAAAGGAAAGGGGGAGGAGAGGAAAAGCGGAGGAGAGGAAAGGGGGAGGGGACCTAACCTAACTTCTCCATCCGTGACGGTAATTTGTCAAAAAAACATTTCGAGCGTATCTGGACTCCTAGAAATGTAAGCGCTCGCTTCGCTCGCACGTGTTTGCTACTCATTCTGCGACGGTTCTGTGTCAGAAAAGCATTCTGGGCCTGTCTGGACTCCTTAAAATATAACCGCTCACTTCGCTCGCACGTGTTTGCTACTCCATCCGCGACGGTTTCGTGTCAGAAAAGCATTCTGGGTCTGTCTGGACTCCTTAAAATATAACCGCTCGCTTCGCTCGCACGTGTTTGGTCACAATAACTAACGTTACCTACTCCATCCGCGACGGTTCCATGTCAGAAAAGCATTCTGGGTCTGTCTGGACTCCTAAAAATCTAACCGCTCGCTTCGCTCGCACGTGTTTGCTACTCATTCCGCGACGGTTTCGTGTCAGAAAAGCATTCTGGGTCTGTCTGGACTCCTTAAAATATAACCGCTCGCTTCGCTCGCACGTGTTTGCTACTCCATCCGCGACGGTTTCGTGTCAGAAAAGCATTCTGGGTCTGTCTGGACTCCTTAAAATATAACCGCTCGCTTCGCTCGCACGTGTTTGGTCACAATAACTAACGTTACCTACTCCATCCGCGACGGTTCCGTGTCAGAAAAGCATTCTGGGTCTGTCTAGACTCCTAAAAATCTAACCGCTTGCTTCGCTCGCACGTGTTTGCTACTCATTCCGCGACGATTTCGTGTCAGTTAAGCATTGTGGGTCTGTCTGGACTCCTTAAAATATAACCGCTCGCTTCGCTCGCACGTGTATACTACTCCATCCGCGACGGTTTCGTGTCAGAAAAGCATTCTGGGTCTGTCTGGACTCCTTAAAATATAACCGCTCGCTTCGCTCGCACGTGTTTGGTCACAATAACTAACGTTACCTACTCCATCCGCGACGGTTCCATGTCAGAAAAGCATTTAGGGTCTGTCTGGACTCCTAAAAATCTAACCGCTCGCTTCGCTCGCACGTGTTTGCTACTCATTCCGTGACGGTTTCGTGTCAGAAAAGCATTCTGGGTCTGTTTGGACTCCTTAAAATATAACCGCTCGCTTCGCTCGCACGTGTTTGCTACTCCATCCGCGACGGTTTCGTGTTAGAAAAGCATTCTGGGTCTGTCTGGACTCCTAAAAACATAACCGCTCGCTTCGCTCGCACGTGTTTGGTCACAATAACTGACGTTACCTACTCCATCCGCGACGGTTCCGTGTCAGAAAAGCATTCTGGGTCTGTCTGGACTCCTAAAAATCTAACCGCTCGCTTCGCTCGCACGTGTTTGCTACTCCATCCGCGACGGTTTCGTGTCAGAAAAGCATTTTGGGTCTGTCTGGACTCCTTAAAATATAACCGCTCGCTTCGCTTGCACGTGTTTGGTCACAATAACTAACGTTACCTACTCCATCCGCGACGGTTCCGTGTCAGAAAAGCATTCTGGGTCTGTCTGGACTCCTAGAAATCTAAGACCTCACGTTACCTTGACCTGACGTTCCTTCCCTTAACGTCTCGCTTTCCTATAACACCGCTTTCCCTTAATACTGGCATTGCTAAACACAAAAACTACTATACGAATTGTGATGAAAGTCTGTAGCAGGTTGCTAGAGACCCTAACAAATAAGCTACTTCTTATTCCGATATTCCTACGAGACTCGGACTTGCGCGGGTGAAACCGCGGGGCGCAGCTAGTATTATATATGTGAAAGTTTGTGTGTGTGTTAGTATGTTTGTTACTCCTTCACGCTAAAACTACTGAACCGATTGCAATGAAACTCGGTAAGTAGATAGCTAGAGGCCTGGATTAACATATAGGCTTTTTATCCCGATATTCAAACGGGATCGGGACTTATGCGATTGAAACCGCGAGGCGCAGCTAGTTATTTATAAGGCACTAGCTGCGCCCCGCGGTTTCACCCGCGTAAGTCCCGCTCACGTGGGAATATCGGGATAAAATGTGGCTTATGTGTTAATCCAGGTCTCCAACTATCTATTTACCGAGTTTCATCGCAATCGGTCCAGTAGTTTCTGAGTAAAGGAGTAACAAACATACATACACACACACACACACACACACGCACACACAAACTTTCATATTTATAATATTAGTAGGATAGGATTTATTAAAGTGGTAGCGTTGTGTACCTACTGCGCTCGTTATATTAGCGGAGATTATTTAATGTTTAATCTCCGGGAATATAACTTACAATAATTCATTTAATTTTATGTTATAGTGGTTTTTAAGTAGGTGAAAAAAAAAAATTATTCTTAAAGTGGACAGTAGACAAATTAAACTAGGGAGCATGAAGTCGCTGCCTGCCGACTTTAATAATCACTAGCGACCCGCTCCGGCTTCGCACGGCTATATTATGCATGTATTATACATATATATATGTATAAACCTTCCTCTTGAAACACTCTATCTATAAAAAAACCGAATCAAAATCCGTTGCGTAGTTTTAAAGATCTAAGCATACAAAGGGATATAGGGACAGAGAAAGCTACTTTTTTATACTATGTAGTGAGTAGTGATGCTTGATTTAGTGATGCTTGATTTTGGTATGTGAATTGCTGTCTATACCATTCTTCAAATAATTATTTTCAAACTGGGTTAAAAAGAACCACAAAATCAATTAGCCAAACTTTTTTGTGGCTTCAATAGTAAGAGAAACGACAATGGATTTCCCTCAATGAAAGCAAAGAACGTTCTGAGTTAAATCTGAAGAAACAATTCGAAGAATTAGAATCGCAATTTGCATTGTTTTAAAGTTTCTAATTAAATATTGTCCAATTAGCGTCGAGATTTAAGATCTTGGTTATTCTCTAAGCTTTTTGGATTAAGATAACGATTTGCTATGTTTAAATTAGGATATAGAGAAAGAAAAACATTTATTGGATAAGGACTAGGTAACATATCCGGACTTAGTTTTTAAGGCCTTACATTGTGATTTTATGCATTTAATCCAAATTAAGAGAATCATGAGTTTTCGATACGTGGTGCGAGTAGGTATTTTCAAAAATGGCCCGTATCGTGCGATAGAGAGAGTTTAAGTTTGGACGTGATTGCCTTCATTTTGCTTTCAAATAATGTTGTGAGCTGTAACGTTTTTACCCCCTTTATCCTTCACAAAATGAAATAAATTTGGTCTCACTTAATTCACTGCATCTTATTCTAAGTTTTTTTTTTTTGCTTTTTGCTTTTTTTGTAATTCAGTTTAGTATATTAAAAAATAATTAAAACGCTCGATAAAGTTTTTAAGTCAAAAATATAGATATTCAGATACTAATAACTTTTATATTTGGCAATATTTATTCAAAATAAAAACGGTTAAACCTAGTTTTCCATTAGATATAGAACATTTTCAAAAATTATGAAAATCGAACTTCGTTTATGGGGGGGAAAACGTTACCGCTTTTTGTATGGAAATTTACAGCCTCACACTGGTCTCAATATAGAAAATTTTAATTTGACTTTGAATTAGACCTAACGAATAAAAAAATAAGGAAGCAGCTGCAGTAGACACGTGCAAACATCATGGATTAGCAACATCGACACAAAATGATACTTTTGATCCCGAAATTCCTGCGGGGTCAGGACTTACGCAGGTAAAACCGCGGGGCACAGCTAGTTTATAATAAAGTAAAGTGTTAGATTTCGATTTCTAACCAAAGAACTGAGAAAAATATTCGTTATTTTGACACCACCTCAATCTTGATCAAGATTTCAAGAAAAATTAAATTCTGACTTAACTTGGCCAATAATTGGCCAGGGGAGAACGAGAATACTAATTTCTTCAGAATCAACCATAATTCAAAATCCAATCCGGCCGTAATTCAAATCGTATCATGAAGGGTCCTTAATTCTGGGGAAAATTAGTCTAAAATGTTTTAGGAATTCTGTAGGTAAGCGGATTTTTCAGTTCGTCTCACTTCCGGAATCCGGTATTTGCATAAAAAATGTAAACAAAGATGATTTTGTAATAAACACAAACAGGTAGAATGTATGCTACTAATGTTATAAATGTGAAATTTTGTGTGTTGGTATTTGTGTCTGTGTATGTTTATTACTACTTTACGCAAAAACTACTATACCGATTGCGATGAAACTCTGTCCCCCTTATTCCAAAACGAAGTCTAAAAATTAAACTACGTTTAAATGACATTTAAACCATGGACTTAGAAAAACGTTATTAGAAAACAAAGTTTACCGCTAAAACCAGGTTTTTCTGTCCTGTCAAAGTTAAACTGCCGAGCACCCTAGTTTAACTAACTTAGTACGAAGTTTCTAACCTCAAAAAATTAAATTCTGACGTTCACCTTTTCCTTGTTACTCCAATTCTCGCTCCTTTTTAGGGTACCATACCCAAAGGGTAAAAACGGGGCCCTCTTACTAAGACTTCGCTATCCGTCCGTCTTCTGTCCGTCACCAAGCTCTATCTCAAGAACCGTGATAGCTAGAGAGTTGAAATTTTCACAGATTTTAACAACATATTACGTAAACCTACTAAAAACATAAATAAGTAAATATTTTTAGTACGTACTTATGTTCAAAGAGGATATAATCACTACGTTTTCTTATGTTTTTGAGAAATTTAGGTTATTTTCATGTTTACATTTTTTAGGTAGTATTTTTTTTTTATACTTCTAAAGGGGCAGGCAAAAGGCTTAAAGGCTTAACTCGAGCCGCGTTCCGATATACGCTACATAAATTGATGTATTTAAATACAACAACGTAATCGCGAACATAGAATAACAAATACAAGCCCACTATTTCACAATAATTGAACACACAATTTATATTTTTATCACTTTAGTATTCGATTTCTTAAATAAGTTTTTAATATTTACTCACTTACCACCATTTTGTGAAAAGGAACGGTGTTTCGAACGCTGAACGAACAAAAGAATGGTTTGTTTCGAGTTTGCTATCTATTGTCTATGGTTGCGACTAAAACCATGGATCTTCTGGTCATTGGTCTATTTACTTTTTGTAATAAGAATCAATTTTAAACCAAAACTAACACAAAAACCTAGATCTTTTAGTACAGGTTTAAACTATGGTTTTGCAGTTTTTTTGTAATAAGAGGGTGTATGTCTGAGAGCTGTAAAACCGCAGAGTGCTTGTATTATAATTAACTAGCAAACCCGGCGAACTCCGTTTCGCCAATTTTCCCGCTTTTCTGTTGAAATTTTTCCTGAATTTTCTTTGCTATAAACCTCACGGAGCCCGAGACCTTTCCAACGAATGCAAAACCGTGGAAGCGTTCTGGAGTTATAGCGTCACCCGCGTAACTCTCGATCCCGTGGGAATATCGGGATAAAAAATAGCCTATAGCCTTCCTCGATAAATGAACTATCCAACACAAAAAAAATTTTCAATTCGAACCAGTAGTTACTGAGATTAGCGCGTTCAAACAAACAAACTCTTCATATTAGTATAGATTTTAAAGGATTCTGGAAAGTCAAACTAGGTACTTACCACAACCCAAGATAATTAAGAACATTATTATGTTTCGATTGTTTTTACCTTTTCTTTTACACAAAATAACTGAACAGGGTTAGACTGACCTAGTAATAACTTTAATAAGTATATGTTTTTTTTGTTCATTTCTTGTGTACTGAATTTATTAAATAAATAAATAAACAGATGGCGATAAAACTCGGTACCCATGTAGATAGCTGAAGCTATTTGCATACACTAAAAAAATAAATATATTAATAATACAAAATCCTAAAAAAGGGCTGAAATACCTATTTTTTTTTTTTTTTTATCTACCGTGTCTTGAAAATTGTGAAAAGCATCGAAATATAGAGCTCCAACAAAAACATCCCGTTTTTAATAACTTTAATAGTGGAAATAAATAAAAACGATAAAAGAAAGTTAGATAATAGAAAAAATGAATAAAAAAAGAAGTAAGTACGGTACGTTAGCTATGGAATATCTACGCATAAGCTGGTTAAAAAACGTAAACGCAATTGGGGGAGCTGTATAAGGTTATGAGTTTGGTAATTTATAGGGCCAATTCGCAAATCGCACCTGCCATTGCCCTTTAGAGACAGATTTTAAGGGCTGATAGGCTAATACAATTTTTTAATTTTATGAATAGATTGCCTTAGGGACTCCGTGGTGGGTTTCCATTTACATATCTGATCGTATTGAAGGTTATTTTGATCTTGTTATGTTGAAGCGTGCCAAAATATACCTACAATATTTAAATGTATGTAAGTTAAGTTCATGTAGTCGCTTAGTTAAATTGGACGTGGGCTGGACGGGTACACTACTTTTCGCCTAAACTCTTTTGTCCTAAAATTACAAGGCATAATGATTTCAGGCATACTTTAATTAGGCACAATTCTTTTAGGCATTAAAACTTTTGACGTAATATGTTTTTGCATAAATTTCATTATGCACTACATTTGACATAATAAATTTTGGTACTTATTCTATTTTGGCATAAAATCTTTTGACATAATTGGAAATCATACTATGCCAAAAAGATTGTATGCCAAACTCAATTAATTATGCTAAATTATAAGACCTATAAGTATTTGTTTTTTTGTCACTTCACAGTCAAACGACTGTAACGATTTGAATGAAAATCGGCATTATGGTAGTTAAGGGGATGGATAAAGCACATTTGTACTTTTGATCGCGAAATTCCCGCGGGATCAGGACTTAAACGGGTGAAACCGCAGGGCACAGCTAGTAATATGTATAATTGTAGCCTTTATAACGTCTGTCACAACTGTGTAGGTACCTATACTACATATGTATGTTTGTACGTATGTATGTATGTAAGTATGAGGGTGGATGCGACTTAACTGCGGCCATTCCGTCCATTAAAGGCTTTAGTGACTTATTTATGTGGCATCGAATAACATAGTACACAATTATTAATGCAGGTAGAGTAAGGTAGCAGTAGAATAATCTACCCCAATTTGTTATTAATATTTTATAAGGGAAAACGTAGGCTGGAAACCAACTGAAAAAAACTCGAGTTTTACGTTAACTAGTCTCTTCTTCTGCCGTATTTGGGATCGGCGCAGTATGTCTTCTTCTTCCATTCACTTCTATTAATCGTCATCTCATTCACAGCGATCTCTTTCATGGCTTGTCTCACGCATCCATCCATCTTTTCTTAGGTCGTCCTCTTCCTCTCCATTCTTCTTCGTTGATACTCATCACTTTTGTAGTAACATGCGTCGTCTCTTACCTCATCACATGTCCATACCGACTCGGGGATTGTCAGGTTACCAACTCAAATGTTTCCCCTTTAAAAGTTAATAATGAGTGTATTTTAAAATTAAAAAAATATCTCAAAACACAAAAAACTCAAGTGATACAGTGTAATTTTCTCGTTATCGCAATAAACTCCAAAACGAAGTTTCGTTAAAAATATTGTTCACTAAATAAACAAAAAGATGGCACATACGTACCTATACGATGAATGAAAGATAGGAGAAATACCATAACCAATGCAATGATTTACTTGGTTCTGGCTTTATGCATAAATCGGGCGATGCCAAAATTCGAAACATTATACAACATTGTCTAACAAAAGACGTTGTTTCTGTTAGACACAATATTAGTTTAATTAACTCATTATTTGGCTTGAGGCGGTTTTGGCGTTAGGGGTTGAACCGCAAAGGCACTGTAGGTACTTACTTACCTATATTATACCTACCGGTACAGACATTCAATATATTTAACTAGAAATAGACCGGACAATAGTACGAAAAAAAATTGTAAATGGTAGTACACCATTGACAAAAATTTTAGTTTGTAAAATTGACTTGGTGAAATGCCATGAGAATTAAACTTACCTATCCAGTACCGCCCCGTGGTTGTATTTTTTTCAATTACTAGTGTTAGCTTCGGATGACCAAAGGGCTGGCTCCTACCTCTGTCAGCGAATAACCATCGCCATCTAACGAGGTAACGCAGACAGCCAATTGGGCACATTTCCTTATTTGGCCTTTATGTTTTATTAAATGTAAGCAGTAAGTAAGTTATTTAACGAAGTTAGGTTTCTATTATTTAATTGCTATGAAGAATCTTTTATTCCTTTGTTACTAAAACGAGCAAATAAAAATAACTCTATGAATATGTTTAATCTCTATCTACCAGTCCTAATTAGGTATTGTCGTTAATAATTTTGCTCTTTGAGTTATACCTCTAATTAGTAGGGGATGGATAAACGGACAGACAGACAGTATCCGTCTGTTTGTTGTTGACAAAGTACCTAATTTGGGGGTATTAACCTCTAAATTTCTTTACAGCCCAAAAGTAGTGGGTCTATGATCCTGGTTGGATAAAAGTGGTGGGACCACCAGTTGGCTATTCAATTCAATACATTTATTTCAGATAATTAAAATCCACATAAATCACACGAATAAAATGAATTAAATAAAAATAATCAAAATCAAAATATAGGTATAACAAAATAATAAAATTCAATGTCATCATACTTAAATGTCAACTAAATGTAATGTCAAAAATAAAATTAAAATCAAAGTATTATAAATCAAATCCAAAGTAAATTCAATCAGTAGATAAATCAATTATGTTTATTATAATTAATGGCTATTGTTATCGGAATAATGTCATGGACTTTACTCATTCTGTCCAGTTGCTAATCTGTCCAGTTGCTAATCTGTCCAGTTGCTAATCTGTCCAGTTGCTACTGAGCTCATAAATCAATGCGACATTTTATAAATTGTGCGATTTTTTGGAACGTTAAATTAAATGAAACTTTATTAAATGTATGTCAAACTTTGTAGCTGTTGAATTATCGAGCTCCACAAAATAAAAACAAAAAACATGGTCAATGTTTTTATTTTTAATTTTAAAAACTTTAGTAAGTACTGAAAATAACCACAGTAGTTTAAAAGCGTAATCTATCCCCTGCATTTGTCAATACCAATATTATAAAGACGAAAGATCTGATTGTCTGTTTGAATTGAATAGGATCTATTAAATACTGGTCCGATTTTGATGAAACTTGGTAAGTATGAGAATAGATTAATTTATACTTTTGATCCCGATATTATGCGGGTGAAACCGCAGATCGCTGCTGCTTAATTTTGTGAATTTCTTCAAAGAAAGTAAAGAATCCGCTTTATCCAGGCCAAGACCTACATAATATGTAGCATATTCTTTGTGAGAGCTCCCTCTTCAGTCACATAACTGTGTCAACACGGGGCTCTGAAATTCGTTTGATGCTGTCTACAAGGTTAACTTGTTGTATTTTTAAATTCAGCTTTTCGTTTTAACAGAATGTCGTTTTTCGACGTGTAAAAAGTGGTGAAAAAACGAAGACAGCTGTGACGTCATAAATACGTAATAATTTAAAGCAATGTTACTAATCCCAGCTTTCTGGATTATTAAGTGAGAATCAAAATGTGAACTTTGGTTTAAACAAGACGTTGAAACCCGTGGATTTGGTCGAAAAAACTGAGAGCTGCCCTCTCAGTTTTTTCGACGCGTTCTGGGCAAGCCTACTCAATCTAATACATTTTCGAGAGACTAAACGCCTTGAGTAGCATAGATTAAAACTGCTGGCACTGTATTTAAAATCATCTAATTCAATTTAGAATTTAAAAGAACCTCTGACGTTTATCCCATAACTTTCAGACCGCTGAACCTATTTTGATCATAGCTAAGAACACTCCCGACTAACACCTTTCAAACAAAAGAATCAAACTCAAAATCGGTTCATCCGTTAGGGAGCTTCGATTCCACAGACAGACACACACACACAGACACGTCAAACTTATAACACTCCGTCGTTTTTGCGTCGGGGGTTAAAAAGGAAGACGGGTCAGAAAAGTTTCTGTACCACTGCCGTTTTCCTACCTTCACTCGCGTCTCTCGAAGGCCCCCGTTTATTTGAGTCACGAGCGTAGTCTCTTTTAGAAAAGCGTGCTACCTCTAAAACGCCTGGTAAACGATCGCTTCGTCACTTACCAAAAAATAAGGAAAAATCTAGATTAGATTTCAAAAACAACAATTTTTTATTAGGTAAGTACACGTCAAAAATATAAATGAAACACGTTGGTATCTACCAACACCTACGTGAAGTGATCAACATTCAACGGTGCAAGTTGCAAAGTTACCAACATTATGTCGTTAGATGTCCCGTTGGACCGGATATGACTTCATATCATATGTCCGCTCGCTACTAATGAATGCACATTTTTTGCTTTACAATTATTTAACGAAAAAATATGTAAAAATATATACAAATCTTTAGTTTTTTTTTGTTTGTATAAAGTTTTAAATTTAAAACATATGTTTCATAGTTTCACGACTGTACTCTGTCCATTTGCAAATCTGTCCAGTTGCTACTAAGACAACTTTATGCGCCCTGTTCTTAACCGTATATATCCTGATCTCGTTAGAATTTCGGTATAATAACGTAAGAATCATTAAAATCGGTCCACGCGTTTGGGCTCTAGAGAGCCACATAGGTTCAAATTTACATACATATATAGACTGACTAGCTGCGCCCCACGGTTTCACCCGCGTTAGTCCCGATCCAGTGAAAGTATAATATGACGAAAAACGCTGAGTAAAATCACAGATGTCAAATTGACACTTGACATCTGTCACTTTGACATCTGTCACTTTCACATCTGTCACTTCGACATGTGTCACCTTGACATTTGTCAATTTTTCGACACTTTTCGTTATATTTTAGACAATTCATACAATATCTTTATAAATTATAGCCTATGTTCTATTCTGATGTATAAGCTATATTATTGTAAAGTTTCATTAAAATCCATTCAGTAGTTTTTGCGTTAAAGAGTAACAAACATCCATACATCCAGACATCCATACATACAAACTTTCACGTTTCATAATACATAACGTAAGAATCATCAAAATCGGTCCACGCGTTTGGGCTCTAGAGAGCCACATAGGTTCAAATTTACATACATATATAGACTGATAAACACATTACCACTCCTTTGCGATTACAATTGCAAATTTAAAAATAAAAAATAAATTACGATTGCAAACAATTTATTCAAACTAAAAAACTGGTTGCCTGTAAAGTCGGTATACGGGCGAAAGTTTTACGTGACAACAACTGTGCTCGAGTGGAAGGGACGCGTGCCTTTCACTTTTTATGTCTGTCTCTCTCGCTCTTAGGCGGGCTAACCATGCCCGCGTGCCTCTCACTCGCTCTCATTGTGAGCGCATAACGTGAGCGGAGCGTAACGCAGTTTCTTGAAGTGTCACCCGGCAAACCAATTTATAAGACGTTGTCACGTCAAAAACATATATAATATTTAAACAAACAATAAATTATTACATGTTTTTTTAACTGAGTTCACTTGAGCTAATTCACCTAGCTAGATGCATAAAAACAGTTTTAGAAAAAATTAAAAAGCCAAATTCATATAGTATAGCCCATGTATAAGTAGTTAAGTAGCCATACTCCTCAAATACATAATATTTACCTACACTATTTTTGTAAATAATATATTATAACTAGAGAAAAACCCATATTTTCACGTAAATCTTTTCTCTTTATAATTTAGTATAGAAATAGGAGCTTAGTATAATGGCAACGCTAACCAACATAAGCTTCTCTCATTAGTTATTTCACTTTGCAGCTAACGCAGACCATAAACTAAAATGGTTGGCTGACAGTTGTATTTAAGGCTGCTTATGATGCCAAACGCAACGCGCCAGGAATACTCGTCGCTTACAATTGATATTGTTGATTGTAAGGAATGTGTTTTGTTTTTCTTAAAAGTGCTGAGATGGAATTGTAGGTGAAATTTTTACCGATATTTTGGCGTAGTTTTGAGGCGAAAATTCCGTGTCATTTCAAAACTAGGCTACTTTTAATTCTTAATTTTAGGAGAGCTTCAAAACTATAAGAAATGTTTGGCTCAAAATCACACCAAAATGACGATAAAAATCTCACCTACAATTCCATCTCAGCACTTTTGAGAAAAACAAAACACATTCGTAACAATTAACAATTTGCACCAACGAAGGCGACCAGTGCCAGTAGTAACTATTTAGTAGGCTGTGTACCAAGGTCGTTGGCGTATGGCCCTTAAGGGCACACAAAAACAAAACAAGTGAACTATTAAGCTGGAGTTTTTTGAAAATAATAATTGAAGGTTTTTATTATCGGGTACCTCAGGGACGCGACGGGTGCGTAAGGGATCAGGGTCCTCAGGTAGAAACCCGATGGCGGCGTTGTTTCAACTGTGTGTATGATAAGCTGCTAAGTGATTTTCGAGATGACGTTAAACCACAGTTAAACTTCACGGTTTTAGAGTGCGGAGCGGTCGCGGTGGTCCAACTATTCTATTAAAATAAAATAATTAGCCAAACACTAAGTTGAAAGAAAGATAGTGACACTGGTTCAGCGAAGCAAAAAAAAAAACCGGTCAAGTGCGAGTCGGACTAGCGAACGAAGGGTTCCGTACTACGTTGTATGAGAGCCCTATTATTATTATTTTCTCAAATTTTTTGTTATTTGTTGTTGTAGTATAAAACTATATTCTATTCTATTCTATTCTAATAGGGGCCAAAGAAATGCATAATCTGTGAAAATTTTAACTCTCTAGTTGTCACGGTTCATGACAGCCTGGTGACAGACAGACGGACAGACAGTGAATAGGGTCCCGTTTTTACCCTTTTTCGCAATTTTCGCCCCTCTTTTGGTTGAGTATCGCGCGTTTGCTGAAAAATAAATACACGTGATATTTAAATTTTTTCGGCAACTACACCCTCCTCCCCCTTTCGTGTTTTATTATGGACTCCTTCCACCCCCTTTCGAGATTAATAAAAAAAAAAAACATTTATTTCAGGCTAGAAAACCCATATTAAACTTACAAAAAATAATTAAAATTAAAATTAAATTAGTATTCATGTCATGGTTATTAACTAAAAATTAAGCTTGTAATTAATTTAATTAAGTTAAATATGTTAATTGAAACTTAAACTAAAATCCTACTCAAGCCCAAAAAGAAATATAAATATGTATAGGTGCATCGGGTGAAGCTGTTGCAACGTTTTGTACATAAATTCTGTAAGTATACAAAGACGTCCCCTTTGCGTACGGAAGCGGAACCCTTAAAAGTCATTTAAGTGTTTCAACTATCGGCAGATTACAAGTAAATTGTCTGTGTTGACCCTTAATGCAAAATGTAGTGTATAGTGTCAGTGCACTTAACTTAGTGCTTATTTAGTGCACGTTAGCGATCTGCATTCGTGGTTTTGTGATTAAGCTAAACGGTTGAGCTAAGCTTAGCTTAACTAATTCTTGTTTAAGAGACACTGCAATATAAAGGGTTTACGTCTATTCCTTAGTGTGTAACCAGGATCAACCAGAAAAGAAATAAAGAAAGAAAATCTTTATTTCTTACTTTTCTCATTTCGGTTTCCTTTTTTTTCTTAGGATTTTTCAGTGGGGTGTGGTGTGTTGATCCAACTGGTATGTCCTACTAGTCGGTCCACGGGCTTGGTAAATTCGAATTAAAAAAAAATGGTTATCTGTAAAGTCGGTTTACGGACGATAATATTACGTGATAACGTCATAAAAAACATTACGTTGCCATTTTGTCAATAAAACTCACGTGCCCGGAACGTGAGCGGAACGCGATGACGTCACACTTTTTTGAGTGTGAGTGAGTGCTGCCGGTGTTCATCAATTTATTAGACGTCATCACGTCAAAAATTGGACCACGGTCCCTAGTTGACAAATACGCAGTTTTGGAAAAAAAAACTATGACGCAAAATTTAACGAATATGCAGTACCTATACTACCTACTGACGAGGGTACAGAATACAAGAGTGCAGAAATACGGAATTGATGAATATACATAATACAGTAATATATTGCATTTTTGAAAGCTTGACGAATATGCAGTATTGACCAGTCGATGCCATGAATCATCAAATTGGAAAAAGATCAGGATGAAAGATCTGATAACTATAAACTGTTTGCACATGCAAAGCATCCGATAGTTTTATCGTAAAAAAATCTACAAAAAAAACTTATACCTTTACCGGAAAAAAGGGTTATTTACATGGTAGGCAGCATCTAGTTGCCATTTTTATGCTAATTTCCAAGGTAGCTAGGCACGTGTTAAAACATCTCTTCCCAACAAAAAGGGCATAAAAATGTTGTATTTACTCGGTAAGTGTTGTTAAAATTGAAATAGTCTCCTGTTTTTGCGTGGTCACGTTCCGGCACTCCGACGACAAGCCGAAACAAACTGACGATTAAACTGTCGGTCGATAGCTAGGTATATTCCAATTAAAATTTAAATTAAAAATGGTTGTCTGTAAAGTCTGTTTCCGGACGATAATTTTACGTGATAACGTCATAAGAAAACATTGATGGTAACCATGTCAACGATAAAACGTTGCTATAGTTACCTTGTCAATAACATGAGGCGTTCCAGTAACGACGCGTGACGTCACACTTTTTTGAGATTGCAGGTGTTCACCAATTTATAAAACGTTATCACGTCAAAAACTCGAGTCACCCATCGCTAGCTCTAGCTGGATGGGTCTGGCCGGAAGACCAGCGCTGCAGCTAAGCATGCTTGGCTGCAGTTTTTTAGCTGAGGTCACCCATTTGGGTCAGCACACGACTCCTCATATATTTTGTTTTTTTCTTTACCACTTTTTTTTTGTTTTGTAATTAATTTTCATTGTCATGTTCATTTCTTCATTCTTGTGTTTGTCGTGTGTTTGTACTCAATAAATGCTTTTCTTTCTTTCTTTCAATTTTGGTGCCTAGATGATAACATGATGACCCAGGTATCTTTTGTAACATAGCCGAAACGTCGAGGTAAGAGAAAATAAAAACACATACCTACAAAAACCGAATTGAGACTCCTTTTTTCGGTCGGTTAAAAAATAAAAAATACGCGATTAAGACCCGGGAAAATAATTACTAAAATACAAATATGCGTGCGAGTTTAAAAAGTTTATCAGGCAGTTTATGTTTAGATCCTCTTTTGGTTTCGATCGCCTTTTGCTTTTCTTTCGATCGTCTTTTACTTTTCTTTCGATCGTCTTTTGCTTTTCTTTCGATCGTTTTTTGCTTTTATTTTGATCGTCTTTTGTTTTTTTTATTTCGATCGTCTTTTGTTTTTGTTTCGATAGTCTTTTGTTTTTTGTTTCGGTAGTCTTTTGTTTTTGTTTCGATAGTCTTTCTTTTGATGTCGGGAGTAATATAAAATACCTCCAGTAGTCAGAGATGGGGAATGATCTCGATGAGATTTGGTGGTCAAATAGACCAGGGGGACTACATGGACTAATTAATTAATTAAATGGGACTACTTTAACACCAGTGATGAAGTAGATTTTTTTTTGTCTCAATCTCAAACCAGGATAAACTCCTAATCTATAAACTAGATATATTTAAAGTTCGTCGTCTACGTTCACCAGTTTACCGTAGTGTTTTACATGTATTTACAACGAAAACTACGAACGCGTTATTTTTGTGAAAATACGACGATTTCAGTTTACCTGTCCTGAGTTGGGGTATGTTTTTTAATTAATTTCTCATGAGGAAGACGCCCAACATTCGGTAGAGCGGTAGATAGCTAGACATGCTTTTACCTGCGACCTGCCTTTTCAAAATAATTTCTTAGCAGATGTCTACGTTTCCACAATAGGTATCTGCCTGAATTTTAGTCCAAACCAATAATTGGCTTGAGCTGCAGTACTTTAAGACTAGTCTCTTTTTTTAAATAATCTGTTATAAATAGTTTAATTACGAGTGGAAATTGCGAAAATCTAAGAGCTCCTACAGACTATGCCAGCAGCGCAGTAGGTAAATGGGGGTATTTTATCACTGCCACCGGCGCGGCGCGGGCGCATAGCGTGTAGAGGCTCAGGGTGTGTTTCTGAAGACGCGGAGCTGGGCGGAGTGGAGAGGAGCGAGCCATGAATTGACTAATCAGAAGGCTAATTCTCGTAAATAACATTGTTCAAATTACATTTCAATATCATTTCGATTGCAAAAATACCGTATAAGTCGTTAAAAATACCCTCATACTCCGCTTTTTGACAAAAAAAAACTGACTTTGAGAGTATGCAATCGAAATGATATTTAAATGTAATTTGAACAATGTCATTTACGAGAATTGGCCTTCAGAGTGCTCGAAAAATCTCCATTATTCGAAATAGTTGATTGTCCGATTCATGATCCTCTCCTCTTCACTCCGTATAACTTCGCGTCAGTGGAAACGCACCCTTAAGGTAGCACTATGTTTTTTCCGTCACCGAAACGAATACTGTCGACGCATACCCTTATCGCCAACAAAATAGGTAGTAAAGAAAGGCTCTTATTCACCAATCTATCGTAATCCGATAGGCTATCTGTTTTTACTACTGTTTTATGCCCTCAGCCGTTAAGCCGAAGCGCAAACAAGAAGGTACGCACTAAATAGGTATTGTGAACAAATTGAACTTTTTACTGGTAGTTTAGGGGAAGTTAATAGCCCTAAACGGCTCTCGTGCAGAAAAATTGCAAAATCTCGATTTTATTAAAGCTTGATTTTTGGCTAAAATAGAGCTTCAAATTGTGTCAGAAATGTATTTTTAAAGAATGTGAGTCTAGATTTCATAAAATTAGGAATTAACATTTTTGTTGCAATTTTCTAGAAATTCTTTGTAGAAATATCTTACCTATTCTACTTATTTACTTACTTATTTCCAGTATTTCGAGAAAGTATTTTATTTATTTTATTATTGGTAGGTTAGCGTTTGATCACTATCTAACCTAAGTGATAATGCGGTCTAAGATGTGGCACGCTTATTTAGTAGAAGATATAAATTCGTGACTTGAAGATCCCTATTTAATTCTGTTAAAATAATCGCGAATTAACTTTGAACTCCTAATATATTTCTGTGACTTTCACCCTTATTCACAATCAACCCTATGAGATCGCATAGTGCGCGCGAACGTACAGAACCACAAATAATATAAAACTAGCGACCCGCCCCGGCTTCGCACGGCTGTATTATGCATGTATTATATCTAAAAACCTTCCTCTTTAATCACTCTATCTATTAAAAAAACCGTATCAAAATCCGTTGCGTAGTTTTAAAAACCTAAGCATACATAGGGTAGGGACATAGGGACGGCGAAAAGTGACTTTATTTTATACTAAGTAGTGATAGTGAAGTGAAGTGATAGTGAAGTGAAGAGAGCAACACAAAATTGACCAATCAGAGGGCCGCATTTAGCGCAGTGCGTTCACTTATCCAAGAGCAACTTAAGTGCTGTTTGTGATTAAGGGCGTTTGATGCTTAATGAAGATTTGTCAATTGGACTTCGCGAAAATTGAGCGTTAATTTCTACTGTAAGTTTTCTTATATCCAAAATCGAGCATTAATAATCGTGTTAATCTGAAAACGTCGTCAACAGACACATAGTTCCAATATTGTACCGTAGAACACTTACGGCTGAAGCTGAAAGCAATATCCGCCCTTCACTGAAGGGGGACAAAGGGCAACTCTTTCAACGAACGCTCTATAATCGACAACGCACGATGAAGCAAGTCTGACAGAATACGATCAATTCCCAAGTAGCACGTTAGTGAATTTTGGAACTTATTTTGCAACTGTAGGTAGCATATTAGTGATGCAAGAGTGTTTGGTATTACTTAAAGATGCAAACAGCACTCGAATTTGCAAATGAGTAACTCTTATCACTAATGGTTGCTTTAGAGGGATTTTTGTTTCTTCTTTATTACCTATGGTAGCATTAAGCCGAATCTATTACTCATAGGCGCATAAAGGTTTTAATTTTCTCTCTTTTAGAACTCAAAGAGGCATATGACATCTTAAAATCCCCCCTAAAGAACTGTGCCCTAAAAGGTGGTATTTTTCCCTCATTTGGCACCATTAGTACTAAATAAGTAGTATATATGAGTTATTTATCACTTGTAGTGGCTTAAGAGTTATTATTGAAGCTCATTTGGAACCTTAGTGTAATTGCCTTTGTAAGGTGTAACATACTGTTATATGCCACTGTAAAGCGTATATCGGTTCCATTTTTTTCTCATTTAGAACCACAAGATCTAATTAAAATAATAACGGGTCGAGTGCGAGTCGTACTCCCGCGCTGAGGGTTCCGTACATTAGTTTCATTCCAGACAGTTACAGATAGTGTCAGACAGTTCCAAACAGTGCCAGACAGTGCCAGACGGTGCCAGACGGTGCCAGACTGTACCAGACTGTACCAGACAGTACCAGACAGTACCAGACAGTACCAGACAGTACCAGACAGTACCAGACAGTACCAGACAGTACCAGACAGTACCAGACAGTACCAGACAGTACCAGACAGTACCAGACAGTACCAGACAGTACCAGACAGTACCAGACAGTACCAGACAGTACCAGACAGTACCAGACAGTACCAGACAGTACCAGACAGTACCAGACAGTACCATACAGTACCAGACAGTACCAGACAGTACCAGACAGTACCAGACAGTACCAGACAGTACCAGACAGTACCAGACAGTACCAGACAGTACCAGACAGTTCCAGACAGTTCCAGACAGTTCCAGACAGTACCAGACAGTACCAGACAGTACCAGACAGTACCAGACAGTACCAGACAGTACCAGACAGTACCAGACAGTACCAGACAGTACCAGACAGTACCAGACAGTACCAGACAGTACCAGACAGTACCAGACAGTACCAGACAGTACCAGACAGTTTCAGACAGTACCAGTCAGTGACAGACAGTTGTACAGACAGTTGCACAGACAACAGACAGTTGCACAGACAACAGACAGTTGCACAAACATTTAACAAAATAAGTTTTAATAACTGTTGTTGACATTATACTTTTTGTGAAACTATAATGTTAGGTTTTTAACAACCAAATTGTTGTAAAGTATTATCTTATTTATTTGATCAGCATATATTTTTTGATATTTTTTGATTAAATTGTAGGCGCATCAAAATTTACTAAGTAAATATACCATGGTTTCACGATAAAAAACCATTTGCAAGGGCTCCATGATATTATGCTGCGGTTTACACGTACATTTTTAATACTCACCAAATAGATGCAATATGGCTGTCACAATTAACACAATAGAACAAAGCACACCGTTTTTCGTTTATCTCCGCCGAAAATAAGACTAGTTATGACAAATTAATCACTCAACGAATGAATGTATCGCTTTATCATTCAATCATTCATTCACAGCGCGCAATTTGCACCGTTAGTTCCAAGTACCACTCAGGGTAACAATTCGAACTCTTATGCAACGCTTCTGCAACTATAAATGAGTTGCAATTTTTCTCCCTTTGGTAATATATAGGTTGCATATAGGTTCTAACCACCTATATAGAACTTAATCAAGGTGGATTTTATTACTAAAGGTTCCAAAAAAATACTATATGCAAGCTATTTATTACCAAATGTGTTACTTGGGTTATTATTGTCAGATTATATATTGTACCTTCTTAATATTTTTTGAATAAAATTTTTTATTTTTTCATAATAAGTATTTAATTTTATTTGGGGTCGAAACGTAGGAGTTTGACAGAAAAATTTAACTGAAAATAAAAAGCCAGAAATCGATAAAATTCAATGTCTGTCTAACTTTGCTCTAGGTAACTGAAATAAATATTTTATGAGTTTATGACGCATGAAGCATTTGAAATAACAGGAAAAACATTAAAAAAGTATGATTTTTCGAAATTGCCACTCCATTTGTCATTCAGTCTGTGACGTTTTTCCACATTAGCCGTTGATAAATGATGTTTTTCATACATTTCTAGAATATTTATAACGGCGTTTTACCTTTATGCAATTTGTCCATATACACCTTACAGATAATTAAACAAGTTCATAAAAAAATAAACTAAAAATAAAAATAAAACTCAATTCATAAACCTTAATTAAAACCAAACATTAAACATTAATTACTCTATGGATCATTGTTGTTTGAAAATAAAACCTTTCATTTCATATTATTTCATTAATTAAATTGGATACTTTTACATATAAAAAAATGGTTGTCTGTAAAGTCTGTTTCCGGACGATAATTTTACGTGATAACGTCATAAGAAAACATTGATGGTAACCATGGCAACGATAAAACGTTGCTATACTTAGTTACCTTGTCAATAACATGAGGCGTTTCAGTAACGACGCGTGACGTCACACTTTTTTGAGATTGCAGGTGTTTACCAATTTATAAAACGTTATCACGTCAAAAATAATGGGTTTGAAAGGACCACCTCCTAGTCAAAATTCGCTAAACTTCTTGTCGTTCGTCACTCCATTGTGTCCGCTAGACATTTCAGGCTATTACTTGAAAAATAGTCGAACGATCGAGACAAATAGTGATCTTTAGATGATCTCGAGTGATTGTCCGTGATTTATTGGTAAAGGGTGACGCCAGAGCCCCGTGTCATACCCGCCGTGGTAAGACGCAATGCCGCTTTAAGAGGAAAGGGTACCGGGGGCTTTCTCCATACAAACTATTACAAACGTAGTCGACTGTTTTCACATAGACAAAAACAAAACATAGGGGCATAGTCATGGAAGTTATAGGTTTTATGGCACTAAAATATTTGTGCTAGTGTCATTATCCAGGGAGGAAACAGTAGACTACGTTTGTATGGAGAGCGCGCAGGTACCCTTTCACCTTAACGTGAAAAATAGATTTGAACTTATAAATCTATGTAATACTTTAAGGATGACCTATGTGGCGAGGTGGAGGACGAGAACACACGCCTGCGAGTTGTGGGAGAAAGAGTTGTAAGTTCGATTTCCGCCGTAGCGTATATTTGTATAGATTTTCAACATCAGAAAATTCAATTTAGACACAAATGTGCGGTAAGAGAAATTCACTCGCAATCATGATACTTTTGTTGCTCCAAACTTCTCGACTCAGAATAATGTAATTGTAAAACATACCTAAATCATGGACAGAACTGATGGACAATTGACCAATTTAAGGCAATTATTATAACTTGACATTGGCAATATGCACAAGTCTTGCGGTTCCAATATTAGAATAAGAAAAACCTTAATTGAAGTCACGACACGAAGCGAAGATGAGAGTGTTTGGCGGGAACGAGCCAACAACATGTCATGATGCAGTTTTATTTACATAAAACTTATTTGTAAACTGATTCGAATTGTATAATTCTGGTGAAATACTATCCAATTTATATTCGTGTAAGTGCACAAATATAGTGAAAATAAAAATCAGTGTCGAGTGTTCCCTCCAAAATCTTCTACAAAGTTATGGTAAAGTAACCACTGGCTTTACTATAGCCGTTGACATTACGAACTATGACGACTTTAATTAATTGTTTTGAGACACTTTAAGCCCTATTTCTGCAAACTGGATCATAATATTTCGATTCAAATATAAGCCATTTTTAACCGACTTCAAAAAAGGAGGTTCTCAATTCAGTTGTATGTTTTTTTTTTACCTAGATATAAATAAAAAAGCTATGATAATGAAAGTATTATTTATAATTTATAGTCATTGAAATTCAAAGTCATTTCCATCAATTTTTCAAGCCGAATTCATAAATTATAAGGGTAATTTTAGCAGTAAATTGTCAATGTTTTATACAAAGCCTGTCTACCTGAAGTGGCCGTCGGAAATAATTAATCACTGAGGGGATTTGGAAGGTGATTAATATGGAGCAACAGATTCTCAAGGGGATTCAGGTGCTGGGTACAACAAATGACAGTAGGGAAATTGTTAAGGGGAGCTTAGGTTACAAATGGAGAGGAAAAAGTCGAATTATCTGGGGAAAATATTTTTGAAATTGGTAATTTTAAGGTAGCTGGTCACTGACATGATCACACAGTGACATAAGTTCCAAATATTTAAATAGATAATAAAAAGAGCAGTGTTGGCTTAGTGGTAGATACCTCGACTTTCATTCTGAAGGTCGTGGATTCAAATCCCAGCCAGCCGTGCACCGATGAATAATATATGCATAATATAGCCGTGCGAAGCTGGAGCGGGTCGCTAGTTTAGATAAAAAATGTTTTCTTTCTTTCTTTCGCAAAGGGGACAGTCACAATTTGAAAATTGCATTTGCGCGCACCGTAGAATTAGAAAGGTCGAGATTGTTCGTACGAAATAATATGCATAAAAACACATATCCTGTCAACTGGCAGAAAAACCGCTCGGGGGTTTCACACAAAAAACTCAGCAATAATAAATTAAATTTAGATATAGAAATTTAGACACGGTAGATAAGATTTTACTGTAAACAATAAAAATAAACAACTAAATGACAATTCCCAATAAAATATTTTCCTTTGAAAATTCAAGGAAAAATTTCATGAACGTTATTGTTTTCAAACAATAAATTAAGGGCCTATTCCTCTATTATAAAAGTCTAAAGTAAGAAGAATATTGGGCAGGGCAGTCTAGATAACATAAATATTCGTGGTTTCTTTTTGAAATGCATAAATTGCATATTTGTAAGGCGGCTATAGTTTTCCGCTAATAATTGATTTTCCACTAAGTGGCTTTTGATCTAAAGTCTACTATGACTTTCCGAGAAAATAGAGCTATCCAATGGTAAAAGCTAGATTTTAATTAGTTCAGTAGGTTTTGTGCTTCACTGCTTATTTTAAGAAGCCTAACTAGGCCTCGTCCCGACTGTACCCGATCCCATCTCTTCACGATTTTAAAATACCTAACAAAAAACCCCAACTCTCCCCGATTTCATTCTTTCATATAGAAAAACTAGCGACCCGCCCCGGCTTCGCACGGCTATATTATGCATGTATTATACATATAAACGTTCCTCTTGAACCACTCTATCTATTAAAAACCGCATCAAAATCCGTTGCGTAGTTTTAAAGATTTAAGCATACAAAGGGAATAGGGACAGAGAAAGCGACTTTGTTTTATACTATGTAGGTAGTGAAGTGATAGTGAAGTAAGAATACAGTTGACATGAAAAATAATAAAATGTTTAGTCATACAAACAATGTTACAATCGTTATAATAGTATTATGATTAGGATGACGACTAACACTTGCGGTTTAAATAAAATTATCATTGTTTTAAGGAGACAAGCACTGGCGAAGTAAAACCAGTAGAATTTCTTTTTTTGGACCTAAGGAATCACGTCCCATACAAACTTTGCACCCCTTTTTAACCCCCTAAGGGGTATAATTTTGGGAAATCCTTTCTTATCGGATGCCTACGTCATACAAAGAATACACCCTCCAAGTTTCAGGTAACTACGATCAGCGGTTAAGGCTGTGCGTTGATCCGTCAGTCAGTCAGTCAATTAGGACAAAGCATTTTATATGTATAGAAGATAGATAGATGAAAAAGATGTCTCAAGGAAGAGTCCTATCTCTATTGAAGTGGAAACTGTCCGTACCTATCTAAAGAATCTAAACAATAGATAAAATGAAAAGAAAATACCTTTTCAAAGAAATGGAGGAGCAGGTACCAACTCCTACAAAGGGTGTTATTAAATTGACTATGGGATATAAAAATATTGCAACGAGAACCTTCTCATTACTTATTCCGTTTGGGTGATTTGTTCTCGGGTATTGTTTTTAGAGATCCTTCTTTCAATCTGTAAATATTAAATTGAAACTCCTGACCGACTCAAAGTAAAAAATCTTTATTCACATTGAAACGTCTTAGTTCAAATGTTCAATGTTACTTTCAAATGTTCAAATGTTTCAGTTGTTCAAATTATACATTGCAATATAATTATATATAATTTGAACAACTAAGACGTTTCAATGTGAATAAAGATTTTTTACTTTGAGTCGGTCAGGAGTTTGTTACGATTGCATTTCTGAAATATTTCTATTACAAAAAAATACCCTCAAAGAAGCTCAAAATACCGTCAAAGTCAGCTTTTGGTATGATATTACAATGTAATTTGACAATATTTTTTACGAGAATTAGCCTTCTGAACGCACCCACCATTGAGACAAAAGCACAAGAAACTCATGGTGTTTTTTATGATCAGGCTTGCAAAGGTCAAGATTACAAATATTTTTGTTGGTACAGTCGGTGCTCGGTAGAGTTCGAAAATTACTATTATTGGAAAGTTTGCATTCTAAAAATTTTTGTTTGATTATTGATGAGTTTGAAGGCTTTAAAATTCACCGAAAGCAGGTGTCTAGAATCTTGCTCGCGTTGAAAACATTCTTATAACAGCCGTATTGGAGCTCTACGGTGAGTATGCAATTATGCAGCCAACCGTACATATCAGACACCGCTGTCTGTCCTATGTATGCTTAGTAGATCTTTAAAACTACGCAACTGATTTTGATGCGGTTTTTTTTTAATATATAGAGTGATTCAAGAGGATGGTTTATATGTGTAATACATGCATAATATAGCCGTGCGAAGCCGGAGCGGGTCGCTAGTATTTAAAATAAACTGATTATATTACTGGACTGACTGATAGGACAATTTGACAAAGCTATCTGTATGTCAAATTTTCCTATCAGTCAGTCCACCAGTCATTATGACGTGTGCATTCGCTAACAATCATAATTTTGAATACATTTATCTCCTATATTGTTCCTTAAAAACCTTGGATTTACTCAAAACTGTAACGAGTTCCAAACCTTTCCCTCCAAACTATAATAGTTTGCAAACTGTGTCACCACAAAACGACATATTTACTAAAACTTCTGACCTAAAGTAGCATCATCAATATTAACCCAAAAACTACTGAACCCTCACCGCGTTATCTCTGTGTCACACTTGCTAATATTTCATACTGAGACATTTAGCTTACCCCTCTCATAAATATTGAATTTCTACTGAACCCTAACGTTTTTTATTCTCTCGTATTTATTTATAACTCAGGCACAGAGATAAAATATTTTCACTGTACTTAATAGAGGAAACATCTAAATAATTTTCTTAACAAAACTTCGAGACCACATCTGACACATTTCAAGCCGAAAACGAGTGCCAGTGCCACACTTGCAGCGCTCAGTGGTTTCACCCTCATCGTGTAGGAATATCGGGTTTAAAAGTATATGTTAGTATTCAGAAGTTAATGAATTTTCAAAAATTTTTAAAGCATATTATTAACAAAAAACATACGCAAAAAGAGTTTTAGATGAAAAAAAAAAATAGTCGGACGACAAATAGTCGTCCGACATTTGTCGTCCAACAAATAGTCGTCCAACATTTGTCGTCCAACAAATTGTCGTCCGACATTTGTCGTCCGTCAATAGTCGTCCGTTAAAAAATACCATATGTACGTCTTAATACACTCACAGCCAAATTAAAAACAGTAGGCCCAGGCATACATTTTCGCTGCGCCGTAGAGAGGGGATAGCTGTCTACTCTCCATCCGTCTTACGCTTTTTCGATCAGATCACGTGTCCTGACGCGAGTTTAAGATTTTATACCCATTACAGAAAAAGTGCTCAACGCCGCTAAAGAAGTTTTCACTTCAAAAACATATGCGCAGTTATGGGGACTGCAAACAAAAGTGAAATAAAAGTCATTATATGCATTACTACAGAATAGAATATTATTTTTTTGCAACAAAAAGGGAATACAAAGATGTTAACGCTTAAAATTACAGTAACACCAAAAATTGTTCAATGAGCCTAAAGAAGTGTAACTAACATAGGTATCTTTTTTATTAATTAGTACATATATTTGATGTACATCAAGACAAAGTTATGATACTGTTTGAAAAGGCTTTGATGTTGTCTTTACTCTCTATTGTAATAATATATTTTATCTCTTCGAACTTGGTCCATAGTAATTTCAGAATTCATATTTTTTATTTAGTTGTACGCTGAATTAGATTCTCAGTGATATCATCTCGGTATTTTTCATTGAGTTTTCTTATTATTTTTTTGTTTAATGTAGATAAATGCTTTTCACTTTTTTGGACATGTTTTTGCTTTTACTTTTGTTATGATAAAATGTTTTCACCGTTGTCTGAGTGGGTAGACTTATTTTGTTGTTGGTGAAGTCAAATTAAATTAAATTTCAAGCTTATTAAGGTCAACATCTGTTGTGCCGTATCATCTTAGAAGGAAAAGCCATGGGAGGTTTGAAAATCTTAAGCTCTTGTAGTTTCACAGATTGTGTAATGAGACTTTTTCTCGTTTATTTTTCTATTTTATACCTATATATATATAATAGCGAGACTAATTTTCTTTTTTTTGGAACGAAGTTTCTTATCTTATTTAAAATGTAAGAGAAACTGTAAAGGTTTGTACTATTAAAAAACACTGTCTGACTGTACGTCTAAAAAGCTCTGTATTTTAAAAATCGATATTTAACCTTATCTATATATATAAAAATAAAACCCGTTTTCCGTTGTCACGGCATCACGCGTGAACGGGTGGACCGATTTCTCTAATTCTTTTTTTTGTTGTGTTTGTTTTTGTCAGGAGAAGGTTCTTATGAAAGAAAAAAAACAGAGTTGCGTAGAAAATTATTACGCGGGTGAAACCGCGGGGCGCAGCTAGTAATATATAAAAACACATTTTTTTAAACCCTAGTTTCCTGTCCGCTTTGTTTTGTGCGTCCTCTTTTTTGCCCCCCTTTCTCTTTTATATTTATAGAATTTATTTATATAATTGACTAATCAAAGTTAGGAACATTCTTCTGTTCGAGGCCTTTAGTCTACAAAATGTAACGCTTGAACACTAAACTTTTCCAAGATTGTTCAACAGATTTATACAACATCTATAGGTATTATTTTAAACTTTATCAAATTTTATACAACTTAGCCGGGAATTTCCGGAGTTTTATTTTTAATATCGTTATTGAATTTGTTAAAAAGGTTAAGGGTTTGTTAGAGAAGTTTGAAAATTTAACTTTAGTATGACCACAATCGTAATGCCGCTTTTTATTTATTTTTTGATACATCTGAAGAGAACAAGTCTGTTCCACTGTAATTCTGTAAACAAATCGATTAAAGGATCTGTTTCTACTTCTTTTCTACTTAACAACTGTAGGGTAGGTGACAATTATAAAAGTACCGACATACACTACACTATAATGTGCCGGAATATATGTGATCCAATACCAACTTCAAGTTACGATTCACTGAATGATATAGTCTTTCCACCATAATCCCCTAACCCATGGGGATCCTGGTGAACTTATCATTTCACCAATACCCCCGAAAGACTGGGAATGTTATTTAAATTATGCAAACAAATCGTATTAAATAGTCAAGCAACTTTTCTAAAGCAACATTATATATCCCTAAATACGATTTATTTGCACAATTTAAGTAACATCTCTCTATTATTCATACAAAAAGCCGGTACGCGTCGTCGGTACAAATTGAAAAATGCGATACGGACCGGAAGCAATCTGCATGCCTTAGCCCTCTGTGGATTTGCACTCTATTTTCATACTTTACAATTTCTGTGTAAATGGGAAATATCGTGAAATATGTGTGCATCGTGCAATTTAAGTACACTTTAAACATACCTACATGGCCTAATCGACCAATATTGCACTAGTCGAAAAATACTATGTAAATTCACAGGTGATAAAAGAATACCTGAAGAAGATCGATTTTAACCTTTTTTTGAATTTTCCAAAATCCTTTAATATCGGATAAAATACCTGTTATAAAAGCTATCTGTAAGCCAAATTTTGAAAAACTTTGAGCTGTACGTTGATCTAATTAATTTATAAAGCATTTTCGGCTTTAGGTCTTATTTTGATGATTTTCTAACTCGTAGTTACGCGTGCCATGTAGTTACATGGCAGGTGTCAAAACATCAGTCTTAAAAACATCTAAAATGAATACATTATGAGGAAAGGGTACCGGGAGCTCCCTCCATACAAACGTAGTCGACTGTTTTCTCCCTGGATAAGAGCGTAGGTACCCTTTCACTTTAAATTAAACAGTAATAAATAGATTTTCATAGCAATCATACTTCGTGATCGAAGTCTGGTTAATTGAACGAGGTGATCAAATTCATTAATATCAATCGAGGGGAGAGGTCGACGACACGGGTCTTCGTGTTCGATTGATTCAATGGACGCCGATCCATTGGATCACTACGCTATTTGTAGCTGTCATTTATATAGAGCTTAAAATTGAAAGCTGATTTAAAAAAAAATACTGCCACTTATAGGGCCGCCCAAACGATGGCGCACTTGGCAGCCTGCTCTCTCTGTATGCCTAGCATGAAGACCAAAACACGATACGATAAAGCGATATAACTACATCAACTCTCAAAATATGGGTTACATATCATAATAACTAAGTTCAATATAACTATGTTCGAAATAACTACGGTCGATTCACATAAGTTCATAATACCTAACGGTCGATTGGGCTACACATTATAATAACTAAGTTCAATATAACTATGTTTGAAATAACTAACGGTCATAATACCTACATTTAAAATACCTAATGGTCGAAATACCTAATGGACGAAACACCTACGGTTAATTTAACTACAATTAATTCAACTACGGTTTTTCACCTGCGGTTTAAAAATATCAGTTTTATAAAATACCCTAACCAAGTAAAATGGGTAGAATTTGCTTCTAGCACTCACCGGCCGCTGCCGCGGCACCGCTCGCTTCGCTCGCTCGGCTCGTGCGTTGTGGTCGCAGTTCTAACTTAAACCTAACCTATCCATGTCGGTTCTGGGTAGGGAGTTTTCCGGGTGGACCTTTAGATGCTGCCCTAACCAAGTCAAATAGGTAAAAACCGGGGCAACATATAAAGACCCGGAAAACTCCCTACCCAGAACCGACATGGATAGGTTAGGTTTATGTTAGAACTGCGACCACAACGCACGAGCCGAGCGAGCGAAGCGAGCGGTGCCGCGGCAGCGGCCGGCGAGTGCTAGAAACGAATTCTATTTATTTCACTTGGTTTTTTTTTGTTTTTACTTTTAAACCGTAGGTGAAAACCATAAATGAATTAATTGTAGTTGAATAAACCGTAGGTGAATTTATTGTCGTTAAATTAACCGTAGGTGTTTCGTCCATTAGGTATTTTAAACAGTAGGTATTATGACTGTAGTTATTTCGAACGTAGTTATAATGAACATAGTTCAATTAACCGTAGTTGTTTCATACATTAGGTATTTCGTTCATTAGTTATTACAAAAATATGTGAAACAACCATTAGGTATTTTTAACAGTAGGTATTATGACCGTAGTTATTTCGAACATAGTTATATTGAACTTAGTTATTTTGATATGTTACCAAAATATGATAGATAAAGCCGCCATGTTGAATTTTTATCATAATTTTTATCGCAATTTATAATAAAAATTCAACATGGCGGCTTTATCTGTCATATTTTGAGAGTTGATGTAGTTATATCGCTTTATCGTATCGTGTTTTATCTTATCTTATCTTATATTATGGGGGCTGACAAAATTGCCAGCAACACTTCGACCCAATGGGATCTTTTGTGTTTACCCCTACCTTGATGTTTCTTACTCTTTGAAGAAGTGGTCGATTAACGCGGTGATCCCACTGAGAGGAAGAAACCTATACTCCTCCGGTTTGGGATACGCATTCCCAAGGAGGCTCATACGCTTCGCTGCTAAGACGTCGCATTCACACAGTACGTGCTCCATAGTTTCCCTGTCCTCACCGCAGGCTCTGCAGTCGTTATTTGAAGTTAACTTCATTTTCAAAAGCATGTCATTGGTTCCGTAATGTCCTGTCAAGGCACCAACCACAGCTCGTGCTTTGCTTCTACTGTTGTTCAATATAAATTTAGAAGCCCCTCTGGTGCTGCTACCTATGAATTTCCTCGAATGTAGCAACCCTTGACTGATTTCCCACTCTTGCGTGTGTTTCTTATCAGCGTAATCCTTTACGGCCTTTATGATTGTGCATGCTGGCAGGCCCATGCATGGTTCTGGTCCAAGCATAGCACTTGCCGATCCTGTCCTTGCTAGCTCATCAGCTTTCTCATTTCCTGTTATTCCTACATGGCCTGGGACCCATAGTAGTCGCAGCTTGTTCCTGCGGCCCAACTTGTTTAGGGTTTTCACCGCATTCAGGACCAATTTCGAGTTTACCTTGCAGGAATTTAGGGCCTTTAGTGACGCTTGACTGTCGCTAAGAATGTAGATGGTCTTGTTCTCTACACTCATTTTCAGATTTTCCTCTGCGCATGCTATGATTGCATACATCTCTGCCTGAAAGACCGTAGTGTATTGACCCAAACTACTCCACAGTTGTGAAGATTCTGAGTAAATACCTGCTCCAGTACCAGACTCAGTTTTCGAACCGTCTGTATACCAAATGAGGCAGTCTGCGTCTGGTGAGCGCAGTTGCTGTGTCCAGTCTTCCCTTGTGGGGACATGTATTTTAAAGTTTCTTTTGAAGATTTTGACACACGGCATAACGTCGCTAATCATATTCATCTTCCTTTGAAGCTCATCATTAAGCTCCATTTTTGTATGCCTCGTTGTGGGCCTATTGCAGTTATAATCGCCTGCCGTTTTTAGTCTGTATAAGGTTTTAATTGCCTCCTGTTGTATGAAGATGTGAAGAGGGGTTAAGTTTAGAATTATATCTAGCGCCTTCGTAGGCGTGGACTTAAACGCTCCTGTGATAGCCATAGTGGCCATCCTTTGTAGTTTGCCTAATTCCTTTACGCATGATGTTAGTTTGGTTCTGGTCCACCATACAACACTGCCGTAGGTTAAAATTGGGCGAATCATAGTAGTGTAGATGAAGTACAGTACCCTAGGCTTCAGACCCCAGGTTTTGCCATACGCCGATCTACACATGTTGAAGGCCCTCATAGCTTTTTCTGTCGCCTTCTTGGCATGCAGATTCCATGTGAGCTCCTTGTCTAAGGTCATGCCAAGGTATTTCACGTTGGTCGACCATTCTAACTCTGTGTCAAATAGAAGCAATTTCTTCAAACTGCTCAACCTCTTCTTTCTTGTAAAAGGAAGAATCGTAGTTTTGTTGGGATTTATGGTGAGATGGTTTTCAACACACCATTCCTCCACGTCCTTCAAAGCCTGTTGTAGAAGATCCGAGACAATTTCCGGAAATCTACCATTGATCATGACAACTATGTCATCTGCATATCCCACAGCGTAGCATGCCCCTCTGTTCAGTTTGGTTAGGAGGGAGTCTACTACCAGACACCACAGTGTAGGTGACAATACCCCTCCTTGAGGGCATCCTTTTGTTGTTGTGGCGTGAATTTCATCTCCTAATAGAAATGACCTTATTCTCCTGCCCCTCAGCATGAAGTCAATCCATTTGCAGAGGGTAGGGTCAATGCCGTGTTCTTTGGCGGCTTTCATGATCGATTCGAATGTTGTGCGGTCAAATGCCCCCTCAATGTCCAGGAACGCAGCCGCACAAATCTCTTGACCGTCAATAGCATTCTCTGCTCTCGTGACTACATGGTGCAACGCGGTTTCGGTTGATTTCCCGGTTTGGTAGGCACATTGTAGCTTGTGAAACGGTTTCTTTGTGAGAGGCCCATCCCTTATGTATTGATCTACCAATTTCTCCAGGGTTTTTAGTAGGAAAGACGAGAGACTTATCGGACGAAATGATTTGGCCTCTTCATAGCTGTCCTTCCCTGGTTTCGGAATGTATGTTACCTTAACCTCCCTCCATATCTTTGGAATGTATCCAAAGGCTATGCAGGCCTTAAAAAGCCGCATCAGGTGCGGGCCTAGTGTGAGAAGACCTTTTTGTAGTAGTATCGGGTATATGCCGTCCGGACCTGGTGATTTAAATGGTTGAAAGTTTTGCAATACCCAACTCAGTTTTCTTTCCTCTACTACCTTTTTTGCAACATCCCAGTCCGCTTTTGTAGTTCGCAGATTTTGCTCCTCTGCGGACATGGGATCATCAGTGCCAGAATTATCATGAATATTACAGTCGGGAAAATGTGTTTCCATCATGATCCTTAGGGTTTCTTTACCAGATTCTGTTAGTCTCCCGTCATTGGTTCTAACAGCATTTAGAGTGTTACTTCTACTCACAGTCATTGCCTTTATCAATCTTGAACTTTCAGGAACAGAATTAATGTCCTTACAGTGAGATTGCCATGATTTCCTTCGTTCCTTGCGAACTGCCAGATTGTATTCGGTAAGCGCTCGCGAGTAATCTTTGAAACATCTCTTGGACTTGGCGTCGTTAAAGATGCGGCGAGTCGCCTGTCTTTTCTTTTCTAATTCTGGCGTCCACCACGGAACCTTAGTTCCTTTCACTGCTTTCTCTGGGCAGTTTGTGTACCATGCCGTTTTAATGGCCCGGTCAACCCGCTCAGCCTCAAGTTCAATGTCAACCGTAGAGTTCAATTTGCCTTTAGCTGATCCTAACTCATTTTTTAATTCCTTAATGTACGCATCCCAGTTAGTGTGTCTGGGATTTCTTCTCCGTACACTTGGAGTGGAGTCCTCTGTATCGTATCTAAAGCAGATATACATGTGATCAGAACCACTAACTTCGTCAGACACACGCCAGTTAGTAATTCTCCTATAAATACCATTAGTGGCCATAGTTACATCAATTACTTCCGATCGCCTAGCCTCCACAAAGGTGGGAGCATTGCCCTTATTTAGTAAATGAAGTGAAGAGCTTACCAGATATTCGTAAAGTTCCTCCCCTCTACCATTAGTGTCCGAGCTCCCCCAGGTGATGTGGTGGGCATTCGCATCGCAACCCATCACTAGCTCCAGGTTCTCCCGGCCGCAGAACTCGACAAGTTCCTTCATCCCCCTCATGCTAGTGGGCCGTTCTTCATTCGGGTAGGCGAGGTAAACAGAGGCCAGTACAACCGCCCTCCGACTTCGCCCTCCCCCCGTATAGACCTTGACCGCTGTAAGGTCCCTAGAACAAAGATCGTGTAAGGGCATAGCGTCTATGCCATTTCTGACATAAACGCATGCCCTCACACCCTCATTAGTACAGTGGAAAATAGATCCCTCTCTACCTAAACCTGAGACAACACCCTTAGTCATGTATGGGTCCTGTATCAAGGCAATATCAAAATTATGTCCTTTAAGGTGACGCCCCAAGAGGGCCATCGCCGCTTTACAGTGATGTAAGTTAATTTGTACACACCTGAGTCCCGCCATTTTTATTCTTGTGAAAATGGAGGGTATCGGCAGTCTATTGACTGCCGCCTGCGTCCTTAGGCTCCTCCATCGCCTCCGTCTGCGAGAGCGGAGACGACAGGTTAAGGTCGTATAAGTCGCCCAACACATCATCGGTACGCTGTGAAGTGGCCGGAGAAGGGACTGGACTGTCCCCGATGATGTCCTGGGGCGGCTCGTCTCGTTGCCTTGCGTCGCTCAGCAGCACCTGTGGAGCAAGTGGCGGGACCACTGCCCCAGCGCCGGCGTCGCCCTTGTCCTCGACTTTGTCGTCGCTATCTTCAAGAAGCTTGAAGTAGCTTTTGTCGACGCCAGCGTAGAGGCAGTAGTCCTTCTTCTTAATGTGGTCAGCCGAAGTCTTGTCCATAAGGACAATCCTTCTGACACTGGCCACCTCCACTATCGTGTCCACCACCTTCCAGTCGCCAGTCCTCAACTCGGGGTTAAGGCGTTGAAGCATCGACAGAACGCTGGGCAGATCTGTGATCCAGACGTTCTTCGACTTCCACGCCATCTTCACCGGTTTAGGCAGATCTTTGGCGCTTACCACTTTAAGGGTAAGGCCGCCGATCGTCCTCCCAGTGATCCCCGCGAGCCAGTCTGCCGACCTCTGATCCTCGCAGAACACATGGAGTGCTCCCGCGTTGACTGTCCCGATGTTAAATCGAGGCAGAGGATCCGGGTGACCGACCATCATTTGCCAGAGGGCGCTGACAATCGGTCCGACGTCATCAGTGGTGACTTGTGTAGCCGGGTAGTTGTCCGTGATGAGCGCCATCCTGCATCCGTTGAGAGCGTCCCTGAACGATTTGTTCAGGTTCGGTCTCTTGGATGAGTCGTTGGCCTTCTCATCACTGGACTCCCTGGCTCTTTTGGCGGCAGTTGATTTATCCCCTGCCCCCCCGGAAGTTGCCCCGACTGGTGCACTTCGTTCAGAAAAAGTCCGGGTCCGCTTTTCAAGGAGCATCTTGCGCCTAGCTGCCCCGCTTAACTTTTTCCGTGGATTGGCTGCTCGAAGCTCGCCTCCCGAAGCATTCGTCCCAACGGGTGTGCTTGGCAGATTGCCAGGCTGCCCAATGGTCCCCTGCCCGGTATGACTAGCTTGAGCAAGCCCCTTGGTATTGCGGTCGGTAACCCTCCCGCCGGATGACATATTGTCCTTTTTGACGCCCTTGCGGTCGTCTGTAGATTTGTTAGGTTTTGACAGATCCATAATAAAAAAGAAGTTAGATTCACCGAACATAGCTCCCCACCCTCCATGGAGCCCACAACATTGGGGATGTCTATGAAGTAGACACCAGGGATACTAGTTCGGTATAGCATTCCGGAAGAGAGTGCCCACGAGACCGCACGGCACGAGATCAACGACGCCCAACCAAGGCGTCGAGAATCGCGCGCCGCCGCCTGCGGACCCCTCCCTTCTAGAACACTCGCCTGGCGGCCGTCTGACCGGACGCCTCAGCCGATTGATCGTGGGTGGCTAGTCCACGACCTCCCGTTTTCGGAAGAAATCAGGGCCAAAGTGGAGTGTTGCAGAGTCCAACGTCTACCGCCGCGTTGGAAACCGCTCAGCCACCAGGATCCCGTCATCCCCCCTTACGGGTCTCCACGCACGGCATAAACACGCGGGTGACCTCCCCCCCTCCGCGCCCCATCCCCCCCACCCTGATCCGACCCTCACATATCATAGTGTGAGTCCCGCCACAAAGTACAGTCACAGATACCCTGTGGACAGACCAGGTTTTATCGCGGGTGGCCTTCCCTTAACCCCCCTCCCGTTCCCCCCCATAGAAAACCCCCCCCCCCCCCAATTTTGCCCACTGCCCCCCTATACCGACCCTCACATATTGTAGTGTGAGTCGTGCCACCGGGCACAGCCACTGGTACCCTGTGTATCGTGTTTTGGTCATCATGCTAGGCAGGCTGGCCCTGTTAGCTGCTATGGATAAGATCTCAACAGGGCAACAGATAATGCCGTTGCCGTGCTACTTAATATGGACCTTTATTTCATGTTATTTAGGGCGCTGTAAGATCTGGGACATGTTAGATGGAGTATGACTGCCCAGAACCCATACCCCCTTCTCATCTTAGTCCATTGCATGCACAGACAACTAAGCCGCGGGTTTCATTGCGATGTTTCCTTCACTGTTAGAGCAATATGATTCAACGCACATACATTTTTTCGCAGCCATAAAAAATTGCTACAAAAAATTTGTGTGCATTTGTTAATAAGCGCACATCGCTTTAAACATTTAATTCATTTCATCCAACACATTTCAGTTTAAATTCAAAAATGTTTAATTAATCTTTCAGTTCGTTGAATACTGTTCATTTGTTAAATAACTATTCACTTTCTGTTAAATACTCTGTAATAATTTGATTGCCCCTTATTCTGTTAATTGACGAAACATTACAGAATTACTTATATTTACCATGTTTTCTTGTTTTTATACATTTGAAATTCTGGTAATCTGGAAATATTTTAGTTTTAATACAACATTAATAGCGCTGTTTCATTCACGCAAGCAGCGATTTAATCGACTTTTTTTTTCAAAATACATTGAAGACAGATTTTAGACCAAATAATTAGAATTTAGAATTCCAAAGAAAATACCACACATCAGTTCACAAAAAAGTCTCAGAAAGTAAAATATGGAATTTAATGAAATTTCTATGAAAGCAATCTGAAAGTGATATCTTTTTAAATAAAAAAGAATTTTCTAAATAGGTGACTTAATTACGGAGTTCTGAGGAAACAACAGTTTTTTTTTGAAGACAGTTTTAAAAAAAGCCCATGTTACTTCCAAAAATTCAATGTCAAGCCTTTCATTACAAAAAAAAAGCAAACGATTCAAATATTTTCTCAGCATAATATTAGAAAGTAGCTGTATAGATTTTTCACATTTTTTGTCAACCAGCAGAACCCTCAATTTCAACCCCAAAATCACGTCTACTCAGCATATCCAACCTATTTATATAGATACAAACCTGCGATATTTAAAAAATTGTTTACGCAAATCTGTTTCATCCGTACTTTATACGTACCTTATTTGCCACACCATATTGGAACTTATTTCCAGCTAGTAAAGGTTTAAGCTAAGTCCGTATTATCAGCGTCTGAGGGTTATTTTAGGCCCCTCTATAAAGGATTTTCGCTCGTTTGTGTCCCATTGAAAGTCCAGCCTATTTGGGTCATATTTGAAATAGTGAATAGGTTGAAAAGTGTAGGGATTTATTTTTTAGAGAGATATTAATTTTTATTTTGAGTAGGCTGTTTTTTTTCAAGTAATGGCTTTGTAAGATTTGTGAACAATATCCCGTGTCCAGATAAATATAAATAAAAACAAGCGAGTGTAATATAAGTGAAGTTAAGTGAAAACGTTTAAAGTAAGTACGTCTTTGTCTGACCGTTTTAGCATTTTGTAGCACTTTTTGACAGTAATTTTGCACCTTTTAGGAAGCCCAACTTGGCCCAACTTTATCAGGTTTTTTTCTGGGAAGCAGTACCTATGTTGTGTTGCTTCAGACTTGTATTTATGCTTAGATATTTGTTTGTAGTCTGGTTGTTTCTATGTATTATAAGTATATATTTACAAAAAAAAGTATATAAGTAGTATTTCCGTTATCTAGCACCCATAACACAAGTCTAGTTACTTAGCTTGGGGTTAGATGACTATGTGTGGAATGTCCTGCAATATTTATTTATTGTGCTTTCCTAAGTTGGCAAGAATAAAGTTATCTTTTGAAGCTACGTGGTATCACTAAAACCTCCCTACACTTGTGCAATTTTCATACTACTACCACACTACTACACACCATTGCGTTTTATTCACGCTCATTTAGCAACAACAGTAGTGCATGTTGAGTTTTAATGATGCGGTGGTGGGTTGTCATTCATACCCTATGTGTAATGGGACTAATAGATTCACGGTAGCTTTATGGAATATTAAGGTTTTATTGCTTGACTATCATATTATATGCCTTATAGATTTGTAGCATTGGTTTAATCAATGTTATTCAGGGCCTGTTCCAATTTTAGTAAGCATACTTACTCTATGTGATACTTGTCCCAGGGACTACAGTGTCCTGAGGCTTACTAGAGATATATAGATAGATAAACTCTTTATTGTACCACATTAAACCTTATAAATAAATTCCTGCTACAAAATCAATATAACCTAAACAATATGTCACAATGGGCGGCCTTATCGCTAAAAGCGCTGAGCTGAGCTGGATGGTGCTGGTTAAGCTCCTATATCTGGTGGTATACTCAATCTGAAAAGTATCCCAGGAACTACAGCACTCTTAGGCTTACTGAGGCTTGCTTAGCACCCATACAAGGTAGCAAAGGTGCTTAGTAAGCCTACTCCATGACACGTATCGACTATGTCCAGAAGAAAGAACTCGTTGTCTCCAGACAATACACCTGGAGACATTTAAGCCGTGGGTTAGTTTGTGGTTTGGTAGGAATAATTATTAATTACTGGGTCGCTAGTAATTAATAATATGCTACGGCTTCGCACGGCTATATCATGCATGTATTATACATATACACCTTCCTTTTGAATCACTCTATCTATTAAAAAAAACCGCATCAAAATCCGTTGCGTAGTTTTAAAGATCTAAGCATACAAAGACATAGGGACATAGGGACGGCGAAAAGTGACTTTATTTTATACTATGTAGTGATAAAGGATTTTCGCATGTAATAAATTGACTCTAAAACATGTGCTATTTTACTGATAGATCCATTTTGAATCTGGCCCATGGATCTTCTGAAAATGATTCATTTTTGGAAGATACATTGAATAGTTGAAAGTGACAAAAGCGAGATTTTATCTCGTACTGGCCTAACGCCTAAAGTCACGAGGCGGTGCTAATATAAAAAAAACTATGTTATTTTGAAAAGGTACTTAAATTATTTTCATTTTGCGTAACGTTACCCGCTACCGAAATGGGAACTGAGTTATAGATGGGTACGTTTTTTCGAGGAACGTGTTTTGAATCAGTAACGTACGTTCACTTGATATATTCAGTAAAGTGTTCCGCTCTGAAGCTTATAGTCTTCCTGTTTATTTAAACACTGAAATTGCGAGTAGGTAGTTTTTTAGGGTTCAGTACCCAAAGGGTAATTCAGTGCTGTTCACAAAATACTACATTGTCCTGAAGACCTTTCGAACTATTGTTTTACCTTTGAGGAACTAGTTATTTATTTATACTTTTTTTTTTCTAAATACTGAAGGCCAATTTTCGTAAATAACATTGTTTAAATTATATTTCAATATCATTTCGATCACAAATAATACCCTCAAAGTAGCTAAAAACATCCTCAAAGTTAACTTTTTGTAAAAAAAAAAACTGACTTTGAAGGTATCTTTTGCAATCGAAATGCAATCGGGATGATATTGAAATGTAATTTAAACAATGTATTTACGAGAATTGGCCTTCAGATCAGATAAAGGTATACAGACATAAAAAAACGGGACTCTTATAAGATTGTCCATCTGTCACCAGGATGTATCTCATGAACCGTGATAGCTATACAGTTGAAATTTTCACAGATGATGTATACGTATTTGTTGTTATAGCGGCAATAGAAATATGTTGTCGCTATAACAACAAATACTAAAAACAGAATAAAATGGTACAGAACCCTTCGTGCGCGAGTCCGACTCGCACTTGGCCGGTTTTTTCCCTTCTTTTGATAGAAAAATTGGTTCGTGGATTTTTTGAAAGAAGCAAATATCGTATTTATTTAAAAAGATACACAAGTTTGTACTTGAAAGCAACGAAGAACTGTTTCTTTTTCCGAATGTTTACTTTTTTAATAATTATGACGTTTAAACGTCTTTTTTTTTGGTGTTTAACAGATTTTTCCTATACTTAACTGTTTTTTTCTTCGGACTATTATTTTAGCCTAGTTTTGTATTCATTATTCTTCTATGATCATGCTTGTCCTCGAATTTGCCGCAAAATGTATATCGCTAAGCTTATCGTAGGATTCGTTGAACTAATAATTTTATTAAATTAATTCGAAAGGTGCTTATACACTTTTGACCTTTACTCTACAACAGCTAGAAAAACAAATTAATTAAATTTCTTACTACATCTATTATACTATACACTTCTCTTATATACCTACTTCTACATTAGTTAAAACTATCATAATCGAACGAAACGTCATCGGGTAAATATATAAAAAAACTAGTAGCTAGAAAATGATCGCGACCCGTATTTGTAAAATGAATAATTACAATTTGTAAACCATTTAATCCAATAATCCATTATGTCTATCCCACCTCTAAATAAACGACTAATCCTTCTACGATACATAAATACCGAAATTCCCAAGATACGTATTACACAACAATTTTAAAACCATTAATTCAATGACTGGGCACAATCGGGACATCGGCTCACACCGGCACGCAATAGATACTCAAAGATATTAGATTTTTAGCCGAAAACCGAAACCGAATCTTCGGTTTGTATCCAACTTTCAACGGTAACAAAGAACGAAGATGTTTTTAAACCCATATCCGTCAAGAAGATCGCTTGTTGTAACCACTTTACAATATAATCAGGCATTAAATAAAAGCGAATAATTTCGCAATATTTTTCGTGAAAACTTCGACCCAACTACGAACTGTTTGTGTACAAATATTTATTTACGTAAACAAATTTTTGTTGTGGTCTAGGTGTTTCTGTATTTGGCTACCGTAACACAAGCCTAAGTGCTTAGCTCAGGGCAAGATGGCGCTGTGTGTAATGTGTTGCAATAGTTATTCACTTATTCTTCTTATTTATTCTGATACTAAGTTATTGCATAGCAAATAATTATGTCAATTTCAAGTTTTCGTATCCGATTTTCAGGTCTATTTGGGACCGGTCATCTGTTACTGACATAGGAAGACTAAAAAAATACAGCAAAAAAGCGGTACCGGTTAGCTTTTTAATCTCGGTATAAATGAACAGATGGAGACCGAAAGGTTTACTGAAATTGTGGCCGATATTATCTGCTAAGCCGAAACTTTTTGAAACCGAATAGCGATCGCCCCCCTCCCTAGCACACGTTGTCGTCGGCCCAAATGATGTGAAACGACGTCACCGCACACGAGAAAAATGATGCAACTTAGTTTATCCAGGTAAAGTGCGAAAAGCGTAGAGCAATGATAAATTAATATAGAATTACAATAAATAAATAAAAGACTCATAAAATCTTCAAAACTGCAAGAGCTAGAAGAGCTTTTTTAATAATACAGAGGTCAGTCAGCGTTTGACCATTATCTCACACGATGATAAGATGCGATCTGAGATGTAGCACGCTTTCCTAGAAGATACTTATACGCTCATGACTCAAGGACTCCCGAATAAACTGGGGACTTCAAAGGACGCGTGTAAAAGTAGGAAGACAGCAGTGGCACAAACACTTTTCTTCAACCCGTCCTCTTGTGGCTGCATTGGCCTACGTATCCCTATAATCCTATAAAGATCCTAATTCTAGAGAGCGCACTAAGAGACTATTTTATGAATTCACGCTTTACTACATTATCTTTTTATCATTATGTGTCGTTATCTTAAAAACCATGATTTCTGCACTACGTATCCCACCGAATCCCTCGGGATAGGCACGCGTTGAAAATGGATGACACTATTTGAATACGTTAAGGGCTTGTTCATCAAGCCCTTAACGTATTCAAATAGTGTCAGTGTTAGTGGACGTCTATGCCTACATAATGCAATAATGCAATGATGTATGAACACCAATACATTTGATTTACAATACAATATTACATTCCTCTGCTCCGTAATCCTCGTCTAGACAGATGGCTAGCATTAACCTGTGTTCACATGCAGATAGTATCTTGCAGCACATTAAAGCACTTGGGACAAAAAGTTTGAACTCCGAAAAACCCTTATTCGACAAGACTATACGTCGACATTATGAACTCTGATACGACTGAACTACTGGGAGGAAATAGTCTCAACAGTTCGTTCTTCTTCTTCTTCTGGGGCAATACCTCAATTTTGACAAAACTTTACTACGAAGCAAGAACAGTCAAAATATTACTTAGCCATTTTTAGGGTTCCGTATCCAAAGGGTAAAACGGGACCCATTATAGTCTGTCTGTCACCATACTGCCGTGATCTACCGTGATAGCTAGAGAGTTGAAATTTGCACAGATTATGTCTTTCTGTTGCCTGTTGAATACTAAAAACAGGAAAAAAAATAAGTGGTACTCCCATACAACATGGTAAGAAACCCTTCAGCCGTCCGACTAGCACGTGATCGGTTTTTTTACGTCACTTTGCCAAGGATGGAAGTATTTTCAAATTGTAATTGAAGCGAAAAGCACCTAAGAGTAGTCGAAATTCTCGTTCCAACATTCCTTAAAACAACTTGTGTAGTTCTTCACAAAGGTTCCACTCAGTGTACATTACTAGGATCTATTTTCCTATCGGATGCCAAAACTAATGGGATCCAAAGGCTCGGAAATTTGTCGAAAATTCTGAATTCTTAAGAAACAATTTGACCCTTTCTAAAGCGTTAGACATTGGACAGGCACGCGGCGCTGACGGCGACACGTGACGTAATGTTTATAAAAAAAAACTAAAAAAAAAAACAGTTTTTAAGTAAAAAAAAATAAAAAGTGAGATAGAATATTATGCTTATCTATCTATAAATATTACAATTTCTTATCTTATATTATAATAAATAAACTTTTGATAATTTTCTTAGTCACGCGGGTGAAAGCGCGAGGCACAGCTAATACTTAAATAAACAAAGTAAGAACGTAGTTCAAACATAAATATAAAACTATATAATCATGAAACACGGTACTTCAATCATAATAATGAGCGAAATAACCGAAATGTTCCTGAAAAGTGACGGTTTGAATTAGGGAACATTAGCTCCACGTTGGGCGCCATAAAACGCATTGGGTACTCGTATACACGAAGCCATGATGGTCACAATATCTGTGGACCTGGCTCGATGACGTTTCATCGGCCGCGGCGTGTAAAATAAGCATCCCTTTTTATGGGTGGCTTTTGTACCACTTCATAGATCTTTTTGGGCCATTCTCACACTGACGATGCTTTAATACTTGCGCGTGCTGGAAAGTTCCGGTTTGTTTACCAGAATAAATTATTATGAGAAAATTCCAAGAAAATTTAAATGATAATTAAATATTTTCGAAGTAATCCCCGCGAGGCATCGGCTCCAGAGGACTAGCAACATCTGGACGGCGGCGGCTGAGCAAATAAGCTACTAGCCCAAAATAATAAAGACAATAAGCGGTTTTTATTTAATTTTACTAAAAATGAGGTATGTATTAATTATATTTAATTATTTCATGATATTCATGAATAGCTTTAAAGGCCTGACTGACGGATTGATATAACTTTAACGCACAGCTCAAATCAATAGACGGATCGGGCTAAAATTCGGCTCACAGATTGCTATAATGACTAAGGAATTCCCTAAGACAGGATTTCTGAAAATTCCGTTTCTACGCGCGAGTAATAACTAGTTTTCCTATATGCGAGTACCCATCAATGTCTTTTTTTTTTTTTTATTTTTTTTTATTTATGAACATAGAATCAACAGCACTTAAATTAAATTATAAACGAAAAACTATTGAGCTAAACTTACTGCCAATTACAGATTCTTCATTTTTAAAATGAATTCAATTATAATTATAATATGCGTCCAACGCGCTATGATGTGCACTAGAAGAATAAGGTGAAAAGCTCGAGAGGGAGATAGAGGATTAATGGGTTAGGACAAGAGGAGAGGGGCAGGGGGTGTGTGAGAGGAACTAATGTGTGTGTATGTGTTGTGTGTGTATGTGAATGTGAGAGTGAAGTGAAGAGGAAAATATTAATTACGATTGTTTACGATTTTTATTGTGCTTTCTACACCCATTAGGTTTCTAGAACGTCACTTACCAGGCGTCTGAACTTGTTTCTCCCTTCATAGAAGATATCAATGGAAGAGAACTTATCATTATATGTCTGAAGAGAACGTAGAACAACAGAGTTTCGGCCATAGCTAGTGTTGTTATTATAAGGGACATAAAATAATTTTGATGAAGCATGTCGAGTTCGAGTTTTAGGGGTGTAGAGATGTAAAAACAGACTCGTGAGCTCAGGGCTGTTGATCCGACCATTACAGACGTCATACATAAACATCATCTGTAAGAGAATACGCCTATCCTTAAGTGTCATAAGGTTGTGAGTCCTGCATGATACCTCATAATCCATACGCCCAGTACGAGTGCGGTAATTAAGGACTTTTAAGAATCTAGCTTGCATTTGCTCAATACTTTCACTGTAAGTAACATAGTACGGATTCCATACGTTACTGCAGTACTCCAGGACACTACGTACATAAGCATAAAACAGAGCTTTTATGCAGTCAACGTCAGAGAACGGACGGCTAATACGTAGAACGAAACCTAAATTTTTATAAGCCCTAGAGACTATATCTTCCACATGGTCTGTCATTTGCATTTTGGAGTCAAAGGTGATACCAAGATCCCTAATTGAGCTAGTTACGCTAATGTTTGTATCATTAAGCTTATACTGAAAAGTTACATTATTTCTCTTACGCGTATATGTAATTTGAAAACACTTAGCAACATTTATGTTAATACGATTATTACGATAATAATTGCAAAGAGCAATAAGATCACCCTGCAGCTTGCTTGCATCTTCAGGAGTCTTAATGAAAGCATAAATCTTTGTATCGTCGGCATACATTAAGAATTTACTAAAAATAAAGCAAGAACCAACGTCATAAAGGTAAGCCGCGTATAACAAAGGTCCCAAAATAGATCCTTGAGGAACACCAGAAGAAACATCAACAAAGTTAGATCGATAGCCAGACACTACAACTGCTTGGGAGCGGTTTCGCAGGTAAGACTCAGTCCATCGAAGCAGATTTCCACGAATTCCTAGCTCCTGGAGCTTCCGAAGAAGGATCAAGTGGTCTACACGATCGAACGCTTTTTCAAAGTCAGTATATATAGTATCAATTTGAAACCCTTTGTCCATACCACGGAGAACATCGTTAACAAAGACGGTAAGATTGGTATTTGTTGAGCGGCCCTTGACAAACCCATGTTGCTGTGAGGGAATATAGTTGATTAGGTGTGAATACAAAACATTATGGACCACTCTCTCCATTAGTTTGCCCAAGACATTTAAAATTGAAATCGGTCTGTAATTTTCAATTGAAGTCTTACAACCCTTTTTATGCACAGGGACAATATGCGCGGTCTTCCAAACTTTAGGGAAAAACCCTTCCAAGAAACACCTATTAAAAATAATCGTGATAGGTAAGGATAAGGATTCACTACACTTCACAAAAAAGTAAGGTGGTATTCCATCAGAACCCGCGCCTTTATTGCAATCTAACTTATCAATAAGTTTTTTAGTGTCTTTAACAGAAATACTAATTGAGCTAAGGACATCGTGACTAACACACCTATCCTCTGAATAGCCACTGTAGGAACTAGCAGGAGGACTGAAATTTGCACAGAAAAAGTCATTATATGCATTGCAAATATTAATCATTAAATGCATTGCAAATATTAATCTGTTTGATGGTCATACATAAAGTTAACAAGTTTACTTTGTTTATTAATGTTATTTACTCTGAGTGATGAGTTGACGGGATAAATATGAGCTTATAAAGCTGACTCATAAAACACAACTTTAATAGAGAAAAGGTACCGTGACTAGTGGCGAGGAGTGAAATATCTCTAATGGTAAGCCGATAAATCACCAAAAGCCCATTTTACAAAAAAAAACGTATGGCACTCAAGGCCTGTCGCGGTAAAGCTATTGCATCGTGCTAGTTTCGTACAGTCTTACCAAATACATACACGTTAAGCGAACGCACGGCCGAGCTACATGGTAGGCGGAGTGGGGGGTGTTAGGTTTTATTTTCGTTACGAAATTTATTGATTCGGTCGCCGCGCTCAAAGCCCGCGATAAAAGCTATGCAATAGCTTAAAAAACTTTACCTACTTGAAGGTAAGCATGGTAATCCGATTTATGAGGGTACCCCCTCATAAATGAAAACAGTTTTTAATGATTCCTAAACATTTACATTAGGTAAATTGGTAAAGTCAAAGTACGCAAACATTAGAAGAAAAGTTAATTTTTTGACGTCATTATATCAGTCAGAAGATTGAGTTAGGTACTCGCAAAAATCAAAACAGATACATACCTACGTCTTAATTCGAAACGGATTCATTTTCTCACCAAATATGAAGTGTTGGCAACACCACTGAATCATACCTGAAACAAATAAAAATTATATAATTAATTAAATTATTATCTTTCATTTGGTAACACGCTTGAAAAACTGGTCCCGCGTGCTACACTCCAACCCGAAACTGTTTTAAGATGTAGACGTTTAGGCGAATAACTTTTGTTCTACGAATTCTTTTTCAAAATGAATTTTCTTAGTGTGCAGGAGCTTAGTGCAGGACTTGATATGAAGACCCAGTTGGCCCAATGGTCACCATGCCGGACTGTCAAAGTAAGGGTTGCGGGTTCGATTCCCGCCTCAGACACGTATTTATGCTTAGATATTTGTCTGTGGTCCGTTTCTATGTATTATAAGTATATATTTACAAAAGAAAAGTATATAAGTAGTATATACGTTGTCTAGCACTCATAACACAAGTCTAGTTACTTAGCTTTGGGCTAGATGACGATGTGTGGAATGTCCTGCAATATTTATATTTATTTATTAAGTGCGGGCGGATGCTTTAATATTCTAAGGTTTTTTGAAAATCTTGAGGATAATATGATATAGGAAAATCACTTTTCTCCCTATAAACAATATTAAAGGAGGAAAAGAGTTATTTATTTTGGGGTTATTAAGGGCCACCTGCCACCTTAACTAAAAACTAAATATTTCGTAAAAATAGGACCAACTAGGACTTTACTTTATACTAAATATTTGCTTTACTGTCAATCTGAAAAACAATGAATTCGTTTATTTTCTTGTTATTTTAGTTTAACCTTATAAGTATCTATGTGACCCTCATTAAAAATTCGTGCCCCAAGCACTCGTGGGAGGTAGCAAATTACCGCACCTCATCGAATATCTACAAAAAGTATTTAAATAAAATTCCCAAACTCGCATCAAAGGTAAGGGTAAATAGGACAACAGAGCACCCTTCGTGAATGATTCCACCCGAGTGCCCAATGAAAACTGAAAACTGTGATTTCACATAAAACAGGGTACTGGTAGGTACAATGTACATTGTATCATGTTTGCGGTGTGTCTATAGAGACAAATCCGTTTACTTGTGGTGTGGTACAAGTTAGAGGAAACTAGTTAATCATATTTTATTTCACTTTTCACACAATGTCTAACAAAACCCACACTGTAATCCCTGTTGGGTACAATTAAAATTGGTTACCAAATAAAATATTTACCAGATCACTACCAAATAAAGTATTTACCAGATCATTACCAAATAAAATATTTTTGCATATAAAATAAAAGAACTTCAAAGAGCGTTTTTTATTTTATTAAAATAGATTTGATTCAAAGTTCGGGAAAATTCTCCTTGTTTACTAAAAATTTAAGGGATTTCCGAGAGGAGACAACACCTTTATTGCCAGAGTTGTCAGCGAGACCCTGCGTAAGGTCTAAGGTAAATTACGGTGTTGTCAATTTTGAAAAATTCATAATTTTCTGGCTGGGTAAATTACCACCATTTGAATTTTAAAAAATGGTGTTCTGTAAAGTCGGTTGAAGGACGATAATACGAGATAAAACGTCATAATACTCATAAGAAAACAATAACCATAGCAAAGATAATACGTTGCTATGGTTACTAGTCAATAACATGACGCATGACATCACACTTTTTGTGAGTGCAGGAGTTCATTGATTTTTAATTTTTTTTCTGTCTGTATTTTCTGTATTTTTAATGTTCTTATGGTTGCTTGTCAACATCTCATAAATTGTTCTAAATATTTATTTATGTTGTGTGCTTGTCCAAATAAATGTTTTTCTATTCTATTCTTTAAGACGTTGTCACTTCAAAAAACTTGAATATTTAAAAAAATATTGATAAAATAAAAGCGGAAAGATGGTCTATGACAGATAAGATTCGACCCAGTTGGCACAATGGTTACCATGCCAGACTGCCAAACACAGGGTTGCGGGTTCGATTCCCGCCACAGACAAGTATTTATGCTTAGATATTTGTCTGTGTATATTTACAAAAGAAAAGTATATAAGTAGTATATCCGTTGTCTAGCACCCATAACACAAGTCTAGTTACTTAGCTTGGGGCTAGATGGCGATGTGTAAAAAAAAAAAAATGTAAACATTCCGAAGTTCACGAAAATTTCAGAATTTTAGTAGAAAATCTAGTGGAAATTCAAACATCTGTAAGTATTTACTTTCTTAAGAAATTTTTAGTTAAGTATTTTAGAAAGTCAAAAATTGCGATGTAAAATTAAAGAAAATTACAACTTTGCCATTGACACTTTTTAAATAAGGTCTTTGACAATAAACAATTCCCTATAAGTTATAGTTATTCGTCAAGTAGATACTTCTGTATTTTATGCGATGCGTCTAAGCGTTTAGCAATATAAATGCGGAGACTTGTAAATTGTTTTTTAGTTAGTAAGGTTGATTTATATGTTTGTGATTATTGCTGTTTGTCTTCCGAATAAAATAAAATAAATAAATAAATAAATAAATACTAGCTGCCCTACGCGGTTTCACCCGCGTAACTCCCGATCCCGTGGGAATATCGGGATGTAAGCTATCCTATCTCTCAAGTTGGATCGAACTGCACATGGTGTGCGAATTTTATTATAATCGGTTAAGTGGTTTAGGAGTCCATTGAGGACAAACATTGTGACACGAGATTTATATATATTAAGATTTTATGCGATGCGTCTAAGCGTTTAGCAATATAAATGCGGAGACTTGTAAATGGTTTTTTAGTTAGTAAGGTTGATTTATATGTTTGTGATTATTGCTGTTTGTCTTCCGAATAAAATAAAATAAATAAATAAATAAATACTAGCTGCCCTCCGCGGTTTCACCCGCGTAACTCCCGATCCCGTGGGAATATCGGGATGTAAGCTATCCTATCTCTCAAGTTGGATCGAACTGCACATGGTGTGCGAATTTTATTATAATCGGTTAAGTGGTTTAGGAGTCCATTGAGGACAAACATTGTGACACGAGATTTATATATATTAAGAATAGCGCCACCTACCTAAAGATTCGGAACCAGTTTAGAAATGGAATTCGTTCAGAGTTTCTTCACGAACATCTATATAAAAACTACAGTTTAAACTCAAAACAAAACCCTTATCAACAAACCCAAAGATAGACCGTGACAATGCAGCTTGACCGCAGTCGAAATTAAACGGTCTCATTCCTTGTCCAACAGCCGTCTAGTGCAGACGTCCCCCGTCCCGGCTTTTTAATTACATTTATAATTAAAACGTACCGCTTGAGGTCACAACTAGCTATTTTCATTTACCGTAGTGCACAATAGAGCGGGATAATTCTTTTTACTCGACTACGGCAAATTTCAAAGGGAGGATTGTGTTTTTACCTGTATGTATTCATCTTCTCGCATATCTCCGAAATTACTTAGGAAATTTGACAAATGTTAGTGTCGTTAGATGCGTTTACATAGGTTATGTGACGTCACAAAAAATTAATATGGCGCCCTATATAGAACTTAAAGTCATGAATTCATTTTTTTTTAAATAGGCTGTGATGGGTATTAAATGAAAGGGCTTAATTAGCACATTTTAAAGATCCACTTTTCTTGGAATATTGGTTATCCACTTTCAAACAAAAAAAGGCTTTACATCTAAACTAGATGTAATATGTCTGAACAGCAACTTGTAGTGCTTGGAACATATATTAAATGAAGTAGACTTGCCCAGAACCTAGCCCGCAGCTTAGCTGTCTCCAGAGGGTGTTAAATAATATGAAGATTATCGATAGAGGCTTTCGAAATGAACAAATAATGCCTTCACATCATACAGTGTCTCTGAAACGGGCAATTCAAAGTCAAACCTATCTCCTAGGTAATCGAAAGATATACCTATTGTTTCCCCCGACCAATGTTCTTGTAGGTAATAAAAGAAAATTCAGAAGAAATTGGAAACACAATACAAAAACAACGAAGTCTCGATACAAAATTAAAATCGATTCCTTGCAAAGGTAAAGAATCTAAAACAGTAATAGAAAGGTATTAGATGAGTATGAGCATACGAGAAAGGGTTCAAACAGAAATTGAATCGCGGCTAGACTGCTAGACTGTAAGCCAATGGATACTTAACTTACGTAACTATGTAATTTCGAAATGATTTTTTCAGAATGATTAATATTGGTGTAAGTAAGTCAATGTTAAAAATACAAAAACCATAGTCGCATATAAAATATCCGACAAATGTGAAAGATAAAATGCATGTGTGTAGTTACGATACAAATTTTTCAGTAATTTGCATTTGAAGCAATAAGTAAAATCAAAATGTTTCCTTATATTTCATTTTACCAATATTTTTCCCATAAATTGAATACATTTTCACAATATTTATGCAATTTAGCGCGAATAAACACTAAAATGGTCACTTACAGCATTAAAACTCGATCTTGGGTTTCTGTGAAAAAAGTACCCTTATGGACTAAATCTAGGTTTAGTAAAATTGTGTAATATAGAGAATTTAAAGCACAAGAGCACGTCATGTTTTTCTCTTATACGCTAAAACTTCGGTCTGTCAGTTACGGTCAACGGCAGACGTTTGTAATTAGACTTTCACCGTAAGTACTGTAAACTCCAAAAAATATCAGACTACAAAACTTTGACGTAAGTCTATCTGGTACGTGCTTCAGCTAACTAATAAAGGTGGTAAATCCCTGCATATTCTTGAGATTTTGTGATCAACTAAAGTCGGATTATATTGGAAATGTGGCGAAACGAATTTCAATTTTGAATTTTTCATTTATTTCTTCTCAGACGCCTCGAATTGTGTACCTTCGCACCCTTATTTGATTCCCTTTTTGTAGTTCGTTTTTATCTCGGTGCTAAATAAGAATGTAATGTTTCTATTTGTTCTTTAAGTCCTTTGGATGAATTTTTCGCGTTCGAGTTTCACAAAAATGTATTTTAGCCGTTTTCTGGTCACCATAACACAAGCTTTGTTTAACTAGGGGCTAGATAGCACAGCGTGCAATGACCTGCTATTTATTTTGTTTTTATTAATTCTAATTAGGTAACTACTCTTATAAAAATTTATTTGTCAAAGTCCAAATGCTCAAGACTTTAATACAGGGTTTTTGTAGCCAATCAAATATGGCGGATATCTATGTTATTCATTTGTTTAATGTGGCACTTACTAATAGAATTACTTACAGCTTTTTTCTAGGTCCATGGAGTTAAAATGTTGAATCCTAGAATGTTGAATAGAATTGAATTTGCTAAAATGTGGATTTTGTCAATATGTTGGATTTATTAAAATATGGAATTCGCTAAAATGTTAAATTTGCTAAAATGTTAATTTTGTTATACTTAATATTGAATTTGACAAAATGTTGAATTCGTAAATGTTGAATTTGATTAAATGTTGGATTTGCTAAAATGTTAATTTTGTTATAATGTTGAATTTTCTAAAATGTTAAATTTGATTAAATGTTGAATATGCTAAAATGTTGAATTTGATTAAATGTTGAATTTGCTAAAATGTTAAAGATTGTGACTGGTTCTGACGAAACAGGAAGAATAAAATTTCACTTCATGTAAATTCTCTCATTATTTGTCTCAAACCAACAGATGCTGTAATGAAAAATTGAATTGAGGCTTGAAGATAGCATGGTCTCATATGCTAATAACGTTACTGGCAGTGGTTCCCTCCAATCTAAGGACTTACGTGGAACCGAGGGGCGCAGCTGGTACAATAAATTCTGCATTTTATTTTTAAATAAGTATTCAAGTAGAGTAGGTATTTCTTATCAAATCTTTTTATGAAAAAAGAAATGTTTTAGGGCAAACACAGAATTTAAATCGGCAGATTAAAATTGATAGTATGACACAGCTAAACGAGAAGAAATTAAAAAAATAAAACAGAGTTTTAAAGTGATTTTTACTAAAAAACTGGTTGTCTGTAAAGTCGGTATACGGGCGAAAGTTTTACGTGACAACAACTGTGCTCGAGTGGAAGGGACGCGTGCCTTTCACTTTTTATGTCTGTCTCTCTCGCTCTTAGGCGGGCTAACCATGCCCGCGTGCCTCTCACTCGCTCTCATTGTGAGCGCATAACGTGAGCGGAGCGTAACGCAGTTTCTTGAAGTGTCACCCGGCAAACCAATTTATAAGACGTTGTCACGTCAAAAAAACATCACAGATTTTGTTTGCCAAGGGTTTGGACCTCTGTAAGTTTATCAATTTCTAAAAATGTATATTTACGCTCGCTTTAAAAATCATCTTTGGAAAGGTTGTCTGGAAGAGACCGCTTTGAGCGATAAGGCCGACCATTTTAACGCTTAGACTTAAGCTTTGTTTTTTAATAAAGTATTTTTTTTTGCAATAAAGAATTGATTTATCTATCTTGTGGACCTAAACAATTCTGTACTTTTTTTTTAAATTTTGGAATTTCGGAATTTTGAAATGTAACACGTTGTTTCCTTGTTTTCAGGGTTCCGTACCTCAAAAGGTAAAAAAGGAACCCTTATAAGATCACTTTTGTCCGTCTGTCTGTCCGTGTGTCACGGTTCGGGAAGCTATGGACGACCGACGACGCGATGGTTTGTCGAGGTTTATTATAAAGTCTGAATTAGCCCTAAAATTCACCTACACAAAGTCAACGACCTCACATAAAGGCGGTTTTACATTCGCAATCGCACCGGGAGCTCCTAATATGGGCCTCCTTCCTGCCAACAATAGGGGTACGCTAACATTGTGATAAGGATCGCAACGAACGCGGCCTAAAATGGAACTAACGTCACATAGAAGCCATTCTTCTTAATTCTGCCCTTAGACTATCCCAATTTTTAATTTAGGGTCGGAAATATCAAACTAAATTAAACGAATATAATACTATCTACACTAAAGACAAAGAATTTTTTTGTTTGTTTGTGTTTGTGTAACGAATAGGCTTCGAAACTGGACCGATTTTGATGAAACTGGGTATGAGGATACAATTGATTAATTGGATGTAACTTAGGTTTTTTTACCCCGATATTCCCACGGGATCAGGAGTTACGCGGCAGTCAATTTGTTACAACCTACTTACTATGATTGTAATCTGCTGTGTGAATTATTAATAAAATAAAATAAAAACAAAAAAAACTTAAATATTTTGTTTTTACATAAATATTTCCTTAGGCGTAAATTAAACCGGCAACTTTTAGCTGCCTTTTATAGAGGATTATAGAGGACACTAGCGCTCTCCCTCACTTTCGTATCAAGTCCTTGTCACGGAGTATTTTCACTGCCTTATACGACAGCTTTTTCGGTTAATCATGATTTAATTACATTATATTAGCTTGTTTTGGGCTTGTATATGTACGTTATTGTTCTTTGTTTGTGTATTTTTTGTATCATATTTTTAACATAATATTTGGTTTTAGGAAGAGTTGAATGTTTTGTTCAGGCTTACATTCTTACAGCTTCCAAAGTTTCCGAGTATCCAGCCCACTACCATTCCATCAAAATAGCCTAAATAGTTTTCTCCTGTAGTTTATCGATAGTTATATCCAAACGTTGTCCTTGGCTGCGTTTTATGGTGCAAACAGGGATAATCTCCGGTTTGGTGTCCACATCACACCTGGTGCATCCACAAAAGAAGGATGGTTCGGAAATGTTTTGTTCAACTGCCGTTTTCATAGACTTCTTACCTTCACTCGTGTCCCTCGAAGGCCCTCGTTTATTTAAGCTCTTTAAGTCACGAGCGTATAGGTATCTTCTATTGTGTGAGATAGTGGTCTAACGCTGACCTATATATTAATAAAACAACTTTGCTATTAAACTCGTTATTGTAAAAAAGCTTCTACGTGTTGGCTTCGGATCGATGGACGCCTATTTTAAAGGTCCAAAGGCTCTGTAGCCCCGTGATATATGAAATTATGAATTTAAAACTAAAGCACTTACAAATGATTAATCGTTTGTATTAATAAATACATTGCAATCTATTTGTGATACAAGACTTTGACCTAATTATCTTTATGCCAAGTCTCCGTTTAGAACTGCCAACGAATTCTTATCTTTTAAACTTACTTCGTAGGTATTTATTTACTTTAGGAAAATTAAATTTTATTAATCGAGTAAATAAAACATAATAAATCTCTTTCTTACATTCCTCCTGATGTTTAAAGATGATCTTGTTATCACTCTTTTAGCGATTATTGAATAATAACTTTTTCACACCTGCAGCACTTTGCTCACGGATTAAAGCCCTATTATCCTCAACTTAAAGCAAGACTTTATTCCCAAGGGAGATAATGTTGTATGAAACTCCCATTGCAATTGCCCCATTTTTTTTAAAGTGGGTTTTGTTTCAAATAGGGATCTGGCCACCACAAGAATTTAAAAAAAATTGGACTGACGGTATGAAAAGTAGAGTATGCACCTCGGGATAAAGCATGTCTTCGTCTTGGGCGGCTTGAACCCCTCGCTTCACTCAGGACTCTACTTTACTCCCTCGCTTCGCTCAGGAGTTAACCCGAGAGTCCCTCGTTACACTCGGGGTTCAATATGCCACTCACAACATAAGACATTGCTTTATGCAAAATCACCAAAATCTGTTTAGTAGTTATCGAACTACGATTGAACGACGTTTGACAAACAACCACAGACTGTTAAAAACAGAGAAGGGAACCAGTACCACTATGCCCAGACCACCGCGGGTGTAACCGTGACACCTACCTAGTTATTGTAGTAAAGAATGAGTTATTGATTAATATTTTTCTATTTTTAATGCGAATTTAAATAAAATGTAGCCCTGGTATGGAATAGAACCCCATATCTTCACTTGGTTGTCGTAAGAGGCGACTAGGGGATTTGAAGACCTTGTGCAGACTAAAGATCTGTTCACTCACGAAGGCGCGCCCCTCCAGGGCATTAATATGAGAGTCGCACGTGCTAACAAGATGTCTTAATGTGTGTGTGACTATCAGTAGAGACAGCATACAACAGAGATAGAGTAATATACAGATTATGTTTGCAACAACATTCATAAGGTGTGGAAGGGCGCGCCTTCGGGAGTGAACAGATACATGGGTCCTCCACGCGGTGGCTGCAGTAAACCATCGCAACAATAGCTTTGAAGATGGGTGACAAACAAAAAAAATGCCAAATCATCTTTCAGTAAGAATTAGAACATAAGGATGAAAATAAAATAATGTAAACTATTTCATTCGTCTAACACATCACACATCAGTTGAATTGAAGCCCACAGAAGGCCAATTCTCGTAAATAACATGGTTCAGATTACATTTCAATATCATTTCGATTGCAATTAAATCAAAGTAGCTCAAAATACCCACAAAACCTGCTTTTTGTAAAAAAAAACCGACTTTAAGGGTATCTTTTGCAATCGAAATGCAATCGGAATGATATTGAAATGTAATTTAAACAATGTTATTTACGAGAATTGGCCTTCATCACTTAATATACTCCTCAACTGGAAATAACGATGCCTAGATTACACCAAAAACATCTAAAGTGAACAATTATGTATTAATGTTTCAATTAAGTTGTAAATCCAGATTAACTGAGCCTTGTAGGGTCGGTCAGGGAGCGCGATTAGTGATTCTACAGTAATTGGTTCTACCTCAGTGTTAAATTGTCTTAATTATTTAATACTAGCGACCCGCCCCGGCTTCGCACGGCTATATTATGCATGTATTATACATATAAACCTTCCTCTTTAATCACTCTATCTTATTAAAAAAACCGCATCAAAATCCGTTCCGTAGTTTTAAAGATTTAAGCGGTCAAAGGGAAATAGGGACAGAGAAAGCGACTTTGTTTTATACTATGTAGTGACTAGCGACCCGCTCCGGCTTCGCACGGCTATATTATGCATGTATTATACATATAAACCTTTCTCTTGAATCACTTTATCTATTAAAAAAAACCGCATCAAAATCCGTTGCGTAGTTTTAAAGATCTAAGCGTACAAAGGGATATAGGGACAGAGAAAGCGACTTTGTTTTATACTATGTGGTGATACTATACTTGCCTTGGTATGTATTAGTCTTGCTTTGAGTTTTAAGGTTCCGCTGGTCGATCGTGTTTTCCATACAAATTAATTTAGAGTGTTATCCATTTATTCTTCATGGAATTTGAAAAAACAAAAGTTAAATCTACTTATCAAGTCTATATCTAGCCCATGTAGGCGACGAAATAGACAAATTATATTTAATTTAATATAATTTAATATAAATAAATATAATTTGTCTATTTCGTCGCCTACATGGGCTAGATATAGACTTGTTATGTAGATTTAACTTTTGTTTTTTCAAATTCCATAAAGAATAAATGGATAACACTCTAAATTCATTTGTATGGAAAACACGATCGACCAGCGGAACCTTAATTGAGAAAGTTAGCCTGTAATAAAATAAAGAGGTATTCCTTATTGCGCAACTGTTTTAATGCGCACCTAATACTGCGCACCTAAACTATTCCACATTTGCGCACCTGTTTTGTTGCGCTCACGATAGGAATTAAAAATATTAAAATTTTATTCCACATTGCGCACCTAAACTTACATAGTGACATAGGCTATGTATGCCAATACCTACATAGAATCAGTTGCCTGCGTCTGTCTTTCCTGACGTGCACAATTTGGGGATCTTCAAGGGAAGCGTGCGACCGCATCGTCACCTACCATCAGGCAGATGTGATTAGTAGCTAACGCTGTTTTTTTTTTTAAATTCGGCCAAGTGCGAGTCGGACTCGCGTACGCAAGGTTCCGTACCATTATATTCTGTATCTTAGTATTTGTTATTAAAGCGGCAACAGAAATACATCATCTGTAAAATTTTCAACTGTCTAGCTATCACGGTTCATGAGATACAGCCTGGTGACAGACGCCCGTCTGTCGATCACCAGTATTTGTTACCAGAGAAGTCTTAGTAATAGGGTCCATTTTTTACCATTTTGGTACGGAACCCAAAAATAGATACATTCACAGGATCGGGACTGTAGGGCTCTAGCTCTGCTAGTATAAATCTTTTGTATTGAACTCTATACATATAAACTAGGTATGCATGTATGTACAATCCACGCTCAAAAGTGTCTGCCCACCGTAACGTTTACAATCCTGTGCAGCACTATTTCAACATTATAACAGCGTAACCTGGTGAATCGAACCCACGTCGGTTGGTGTAGCGGGTGGCGGCTTATAGGTACCACTCGGCCAACTAAAGACATAGCTAACATGTTGAAAATAATAATCACACTGAGTACTTTTAATTCAAGTATTTAAGTTTGTGAGTAACGTCTATTAGAAGAAGGTCGTAACTCCAATACTTACTACGATAGTATTATTGTAGCAAACTGATAATTTACTTATGACCCATACTGTATGTATAAATGCCGAAGCTTATTAAGCTATCAACACATTAGCATCACAATCAATACAATTCAACAACAGACTACTAATAGCGCTTCTAATGGACCATATAAACTAATACACAATCCACAAACAAAATCCTACTCTAACATCTATACAATAAAGTAAAATTTACCTTGATTTGTTTGTCCCATATAGTTTTGTATGAAACCTAAGGTATGAGTTGCGGTTAATAGCTCCATTATTCATTGTAGGTATTGTGTTACCTATGTTAGAATATTGATCAAGAAAACTAGTCATGCCTCGCTGGTTGACCTGCATCTCACCGATTTATTGTGGAAATCCCAGATACCCTACTAAGCGTTTTGCTTCATTATTCCTTACTAACTGCGCTCCGCGGTTTTACCCGTATAAGTCCCGATCCCGTGGGAATATCAAAATAAAAAGTAGCCTATAGTCTTCCTCGATAAATGGACTATCCAACACAAAAATAATTTTTCAATTCGAACCTGTAGTTCCTGAGATTAGCGCGTTCAAACAAACTCTTCAGCTTTATAATATTAGTATAGACTAGCAGCGCTCCGCGGTTTCACCAGCATAAGTCCCAATCCCGTGGGAATATCAAAATAAAAAGTAGCCTATAGCCTTCCTCGATAAATGGACTTTCCAACCCAAAAATATTTTTTCAATTTGAACCAGTAGTTCCTGAGATTAGCGCGTTCAAACAAACAAACACTTCAGCTTTATAATATTAGTATAGATTCGTACAGCAAGGGAATGGAATTAGTTGCCTGCGTCTGTCTTTCCTGAAGTGAATAACTTGGGGGTCTTTAAGTCACTTGTGATCTTCTAGCGACCAACTTCTTGGTCCGCGTGGGCATACGCGTTAAGAAAACTCATAAAAAATGCAATCCACTCCGCGGCAAATACTGTATTTTAATTAAATCTCAAAGTAAAAGACTTTGAAGAAATAAGTATAAAAGTAATAAGTTAATTTCATAAAGAAATCTGTTTTCAATTACTTAGCTACGATGTACATCTGGGTCCTGGAGTAAAGTTGATGATACACTGGAGTAGAAAAGTAGGTCATAAAGATACTGTTAGTAAATAGGTGACGCTATCTAATATGGAACTGTACCTAGTCGGCTATAGTTTCTTATATGTAATTTAATGTAATTGTTTTTTTGTAATTTTGTTAATTTAATGTAATTTTTTTGGTTTTGTAAGTGCAATAAAGATTATAAGAAAGTGAAATAATGATGACATTTGTGTATATATGCAATACTTAAGCATATATACAAATAGAAAAAAAAATATTAAAATCCGTTTTTCTAGATTACAATGAAATTGACAGTATAAATGTGCAAAAAAGGTATAAAAACATTAAGAGTCACATGTTTTTCGTTTTCTAAGTACCTATTTGACGCCAATTTTGTTATGTAATATTTTTATTTTCTCAAGAGTATGAGTACAGTTTGTAATGCTCTCAGTGTATCATTGTTAGCCCGAAGAAAGGCACAAGTACTAGACTAAAGACTAGATATAGTAAGTAAGGTAAGGATTGTAGTCTCCTTGAGCAGGGAAAGGTTACACAATGACTTGAATGTAATACACTGATAACTGAGGCGGAAGTGGGATTTGATGAGTCATTACTACCGATTGTTTCATAATAAAGTCGACAATCCCACCTGTCTGGCTCGTTGTTCCCTATTTACGCCAAATAATCTGGGGCCTAAGTCTGCTAACACAATTGTATTTCAATAGTGTGTCGATATAATCGTAATAGAAATTTAATGTCAAAAATATGACATTACATGTCAAATTCGTATTCTCCTAACGTTGACTATTCTATCGAGACACCACTGACACACCACTGACTCACATTTGTGTTCTGCTCTACAATCGTGGCTTAATGGAATCTCGATAGTTGTCAAAACGGTATATTGCTTAGCAACATATACCATGTTGCTAGGCAACACCTGTAAGGTAAATATTACCATACCATTGAGACTCCATAGTGATTATATTGCGATGTTATTAAAACTTTAGCAGAATACCAAATAAAGTCACAATCTCGATATAATATCAATAGAGTCTCGATATAATGACAATGGTTGGTCAAATAGCAGAATAAGGCCCCTGGTAAAGTTACGTACGCGACGCTTGTTCAACCCTCCGTCCTCTAGAACCCTCACAGCGCGGTATGCTCCTACCAAGCAAGCTCTTATTCTTCTCAATGAGCTTATTAGTCAACAACCTGATGCCGATATCTATAATAATAATGTTAATGAGTTTTATAATATTTGCTATAAGTAGTTTTCTTAATATGTTTGTTTGTTACTTAAGTTCTATTCAATAATGTACCTAAATAATGACTCTTTGCATGTTTTGGTGTATACTGTAAGTGCAATGAGTAATTGTATTATAAATAAATAAATGACGTCATACTTGGCATCTAAATCAAAATGAACGTCTCTATTATATCTTTAAGTACATTAATTATCTGAATTTAACTCATTTATAAATAATAATTTTGACCTTTATATTTAGATGATTTATACCGCGGCAGAAACTTTAATCCATGCGCTGCAGCGCCATGTAGTACCTGAAATGTGATGGAGTAGACTTGTCTAGCACCTATACCACCCTCTCAGCTTAGTCGACCATGTCCAGAGGAAAAACTCGTCAATACCTACGTTTTCCTTCGCCGTAAGAGCGCAAATAAGTTTGTCGAAAAAAATCTATTGGTCCACGACCGGTCGGGATTCGAACCCATTACCTTCAAAACGAAAGTGGCGCCATCTACTAGGTCAACACCATTCTAATTTAACTCAATTTATACACAATTAAATAAATTAAAACATATTATGGAACCCTCCCGATCAGAAAGTCTAAGTAACGTCAAACAAAGCGAAAAGTCTAGTGAGCAATCTGCCTAGTTAGCTAATCGCCCATGTAGCAAAACGTCTAACTATCAGAGGTCTATATCACAAAACGTCTATATAAAGATGCATTTGGTTGCAAATACATAACTCAATTAAAGAAGTTGTAAAAAGCCGTGTTAGAGCATGTGCAATTAATTAGTAGAGAAGAGACCTAATATCGATTTTGTAATCGAATGAACCGACCGTTGACCGAGTGACCCAACTCGATCATAAGAGCGAATGATCGACTCTCATGCATTGATAGTTTATGGACGATTCTCTGAATAGATGTGATTAAAATAGCTCTGTGAGAATTGATTAATATTTTCTAACAATTAAACTAGGAATATATAATCTGGGTGCTTATTTTCTCAGGTGTTCAAAGGACACTAAAGTGTCACCTGTAAGCACTGAGTGATATCAGCCAGGTCCTTAAAGTGGGATAGACTAATATAACATATTATAACAATTACTCTTACGTATAGATCCGCGGAGCTTACCAAAAAAATAGAAAAAAACATTGTAGTTTGGTAAAATTGCCCTAATTTATCCAGAGTATGGAATTTTTTTAAAATGTAACAACACTGTTAAAAAAATCTTTTTTTTTTCTTAATTTTTTAAATGTTTTTTTTTTGTCTTGAGGGTTTTTTAACGAAAACTACTGGGTTTGTGCCCTTGCATTACAACAATAAGAAAATTAAAAATAATATTCTACTAAGTAAGTATATTTTTATTGAGAAAGTTGTAAAACTAAACTGTTCCTAAGATTCTAGATTAAAGTGCAATTGACTTTACGGGCGTTAAACGATTTATTTTTATTGAAATTCACTCGGAAGATTGAATTCTTTATTTTATTTGGGGAATTCTTACTTTTATTATAGGTAGAGTCTTATGTTTGAAGTGATTGTTCGCATTTGCAAGTCCTGATTGAATGACTGATATTGCACAGCTTAAACCTACAGATACTCAAAAGTCTTAAGTTTCTTTTTTTGGCTAGAATCATTCGCATGAAATCACATTGAAACGTCTTAAAAACTAAGTTGGGATGTGTGCCTTCGGAACGCACACCAATGAGAAGAAGACACAAAAATCTCATAAGTTGGTGATTATGCTCACAAAAGGTCAAGATTACAAATATTTTTAAAGGTATTATTTAAAATAGAGCAATTCAAGTAATGTCCATGGGTTCTTATTATTAAGGTAAGACGACGTCTTATATACGCCTTGCCACACAATTTATGCTTTATACAAATTTTGACCCAGTTAATGGGCATTTAACAGGTTCAGCTATTCTTCAGCTATCTCTACGGATTAAAATTTCCGTAGAGGTTTGTAGGATACGGTAATAAAGAATATGACAAATATAACCGCGAAAAACACAACCCTTCCCTTGCAATCGGGTAATAAAAAGAACCATTAAGTACATGAATTCAAAGAAAACATCTAATATCGATTGAATGTACCAATATTTGTACAGTACCCAACCAATAACATGTCGTATGCTGGAACGTGCTTCGATTCAATCATACTGAATGCACCATCTACAGAATTGGAACTGGTCCTTTGTGCTCTCTATTCCGACGTTTCAAGGAATCTGAGAGTAGTACGAGTTTCCGCCCATTATGTAGTACTAGCTTTTACACTGTGACTTTGTCTGCGTAGGGGTTGAATATTCCTAAATCCTTTCTTATAGGATGCCTACGTCATAAAAACTATCTTTATGGTACATTTCAGCCCGTTGTCAGTCTGTCATGGCTTTGATTTTTTTATTTATACATCATTGCTATTGCAACTTTAACGCAATTTTAAGAGAAATTATTTAAAATTGCAATTAGTCGGTACGAATATTTTTATTTACTATTTATATGTAGTTATACTATTTCCCTATGCTTCAATATACGGTCGGCTGCATAATTGCAGGCCCACCGTAGAGCTCCAAAACGACTGTTATCAGAATGTTATCAACACAAGCAAGATTCTAGACACCTGCTTTAGTTTAAGTTTAAAATCTTCTAACTCATCAATATATAATACAAAAATTATTAGAACTCTACCGAGGGCTGCAATTATGCAGCCGACTGTACTTATACCCATCACACACAATCGGTTTAGTGTCAGAAACAATATCAAAAAGAAAAGTAAATACTTTTTAAGGGTTTGTTCAGTTCAGAGGTAAAATATAACAATTTTGATGGATTCCTCGATCAGATTCCAATTTTCCGTAACTATGTTCTAAGGCGAAACTGATATCCAGAATACACCTTCTCGATTGTTTTCGTTATTGCAACGGATCACGCAATCAGATGACACGAAGATCTAAAACACGAGAAATATCTAAAGGAAAAGAATCGATATAGGAAACATACCAAGGGGAACGTAAGGATTACCGCATATATCCCTGATTTGGAGTTGTGATGGCAAAGTCACCATATGGCAAAGGATTTATGTTTGTGAGAAGGTATTTTATTTACAGAAAGGGTAATGCCTCATTGCGGTATTGGATCTCAGAAAGCAAGGATGTTTTGGCTTAGAGTCTTAGCGAATGATGAGGCAAGACTCAGTTTTGATGTATGACATGGAGTAGGTTTATTTTGATAAGGTATGAGCAGCGTCATGATTAAGGATACCTATTAGGACTGTAACTGGCTCTGGACAAATAAGTAGAAATTGCCCAGTGCTTTACCTGCTTATACTCTTTATCCCGTAGAAATATCAGGGTAAAAAGTAGCCCAAATTACTCTTCAGGATTCAATTTAATTCTACCAAATTTCATCAAAATCGTATAATACAAATACAAAAATATTTATTCAGAACGTAAATTGAAATACAAGTGTAGGTACATAATCGTTAAAGATCCCAAGAGGACGACCCAGTTGGCACAATGGTTACCATGCCGGACTGCCAAACACAGGGTTGCGGGTTCGATTCCCGCCACAGACAAGTATTTATGCTTAGATATTTGTCTGTGGTCTGGTTGTTTCTATGTATTATAAGTATATATTTACAAAAGAAAAGTATATAAGTAGTATATTCGTTGTCTAGTACCCATAACACAAGTCTAGTTACTTAGCTTGGGGCTAGATGGCGACGTGTGGAATGTCCTGCAATATTTATTTATTTATTTATTATTAAAAAGATCAGCCTAAGTTATAAACTGTGTCGCTGTCTTTAACGCTCTTCCCAAGAGGTAGGTATATGTTCCGAAAAAACAATTGATGGGTAAGTAAATTATGATAATTAATGTAGGTATGATAGAAAAGTACAAAACAAGGAAAAACATTTTCTAAAGTAAAGTAAAATAAATACTAAACCCAATTATAAAAAATTACGTAGATATCACATAGATATGTGTTATAGGTATACTTACTTACTTACTCCGCTGGCTCAGCGACCCAAAGTGGATCTTGGCCTCCGAAACGAGAGTCTTCCACAGGGAGCGATGGTTATAGGTATGCAGAGGTATTTTAATCTAGTTGTTATTATTTTTGTGATGAATATTGAGATCAATATTAAATTAAGGAGTAAAAGTATAGTATGTTTAATGGCACATATTATGGCATTTTGTAAAAGCACGTTTGGGCGATTCAATCGAGCACAAACAATATGAATCGTGGAAGTTCCTTCCCTCAAAACATACTATAGAATTGTTTAAAATAACAAGCTGAAATGACAATAAAAAATCAGACTTTAACCTGTGTAATAAAGCTGAAGATCGCTTAACATCGATAGATTAAGGGTTTCCAAAAGATGCGTTCGGTGATGAGTCCTTTCATGTTAAATCAAAGTATGTTAAATGTAAATATTCAGGTTTCTTTGAGGACGAAATTAGGTAAATGTTACATTTTGATTTATGAAGATTGAGTCTTTGATTTATTTTCGATGAATTTTTTAGAGCTCGAATAACCACGCAACCTCTTGCTGTCAGCTAAAAACAACTAAATTAGGGACCTCCCCATACCTACTATTTATCCAGATAAGTATTCATAGTTCCAATATATCCCTGGACCTTGTCAATTGGCGTGGGTTAAACGTTACAGAAGGTGTAGGTATCCAGGATCATATGCCGATATATTAAGAGTTTACTGTGTAATGAAGAATTAAGAGAAGTAAGCAATTTACTGCACTCTTAGGAGTAATTTTGTTCATATCCGTCATTCATCATCCGAAAGGTACTCATCAGATCTTCATCAAATTTTTATGGGACCAAGTTGGAGTTATCACCTTTAATCATCGAAATCGGACTTTATATGTACGAGGGAGTGAACATTGCTAAAATATACATACATAAAACAAACAGGTTGAATTGAGAACCTCCTCTTTTTTTTGAAGTCGGTTAAAAACTATTTGGTAAAGTGAATTGCCATTCAGGCATTTTACGACTCAGGTGTTTCAAATCTTAGGCTATTTGAGATAAATCATTAATCTCATATATTGAATGAATGTGTCTGATAAGTGAAATGCATAAATTATTTAGGCATATTACTTGTTAGGCATTCGTTTAATTAAGGCATTTTGCTACAAAGGCAAAAAGCATTTTAGATGACCCGCTCCGCTCATAACCGAATCATATTAAGAGGAAAGGGTACCGGGGGCTTTTTCCATACAAACTATTACAAACGTAGTCGACTGTTTTCTCCCTGGATAATGACACTAGAGCAAATATTTTTGGTGCATAAAACTTATAACTGCCATGACCATGCCCCTATTTTTTGTTTTTTTTTATTATTTTAATTTTTTTTATTTTAATTGCTGTGATAATTAGAAAATAAAAAATAAAACAAAACATAGGGGCATAGTCATGGCAGTTATAGGTTTTATGGCACAAAAATATTTGTGCTAGTGTCATTATCCAGGGAGGAAACAGTCGACTACGTTTGTATAGAGAGAGCGCAGGTACCCTTTCACCTTAAGAGCAGCTGCCTAACTATAAAGTTTTAAAAGGATTCATACCAAAATCACTGGGTTGTCTGGGAAGTCATCTGTAAAACCCCTCAAACTAGATATTTCCTCACAAAGCCAGTTAGGCAAAGTAATTAAACATTCTGTTTTGTAGATACTTTATACAGTTTTACAACTGTTTGATGTTTCATTACCTGTGTCATAAAGTTTGTTTTATAGGTTTCTTAATTGAAGTTGAAAGTTTTTGATACCTGAAGTAGAATATTTAAACTTATGATTTGAATTTATTTTCAAAATTTACAAATAGAGATAAAATATATTGAGTAATAAAAAGTTAAATATTACAAAAGAGAATGTGCCTAAAAAGATGGCTGCGTTACTTCGTAAGTAATAAGTAAGTAAATAAATGTGACGACCTCGACGATAGTTGCAGGTTTGATTCCCGCCTCAAACAAACATTTATATGTATTTACAGTATTTGTTTATGGTCTGGGTATTACTATATCTAATAAGTATACTTACCTATATTTACAAAAGAAAAGTATAAAGGTAATATTTCCGTTGTCTAGCTACCATAACACAAGCCTAGTTGATGGCACTGTGTGGATTGTCCTTGCAATATTTATTTTAAATAATTTAAGTCCAAGAGGGGGTAGGGTGTCCAAAAGGCTGGCGGCGTTGCCTCATTGGGTGGCTATGTCTATCCGCTTTCTGAGGTCGAAGTCTTTGGTTACCAGAAGTAGTCGCTTTCAGCGATAAGGCCTACTTTTTTAGGAGGACAACTTTTTTTTCTAGCTATTACTTTACTTTGTGTTTATCGTGTTCTGTTTCTTTCTGTGTTGTACAAATAAAGTTATCTATCTATCTATCTTATTCTTTCTAGTCTACAATCAACAGATTCTGCTACAAGCTGCCACATTCGCAGAGCTTCGTTATTTTTCTACACTAGCACTATTTAAAGAGGTATCTAGAGAGTATACTATAATCAAAGGCAGCGAAATGTCTACCTAATTCAGGCAACGTTAAGCTAATAATATAAAATATTTAACTTGGGGACCCCTTTAAACAACGAACAGCCATTTAATGTTAAACAACGTTGTGAGTTCGTCCGTCTGGGGTTTAAGACTGTTTCTACCTGTGTTCTAAACTCTGTTGTATTGTAAGGAATATTATTTTGTTTTATTTAGAGAGCTGAATAACCTGCATGAAGCTTGTTATTGTTGTTGACCGAGTAAAATGTAGTTTCTGAACGTCTTTTCTTTACACTCTCTACATCTCTCTCTATATCATATTTAATTTAGGTATTGTGTCGTTTTTATTTTTATCTCTTCTTGTACTTTCTGATATATAATTCTATATTATTTGTTTTTGTTAAGTCCTAACTTATTCCTTTATTCGGTACTTGCTGCGCTCCGCAGTTTCACTTGCGTAAGTCCCGATCCCGTGGGAATATCAAAATGAAAAGAAGCCTCTAGACTTCCTCGATAAATGGACTATCTAACACAATTTTTTTTTATAGATTTCTTGATATGTGTCATGTACTTGTTTGAACGTCTTTTTTATGTTACGACGCATCGAAACGTAATGTTTCCTAAGTTAGAGTTGCAGTCAAGCATGCTTGCTATATCTTCTATATCAGACACGAGTCACCACACGGCTTTCTTTAAATGTTGTACCACCTAGGTACCTTTTCTAAAACAATGTATTGTATGTTTTTTACTCATACTGCGATCGAAACAGAAACAAAATACGATCGATACAGAAACAAAAGGCGTTCGAAACTGAAGCAAAGGACAATCGAAACGAAAACAAAAGACGAATGAAACAGAAACAATAAACGAACGAAACAGAAGCAAAGGATGATCGAAACAGAAACAGATGATAATCGAAACAGAAACCAAAGACAATCAAAACAAAAAATGATCGAAACAGACGCAAAACACGATCGAAACAAAAACAAAGAAGCAAAGGACGACAGAAACAAAAACAAGACGATCGAAACTGAAGTAAAGGACGATCGAAACAAAAACAAAAGACGATCAAAACAGTAACAAAATCATCACATCTCTAGCCTCAAGAAGGCTTCATACCGCTACCCCCAACAAACCTCAGACAATTCCCAAGTTTATAATTACAGGTGTTTTTGTTAAAGTTTTGTTTTGTTTACTTTCCCTCTATGTCTTTGAGTTTGTAAAAGGAGCCATTTGATGGCAATTTAGGAAATTAAAGAAAATTACAAAGCTGTTTTAGGGTTGACAATTTTCTGGTCGGTTTTCCTTAAGATTGTTGGAAAAGATTTGAGTGTTTCTGGATACATTTATTTATGTTGTTTTCTCCTGATGAATCATTCATAATTTTTATGCTATGGACAAATAAACGTTTGCACTTCAATCTAGAAGTAGCTATTAAACTGTATGTGTATTTTTTTATTCATTTATTTTTCTTAGATATAGATAAAAAAAAAACAAATATAAAATGTAAATATCCATTAAATAATCTCTCTAGCTATACTATCTACCTACTACACTCTCTAAAAACTATTCAAATAATTAAAATTCGCTTAGGAGTTTCTTTTAGGTGGTAGGAAAGTGTGAGAGGAATTTTGAAAATTTAACCTCTACAAGAGCAAAAAGTGTTGTTTTTGTAGTTTATATCAACTATTATGTAGTCTGTGTTTCTTTAAAATCAACATCACTTAATAATCTATACCTATAAGTACTAATATTATAAAGCCGAAGAGATTGTTTGTTTGAACGCGCTAATCTCAGGAACTACTCGTTCGAATTGAAAAAATATTTTTGTGTTGGATAGTCCATTTTTCAAGGGCTAAAGGCTACTTTTCATTTTGATATTCCCACGGGATCGGGATTTACGCGGGTGAAACCGCGGAGCGCAGCTAGTACATAATATTGTGAAAATGACTTCGAGGAGCACCCTGTTCTGACGAAATTGTTACCATTTCAATTCCCAAGAAGGTACCTTATACGGCTTATACCTAATCATTAGTAGGTAATATTCCACGTGTCGCTACTTAAGGTGAAAGGGTACCTGCGCGCTCTCCATACAAACGTAGTCGACTGTTTCCTCCCTGGGTGAATGACACTAGCACAAATATTTGTGTGCCATTAAACCTATAACTGCCATGACTATGCCCCTATGTTTTGTTTTTTTTTTCATTTTCTAATTATCATAGAAATTAAAATTAAAAAAATTAAAAAATAAACAAAACCAAAAAATAGGGGCATGGTCATGGCAGTTATAAGTTTTATGCACCAAAAATATTTTCTCTAGTGTCATTATCTAGGGAGAAAACAGTCGACTACGTTTGTAATAGTTTGTATGGAAAAAGCCCCCGGTACCCTTTCCTCTTAACAACCCGAGGGTTCCAATTAGGTGTTATTCTGTAGGTGTTTATACGCCTACAAAGTATTTATTTTTATCTGAAAATTTTCCATAACAATTTCTCTTGAGGTAAACATAGACAACAAAGTAGCAAAGACTTGTAATCGGTCGATTGTTTAATAGTAATAAACAATTTTTTATTACTTAGTTTTTATCGTAATAAACAGTGGCTTTTAAGAGAATCATGAGTTTTCGATACGCGCCGCGAGTAGGTATTTTCAAAAATGACCCGTATCGTGCGATAGAGAGAGTTTAAGTTCGGACGAAATTGCCTTCAATTTGCTTTCAAATAATGTTGCGGGCCGTAACGTTTTTACCCCCTTTATCCTTCACAAAATGAAATAAATTTAATTCACTGCATCTTATTTTAGAGTTATACGTTTTTCTTTTTTGGTAATTCAGTTTAGTCCATTAAAAAACAATTGAAACGCTCGATGAAGTTTTTAAGTCAAAAATATATGTAGATATTCAGATACTAATAATTTTTATCTTAGGCAATATTTCTTTAAAATAGAAACTGTTAAACCTAGTTTTCCATTACATTTTCAAAAATTATCAAAATCGGACATGGGGGGAAAACGTTACCGCTTTTTGTATGGAAATTTACAGCCTCACGCTGGTCTTAAGCAAGTCTCGGTAACGCAGCTTTCTATCTGTGAAAGAAATGCTAAAATCGGTTTAGTGTATACATATAGTTCCGAAGATTTAATTCTTTCAAATATTCAAACACACATTTTTACATTTTCACACAGGAGTTGCAGTGACTGGGGCATGTGTTAGATAGAGTAGACTTGCCCAGAACCTAAATATTTCCTCTGGATAAGGACTAACCTGAGAAGTCCTTATCCAGAGGAAAGAACTTGTCAAATACCTAGCTAACTATGACACGTTTCATCGCGGTGTTTTAAACTTGTTTAAGTACACATAAATTCATAATCCTACTAATATTATAAATGTGAAAGTTTGTGTGTGTGTGTGTGTGTGTGTGTGCGTGTGTATGTTTGTTACTCCTTCACTCAAAAACTACTGGACCGATTGCGACGAAACTCGGTACCTAGATAGCTGGAGACCTGGATTAACACATAGGCTACTTTTTATCCCGATATTCCCACGGGATCGGGACTTGCGCGGGTGAAACCGCGGGGCGCAGCTAGTTATAAATATATTAAAACGGATATATTCGGATTTATTATCAGTTCAAGTCGCGAAACCCTTAGAAAATACTACACATAAATTTCTCATAAGAACGACAGAGATTTTGCGCCAGAAGTTTAAAAACACGGCCAAGTGCGAGTCGGACTCGCTGCGAAAACAGCCTGGTGACAAACAGACGGAAGGACGGACGAACGGACAGACAGACAGTGGAGTCTTAGTAATAGAGTCTCATTTATACCATTTGGGTATGGAATAGGGTCACATTTATACCCTTTGGGTATTTATACCCATTTATAATTTTACTAGCGACCCGCCTCGGCTTCGCACGGCTGTATTATACATGTATTATATATAAAAACCTTCCTCGTTAATCACTATATCTATTAAAAAAAACCGCATCAAAATCCGTTGCGTAGTTTTAAATATCTAAGCATACAAAGGGACATAGGGACAGCGAAAAGTGACTTTATTTTATACTAGCAACCCGCCCCGGCTTCGCACGGGTATATTATGCATGTATTATACATATAAACCTTCCTCTTGAATCACTCTATCTATTAAAAAAAACCGCATCAAAATCCGTTGCGTATATAGTTTTAAAGATCTAAGCATACAAAGGGAAATAGGGACGGCGAAAAGTGACTTTATTTTATACTATGTAGTGATAATAGTGATACCCTTTGGGTATGGAACCCTAAAATATTTTATGTCAGAAGTTTAAAATCTATCGAAATCCTCGGAAGGATGCTTGAAACACACCCATGAAAACAAGTTGATTATTTCAAGATAAACAACGTCGAAGTAATGAAGGGTAACATAACAAGGGTTGATCAGGTAATGGGCCACGCGATGGTCCCCTTTCACCTTAAGGCTGCCTGTCTACAGAAGCGCAGCGAGGTAGCGGATGGAACAAGCGAAGTTTTTTTGTTGCATAATTGTATGTAAAAACGCAGCTCCGCTACCTCGCTACAATGGACAGGCAGTTTAAGTGACTTCCTCACTCGCCATGGAAAATCATAGCCAGAAAGGGTCTTAGCAGTGTCCAGGAAGTGCGAAAATGTGGCATATTTCTTCTTCCACTGATCAGGGAGGGGGCTTTAGAAAATAATTCCGGCTTAATCTATAGTTTGGCGGAAGGTATTACAAATCAGAGGATTTACACGGGTGAAACCGGACGTCGCAGAATCACATAATCTTTGGACAACCTAACACAATAATATGTATGTCTGTCTGTTACATAGCATTCATAAGTAGGCATTCTAGGTATGTAATTTGCAAATGTAATATCAAACTTCGCAGACTACGAAATGACAATAAAATCCTTGTTCCAAGATCTGACAAATAATGGACAAAGCTTAAATTAGACTAGACTAACTATTGGAATTTAACTAGTGTTGCCGATCGAGAGTCGACAATCGATAGTTCATTAAACATCAATAGATGTGAGATTTATCGATTATTCCGTTATTTTCTATAAAGGAAGAAATCGATAATACAGAGCAAGCGATACTATCAAATGGCTTCATAGATAATAAAAATAATAAATGAATATTGCAGGACATTCCACACATCGCCATCTAGCCCCAAGCTAGACAACGGATATACTACTTAATATAATTGTTAATATTTACTTATAATAAATAGAAACAATCAGAAGGTCAATTCTCGTAATTATAGCAAAATGCAATCTTAAATTGATCGAAGTGAAATGATATTGAAATTTAACTGTCAATTGGTATTCTACTAACCATAATCATAATAACATTTCAGTTACATTTCAATTACATTTCAATTGCATTTCACTAACATTGCGATATAAAATCATTCAGTCATTCATTCATTTTGCTTTGTTAGGTTGGCTATGTCACAAAATTTAAAAGAATTTCATTTGGCGCCTGTTTTATTTTGGAGTGTGTTTGAAGAAACTTTGTGATATGAAGGTCCATGAGATAAATCGCGCTAATGCTCTAGATAGCAATCAATAGCAATAGATAGCGATTTTTTACAAATAAAGTAAATAATGTGGGCCATTTCACATAACGCCATCTAGCCCTAAGCTAAACAACTAGGCTTGTATACTTAAATACTTGTTTGGGGCGAGAATCGAACCTGTAACCTTCTATATCGAAATACAAGTAAAGTAAACTCCAGTCGCGCTTCGGAGATGACACGCATTATTTTTTTATTAGATTTACACACCAACCCAACTAAGTTAATCTTAAAAATTCACTAAATTCGTTGTTTCATGTCGACTACATTTCAATCAACTCTCGATCTCAAATTTGATGTTTCTTATGCGACGAGAATACGGTCTAGATAAGTTCGATTACATTTCTATATCATTTGTATTTGTAGAATACCAATAGTAGTTTTACGTACATTTTAGTTTCGATTGCATTTCGATTAAATTAACATTTCATTCGGATATCATGTTGAAATCTTAGTTTATGAGAATACCAAAAGATGACGTTTAGTATATTTTTTGCAATCGAAATGCAATCGAAATGATATTGAGATGTAATTTTAACAATTTTATTTATGGGAATTGGCCTTCAGACCACAGACTAAACATATCTAAACATAACTACATGTCTGAGGCGGGAATCGAACCCGCAAGCCTGTGTTTGGCAGTCCGGCATGGTGACAATTGTGCCAACTGGGTCGTACTATCGATACTATAGATTCTATACTATCGATTATTCAGTCGCTTTGTGATTATAGGCAGAAATCAATAGTACAGAGCAATCGATACTATCGAATCATATCTATAGTATTACTACGCGCTATCGATAGTATCGATACTATAAATAGGCTAATCGATTGCGTAGCTTATTTTCGGCAACACTAAATTATACCCAAGTGTAACTCCTAGAGAATTCAGAGTTCTGACCGCGACTACGGCTAGACTGAATGGTAGGTAGTTATTTCGTAATCAAAGAACAGAGTCAGAGTATTTATTAGTAATAATGAGATAGATGAATTTAAAATGTACTAAACTAATTAGATGATTGATATAGATAGATAGATAAATTATTTATTGCAAACACCATTTTTAAATTACATTACTACATAGTATAAAATAAAGTCGCTTTCTCTGTCCCTATTTCCCTTTGTATGATTAAATCTTTAAAACTACGAAACGGATTTTGATGCGGTTTTTTTTAATAGATAGAGTGATTCAAGAGGAAGGTTTATATGTATAATACATGCATAATATAGCCGTGCGAAGCCGGGGCGGGTCGCTAGTAAAATTATAAATGGGACCCTATTCCATACCCAAAGGGTATAAATGGGACCCTATTCCATACCCAAAGGGTATAAATGGGACCCTATTCCATACCCAAAGGGTATAAATGGGACCCTATTCCATACCCAAAAGGTATAAATGGGACCCTATTCCATACCCAAAGGGTATAAATGGGACCCTATTCCATACCCAAAGGGTATAAATGGGACCCTATTCCATACCCAAAGGGTATAAATGGGACCCTATTCCATACCCAAAGGGTGTAAATGGGACCCTATTCCATACCCAAAGGGTATAAATGGGACCCTATTCCGTACCCAAGGGGTATAAATGGGACCCTATTCCATACCCAAAGGGTATAAATGGAACCCTATTCCATACCCAAAGGGTGTAAATGGGACCCTATTCCATACCCAAAGGGTGTAAATGGGACCCTATTCCATACCCAAAGGGTATAAATGGGACCCTATTTCATACCCAAAGGGTATAAATGGGACCCTATTCCATACCCAAAGGGTATAAATGGGACCACGATACGATAAAGCGATATAACTACATCAACTCTCAAAATATGATAGATAAAGCCGCCATGTTGAATTTTTATCATAATTTTTATTGCAATTTATAATAAAAATTCAACAAAAATTCAATTCAACATATTTTGAAAGTTGATGTAGTTATATCGCTTTATCGTATCGTGTTTTGGTCTTCATGCTAGGCAGGCTGGCCCGACTTTGGACAATCGAGAACCCCTATCCCCAATCTACATAATAGCTCTACAACTCATGAACCGATTGCGGTTTCTTTGTCTTATACGTTACAGTCGACGTCGATCTTCAGCCCCCATCGAGGGGAAATATTCAGATTTCATACCGCCAAAGTTCAATGTTGTGGAAAACATACGCGAACATATTCTTACTGAAAGCATTATCTTAATGTTGCAAACGTTGGTTGCAAACATTTCTTAAATCGACCGTGAAATTTTAAACGAGGTTTTCAGTTCCGGATTTTTAACCAACTACGAAAGGAGAGGAAGTTTTCAATGTGAATACTAAAATCACCGTTCCTTCGATCCAAGCTAGACTTACGTGAGATCAACATGCAAAATCCCGCTGAGTCCTGATCCCGTGGGTATATCGGGATAAAAATGAGCATAAGTGCATTATTCCAGGATCGTAGAGCTACCTATTATAGGTACTGAGAACATTTTTGTAAAACTATACTTTTTTACATATGATAGAGGTACCTAACGATGCGGTCTAAGATATAGCACGCTTTCCTAGAAGATACACCGCGACTCGAAAACCCCCAAATTGTACACGTCAGGATAGACATAGGTATATAAAAAAAAATCAGAATCCTAAAAAAAAGTGCAAGAAAAGGGAATGCCCTTCGCTTGCACTTTTTTTTAGGATTTTTATCCCAACTGTGGCATTACAAGATAAAAAGATCAACATAATTTAGGAGCAACAAACATAAAATTACGTGATAATTTTATCAAATTATTATTTTTTAATATCCCTTCACACAGCGTTTGATATTAAATTAAAATTCTTTATGACATAAGAATTCGTCAGACTCCAGTCAGGAACTTGTACTGTAAAGGAAAATTGTGGAAAATATGTAAAATGGAAAATTTCCTTTAATATTAACGATGCTTGCGGTTTCCTGGGCACTTTAGTTGCGGTTGCTTTCACTTTGAACATTTTATTTTCTATTTTAAGGTTATGAAAATTGGGGTTTTACGTTTTTGTATGGTATAGGTAGGTATGTATGGGTTATTGCTTCATTCACATGAAAGGTCGGCGCCGGGCGGCTTTGGTTTTAAATAACAATCAGTGACTGATTAACGCCGGTAGTCGGCGTAGAAACTACGCCGGTAAACCTCTTTTACATCATACTTGCTCGGTAAGTAGGATTTACTAGTATGGTAAGAGGCTGTGTAAGTTGTCATGTACGACACAGTGCATTGTTTATATGAATGTTCCATTTTCAAATCACTTTACCATTCAAGCATCGGGTGAATGCTTGAATTGTAAAGTTCACTTTACCATTCAAGCTATGTCAAACTCCTTGGTTAACCAATCTCTTTTCTTATAAAATGACGAAACTTTTTACTGAAAAAAAAAAAAAACGATAAAAATGGCGGCATTTAATTTCTGTTCAAGCTATGCAAAACTCCTTGGTCAAATATTTTTACTGTAAATAATGAAAATGGCGGCATTTCATTTGAACTAAATGTTTGTTCATTTGCGAAGCCTGTATTAAATTTAAAAAAAAGAACATAAGTACAAGTTTATGCTAGTTCATCATTATGTCAAGTATTCGTCTGATGAATAAGTGGTCGGCACGCCTGATTTCTGTCATCTTGAAGTCGAAGATATCGTACAAAAATGTTTTATTTACCTCGGTTGTAAGTAGCTATTACACCCTCGAACTATATTCGCCCTCGCTCGCTTCGCTCGCTCGTGCGTCTAAATATCTCGGGTGCACTCGATCCATATCGCCCTTTGCGAGCAGCGCTCGCACGGGCGCCATATTGGATCTTGTTCTGTAATAGCTCGCTTACATACCTTGTGTAGTAAACTACTATTCAATACATATGAATGATGAATAAATTACACCAAATGATGATTTTACAACCGATCGACGAAACTTGGTATACAGGTTTTGATTTATCATTGAATTGTTTTGTGTCGGTGATTTTTGAAAAGAGTCGTTTTCCCTAAATAGGGGTAAAAAGGGGGGTCTCTCAAATCTCAAACAAAACTCTTTAAAGTTTGTGTTTGCGAGGTCTGCTGTTCGCAAAACTACCTACTTCTAAGTAGTGTCAGCAGCAAAAGAAAACGATGGAAGGAAGTAAAGATTTTAGTAGTTAATAGATGATTAGAGCATCGTTTGTAGCGCCATCTTATTTACTGTACTTATTAATACATAGAAATAAAATTATGGAAGGTGGTTCATTTTGTCGCAGTAGCTTCATGATACTTGAACTTTGTAATGGTCTCCCAATTTATTTGTGTTTATTAGTTTAAGAATATAAAGTGTACATTTATAAGTAGTAAGTTAAGGTGAAATAATTCTGATGGGTATATATTGCTATTATTTCAGATGTTCTGATACTAAGTGCTTTAGCTATATACATATTATTACATTATAACCTACTCTCATTTTGGCTAGAATTAATTATCGTTAGATACGAGTAGGTACTTCATATTATTTAACAGTGCGACAAACACACGTAATATGGGTTTTATAAACTTTTGGGAATAGATAGTCACAAACCTATGTATATGTATACATTTCTATTCCCATTGTGCCTATACCGACAAAACTAGCCAACATACATAAATAACAAAGTTTCAGCCACTCGTACAACGATCCCCGACAACTACGACAACTTTACCAAAATGACGGTTCCTTTATAAAAAATTCAAACGTCCAATGGACTAAATACTTCGAACGAAATTATTATTGGAATAGGAAACTGAGTTCTTTTATTTTATTTATGGCTACTTGATGGCGTAGAAACATTTTGGCGTACTTAGTAAACAGTCATCATTTTTATTTTAGTTAACTTTTTTTTTTTTTGACCTGGGGAAACCCGGTCGGGTACCACTCCGTTGTTGGGGCCAACGAAGTGGTTATGTCGGGCTCCAACCGACTAAAACCCCAGGGTGCTCCGTCTCGATGCCTATTGTCGGGGCTACCGGGAAAGCTTTCGCATACAACAGTAACCCCGACGGCATTTGTCCGTGAGGACCCTCCTCTTACGAGGTTTTCGCCCCTCCCCGCTTGTTGCGACGTAAACCTAACCTAACCCCCTTATTCCAAAACGAGGTTTAAGGATACTCCGAGATGTGGATTTAAACCTTATAGACACACATTTACTCGTGAACTATAGTCTAAACACTATCCCTATATAATCTATTAGTGACTGTAGTCTAAGCACTATCCCTATAGATTATTTAAGGATAGTGCTTAGACTATAGTTTACGAGTAAATCTGTGTCTAAATCAAAGGTTTAAATCCACATCTCGGACTATCCTTAAACCTCGTTTTGGAATAAGGGGGTAAGGGTCTAAAATCTCTTCCAGGCAACCTTCCTTCCCTAAGGCTGCGCCTCACATTTGTTTAAAACGATAGAACCGCAAGCTTCCCTTTAAACAAAGGGGTAATAATGTATGGAAACTGGCATAGTCGTCGCCTCAAACTTTTTTTTAAGGTGCAATAAAGTGTTATCTATTTATGGGTTGGTTCCGGGAAATTCCAGTCTCGATAGTCCTGGAAAATACCAGGAAAACGGAACCACGAAATTAATGCCTTTGTCATGGCACTTTCGGGACTTTCGTGAAAGCTTTTAACCAGATTACCGAGTAGTAACGAAAGTCGAAGGGAAGGGCGTCAAGTTTTTCTATAAGCAAATGAATGAAAGATTGAAGAAATACCAAAATTTAAGCATAGTTTATATACTTACTGGCCAATGCACAAATCCTGAAGTAAAATTAACTAAAAAATAAAAAGTTTCATCTTAGTTTGCTCCAGTTCCCTGCTACAATAATTTTGCATTACACAGATAACAAACTTTTGAATCGGCCGATATAACTCGTCGACCGCTTATTTTGACCGCTTACTTGTTGTTAGGGTTCTGTTCGATACATTATCGAACAGCTCAGCAATTTGGTTCAAGTAGGTCGCACGCGCCGGCGAATGACGTCGACCGGGCGGCTCGCTTGAGTCAGTGCACCTTTAGCCAGCAAGCCCATCGCACTCATTAAAATCATCATAACTTAAATAAGTATCGTGACAATATACACCCTTAAAGCTATCTTATCTATCATTTTACATCCTAAGCAGCAGCACCCGGTACGATCCCGTACATATGGTCCTTCGAGCTATTCCGGAAAAAGCGGGACCGTGTCGCGAGTGACATACATTTGGTGACGACGTGTTAATACGTGTCTGTGACGTGTTACTTGTGCAATATTTCGTTCCGATTTCCGGAGAACTGGTGTGTGGAGATACATTCCCATACATTCCCGTGAGCTTTGAGAGCGTTCTCGAGCACAGCAGCAGCAGCACAGCTGGCAGCAGGCTCGCCTGGATATAGCAGCAGCAGCAAAAAGGCAGGCGAGAGGCTCGCCAGTGTTCAGCAGCAATCTACACTTCGTCGGGAAGCTACCCCCGAGTCAACATTAGCCGTAGGGCAAGCGGCTTTCAAGTAAGAGCGTTCCGATTTTTAACCCTTTACTTATCAAAATGGAAACTATTTACTTCCAACAAACCGAGCTAGCAGATAGTATTAGGAAAATCCTTATTAACTTTAAAAAGGATAGCAAAGAGCGTAAAACTATAGCCTATTGTGAGAAGAAATTAGATCATTTAGAGTCGTATTGGAGAGAGTATCAGCATAACAATGAGAAACTATTACCCTTCGAAGGTAGACATCATAAGTACTTTGACGAGTCGGAGTTTGAGCAAACAGAAGAGGCGTATCATTTAGGTAAAGCGTTAATTACCCAGTGTTACGAGGACTTAACTCAAAAAGTCAACATAGGGAAAGAGCATAGGGAAAGTTCCTCCTGCCAATACACAGCAGGTCCATCGGGCGACGGAGAGAAGGAAGAAACATCAGCATCAGCACCCCCGGCCCCGCCCGCCCCCGCTCGCTCGCGTCCCGAGGTGGCGCGGGGGACATACAGTAAGTTAGATGATATGTTACGCAAGCAGTCTATTAATTTTAAAGCATTCATAAGAACCGTAGATAGCATAGACGTAGAGTCTCTACGAGATAAGTGGGAGTTCGAAGACGCTCTGCGAGCCTTACAAACTCGCTGGACGGTGGTGGACAACTGTCACTGGGAAATTATGTTGGAATTAGAAGAAGATGAAGCGTACGAGTACAACTACAATAAGCACGAGCTCAAATACAATGGTCTGAGAAAAACAATCAGTTCGAAAATGTGGTCAACATCATTTAGAGAAAAATCTACCCCGCAGATGGATATCCCAGTGTTTACCGGCCACTATCAACACTGGACATCATTTAAAGATCTGTTTAACGAAGCAATCCACAATAACTCATCTCTTTCAAGCGCACAAAAGATGCAATTTCTGAAAAGCAAAGTGAAAGGGGAAGCCGAGCGTTTAATTCAACACCTTCCTATCAGCAGCGAAAACTACCAAACGTGTTGGGAGATCTTGAATCATAGATTCAATAATAAAAGGCAAATCTTTAATACGCACATAAGTGCCTTCTTTAATCTTCCCAATATTCAGCAACAATCATTTGGAGCTATTAAGCGTCTGCATGACGTCACGTTAGAGAGTCTCCACGCCATTAAGAACCTTGGCATCGATACCACAACCTGGGACGCGCTTCTTGTGTACATATTATCGCAAAAACTGGACAGCGAGTCTTACTCCGAATACATAGAGTCACTGAAAAATGCACGAGACCTACCAGGACTACAAGAATTCTTAGAGTTCTTAGAGAAAAAGTTCACTACCCTAGAGTCATCTCGGCGGCGCCAAGACGTACCCCCCAAATCACCACCCCAATACCAGCATCAGCAGCGAACGTCAAATTATCCAAATCGCAAATATAATATCAAACAGAACAACGAATGGAAACATAATAATAAAAATGAAATTGCGAAATCGATGCACGTATTAGAATCAGCAAATAAATGCCCCCATTGCCACTACGATCATAATTTGATTAATTGCAGCAAATTCCTAGAACTACCTAACGACCAAAAAATTAAAACATTAAAACAATTAAATTACTGCATAAATTGTATTTACGATCACAACGGAAATTGTTTTTCAGCAAAAAGATGTCATAAGTGCAATGATAGGCATCATACGATTTTGCACGATTATTTCGCAACTCAAGCAAAACCGCATTACTCGGCAGACTATACCTACAAACAAAGAGAACAGACAAATAATAGCAACAGAGTACATACATCTCAAAAGAACGAATCGTCGGAGATTTTATTAGCTACCGCCTTAGTAAAGGTAACAGCAGCAGACAACACTCAACACATAATGCGAGCGCTAATCGACCAGGGCTCGCAGGTATCGATTATGAACGAGAAAGCAGCTCAACAGCTAGGTTTAAAACGAGAACAATGTAACGGAGTCATCTTGGGAGTGGGAGAGCGAGAAAATAACTGTAAAGGAAAAATTACTATTACTTGTCAATCGACTTATACCGATTTCAAATTCAGCACCGATGTCTTTATAATGAATAATTTAATAAAAAGCCTACCAAATAAATCTTTTGACAAACCAGATTGGAAACACTTGGCTCATATTTCGCTAGCAGACCCAGAGTACAACATCAGTCGCCCGGTAGATATCCTCCTTGGGGCTGAGGTATACTCCTATATAATGTTAGAGGGGTTGATTCGCGGTGAGAGTCAATCAGAACCAATAGCTCAACATACTGAACTAGGATGGTTACTATGCGGCAGTATAAAGACGTCATTCCAATGCAACGTCATCTTGAATAATATAGAAGACATTCAGCAATTTTGGAAAATAGAAGATATTTCCGAACAAAACGAGATGTCTATAGAAGATCAAGAATGCGTAGATTACTACAACTCTACTACGAAACGTTTAGAAGACGGTCGCTATGAAGTTAGATTGCCTATGAAGCCAGAATTAAAAGAAAAATTGGGATCATCAAAAGAGATAGCCATAGCACAGTTTAAAAATGTAGAACGCAAGTTTAAGAAACAAGAAAGCCTAGCGACGCAATACAAGCAGTTTATCCGGGAGTACGAACAGCTTAAACACATGAAGCAAGCAACGGAACCAACGGCGCATTTAGAATGCTTCTTACCGCACCATGCTGTACAAAGACTAGAATCAAGTACAACCAAGCTCCGCGTAGTGTTCAATGCGTCAGCCAAAACCACCTCAGGGTACAGTTTAAATGACCTTATGTACAAAGGCCCAAATTTACAGCAGGATCTCCTTGAACTCATCTTGAGGTGGCGCCAGTATCGCTACGCCTACACAGCCGATATCGAAAAATGTTTCCGCATGATAATGGTCCACAAAGATGATCAGAGGCTGCAACAAATCGTCTGGCGAGAAAATCCGAATCAAGCTATCAAAACTTATAAGTTATCTACAATAACGTACGGGACTAAGTCAGCACCATTCCTCACAATGATGACACTACGTAAACTAGCAAAAGACGAAGAGCACAACTACCCCAGAGCAGCAAAAAGCATCCAAGAAGAGTGGTACATGGACGACTGGATTTCGGGCAGCCACAGCCTTCCAGAAGGGGAAGAAAGCATAGCAGAAATGAACTCATGTCTCAGAAGTGGAGGATTCTTACTTAGGAAATGGTCCGCAAACAATAAACAGCTATTATCTAATGTCGAGCAAACTACTGCAAAGGAGCCGACATTGTTTACATTTAAAACAGAAAGCTCCTCCAAAACCTTAGGCTTGAGATGGAACTCAGTCGAGGACTCATTTACCTTTCAAAGCACCGTAGACGGCTCAGCAACCATAAAATTAACTAAGAGAATGCTTCTATCAGAAATTTCCACCATTTTCGATCCCTTAGGCTGGCTATCTCCATTAATTACAACTATGAAATTATTATTCCAACAAGTATGGCAAAACTCTGAAGTACAGTGGAGCGATGAGGTTTCCCCAAACATCAAAGAACAATGGAACCAGATGAAAAAGGATATAAACCTTATCAATCAATTTAAAATTCCACGGTGGATACAAAGCAGCAAAGGTGACGTCATTGAACTACACGGATTCTGTGACGCCTCCATCAAAGCATTCGCATGTGTAGTGTACGCCAGAATCTTAAAAAACGAAGTGATCTCCGTGACGCTAGTCGCAGCGAAAACCCGGCTAGTGCCTAGCAAAAAAGCCGTATCTTTACCTAGATTGGAACTATGTGCCGCAGAACTACTTTCAAAACTCATGACAAAGATTATCAACAGCTTTAAAAACTTTAGCATCGTGAAGTACGGTTGGAGCGACTCAAAGGTGACCCTTGGTTGGATTCAAGGTTCTCCAGAGAGATGGAAGCCTTTCGTAGCGAATAGAGTGAAGAAAACTACCGCTATAATGCCACCTGAAACTTGGCATTACGTAAACACAAAGGAGAATCCAGCCGACGCCGCTAGCAGAGGGCTCACGCCATCACAGCTGATGGAACACGAATTATGGTGGAGAGGGCCTCCCTTTTTATCAACATCGGACTTCAAACCGAGCGAATCAAACATGAAGTACACAACTACCTACGAAGTTAAAAAACAAGTGAACGTAGTTCAAAACTTTAACTTAGAAGAAAGCATCATTGACGAGTTATTAAATCGATACAGTTCCTTTACAAAAATAACTAATATTTTATGTTGGATACGGCGGGCATTGACACTTAACAATAATAAACAAAGGCAAAAGTACCTAACATTACAGGAGCTAAGATCAGCAAAAATAATTATAATAAAACACGTGCAGCGCAGTAAATTCAATCAAGACATTGACTTCTTATTGCATAATAATAAACTGAAATGCGATAGCAAGCTAGCAAACTTAAATCCATATTTAGATCAACAAGGAGTTTTGAGAGCAAAGGGTAGACTGAGGAATGCGAGCATCAGCGACGAGATGAAATATCCAATTATCATTCCATATAGCAGTCGACTAACTGAGCGTCTTATTACCCAAGCACATGAGCTTACGTTTCACGGGGGAGCTCGACTCACCACATCCTTCCTTAGACAAACGTACTGGGTTATTAAAGGCAATCGGGCAGTCAAAAAACAGCTCGCAGGATGTGTTACCTGCCGAAAACAAGAACCTAAAAAGTTACAGCAGATTATGGGAGACCTACCCGATTACAGAACTAACCCAGCACCAGCGTTCTACCACACTGGAGTAGATTTTACAGGGCTCATTCCCATAAAAGCAAATAAAGGACGCGGAATTAAAACCTCTAGAGGGTACGTAGCGTTGTTCATCTGTATGGTTACTAAAGCCGTACATATAGAGTTAGTTTCGGACCTCAGCAGTGCTTCATTCATAGCAGCACTCAGACGAATGGCGGCACGACGAGGAACACCAAAGCATATATACTCGGACAACGGAACTAACTTTGTAGGAGCAAATAGGATGATACAAGAGGAGTATAAGCAGCTAGAGCAAGTCTTCAGTGAGTCATTTCATACGAAAGTAGCGGAGATGAATATAGAATGGCACTGGAACTGTCCATCGTGGCCAAGCGCCGGAGGACTCTGGGAGCGATCAATCAGGAGCTTAAAACAACATCTGAAGAGAGTCATAGGTGAACAAGCTTTAACCTTCGAAGAATACAGCACTGTGTTAGCCCAAATAGAAGCGACGCTTAACTCAAGGCCTCTGTGCCCGCTATCCGAGGACATTGATGACGTGGACTTCCTGACACCAGGTCATTTCCTAACTGGTCGAGTGGGACTCACAGTCATAGAAACAGCAGCAGACGCCAGAACCAGGTGGAACCTAGTGAACAAGATATTCCAAGATTTGTGGAAAAGATGGAAAACCGAATACCTCAGTCAGTTATCCGTACGTAGCAAATGGCTTAGGGAAAAGCAAAACATTGAAGTCGGCGACATGGTTACTATACACGAGGATAATTTTCCGCCAGGACGGTTTCCGGTTGGGCGAGTCGTAGAAGTACACCAAGGAAAAGATGGCTTTACTAGGGTAGTGACACTAAAAACGAAAAATGGATTTATCAAACGTCCCGTAAATAAATTATCTATTTTGCCTATCAATCAGACTAGCGAACAAAAGGTGGAAGAAGAGAATAGCAAGCAAACTAAACAAGATGAGAAGGGACGAGTAAGAAGAAAAGAATGTCCTAAATTCGTTAACGTGGCCCTATCTTTGCTTCTTTTCATGAATATGTTGTGGTCAGGAGAGGCACACAACAACATAACCCAATTAAGCAGCAATCAATCACTGTTTTTTGATAACGTAGGAAAAATGAACATAATACGCGATCAGTGGAAGATTATCTCGTACTATGACATGCAACCGTATTGGCAAGGAGATAAAGCCGTTTATGCTTTCATACAATACTTAGAAAAAACATGCATCCATATTAAAGAAACATCTCAATGCAATATAGTACTAACACAGTTACTCCACGATTACAGCGAAATACAACACTACAATCAGCTGTTGTTAAATCAGCATTTCGGCGTGCAATTAAGAACTCGACGCGGCTTGATAAACGCAGTCGGTTCCGTAGCAAACTCATTATTCGGAGTACTTGATCAAAGCTTCGCAGACCAATATCAACGTGACATTGAACTTGTAAACAGCAACCAGAAACACCTGTTACAGCTTTGGAAAAATCAAACATCGGTTGTAGAGGCAGAATACAATATACTCAAACGAACTGAGAAATCTATTAGTATGCAACACAAACTTATCAACAAACACATTGACTACATAGATCAAACAACGAAGCTTATTCAGAAAGAGCAGGACAGAATGTCTATTCTACAAGAATTTACGCTAATAGCATTAGCCTCCACTAATTTGATACAAAACTTAAAGCGCATCCAAGACACATTGATTGGTACCATGACGGATATTTACCATGGTAAAATAAATTTACATCTATTAACTCCGAACCAACTTACTCACGAACTCCAAATTGCATCTAGTCAGATATCGAAAGAACTGACATTGCCTATCGACAGCTTACAGACCAACTTGTATCAAATCTACGAGTTACTAACAATAAAAGCAAGAATGAATAAACAATACTTTATCTTTGAAATTTCTGTACCATTAATCAGCAGAGACAGTTTCCAAATATACCACTTGGTCCCAGTACCTCTTCAAGTCGGGAAGGAAATGATTACCATCACTCCCATCACGGAGTATGTAGCTATCAATTTGATAAGAGACTCTTATCTAACAGCTAGTAGAGAGGACATTGAAAGATGCCAACGCCAAGACGAAACTTACCTTTGTCAGTTGCAAACTCCAATCAAGCATTTAGATTCAGAAGAAAGATTCTGCAGGGCTGAAAGGACTAATAGATGCCAGCCGAAGAGAGAAACCTGTCAAAATAAATGGGTCCAATTGCACAACCCATCGGCGTATCTATACTTCGCATGCGACACTTACTCTTTGACAGTCATATGTAGCGATGAAACACGAGTCCACCGAGTCAGCAAGGCCGGGCTCATTCAACTCGATAAACAATGCACAGCTAAGGGCCGTGACGTAACGCTTTATTCATATCAGCAACAAAATACGCTCACACTTAAACCCGACTTAGCACTAGTAAATATAGCTCCAATACAACATCATCCTATAGTCAATGTAACGCTATCAACTATTGAATTAAAGGAAGATAAAGATGATTTAAATATCTCCTTACAACACCTCGGTGATCAAATCTCGGCCATGAAAGAGGGAGCTCAACAAGAGGTGACTCTTACCCATCATGACATCCATCACTACGTTATATCGTATGTACTACTAGCAGCAGTTATTGCAGCCTTCCTAGCATTCCTGTGGAGACGTAGCAGGCGAACGTGTCGGCCGGCCGCGGCTCCGCTCCCCACGGTGGCGTTTGTACGCGACCCTGCGCCTGCCCCCTCGAGGCAGGCGTCTTCCAGCAATGAAAGTGTCAGTGCTAGTGTCGGTGCGCGTAATTTACCAGTGTCTGAGTGTGCGCGTAGTGTGTGTGAGACCAAACGTTGGTCCAGCTTACGTGTTAAAAAAGATAACTCTACCTCACCCGTTAATAAAAGACAAGCGGTTTTTACTATAGAACAAGACTAAGGATATAGATAATTATAGATTTAATCATTTAAAGTAAACGAAGCACTCATTTATTGTCCTAACATTCATTAAGCATATTCAACTATTGTTTCACCTAATATGTATCACTAACCCCTTCAATTATTGTAGCGCCTCATTTCACAGCATCCCTCAGGCTCCCTCGGGAGTATGTTCGATACATTATCGAACAGCTCAGCAATTTGGTTCAAGTAGGTCGCACGCGCCGGCGAATGACGTCGACCGGGCGGCTCGCTTGAGTCAGTGCACCTTTAGCCAGCAAGCCCATCGCACTCATTAAAATCATCATAACTTAAATAAGTATCGTGACAATATACACCCTTAAAGCTATCTTATCTATCATTTTACATCCTAAGCAGCAGCACCCGGTACGATCCCGTACAGGTTCCGTACCTCAAAAGGTAAAAAAGGAACCCTTATAAGATCACTTTCTTGTCCGTCTATCTGTCCCTGTGTCACCATCGATTTATTGGAACGAAGTTCTTTATCACAGGTTTGCGACGCGACGGGACCTATTTCATAAAAAATCCAGTTTAATCCAGTTTGAGCGTTACGAAAAATGAAACAAAAAACCCTAAGATAAACTAATCTCTTACATATATTAAGTATATTACTATGATAAATGTCAGTCTGTGGGTCTGTCTGTCTATCTGTCCGTCCGTCCGTCTGTCTGTCGAAGGGAACTTCTTGCCAAACGCGTTTTGATTTTTTTGTTGGCTTTTCAAATGAAACGGTCTTAATCGACTGATAGAAAAGTCTTATCAAGCCTATTTTCTAAATAATATACAAAATATGAAGAATGCAGAATATACAATTCCTACAGAGGTATCGTATATTCTGCATTCACCCTTACTGCAATTTATAATAAAAATAAATACGTTCATTATTGAAAACGACCGAGTCACCCTCCCACAGCAAAATATTGATATTGACAAACTTTGTTTTAAAATAAAATGACTAAAATTATTTGCCCACTCAATTTTCAACTTTATAACCAGGGTTAAAGGTGTAAATTAATTTGGGGTAAAAGTTTTTGGTAAACGAAGTCAACTTGTTTAATTTGGTTAACCCAGCTTACCGTTTTTCCGGATAATAAAATATAAGCAGTGTTTTTACTATGTTTTATGAAAATTACCTAATATTTACATATCAAGGGTAATTCCCAGATATAGTGTTACATTTTTAGATAAGTAATCAATTTTTGATATCGTTTATTTTAAACTAGCGACCCGTCCCGGCTTCCCACGGCTATATTATGCATGTATAATACATATAAACCTTCCTCTTGAATCACTCTATCTATTAAAAAAAAACAGCATCAAAATCCGTTGCGTAGTTTTAAAGATATAAGCATACAAAGGGAAATAGGGACAGAGAAAGCGACTTTATTTTATACTATGTAGTGATAGTGATTGATTTTTAAATATTTTAAACTACTTATCTAGTTTTCTAAAAACAAATACTACTAAAAACATAAGTACTTACCTATTTGTTTTTGCAAAATTGACAAAAATTAGTATCAAAAATTCCGAGAATCATCATCTTCCTGCCCTTATCATAATTATTTAGGGTCGGCGCAGTATGTTTTCTTCTTCCATTCACTCCTATTAGTCGTCATCTCATCGCTGACATTCATCTCTCTCATGTCTTGTTTTACGCAGTCCATCCATCTTTTCTTTGGTCGTCCTCTTTCTCTCCATCCCTCTACATTCATACTCATCACTCTTCTAGTCACATGCGTCTCTTCTCTTCTCATCACATGTCCATACCAAAAATTCCGAGAATCTATTCTTAAAATCCTAGTTCTTTTAACGGGAAATTCCCGGTTTTTTTAAACGGAGAGTTCTCAGTATTTTCAGTTACGGGATTTCCCGGTTCTATGACCTCATAGTAAACGTCAAATAACAGTTCGACAAGCCAAAACATTAGATAGTTTGTTTATTTCAACGCAATAACACGATTAAATCAGAATGTAGCAATCAAATGGCATTTAAAATGGCTTTCGAACGATCAAACCTAAAACAGCGCACATTAAAGCGACTTAAGCGACGAGGGCGACACGACGAGTGCAGTAATAATTAAATTAAATTAAATAATGCAATATTAGATAATATTGTTGTCATAATTATGTTTTCTTGAAAATATATTACTGCTACCCATACTTTGAAACGAATAGAAGCGAAACGAAGTTTATATGACTGTTAGATTTTAAAACTGTGCCATTAAGTACGATCCTGCAGCAGGCTATACTGTGGTTCAGCATTTCTTAAAGGGCCAGGTAGGTACACAGTGGATGAAAACTGCCAAATCATGAGCTTAGATATTATTATTTTGATGCAATAATTAGACACTATTAGATGAATAAATAAATAAATATTGCAGGACATTCTACACATCGCCATCTAGCCCCAAGCTAAGTAACTAGACTTGTGTTATGGGTGCTAGACAACGGATATACTACTTATATAGTTTTCTTTTGTAAATATATACTTATAATACATAGAAACAACCAGACCACAGACAAATATCTTAGCATAAATACTTGTCTGAGGCGGGAATCGAACCCGCGACCCTGTGTTTGGCAGTCCGGAATGGTGACCATTGTGCCAACTGGGTCGAATATTTATTAATTCAATAGAAAAAACTGTTTTCTTGAATTTAAGAATACCTAGATAGCATGATTGACAGCTTATACGATATTCTATTTAAAAAAAATGGTTGTCTGTAAAGTCAGTTTACGGGCGATAATTTTACGTGATAACGTCATAAGAAAACATTGATGGTACGTTGCTATGGTCACCTTGTCAATAATATGACGTTCCCATGGTTACTTGTCAATAACGAGAGCGATGACGTCACACTTTTTTGTGAGTGCATTCCTATACATAAGACGTTATTGTCACGTCAAAAACTTTACACGAAAGTTACCGTCGTCGTCGCACCAATCAATGTCCGTTGTTGCTAACCGAAATCGTTAGCCAATGCTAATTCCAGCTTTTAGTTTCATTTGCAAATGGAAATTAACAGACAGAAGCTTTAATATAGTGAAAAGCAGGTTCAGAAGTTATTTTATGGCAGGGGCTACCGCAAACTTCGTGAATAGTGGTGATTAAAATTACTATTCAAAAGGTCTAACCCTTAATTAATTTAATGGTATCGAAACGAAAATCATAATGGAGTAAGGTAGTTGAAATCGAGTATACATTCACGTAAAAATATGGATTCAATAAGTGCTAGTTTTGTTAGATTTCGTCTGAATGACGCCGGTAGTCAGTGTAGGTAGTTAGTACCTACTGTACAGTAGTTTCGCGCCGGTAAATCAGCCTGACACAATTGGCGGCTTTAGGCCTGAAACTGTGATACGCGCGCGGGCGCATGCACGGTCCCATACAAAATTGCCACTGCACCCCGTCGCGTGGGCGTGTGATTTTGTAAGGAAACGCGCGGGCACCCCGCATAACACAGTTTAGGCCTTTACTCCTGCTGCTCTTCCAGGCCCTTAGGTTTTATAAAAAAAATAGAATCTTCGAGGAGGCATATGTCCAGCAGCGGACGTCGTGTAGCTAATATAATGATGAGAAAGAGTGAGGTGCGTTCAGATGAAGAGATTAACTCGAATTCTTGTTAATTATGTGCCGTTTTCATATTTTATAAACTATGCTTTTGCCAGGTTCTGGATAAGTTCAGAGCAATCTGTTTCCAGAATTGCACTTTAAGCAAGGCTGGTTGCTGGTTAGAACATAAAAATTAATCGTCTATTGTCTTGTATAATGACTAAAAAACAAATTAAAACTGATAAAACGAAGCGATTTGTTTACTGAAAGTACTGAAACGCAACAAATACAGTTGGAAATCTGTAAAAAAAAACATTTGAACAATGGAACTCGACAACATAGAGACCGATGAGCGAGCCACTTCAGTAGATAGCGAAACTGGCGCCAAATATAGCGCACAATGTAGTAGCGACTAACGACTATAATCACGACACAATATTATAAAAAACAAAGACTGCACATTACGAAGATACGTAATCCAGAAACTCTATTATAATTATTATTCTGATTTCCGAAATATTAAATATCACAAAGTTATGCCATGCCAGTAAAATAACATCACATAAAGTTTATGTGATAGATACATTGTCAGTTGCTATAGTTTATGTCATAAACTATAGCAACTGACAATGTATCTATTTTAAAATACAGTTTTTCATAAAAAGCGCAACCTACAGTGCAAACTAGCATGAGCGTTCTTAAAGCAAGGCTGTATTATATTCATTTCGGACTTTATGTGCGACTAACTGTAGCAAGAATTGAAGGATTATCGATTTCAACATACTAATAGTCAAACTGACAGTTTTGCTTTAGACAAGATGTCAGAAAATAACATTTTATATGATGTGATGTGATAGGTAATCATTTTCTTAGTTATGATTGTATTTGTTTTTTTTTCGAGACTTTGTTCATCTGTCGCCATGTCTTAATCGCTTAAGTCATTGTGCACTACCTAGAGCATCGAGCGGTGCAAAACAAACCGGACACTACAGAGTAGAATAATTGTGTACAAAACGAAGATTTATTGCTGTTCCGTCCAATAGTATGTTCTACTCTGTAAACGCGTTTTGTATCTGTCTCTAAAGCAAATAGAGTTGGGTTTGTCAAAACTGAATGATGTGATAAAGCGAAAGACGTCAACTGTGTTTAGAACAAATACATTTATTTATTTTAACTAGTGTCCCTCCTCGGCTTTTCAGTTTCACACAGGTTTTTCTGTTATATATCAACGAATTTACACAAAAGCTTCCTCATGAATCACCACGTCTATTGTTGAAAACCGTATGAAAATCTGTTCGGATGTTTTTGCGTTTATCGTGTTCAGACACACAGAATACTTTGTTTTATTGTAAGAACTACCTGTTGTCCGCGACTTCGTACGCGTGGTAGTTTTCTTTCATATACTAAAACCATCCTGAAAAAACCGCATCAAAATCCGTTACGTAGTTTTAAAGATCTAAGCATACATAGGGACAGCCAGTGGGAAGCGACTTTGTTTTATATTATGTAGTGATGTTTATGGATAAAGATGGTCTGATACGGTAATCTATTGATATTCTTTGTTGTAATAAATATTGCACGACATACCACACATCGCCATCTAGCCTCAAGCTAAGTTACTAGACTTGTGTTATGGGTGCTAGACAACGGATATACTACTTATATACTTTTATTTTGTAAATAATACTTATAATACATAGACACAACCAGACCACAGGCAAATATCTAAGCATAAATACATGTCTGAGGCGGGAATCGAACCCGCAACCCTGTGTTTGGCAGCCCGGCATGATGACCATTGTGCCAACTGGGTCGTCATCTGTAACTTTTCAAACAAATTTTCAACAACATGTCCTCCTTTGCTCCACTCTATTCCCCGTCAAGTCCGCCTTTACTTCCCATTCCCCCGACAAATTACATGATTAAGTTACTAATTAAGAACGAATCATAAAGTTAAAACACCTACCATAATAGGTAGATAGGTATAGCTAAAGGTAAACAAAGGCTCAGGAATAATTAATCCAAATATACCCGTACCTACTCTGCAAGAACGTCCATTACTCTAACGAAAGTATTGGTATTATAATGTACCTACTACAGATAATAGGATACTAGAGAGTGAGGACAAACCGATCGTGCCTATAGGTACAGTCGGAATACCAATTAGCTTAACCCCACGTGACCACGTCACTCGCACATCTGTAAGGTTGCAAAGTAATGTTATCTGATTCAGTTTTTTTTAAACAATATATTATACATTATACAATAAAAATGAAAAAAAAAAAAAAGGTAAATCTACATTTTTACAGATGTGCGAGTGAGCTCTAGGTCACGTGGGGTTCAGCTAATTGGTATTCCGACTGTACACTGTTCGAAGTTGCACTTTAAACGTTACCACACGCAACCAAGCAATAGTAGTGAAATTCGTTGTCTTTCCAAAATGATGATATGTAGGTACAATTATTAATATACCTAAGTATACCTAACATAAAAATATGGCAGTAAATCAAATAATTTTTCCATTAATAGAACAACTATTCCAAAACGATGACGTGTATACACAGAAAAAGGTGTTGCAGGAAACATAGGTTTCTTATTAAAATTCCGAATGGCATTATTATTAGATAACATTTAAAAAAATAAAAAAGGGTAAAATCGTCATAATTACGAGTGATTGCTTCAAAGCCTGACTTGATTAATTGAATAAAACAAAAAGTAAACGTTTGGATTTTCCTAATAACTGCATAACGTACAAACGTCATATAAATTGTGACATAAGTTGATTAATTCAAAAATTGTAAGGAAAAAGAAGCCGTGGCTTCTAATTGCAGCTTCTTTTGCCTGAGGACCTTAATCACCAGCGGACCGATTTACTTTAAATTCCGTAATCTGTAGTACTTTTACCTACTCTACTCCATTTTATCCCACTTTACCCCGATCAGTTTTTACGTTAATTAGTCCCATTCTACGTTAGGGCAACAACGTACGTAACTGATATGATGTGATGTTTTCGCAGAATTTTCAGACCGGGCACATAAGTAAAATAATAGGCCTTTATGGTAAAATCTATACCCATTCTGACGAATCCGGATCGGTACGGTGTTTTAAATGTCCAAGAATTAAAAGGAAAAGAAAAATATTCAGTTTGAATAATTCGCATGAGGTCACATTGAGTCTTCAAGTTGTTGTTGTTGTTGGCAGAACTGACCGCCCGGCAGTTTCTTCATACATTTTTAATATGGCTCCATCTAGCGGAGCAGTTGATGAATTAAGAACCAATTAGAAAAATTATTTTAATTAGAACTCAATTAGACAAAATAAACTCTCCCCCTTATTCCAAAACGAGGTTTAAGGATAGTCCGTGATGTGGATTTAAACCTTGGATTTAGACACAGATTTACTCGTGAACTACAGTCTAAACACTATCCCTATAGATTATATAGGGATTGAGTTTAGACTATAGTTAACGAGTAAATCTGTGTCTAAATCTAAGGTTTAAATCCACATCACGGACTATCCTTAAACCTCGTTTTGGAATAAGGGGGATGGTGTTTTTTTCGTGACTATGCTCATAAAAGTCAAGATACAATATTTTTGAAGGTATGAGCAATTAAATTGTATTCGATTCTGTGACGTTTTCATACATACTGTTTTATTTTACGGCAATAGGATGTTCCATTTACCTGTAACAAACAAGAAAGTACAACTATAATAAAATTCAGAGTAAGTGCTGTAGGTAGATAATCTTTAATGTAGATCTTAAATGGGAAAGGACCCATGATACCACCTTGAGGTACACCGTAACGAGATTTTAGGAAAAGCTTTTATAACTTCCAAGTTTTCAAGTTAAGAAGTTTTCCTAAAGCCAGTAAGAAGATTAAATAAAGGCAAGTGATATACGTGTGTTGTTTAGCTTGAATTGTTAAAATAACTAAGTAGGTAAATAAAATCCAATAACACAAAAGGAGAAACCGGAGATTTACTTATCGTAAATTAATTTACTTAGAACTGGCGGCTGACGTTAAAATAATTTATAAATATTTAAATCTAATAAAGACTATCTTGGCCATCCCTTAAACAAAGACAACAAAGATTTTGACAACAAAGAATTTTGACAACACAAAGAACGAGATATAACAATGAAAGGGCTTAACATCTCAAGTGGTCGGGACTAATGACATCAAAAAGTTCGTATTTTTTTTTTTTGGTAAATTCCCCATTGTTTTATTGAAATTACTTTATTTGAAGTTAGCGAGGTAGAAAACATTCTATGATTCCGATCATCAAAGAAATCAATTGACAGGTGATAGACATACCGATCGAGAAAAACGAATGCAGAGAAACTTCGCAAAAACGATCATCAGAAAAACAGTTGCTAAATACCTACATAGCTGAACAGCAAAAGTAAAAAATAGACAAAATTACGTAGCAAATTGCCTACAAAACTATTGCCGAAAAATCATGGCAGCCCAGACTGGACAAAAAATATACGTAGCATCGAGGGATGGCGTGCAGTCCAATCCAATTTGCGTCGAATTGTACCTGAATTGTCTGGAATTTTCTAGATTTTACCAGATATTACCGGTTTGATCGGCAACTGTGGGCTACGGATTGCCTGTTGAAATTTCCATTTGGCGTTTTGACGTTCTTTTTTGATCGATGGGATTGGAAAATAGTTAGAAGTTATTGTATAAAAACTTCGATAAGCGAATGAAATTAGTTATTGGTTTTATAATCGGTTTTCATAACAATAACAAATTGCATTTATGTTGCATAATTCAAATCAAAGTCATATTATCATTTCTATGAGATCGCATTGAATCGTTTTAAAAACTTTAAGGTTTAGGATAATAAATAGTCCGGTCTTTGTCTATTAGGGATTGTATTCGGATTGCGCTTATCTTTTTTCATCGTATTTAGAATCTTTGACGACAAACATGTTTAGGGACGAAGTCGTTTTGGAATTTCAGAAATAAAGTATTTCAAGACCCAAACGATACAAGCGAACGTAAGCCTTTATTTAGTACGAATAACTACCCTTTTGTAAACAAACTTAAATATACTTACGGCTCAAAAGTTCATTTGTCAATCAAACTGTCAATTATTATAGTTTATTTTCCGTTAACTGTTTTAAAAGCTAGGCTTTTTCGAAAAAATATAAAAATATTAACGTTTTTAAAGTTGAAGTTCGTGACTGCGCGTCATACCATAAATTAAAAAGTTCACGCCTGCACACTGTCGCTTACAAACAGTCCTATTCTGATTTGAAGGCAATGTGAGATCGACTTTAAATTATTGTTGTTGTTAGGTAGGTACTATCCATCAGGAAATTAAATTGCATACGAGTTGACTACGTTCACTCAATGTCCCATACATCAAACCACTGTGCGTAGCGAGATACGAGCATGTAAATATAGTTTGTACGGAGCTTAAATTTAACCACAATTTAACTACGTACATTTAAGTACTACTGTACACATCACTACATAGTATAAAACAAAGGCGCTTTCTCTGTCCCTATGTCCTTATATCCCTATGTATGCTTAAATCTTTGAAACTACGCAACGGATTTTGATGCGGCTTTTTTTCATAGATAGAGTGATTCAAGAGGAAGGTTTATATGTATAAAACATGCATAATATAGCCGTGCGAAGCCGGAGCGGGTCGCTAGTTACAAATATTTTGAAGGTATATTTGAAGATACTGTCGCCACGTAGGTGAACCTGAATAACCCTTTTCATGAATTTTTAATTTTCTCGTTATCAACACCGTGGACGGAGGTTATTTAACCGACGCGAACGCCCCGACGACAAAATAAACTACCAACAATGCGTTCGTATTTCATGCACTTTTAAGATATTTTAATATGGATAAAGTTTATAATTCAATTTATTTCTGAACAAGTATTTTATATTTTTATTTGGACTTTTACGTTCATATTTTGTAGTTCTTAAACAAAGAAGCTGTGTTTAATTTGCCATAGGTACTAAGTTTGTTTCCAGGAATGGATCTCTATTAGCAACACTATCGATTAGTACAATTTTTTTAAATTTTATAATGTTTTAATGAAATGAAAATTAACATGTTCAATTAATAATGAGTTTTTCAAAAATCACTTTTAGTTTCTGTCAAAATCTTTTTGGAAAAAAATCTTAGCGTTTGACTACTATCACACTTGCCAAAATGTAGCACGCTTTCCTAGAAGATACCTATTCACTCGTGACTTGAAGACCCCCAAATTGTACACGTCAGGAAAGACACACGCAGGCAACTGATTCCATGCCCTTACCTGTTCATTTCACTCGCGACTGATGGATCCAAAATTGTATACGAATTAATGTTTTGAAATGATTTATTTCAATATCCTTTCTAAACCAGCTTTAATACGTCCATTTTTCCGACAAATATCATTTTCTAGGCTAGTTGGCAATAGCACAAATATTTTTGTAGCATAAAACTTATAACTACCATGACCATGCCTCTATGTCTTATTTTTTATATACTTATATATATATTTTTTTAACTCTTACTTTCTATGATTATTAGAATATGAAAAAAAATCCGAAACATAGGGGCATAGTCATCATAGGCAGTATTAGGTTTTATGGTACAAATATTATTATATTTAGTGTCATTATCCAGGGAGGAAGCAGTCGAATACGTTTGTATGGAAAGAGAGGCGGGTACCTTTCCTCTTAAAATAGTAAATAAAATTGTAGAATCGACCCCCTTTTTAATATAACACGATCAACAACGTCCACAACCAATTATCATTTTCAGACCATTACCAAAAGAAATATCACAGTTTCTCTCGTTACTGCCCCATAAAACGTAACATTTAGAAGATTGCATTTCGACAATTAAATTGAAATTACCCATAAAAGACACCCTGTGGACTGACGATTTTAATTTGGCGATCATATATTTGGCTATATTGGTTTAGATTTTCTTCTTATTTGTTTGAAAATCTCAATGTAGAATGTAAGTAGATAAGTTTTCTTTATAAAATACTAGCGACCCGCTCCGGCTTCGCACGGCTATATTATGCATGTATTATACATAATATAAACCTTCCTCTTGAATCACTCTATCTATAAAAAAACCGCATCAAAATCCGTTGCGTAGTTTTAAAGATCTAAGCATACAAAGGGATATAGGGACGGCGAAAAGTGACTTTATTTTATACTATGTAGTGATTCTGAATTCAGAAACACATAATTTAGGATTTTTTTTGTTTTCTAATTTTTTGGAGCTTGATATTGAAAGCTATTTTTTTTTACGAGTCTCATGCTATAGCGTCGCAGTATCGAGCTCTACTTATAAAACAAAATATAGGTATTTATATTTTGAAATCCAATTTTGGTTTGGGGATCTTTAAGTCGCGAGTGAACCAGGTATCTTCTAGGAAAGCGTGCTACATCTTAGGCCGCATTGTCACCTACCGTCAGGCAGGTGATGATGGTCAAACGCTTAATTGGTAAAAAAAAGGATTGCACTCCGGGAGTGCCGACAGAAGGTAAAACTTGTAAAAATAAAAATAAAACTTATTTTTTAATAAGTTTAACAAACAACAAAAACGAAAACAAATATTCAAGTTATATCTAAAGTGTTCGGTGAGATTCGAACCAGGGGCTAAACATTCATATACAAGTGTTAAGTAGCGCTCAAAACCACCAAGCCACAAAGTCTTAGGCCCGTATTAATAAATCGCTCTCAATATCGATCTTGAGTGCGTATCAATCGAGTGAGTCTTGAGATGTGGTCACTATCTTAAGTTAGGCGTTAATTAATAGATAAAACTCAGGCTGATATCGCTCTTGAGATTTGAGACTGATCTTGAGAGCGACCTTGAATGACAGTAACGCTTTGTTCTTACCTTGAATGATATGTTCTTACCCTATGGTAGCTAGTGTCGTCATATTTTGCTGTCAACTTGTTTTAATGTGAAAATATTTTACAAAATGTAACATTTGTATGACCCGCAATCAGACTTGAGTTCACGAAACTACATCTTGAGACATATCTTGAGAGCTGAGTTTGATTTATTAATACAGTATGACTCAAGTGATACGTCGCTCTTTAATCGCGTCTTAAGATAGGTTTATTAATCAGCGCAACAACTCAAGAGCAAACTCAAGATTGAAATCAATATTGAGTTCGGTTTATTAATACGGACCTTATTACCGTAGCGACGAAAATATAGTACTGTTTGAAGCCGATAATGACGAAGCTGTCACATTGCGCCTCGTAACGAGTTCAAAGATTTTATCTCATCTAAAAATATGCGTACCGCGCTAAAAGAAGTTAACACTTCAAAAACTTCTTGATTAAATGGTCGTCCGATTAAATAGTTTCGAGTTTGTATAAACTTTCGAAGGGGTAAAAAAACATGGACGTTTCCTGATGGCTGCATTCAGCACTTTTTATAATGGTGCTATGTTTATTGACGCTTTTAGTAGAATTTTATGGTTATTTAACAGATTTAGGAGCGGATAGATTGATATATAGCGTGAAAGCTATTATAGGTAACGAGGTTTATGTGTGGGACGCTTACTGAATGAGGGATTTTGATTCGACTAGTCTTATGGGTTGAATGATGATGTGCTGCTTGGAAAGAGAACAATAGTTATAAAAAAAAACAGTTTTTATACTCAAAAACATTGACGAAAATCAAAATATGGCTAAATATTTTGATTGTTATACCTGATAGGGATCATAGATCTTAATGTTTGGTTTTACATCTTTAAAGTACACATTACATGAAGAAAAAAGCCCCATGAGTTTCTTGTGCCTTCTTCTTCCGCGCGTTCCGAAGGCACATATCCTAACTTAGTTTTTAAGACAATACTATGTGATCTTGTGATGTGATCTTTGTACAAATGTATTAAGCATCCAAATGAATAAAACAATTTGACAACCTTTTTTTTTATTATTGGCATTTATGATATTTTATCACAAAATATTACTTGCTTTTAATCACGTATTCTATTGAATGAGACATGTTTTATTATAGTCCGCAAAATCGAGTGATTTTTTTTTCAAAATTACGCGCCATTGGTATGCCAAGTCCCAAAAGTCCCAAAAATGTTTGTTTCTATTTCAACTCTCTATCGCTACCCGTTCCTGAAAAAAAGGTTCTTGACAGACAGACGAACAGACTTACGGACAAGTGATCCTATCACGGTCCTGTTTTTACCTCTTGAGATCCGGAACCCTAATGAAGGATGTTGACGATCTTAATCAGACATTTTTTAACTATAAAGAAAGATCTCTAGAAAATCAGACTCCAGCCTTCCAAAATCTCCCAAACGCGAAATAAAAAGAAGTAAAAAGATTTGCCCTTACAGTATATTATGTCAATCAAAAGCAGTACATCAGAATGATAAATTGGAAATGTTCCGTTCCAAATTCAGGATATAAAAGATAGAAGGATCAGATAGGTAAACTTCGGCACTCGGATAATGTTTATTTTCGACGCGGGAGGGTCGATCGAGTGTATAGGATTTAATCAATGTTGTTGTTTAGACTACACTTTCAAGATTTAAAGGGGATTTAAAATCTGAGCGTGTTAGAAATATCTTACTCTTATCTCTTTAACTAGCAGCGCTCCGCGGTTTTATCCGCGTAACTCCCGATCCCGTGGGAATATCGGGATAAAAAGTAGCATTTGTTACTGTCAATGAATCAATATATATATCCTGATACGGGTGTATGTTAAACTGTATAAACTCAAAATACATACTTAACGTCATAAAATACCGAAAATCCGAAAAAAAAAGAAACTTGTTTTTTTTTTTACATATGATATGTCAGCGTTTGACCACTATCACACCTGCCCGATGGTATAGGTGACGATGCGGCCTAAGATGTAAGACGCCTTCCAAGAAGATACCTATTCACTCGCGACTTGAAGACCCCCAAATGTACACGTCAGGCCACCGATTCCATTCCCTTGCAGTACGAATAAGGAATGACGAAGCAAAGCGCTTAGTGCGAACGTCTGGTATGTCCATCATGAATCGGTGCCGCACACCAGTCTGCCTGGTTGTATGACGAAAGAATGGAGATGACAAGAGTAGGTCGTGGAGTTCTGTTGCCCACTCCCCGAAATGATTCAAAATACATAAAGTTAAATGGCATAAGTTTTAAATTCAGTGTTGATCAATACTAGAAGGCAGAGTTGACTTATGTTGCACGTGTTAAAATACAAACTTTTGTATTTGTAAAATTAGAACTACAGTATAATAATATGGGTTAACGTGGCATTCTGTAACAAATAGGTTAGGTAAGTAGGTACGTAGAGACCGGGACAAAATGTCAGATGTTCACCTTTCGAGCCAATTAACCCCGTTTAGCGGCTATGTTGCACGAGTCCTATTCAGGTATTAAATTTAATATTACTCAGACTAAAAATAAACTACGAAATATTAAGACTAAGCGTTCGTAGATTGAGGTCTGAAAGAAGACGGTTAACTTCGGTCTTTAAGGACCTGACGCGACAGCGAAGACTAAATAATGAATGTAATAATAGAAGAGTGATGAGTATGAATGTAGAGGGATGGAGAAGAAGAGGACGAACTTAGAAAAGATGGATGGACTGCGTGAGACAAGCCATGAGAGAGATGAATGTGAACGATGAGATGACGATTATTAGGAGTTAATGGAATAAGAAGACATACTGCGCCGAACCCAAATAAATTGCGATAAGGGCAGGAAGATGATGAAGAAGAGATTAAAAGATGGTTGTCATATCAACATAATGGCAGCATTGAAAAAGAACCACCATTCAGCTACAGAGTTACGAAGTCATCAGCGTAAAATGCCGAGGTTGAGACGATCTAATTATGACACGGAACAGTGGACGTAGACCATGTTAATCTCAAGAATGAGGTATTGATAAGACTTCTAGAAGCCATAATATAAAAGCCATGTTAACTACATACTTTCTGTCGGCCGATGGATACTCGTCAAATACTTTATTGTACGAATCTGAGAAAAACTCTCTAAAACTGAAAGAGCTGCGCGTTCGAAGCTTTGAATAGTTCCTTTTTTGGAACGTAGGTGACTACTAAAAAGGATTTTTGGAAAAAGGAAATTCCACTCCAAAGGTGTAAATGGTTTGTAGTTCGTAGTAGGTAACTATTATGAATTAAGTGTTTGTGGTAATAAATATCACTTTTAATGCAGCGATACACTGCAGATCTGCCAAGGTGCCTTTGGTTGGCAGATCTGTCAGTTGTGTCGGCTCATTGTCGGCTAGACAGCTCCCGACTTCAGTGTGACTTGAGCTCGCAAACCGAAACTACCACACAAATAGTTCCCTCACTCTCATAAAGATGGTTGATACCGACGACACAACGACCGTCGGTAGTCGGCAGTGCGCGCCCGCCTACCAATGTCATCGAATGTCAAATCGGGCAACCACTGTTTACATTGCAGAAATGACCAAAGTCACTTTTGGTACATTGATGTATTCTCTGTAGTCTGGAAACCGCTTTATATAACGTATATTTAATGTTAGTCACTTATCTTTTATGGCCGGTGGACTATACATTTATTTATTGGTATCAGACAAGTTGGTAGTATGCGAGGGTCTCCTAAGACCATTGATCTCAATGAGAATCAATGAAGAAAATATACCTTTGTGTACGGTTTCCGATTCAAACACAATAGTATTATGAAAGTGATTTGACCGAGATTAAAGTTTATTGTGTGAATTATTACAATTGATTCTACGATATGGTTTATGAATCGTTGTTTTTGGATTATATAGAGACTATTTAAAGCAGTATGTCTAGAATATGTGAAGGAAAGGAAGTTCTTTGATTTGGCCACGGTAGATTAAGCTGAGAGGTTGGTATAATTGCTAGGCAAGTCTATTCCAATTTCCATCTGATACATATCCCAGGCACCCTTCATAGCACGAATTAAAAGTTGCTGTAAGCATAGGGCAATTGTTTATCTAAAGGCACCCATGGCGTTTTTCTGTAGGAGAAGGCCCTTGCCCTGTAGTGAGATATTATTAATGACCATTTAACAGCTTAAATCGGCTGAAATATCAAGTATAAAACTGTACCCACTGAAGTAGTCGCGAATTAACGTGTCTCCAGCCCAGGCATTTAACCAACAAAAAATGGGTGCGTGTACTTATGTACGCGCGTGAGAAGTTATACTTCTTTGGCATTATTAAAAAAAAAAAAAAAAAAAAAAAAAAAAAAAAAAAAAAAAAAAATCGTCCGGCAAAAAACTCGTCCGACGTGAGAATTTTGTGTGACGCTTTTGTAAAATTTCACTCTCATCATTTTTTCATAACGCGCCTAAAGAAGTATAACTTCAAAAAATAGCAAACAAGTCGACATATTTTTTGCAAAAATTCTGCATCACATTCATTGAAACGGATTCCTTTAACTTCCTTCAACCATTCAGTCTATAAATTACCAAAAGATCCTGTGACACGTGCAAGAAACGATCGTTACGGTCGATCTCCGTCAATGTCATCAATTTCGCAAACAGACTCAATATAAACTTTGGGAAATCTTTGCGCTTCTCTGGAATTTGCAATTGGCTTACAAATCTTTTTCTGTACTTAGCAGCGTTCCGCGGTTTCACCCGCTTTAGGCCGGATCTCTTCAAAATATTGGGATAAAAGTGACCTGAGTTACTTTCAATAAATCAATGTCATTTCAAGTTTCATCAAAATCGGTCAAGTAGTTTCAGAACTTAATCGTTACAAACAAAATCTTTCCCCATTGTTTTAATAGTGTTAATGAAGAAAGAACTAAAAGTCTGTTAATGAAAGTAATAAAAATGAATGTGTCGCGAGTACTCGCGAGACACGCGTCTGGAACGAAGTCTCTAATTAATACCTTTTATATATTGCATAGCTTTTATCGCGGGCTTTGAGCGCGGCGACCGAATCAAGAATTCCGTAACGAAAATAAAACCTAACACCCCCACTCCGCCTACCATGTAGCTCGGCCGAGCGTTCGCTTAACGTGTATGTATAATGTATATTGTTTATGGTACGGTACGACTGTACGAAGCTCGAACGATGCAATCACTTTTTTATAAATTTATTTTTTATTATGGGAAATGTTATCGGGTCCTTCATTCTCTCTTTCTCTTACGGTTTTTCGTAACGCGTTACATTTTTTCTCGGCTTGGTCTACTCGTCAACCAGCGATAAGGAACTTCGGTTCAAAAATAAATCAAGTAGAAGGGGTAAAATACGAATTAAAACGGTTATTAAAATTCATATCTACTTGTTTGGTCTTTCATTTGTTTACCTATTAAAACTACTGACTCAACCCGTTTTCACTCAATAGTGGCAAAATCAAATTGTAGTAGGTACCATGACCTTCCCAGAAACATAGCTAAGCTATCTATTTTCCGAGAAGTTCGATAACAACCTTTACATTAAAATCCACAAAGCAGAATTTGAATCTATACTAATATTATAAAGCTGAAGAGTTTGTTTGTTTGAAGGCGCTCATCTCAGGAACTACTGGTTCGAATTGAAAAAAAAATATATATTTAAAAAAAAAAATCTTTAAAAAAAAATTATATTTAATTTTGTTTTGGATGGTCCATTTATTTAAGCTTTCATGTCCTTTTTTATTTTTTCAACGTGTTGTGTGTTGTACAAATAAAGTGTTTATCTATCTATCTATCTATTTATCGAGGAAGGCTATAAGGCTTCTTTTTAATTTGATATGTCCACGGAATCGAGACGTATCAACGAAAATCTGAAACCACTCGCTTTCTCCCTGAGCTCCTTCTCTTTCCTAATTGCACAAGCAAAAGTGCAGTTTCAGAAAATAAAACTCTATTTATATACAAACTAAACAGTGTTATTGAACTTCTATTTTTAGAAATAATAACCCTCCTGTCTTCATTACCGACACTCATCAAAATTGGCTCTGGACAGTCAAGTGCTGGAAGTTTGCCAACGCTTTAGTTTTGGTAAAGCAGCGCTATAGCGCTTCGTAGCCAATGGACTGTGAAACGATAGACAGCTGTAAGCCGCTTTAAGTTACGTTCCGGTTATTGGTAGAAATATCTTACGTGAGATACTGTCCGATGTTGTTGCGGCTATAGTACTTCAAAATATTAACTGTTTATGCCTTCGATGATTAAATTCTTTTGAAGTTAACATTTTTGACGCGATGTTCTATAATATTTAAATATAGAAAGTTTATTGGACAACAGCATTTTATAGATTCAGAGCATGCCCATTATTAGATGACTGAGGACAAAAACAACCATGTTTTTGTGAGCCAGTGCCTGTATTAAGCTTTAGACAAACCGGGATGAATGGTCGCATAAGCCGCGCGACCTCCCTAATAAACAAAATGCTATTGCCTATCCTAGTCGTTGATTCAAACGACTAGACGAGACAGTTTGTTCAGAGGTTTATTTTAAAAACATTTTTAAAAGCAACAGAATTAAAAGATTTCTCATCCTGTCTTCATTTTCAATGAAATTTATCACTAGAAAAAGCACAGTTTCTTTAAAAGACATGTTTTGCACCATTTCTTATTTAACTTTGTAATACTTATTGACCTTTGTGAGCATGATCACAAAAAATAAAATATGAACCCTATTTTGTTCTGGACCGATTTCGATAAAAATAACGACATAATGGTAATTCAGGGGATGAAGAAGACAGGATAGAACACAGGATTTTGTTTATTTCCGAAATTCTCGCAGGTTCAGGACTTACGCGGGTGAAACTGTGGGGCGCAGCTAATCTATACTAATATACTAATATCCTATCCTATACTAATAATCTTCTATAATATAAATATGAATCGCAAAATGTGTTGGTAAGCGCATAACTCAACAACGCCTGGACCAATTTGGCCAATTCTTTTTTTGTTGTGTTTGTTATTGTCAGGAGAAGGTTCTTATGAAAGAAAATATTAAGAAAATTGCGTAGAAAATTATTACGCGGGTGAAACCGCGGGGCGCAGCTAGTAATATTATAAAGAAGTAAAGTTTGTTAAATTGTAAGGGGTAATCTCGGGATCTACTGAACCGATTTTAAAAATTCTTTCACCAGCAGAAAGCCACATTATTGCTGAGTGTCATAGGTTATATAAAAAACCGAAAAATAAAAAGGCTTTTTCGTGGTAGTCCGTTTTGCAAAGTGAATCGGAGAAAAAACGGTCGAATGAAAGCGTTTCTTACGAACGCTGCCTTAACTATGAAAGATATATTTTTGAGTTCTATAGAAAAGATGTGGAGCTTGAAAATGCCTACAAAAAAGTCAACGACAGCATATGTCTAACTTTTATATATAAGTTACAAAACGTATTTTTTTAAATATTAGTATAGATAATTTAAAAATAAATGCCCAACGAAGTGGGCACGGGTCAGCTAGTAATAAATAAATATATATAAATAAATATTACAGGACATTCCACACCTCGCCATTTAGCCCCAAGTTAAGTAAGTAGACTTGTGTTATGGGTGCTAGACAACGGATACATATACTACTTATATACTTTTTTTGTATAAATATATACCTATAATACATAGAAACAACCAGACCTCAGACAAATATCTAAGCATAAATACTTGTATGAGGCGGGAATCGAACCCGCAACCCTGTGTTTGGCAGTCCGGCATGGTGACCATTGTGCCAACTGGGTCGTCAATAATTATAATAATTACAAAACAAAAATATGTGTTGTTCTCATGCCACCTTTGATCATATTTTTATCATACGTTGTATCTCATGCCTCCAAAACATAAAAAATATATAAGTATACTCACTTATATTATTTCAGATCTCATGCCTCCATAAATAAAGTATTTCTTTCTTAATTTGTTTCGACAATTTTGCTAAATAAACACGTAAACCAAGACTTATTAATATCCAATCTTAGTACAAGCGGCCTGAACAAAGCTCAAAAGACGCGCGTCTTACACGGGATTTCCCTTAAATTCTGGAGCTGCTTAATTAAATACCTCAGTCAAGTTACCTCGCTGTATATAGGGTACTTTCATAGGCAGAATCTGTTATTTATTGCGATTTTTTTGCTTATTTTCAAGTAGGTAGGTCTGTAATTGATGGCAAATTGATTGTCTCAACTAAAATTTATACCGTTTTAAACCACTGAGTTATCATTTAAATGCAATAAACTGCCTAACCTAAAGAGGTTGAATAGCTAATAGCGACGACATCAGCTTTAGACCATCCACTACTTAGACGAGTTGCTACCTTAGACTACCTGATTTTGCGACGATTCGATAATGCATGAAAACTTTATTTTCATTACTCATACTCCGAAAGAAGGTCTAAAGGTGCCTGAGGAGCGTGTTGAAAATAAAACTTTCAGCCCTAGGGAGAATCGCTTTCACTGACAGCTGTCATGTCAAATTATGGCTTCGCACGGCTTGTGCAATGTGCATGTAGCCAGTATCAGTATCATTACGCAATAGGAACTTCAAAAACCTAACCTCCTTGCTTTAAGTAACACCAAAGAATAACACTACATATTGTATATAACCTCTTTAGTCTCAACCTTCGAGATCAGGTAGTATGGAGTCTCTCATTCACTCTCGTTGTTAGGAAGAATTTTATGTATTATTCGTAATGAAAAGCACAGTGTTTACCTCGGGTGAAAGACTCATTAAGTCCCTCGACTATTACTGCCCTCGCTACGCTCAGGCGCCAAACTCCTTCACGGGACTTGTAATAAGTGACTTTCACACCTAGGGTAACAATGTACTATTACTTTTTTAATATTGGCATTTCATGCAACGTCTGTCAAAGGTTTGTATCAAAGATACCTAACCCAAAAAGTGCTTAAAAACGTTTTAAGTCACAGTCTGCTGGTCTGTAGATAACTTACGACCTTAAACCAATTTTCCGCTACGCCAACACCTCAAACGTTGTTATTAATAAATAACAAATAGTTTGTCAGGATTGACGGAGGGTATTGCGGTTGTACTGGTTTGTTGTTAGGCACCTTCAGCCGACTGAAGCCTGAAGGCAACAGCCACATGAATATTAAATAGGTAAAGGTTTAGACAGTTTTAATACAGAGATGATTGATGATAAAGCCAGGTCTATGATGTTGGATTTGTAGAGGTTTTCAGTTTATAAATTCACAAGTAAGAGGTGAGGTTTTCGAGCTTAGTTATTTACTTATGAATTTACCTAGAGACTCTGGGAAACAGCTGCTAATAAACATAGTTATAAGATTACTCATCCTGCCTGTCATATTTTTAGTTGATAACACGTATCAAGAATGTTATGTTAAGGAAAATGTAAGGATACAAACAAGAACAATATTTGCAGCTACACCCGACGCCTATGTTGTGCTCCAAGACCAGCAATCTCCGTACCAATAGCACAGAAATCGGTTCTGCACTGATTGTGTCCTAATTCATACCAAAGACAGAATTTCATTTAGATTTTCTTATATCCTATTTTAATATTCCACCTAATTTGGCCAATTCTCCTAAAATCGAAATGATATTATAACGTAATTTTAACAATATTATACAAAATACCCTCAAAAACTGCTTTTGGTATTCTCAAGAATATTTTTTGCAATCGAAATGGAATCGGAATGACATTGCAATGTAATTTGATCAATAATTATAAAATCGTCCAGGCTGACAATGTCCAGTGTCCTAAAACTTCTATTCCATCCTTCTATCGGAAGCTTCGCAAAAACAAATGTGCTAAGAGCAATGGATTTAAAAAAGCCGGTTTATCGGAAGCCAACTTAAACTGAACAAGTTGTCTGAACTTGTGTAAGTGCGGTACGACTTTTGTTTAACTTTGAAATAGCAATGGTCGGGCTGATAATTTGTTTTCTGTTCTTTTTACAGTTCTTTAATGGATTGTTTATTTATATCTACCTATTCATTATTCTCCTATATCCCTATTTATTTGGGGTAGGCGCAATCTACTATTCTTGTGAGAGATTTACTCTATTATTCGAACAAAGTTATTCGGCAATTTGATTTAACGGTCGGTCACTCTCGTCTGCCTGACATCTACTTGCGTATTCTGCTGTGGGTGGTTTATCTGCCACTTCTAGTAGGATCTAAGGTATTCTGATCAGCACAAAGTCCCCAAATTCCTTATCGGCATCTGCTACACCCATGGGAGAAGATTGGTCCTTGGGTATGCTGTTGCTGCGAATAGTTTACCTATCACCACAAAGAGAACCAAAGGTTCGAAATTTAGCACTTAGCTATTTAGAAATAGACGAGGCTTCCAAACGCCTTATTGGATAGTCCCTTTTGACTTCCCCTATTCTATGCCGTGAACTACATTGGATTTGGGACAGCAAACGGCTTCTCTTTCTTTTCTTTTATGTCCTTGTCAATTTGTGTGCCTTTTTCTTCTAAAACTATGTTTGTCTTGTATTTCGTCTCAAATATACTGTTCTATTCTAGCATATTATCATTGTCTACCTCCTCCATACACCTTGCAGAATAAAATAATCTTAATATATATAAATCTCGTGTCACAATGTTTGTCCTCAATGGACTCCTAAACCACTTAACCGATTATAATAAAATTTGCACACGATGTGCAGTTCGATCCAACTTGAGAGATAGGATAGCTTACATCCCGATATTCCCACGGGATCGGGAGTTACGCGGGTGAAACCGCGGAGGGCAGCTAGTATAATTATAAGAATAGCCGATAACATCACCATTACTCAGCAGTTAAAAGGGTAGTTACGGAAATTTCTTTAGTGGTGAGCAGAAAGTGACAAATGACGTCCAACTGAGACGTCAAATTGACGTCAAGACCAACGACTGAATAGCTAAAGTACGCATTGGTTTAATCCCACTCAAATACGTCAATCCATTAACGCCGATACTGCAATACATCTTGAACCTAAGTCTTGAATGCCACAATAAAAGCCTATTTATTTCCTTCAAACCTTCAACGTTCTAACAGGTCCATAGGAAATCGGAATTGAAAAATCGTAAATGTACGTCTTTTCTGGGAGGAACCCATTTGGTATCTGTCACTTTTTGAAATTAAGATTTGTACTTTAGAGAAACAAAAATGTTTGCCATTGGAGCCTATTCATTATTGAAATTCTGCAACATTACGCTATTTTCTCCTAGCTTCATTTATAGAAAAGTTTTATTAATAACTATCTGCGCTCTGCAGTTTTACCCACGTAACTCCCGATCCCGTCCTTCCTCGATAAATGGACTATCCAACACAAAATGATTGTTTCAATTCGAACCAGTAGTTCCTGAGATTAGCGCGTTCAAACAAACAAACAAACAAACTCTTCAGCTTCATAATTAGTATAGACTAGCTGCGCTCCGCAGTTTCACCCGCGTAACTCCCGATCCCGTGGGAATATCGGGATAAAAAGTAGCCTATAACCTTCCTCGATAAATGGACTATCCAACACGAAAAGGATTTTTCAATTCGAACCAGCAGTTCCTGAGATTAGCGCGTTCAAACAAACAAACTCTTCAGCTTTATAATATTAAAGTATAGATTAGTATAGATAATTATTGAAGTCGAAGTACATAATATGTACGACTTGCCCAACAGCGCTGATGACGATAAAGAAGTCGTAGAAGTTAAAATTACTTTCAAAGGTCAGTTTGTTAATAACAAATACTGTAGTTTCTGTCTAGGGATCTACTTCGATCGACTCTTAGAACTTAAAATAACTTTAAAAAACTGTAACCTTTGTTTCAATACCTTTTACTTTCGCTTCTCTTGAAATGGAATGCCTCGAAGTTCGCAACTTTATTGACATTCCTAAGTGTAAAGTCTCGTCTAAGAACTCTTTATTATTTATAGTCTGCATCCTTTTACCAAATGTTTTTTCTTTTGTAATAATTGGATTAAAGAACATTATATTTAGTACTTATTTAATTTTGGATTACTATAAAAACGAGTAGGCTACGCAGCTACAGTGTGGACGTAAAAACGTGTTATTTTAACTCATCACTATCACTACATAGTATAAAACAAAGTCGCTTTCTCTGTCCCTATATCCCTTTGTATGCGACCCGTCCCGGCTTCGCACGGCTATATTATGCATGTATTATACATATAAACCATCCTCTTGAATCACTCTATCTATTAAAAAAAACCGCATCAAAATCCGTTGCGTAGTTTTAAAGATTTAAGCGGTCAAAGGGAAATAGGGACAGAGAAAGCGACTTTGTTTTATACTATGTAGTGATGTATTGGTTTGGCTAAAGAGTTCTACGCAAATAAACTTTATAACTCAAAGAGGTTGGATTAATTTAAGACGTCAAAAATAATTTATTTTGGTAATTTTATAAAAAGCAATGGAAAAGCGCGAAAAACGATTTTATTTTCTCTAAGAATCAGTGTTTGATTAAGGAACATGCCCATTATTGCCCATTTTTCAGGCACTCTATTTATTTAACGTAAAAAAATGTCGCTTAAATTTTTAAGTAAGCCTACCTAAGTAATTCATTTCGCTTCTTCGTTTTTTTTTCTGAGAAGTTCTTTTTTTAGCTATGGGTAAATTGTCTCTGCTTCGTAGAATTTTTCATAACATTTTCTAATGCATCGTGAGACCATGCATGAAAGGCCTACGTTATAGTTAAAGACTAGAATTTTGTTTGAGAATGTAACTTGTATAAAACGTGTTTCCGCAAAAACCACGTGTTTTAGGGGGTTGTTCTAGCTAGACGTCTAGGCGAACAACTTTTTTTCTAAGACTTATGGAAATTCCATTTTTTTCGTTGTATCATTACAACAGCTGTCAAGTAGATAGATTTATAAACACTTTATTTGTACAACACAAAACATTGAAAAATAATAAAAAGGAGAACCTAGTTGGCACAATGGTCACCATGCCGGACTGCCAAACACAGGGTTGCGGGTTCGATTCCCGCCTCATACATGTATTTATGCTTAGATATTTGTCTATGGTCTGGTTGTTTCTATGTATTATAAGTATATATTTACAAAAGAAAAGTATATAAGTAGTATATCAGTTGTCTAGCACCCATAACACAAGTCTAGTTACTTAGCTTGGGGCTAGATGGCGATGTGTGGAATGTTCTGCAATTTATTTTTTTAAGGATCAAGTACCGAATTACCCGAGGAAGTTACTCAAATTACGCTAGTTACCACTATAATAACCAAATAACCCCATTTTCCAATGAGTCACTGTCTAACAATGTGTGACCGTTTATCCAGAAATCGTCTAAATTAATGATGTCATTCTAGATTTGTGACTGCTCTATGCTATTTCGGGAACCTAATCTTAATAAGGTATTTTAGACTTGTTAAGAAGTTTACGAACAACTAGGTAGCATATTCTGGTGTCAAAATGATGTTTATTTAATATGGCGTTTTCCATCTATCCTATATTATAAACTAGCGACCCGCCCCGGCGCGCACGGCTGTATTTTGCATGTATTATATCTAAAAACCTTCCTCTTTAATCACTCTATCTATTAAAAAACCGCATCAAAATCCGTTGCGTAGTTTTAAAGATCTAAGCATACATAACGACATAGGGACGGCGAAAAGTGACTTTATTTTTATACTAGCGACCCCCTCCGGCTTCGCACGGCTGTATTATGCATGTATTATATCTAAAAACCTTCCTCTTGAATCACTTTATCTATTAAAAAAACCGCATCAAAATCCGTTGCGTAGTTTTAAAGATCTAAGCATACATAGCGACATAGGGACGGCGAAAAGTGACTTTATTTTATACTATGTAGTGATGATTTGTATAGCCCCACCAGCAACATTAATCAAAGCTCTATTCAGTCAGAGTGTCTGGAACATGTTTTAGATGGAGTAGGCTATACCACCCTCTCAGCTTAGTCGATATTGTTCAGAGGAAAGAACTCGTTAATACGTTTGGCGCTGAAAATGATGTTTAAACAACACAACATTTTTGAAAAAACATTCGAATTTCCAAAACAAATCTTGTTTGTGCACACAAGTAACCCTCGATCGCTGTATTATATAATGGCCAATAACCCTGTATATATAAAATTATACCTATATATAAAAAAATATATATTTATTTAAAATCATTTTACATATAATAAGTAATTTATTACATTTTACTTATAGACCAGGGTCGATAATTTTTAAAACAAAAAAAATTAATCTTAGGATTAAACCCATTAGAAAAGGAGGGGAATATTATAAAAATTAAAGGAAAAATAATTTACGGGCGATCTAAGGTCGGGAAGGGTATGGGGGTGAGCTTTTAAGGGTAAAAAACGGCTTATCTCGATTTCCGGCAAAACTAAAAGTCCTATGGAAAAAACTCAAATGGCAAAGTTGTAGGTAATAAAAAGATCTAAAACTTTTGTATTCACACTTTTTTCACATAACCTCAAAATTTATGTGAAAAATTCAAAAAACCAAGTTTTTGGTTTTTTATGTTTATCTTTTACAAAAATGTTTTTTTTCCACGAAATTTGGTGAAAACTTACCTTTTTATGTCCCAAATACGCTATAATTTATTTGATTAGAAATATTTATTTTTTTACCTTATTTTGAATTAATATCGAAAAAACGAAAAAAAAAATTTTGTACGATGTTGTATAGTATTAGTTGTATAGTAGTACTGTGTACGTAATTATAGTATTATATTAGTATTATATATAGTATTATATTTTGATTTGCAATTTTTTTTATTAATGTTAAATGTAATCTTACGTTTTTCGAGTAATTAAAGTGTAAATTTTAATAATAGCTCAAAATTTAATTTAATTTAATTTAAATGGTTTTTTGCATTTTCTGAGAAGATTTACTACAGTAACATATATATTTTTTTCACCATCGGAAAGTAGAGATTTCAGCGAACAGAAAGCCTACCAACCTTTTGAAAAAAGCTGATATTTTGATGAGTGAATTTTCGATTGAAAATTAGGGTGTTTTTTCGATATTAAAAAATATTTCTATAATAAATATTTCTAATCAAATAAATTACAGCGTACTTATTTGGGACATAAAAAGGTAAGTTTTCACCAAATTTCGTGGAAAAAAAAATATTTTTGTAAAAGATAAAACATAAAAAACCAAAAACTTGGTTTTTTGAATTTTTCACATAAATTTTGAGGTTATGTAAAAAAAGTGTGAATACAAAAGTTTTAGATCTTTTTATTACCTACAACTTTGCCATTTGAGTTTTTTCCATAGGACTTTTAGTTTTGCCGGAAATCGAGATAAACCGTTTTTTACCCTTAAAAGCTCACCCCCATACCCTTCCCGACCTCAGATCGCCCGTAAATTATTTTTCCTTTAATTTTTATAATACTACCCTCCGTTTCTAATGGGTTTCATCCTACTAATTTTTTTTCACTTTTTATTATTTTTAAAGGCTTCTACCCTGGTCTATTATAAGTATGATTAGTTGATAATTTTTAACAATAAAAAAAATAACTTCGAATATCAAAGCTACAAAACAAACTTCAATCATTATAATTTTTGTCATTCCTAAATCCTTAATCCGAATTTGAAGGCGATTAATTAAGGAAATAACTAACATAACTTTAACAATTTTAATAATTAAAATAATGAGGCTAATTATTATAGTTAAGTGAAATACCTAAGATAAAACAGTTCATTGACCTAATACAGTACAACTTAGTAATGACGATAAATCACTGTAATCTCTAAGAGATAAGAACTAAAGTATGTTTGTCATTGGTCATAAATTTTCTCGGGGTGTATTCCCAGTTTTACACTGTGTGGTCCGTTATCTAATAAAAATCATGATCCGATTGGGATATTGGGGATACAAAAATACAGGGTTATTGATAAATAGATACCTATAAAAGCAGTTTAGGGTTACTTCGGTACATAAACTTTTTAAATTCACACGATTTCCAATATTTTATATGATTTTTTTTTGCGTGAAGATGAAGCCAAAACGTAGAGGCCCTATACACTACCACAATGAAAGTGAAATTTTGGAACATGAAAATAGTCATAGACTACAGACTAAATAGTCGGCCGATAGATTTTGACGACCTCTGTGGCGCGTCGGGCGAACACCCGACTGCGACGCAGAAGGTTGCGGGTTCGATTCCCGCCGGGAACAAGTATTTATGCTGACCATAAATTCTTGTTTCTGGTTCTGGGTGTTTCCTATATGTATAATATGTATATATTTACAAAAAAAAAAATATAAGTAGTTTATCCGTTATCTGGCACCCATAACACAAGCATTAAGTTGCTTAGCTTGGGGCTGGATGGCGATGTGTAATATGTCCTGAAATATTTATTTATTATTTATTATTGTGAACTTGACTTTATGATAATAAAGATTTCACTTTTTAATCCTATCTACAAGTTATTCACAGGTTTTATATTCCCTTCTCAAGCGTCCAGCAGACCAAACAGGCAATTTTTCGCCGCTGGTGCAAGTAGTGACTTTTTGTTCTATCTTCATTTATCTATATCTATAGTATAGATACTATACTACGTATACTATCATTATCATCACTACATAGTATAAAATAAAGTCACTTTTCGCCGTCCCCATTTCCCTTTGTATGCTTAGATCTTTAAAACTACGCAACGGATTTTGATACGGTTTTTTTAATAGGTAGATTTATTCAAGAGGAAGGTTTTTATGTATAATACATGCATAATATAGCCGTGCGAAGCCGGAGCGGGTCGCTAGTTATTAATATTATAAAGAGAAAATATTTTTTGTTTTTAGGATACCGTATTTTGTTTGATTTATTCCGGTCGGATCCCCTGGATCTGATACCCTGGGGGATCAGTTTTATTTTAAAATATTATTTTTTAAAACTATTCCGGTCTGATCCACCGTGCAGGAGATCACAAATAAATATAAATATTTTATTCCGGTCGGATCCCCTAGCTACCTATTAACAAATTTTTGGGACAATCACCAACAAAATATTTATTCAGGGTTTATATTTAATACAAAATATTTGAAATACATGTTTATAATTCTACTTATTGTAATGGAAATGTGTATGTTGGTATTGGAGAACAATTACCCTACTTGTCTTGGCTTGTCCAGTCTTGGAAAAGTCACAGCATCTTTTTAATATTTTCTACCCTTATTTAAATTAAGTTTTTTCCAAAAAAAAATACCAATTTTTAATGTCTGATTACCTGTGATGATTTTAAACACTTCGTTGATTTGGTGTTCATTTTATAGGGTTCAGTCAGTACCTTGAAAGGTAAAAGATAATAGGGACTAAAGAGTATCTGGTATGAATTTCAACTTGCTAGGTCCGCCCGTTCCTGAGAAAATCTGTGGTGACACACGGACAGACAGACAGACAGACAGATCTTTTAAGGGTTCCTTTTTTTTACCTTTTGAGAAAAAAAATCAAGGTCCTGAGCCAACACACTAAAAAGATATGGGCAAATTTACATTTTCGCAAAAACTTGTACAAAAATTAATCTTAATTTTCAACTTTATTATATTTCGGAATTTTCCCTTTACTTGTGCTATAAGACCTTACTTTTTGCAAAATTAACAATTCCCAGTCAACCGGAAGTACCCCATAGGTTTTAGGTCGAAAACCTATAATGGTAGTTCCCGTTGTCCTAGAATCACGAAATTTGGCAAAAAACTATGCCTTACAGCACAAATAAAGGGAAAATTCCAAAAAAATTCAAAAATATTGAAAATTAAAGGGTGTCCCCATACATACATAGTTGGACCAATTTTATTCAACAATTGTATGGGCGCCCAAACGAATTAGGGATCAAGGTAAATTAGTAACTACTAACTACCATACCACTGCAAGGGCAGAGAAAGAGAGTTGAAACTAATTTACAGAACCCTCGGCGCGCGAGTACAACTAGCACTTAGAATAGAATAGAATATTATTTATTTGCAACAAAATAAGAGATTACAAAGTCTTTAAAGCTAAATAACTATAACAATTGTTGCAAAACTTGATAGGTTTTAACCGACTTCAAAAAAGGAGGAGGTTCTTTTGTGTGTATGTTACGCGATCATTCGAAAACGGCTCAACCGATTGAGATGTTTCTTTTTGTAATCGAAAAGTGATACCTCAGGGGTGGTCCCATAAAATTTGGTAAGGATCTGATGAGAATCTTCGGAGTGATGAACAGAATTGCACCTCGAGAGTGCAGCAAATTGCTCAGTTTTCGATTTCCACCAGTAAAATTGGCCCATAAACGAATAGTTACCGATAAATGGAATATCTGAAACCACCTTCTCATCAGAAAACTCTTCAATCGGTTACGATTACAGGTTACAATTTGAAGAATTTAGTCGAATTTAGTCGCCAGACTGGGTTTGAATGAATGTTGATAAAGAACCCTATCTTAAATGAAGTTCTGATGAGGATCTTTGAAGTGATGAACAGAATTGCACCTCGAGAGTGCAGCAAATTGCTCATTTTTCGATTTCTACCAGTAGAATTGGCCCATAAACTAATAGTTACCGATAAATGGAATATCTGAAACCACCTTCTCATCAGAAAACTCTTCAATCGGTTACGATTACAGGTTACAATTTGAATAAAATATTCGCTTTTGCCTCGCCGGACTGGGTTTGAATGAATTTTGATAGAGAACCCTACCCTAAATGAAGATCTGATGAGGATCTTCGGAGTGATGAACAGATCTGCACAGCGAGATTCAACAAATTGCTCACTTTTCCATTTCCACTAATAGAAGTGGCCCATACACAAATAGCAACCGTTGAATGGAGCATCCGAAAACACCTTCTTATCACCAAACTCTTCAATGGGTTACGATTAGGTACAGGTTGCAATTTGAAGAAACAGTCGCTTTCGCCTCACGGAGTAGAATTTTCAGTGATAGTGGCACTTAAAATGGTTAAATAAAAAAATAAATTAAAATTTTAAAAACCGATTTAATAAAAACCTGAAAACAAAAACTAAAAAAACCTGAAAAAAAACAAAAAGTGAAAAATAATCCATTTCGGGTCACTAAGACAGCAGATAAATTAAACATAAGTACTTACTTGGAAGTCGTTTTCAGTTTTCAGGTTTTTTTAGTTTTTGTTTTAATGTTTTTTTATTAATTAGGGTTGGTCCAAAAAATGCAAAAGTCTGATTACCCGTAGTGTTATGATTTTAAACACTTTAATTTTGTTGATTTTTTAGATGATTTATTATATTCATTTTAAGTTCTGTTTATGTTATTTAATTAAGTTAGTCAAAACTTTTTTTTTATTATGGTTTGTCCAAGTAATAATAACAAAGGTTGCCTGGAAGACATTTGAGCAACAAGGCCGCCCTTTGTAGCACTTATACTTAAAATATGTTTCTTTTTAAATATTTAATGCAATTTAAAAATGGTGTTTACAATAAAGAATTTATCTATCTATCTAAAGTCTGGTTGCCTGTGATGATTTTAAACACTTAAAAAAATTAAAAAAAATTACATTGATTTTAAACACTTAAATAAATTAAAAAAAATTACATTCAAAACTGTTTTTCTCTTAACTGTACTAACCTGTCAAAAAAAGTAACGGGATCGGACCGGCATGGTAAAGTTTATAGTGGATCAGAACGGAATTAAAAAATAATAATAACCAGCAGGGGATCAGCTCAGGGGATCAGAATGAATGAATGAATGAATGAATGAATGAATGAATGAATGTCATTTATTTGCTTGAAATATGGTACAAAGATGTCACATAAAAATATAGTTCAACATATTTCACCAGCACTTAGCTTAGCATGCAAATATTAAAAGTTAGTTAATTAAAAGTACTCTAATATGATGTCAAAATAATTAATCCAATGTCAATAATATAAAAAAAAAAAAAATTAAAATCATTGAAAGTTAAATAAAAACAAAACAAAATTAATTAATTAATAAGTCAAGAATGGAATACAAAATCATGTCAAATTCAATTTACGTCATCTTTATCATTTATGAATTCTTCAATCGAATAATAGGCCTTATCGATGAGATAATTGTTGACAGCCCGCTTGAACTCTCCAGGACAATCAATTTGTCGTAATGATTTGGGAATTCCGTTGTATATTTCAGGGGCCATACAGAACACGCTAATTCTCATTAGACGAGTATTGCGTGCTCGTCTAACGATTAGAAGATCACCTTTACGTCTTCCACTATCCGCATATCTATTAAAAATATGCAAATTTTCTTTTACAAATTGAGCCATTTCACTAATGTAAATGCAAGGGAATGTAAGGATTTTTAATTTTTTAAAAGATTCTTTACATGACTCCATTCTACCTAGCTGACATATTGCACGTATGCATCGTTTTTGTGCTATAAAAGGCTTATTTTTGTTTGTAGAGTTTCCCCAAAATATAACACCAAATCTCAATATTGACGCCACATGTCCATGATAAGACGCTAATAGAGCCTTCAAGTTCACTACCTTTTTCAGTTTGTACAATGCATATGAAAATTGATAAATTCTTTTACAAATAATGTCAATATGATTTTTCCATGTCAATTTACTATCTATAGTTAACCCTAAAAACCGTGTGGAGTCAACTTCGTTAATTTTATTGTCATGATAATTTACACTAAGAGTCAAGTTATTATTTCTTTGTCTAAAATTCATTAGGTTAGTTTTATCAATATTTATATTTAAATTATTTAAATTTAACCAATTAATTAGAGATGTCAGAGTTTGATTGATTACGTTCGATAAGTTAGTTTTAGTTTCATTTACAAATAATACCGTGCTATCATCAGCAAACAATGTCATATGATATGGAGTAGTGTCAACAAAATCATTTATATATATATTAAATAATAGAGGGCCCAATACACTACCTTGAGGAACACCATTATATATCTTTCTCAAATCAGATTTAAAAACCAGTTCAGTTTGAGATTGCGGACATACCTTATTAATATGCGTTCTTTGAGTACGGTTACTTAAATATGACTTTATCAGATCGTATGTGTTTCCTCTAACACCATATTTTTCTAATTTTTCCATGAGAATTTTATGATGGACGTGGTCAAATGCCTTACTCATATCCATGAACAAAGCAACAGCAGGTCTCCTAATGTCCATATTTCTAATTACTTTAAATAGAAAATCATAGATAGCCATATTTATTGTTTTATTTTTCCTAAAACCATATTGACTACATATTTGTAAAAATATTATAAGTTTCAAAGTAATTATATAGCCTTTCATAAATCACTTTCTCAAATATCTTTGAAATGACAGGTAATAATGCTAACGGTCTGTAATTATTTAAAGATTCTTTATTACCTTTTTTGTGTAGTGGTAAAATTATAGTTTTTTTTAAGGAATCAGGAAATATGCCCTGCTCCATACAAAGATTGATAATGTAACAAAGTACTGGTGCTATCAATATTGCTACATCTTTTAAGATTTTTGTTGTAATACCGTCCCATCCTACACTGTTAGTATTTTTTAATGTTAATATAATTTTATAAATGTCAAAAGGTGTAGTTGGTGTCAGATAAATAGAATTAGGATTATTATGATTAATTGAAATTTTTGTGTCATTTTGAATGTCAGTATTTACCACGTCAATGAAATAATTATTAAAGCAATTTGCAATTTGAATAGGTTCAGTTATAATATTACCGTCAATGTCAAGTTTTGTAACACCTTCTTTTGGGTAACTGTTTTTGTTTTTGTTTATTATCTGCCACGTGGCCTTAGATTTGTTCTTAGCATTATTGATATAAAAATTATTTTGTGATTTCTGCGTTAAATTTATTATTCTCCTATATTTTTTAGAATACTCTTTAAAAGCTGTCTTGTTTATTATAGAGGGATATTTTCTATATTTCCAAAGCAACTGTCTTTTTCTTTTAGAGCATAATTTTATGCCTCTAGAAACCCATCTAATCTTCTTCTGAGTGGATATTTTATATTTTAATATCGGGAAGCATAAATCATAAAACAATAAAAAGTCTTTATGGAATGAATTGAAAGCATCATTTGTATCTCTAGACTCATAAATGTCCTTAAATTGTAGGCTTTTAATGCAATCAACAAATTTCTTTCTATTTTCATTACAATAGTCCCTTTTATATATAAACCAGTATTTCATACAACAAGTTTTTTAACTCTTATTTTAATTAATTGAGCAGTATGATCTGACAGAGCCAATTCTACCAGTTCACACTTAGCACCTCGGATATTGTGGCAGATGTTATCTAAGCACGTTCCACTGGCAGAACGTGTAACTTCTTTCAATCCGAATTTTAAATTATAACTGAGCAATATTTGTTCAAAGTCATCTGTAATTGTATTTTTTTCTAATATATTTATGTTAAAATCACCACATATCACAATTTTATATCCTGGTTTCGTTCGCAATAAAAAATGTAATATATTGTTTACAACTATTAAAAAATGTTCTTTATTATTTTTTCTTTTTCTCGAAGGTCTATAGATACAAATAATACAGATTTTATGTTCCTTAATTTCAACTGCAGAGCACTCTGCTATATCTGGTACCGACATATCAACTATCGTATCAATGTTCATTGATAAATGAATATTACGAACTACTATACAAGACCCCCCTCGCCTTTGTTGTCTGCAGTAGAATGAAATCAAAGAGAAATTAGCTAAATTAAGACTTTCAAAATCATCTTGCAACATGTTGTGTTCTGTAATGCATACAATATCAACGGACTTACCAACATCATTAAGATTATCCAAGCACACTGTCAACTGATTTGATTTATTTACTAATCCATCAATATTTTGATGTAGGATATATATGCTGTCATACACGAAAAAACTTATGATTGCTTGGCTCGTTATCTACATGTTTCTGCTCATCATCAACAGCCTCTTTACCATCGACAGCACAAATATCAATTATATTATGTTCATTATTAACAACAGCATTAAGGTTAACAGGTTCATAGTCAGTTGTTTGTGTAGATTTATCTACGTATTTGATTTGATTTTTTTTAGTCTTCTCTCTTACATATGTATAGAAATTATTTAAATATGTCAAATGTAATATTTCTCTCAATATACACCTAGATACGTATGTTGGAAGAAACTTTTTAGCTTATACCTAAGTAGTATCCCTAACGCTAGGGATGTCTATTTGTCTATTTTTTTCGAGGCCTAACACGACTATAATTCATGTCAATATATATTACATTATTATATTTATTGCAAATAAATTTTAATTCATAATTCAATTTACTTTCGCTGAGATACTTATTAAATGGTATTTCAGTAATTATTACATTAGTATGTTTTAAGGATTTTAATAGGATATTTAAATTGAGGAAAATGTCAAATGGGTTATTGTCATTGGTGCCACATAGAAGAATAACATAGTCATCTTTGGAGAAATAAGATAGTTCAGAGCGACAACAGTTTATAAATTGACTAGTTAATGCACCTGGTTTAATCATTGAAGTCACAAAGTAGTCAGAACCTAAAAGACTTTGAAGTATTTGTCTTACATTCCGACCTTGATCGTCACCTAGTATCAATACTTTTCTTTTAATCTTGTTGTAATCGATTGATTGTTGTTGATTTTCTTCTTTATTGTTTCTTTCTTCTGACAACTGTTTCTCCATATTTGTATTAATTTGTACCTCGATTATATTTCTACTAGTAACCGACGTACTTGGGTCAGTTTGATTCTCATCTTCGATTGAGTTATTGTCTATGTCCTTTAAATTCTTATCTTCACTTATGTTATTTGTATTTATGTTATTTCTATCTTCATTTATGTCATTTGTATCAGTGTCGCTTCTGTTTACATCTTCATTTATGTTATTTGTATTAATGTCGTGTCTGTTTACATCTTCATTTATGCTATCTGTATTGGTATCATTTCGGTTTCCATCTTCATTTATGTTATTTGTATTTCTGTTTACATCTTCATTTATGCTATCTGTATTGGTATTTTTTAGGTTTTCATCTTGATTTATGTTATTTGTATCCGTACATATATTTTCAATATTGGCGTCTTTTTTTGTATGTTGTAGTTGGTCATAACTCTCATTGTGTCTCTGTCTTTTCCGTTTCCGCTTGCCCAGTTTTGTTAGGGGACTTTCATATAAGGTGACAGTCTTATAACGTTCTATTATTCTCTTATATTCTTCAATATCTCTGTTCAGTTGTGTATTTTTAATGCTAAGATCATCAATTTCTTGATTTGCCGATTGTAATTGGTTTTTCAAAGATTCAATTTCATTTAGTGTCGTATTTATTATGTTTAATGAACAGTCTTCGTAGTCACCAGGCGAATTTGGGGCGCTAATCGCAGTACTTTCAAATAATGAAGATTCTGATGAGTCACTCATAGACGGCGCTGTTCTATACTGGCGGAATGTCACATTTTCAGAATCCATCTTTTTTATTATTTTTTATTTTTTTATTTTTATTTATATTTTTTATTAGTTGTTACCAACACGTCACTTAAATATTTAGAAATATAATTTTTTCTGTCAATTAGTCAAAAGACCAGTCATTGTCTAATTACTGGAAGCGTTTACCTCAGTTATGTTCGGTATGTCCGTACCCTGTTATCATCTGTCATGTAGGTTATCTCTGATGGCTGTCAGTGTCAAAGTCGATCAGCTGATTGACGTAGGCTCTCATTCATTCATTATGTTGTTGTTTGGAGGTTGTTAGCAATTATTTAATTGTTGCCAATGATATAAATACGTCAATATTCTTTGTTTTGAGACGATGAGTCATTAATTAACGGTATCAAACACGAAATCACAACATGAATTTAGTGTTTTATCAATATAATATCGCTCACCAAAGTCCAGTGGATGTATCCTTGGTATTTTAGGTTATAATGGTATGTACTCTTACTTATTTAACCACTTAATAAGGACAAAAACTAATTGTTTTGATTAAAAATCAACAGAGGTTTCACTTTAGATGCAGCGCCGACTAGGGTTGCCAGACCGGAATAACTCTTTTGTTTGTGACGAATATGCTTCCGAGCGTTCTCGTCCTTTTTGTTATTTTTCAATGTTTTGTGTGTTGTGCAAATAAAGTGCTTATCTATGTCTACCTTCTAATCAATAAAATGGCGAGTCTTTGCAGATGTTGTCAAAACATGAAAATGGTATTTTCCCCTCATTGGACTAGTCTCAGTAATTCCATAGCTTAAAGTCAGTTTCACTAGACATTACAAATCGGCACCGTTATCTTTCGGTAGCGTAGCGGTCTGGCAGTTTCACACTTGACAGATCATCGAGGGGCCCGTCTGTACGATGTTAATTATTGTTATTAATTGTTGAGATAAATCGTTATGTTTTACCTCGCAATTAATAATAGAAATCTTAAATAAATACTGTTAAATTATGGCTGTTTAGTTTGTGAAATATGTGACCATTATAGCAGGGTATGTTCAATTATATAGAGTTACTAGCTGCCCTCCGCGGTTTCACCCGCGTAACTCCCGATCCCGTGGGAATATCGGGATGTAAGCTATCCTATCTCTCAAGTTGGATCGAACTGCACATGGTGTGCTAATTTTATTATAATCGGTTAAGTGGTTTAGGAGTCCATTGAGGACAAACATTGTGACACGAGATTTATATATATTAAGATTTGTAATTATAACGGGAAAGCGGTTCAGGGCTATTTTTTTGCACCTAAACAATCAACTTTTGTTGTACGACTTTACCAAACATTTTTTGGAAAATTTTAAGCTAAGTAAGTAGGTATAATAAATTAGTGAAAATTGATTTTTAGCCTTTCGAAACAATCAGTTAGCTAGCTAAAGTTAGTTTACAGACTATTCATATTTAAAAGAAAAATAAAATTAAATATTGCAATTTTTTTTTTTTATATAGCGGTTATCTCGGAAACCGATGGTCGTTCACAGAACATAACTTTCATTTTTCTGAACCGGCACAGTGTCCTCTATCGGTAGGTGCCCGCTTATCCATTCATTACCGGACACCTTGTATATGTATTTATAAAAGAAAAGTAAGTGTTCTTTTCGTTATCTGTCACCATAACACAACCTAGTTGCTTAGCTTGGGGCTAGACATGGGCTAGATGGCGCTGTGTGAAGTGCTCTCTACAAACAATTTAATTGTAATGACGATGCCACAAGTGTATTAAATTAATAGGTCTGCAGTGTCTGCACTTTTGTTCCCTGATTGTAGGTACGTAGGTATATTAGTTTCAAGCACGCTTATAACTTGAACGCTTGAATGTAAACAATGTATATCTTTAATATCATCAAAAGAAGAGCGCATATTTCTCTTGTGTATTTTATAAAGAGCCTTCTATTTGCTTGTGTAAACGTTGCTTTATTTGCTTTAGCTCATCCTTTGTGCTTTCATAGACTAATTAGGTACCTTTGAGGCATTTAAAAAACACTGAGAGATATTTTTATTAAGGGTCTTAAGTGTCTGTTCTTGTGGTTTTGCCTGTTTAAGTTGCCAGTTCTATGTTAAACAACGCGTTAATTCCAAGCGTGAAACATATGCAATCATAATGTTATAATTGGCTCCTTGATTACAACATTTAAAAAATCACAATTTTTTTTTATTATAAAATTATTACAATTATTTTTCTTTTTCCGATAAAAATGTTAATTAATTTCATAGTAGACATAGGATAATTTTAATCTCGAAACTCCCGCGGGTCTACCACGGGGCGCAGCAAGTATATCATATTTCATTACATTACATCAATGTATGACATTAATAAATCAAAGCATGAAATAAAGACATCAAAAGCGTCATAACTTCACACAATTGATTCCAATCATCTTCATATTACCAACCATAATTCTCCGATTTTATTTCCATCTCATAATCTTATTCCATATACAAGTCATAGATCTATTTGGAATTCCGTACTGACCGCCATAAAGCATCAATCATACTGAACCCAAATCACTACATCGCACTAACGATTATTAGATCAATAAAATCGGACATAAGTAAAAATGCGCAACTTAGTCAAAAGTGTCATGTAAGCTATTGTTCCTATAGCCAGGTAACCGACCTTTTAGACGGCGGCCATTAAAAATCCCCCCGCCCTAGACCTGTTTTAACAAATCAGTCGAAACTCAGCCGTTCGTGGAGTCGCATGTCTTTGTTTTCGGCACTTTTGTTCGCACTATAACTTCGCTTCACAGTTGTGTGTTTGTGTGGTTCAATTTAGAAAAAACTTTTATTGGATATGGCAGAAGAAGGTATGTACTACATTTTAAAATATTACATGATTACTTTGTCGTATAAAATTTATATTTTTATGTGATATGAAAACAGTTACAATTTAGGTAAATTTTTTTGCTTTACTTTTTCAAACAATCGTGTTTTTATGTATATGTCGTGTCTTGTCGGGCTACAACTTTTATAACAATATAATAATTGATTTGTTGGCTATTGTAAATCATAATAAAACCATCCGCCTACGTCCGCCATTTTGTTTTATATGACTTTTAAATTGTACGTAAAAATTACACAATTATTTTAAGTTAATATATTTATTTATTTGTCGTACAGATAATTCGAGAACTATCAAGATATTTACTAGAAGAGCATTGTGGGAGATCTTGAATGAATTCAAGGGCCACAAAATAGAAGAAAAGTTTTCATTGTTTGAAGATAGACTTGTCCAATTGACAAATTGTCCGGAACATGAGAAACATAAAATGGTAAATGGTTTGAAGCACTTTAAAAGTGAATTCAAAAAGAAGTGGAGAGGAGCTTCATACAAAGAAGAACGGTTTTTTAAAAGTAATGAAGTGTGGCTTACATCTTCGATGGAATTACCTAACTGGCCTGAAATGCCCTAACCAAAACCTGGACGTCCAAAAAAATCATTTGAAGATGTGTGTGACCGTAGCAAACGGAGAAAAACAAAAGATCTGCGTGAACAAGTATCTGTCGAGGAGTTGACTTATGCTGCTGGCGTGAGTCAGGGCACTTCAGGAAATAAAGATGCATCAAAAATAATTAAAGAATTAATGGCTTCACCCACCAGAGCTACTAAACTTAGAAAAGTTATTTCTAGTACCAAGAAGCAAACAACTGTAAAAAAATATACGCCAGCAGAAGCACTGGCTATCTTTGTTGAAGGTGATTTCACTAGAAGACAATGGGAAATAATCCACAGATCTGGTAAAGCTATTTACCCATGCTATTCTGTCATACAAATGGCTAAGATTGAATGTTATCCCGAGGAAGAATCAATACATGTCACTGGGACAAGCGCAGAAGTTAAACTTCAAGCATTACTAAATCACACTGCATTGCGCTTGTACAAATATATAGCGGAGGTTGTCAATACGTCATGCACTGAAGAAGAAAAACAAAATATGGTGTTAATTTCGAAATGGGGATTTGACGGATCTCAGCAGACACAATACAAGCAAAAATTCGAAAATCACGGAGATAGTGATGCAAATATTTTTCAAAGCTCACTAGTGCCTCTAAGACTATCTGTTATCATTGAAGAAGAGGAGAAAAAAATCATTTGGCAAAATCCGGTTCCGTCTTCAGTCAGATTCTGCAGACCCATACGTATAAGATTTATAAATGAAACAAAAGATATCACAAAACAAGAAATACAATACATTGAAAACCAAGCCGAACAGCTTCAGGAGACAGAAATTGATGGCAGCAAAATAAAACATAAACTGTTACTTACCATGATTGATGGCAAGGTATGTAATGCTGCTACAGACACCTCATCTACAATGAGATGCTACATTTGCGGACAGACTTCGAAGGATTTTAATAAATTAATTAAAAAAGAAAGTAAAGTAGAAACGTTGAAGTTTGGATTATCAATTCTTCACGCAAGAATTCGATTTTTCGAATCTATTTTACATTTAGCCTATAAATTGCCTTTACAAAAATGGCAAGCACGGTCTACAGAAGAAAAAAGAATTGTAAAAGAGACTAAAGAAAAACTACAAAAAGCCTTTAAAGAGGAAATGGGATTACTCGTAGATGTTCCCAAAGCAGGGTTTGGGAACACTAATGACGGGAACACGTCAAGGAGATTTTTTGCAGATCCGGAACGCTCCTCAAGAATAACTGGCATCAATGTCGATTTAATAAAAAGGTTTAAAGTCATATTAGAAGTAATATCAAGTGGCAATAACATTGATGTAGAAAAATTTGAAGCATACGCAAATGAAACTGCAAAAATATATGTCGATCTGTATGGTTGGCATCCCATGTCACCAACCATACACAAAATTTTGATACATGGAGGTGAAGTAATAGCTCATGCACTCCTACCTATTGGCCAGTTATCGGAAGAGGCAGCTGAAGCCCGAAACAAACATTTTAGGCAAAACAGATTACATTTTTCCCGCAAATTTTCGCGCAGAGACTGCAACATAGATATAATAAACAGACTTCTTTTAAGTTCAGATCCATTTATCAGCTGCAGCAGAAAGACGCAAAATAAAAAAAGACAGCCTTTCTCAAAGGAGGCAATAGAAATGATGTCTGCCAGCACGGTATTTAAAAATAGACAAAGCGAAGACGAAAGTTCCGACGAAGAAGAAGTTGAAGAATCCTAAAAATGTAAAAAGATGTAAAATTTTAAATATATAATTATTATATTGGTCAAACTTTGTGTTTTATTTAATTTAATTGCACATAAAATTATATAAATAAATTAAATATTTTTGTCCGATTTTTTCACTCAAATACTCGTTAGTGCATCGTTCCCCTCAAATATTGGAGCGACAAGCGACAAGAAAAAGCAATATTGGAAAGATTTTTTTAGACAAACATGATAAATATTTATTTATTGGTATTCAGCCACTTTTATCCCACTGGCGGTAAAGGCCTTGCTTTCGTCCCTGTTATAAAAGTAAGCTTTAATTAATTGGTTACCAACGTAAGTCGGCTGCATAATTGCAGCCCCCGGTAGAGTTCGAAAATTAGTGTTATTGGTTATTGGAATGTTTTCATTCTAATAATTTTTTTTTGATAAATTGATGAGTTAGAAGATTTTAAACTTCAATTAAAGCAGGTGCCTTGAATTTTGCTTGTGTTGAAAACATTCTTATAACAGCCGTTTTGGTGCTCTAAGGTGGATCTGCAACCATGCAGCCGACCGTACCTAAATGACATCAATGCTGGTGAATGAATAAATTGGCTACTTGACAGTCTTCTAAAAATACTTCAAGTAGCCATATTTCATATCACTCACAATTATCTTTTTTCTCGAAAAAACGTTATTGAATTGAAGAAAGAGAAAATACCTAATTAAATAAAGATACTTCTTTATTATTTTGAGTTATAGCGCGAAAAGAGTCGGTCACATGAAATGTTGGTCTCTGATCTCGTTTTTTGACAGCTCAAACCCATCAAATTTTGTATTTTTAGTAGTTTAGTTAGTAGTTGTTTTGAAGTTTCAATTAATATAATGTAGGTATTTCATTAATGGGAATTGCGTCAATATTGCGAATGAATAAATTCCGAAACGAATGAAAAAATGAAAAATTCAAACGAAATTTAATTTACGTCAAATTACTAACGTCAAACCTTAAGTATCAACAGTAAAGTAAAAAAACTAATAAGTAAAATAAGTAAACTCTAACCAGTTAGTAGTTGTAAGTAGTAGTAAAGTGTCCCTTAGGTATCTTGAGGTTAACTTTTTGCTTGATCGCGTCATTGTGCGTTGTTTGTCGCAATCTTCTGCATTGTGTTCTGCCTGTATATTATTTACGTTTCATAAATGAATCGAAAAACTATTTCCCCCGACACTAATTCATTTACAACACTATTAGAGTCAAGATAGTGGATTGTTTCATTGGTTTCATTCTTCCTTTCGTGTATTTATTCGTTTTCCTCAACAACCAATCTTGGTAATGAAACACTTAACTTTTTGCTATGATCGAAAGTTGATTGACTCTATGCTAATAGATTGACATCTAATTGGAATCACAATCGAAACTAATTATAATTAACTACTGTGTTATTTTATGGCTTTTTAATTCGTTTTAAAGTATCATAATAAAAATAAATAATAATAATCTACAAATAAAAGCATATTGTTTAAATTTTCTCCTTTTGTGCTTTTCGGCCAAAATATTTAAAAGTAAAATCACCATTATTGTCCATAGTTAAAATCTGATAAATTGATACTTCATTTCATTGAAGAATCAAGTAAAATTCGTTATATTTTTCCTGGTATTTATCATAGTAAGAATCTACAAAGACTACTTTTTTGGTGAGATAATGTTCACAGAAGAGTAGATGAGATAAAAAGTCTTCAAAATTCAATGTTTTCAGGTTCAACACAAATAGTAAAAGGAATATTCCTAGAACAATAAAATATATTGGAGAAAACATCAAAAAAGAAGTATCCGATATTACAATATCATGAAACAATACGAACATTCAATATCAATAATGCGTATTCGATGCGGGTCTCGTAAAACAGGAACTCCAACGAAACATCGATAACAATATCGATTTATTTAATCGATACTTTTGTCTCTGTCACGAATTCAAATTTCGAATAATTTTTTATGCTTATTCCGTAACCGATTTCAATCGATTTCTCTACTAATGTTATTTAAAACGATATATTTACTATGCTTTCCTGTTTTTATTACTGGGGAAACCATTCATTTAAAACGCATAAATTCAAAATTCCAGATATCTTATCCAGTAGAAATAACAAACATACAAATTCACAACATTTAGCTTCTATAATATTAGTAGAATTATGGAAATTTGTAAAGTAGGTCAGGTTGTTCTAAGCAGTTTCACTTTACATTCGTATGGTATCACTTCTATCTTCGTTTTACTCCATTAAATGAATTATAACATAATATCTGTTACGTCATTTACTTTTAGGCTTATATAAGAAATTTACTTACACATATTAAACAAGAGCTTAGGAATTATGTCACTTGTAGCAAAATAAAAGTTGCTACGGTAATGTAATTGTATTTATGCGATTATTAAAAATAATGAAGAGATCCTAGAGCTGGCGGCTTCTTGTCCCAACGACTCAGTCTAGCTATTCAGCGAGGGAATGCTGCCAGCATTTCGGAGACAATGCCTTGGGAGGATGTAGGAGAGGGATTCTTTTTGTTTCAATGTTAAGGCATAGGTTGATTTTTAATGTTATACTAATTTTATTATGTAAGTATGTATTCATATTGTTTGTTTTTATATTTAATTTCTGGGTGGGGGTAATTTTTGGCGTCATTTTAGTTTATTTTGTACATTAGTACATTAGTATTAATAATAATTATATTATTATTTTCAGTTTTGTATTTTGTGTTATTTGATTTAATGTAATTACCTAATTTTAAAATTGTGATTATCACTACTTATATAAAACAAAGTCGCTTTCTCTGTCCCTATAAAATATCCCTATGTATGCTTAAATCTTTTAAAACTACGCAACGCATTTTGATGCGGCTTTTTTTAATATAAAGAGTGATTCAAAAGGAAGGTTTATATGTATAATACATCCATAATATAGCCGTGCGAAGCCGGGATATTATGCAGGAGATGCGAAGAGATAGTTTAAAATACACAGTGGTCCGTTGACTCTAAAACAATTTTTTTTAAACCTAAATTAACAATAAAGACCAGTAAAGGCAACTGACCCGAAGATAACACGCCTGTAAACCGCTATTACCTTCAATTGACTTCGCCAGAACACGTCAATAGTACAGGTAGACGAAATACAACAAGTGAACAAAAACTGTATCTTATGTCAACGGAATTAGAGTCTAAATAAGAAGTGAGGTAGACGCCTTGTGTGGTCTATTGTACGTTAGTAAAACTCGATACAAAAACATGTGGGAAGGACCGGAATTAGTCCTATAATAATCCTTAGAACTGCGTAGTACTGGATATGATGTTTGCGTACCATCAAATCACGAAACTCCATATTCTTTAAGAAATAAGGTAAAAAATGCTTTATCATTGTAATAACAATTTTAACGATGAGTTATTTGGTCTAATTAACCTTGTAATAACGCCCACATGGCATATTTACAAAATTTATAACAAAAATATTTATCAACTATTTTGATGATTTAATTATTTTTGAATTTTAATAATATGAAAGTCTAAACGAATTCGGGTGCCAGTCTTGTATTACAGTGGACGAAGACCTTAAGTCCTGCACAAAATTGCAACAAGCTTTGGTAGATGCAAACAACATTACGAGCACTTAGCACGTGTGAATACAGTGACGCCACAAAGAAATACAAAACCATTATGTACCTTATTTCGTTAGCATAAAAGCTATGGACTTTACTATGTTTTTGTAGCCCTGTACTTGGTTCACACCATGTTATAGTGACATCCCCGTGATAACTTGCTTAAAGAAAATGCAAACTAGAGACTTCTCTATCGGTCGATAATATGAATGCGAGCAAATAAACGAGTGAACATTTTAAACGGCAAAATGTGCGGATCAAAAAGTATGAAGTCTGCGGTGTCTCTTTTTATGTAGAGCACTCAAGTGGTCCAGTAAATTAACATGTCTATGGCAAAACGTACTCAACAAGTAAGGTTTTTATACTGTTTAACACTTTTAACAACGTTAAGAGTTTACTGTCACAAGGTTGTAAATTGTAATAAGTGAAGTGTTTTGAGAGATAAAGAGTGTGTTCTTACTGTTGAACTTTTTCAAAGTATAGGAGGTCTTTGTTAGGACTACGACTATGATAACGTTTTTGCAACGGACTGTTTATGCAAGAGCATAGTTTGGACAGGGACGTCACAAACTTGAAACTAGGTCTAAGATGGGCTTCGTCCCGACTCTCAACTTTACAAAATACAAAATATTCCCACTCTACCCGATTTCATTCTTGCATATATAGAAAAAGTAAGAGTTCAGTTGACATGAAAAATTGTAAAAAATTTACTCTTATCAAGGTCATAGTTGTTATTTGCCAAAATACATAAAAGGATACTTAGAAAATCAATTTTGATAAAATTCAACCATCGGTAGCGATAGCGATTACAAGGGCCTCCGTCGCTATTTCTTGTGTTAAACCTTTTGCAAAAACTATTTTGTTTGCGCTTTAAAATAATAGAGTCCCCATTTTCACATTAATTTTTCGACTCGTGACCAAAACTCATAAACAATACCACTATCTCGCCAGTTAACTTGCGAACAGTGTATCGAAAGCCATAAAAACGCAATCCGTATACCAAAACGCACAAAAAACGGCAGCAACACAGCGTAGCTTAAATAATTCATAGTGTTCGTTACACTGTTGACTCATAGGGGTCGTATACACTAGAACTACGTTGTAATGTAACAAGTAAAAACTCTTACATCGGGCAAAACACATGTCAAAGAATAAAAAGTGAAGAAAAGGGTAAGAAGTTGATTTCAAACCATAAACTTGTTTTTATTCTAGCCTCATTGTTAGTTTTACAAAACAAATATTTAGGTATATTTATTTATTAAGAAGTATGTTCTTATTTGTTTAGGTACGTTATAATACTTTGTTTTACAAGTAAGATTTATTTACGATAATTAGATTGGCAATTGGCAAAAAATTGGGCAGGACAGGGAGCGATGGAGGACTCTCGTTTCGGAGGCCAAGATCCACTTTGGGTCGCTGAGCCAGCGGAGTAAGTAAGATTAGATTTAATTTAGTTGTAAGCGACTATTAGTCCTACTGACAGATTGTCTAATTTTTTTACCAGCAAGATATAAAAAAAATACATTTAGAATAGAAAAACTATAAAGTAAATTTTTATAACAGAGTAAACTACAAAATTTTATAATTGTTTCAAAATCCTTCGTTATGTCTCGCATTTTGAAAAAATGAAAACAAATATGAAAAATGTCAATCGCTAAAAGTACTTGTTTATATGTTAATTTGGCGTCGTCGCTTAGATCATCATAACCTTTATATATTACAGATGGCATAGCCTTAAAATTGTACTCGATTTGGTAGCATACCTTAAAACGGTACGTGTGCATCATAACTTAATATAACTAACAACGTTCAGTGACAGACGGGACATCGCAAATACGGTAGGTAGCTGACTGAATTATTGATTTATTGATATTGCCTGCAGGTTGGACTATTAACTTTATCAAATGGAGTAGTTGGGTGGACAAAATGATGGGCGTTTAACCAAATGATACACTTATGTGCAACTAGCGACCCGCCCCGGCTTCGCACGGCTGTATTATGCATGTAATATATCTAAAAACCTTCCTCTTTAATCACTCTACTTATTAAAAAAACCGCATCAAAATCCGTTGCGTAGTTTTAAAGATCTAAGCATACATAGGGACATAGGGACGGCGAAAAGCGACATTTTTATACTATGTAGTGATTCTGACAATGTTACTTAGACTAATCCTTTGTTTAGACGAAACTAAATTGCATACGACCTAAAATTGATGACGAAAACCTTGTCTAGACTACACCCTATTTAGACAAAACTGAAGTTAAGGCCACCTGCATTTATGACAACTGAACATCAGCTTTAGGCTATCCGCTGCTTAGACGAGTTACTACTTTAAGCTACCTGAGTTCACAACGATTCGATACTAACTTGTTATTTTTAGTAACCGTTTATAAACATGTTACAAACCTATAGCAGTATATTGTGAATTTGACGTATTTATAACCTCTTCAGTATCTATCTCCCAAGTCGATCCTCTATGCCTGAAGATCGCGAACACCACTGTTCTTCACCCAGCGGTGTGTAGTGAAATACATAGATAAATAGATAAAACAAATAAAGTCTGTTTACGGACGATAATTTTTCGTGATAACGTCATAAGAAAACATATTTGATGGTAACCAGTAACCATAGCAACGTATTATAGTTGCTGTGGTCAATAACGGAACGTAAGCGTTGACGTCACACTTTTTTGTGAGTGCTGCCGGTGTTCATCGATTTATTAGACGTTATCACGTCATAAAAAAGCAAGCTTCATTTTATGTCTCTATGTTTGCAATCAATAGAGTGTGACACGAAATATTCACACGCCAAAACTGGCAGGATATAGCAGAACCAAAACGTTAAACTAATGTATTACCGACATTAAACGAATAAACAATTCTGATTCTGATATAAATTATTTATTTATTTTGGAAACGTCGAAGTTGCGTCGCTCAGGTTATGCAACAACTCACGCTAAGTTATTAATATTGACTTTTACATGAAAATCTAAATGATTAATACGGCATTTGCAACTTTCATTCATGCTATTATACAGGACTAGGAAGTTGTAACGCCTTGAGCATATTGTATGATAGAGTAGGTATTTCCAGCCCTTTACACTCATAATTTACACTCAGGGATTTCCTTCGCTGCGGCGACTGCGGCGCGTGCGGTGCGGCTAGGTGTGCGCTCACCCTTACGCAAAACCAGACTCACAAAACCAACTACGCAAAACACCACCTTCACGCAAAAAGCCTAACTCCCAAAATACCAACTACGCATAACACCAATTTCGATTTAAGCGAAATACCAACTATGCATAACACCAATTTCGATTTAAGCAAAATATCAACCACGCATATCACCAATTTCGATTTAAGCAAAATACCAACCACGTATAACACCAACTTTGATTTCGAAACAAAAGACGATCGAAATGATGTTCGAAACGGAAACAAAAGACGATCGAAATGATGATCGAAATTAAAACAAAACAACACAACATCAGTCTCTTAGCTTAATCAAATCGTGGAACGAACACGACAATATGCCTGGAGCCTACTAATAGGTACTTAAAATAATAACACCCATTTTGACAAGGTGTCGTTGACTTTAAAGGTAATACCGGAGTACGAGTATACTACGTGCATAACGGGACGTGGTATTAGGCGTATTTTGTCTTTTAATTTGTGCGTATTTTCGAGTGCTATGTGTTCTTTTTGTTTTGGTTGGACAAAATAATTTGGCAAGTAAGTTTATCATTGGCTTTATCAGTTGGCATTCATTAGACAGGGACTAGTGGAAAGAGAGGAAAAAGGCAGTTGCCCTGCACACAAACCTCTCTGCTCTACGAGAGGAAATAGGCTAATACCGGCCAAGTGCGAGTCGGACTCTAGCACCAAGTGTTCCGTACCATTATATTCTATAATTTGTTGTTATAGCGGCGACTGAAGACACATAAACTATGAAAATTTCAACTGTCTAGTTATCACGGTTCCTGAGATACAGCCTGGTGACAGACAGACAGACAAACGGACAGTGGAGTCTTAGTAAAAGGGTCCCGTTTTTACCCTTTGGGTACGGACCCCTAAAAAAACTTTGTAACAATCAAACATAAAATCATTGTTTCGGTTTCATAAAATTAGTCAATTGCGTATAAAAACCATACAAAGTGTAGTTCCGGTAGTAAGTTGGTAACAATACACGTTTCCGGTACATTTTTTGCTATCAGGCAATTTATCACTGACTTCAAAATGTAGGCACATGATTCGTTTCTCTGTTTTTTTCTTCTTAGTGACACCCCGCCACATTCCAAAGACCGATTCGTAGAAGGGTACCGGCGCTCTCTCCACAAACGGATAATAATAATAGCAATATTTTTGTCTTGGTCTTGGTTTTTTTCATTTTCTAATTATCAGAGAAAAGAGAAAAAGAAAACAAAACATTGAGGCATGGTCATGGCAGCAAAAAGTTTTATGCAAAAAAAAAATTTGTCATAGTGTCATTATCCAGGGAGAAAACAGTCGACTACGTTTGTATGGAGAGAGCGCCCGGTACCCTTTCCTCTTAAAATCTATGGGGGGAAAATGTCACGGTAAAGATTTTTTCTATAGCTCTGCTCTTACACTGCATTAACCTTTATCAATTGCAGAGTTCCTTTAATTAAACCGTTGTTTCTTTGTGAATTAACATTCCTGGTGTAATTAGATCAATTATCACAATTATATTTTGAGTTCATGGCCGTTTGATCGATTCTTGATTAAACGATTGCTAAGGTACGATAGATCGATTTGTTCTTTGTTAGTTTCACTTAGCTCTTACTTTTTTTTAAACGCTTTTATTAGTTTTAAAGCCTTTCTTGAAGTAGTTATTTTTGATAATTGGTTAGTTTGCTGTCTTGAAACGCAAATACTCTTCTGAATCCTACATTTTAAAGATTGTACCTACTTAAACTTTAATTTCCATTAAGTATTATAAAGTCATGGACCTGTAGAGAAAGGAAATATTATTTATTGACGTGACAACGTTTTATAAATTGGTTTGCCGAGTGACACTTCAAGAAACTGCGTTACGCTCCGCTGACGTTATGCGCTCACAATGAGAGCGAGTGAGAGGCACGCGGGCATGGTTAGCCCGCCTAAGAGCGAGAGAGACAGACATAAAAAGTGAAAGGCACGCGTCCCTTCCACTCGAGCACAGTTGTTGTCACGTAAAACTTTCGCCCGTATACCGACTTTACAGGCAACCAGTTTTTTTTTTTTAAATGTCGTGGATCTCTGGGAATAAGCCGTTATAATGTCTTTTAATAAAAATCAGATTCTCCATATTCTTACTTTTTAAGTGATTTCGTCCACTTAGAAGCTGAATTTTGCAAATATTTCGTATTGGATCCCTTCGTCGTAATACTGTAAGTATATGGCATATTTTAACACAATCCGTCCATTGCTGTAACCTGTGTTTTGATAATAATTAACAGTCAGTCAGTTAGTCAGGCCATAGAATTTTAAATGTATTTATGGAATATTCAATGTGTATATTATTCGATATATGTAAGCACGGTGCGGTACCCTTCGTAGTTGCGAAGTATTTTATTTCAACCTCAATCTATACTAACACTAGCGGTCCGTCCCGGCTTCGCACGGCTATATTATGCATGTAATATACATATAAACCTTCCTCTTGAAACACTCTATCTATTAAAAAACCGCATCAAAATCCGTTGCGTAGTTTTAAAGATTTAAGCATACATAGGGACAGACAGCGGAAAGTGTTTTATACTACATAATGATTATAAACCTGAAGAGTTTGTTTGTTTGTTTGTTTGTTTGTTTGAACGCACTAATCTCAGGAACTACTGGTTCGAATTGAAAAAATCTTTTTATGTTAGAAAGTCCATTTATCTAGGATGGCAGGCCAATTTTATATTTCGATATTCCTACGGGATCGGGAGTTACGCTGTTGAAACCACGGACCAGCGCTCCGGGATAGTAATAAAACACGTCATTTTTCAACTCCATTATAAAGTTATCAATTAAAATCAGTTTTGTTTTGATATTGTGACCGTAGTATGTGTATGTTGTTCAACATAACACGTATATGCTATGAATCGCATGCCTGTAATTAGAGTAACATCCGCCAGATAATCATCAATCAGAACATGACCGTGTTTGTTTTGATATGCATTTGTGGCTCTCAATGTAGTTGTAAATTTTCATCTCTAACTAGCTGCGCAGTTTCAACCTCGTAGTAATTTTTTGCGCGACTATCATAATTTTTCTTTCATAAGAACCTTCTCCTGATAAAATAACAAACACAAAAAAAAGAATTAAGTAGCTAAATCGGTGTTTATACTGCGCCAGCAAATTTAATCGCTGTAGTGCCTGGGACATTTGTATTAGATGGAGTAGGCTTGCCCAGAACCTATACCACCAGCTTAGTCGACCATGTCCAGAGGAAAAAACTCGTCAATACGCCAGGATCCAAATGAGTCGCGGGTTCCATCATGAAGGAAAACATCGTGATGAAAACCCGCGGCTCAGTTCGCTACCGACGTATTTCTCTAAATCTATACTAATATTATAAAGCTGAAGAGTTTGTTTGAACGCGCTTATCTTAGGAACTACGAGTACTGGTACGAATTGAAAAATTATTTTTGTGTTCGATAGTCCATTTATCGAGGAAGGCTTTAGGTTACTTTTCTTTTTGATATTCCCACGGGATCTGGACTTAGGCCCGTGAAACCGCGGGGCGCAGCTAGTCTATACTAATATTATAAATCTGAAGAGTTTGTTTCTTTGGACGCGCTAATCTCAGGAACTACTGGTTCGAATTGAAAAATTATTTTTGTGTTGGATAGTCCATTTATCGAGGAAGGCTATAGGCTACTTTTCATTTTGATATTCCCACGGGATCGGGCCTTACGCGGGTGAAACCGCGGAGCGCTGCTAGTAGTAGAATAATGTTTGTTAGAACACGTTGTGACCGGGTAATATTTCATGTCTTTGGAGTCTCTTGGGGTTCAAGTTTTGTCTCTTGGGTATTCTCTACTTTAGCTTGTGTTGTTTTACGATGATTTCTTAAGGTGAAAGGGTACCGGCACTCTCTCCATACAAACGTAGTCGACTGTTTCCTCCTTGGATAATGACACTAGAGCAAATATTTTTGGTGCATAAAACTTATAACTGCCATGACCAATTGACCATGCTCCACTGGTCGATCGATCGAAAACACGATCGACCAGTGGAACCTTAAGAGGCATTTTTACTTTTATTTTCGTGGCAAGTTTTAGACACGTCACTCAGCACCAAAAAAAACTAATTCCATCGCTGAAACTTTCAGATTTTACACAAGTCTTGTTGAATTTTGAATCTAACTTGTCTAAAAAGTTTGTTAGTCGCTTTGAAAGTGAAATTTTGACCTCAAAAACTCCCACTCTTATCAATTAACTAGCGACCCGCCCCGGCTTCGCACGGATATATTATGCATGTATTATACATATAAACTTTCCTCTTGAATCACTCTATCTATCAAAAAAAACCGCATCAAAATCCGTTGCGTAGTTTTAAAGATTTAAGCATACAAAGGGATATAGGGACAGAGAAAGCGACTTTGTTTTATACTATGTAGTGATGATAACATTGTTTTTCGAACTATAATTTGTGTTTGTGATTAATATTTTCTTATCTGGTAGGTAGGTAGGTATGTTATTTTTTCAATGCAATAAGCAATTTACATAATAGGTATTGCGAGTTACATTAGTTTGACATGCAACACTACCTTATCTTTCATAATAAATTAATTAAATCGTTTTATATTTTCTCATAAATATAGAATATCAATTAATAATACACACTTCATTTCTCAGTTTTATGGTTATGATGTTAAATAGTGAATAGTATGTGTGATTATAACTTAACGTTTTTATTTTTAACCAGTTGTGCCCCGCGGTATGACCCGCGGAAGTCCCAATCCCGTGGGAATATAAAAAAAGCATCCTATCTGGTTCTCTATGTAACCAACACGACTTTCTTTTAGAGATTTAAAAATCGAATGCTATTTAAAATACCTAGCAGCGTTGATGGACCTCTACCTACTCTCTACATAAAGCAACTATAGGTACCTAGAATTTTCGAAATATTATGAAATCAATAACAACCCTCTCTAAGTATATTGTTTAAGTACCTACTAAGTACATAGATAAATACTTGGTTTACCTATTACTAAATCACAGGAAAACAACTAGATAGGTAAGTAAGTAGGCACACATGAACAGGATAGGTATCATTGCAAGTTATTAAACTTTATGACCCATCGGATCACTAGTAAGTACAATACTTATATAGGTTCCCAGCGTGATATATCGTGTGATAAACATTAAAGGTCTCCTTAGAAACGTCGAGCAGCACGTTCCGTGTGTAAACACATGTTCACTGACCTTCAATAGCAACGACGTGGTCCCGTATTTGCTGAGCCAGCAGTGGATCTGGAACCATCTCAACTAGGTCGTAGAGCGCGTAGATCGAAGGATGAACGCTCTCGAACCTCTGGATCTCCTGCCGTATCGACAGCGAGGTGTTCAGACATGCCTGGGAATGTTGCCGGTTGCACATCGCTCCTCTATAGCCCAGCATGGCCAGAAATCCAATTAAAACACAACACAACACAGCATCGGCATTCTCAACGCTACGCGAGCGGAGTGAGCATAAAAACAACAAATATCAAACACTTTTCCTATTTTACAGTATTGAAATTACTAAATGTAGTTTGTATCACTGTTCACTGTGATTGTACTCTATATTATTGTGATGTTAATAAAGTAAACAAGCAAGAAACGTGGGGTTTTTAGTGAAGAATACGCGAATCGTCCATCCCGTTGGCGGCCATTACCGGACTGGCGTTGGTAGAGTAGAGTAGGTAGCTCGACGCGGCGCGGTATCTCTCCCCCTAGTAGTTACATAATTGAAAACAGCGCCATCTAGAGACGATGCATAGTTTTACAGTAAAATATATACCTTTTGGTATGTAGTTAGTACACAGAAATTACGGCAGGTGGCGGCTGACTTAATTTCTACAAAATAATAAATAGAGCAATTTAAAATCCAATTTTCCGTAAATTGAATTTTAAAATGTCACATTACAATAAAATATCTGAAGATTTAAACCTAGTGCTCCATTTTACAATTTAAAAGGCTATTTTGATCTTTAGATTTGACAAAATATAAGAACCTTAGTCTAGGATATTTTGCTTTTAGGCCCTTCCGATATGTAAGGCTAGACTTGTGTTATGGTGGTCTGACAATGGATAGAATACAAACAAATACCTATACTTTTTTAAATATAATATACCTACTTCTTTGACATAAATATTATATTTAGGTAAGTACAAGATAGGTACAAAAGAAAATATTTGGCATCCATATTACAAATATAGTTGCTTAATTTGGGGCAAGATGGCGTTGCGTGCAATGCCCTGCAATATTTACTAGAAACTGTTCGTCATACCTATTGACCAATTAAACACTAGGTTTTCATCCCTTTAAATATAAAATTCTCGTGTCGCGGTGTTAGTTACCTTACTATGTCCACCTAAACGGCTGAACCGATTTGTGTGAATTTTTTTGTGTAAGTAAGTACCTATTTTCTTTAGGTCTGAGACTCGAAAAACTTTTTTATTCCTAAATTATTTCTCCTACGTCATACAAAGAATACACCCTCCAAGTTTTAGGTCTCTCTACTCTGTGTTTAGGCTATGCGTTGATCCGTCAGTCAGTCGTTCAGAAGGCCAATTCTCGTAAAAAATATTGTTTAAATTACATTTCAATATCATCCCGATTGCATTTCGATTGCAAAAGATACCTTCAAAGTCAGTTTTTTTTACAAAAAGCTAACTTTAAGGTTGTTTTGAGCTACTCTGAGGGTATTATTTGTGATCGAAATGCAATCGAAATTATATTGAAATGTAATTTGAACAATGATATTTACGAGAATTGGCCTTCTGGACAAAGCAAATTATACGAGTACTAGCTTTTGCCCGCGTCTTCGTCCGCGTAGGGTTTGAATTTACCAAAATCCTTTCTTATCGGGTGCCTACGTCATACAAAGAACACACCCTCCAAGTTTCAGGTCTCTACGATCAGCGGTTTAGGCTGTGCGTTGATCCGTCAGTCAGTCAGTCATTCAGGCCAAAGCGTTTTATATGTATACTAGCTTTTGCCCGCGACTTTGTCCGCGTAGAAGTCGAAAATGCACCAAGGAATCACGTTGTCCCCATACAAACTTTGCCCCCCTTTTTCACCCCCTTAAGAGTAGAATTTCGGAAATTCCTTTCTTATCGGATGCCTACGTCATACAAAGAACACACCCTCCGAGTTTCAGGTCTCTACGATCAGCGGTTTAGGCTGTGCGTTGATCCGTCAGTCAGTCAGTCATTCAGGACAAAGCATTTTATATGTATAGATAGATATAGAAGAAGAGGTCTCACAAATTTTTACGCCACGAATTATGAATCTCACTTTTTTCGAGGTTGGTTAATTAAAAAAATGTATTCAGAAACGATGAACATCTACAGAACATAATCAAGAATGACCTACATAATTTAATTAACATTAGTTTAAGTAATTCAGACACCAAATAGACGAAAATACCATCCTAATCTACATTATAGTTATTTTCACTAAAGTAAACATGACTAATAATTACCGCAATGCCGTTGTATGTAACTAATTTCAACCAAAGTTATTACAAAAGTAAATAACACTATTTACATAAATTCTGTACACATTTCTCTTAATAACAGTTTACGCTCCACCACGCTTATTATCTTATTTGTTTGTGGCATTAAATTAAATCAAAACATTACCTATATTACGATAATATTCATTTCTTACAATCCATAACATCATAATCAAATTACTAGTTACGCCCGTGGTACAATTGCCGATCCCGAGGGAATGTCGGGATAAAAATCTCCAGCTTATCCAGCTTAGGTTTCATTGCAATCGATCCAGCCCTTCTTGACTTTTTTATATATGTATTGTAAAAGTTTGTGGGTATGTTTATCCTCCTTTACGCAAAAACACAAGAGATTGCGATGAATATTTATGCCAATATTCCTTGGGACTTATGCAGGGGAAACCGCGGGGCGCAGCTAGTGGGCATTAAATATAAATATAATATTGCAGGACATTCCAGCCCCAAGCTAAGTAACTAGACTTGTGTTATGGGTGCTAGACAACGGATATACTACTTATAAACTTTTATTTTATAAATATATACTTACTAGCTGCCCTCCGCGGTTTCACCCGCGTAACTCCCGATCCCGTGGAAATATCGGGATGTAAGCTATCCTATCTCTCAAGTTGGATCGAACTGCACATGGTGTGCGAATTTTATTATAATCGGTTAAGTGGTTTAGGAGTCCATTGAGGACAAACATTGTGACACGAGATTTATATATATTAAGAAGAAAGATAATACCTAGAAAAAACCAGACGACAGACAAATATCTAAGCATAAATACTTGTATGAGGCGGGAATCGAACCCGCAACCCTGTGTTTGGCAGTCCGGCATGGTGACCATTGTGCTAACTGGGTCGTCCCAATGTAACAGACCAGTTTTGATATTAGAGGACATTCGCCAATTCTTAGTACCGGTGGCGTCATATGCTTTACCATCGCCCCTTAGTGAGATATTTCAGAGGCTCCTACTGAAAATTACTATTATTTTTATGTTTATTCTTATTACCTTTATGCTTATGATTAATACCTCACCCATTCTTCTTAACACCTTTGGATAGAGAAGAATGGGTGAGCCGCGACAAGCAGTTTCACCTGTGTAAGTCTTGATCCCGTGGGAATATCAGGGTAAAAAATAGCCTATGCGTTAACTCAGGTCTCCAGATATGCTAAGTTTTATTTATCGCAATTGATCCAGTAGTTTTTGCGTGAAGGAGTAACAAACACACACACACACACACACACAAACTTTAACATTAATTTAGTATAATATTAGTATGATGAATTAAGTTTCGCGTCTTCCGCGCCCCGCAATCAAAAACACACTTAAATTATTTGTTATCCTCAAATTCCTTCCTTAAAATTGGGGTGTCTATAATGGCCACTTTCGACGAATCGTATCAGAAGATTTTACATATTTTGTGTGTCATTTTATATTAAAACCGAATAGCGTCGCAAACAGTGCGTGTTGTTAACCTTAACCATTTGTTACAAATTAAATAAAAATATAGGTACTTACCAAAATAAAAAATATTTAAGTAGGTAAATATACTTACAACGAATAATTGAGAACCTCTTTTCTTTTTGAAGTTAGTTAATTAATTTTTCTGACTCTGGTTCTGAAGGTCGTGGGTTTGAATCCCGACCGGCCGATGGATTTTTCTTGCGGTTAGTTATCTCCAGACATCTTGAAATAAACAGGGTCGTGTTGAGAATGCCTACTCAACCAAAAACATATCCCTGGCACTACAGTGCCTTGAATAGCATGGATTTATATTCCTGGCGCTGTATAAAACATCTGATTTAGATGGAAAGGTCAATATCATTTTTTACCCGCGTAAATCCTATTCCCGCGGGAATATCGGGATAAAAAGTAGCCTATGTATCAATCCAAGTCTCCAGCAATTTACATACCGTGTTTCATCGCAATCAACCTGTAATTTTTGCGTGAAGGAGTCACAAACACACACATCTTAACGCACAAACTTTCACATTTATAACACTAGTGAGATCAATAACACAGAAAAAAAACAAACAAACATATAAAAATTGGCGCGAAAAACATAACCCTTTCCTTGCAGTCAGTAAATCCAATTCAGATACGATCCGTTTTCAAAAGTCACATTGGACCCCCCGAAACAACTAACGTTGTTATATCCCTTATGACAAACAAACAGCTTCTCACATTTGCCAATAGAGTAAATTGTCAGATTGATAACAGTAACAGAAGTGTATATTGTGTTCAGTTGACATCTCGCCGTCGAGGCGGACGCGCGTTTATAACTCGCGAGTGTTGTTTATTTAATCGAGATGTCTAAATTCAAGGTAAATGGTTTAATTTGCATTGTATTTTATATAAAAGGAATAGTTAATGTATTGTTGTGTATTTTGTTAAGCTTGTGAATGAGGTACGGGTTTTTTATTCAGTATGTAGAGTAAAGTGATATACTTTAGAAATTATTTACAAAATAATAGTTTTTTTTACAAAAGGACTTTTTAGTAAGTATAGCTGTTTTTCATTGATTATGAAATAAAGATACGTCTATGTCAGCGGGTTATATAACGCCCCCTAAATTTAATACTAAATATTTGGTAAATAGGGAAAACTACGTAAAACAGGTCATCACTACATAGTATAAAATAAAGTCACTTTTCGCCGTCCCTATGTCCCTATTTCCCTTTGTATGCCTAAACCTTCCTCTTGAATCACTCTATCTATTAAAAAAACCGCATCAAAATCCGTTGCGTAGTTTTAAAGATATAAGCATACAAAGGGATATAGGGACGGCGAAAAGTGACTTTATTTTATACTATGTAGTGATTATTTGCTTGGTTGTCAATCTGAAAAACAATTCAATTGTCTATTATTTTGTTACTTATGTTAAGATTTTAATATAAACCATCTTTTGGTTGCCTTTATTAGCAGCAGGTATAGTAAACTTTTTTCTGTTTTAACTTGAGGTCGAGAGGTTTCTTGTAGGCCTCAAAGATTCAATCTATCCCCAAGTATGGTCTGGACTGGATATGTAAGTTAGAATCTCATTAGCCTATTCGCCCAGTCCTTTTACGAAGCTAAATCTGGTTAGACTCTTATTAAAGGAGTAGGTACCTAAGTAAAAAGTAAGTAAAATCACTACATAGTATAAAACAAAGTCGCTTTCTCGGTCTCTATGTCCCTATATCCCTTTGTATGCTTAAATCTTTAAAACTACGCAACGGATTTTGATGCGGTTTTTTTTAATAGTTAGAGTGATTCAAGAGGAAGGTTTATAAATATGTATAATATAGCCATGCGAAGCCGGGGCGGGTCGCTAGTTATACATAAAATGTTAACTTTTCATAAAATAAGGTAGATTGCACAATAGAGCCATAAAAGGGTTTTTTATAATCGTTGATATTAGTGACAAAATCACAAGAAAATAAACAATTGAAATGATTTTTCAGATTGACAATAAAGCAAATATTTACATAATGACCCGTTTTTAAATACTTTCCCCTATTTTAACGAAATTTTTAGTGTTAAATTGTTTTGAAATGCTTTCCTCTTTTTTAACCAGGTTGCCCTTATTAGCCGAAGGCACCTAGGTTTTTAAAATACCATGGTTATTTTCACTATTAGAGTTATTATAAACGAGATACTTACGATACTTTTATGGTAATTATCCCTAGTAGTACTTAGTTAATCACTACATAGTATAAAATAAAGTCGCTTTCTCTGTCCCTATTTCCCTTTGTATGCTTAAATCTTTAAAACTACGCAACGGATTTTGATGCGGTTTTTTTAATAGATAGAGTGATTCAAGAGGAAGGTTTATATGTATAATGTATGCATAATATAGCCGTGCGAAACCGGGACGGGTCGCTAGTTAAATATATAGTATATCTTACTGCTTTTCATTAGTATTGGTTTCGCAATTTTACCTTGTGATTTGACACTGGCTTCACAAGTCATGCGAAGCCGTAATTAAAAAAAAAGTGTTGCATTCTTATCAATACCTACATTTTTTTTTGTAAATGACTAGCTTTCACCCGCGACTTAGTCCGTGTGGGGTCAAAATGGACCAAGAAATCACGTTGTCCATACAAACTTTGCCCCCTCTTTTCACCCTCTTAGGTGTAGAATTTCGGAAAATCCGTTCCTATCCGATGGCTACGTCATACAAAGAACATACCCTTCGAGTTTCAGGTCTGTACGATCCGCGGCTTAGGCTGTGCGTTGAGCCGTCAGTCATTCAGTCAGTCAGGACGAAGGATATTACATGTATAGATATAGAAGATTGTAAAAATGTTCAGGTGTTATTATCATAACATATGGACTATCTGCGCCCCGTGGTTTTACTCGCATAAGTTCTTATTCCTTGAAAATTTCAGCATACAGATTAGCATGAGTTATTCTAAGCGTTTAGCTATGTATGCTTCTTCCTTCCTTTTCCCTTTACTTGGGGTCGGGTCTCCTTATCATTTCGCGCCAGGTCGCTCTATCCTGGGTTGTCTCTACTTCTAAGTTTAAGGTTCTCAGATCATCACCATCACTACATAGTATAAAACAAAGTCGCTTTTTCTGTCCTTATATCCCTATGTATGCTTAAATCTTTAAAACTACCCAAAGGATTTTGATGCGGTTTTTTTATTAGATAGAGTGATTCAAGAGGAAGGTTTATATGTATAATACATGCATAATATAGCCGTGCGAAGCCGGGGCGGGTCGCTAGTTTAGTATAAAAAAACGAGATTAGTAAGTATATTTTTCCGCACTTAGGGACTTAATATGGTATTTAGTAACACATTTTTCTATTCGCTTGTCCTAGTTAATCTTAGTTATCTAGTTGTCTTAGTTAATGAACTTACTTTAAATTTGAATATATTTTGCAAACATTGCGGTTCTTATGACCTTTGATAATAAAAACTCGTTTTAATGGTTATTTATGATAATGATGTTGCCAAAAGCATTCGATTAAAAATTTAAAATATATAGAAATTTAACTTACCATGGTTATTTTCACTACTAAAGTGAAACGGGATACTTATCATGTGTTTTTCAGAGCTCGATTTTGAAAACATGGTGAATAAAATAGTTGTACATTTTATGTCCGTCTGTCTGTCTGTCTGTCCGTACGTCCGTCTGATATTTGTTTGCTTCAACTTGTTATTTTAGTCTTCCAGTGATGCGCGCGCATCTTAAAATTTCGCTCTTGCAGCTTCAACCTGTTTTATTTTTGGGTTGCGCAGCTGCAACATGTGACTACTTTGTTAAGATGCGCGCGCATCTTATATTATACCCAATATTTATTATACCTACTGAGTACCTACTTATATATTAAATACTAGCATCACCTCGACGTATACATTACTTTAGGTTACCAACCCAACTGAAACAATAGTAACCAATACTACCTGCCAGTCAATTGATCATTTAATTTCCTTTTTAAAAGCAATTGAGCAATCAGCCGATATTGAACCGTTTTATAGATTGGTGAGAATCGGATTGAACGATCATAGACCGAGTATACTTACATGTTGGAAAAGCTTATATGCACTGGCCAAAATCAACTGAATTTTTTAAAATCAGATTTCAAAGGAAATGTCATAATACTCGTATTACAGGAAATCATGAGAAAATCTGAACATCTGGCCTTCAGACAACCAAACTCTCACTTTTTACTAACGCAAAAAATTACGAATCAAGTGGCTTTGAAGTTGACAGTTAATAGAATTTAGCATTACATATCTCCTGCCTGCATAGAAATACACATTCGTGGCCATAGAATTGGCGTTCGTACTTTTCTTTTACGGTTCTTGTTCGTGCTTCAACACGAACGTGTATTTCTGATACACGATAGATATTCTGAATCCATATGCTTGGTGTGTATCAAATTCAGAAAGGTTTATTGAACCTCCTTCTAAGGTTTGCCTTAGGCCGAAACAATAGTTCAATCCCCCAATAGTCTAAACACTATCCTTATAGATTATATAGGTATAGTGTTTAGACTATAGTTCAGGAGTAAATCTGTATCTAAATCTAAGGTTTAAATCCACATCTCGGACTATTCTTAAACCTCGTTTTGGAATAAGGGGGATTGAGTTTTGTCCGATACAGTATTTTTTTGAAAATAGGCTTGTGTTATGGTGATTAGACACAATTTAGTGACTGAGTGCACCAGTCTAAGCAACTAGGCTTGTGTTATGATTTTCGAAAAAAACGAAAAATCAGTAAAACGTAATTCAACAAAAGGCCATTTGCACCAAACACCATTTAAATCCGAATTAACACCAAAACCACAAAATCAAACAATAATTTGACACGAAATGTTTACAAAGTCTTCGTTAAACTAGCTTGCAAACAATTTTTATAGTCGTTAAATAGAGATAGTTAAATAACAGTAACATAGAGAGAACACCAGAATTATTTAAATAAAATGTCAAATCTTTACTTTCATTTAGAGAGATTGAAATTCCAATTAATAGAGATAACATTAGGTCCATTTTTATACAAAAATGTTGTCCTGGTTTTTGTTTTAGAGATGTAACTCATTGCAGAACACAAACACTACGCAAGGTGCACCAGACTGAGCGATTTTGTTCTAATAAGTACAATATTTAGCGTTTAAATTCAAGACTTTCAATATATATTACCAAAAGTTAACCGGATAATAGTACAATATTTTGTAAATATTAGTTCGAAATCATTCAGTCTAATGTGACGTTTGCATTCTGCTCAGCTAAGCCATATTGCACAGAAAATAAAAACAAAGACAAGGATTTTCTATAGTACTCACGTGCTTAGTTGCATAACTATTATTACAAAACCGGTTTTTTAATATTAAAACCATGTTTAAGTCTTAACTGCAATATATGGGCCTATTGTACCACTGGGAGCCTGGAAGAGACCGCTTTCAGCGGTAAGACCACCTATTGTGCCACTGTTTTATTTTAATAATTTAAATTAATTGTATTTACGTTTTCTGTAACTTGTGTTTGCAATAAAGCGTTTTATCCATCTATCAATACAAATTTTGTTAAAGAAAATGTTCAGATGTATACTCTACTAATTGTATAGATATTATATTTCTTATCACTAAGTGGTTGCTAAGATGATTGTTACCAATTAAACTGATTAATTTAGCTGCCAGCCATTTTTTTAATCTCTTTTCGTACATAGACAATTGGTGAGCCCGAATTTTATTGTTGGATTTGTAGAGATGGAATTCCAACATGCATTTGTGAATAAAGATTACTAAAACCGGTCAAGTGCGAGTCGGACTCGCGCACGAAGGGTTCCGTACAATGTTGTATGGGAGCGCCACTTATTATTTTTTTCTTTTTTTAGTAAGTACATATTTGTTGTTATAGCGGCAACAGAAATACATAATTTGTGAACTGTACTTAAGACAGTGAAGTCTTAGTAAATAAAGTCCCGTTTTTCCCCTTCGGTTATGCAACCCTACAGACATTAAAAGTTTTAGGAAAAGAAAGAGAAAGTTACTGGCGTTGTATAAACTAGATAAGATGTAAGGTCAAAGGTATTTTCAAAAAATATAATTGTTTTAAGCCTATTATATACAGGATTATTGGTAATTAATTATATAAGAAAGCGGTTGAGGATCGAGGGCTGCTTCTGCGCACTCAATCAACTTTTGTTCTACGACTTTTGGAAATTCTTGAGGTTATGTTAATTCGAAAATCAGCATATTTTTTTAAAAATAATGTTTATTTTAGAATAGTCGATAACACTTAAAAAATAACAACTGTATAAATATAACACTTTACCAAACGATAACTACCAGTGTGTTGTGTCATCTATACATATAAAATGCTTTGTCCTGAACGGCTGATTGACTGACGGATCAACTGACTGACGGATCAACGCACAGCCTAAACCGCTGATCGTAGAGACCTGAAACTTGGAGGGTGTGTTCTTTGTATGACGTAGGCATCCAATTAGAAAGGATTTTCCGAAATTCTACTAAAGGGGGTGAAAAAGGGGGGCAAAGTTTGAATGGGACAACATGATTCCTTAGTCCAATCTACTTCAAATTTGCATCTTCTACGCGGACGAATTCGCGGGCAAAAGGTAGTGTAATACAAAACACTTTGACCAAACCATCATTACCAGTATGTTATGTCATAAACAAATAGAATTGTAATGCTAATCAGAGTCTAATGTGTTACATTATCCTTCTAGGCTATTCTTATTATTCAAGGTTATGAACACAAAGGAACTGTAAAAATTATATTTCGATTCGCGAATTACAATCACATTTTAACAAAGACTTTTATCAATGTAACAAACTCCTAAGAGCGGTGTTGGCTTAGTGGTACCCTCAGAAGAAAATGTATGTGCGGAAAATGTATGTGCGCTAATTGGCATTGTTCTTAAGGTGAAGGAAAACATCGTGATGAAACCCGCGTCTTAGTTGGCTCCAGAAGTATTGACTAGTTCTTTCCTCTGGACATGGTCTACTAAGCTGAGAGGGTAGTAGGTGCTGGGCAAATTTACTCCATCCCAATTAAAAAGTAAAACAGCCCGTACAAGTAACAAACTCTTGTGCCATGGCGGGCGAACTGCCGACTAAAGCCATCTTGTTGCTGGTTTGATTCCCGTCTAAAAAAAAAATCATTTTTTTCTGGTCCGGATGTTTCTGCATGTATATTAAGTATACTAGCTGCGCCCCGCGGTTTCATCCGCGTTAGGGTTGGGATGCCGATAAATAGTACCAAAATAAAGCGCATTTTCGTAGGGCAGTAAAAAAGAACAAGCATAGAATACATGTATAATAGTTCCTACAAACTTCATCAGCCATTTTATCAAGCTTTTACCCCTTATTTCCATAATTCCTTAGACTCGTAGCTCTTGTAGTTTCAGTGATTTCATGATGAGTATTTTCTTCATGTCTTGTTACCATAACACAAGCCTAGTTGCTTGGCTTGGGGCTAGAAGACGCTGTGTTAAATTTCCTACATATTTATTTATTAAACCTTTGGACTAACTAGTATGAAATCGCACAATAAAGTGACTTTTTTGTGCGCAGAAAAAAAAGGAGCAAAGTTTTAAGTTTTATGTGCAAAAAATATTATACGCCCACTTTATGAATAGATTTAATCTGTTTACATATTATTCATTCTATACGTCGCTATCGTATTATACCTACTACTTAGGTCTTTAATATTTACCCGACGTTTCGACCGAGTTGCACCAATCATGGTCACGGCTGAATGAAGAACATCAAATTGATAAACTTTGGGTGAACGTTAACTTTAGAATTTGCAAGGAAAATTCAGAATAATAAAGTCATCCGGTGTAAACTAATTGAAATGCAGTCGGTTTTCTTAATACCCTAATTATCGTGATACGAATAATTTCGGTTAATTTTCCTTCTTTAGCTGGTAAAAAACCTTGGTCCTTTGCAAAAGTAGGCTTTATTTTGAAAACACGTAGCCTATTAAATCGAGGTTGATTCTGTTTTCGGTGACCTACGTGTCTGGATCGTGATGTCTTAAACATTTAAATTATGCATCAACATGAGAATCATACGTGAATCAATCACTAATGATTGTTAATAGCATATGACTCTTGAAAAAGCCTTAAACGCCAACTATCTGGCGAAAATTATCTGTTACTGCTCTTACTCTTACATGGAAACAGCCTTACAGGTGTATCCAACAGAACTACACACCCTAATTTTGCCATCTCCATTCTTTGCTAGGCAAACTATTATGCGACACTGACTCATGGTGGAAATTCCAGACGCCAAGCATTTTCCTTCTTCATTGACGACCCAGTTGGCACAATGGTCACCATGCCGGACTGCCAAACACAGGGTTGCGGGTTCGATTCTCGCCTCAGACAAGTATTTATGCTTAGATATTTGTCTGGGTCTGGTTGTTTCTATGTATTATAAGTATATATTTATAAAAGAAAAAGTATATAAGTAGTACGTTGTCTAGCACCCATAACACAAGTCTAGTTACTTAGCTTGGGGCTAGATGGCGAGGTCTGGAATGTCCTATTATATTTATTAATTTATATTTAATTACTATTTATTAGAACAGCAAGGCAATGAAATCAGTTGTCTGCGTCTCTCTTTCCTGAAGAGTACTATTTGGAGGTTTTCAAGTCCTGAGTCTATCTTCTAGGTAAGCGTGCGTCAAACGCTAACATATCATATGTTAAAAAAACTCTCATCTAACTCTGCTTACCTTTTCCTACTCCACTCTATTCCTTGTCAAGTATAGAAAACACTGAAAGATTGACCACTTAACCTTTTGGCAATTTAACGTTTTAGTAACAGGAAGTTTTGGTAATTTGTTGTTAACCGACTTCAAAAAAAGGAGGAGGTTCTCAATTCGGTTTTATGTATGTTTTTTTTTTAGGAACTGGTCATTTTGACCACTTAGCATTATATTCTGGACATTCTGTCCTTTGGACTAATATCCCCCGAAGGCAAATCCGCGTTCCCTTGCCTCCATATCCTCCCTGACGCAATCCTTCCTCTTTCCAATAAAATTACAGTGAATCCTTATTCCTATTACTAAAGCGGCCTCTCTCGAATACTGATGTGGCACACCTATTATTAAAAATTTTCGCTCGCCTTAGAAGCCTATAAGCTTCCAGAGATATCGGAAGTCCGGAACTAACGGCGTGCCTTCCGAAGTAAGAAGGTGATTTCGGTGGTTACCTTCAAGCTGTATCGCCAAGCGGAGTATTCCGTGTTCCGATAAGCAGGTAGTTGCAGCCACAACAGGAAGACAAGTCGGAAAAGTTCCACTGCCTTCTTTCTATCTTTACTCGCGTTCCACAAAGGAGGAGGATCTTTATGTTGCGAGTAAAGGTATTTTCTAGCACATGAGTTGTTTGTGCTAGAAGATACCTTTATGCTGCAGCTTAGACCGCTTAAACCGCACCGCAATTCGGTGACCTATATTATTAAAAAAAAAAGCATGTGATATCCTTTTTGGCATAAAAACTTCCCGTTTCCGACAACTGGGGGATGTTCAGCATCAGATAGAAACAGTTGATCCAGTTCCACGCCCTTTGACCCATGAACTGATGAACTGCAGCCACGTGTTCCATGCCACTGTATTACATAAATCTACTGGGCAGGAAGCCGGTGATTCGTCGAACTCACGACGCGGCGAGTGAGTATCATCGAATTAGGAACAATTACTGCCAGCACGCGAGTTGAAATGTTGAGCATAAAACGACGCTGAGTTTTTGACGTGAATTTGATGAACGACTTGCTCCAGGGTCTGGTGATATATCGGAAAATTCTCGACATAAATAATAGATCAGGGCGAGTGAGAACCTCAAACATTTGAGAGGATGAGTGGGCACAGGGTATAGGAATTTTAGGGGACCAGTGGGTACCGACCCATCATTTTTATGGTTTTCGCTAGGTAAATAAATACTTTACTTGCGGTTATCAGTCTTGGACCATCGTTCGTTCGTCCGTGCATGAAGTCTATGGGAGTCATCGTCCGTCCGTGCATGAAGTCTATGGGAGTCATCGTTCGTCCGTGCATGAAGTCTATGGGAGTCATCGTTCGTCCGTGCATGAAGTCTATGGGAGTCATCGTTCGTCCGTGCATGAAGTCTATGGGAGTCATCGTTCGTCCGTGCATGAAGTCTATGGGAGTCATCGTTCGTCCGTGCATGAAGTCTATGGGAGTCATCGTTCGTCCGTGCATGAAGTCTATGGGAGTCATCGTTCGTCCGTGCATGAAGTCTATGGGAGTCATCGTTCGTCCGTGCATGAAGTCTATGGGAGTCATCGTTCGTCCGTGCATGAAGTCTATGGGAGTCATCGTTCGTCCGTGCATGAAGTCTATGGGTATAGCTGAAAATCAGTATCTTGCTTCTTTTAGCAAACCGTCACTGCAGTACACTGCTCCCCATATATTCCATATCTCACTTTTGCTTAGATTAGTCCCTTTTTAACCGACTTCAAAAAAAGAGGAGGTTCTCAATTCGGTTGTATGTATGTTTTTTTTTTTATTTTGATAGTTGTTTTCTTTTTTCATAATTAAATAGACACGACAGTGATTTTTATCTAGGTATGTGTCTATGTATTATTCAATAAACGATTTACCTATCTATCTGTCTATAAGACTGTTTTGACAACGGCACAGCACAGCAATGATTGCTTGGTCGCCCGGTTAGTAAAATAAAAACCATTTCTCGTTAGAATCTACACTACCTAATAAAATAATGTAGTTTCAGAACAATAATCCCTTTATACATAAAACTAGCAGGACTCCGCGGTTTCACACGCGTAACTCCCAGTCACGTGGGAATATTAAAATAAAAAGTAGCCTATAGCCTTCCTCGATAAATGGACTATCAAACACAAAAATAATTTTTCGATTCGTACCAGTAGTTCCTGAGATTAGCGCGTTTAAACAAACAAACAAACTCTTCAGCTTTATTTTCTTAATATATATAAATCTCGTGTCACAATGTTTGTCCTCAATGGACTCCTAAACCACTTAACCGATTATAATAAAATTCGCACACCATGTGCAGTTCGATCCAACTTGAGAGATAGGATAGCTTACATCCCGATATTCCCACGGGATCGGGAGTTACGCGGGTGAAACCGCGGAGGGCAGCTAGTAATATTAGTATAGATTCTCGTGTCGCGGTGTTAGTTAAACTCTACCTAAACGGCTGAACCGATTTGTATGAAATTTTTTGTGTCTATTCGACCACTATTCATTTTTTGTGTCTATTCGACCACTATTCATTTTTTGTGTCTATTCGACCACTATTCATTTTTTTTCCTTTTTATATATATTTTTGTATATGGCAAAACAGCGTTTGCCGGGACAGCTCGTAATGTGTATCAAAATATTTCAGAGTCAATATTAAGGTTACGTAATTTACGGCAAATAGCAAAGCGGAAGAAAGTGATTAAATTATACAATAAATTTACCAACCTACTAACGTATCTGGAAACAAAAATATTTACAGAAATTCTACAATCTAAGAACACGATGTAATCGGTTATTTCTGCTTGTCTTACAAATATTTTGTTCAAACAACAAGTTTAAATAATTTATACGAATACATAGAGAGACTAGCGATAGAAACTAGCTACAATTTTACAGAAAAAAATAATTTTTAAAGTAAAATGTCATTATTATTATTATAGACTCTTCCTATTATTTCTAATTTAAGAATACTGCTTTTATAATTAAAAGATTTTTAAGAAAACTAAGAAATTAACCTCTAGTGAGAGGATTATTTCTTGCTTAAAAGAAACCTTATTTCTTAGAAAGACATCGGACTCGGAATCATCTCAAACTTCCAGCATAAAGTCTACAACTGTGCAATGGTACAAATGCTTGGATCAACTGCGCCGCATTTTATTCAGAATCCGCTTATCGCCATTGAATTATCAGTGGTGGAACTAAATCTTTGCTTTGTAGAAAGTAAATACAAAATAATATTAAGTAATCATAACGCCATATTAACGCCACTTAAAACCATTGTTTTATTCTAACCGTACCGTGGGAACCAGGATGACATGTTAATAATATTTTTCTGCCATTAAAATGGATAAATATTGATTAGTGAGGGTATTATCACTATCACTATCATCACTACATAGTATAAAACCAAGTCGCTTTCTCTGTCCCTATGTACCTATATCCCTATGTATGCTTAAATCTTTAAAACTACGCAACTGATTTTGATGCGGTTTTTTTTAATAAATATAATACATGCATGATACAGCCGTTCGAAGCCGGGGCGGGTCGCTAGTAAATAATAAATTTTAACGGATATAATCGAAGTATTTTCTGAGGTTATAGCGACTTGAAATCGTAATTATATTTATTTTAACGGAATATATTCGCGTAACAAATTAATATGAAACGCGAATTTATCCGTTAAGATAAATATAATTATGGATATAATCGAGTTTATGATTTGTTTTGTTAAAACCTGCGGTTTCGAGAACTTTGCAGATCTTATGAACAAAAAACAAGATAACAACAAAACGCGATTTTAAATTAAATAGTTTCATTACGAGTACAAGTTGAGAAAAACCTTAGAAAATACTAAACTCAACTGTAGTCAATCTGTTTTAAATAAGTATCAGCTGTTGGACTATTACAAAACCTAACATGCATTTGCGCCAGACAATTATTGTTATTGCAAACGGTTTTCACTTTTGTAATTTTATTAGTAGGCAGGTATATTAAGAAACGCTACCTTTTACTGCGATATGTTTAGACGGAGTCAGAATTGCAGACCCACCGTAGAGCTCCAAAACGGCTGTTTTAAGAATGTTTTCAACTCAAGCAAGATTCAAGGTCTTTTGCTCGAGTTTAAAGTTTTTCACCCAGACAATATTGTCGTGGCGAACGGTTTTCACTTTTGTAATTTTATTAGCAGGTATTAAGAATCGCCACATTTTACTGCGGTATGTACCTACACCGCGATATATTGCACCAATTGATTTATATTTTACAGTTTTATGTTTTATCGTTTTATGCTCAACTAGCAGCATCTCGCGGTTTTCAACTCAAGGAAGATTCAAGGTCTTTTGCTCGAGTTTAAAGTTTTTCACCCAGACAATATTGTCGTGGCGAAGTAGCAGGTATTAAGAAACGCCACATTTTACTGCGGTATGTACCTGTTTTATCTGTTTATGCTGAACTAGCAGCATCTCGCGGTTTTACACGAGTATGACCCAATCCGAAATCGCGAGTGCAAGCTTACATATCGATGGTTTCCGCAACAAAGGGCGTATCTCCATTTTGCATACTTTTGGCAATGAGCAAAAAACTAAATTAAAAAAAATATATCTTAAATATCTTTTTTGTTCTTATAATTATAAAAAAATGTGCTAGGAAGAAATTTCTTAGTTTTTTGCAGGCTATTGCCTCGCTTAATTAGAGAACTGTACGAGTATTAGTTTAGAAGTTAGCTAGGGCGTAAATCCCTAAAAATGAAAAAAACATGTAGTTACACCCCATAAATACACAGTCTAGCAAAAAGTACCTACAGTAAAAGCCATGTAAGACTGAACCATTTGTAGTATAGACCATTTTTTGTTTCAGAATTTGTAAATACGCCGTATTATTTATACTAATACATGACTATTCAAACAAAATATTAACCTGATAAGAGTAGATTTTACTTAGACGCGAGCCCCAACCCACAAAAATCAACTCCGCTTTGCAACGTGAAACATCGGCACGCTAACCGGACGCGCGAGGGAGCTAGCCGACGTACTTTCCAGGCGAGAAATGGCCGTGGCGTTTCTGCAGGAGACTCGATGGAAAGGCAGCAGATCCCGGCACATTAGGAGCGGCTAAAAGCTGATCTAGATGGGTGCACCTGGTGGAGAGAACAGGGTGGCTATGGTGCTCGCTGAGGGGTTGCATGACTTTATCTTGGAGGCCAAAAACGACTTATGGCCGTGAAGGTGCTTTTTGAGGGGATTGTAACCCACTTGGTACTTACCAAGTGGGTTACAATCCCCCCAACCTGCAGCTCGTAAGCACTTGCTTACGAGCTGCAGGTTGGTCGTAACGACGCTGATAAAATATTGTTTTGGAACAAACTCGGCGAGGTCCTTGGTGCCATCCCGTTGTCACAGGGGATCGTTTTGGGTGTTGATCTGAACGGTCATGTGGGCGAGATGACGGTAAAATTTAAGCGTGTTCATGGAGGCTATGGATACGGCAGTTGAAATGCGGAAGTAGAAGAAATCCTACGTACGTGTGCCTCTGCCGAACTGGCCCTCGTGAACACTTACTTCAAAAAGAAGCCCGACCACTTGATCACCTACAGGAGTGGGAGGCACGCTACCCAAATCAATTTCTATCACTAAGAAACATCATAATTATCGGCAACCTGGCTAACTGCAAAGTCATACCCGGTGAGAGTCTCACTGATCAACACCGTCTTCTTGTCATGGATCTCTGTGTGAAACCCAAAAACAAACACCCAGTGCTGTGTTGTCGCCAAATCAGATGGTGGATGCTGGATGAAGCCAAGTCCTAGAAGCTTGTCTCGGCTATCGGTGACAAGTTCGCTGGTGTCGAGGACGAACCAGTCCAGGACCACTAGGATGAGATTTAGGCATCGATCACCGGTGCGGTGAAGGCAGTGCTTGGGATGTTTTAAGATGGACTCAAATATGACAAGGAAACTTGATTTTCCTGTCATATTGATTGCCTTGGACACTAAATTGAAGAAAGCCTTCTTCAACAAGTTGTAAGCGTTCAACTCTCCTGAAGATCACGACTCGTATAAAGCCGCCAAACGTGCCACAAAAAGAGCAGTAGCCAGAGCCTGACAGGACCACTTACAGTCATTGTACGATAAGTAGAATACGTCTGAGGGACAGAAGCTTATTTATAAGTTAGCACGTTCGAGGGTAAAAGCGGCACAGGATATATCTAAGTGCCGCTGTGCAAAAAGTCCCGATGGTAATCTGCTTTGCGAGGACATCGCGGTGAAGGAGAGATGGCTCTCTTATTTCTACGAGCTGTTGAATAAGCAGTACAAAGAGTTGAGTCCCTATCGAAGTATGGAATGCGAAGGGTTCTCGAAGTGTGGGTATCTTAACCAACCTCTATAACCGTATACTCGAGACTGGTGAGATCCCTATGTTTTACCCCAGTTTTCAGGGGAAGGGATCGGTGCAGGATTGTGGGAGTTATCGAGGTATAAAGGTCATGTCCTACACCATGAAGCTTTACTAGCGGATAGTCGACTCTTGGATTCGACAGAAGTGCACTGTCTCTTGGTGCCCATATAGTTACCACTCAGTTCATGGACCCCGTTCCGCCGTTTTCTATTCTTATATAGATTTGCAGAAAGCCTTTGACTGTGTTCCATCGACATCGATCGTCCATCGACATCGATCGTCCAACGACATCGATTACGACGTCAAGTCACGCATTTCAGCGGCTTGGGCCAAGTGTCGTGGTATCATTTGCGACCCCAAAATGCCGCTTAAACTAAAGAGACAGGTTTATGCCGGTTAAACTAAAGGGTCAAGTTTATAAAACCATCATAGGCGCTGTCCTTTTGTACGGTAGTGAGGCGTGACCAGTACTTGAGCGACAACAGCAGAAGCTGCGTGTCACGTAGATGAAGATGTTGCGCTGGATGTGTGGAGTGACGCGACAGGATCACGAGAGGAACTCTCGCATCCGAGGCAGCTTACATGAGACAATGCAGACACATTGTAAGAATGTTGCATCAGCTGCTACGGTCACGTCTTGCGAAAACCGGCTAGTTACGTGGAGAACAAATGTCTTGCCATGGCGCCTCCACCAGGTCGTGGCAGATTGGGTCAAGAAGTGCTGGCTTGACATTGTAGGTGGTGATATGTGTGCAGATTTGGTGTAGATTAATAAGACAAAGGTATTTTATCTTGACCGGCACGGCGTTGACCGCGAACTGATTTCGTTTACACCGTAAACAAACAAGCGACGACATGTGCTATACTTGCGGTAAGATCACAAGCATTATCTAATTACATAAAGGTATAGTTACGTCTCTGTTCTTTTAATATACGTGAGTTATGCAAGAACAAGACAGCTAGGATCACTTGTAAGTTTAGAAATATAGTGCTACCTGTGAGAATAAATACTTTTTTTTTCAAGTAGACTAATACATTACGGCGCAAAACAGGTTATTAAATTGTATTTTGAATTTTATCTAATTATACATCCTAATCTTAGCATATTTATTATTTATGCTACAGCCGTAAATGTTACTTATTATAACATAGGTGAGATACAACCTATGTTCTTTTAGAATTATTTTTTGTTGCAGGGCGTAAAACACATATTGATTTCTTAGTGAGTATTTACCCCGTTTGTCGTTTAAAAAGTAAAAACACAGTGTAGTTACATCAAATTGATTTCCCAATATAAAAATAATATTGTTTTATGACCCCTTTTCAATGTTTAGCCATTAGCAAAATGTAGGTCGTAACATCTTTTTTTTTCATCGTAGCGCCATTTTAAAAATAGGGATCGATAGAGCGTTAAAAACTGAGTAAAACTGCATATAAAACTCAATATGGCCAAAATGGCATTTACGCCCTTTGTTGCGGAAACCATCGATATTACTTAAATGTGTTACAATTACTTAGGTGTAGTAATAATTGCTGCTGCCAAACGCAACGTGCCAGAAATACCCGTCGCTTACAACTAGTATTGTTGATTGTAACGTATGTGTTTTGTTTTTCTCAAAAGTGCTGAGATGGAATTGTAGGTGAAACTTTTACCGATATTTTGGGGTAATTTCGAGGCGAAATTTTTTTGTCATTTCAAAGCTAGACTAGTTTTAATTCTTAATTTTAGGATAGTTTCAAAACTATAGGAATTGTTTGGCTCAAAATTACAACAAAATGTCGGTAAAAATCTCACCTACAATTCCATCTCAGCACTTTTGAGAAAAGCAAAAGACATACGTAACAATCAACAATTGTTCACCAACGAAGGCGACCGGTGCCGGTAGTAACTATCTAATAGCCTGTGTACCAAGGTCGTTGGCGTATGGGCCCCCCTTATATAACAGACAGACAAACAAGAGAGTGATTTTATCTTTTGAGGTACGGAACCCTAAAATGACCGTGTCGCGGGAAACGCATTTGGAACGAAGTCCCTTTATTTATTTTTTTAAATTTCAGTGTAGGAGATTAGTTATCAGTCTCCTTTATTCTCTCTTTCTCTTACGGTTTGTGGTTTCACTTTTTCGTAACGCATTACATTTTTCCATCGCCTATCAGCGATGTCCCCTCGCCTACCCGCGATAAGGCACTTTGTTCCAAAAGCATTACATGGCACACAGGCAGCGTCATGTTTAATTTATTTATATTTTACTAGCTGCGCCCCGCGGTTTCACCCGCGTAAGGGCGTGTTCAGATGACACGTGTCGATTACGCGCCCGCCAGGCGCATCACACGCGTTGAACACGCTTTGAAATTTGTTCTATATATAATTTGATTTTTATGACACATCAATAGATCTCAAATTACATTTCTGCAAGCGGGCGCGTGGCGTGAACGGGTGGACTTGGATAGATGCAATTTGAGATCTATTGATATGTCATAAGACTCAAGTTATATATAAAACAAATTTCAACGCGTGTTTGACGCGTGGTCAACGCGTGTGATGCGGGTGGCGAGCGCGTGGTCGACGCGTGTCATCTGAACACGCCCTAAGTCCGATCTTTCTCACCGTTCAAACCTTCCCTGGACTACGACAAATATTTCAAAACCGAAACCATCTAAATCGGACCAGCCGTTCACGAATTTTAGCGATACAAACGAACAGCAATTGTTTTTTATATATTTAGACTAGCGACCCGTCCCGGCTTCGCACGGCTATATTATGCATGTATTATACATATAAACCTTCCTCTTGAATCACTCTATCCATTAAAAAAAACCGCATCAAAATCCGTTGCGTAGTTTTAAAGATTTAAGCATACATAGGGATATAGGGACAGAGAAAGCGTCTTTGTTTTATACTATGTAGTGATATCTACATCAAAACAACTTTCTGAGGCAAACCTTAATTAATCCAATTTATTCACAAAACATTTACGTTCCGGTATTCATTTAACGATCTCGTAGACGTAATAAAATATGAAGTCAATCAGTTTTTATTGAATTGACTTCGATGAATGATCGGTTACCTACGTTAGTTGTTAACAACACGAGTGTTTATCAGTTTTGTTATTATACAACAATCACCTGATTTAGTTGCCTAGGTTTTTATCACTTTGACCAAACAATTTTGCACGAATTTTAGTGAATAAATATGTTGAAAAAATTACCTACATGTTTTGCAACAATTTACCTACTTCTACCAGACCGAATAACTGCCTATTATAAGTAACTAGCGACCCGTCCGGGCTTCACACGGCTATATTATGCATGTATTACATATAAACCTTCCTCTTGAATCACTCTATCTATTAAAAAAAACCGCATCAAAATCCGTTGCGTAGTTTTAAAGATTTAAGCATACAAAGGGAAATAGGGACAGAATAAGCGACTTTGTTTTATACTAAGTAGTGATAGTGACTAGCTTCACAATTATTCGATACCTATAGATTATCTTGTACTGAACGGTCGGCTGCATAATTGTAGAGCTCGAAAACGGCTGTTATAAGAATGTTTTCAACACAAGCAAGATTCTAGGCACCTGCTTTAGTTTACAAAAATATTAGAATGAAAACATGCCAATTATAGCAATTTTTTGAACTCTACCGGGGCTGCAATTATGCAGCCGACTGACTGTACCATGTGTGTACTATTATGTACATAATAGTACATTATTACCCTAGGTGTGAAAGTCACTCACTAAGTCCCGAGACGGAGTTTCGCTAATAGTTCGAGGGACTAAATGAGTCTTTCACCCGAGGTAAACACTGTGCTTTTCATTACGAATAATACATAAAATTCCTCCTAACAACGAGAGTGAATAAGAGACTCCATACTACCTGATCCTCTTACAAGGTTGGGACCAAAGAGGTTATATACCTACATGTAGTGTTATTCTTTGGTGTTACTTAAAGCAAGGAGGTTAGGTTTTTGAAGTTCCTAATGCGTAATGATACTGATACTGGCTACATGCACATTACACAAGCCGTGCGAAGCCATAATTTGACATGACAGCTGTCAGTGAAAGCGATTTTCCCTCCCTTTTTTTTATAATGACCCAATTACTTTTCATTTCCGCAAGTTTTATTTGTTTAAAACAGCTTAAAACGATTTATATATTTAATGTTAATACGTTCCTTAAGGATATTTTTTACACTTAGAATGTATTTTATAATCTTATGCCTAATAAAGATCTTTTGAAATGGAATTGAAATTGATTTTCCCTAGGGCTGGAAGTTTTTCTTTCTACACGCTCTTCAGGCACCTTTACACCTACTGGCGGAGTATGAGTAATGAAAAATTAAATTTCCTTACTAGCTGTTTCACCCGCTTAACTCTCGAGCCCTTGGGAATATCAGGATAAAAAGTAGCATTTGTTACTATCAACAAATCAGTGTAGCCTCAAACCAAGTTTAGTCTGAATCGAATCAAATATTTCCTCTTTATAATATTAGTACCTATAGATTATAAACATTATTGTATGCTCGAAATGAGTAAACTATTGTAACTTTGACGCAGGCGCAGATGCCGGTCGATCTCACTCCCAAAGTCATCATTCATGCGCGCGCAGGGCTCGTAGAGTTACTATTACCACACGCCCGTTAGCTTATTCCTGTAATCGCAAACCGCAGGTTTAGATTGCGATAACAATTGGTCGAACAATAATCACGGAATAGACGTTGCAATAGTAATTGATTTATAAATCTATTTATGAACCAAAAGTACGCCATATTGTCTCAAACTTATCCCATTGACCGTGCTGCCATCAAAGATCAGTGGCAGTTTTTACAAACAACCATTTCGTCCAAAAACTTAAATATCTGTAGATATAATGCTCCACTTTATACTTTATATAAGGCTATTTACAAACTTAAGTGCGCTACAAAACTATTGTAATCCTTAAGATCTGTTTTGTACACAGTAATGGCAATTTTATTGTTTTTACAAATGATAGGTCAACGTTTGACTACTATCGCACCCGTATGTTGGTAGGTGACGATGCGGCTTAAGATGTAGCACGCTTTCCTAGAAGATACCTATTCACTCGCGAATTGAACACCCATTCCATTCCCTTGCTGTACGAATAAGGAATAACGAAGCAAAACGAATGAATAAATAATATGAATGGAAACCACAAAAAAATATACATATGATTTTACATAAAATCTCTGAAACTACAAGAGTTATGAATCTAAAAGTACGCTGGTATCTTCAACAGGCTTGTATCAACATGTATCTTCTAGGGACGCGTGCTACATCTTTGGCCGAATCGTCTCCAACGAGGCGGGTGTGACGGTTTTTGTAAAGTTGTATTTAGAGCCCGATAGCATCAAATAGCCATGCAGAATCCTATCCCTGATATGTAAATAAATAAGCCCTGATTATATCCAGCATAATTTGTAACGTCACAATAGAATCGTGCCGCAAGTTGTAGGTTTTGCAGTTAACAATGATAATGACTGCATTAAACTATGTTTGATAGGTAATGGGTGTCGTTCAACACAATATGAGCTCGGTGGAGTGTCAACTTGTATTGCTTTTTATTATTACATTGAAATAAATACTGATACTTACATGGTATTCTCTTGAAAAGGTTATCTATATTTAGCAATAATTATACCATAAGAAAGCGGTAGAGAGTTACTTCTGTGCACTTTAACAATAAAAACAATAAGTATTTTACGTCTTTTGGAAATTCGTACATTTTTTGTTGTTACACGGAGAGCCGTTATCCTTAAGATTTTGCTTATTATTTGTGTTTTATGGAGTGTTCTAAGAATTCATTTTTTTTTTAAATTAAGCAGCTGTTTTTCGATTTAACATAACCTCAAAAACAAAACAAAAATTAAGCTGTTAAGTTGATTAATAGGGATTAAATTAACTCAGCTAGATAAGTTTTCCATTAATTAGGTTCACAGAAATTGTTCAGGTTCAGAACCTTGTGACGTTTTCTTAATTTATGATTACTTACCAATTGTGAATAACCCTGTATTTATTTGTCGTAAAATTTTATTTTTAAGTACTGGTACAAAATATCTTAGACTAGTGTTACGTTTTTTTTTTTCTTTCTTCGGTCATAGATTTGTGTTCTGCGAAGAGATGTCACGCAGGGCAAAAACATTTTTTTGTATGAAAGAAAATTGTAAGTATTCATATCATACCAATGTCATCTCTATTAAAATTTCAATCTCTCTGGTTGTGAGTGGATTTTAAATTTATAAAACATACTAATATTTCATTGAATTAGAATACTAATTTTTGGATGTTTTCTACTAGCCAAATTACTAGAAACGAGTATAATATCTCTAAAGTTTTAACTTTAAATTAACGCCATCTAGCGTTGAACAGATTTATCAGTAGGTATAAAGTATCAAACATAATATTAATTTAGAATAATATTTAATTTTCAACCTTTACCTAATAGATAAATAAATAATCAGGATTTTCACGACACGAAAATTATTTAAATACAATGACACCAAAGAGATAGAAAGGTCTTAAAACAAAATAAAACTCATAGCGCCATCTTTTGGCCTTTAGCAAAAAGCTTAGTTCTACGCTTATCCGATAGATGTCATTAGTAGTAATTTGAATGCTTATTTTTTGAACCATAATATTTGAAAGTACCTACTCAAGACACAGTGGGCAGTTTATACCACATGAGTAAATAATACTGAACTAGTGGTAGATACCTCGACTTGCAACTCAAAGGTCGTGGGTTCGAATCCCGGGCCGTGCACCAATAGACTTTCTTACGAAAAAATGTGCGCTAATTGACATTGCTCTTACGGTGAAGGAAAACATCGAGGTGAAACCCGCGGTTTAAAATATTTGTATGTTAAAACTTGCCAAGTGCAAATCTTACTGGTACACGAAGGGTTATATTCTATACCATTATATTCTGTTTTTAGTATTTGTTTTAGCGGCAACGGAAATACTTACATAAAAAAATAAATAAATAAATAAATATTTCAGGACATATTACACATCGCCATCCAGCTCCAAGCTAAGCAACTTAATGCTTGTGTTATGGGTGCCAGATAACGGATAAACTACTTATATACCTTTTTTTTTTGTAAATATATACATATTATACATATAGGAAACACCCAGAACCAGAAACAAGAATTTATGGTCAGCATAAATACTTGTTCCCGGCGGGAATCGAACCCGCAACCTTCTGCGTCGCAGTCGGGTGTTCGCCCGACACGCCACAGAGGTCGTCCGTCACATCATCTGTGATTGGCTATCACGGTTCATGAGATACAGCCTGGTGACCAGGGACTTAAATACCGGTAAAATACAGTAACGTTATCTGTGGAATTGCAAGATAACGTTATTTGTGAGAGAAACGATATAACAAAACGATATTATTCAAAGCTTTGAATATGTATAACGTTATAATAACGTTACGTTATATTGTCAATTTAACGTTATTAAAAATATTGTTATTCATATAATAATGTTATAATTATTGTTTTTATGCTATCTCTTTTACTCAAAGTAATGTTTACTTTTTCTTCGTGTGAACTATCGAACGCAGTGCTCTCTCTGGCTACGTAAGGGTGTAATCTATAGGTACATGTACGTACTATGTAATAGTTTATATGGGAAAGTAGTGGAGTTAAGATTCGAAATTAGAGTTATGCTGAGTCGCGGGTATGTAGGACGCAGCTGCAGTGGAGTTAAGATTCGAAATTAGAGTTATGCTGAGTCGCGGGTATGTAGGACGCAGCTGCAGTAGAGTTAAGATTCGAAATTAGAGTTATGCTGAGTCGCGGGTATGTAGGACGCAGCTGCAGTGGAGTTAAGATTCGAAAATGGAGTTAAGCTGAGTCGCGGGTATGTAGGACGCAGCTGCAGTGGAGTTAAGGTTCGATGATAGAGGTTCAATAAAACTTGGGTATGTAGGACGCAGCTGCAGTGGAGTGTGGATTCGAAAATGGAGTTATGCTGAGTCGCGGGTATGTAGGACGCAGCTGCAGTGGAGTTAAGATTCGAAAATGGAGTTAAGCTGAGTCGCGGGTATGTAGGACGCAGCTGCAGTGGAGTAAAGGTTCAATGATAAAGGTTAAATAAAACGTGGGTATGTAGGACGCAGCTGCAGTGGAGTTAAGATTCGATGATAAAGGCAAAATAAAACGTGGGTATGTAGGACGCAGCTGCAGTGGAGTAAAGGTTCGATGATGGAGGCAAAATGAAACGTGGGTATGTAGGACGCAGCTGCAGTGGAGCTAAAATTCGATTATGGAAGTAAAATAAAACGTGGGTATGTAGGACGCAGCTGCAGTGGAGTTAAGATTCGATGATAAAGGCAAAATAAAACGTGGGTATGTAGGACGCAGCTGCAGTGGAGTAAAGGTTCGATGATGAAGGCAAAATGAAACGTGGGTATGTAGGACGCAGCTGCAGTGGAGTTAAGATTCGATGATGAAGGCAAAATAAAACGTGGGTATGAAGGACGCAGCTGCAGTGGAGTTAAGGTTCGATGATGGAGGTTAAATAAAAAGTGGGTATGTAGGACGCAGCTGCAGTGGAGTTAAGATTCGAAAATGGACTTATGCTGAGTCGCGGGTATGTAGGACGCAGCTGCAGTGGAGTTAAGGTTCGATGATAGAGGTTCAATAAAACGTGGGTATGTAGGACGCAGCTGCAGTGGAGTGTGGATTCGAAAATGGAGTTATGCTGAGTCGCGGGTATGTAGGACGCAGCTGCAGTGGAGCTAAAATTCGATGATGGAAGTAAAATAAAACGTGGTTATGTAGGACGCAGCTGCAGTGGAGTAAAGGTTCAATGATGAAGGTTAAATAAAACGTAGGTATGTAGGACGCAGCTGCAGTGGAGTTAAGATTCGATGATAAAAGCAAAATATAACGTGGGTATGTAGGACGCAGCTGCAGTGGAGTAAAGGTTCGATGATGGAGGCAAAATGAAACGTGGGTATGTAGGACGCAGCTGCAGTGGAGTAAAGGTTCGATGATGGAGGCAAAATAAAACGTGGGTATGTAGGACGCAGCTGCAGTGGAGTTAAGATTCGAAATTGGAGTTATGCTGAGTCGCAGGTATGTAGGACGCAGCTGCAGTGGAGTTAAGGTTCGATGATGGAGGTTAAATAAAACGTGGGTATGTAGAACGCAGCTGCAGTGGAGTTAAGATTCGAAAATGGACTTATGCCGAGTCGCGGGTATGTAGAACGCAGCTGCAGTGGAGTTAAGATTCGAAAATGGAGTTATGCTGAGTCGCGGGTATGTAGGACGCAGCTGCAGTGGAGTTAAGGTTCGATGATAGAGGTTCAATAAAACGTGGGTATGTAGGACGCAGCTGCAGTGGAGTGTGGATTCGAAAATGGAGTTATGCTGAGTCGCGGGTATGTAGGACGCAGCTGCAGTGGAGCTAAAATTCGATGATGGAAGTAAAATAAAACGTGGGTATGTAGGACGCAGCTGCAGTGGAGTTAAGATTCGATGATAAAGGCAAAATAAAACGTGATTATGTAGGACGCAGCTGCAGTGGAGTAAAGGTTCGATGATGAAGGTTAAATAAAACGTGGGTATGTAGGACGCAGCTGCAGTGGAGCTAAGATTCGATGATAAAGGCAAAATAAAACGTGGGTATGTAGGACGCAGCTGCAGTGGAGTTAAGATTCGAAATTGGAGGCAAAATAAAACGTGGGTATGTAGGACGCAGCTGCAGTGGAGTTAAGGTTCGATGATGGAGGTAAAATAACACGTGGGTATGTAGGACGCAGCTACAGTGGAGTTCAGGTTCGATGATGAAGGCAAAATAAAACGTGGGTATGTAGGACGCAGCTGCAGTGGAGCTAAAATTCGATTATGGAAGTAAAATAAAACGTGGGTATGTAGGACGCAGCTGCAGTGGAGTTAAGATTCGATGATAAAGGCAAAATAAAACGTAGGTATGTAGGACGCAGCTGCAGTGGAGTCAAGGTTCGATGATGAAGGCAAAATAAAACGTGGGTATGTAGGACGCAGCTGCAGTGGAGTTAAGATTCGAAATTGGAGTTATGCTGAGTCGCGGGTATGTAGGACGCAGCTGCTGTGGAGTTAAGATTCGATGATGGAGGCAAAATAAAACGTGGGTATGTAGGACGCAGCTGCAGTGGAGTTAAGATTCGAAATTGGAGTTATGCTGAGTCTGCTTCACTGCAGCTACGTCCTTCATACCTACGTTTTATTTTGCCTCCATCATCGAATCATAACTCCACTGCAGCTGCGTCCTACATACCCACGTTTCATTTTGCCTCCATCATCGAATCTTAACCCCACTGCAGCTGCGTCCTTCATACCCACGTTTTATTTTGCCTCCATCATCGAATCTTAACTCCACTGCAGCTGCGTCCTACATGCCCACTTTTTATTTTGCCTCCATCATCGAACCTTAACTCCACTGCAGCTGCGTCCTACATACCTACGTTTTATTTTGCCCTCATCATCGAATCTTAACTCCACTGCAGCAGCGTCCTACATACCCACGTTTTATTTTGCCTTCATCATCGAATCTTAACTCCACTGCAGCTGCGTCCTACATACCCACGTTTCATTTTGCCTCCATCATCGAATCTTAACCCCACTGCAGCTGCGTCCTTCATACCCACGTTTTATTTTGCCTCCATCATCGAATCTCAACTCCACTGCAGCTGCGTCCTACATGCCCACTTTTTATTTTGCCTCCATCATCGAACCTTAACTCCACTGCAGCTGCGTCCTACATACCTAGGTTTTATTTTGCCCTCATCATCGAATCTTAACTCCACTGCAGCAGCGTCCTACATACCCACGTTTTATTTTGCCTTCATCATCGAATCTTAACTCCACTGCAGCTGCGTCCTACATACCCACGTTTCATTTTGCCTCCATCATCGAATCTTAACTTCACTGCAGCTGCGTCCTACATACCCGCGACTCAGCATTACTCCAATTTCGAATCTTAACTCCACTGCAGCTGCGTCCTACATACCCACGTTTTATTTTGCCTTCATCATCGAACCTTAACTCCACTGCAGCTGCGTCCTACATACCCACGTTTTATTTAACCTCCATCATCGAACCTTAACTCCACTGCAGCTGCGTCCTACATACCCGCGACTCAGCATTACTCCAATTTCGAATCTTAACTTCACTGCAGCTGCGTCCTACATACCCACGTTTTATTTAACCTCCATCATCAAACCTTAACTCCACTGCAGCTGCGTCCTACATACCCGCGACTCAGCATAACTCCAATTTCGAATCTTAACTCCACTGCAGCTGCGTCCTACATACCCACGTTTCATTTTGCCTCCATCATCGAATCTTAACTCCACTGCAGCTGCGTCCTACATACCCGCGACTCAGCATAACTCCTATTTCGAATCTTAACTCCACTGCAGCTGCGTCCTACATACCCACGTTTTATTTAACCTTCATCATCGAACCTTAACTCCACTGCAGCTGCGTCCTACATACCCACGTTTTATTTAACCTCCATTATCGAACCTTAACTCCACTGCAGCTGCGTCCTACATACCCGCGACTCAACATTACTCCAATTTCGAATCTTAACTTCACTGCAGCTGCGTCCTACATACCCACGTTTTATTTTGCCTCCAATTTCGAATCTTAACTCCACTGCAGCTGCGTCCTACATACCCACGTTTTATTTTGCCTCCATCATATAATCTTCACTCCACTGCAGCTGCGTCCTACATACCCGCGACTCAGCATAACTCCAATTTCGAATCTTAACTCCACTGCAGCTGCGTTCTTCATACCCGCGACTCAGCATAACTCTAATTTCGAATCTTAACTCCACTGCAGCTGCGTCCTACATACCCGCGACTCAGCATAACTCTAATTTCGAATGTTAACTCCACTGCAGCTGCGTCCTACATACCCACGTTTTATTTTGCCTTCATCATCGAATCTTAACTCCACTGCAGCTGCGTCCTACATACCCACGTTTCATTTTGCCTCTATCATCGAATCTTAACTCCACTGGTGCTGCGTCCTACATACCCACGTTTTATTTTGCCTTCATCATCGAATCTTAACTTCATTGCAGCTACGTCCTTCATACCCACGTTTTATTTAGCCTCCATCATCGAATGTTAACTCCACTGCAGCTGCGTCCTACATACCCGCGACTCAGCATAACTCCAATTTCGAATGTTAACTCCACTGCAGCTGCGTCCTACATACCCACGTTTTATTTTGCCTTCATCATCGAATCTTAACTCCACTGCAGCTGCGTCCTACATACCCACGTTTCATTTTGCCTCTATCATCGAATCTTAACTCCACTGGTGCTGCGTCCTACATACCCACGTTTTATTTTGCCTTCATCATCGAATCTTAACTTCATTGCAGCTACGTCCTTCATACCCACGTTTTATTTAGCCTCCATCATCGAATCTTAACTCCACTGCAGCTGCGTCCTACATACCCACGTTTTATTTAACCTCCATCATCGAACCTTAACTCCACTGCAGCTGCGTCCTACATACCCGCGACTCAGCATTACTCCAATTTCGAATCTTAACTCCACTGCAGCTGCGTCCTACATACCCACGTTTTATTTTGCCTCCATCATAGAATCTTCACTCCACTGCAGCTGCGTCCTACATACCCGCGACTCAGCATAACTCTAATTTCGAATCTTAACTCCACTGCAGCTGCGTCCTACATACCCGCGACTTAGCATAACTCTAATTTCGAATCTTAACTCTACTGCAGCTGCGTCCTACATACCCGCGACTCAGCATAACTCTAATTTCGAATCTTAACTCCACTGCAGCTGCGTCCTACATACCCACGTTTTATTTTGCCTTCATCATCGAATCTTAACTCCACTGCAGCTGCGTCCTACATACCCAAGTTTTATTTTGCCTCCATCATCGAATCTTAACTCCACTGCAGCTGCGTCCTACATACCCACGTTTTATTTTGCCTCCATCATCGAACCTTAACTCCACTGCAGCTGCGTCCTACATACCCACGTTTTATTTTGCCTTCATCATAGAATCTTCACTCCACTGCAGCTGCGTCCTACATACCCGCGACTCAGCATAACTCTAATTTCGAATCTTAACTCCACTGCAGCTGCGTCCTACATACCCGCGACTCAGCATAACTCTAATTTCGAATCTTAACTCCACTGCAGCTGCGTCCTACATACCCACGTTTTATTTTGCCTTCATCATCGAATCTTAACTCCACTGCAGCTGCGTCCTACATACCCACGTTTTATTTTGCCTCCATCATATAATCTTCACTCCACTGCAGCTGCGTCCTACATACCCGCGACTCAGCATAACTCTAATTTCGAATCTTAACTCCACTGCAGCTGCGTTCTTCATACCCGCGACTCAGCATAACTCTAATTTCGAATCTTAACTCCACTGCAGCTGCGTCCTACATACCCGCGACTCAGCATAACTCTAATTTCGAATCTTAACTCCACTGCAGCTGCGTCCTACATACCCACGTTTTATTTTGCCTTCATCATCGAATCTTAACTCCACTGCAGCTGCGTCCTACATACCCACGTTTTATTTTGCCTTCATCATCGAATCTTAACTTCACTGCAGCTACGTCCTTCATACCCACGTTATATTTTGCCTCCATCATCGAATCTTAACTCCACTGCAGCTGCGTCCTACATACCCACGTTTTATTTTGCCTTCATCATCGAATCTTAACTGAACTGCAGCTGCGTCCTACATACCCACGTTTTATTTTGCCTTCATCATCGAATCTTAACTCCACTGCAGCTGCGTCCTACATACCCGCGACTCAGCATAACTCCAATTTCGAATCTTAACTCCACTGCAGCTGCGTCCTACATACCCACGTTTTATTTTGCCTTCATCATCGAATCTTAACTCCACTGCAGCTGCGTCCTACATACCCACGTTTTATTTTGCCTCCATCATCGAATCTTAACTCCACTGCAGCTGCGTCCTACATACCCACGTTTTATTTTGCCTCCATCATCGAACCTTAACTCCACTGCAGCTGCGTCCTACATACCTACGTTTTATTTTGCCTTCATCATCGAATCTTAACTCCACTACAGCAGCGTCCTACATACCCACGTTTTATTTTGCCTCGATCATCGAACTTTAACTCCACTGCAGCTGCGTCCTATATACCCACGTTTCATTTTACCTCCATCATCGAATCTTAACTCCACTGCAGCTGCGTCCTACATACCCACGTTTCATTTTGCCTCCATCATCAAATCTTAACTCCACTGCAGCTGCGTAAAGTAAAACTTTTTCGCAAACTAAACATTTTGAGGTCTTATTATTATCCTCAAGATTGAAATATCTGTAAACTTTGTTGATTTTTTTTCGACCCATTTCGCTTTTACCAACTGATGCGCAAATTCCGCCGCGCGTGGCGCGGATTTGTAAAATGAATAAGTTTGGCAACGTCGCGTATTTATCGTTATAATAACGTTATTTTTGCAGTTAAAATTTCGTTCTGTTACTCGTAAAACGTTATACAAAAGATCGATAACGAAATGTTTGCTGAGATACCGATACTATTATAACGTTTTTATAACGTTAAACATTCTGTTATGGATAACGTTTTAAGTCCCTGCTGGTGACAGACAGACAGCGGGCAGAAGTCTTAATAATAGGGTCCCGTTTTTCCCCTTGGGTACGAAACCCTAAACAAAACATCTATACTTCACTTCACTACATTGTATAAAACCAAGTCGCTTTCTCTGTCTCTATTTCCCTTTGACTGCTTAAATCTTTAAAACTACGCAACGGATTTTGATGGGGTTTTTTTAAATAGATAGAGTGATTCAAGAGGAAGGTTTATATGTATAATACATGCATAATATAGCCGTGCGAAGCCGGGGCGGGTCGCTAGTATACATATAATACATAAAAACAACCAGACCACACACAAATATCTAAGCATAAATACTTGTCGGAGGTGGAAATCGAACGCGCAACCCTGTGTTTGGCAGTCCGGCGTGGTGACCATTGTGGCAACTGGGTCGTCAAAACAAAAAGCCTACAATACAAACTATTAAAGCAATTGGCCTTTTAAGACCAATTTTGGGGTGTAAACAGCATGACCAGGGGCAAAAACTCCATCAAAATAAGCCGTCTTCAAATGATCGCGTAACATCCACAAAAAAAAAAAACAGCGCACTCCGGGAGTGCAGGCAGAAGTGAAAACTGTATATCTGTGTAAAATCTCATATGTCGCGAGAACATACGCAAAAAGAGTTTTAGATGAAAAAAAAAAACCGACATTTGTCGTCCAACAAATAGTCGTCCGACATTTGTCGTCCAACAAATTGTCGTCCGACATTTGTCGTCCGACATTTGTCGTCCGTCAATAGTCGTCCGACATTTGTCGTCCGTCAATAGTCGTCCGACATTTGTCGTCCGTCAATAGTCGTCCGACATTTGTCGTCCGTCAATAGTCGTCCGACAAATAGTCGTCCGACATTTGTCGTCCGACATTTGTCGTCCGACATTTGTCGTCCGACATTTGTCGTCCGTCAATAGTCGTCCGTTAAAAAATACCATATGTAGGTACGTCTTAATACACTCACAGCCAAATTAAAAACAGTAGGCCCAGGCATACATTTTCGCCGCGCCGTAGAGAGGGGATAGCTGTCTACTCTCCATCCGTCTTACGCTTTTTCGATCAGGTCACGTGTCCTGACGCGAGTTTAAGATTTTATACCCATTACAGAAAAAGTGCTCAACGCCGCTAAAGAAGTTTTCACTTCAAAAAAAAAAAAAACAACAACATACAGACGAATTGAGAACCTCCTCCTTTTTTGAAGTCGGTTAAAAATCAAGTAAGATTCCCATAAAAAGTGTATATTACCTACAAATTATATTTTATAATCAACGGTTTTGCAATACTATTAACAGATCACGTCTGTAAAGTTTGACCTCAAAAAGTTAACGTTTAGTAAGCGTTTAGTTACAAGTAGGTCGCACGTAGTTTAGATGAATTATTGTAGTTTCGAAAACGAGTAGGTACGTACTCTAGGTACGGTCGGGTCCATAATTTCAGACCCACCGTAGAGCTCCAAAACGGCTGTAAATGTTTTCAACACAAGCAAGACTTTACTTTACTTGAAATTTAAAGTCTTCTAACTCATTAATTTATTAAACAAAAATTATTAGAATGAAAATATGCCAATAATAGTAATTTTCTAACTCTACAGGGGGTGCAACTATGCAGCCGACTGTACCTAACGAAGTAGGTATAGCCAATCTCAAAACCAAGCGCAAACACACACATAGTTATATTTATTTTAATGGATAAAATCGCGTTATTTAATTGTTTTAAACCTAACGTTTCAAAAACATCCTAACAATTTCAATAGAGATGATGGTTGAAGTGTAAAACCTGCAAAGTTCCCGAAAAAAAAAAAAAAAACAGAAAAACTACAACTACAGGATTCCCCAATGCAATAGCGTAGTTAAAATAAATATAAATTAATTATAACAGATAATCCATAACAGGTAATTAAACAAATATTTACTTTATGGCCAATTTGAAAAACAATTTGTTATGGACAAATAAATAAAAAATGGTTGTCTGTAAAGTCGGTTTACGGACGATAATTTTACGTGATAACGTCATAAGAAAACATTGATGGTAACCATGGCAACAATAAAACGTTGCTATAGTTACCTTGTCAATAACATGAGGCGTTCCAGTAACGACGCGTGACGTCACACTTTTTTGAGATTGCAGGTGTTCACCAATTTATAAAACGTTATCACGTCAAAATAAAAAATAAGATAAGTTATAGTTGTTATAGCGGCAACAGAAATAAATCTTTTGTGAAAATTTAAACATAGCTATCACGGTTAATGAGATACAGCCTGGTGACAAAGAAACAGAAGGACAGTGGAGTCTTGGTAAAATAGTCCCGTTTTTACCATTTGCATACAGAACACAAATAATTTAATAATAAACAGAAATTAAACGACACATAACATTCTCCACACCTATCTATCTAGGTGCCTACCTCTTTTATTGTGGCGTTAAAAGCATCAAAAGTTTTTCAAAAATATTATTATCGTTTATTAATTCTACATTCAGTTATAGCCCTCTTTCACTACCTTTGGTACCTATTTTGAATGTGGGATTTTAATCCCTATTCTCTACTAATATTTAAAATGCAAAAGTAACTCTGTCTGTCTATAACGTTTTTACGCCGAAACTGCTAAACTATAAGTAAGTCCCGATCCCGTGGGAATATCAAAATGAAAAGTAGCCTATAGTCTTCCTCGATAAATGGACTATTCAACACAAGAATTTTTCAATTCAAACAAACAAACTCTTCAGCTTTATAATATTAGTATATGTGAAAGTTTCTGTGTGTGTATGTTTGTTACTTCTTTAAGCAAAAACTACTGAGCCGATTGTGATGAAACTCGGTACGTAAATGGATGGAGACCTGCCCCCCGATCGCCGTAACTTATGACCCATTAGTCGAGTGCGCGTCCAGTTGACGCATAAGTAAGTACGTTACGTGCAAGCAAACAATAAGTGGTATTGCCGTAAAATGAAGCTATGCGTAACCGTTAGGTACATACTTTAACTGCTCGTCTACTTCACCTACGCACATCCTACGCGTGAAACAAGCTGTTGCCGTACGAAATTTTTGACGTATCTTCCTAGGTTATAATTAATTTGACATTTATGTCACGTCAAAATTTAGCGCATCAAAATCCGGCGAGCCCGTGACGTTTAGGTGTGGTTTAGGTTTGCGTGTCGCGTGCGTCTTGGGCAATACGAAATCTATAGCTAAGACGCAAACGCAGTCAAGACGCGCTGCATAAGAATACGGCGATCGGCCCGCTGGATTAACATATACCTTTTGTCCCGATATTATCACGGGATCGGGAATTCCGCGGGCAAAACCGCGGGGCGCAGCTACCTTATAAAAATTCAATGCAATGCAGTCCTGAATAATCGAGCGTATATGACCAAGTGAATGGTCTATTGATAGATCTGGTTTTTATGAATACATCTCCTTATGGTATTCCATTATGGAGTTCTGATAGTTCTGATATACTGAGAATATAAAAATAAAGGTAAACGACTAACAAGGCAAAAAACATTAAGTTTATGCAAGTATTATGTAGGACTAACTCACTCGTTAAATGCGAGGATTATAACGTGTAAAAGTCTAGGTAAGTATGATTCATTTATGTGACCGAAACAAAAAACACTTAAGAGGTAAGGGTACCGGGGGTTCTCTCCTTACAAACTATTACAAACGTAGTAGACTGTTTTCTCCCTGGATAATTAACTAGCTAGAGCAAATATTTTTGGTGCATAAAACTTATAACTGCCATGACCATGCCCCTATTTTTTGTTCTTTTTTAATTTTTTTAATCTTAATTTCTATGATAATTAGAAAATGAAAAAACCAAAATATAGGGGCATAGTCATGGTAGTTATAGGTTTCATGGCACAAAAATATTTGTGCTGGTGTAGTGTAATGATCCAGGGAGGAAACAGTCGACTACGTTAGTGTCGAGAGAGCGCAGGTACCCTTTCACCTTAAAACTTATTCTTTACGATGTAGGTACACTGAAATATTGAGCTCAAAACATAAAAACCTACAACTAAGGTAGGAAAACAGTTTTTTAGAAAATCTTAGAACATACTATGTATCATATTAGCTTTTTTACCAAACAGTAGATATACCTTATACTAACTATCGAAGTACTGTTATGTTTTTGGATATTAATGTGTATTATAAAGAACCTACCAACAATTTTAAATTTCAAAATTTTCGTTAAAAATAGCTCTTTTAGAACATCTCGCATATTTCTAATAATTTCTATACACCGATCTTTAGCTCTACTCAGCCCTATATGAAAAGATTATTTCAAATGTGAATAGTTTGATCCGTTTGACCACTAACTCGTAGTAAGTGATGATGCGGTCTAAGATGTAACACGGTTAACTCTTTACTCGTGAATCTCGAGAAGTGTTTACTTAAAGTTAATGTACTTCAGAATAATTAAATAAAAAAAACACTAACAGACAGACAGACGGACAAGAAGGGGATCTTATAAGGGTTCTTTTCTTTTTTTGAGGTATTGAACCCTAAAAACAACCATTAAAACAAGTGTACCTACTTTATTTTATTTGTAATTTTTTTCTGTAATGACTTCAAACTTGCAGGAAATTACTAGGTATTTTAAAACCAACACCACCACGCGAACGGAATCGGTGGCAAGCTAGTAATTAAACAAAAATAAAACTTTTAACAAAACAACAACAAAAAACATTAAACAAGTGTTAATGTGAAGGGAGCTGTAATGGCGGCGCGGGCGCAGGCGCTTACGTCCTGTCGTCTCTGGTAACGATCACGGAATCAGTAACGCGTGGGAATCGTGCGCATTGTTCGTGATCATTACACGCTATATTCTGGTGCGAGTTTTAAATATATTTAGTAAAAAATATTGTTATTTATAAGCCTACTAATAATTTAAGAGCTCTGTCGAAAATCAGCTTCACTGCATTATTCACGTTTATTGCATACAGTTCGTTCACAATTATTATTTGATTACATCAACGAAATATAGTTTCAACCAAAGAGTTTCTCATTTTAAAGCCATCACAGAAGTTAGATAAGCAATTGCCTTATCTGACTTTTTTCCAATCATTTTTTTAACTTACACCTACCGCTACAAAGTATGACGATCAAGAAACTTAGTACGAACGTCAAATTAAAAATAATGACGACATAATATATAACTTCACATCACATCCGTAATTTAAGTTTTTACAAGCCTTTTCCGGCCGATTTCAAAGATGTCTAAACACAAACCAACAAAACATTCAAAGATGACGCGAAAAAGATAACCCCTTCTTGCAGTCGGGTACTTACACTTCTTAAAACAAACACATAAAGATGGGGGCGAAAAACACAACCCTTTCCACGCAGTCGGATAAAAAGTAGCACCGTAATTCCCACTTGAAATGACTTACTTCCTCAAGTTTGTATGATCAGTGGCCGTTTTTTATAAGTCAGTCTCGGACGTACGATGTGTTAGTGCAATTAGTGTTAATTTACCTACTACAGTGATATGGACCCGTAATTCTTTGAGGTAAATTTGCTATATTTTTCACTAGCAGTGCTCCACGGTTTCACTCACGTAACTCTCGATCCCGTGGGAATATCGGGATAAAAAGTAACCTATGTTACTTCCAATGAATCAATGTATCCTCATACCAAGTTTCATCAAAATCCGTCCAGTAGTTTCCGAGTCTTTTCGTTACAAACAAAAAATAAACTTAAAAATATCTATTTTAGTTGCAAATTGCAGATAGTGCAGATTGCCCCCAAAAATAGGCATTGCAATTATTGTAATATGGATGCCAGACTGCTAAAAAAGCTTGAGAAAATACCTATAGTAGGAAAAATATAGATAAGATTCGGAAATAATAAAAAAGCCAAGGGCATGTTTCGTTGAGAAATTATTTTTGTGAGAAAAAAGTGACAATAAATGTTACCTCAATTTTTAACCCCTGTAAAAAGAGGGGTGTTATAAGTTTGACGTGTCTTTGTGTCTGTCTGTAGCATCGTTGCTCCTGAACGGATGAACCGATTTTGATTTTTGTTTTTATATTTTTATCTCATTCAAACAAAATAATAATAATTTCCAGCATTCCTTTTTAAATAAACTTATCTTACAGTTACATCAAGAAATAATTCGTTTCCACCGGATGTGTACGTTACATCGTCTTAAGTTGTTATTGCGATATCGTTTGTATATTTCGCTATTTTAATTAAGTATGTAGTTACCTACATAGAGATAAACAAAATACATATGCTACAATAGAGAACACATCATTTCATAACTTAAACATCTCAGTACTCTTACCATAAATTGTTTACGCACTCGATCAAACGTACTTGAGTGAGTATTAATCATGAAATTTTAAAACTGGAATATCCATTAGCTAAATGTGAGATAGTGATTATTATAATATATTTAGGATAAGTTATATATATAATCGGAAAGGGTATATATTTAACTTTATTTTGATTAAAAAAAAGTAGGCAAATGAATTAAATTGTTTTATTTATGACACAAAATAAAAAAAACACTAAAGAATATTTACTAAAGCTCTTTTATTTTTTATTGGCTTTTCTTAGGTATTCTTGTTTTTGATTGAAAACATGCAGTTTTTTTGCTATAATAGTTTTTTTCCGCCCAAGTCGTGCCCTAGGGCGGGCGGTGGGCGGGCGGCGAGCTGGAGAACAAACTCCGTTTTTTTAAGGTCATTATTAGGACGTTCCGGTGGATATATAAAAAAAGTCGTGGTAGAGAAACTGATGTACACTCTATTTTAAAACGGTATTCTATCTATAAATAGAATTGTCGTGATATTGTGAATTAAGTTGTCATGACAAAAAGTTATAACTAGTTATTCTTTGTAACTTTGACAATGTTTTGTTATGTAGCTAATTTTAGACTATAGTTCAAAGTAAGTCAACGTTTCTTTATTCAATTGGAATCATTCGAAGTCAGTAATAAATTTATAAGAAATATTTAACATTAGTATACCTAGTATAGTATATAGTTACTTATTATATTTGTCCGGTACTCTATAATATAAGTTTAACATTATAAATACAAATAAATGAAGTCAACATTTAGTCAAATAACCCGCCCCTTATCGTTCCCGGCGTAAAGGTTCCCATAATGCTAGAAGCATTGCCTCGCTAGAATCGAGAAGTAATAAATTAATAATATTAAGGAAAGATTTGAAACAGCGCCGGCAACTTTAATCTATGCTATTCAAGCTATAACCTACCTTACCTATGAAAAGAGCATTATTATGGTAGAAAACAAGCCATTTCTAAAGCGACAAAATAATTTTATTTTTTAACATTTCAAATCCAGTTTTACTGCAGTAAAGACAGTTGATATAAAATGTCACCCATCTTTTTGTATAAGTTGGTAAAGTGATCGCACAGGTTCCACATGAATGTATAATGTCCAGTAAGTACCGTTGCTTGTTGGCTGTTCGCTGCTAATAAACTGAGTGCCAATGAGTCAACGAGAACGTGCTTTGAATGTACTGGTCATTACAAAAGTTTTACAGCGTTAGTAAATAAATAAATACCTACTTCTTTTTATTTATTTTATAAGGAAAGTCTACGCTAATAGATATATTTTTAAAATTTTTTAATAAAATAGACAGAAGAAATAGTAACAGAAAGCCAATTACAGACAATTACAAATAGAATGTAGAGAGAAAGATAGATAGGTATATGCTTTTTCATTACTCATAGTCGGAAAGTAGGTCTGAAGGTGCCTGAGAAGCGTATTGAAAATAAAATTTCCAGCCTAGCTTTCCATGACAGCTGTCATGTCAAATTATGGCTTCGCATACGGCTTGTGCAATCTGCATGTAGCCAGTATCAGTATCATTACGCATTAGGAACTTCAAAAACCTAACCTCCTTGCTTTTTTTTTTTTACACAAAAGAACTATAATTATGGCTTGGCACAGCTCATGCATACTGCCAGAGTTTAGTACTTAGTAACGTTTTACTCAGTAATCAAATTCAAGTAGGTATATTTAGTTCAAGATATCTTATTTAATAAAATAAATGTAAAGACGAAAATGGTCAAAGCGGCCTATGACCATGCCGCGCCGCCCGCGCCCTGTCGATGTTGCTGATGTGGCTTTATGCGACCGTATCAGACCGGTCAGTGTCGTACCTTGAGTTAAAAAAAAATCTGGTGGGAAATGCTAGCATTTCCAAATTATTTTAAACGTTTTAATTAGTACTATTTTTTGTAATTTTATTATGTTTTTGTGTTAAGTTTAATCTGGTTTTTCATTTATGATTGTGTATTTTGTGTAAATAACATTTTCTAGACAAACTGTGTTACAAAAACTGTAAGTTAAATCTACGGACTTCGCGTCATTTCCCAGTGTTGGATTAACTCATTAATAAAAATTTATTCGGTAAGTACCGCCGTATTTAAGTTTTGAAATACAAATAGCAGAAACCTAAAAAAAACACTACATAATGTATAACCTCTTTGGTCTAAACCTTGTAAGAGGATCAGGTAGTATGGACACATGAGTACCTACTCATGTGGTATGGAGTCTCATAGTCTCATTCACTCTCGTTGTTAGGAAGAATTTTATGTATTATTCGTAATGAAAAGCACAGTGTTTACCTCGGGTGAAAGACTCATTAAGTCCCTCGAACTATTAGCGCCCTCGCTACGCTCGGGCGCCAAACTCCGTCTCGGGACTTGTAATGAGTGACTTTCACACCTAGGATAACAATGTACTATTTTTGCACACTGAACATAGAAAATTAAATTCATGTACCTATGTCATCTAAACTAAAACATTATTGTATGCTCGAAATGAGTAAACTGTGTAAACTATTGTACAAAGTCATGGCATGATATTAAAAAAAAAAACCTAAAAACACAGAAAGCTAGAAGTAAAAGTTATACAAATGGGTGGTTTTATCGCTTATAAAAAATTCGGGACATTTTTATACAGGGCCATCTAGCCTCAAAATAAGCGACTCGGCTTGTGTTATGGTAACCAGATAAAGGATAGAATACTTTTTTTGTAAATATACCTATAGGTACTTAATAAATGAAAATTAAAAAATAAACACGATTCTTTTTAAATCATATTGTAGGTCATTATTCAATAGAGTAAAGAATGCTAATGAGTAGTAAGAGCGGTGTTAGCTTAATGTCTACCATTTCCTCAACTTTCATGCTGAAACCAGAAGTATTGACAAGTTCTATACTCTGGACATGGTCGACTAAGCTGAGAGCTACTCCAACCTCACGTATCTAATTGCGGTAAACAGCCGTATACAAGTTCAAGTACAAAATGCCAAATGTTTATCTATTTTACCTCATGTGGATTATTCTCATTTAGTAGTGAAATGTTATCTGTTTATTGTTTTTTTTAACTTAACACTTTAGTGCTGCGATTGTACCGGTGTGGTTTACTGCCATGCTGTGACAGTCAAGCTTGCATGTCTTGCCTTAAGAAGCACACAAACGCAAAGGTAGATAGAGCTTAGTGAGTAGACATCGGATTATATGCACTAAGAAAATGACAATATATGCGTCCAAATATGCACTAAAATTAAATCAAAAATATGATTTTATTAATTATTTTCTCATAAAAGTGGTAAATAAATTATCCCGTTTAAAGTTACTATACAAATATGCACTAAAGGCCAAATGTCTAAAAAATATGCGTTTAGAATTGCAAATTTTAATTGTTTTTATGTACATTTCTAGTGATAAGACACAAATATTCAAGATCAATTTGACTGTTTTTACTAAGGTACTTATAAATTATTTTTATGACCGTTCGGGCATTAGGTATATATTATAAGTATAAGTACTAACTAACTTTTTTTCGACAATCAATTTTCACCTATCTTTGTAGGCCGAAAACGACCTCCCTGACAGAATTTCAACTATGGCCTCATGTGTCGGTAGTTGTCTATTGAGGTAAACTTTGAACTTAAGTTATTATGTACCTACATAATCGGTAAATGATTTTTTTAAAGAATGTAAGTTCATAAAAAACAAAAAAATAAGATCAGGTACATAGTTCAACAGTCGAATTTTTACACATAAAAAAAAACATACATAAAACCGAATTGAGAACTCCTTCTCCTCCTTTTTTGAAGTCGGTTAAAATCATTATATTAATTAAGATTTACCACGAAAATATGCCATAAAATATTCCACAGTCGATAAGAAAGTCCATAGATAAAAATTATAAGGAATAATTTTTACCTAACCAAACTTTTACTCAACACTACCTTAATTAATTTAAATCAGTATTAATTAATTGATAAACATTTATGTAAATACTTAGGTTATCTAATTGAAATTGCTGTATCATTTTGAAAACAAAACAAGTGATTGGGACTTTGAATATAAACAATTAAAATTAAAATCTAAAATTAGACTGTTTATTTATACAAGAGCCAAATGTGGTTTACTAGAAATACGTAATTCTTTTTTGGTTTTTTTTTCAATTCCCGGTATAAGTATTTACGATATTTTATTAAACTACATAATACATATTTTTTTCATTTAGATGTGAATTATTTTTATAAATAAACTTTTTCGAAAGCCAAAATTACCCGGCATATCGCCTGTACGTCGCTCCAAGACGATTTACCATTCTATTTTTTTTTAAGTTTAGTTATTTTAAATATAAAATTTTAATGGTAATGGTTTTTTTCTTTTTTTTTTTTCCTTTACTTATTTAAGTCTTCTATTCGTTACTCGTCACCATAACACAAGCCCAGATGAGCGATATTATTATTAAATACTCTGTTTCCTAACGGAAACGGACGCGTCATGGTCATGTTACCATGACGTATGACGTAACATGTAGGAAACGGGACGCATGACGTCACACAATATTACCATGACACTTTTTTGTGAATGCAGGTGTTCCCCATCAATTTATTAGAAGTTATCAAGTCAAAAAACAAAAAACCTTTGAGTTTTAAAGGCGCTTAAAACATTTCAGATTTTTGCAATAAAAAAATTAAATCTGGGTTTTTTTTAAATAAAAAAAATCGTACGTAATGAAAGTTTTTCGAGATTGTACCACCCTATAAGAAAAACGTGCTTGTATATTATACAATTTTATTGTTATTACCCATTATTTATGTTTCATTTTCCTTTACTCGCCATGAGTTTAGTAATCCATAGCTAATTTTAATTATCTAAAGTAATTACAAATGCATCTAAAATACCAATAATAAATGTGCATAACTACCTACATCTGCATTAATGAGGAAGTATTGATTGGATTTTCTTATTTTTAGAGGTGTCCGTTAAGTTTTACAATGTGTTTTTGATGAGCGTATAATATGGTAATATGCAAAAGGTTGTTTTACGACTTTTGAAAACTCGAACGTTTTTTTTAAAATCAGCTGTTACTCAAGTTAGAGGTCCAATAATTGGAAAAAAACGTTTAACTTTCCAAAAGTCGTCGACAAAAAGTAGTTCGAGTAAACGTTAAGATACTAACTACTTCCGTTACTAAACATCATAACATAAGGTATTAATAAAATTAAATAAACGGATCAAGGCTTAAAAAAGTATCTGTAAATTTTTCTCTCGCCAGTTTATTCATCAATAGAAATGTTTGCTTTAGTTATTGTTCTGAGAGAAATGTGCAATCTACAAAAAAAAATAGGAAACAACTGTCACCCCGATAATTAATCAAAAATGACTGTTTCTTGTGTTTTCTGTAGTTTATTCTCATTGGAGGGGGCATTTTGAAGACAGACTTCCAAACTGAGTTCTTAAAACGATTCAATGTGATCTCATGCAAATGATTCCAACGTTAAAAAGTATTATGCTCAGCATGATCATATTCTTACCGTTACAATAAAAATTAAATCGATTCCTAACTATTCTACGAGTACATATAGTATATACTTGTCCATTGACGTCCAATCTATGACCGGACCGCATCCAATACTTATCGGATGGTTTGCGCATGTGTGAGTGTGACAGCGAGGCTGCGCGCGCGCCAGTCATCGCCCGAGACGGCAACTGGCCGTGCCTTTTGAATTTAGAACGTGATTTTCGCAATACGTTCGAAATATAAACTTTAAAATAACGGTAAGTTTAATTCTTTTTTTATTTATTTGTTTGTTTTATTTTGTGGTGCAGAAATCCGGGTAAGTAAAAATGTTGGAATTATCTTCATATACCATAGGTTTTTTTGTCTTTGACCGCTATCCTCTGGCACATCCTGAAAGGTCTTATAGGTTTAGAAAATGGAACCTATTAAATGGTTTTTTATTATTATGTAAAAGTGGTTTTAGAATGCGATTATTCTTGGTGCGAATGAAAACGATATCTAAGACTTTTTTATTTTTTATTTCTGTTTGTTGATTTTATGGAATGTTGAAAGTTCTCCAATATTTTAACCGTAAACAGACTTTTAAAAGATGTAACTTCGTCGATAATGCAGCTTTCTATTTATACAAGAATTATCCAAATCTGTTCAGTAGTTTCGAATATTATTGCGATCAAATATCCAATACTGAAGTTATTTCATACTGTATATTTACAATTTTATCTTTTTCAAAAAATAAAATATCTATAAATTGTTATAAAACTTACTATTTAATATTAATTAAATAAATCAAAGAAATCACAACTAATTGCAAATGAAATAAAATTATGCAAAATGAATTAAAAAAATATGAGATTAAAATGTTATTTTTTATTGGTGGAGTACGCCGGCTTTATTTTTTTAAAATAAATAATGGGGTACACAAATGGGTAGTTTTAGGGTTCCGTAGCCAAGGGGTAAAAATGGCACAGTATTACCACGTATTACTCCACTGTCCGTCCGTCCGGTCTGTCTATCTGTATCTCATCAGCCTGACATCAACAGTTGAAATTTTCACAGATGATGTATTTTTGTTGCGGCTATAACAAAAATACTATAAACAGAATATAAGGGTACGGAATCCTTAGTGCACGAATCCGACTAGCACTTAGCCAGTTTTTTTCTCAGTTTTTTATTGTAATTTGAAAGCTAGTGAAGACGTAAATTTAAAAACGAAATGACTTGTTTTATATGGCCTATTAATCTCATTTAATAGAAAGCTGTTTTAGACAACAAAAGCTAATTTTAATAAATCTATATTTTTCCTTATGAACTTAATAAATCAATCGAAGAAAGATATAATTTTTTTAGAGTAAACACAAATTATTTAAATAAAAAAAAATAAGAAAAAGAAAATTTAGTAAAGAAAAACGAAAAACAGAATAATCTGACTGGATTATTTACGCTGATCGAAACTGTTCGGAAAAGCTAATTACTTCAAATATTATAACCATTAGCGCGGTAGTCAAACCCACGGCACGGGACGCAGAAGGTTGGGGTTCCCAACACAAATATTTATAACTAGCTGTTGCCCGCGACTTCGTTCGCGATGTGGTTTTGGTTTATATAGAATGCCTAGCATTTTCCCGCATAGATACTATTTAACGTTCGGTGTAAGTTATAATAACAAAATAGATACATTGTTTTTAAGCTATATTTTTTGATTGATTTGGCAAAGGCACTTATGTAGGTAATTAATATTTATATTTATTTATTTCACTCAAATAGAACATAATACACAACAATATAATAAGCTAAAACTAAGTTCAATTCATATTCGCACAAAACTTTCAACAGCTTTGTCTTCCTCATCATCTCATCTTTGGTTTTCTTGTAAATGAAAGTAAAAAAGAATTATTAACTAACCGTTGTCCCTCTATCCATATTTTTGTATTCATAATATAAGAGGTTATAGTATTTATAAACACCAACATCATGCAAAAATAATCTATTTTGGTGCAAATAAAATTTTGTTTTTTATTTTCAAATATTATTAATGATTAAATATGAAAGGCCAATTGGACAGAACAGATACTTATACATAAAATAACGTCCTTACCTATTGATAGCGGGCATTACGTTGAACAAAAAATGCTTTCACACCAAACATCTAAAACGTCTCGGAAACGGGGTATTTGAAGGAACGTGATGTCCTATGATTTTACAAAAGTGCACGATGCCCTTAGAGACCTATACCTATCGATAGAGGACATCGAAGAAAACAAATAAGGCCTTCACACCAAACTTCTAAAGGATACAGGGTTTTTGAAGAAACGTGATGTTCCATGATTTTCCAAAAGTGCGCGGTGACTTTATGCCAATAATAATTGTGTAAAATTACGGTATGCCTAGGGTTATTTTATTATGCCAAACTACAAAAGGACATTTTGTTTATGCCAAAAGTGTGGTTCCCACCTAAAACCTCTGAACCAACCTCCAACTACTAAAGCGTCTGGGAAATGGAATATTTAAAGAAAAATGATGTCCTATGATTTTTAAAAAGTGTGCGGTTCACTTTGAGACCCATACCCACCTAAATGGACAAAAAATGCCCTCATACAAAACCTATAAAGCGTAAGGGCATTATTTATCCATCGGGTCTAAAATCACAGCGCAAAAAACATAACACTGCCACGCTCCCATACTGAATGTCCGGACCCTTTTTGCAATTTTCTGAATTCTAGACCAAATTTCCCAGATTTTCTTAAGGTAGCTAGGGCTACGTAATTTTGGGGAAAACAAAATAAAAAAATAGCTGTGACATAGGTACGGTAGACAGACAGACATGACGAATCTATAAGGGTTCCGTTTTTTGCCATTTGGCTACGGAACCCTAAAAATTGATTTTTACAAACATACCTTATCTATTATTATTCACTTCAAAAACTTCAAAAAAGGAGGAGGTTCTCAATTCGTCGCGTATATTTTTTTATGTATAATTTTCGCCGATTACTTACTCGAAAACGCTTGAACCGATTTGGAAAATTCTTTTTAGGGTTTCGTACCTCAAAAGGTAACAAAGGAACCCTTATAATATCACTTTCTTGTCTGTCTGTCTGTCTGTCTGTCTGTCTGTCCGTGTGTCACCACCGATTATCTCAGGAACGAACGGTTGGACTTAGCAAGTTGAAATTACTGAAGTCTATGGTCCCTATTATGTGTATAAAAATCAAGGTGTATAAAAAGTAATGTACGAAACCTTCGGCGCGCGAGTACGACTCGCACTTGGCCGGTTTTTTTATTTTGTTTTTATTTTCTAAGGTGTCCGCGACTTGAACTCATAATTCAAACTATTTAAATAAATTAGTTGAGTGCGATATAAGTGTAACATCGAGGAGGTCTTCGCTATAGGAGATCCGTAATTTTATGTAGTAGTACCTCTTTGTACTAACCTCATTTTCAGTTTCACGTAGGTCAGTAGGTAGTAGATATATGCAAACTATTTGGTTTTATGACAACTGTCATTTAGATCGGAGGCATGTACCTGTACGCCTAGTATGACTTGTTGAAGCACTCGAAAATAAGGACCCTTTATAAGGTCACTCTCTTGTCTGTCTGTCTGTCAGTGTGTCACTACCGATATTCTCAGAGACGGGTGGATCTAGTAAGTTGATTTTTAGGAAGTTTCATAGTAAATACTCAATATAGTATGTTTGATCGAATACGTAAAAAAGTAGTGCTAAGCGTACTGTTCCTTTTTGACGTTTGATTACGTTTTACACGGAAAAATATTTCGATTTCACATTTTTTAAATGTTTTTTTATCAAATATCATAATTATTGTATTAAAGTTAAATTGAAAAATACCCTAAATGTTAATCTGGTATTTTCTGAACATATTGGTGTGGACCTCGTTGAAATCTGTTCTCTAGTTTATGAGATTACCTGGTTCAAACAAACAGACAAACAGACAAACAAAAATTCTAAAAACTACCCTATCGTGTTCAGCTAACGATTCTAAGACGACCTGTGTATTTTTTTTCTGGATATTTTACAATTACAGATTTTTTTATGTCTACAGATTTATTATATGTATAGACAACTATATTTGGGGTTTGGGGGTCGAACTTATTTAGCATAATAATGAATAATGTAATAAACTATATTTCATTTATAATCAAGGCAGACCCGTAAACGATGGCGTGACGATCTCGATGCATTTGACACAGACTGGCTTAACCTAGTCCAGTACCGAGATGCGTGGAAGGGTGTTAGGGAGGGATTAGAAAAAAATGTGAATGTAGGTATTTTCTAAAGTTTTATCAGTTGTCTGGCACCCATCATTATTACAACTACCAACGACGTACAAGAGTACATTAAGACCAACGGCCGGAAATGGTTGGAACAGGAGAAGCTAGGCATCAGCCTCGAACTAATGGAACTGGAATCCCAAAGGAAGACGAACTTTAAGTCCTACGTGCTCCGGATTCCAGCGACGCTAAAGGACATGTTCTTCTCGGCAGATTTCTGGCCCGCCGGCATTTTATACCGACGCTATAGGGAGGCGAGACCGAAGACAGAAAATCCTAAAACTTAACTTAAATTTAATAAAATATTATCTATAATAATATGTATGTTAGTCTGTAAGGTATCTATTTTATATGGGTCTGTACTTATTTATAAGACTGTTACCTGAAATAAATGATTTATTTATTATATATTTATTTATTTATTACAATTGCAGTTCCTATTTTTGGAGCCAATCTGCACTATCTACAATTTGCAAATCTACACACTAATATAATAAAGAGAGAAGATTTTTTTTTGTTTATTTTTTTGTTTGTAACGAATAGACTCCGAAACTACTGGATCAATTTTGATGAAAATTGGTATGAGGATACATTGATTCATTAGGGGTAACGTAGGCTATAAATAAATAAAACCTTTAACAAAATAACTTCTATTTTCAAAAGAAAGAGCATTTATTAAGTTTAAATATTGAACTAGGTATATATTAAATATTAATTCACAAAATAATTGCTTTTTTATAAAAAAAATACTTTTAATTTACTAAGTTAGTAATTTACTAAATTTTCAAATAATAACTTTGCTATTTTTGTTTCTTAGCCATCACTTTGTCAACTTTGTCTTAGCCTTGGCCCACACAATTCGATAGCACTGCAATTTATATTTCATTTTCTACACATAAGTAGGTCTATTATTATTCTTACTAAGCTTTTTTCGATGTAATACTGATGTCTGATGTAAGTGTACGTGTTTACAAAATGTAAATGCCTTCGCGTATTATAATTATGTCAAGGTTAAATAACCAATATTGAGTATTGTAAACAATAAAACTGTTTACATTATTGTCAACTTTCTTAAGTGTATTGTGGTATACCAATGTGGAAATACTGCGGTCAGCGTGCAATTTAGAGAATTTTATTTTAATAAATTAAATTGTTTATTGATAGATGGCTCGCTCCATAACCACATTCTCTGGTCATCTACACTAATATTATAGAGAGGAAAGACTTTTTATGTTTAGGGTTCAGTGCCTCAAAAGGTAAAAATAAGGAACCCTTAAAAGATCACTTGCTTGCCTCTCTGTTTTGTTTGTTTTTATGTTTATAACAAATAGGCTCCGAAATTACTGTACCGATTTTTAAACTATACAACGGTTTACATTATCACTACATAGTATAAAACAAAGTCGCTTTTTCTGTCCCTATTTCCCTTTGTATGCTTAGATCTTTAAAACTACGCAGTGGATTTTGATGCGGTTTTTTTTAATAGATAGAGTGATTCAAGAGGAAGGTTTATATGTATAATACATGCATAATATAGCCGTGCGAAGCCGGAGCGGGTCGCTAGTTGTTAACTATTAATTTTATTGTGGTATCCCAATGTGGAAACACTGCAGTCAGTGTGTAAATATTTTAGTGGATTTTATTTAACTAGATTCAATTTTTATCGCTTGATAAATGCACACTCGCACATTCCTTGGTCAAAAATGATATTAGAATTAGAACGCTTACTTTAAAATGGATTTTCGCAAGTCATAGACATCTTATAGATTTTAGGGTTCCGTACCCAAAGGATAAAAACGGAACCCTATTACTAAGACTGATGTATTTCTGTTGCCCCTATAACAACAAATACAAAAAAAAAACAGAAAAAAGTATATATTTTTTGAGTATGTTTTTAAGAATTTTTAGGTTAATTTGATGTTTACTATTTTTTAGGCAATATTTTTTTGCTAATTATACTCACAAAAGGGCAAGCAAAATACTTTTAACCTATCCAGCCCAGATTTTTGCTCGATATTTTTATCTAGTGGGGAGTAAAATATTTAAGAATTTAAACTAACATGGTCTTTTGCTTCCGTTTCGATCGTCTTTTACCCAAGTAAAAGACGATGGACGGATGAGCTTGATAAATCTAAAACAGTTCAGCGGTTCGCGGTTCCCTTGGGGGAGCATAGGGGGTCCATGAGACATTTCGAACTTATTTTAAATTAGCGCTTATCGGTCCCCCCAGTCCAGGGGGACGGTTAATCGTGGAAAAGTTCTTGATAGGTGGACCGTTTTTCGTAGGGGGATCGTTAATCGTGAACCGTAAATATCCCATTTAAATAACTTTTAAAGTATTTTTTTCCATTGCGGTATTGAAATCAAACAAAAAAAAATTGAAAATTATAAAAAACTTAAATGAAAAAATATGGCACAATGGGCGGCCTTACCGCTTAAAGCGACTGCTATTTGTTTTAGCAGCTACGTATTTGACTATCACGTCACATAAGTATTTAACATCTTATTTATTTGCGTTCGATTGTAGTAAAATAATCGATAATTTCTATTATGGAATTCAATCCTTATCTAGTAGTTATTTATTTTTTAAGTACCCAGCTATTGTTTAAGTTAAATAACTATGTAAGTTTACCTACTATTATAGCATTGGTTATCGGATTTTATTTTATCAATTGTGACGACTTCTCTGACGCGAGTGGCGCCTCGGGCGAACACCGCAAAAGGTTTCGAGTTCGATTTCCGCCTCAAAGAAATATTTATGCTAAAGATATTTTATCTGGTCTGGGTGTTTGTATGTATATTTAGTATATACAAAAAAGTATGTATTCTCTGCGTTATCTTGTACACATAACACAAGCCTAGTTGCTTAGCTTTAGGCTAGATGATCTTGTGTAAAATATATACCTAACAAGAATTAGGCGGGGAATGTTTGATTAATTTCGGTGAAATGCAAAGTACTGGCAAAGACAAAATATTAATTTCTGGATGGGTGTATTTTTTGGCGTAATTTTAGTTTATTTTATTTTTTAATTTGTAGAAATAATTAATTTAATTTAATGTCATTTTTGATTTGTGCTTATCACTACATAGTATAAAATAAAGTCACTTTTCGCCGTCCCTATGTCCATATATCCCTATGTATGCTTAAATCTTTAAAACTACGCAACGGATTTTGATGCGGTTTTTTTAAATAGATAGAGTGATTCAAGAGGAAGGTTTATATGTATAATACATGCATAATATAGCCGTGCGAAGCCGGGGCGGGTCGCTAGTATTGAATAAATGGTTAAGTTCTTTAAGATAAAATATCAATAAATGTTAAAATACAGCAAAAAAATAATCTTATTCACATAATCTGTATTTGTATAACAATATTTAGTTAAGTATTTGAAGTTTATTTTGTTTATTTAACTGGACGTTGGACATTGCTTGATGATCGCTCAAGTTTGTTGACCTTAAGGTCACTGACTTTAAGATCCAGACATGTGGTCAGATAATCTGTGACGCCGAACAATTATGTATTTTGTAATCAGTTTTTTTTGGAAATTAGTTTTTAATAGTTTGTTAGAGGGCGCTATTTAAATTTGGTATTGTGTCTGGCGAAAGGCCGGCCAAATATTTCAGTCAAGAGTAGACTAGACTTCGCGATCACAAACTTTTTTTGCAATCTCGTATTTACTGCATGTTGAGGAACTGTTCTGCTCATTATTTCAATTTTCCTCATCAGATCTTCAACAAATATAAGAATATCAACAAACTAACTTGATCTTCCAAATATATAAAATAAAAAAAAGAATAATCGAAATCGGATTTCTTATGGAGAAGATATTTTAACTTTTGCCTCTTTTGGGTGAAGTATTAAATGTACTTAATTAAAGAAATTGTGACAAAAAAATCTAGAAAAACGTTTAACCAGTAGGGATACAGGTTAAACGTTTTTCTAGATTTTTCTAAACAAAGTCAAAAGTCAAAAAAATTCATTCAGTTGGAATCATCATAAAACGGATTTTAGATCGTTTGTCCTCAAAAGAACCCCTATGCCCCATGTCAAGTTTTAGACTCGTACGTAACTCTTGTATAGTTTAGAGTTTTTCTTCATGAGTTTTTTACTTTCATTCATAACTAGCGACCCGCCCCGGCTTCGCACGGCTATATTATGCATGTATTATACATATAAACCTTTATCTTGAATCACTCTATCTATTCAAAAAAACCGCATCAAAATCCGTTGCGTAGTTTTAGTGATTTAAGCATACTTTGTATGCTTAAATCACTAAAACTACGCGGACATAGGGACGGCGAAAAGTTACTTTATTTTATACTATGTAGTGAAGATAATGAAAATACCTATACCAAGATTTATTAAAGCCTTAGATAGATGTCAAACTAAGTCCTTGAGTGTGTTTCGGTTCGCTTCACACCGGTGGTTCCGTAAGGCTCACGGGTCATATCGAAACTGGAATCTGTCTTTGTTTGAATTACTTTGTCGTATAATTATACTTATATAATTGGATGGTACTTATCATATAGTATTAAACGGTCTGAGTCAGAATTGCAGACCCACCGTAGAGCTCCGTAACTGCTATTACTTAACGGTTCCCCTGGAGCATAGGAGGTCCGTCAGACCTTGAACATTTATTGACATGATAACCTTAATAAAATCGGTCCCCCTAGTCCAGGGAGACAGTTAATCGTGAAAAAGTTCTTGATACTTCTTGGGAGACCGTTTTCCGTAGGGGGATCTATAGGGGGATGGTTAATCGTGATTCTAAGCTCTTGCTCGAGTTCAAGTCTTTCTACTCATTAATTTATTAGATATATATTATTAGAATAAAAACATTCTAATAAAAGTAATTTTAGAACTCTACGGTGGGTCTGCAATTCTGGCTTCAACCGTACATGGTGTTCGCATTAGCTAAAACATTCCATCGTAAGGTCGCAAGAAATAACCTTTTCGTTGAAAGACAGTTTCATTTGGATAACATGAAAGCTGGGTACCGAGTTAGTTGAAAGACAGTTCAGCTAGATGACACGAAAGCAGAATACCCGATCAGCAGAGAGTCAACTCAGCTGGATGACATAAAAGCAGAATTAACAATTAGCAAAACGTCTGGAATTGGTGTGCTTGCCGTGAACTAATGGGTTTTTTCTATACGATAGAAAGAAACATGTGCACGTTATAGTAAAGGAAAACGTGTTGTAAGGAAACCTATTTACTAGAACTTGATACAGTTTGAAGGCATGGGATATTCGTTCATACCACCACAGATACCTACTCCCCTTTTAGCATCGAAATCAATAGCTCTCTCTATCTTACTGGGGCCAATTAGCAGTTGATATAATTTCTTTCACTATCGACTCGTAGAGGAGGCTCTTGCTTGTCCTGCAGTGAGACATAATATTAATGAGATAGTTTACATCTTTGTAAATGCCTTTTTATATAATCTTTCATAACATAACATCGCGGTTTTGACATTTATTATGGGATCTTGGCGTGGTGTATTTTGGAACCCTTAACTTTCGATAGAGGGCATTACGGCAAACAAATAATTCCTTCAAATTGAACCTCTAGCACACATATCAACTAGTAAACGGAACGTAAGCGTACCAATTTGAGCATTTCAGTATTCTTTGTATGAAACTCCCTACTGCGACGCACACTAATCGGAATCGTAACGTAATCGCCTCGCCTCGAGACAAGCTCACGAACCGCGGTACGGTGCGTGGTCGACTTGCCGTAGCCGCGCTTACGTTTTGCCGTAAGCTATTTCAAGACTATCCGTACCCTAGCTTGCGTTTCTTCGTCTACACTTCACGTTCGAAAACTGACTAACCGTGCGGCACCCCGCCGAGTTGATTCGGAGCTACTGATCGTTTGGCATCGCGCTTACGTTAGGTTGACGGGCAGCGAGGTGACGATCCTTTTCCGAGTTGATATGTGTGCTACGACCCTAAAGCGTCTCGAAAATGGGATATCTGTTATGTACCTGTTATGTATTGTAGGCCTTTGAACGTATAATTTATCTATGTATGATTATGATGTATGTACCATCCATGGACCTAGAAGGTGCTAGAAGTCCATTGTACCGTGATTGTACCCATATGGTACCATCATTCATTAAAAAATGTAACAAAAAGTTTTTAAATGAAACAATGAAATGAAATGCATTTAACCTTTATTGTTTTTCTGTAGGTTACTGCATGTAGTCTGCATGTAACTAAAATGGTTGCCTCAAAAATAAACAATATTTTGACAACAAAGAGAATATAACGTTTTGACAATTTCATAACAATTCGCCTATTTATTTATATTATGTTTACAAAAATGTTTTATAGGTTCTCTAATTGTAATCCAAACTAATTTATTAATAAGGTAACTTTGTGGTAAGTTGAATTAAGTTTCTTCTTCCTTCGTCTCATAGGTGAGCGCGTTCCGAAGGCACATCCTAACTTAGTTTTTAAGACTTTTCTAAGTGATATCGTACAAATTGTATGATTATTGATTAGAGTATTTTGACTTTTGACTAATCCAATTTCTCCAATTTCCAATATAAAGCGCCACTTTCTTTATTTTCAGACAATGTTGAAAATAGGTGGTGGTGCCGTGATAGTGGCGGCCATCATTGCCGTCTTCGTAGTAGCAACCCAGGGTCGGGATCCAGACCTGGAGGCCCTGGAACATGAAGGTCGGGAGTACATCCTCCAGCTAGACAAGGCTACGGGGCTGAGGAGAAGAAGATCTGCAGTCGCGGAGTGGGCTTATACTTCGAATATTACTAAAGAAAATGAAGAGAAGCTAGTAAGTTTTGTATTCTCTTAAATTGATTATTACGGTCTGGATCACCTCATAAGCCAGGTTCTTGAAACATAAACTGGAAAGAGAAACTGCTTTATATTGTTACTAGCTGAGCCCCGCGGTAAGTCCCGATATGTTAATTCAATTCTTCAACTATCCACATACCGAGTTTCATCGCAATCGGCTCAGTAGTTTTTGCGTAAAGGAGTAATTAACATACACAAACAACAGAGATAACATAGGGATAAAAAGTATGCTATATATAAATTCAATTCTTCAGCTATACACTTACCGAGTTTCATCGCAATCGACCCAGTAGTTTTTGCGTGAAGACAAACTTTCAATAATACATATATGATAATGGATTAACTCAATTACACACATGAACACAGCGAGAGTCAAAGTTCCTTATTACTAATAACCAAGTAAAGTGAATCAGATAAAATTAGACTAAGGAAATAATTGCTTAAATTTTTCAGATTCAAACTCGCCTAGAAATCTCCCAGCAAGAGAAAATAGCGTGGGAAGAGACTAAGATGTATGGCTGGCAAGACTACCAAGACTTCACTCTCAGAAGGATGTTCAAGAAATACAGTGAACTTGGTGTGGCTGCGTTACCTGAGGACAAACACACGACCATGATGAGAGCTGTTTCGGGCATGGAGTCAAACTATGCTACGGCAAAGATCTGCTCGTATAGAAACGCTTCGAAATGTGATCTGCCTCTCGAGCCTGGTAAGCGAACTGCTGGTTATTGCTTATGAACATATTAAATACATTTTCCGGACCATTTCCGTGGAGTTTTTGCCCGGTAAAGTACTGCTACCATACGTATTTCTACCGTCAAATAATATGTAATATTATGTTAGGTCGGTGAAATTACAGGTATTTGAGACATGGGTTAAGTCAAGTGACAGGCGAATGCGATGTGATCCTATACATTTTGCGAATATTAGGCAGACGATAAGTATCACTACTAAAAGTTATTGTATAAATCCTTTTTTGATTTTCGACATGACGGACCCACCATACCACCACTGGCCATGCCCCTGGTGATAGGGTGGGTTTGAAACATACCACCAAAGTGATGTGAACGCCAGGGGTATGGCGGGCTGTCATGTCCCGTATCTATGTAGTCAACAGTGCCAAAAATGTAAAATGTAAACAAAATCCGGCTTTATTTAAATAATTTGTAGTGAAAATAATATAAATACCTACGACATAATCCTCGTGAAGTATCTGGTTGATGTGATCCTTAATCATTTATTTACAAGTATTGGTTATTTATTAGTTGCTATTTTATAAGTTCCAATTTAAATTTTCTGAATCAATTCTTTTCCATCCAAAGGTTGCCTGGAAGAAATCGTTGATGTTGCGCCGCTTGACCGCCTTTGCAACTTGTACTTTTTAGCTATTACTTTGTGTATATCGTGTTCTGTTTCTTCCTGTGTTGTTCAAATAAATTTGTCTATTATACCATCTTTAATTTCCAGATATAACAGACCTATTTACCTCCAGTCAGGATCCTGAAGAGTTGAAACATCTCTGGGTGGAGTGGCATAAGGTAGCCGGAGCGAAGGCGAAACAAAACTTTACACAATATGTGGACCTGTATAACGAAGCTGCTAAGCTAAATAGTAAGTGTTTTGCAGAATTAAAAAAAGCCGTCCAAGAGCGAGTCGGACTCGCAAACGAAGGTTCTGTACCATTTTGTATGGTAGCCCTATTTTTACCCGACTGCGCAACGCAAAGGAGTGGTAATGTGTTCATCAGTCTATGTATGTATGTACGCGTGGGCTCTAGAGAGCCACATTTGGATGATTCTTATTTTCTGTTTGTTGTTATAGCGGCAACAGAAATACATAATCAGTGAAAATTTCAACTGTCTAGCTACACGGTTCATGAGATACAGCCTGGTGACAGACGTGGACAGACAGACAGTGAAGTCTTAGTAATAGGGTCCCGTTGAGAAAAGAGCGGTGTTGGCTTAGTGGTGGATACCTCGACTTTCATTCTGATGGTCGTGGGTTCGAATCCAGGCCGGCCGTGCACCAATATATTTTTCTTAAGAAAAAATTATGTGCGCTAATTGACATTGCTCTTACGGTGAAGGAAAACATCGTGATGAAACCCGCGGCTTAGTTGGCTCCAGAAGTATTGACAAGTTCTCTCCTATGGACATGGTCGACTAAGCTGAGAGGGTAGTAGGTGCTGGGCAAGCCTACGCCATCTTCACGCAAAAAGAACCCAATTAAAAAAAAGGGTCTAATCGCGGAAAACAGCCTGTTTGTATACAAGTGGGGTCCCGTTTTTTAATTTTTCGTACGGAACCCCAAAGAAAGAGTCCCAATTAAGCAGAGTCTAAGGCACTACAGCATGTTAGACTTTTTCATAATTTACTATAGTATTTTGTATTTAAATAAGATTTCTTAATAAAAACTGGAATATATTTTGTTCGGGAAAATACACCCGAAACTAATTAGTGAACATTTTTTAAATGATACCGGTTATTCAATCTCGTAACTATTTTCCTTAACCTAACTTAACTTGGCTTTTCTAAGGAATTCAGATTACTTAATTTTTTACATACTATGGTAGGTATGCTTAAAATCATAATTATGTGAGCAGTGTTTCTTCGTTTTTATATTATGATTATTTTTAACCGACCTAAAAAAAGAAGAGGTTTCAATTCGGCTCGTATATATATTTTTTACTGTATATTCACCGATAATTCAGAAACGCCTCAACCGATTGTTTTTTGTTAAAAAGGAAGTTACCGTACTAAATAAACGATAGTGTTATTTATTTTGGCTATTCAGTCGTTGATGGATCTATAATTTTACCTATCAGGAAACACAGACTAGGCCATCAGAATTGCGCTGCAAAATCCTCATGTTTCTTTTCAAATTCACAGATTATAAAGACGTTGCTGACTGGTGGCAAGCAGATTATGAAGTACCAGATTTTGAACAGCAATTAGCTAAGCTCTGGGCTGATGTGAAACCGCTTTACCAGCAACTGCACGCGTATGTGAGGAAACGTTTACGAGACAAGTATGGTGATGAGGTTGTCTCTGCTAGGGGACCTATCCCTGCGCATTTGCTAGGTGAGATTCTATCTGAGTCGTTACTATACAAATTATCGAACCGAATCATCGACCGACTCTTACGACTTTATAATCGCAGAGGCCAAAAAGTTCGACAACTTCTCTGACTGAATATTTACAAAATGTTGCTTCCTTCAAATATTTATTTGACTTCGTTTTACAAGGCAATTGACTTGAAAGAAGAAGTATTAGTTTTCAGATAGTTCATTTTTTATGTTTCAAATTCTATTCTTCCAGGAAATATGTGGGCTCAAACATGGGGCAATGTAGAATCTTTCACCCGTCCATACCCAGACAAGAAAGAGGTTGATGTCACAAATGCAATGAAAGAACAGAACTACACTCCATTAAAGATGTTTCAAATGTCTGATGAATTCTTCAGATCGTTGAATTTGACCGCTATGCCAGAAAAGTTTTGGAAGAATTCTATCATTGAGAAACCTGTTGGAAGGGAAATTGTATGTCATGCATCTGCTTGGGACTTTTTTGATGGTGAAGATTTTAGGTGAGTGACAAGGTCTAGATTTTTGATCATTTTGATTCAAAGATATGTCATAAATTTTATTAAAACGGTTTTATTAAACTGGGTGATATTTAGTAATTGTAAACGTATATTTTACAATATATAGTAAAACAAAACTCGTAAATACGTTTTGTTTGAATGTACTATAATAGCTGTTTGGTGACAATGAATAACAGTTGCTGTTCAGTTCATCTCAAGGTATTCTTTATAATTTTTCTCACTTATTTAATTTATGTTTTCTGTTATTTCAATATACTTCTTTTGAGTGTTGTAAATCTTTATCTTTGTATCCCTCGAAATCTCTTGAGTTGAATTTAAATTTTGGTGGTGGAAATTCTAAGAAATAAATTTTTAACCCTCAAAAATTTGACTTATTTAGGATCAAACAATGCACGACGGTTGATTACGACTATTTTCAAACTACACATCACGAAATGGGACACATACAGTACTATTTACAGTACCGAGATCAACCTTATGTATTTCGCGATGGAGCCAATGCAGGTAATGAATAATTAATCTTTGATTCAGGATCAAAATGTGCACTATGGTCGACCGTGAGCATTTGAGGACGGTGCATCATGAGATGGGCCACGTTCAGTATTATTTACAGTACAAAGTATTACCACAAGTTTTCCGCGAGGGTGCGAATCCAGGTGAAGGGATTTTATTAATCTAATTGGGAGTTTCTTGTTTAGTACTATATCATTATGTAAACACACTATTTTAGAAAATAATAAGTGCTTAATTTTGTGTGGTGTCTTCTGTCTATTATGATTATGGATTAATTTTCAAATGGGATAATTAAAATTTATTCTAGAGTAAAAGCATATATTAAATAATAAGGTTGAACTATGTAGGTATTTGTGGGTTACTTCTATCTGTTTTTGATTGTGATGTTTTGATGTGAACTATAATAATATAGATTAGTAAGCGATGCCATTGTTAAAGATACTTCTGTATTAATAGCCCTCGTTTGTTTGTTGTTCATTTATTGGGATAGTAATAAATAACCGGAAAAATAGGCAGTCTCAAATTGTGCAGTATGGGATAACTTAATATTTATTATAATTATTAAGGTTGGCTAAAGTTGTTTTTGTTCAGGATTCCACGAAGCAGTTGGTGATACGATAGCTCTATCGGTGTCATCTCCGAAACATTTGCGACGAGTTGGTCTTGTCACGGGTGACGCTGAAGACGAACAGACGGAAATTAATCAACTTTATAAAATGGTAATGCTTTAATGATTCTATAAATATGTCACCTTATATTTACGAGTAATATGCTCTTATCGTGAAATACAAAATTTAAGAAATCAAGGATTCAGATCAGATGTTTGACTGGTCAGTACATTCCTACAGGTGCTTTAGGATTATAGATGCTGCGCAAGTCATCTAAGACGTCCTAGGCACTACAACGTTCTATATAGAATGGATTAAAGTTGAATCCACGGCATAAATACCCTAAAGTTATCACGTCATCACCACCATTAATCACTTGCTTTTTAGGGCATGGATAAAATCGTATTCCTACCTTTCGCGTACACATTGGACCTATGGCGTTACGGTGTCTTCCGAAAGAAAACTCCTCCGGAAGACTACAACTGCCACTATTGGAGACTGAGAGAGGAACTTCAGGGTTTGGAACCTCCAGTGAATAGAACTGAGGAAGACTTTGATGCCGCTGCCAAGTACCATATAGCTGCTAACGTGGAGTATGCTAGGTAAGTAAAGAATAATACAGATCAATATGAAACGAGGATTATACAAATGTTTATACCATGGCGTGAATTGAAATCGAAGTAACGCGAGGTCACGAAAACCAAAACTTAGTGTTTTTGCTGGAAAATACTTTTCTGTAGATATTGTATTGATTTATGTGACACTCGCATCGTAGGGATTGGACCCGGCTGGCACTTGACAGGAAACAGTGGAAAGAGGGATAGAATAGGCTAAAAATAAATAAATAAGTAATAATACGACGCTAACATTTTTTATAATATCTCCCATTTTTACCATGTTTGCAGATACTACGTCTCCTTTATCATCCAGTTCCAATTCCACCGTGCCCTCTGCCAGTTGGCGGGCGAGTACGCTCCGGGAGACATCACCAAGAAACTGGTGGATTGTGATATCTATCAGAGCATCACTGCTGGTAACGCATTATCGTAAGTCATTGTATATTTTATTCTTTTTTAGTTCATTTGTACAGAACTGAGGGTACTTTGAAATTTATCATAAAACTTAGCTAATTAACGGATATTCCAATTTAACCAACGTAGTTAGATTCTTCAATCCGTCTAATTTCTATACCTTCAAAAAGTAAGCTATATAAATCCTTTGACATTTGGATTTTTTACAATAATCAAATAATAATGTGTAGGTACCTAGACATTAGTATTTATTTTTGTATTTATGTAGTATTTATTTTTGTTGTTAAAGAACTAACTGCATATTATTCCGATAAAACATGGAAGATGAACTAAATCTTATCAAATAATATCAAATTACATTGTAATAGCTCTAGTTTAAGATTGGTGCTGGACTCTGAGATTGCTCACGAGTATTTTGGTTTCAAAATCTTTTAAATATTCTAAATATCCTTTTGTCCACTTCCAGAAACATGCTCAAAATGGGTTCCTCAAAACCGTGGCCGGACGCGATGGAAGCGCTCACCGGACAAAGAACGATGAATGCTAGCGGTCTACTGGAGTACTTTAAACCGTTGATGGACTGGCTGACGGCAGAGAACCAGAGGACTGGGGAGTTCATAGGATGGGAGTCAAGTAGAACACGTTAGTACAGTAAATTTAGAAATAATTAGTACTAAGTACCAAAGTAAAAATTAGCTAAGAGATCGTAATTAACTTTTACTTGCAATGGGCCAAAACATAGATTCAGAATAGTGTTAGGTCCTGCAATTCAGATGATGAATAGCCAAACCATATAATCACATAGTTCTATAGTTCAGATCATGTTCAGGTGGCGCGATTTTGCAATCGAACTAGTGGAAAAAAAAGTTCACGCGGTTCGATCGATCGAACGACGCAATCGAACCACACGGCCATAGCCGTGAGTTTGATGATTTTGACGAGAGACATCCTAAAACCTACCCCAGGGATTGTTTAGATTTCTCCACGCATTTTGGTCTTGCAGTAGGTGAGTAAGGCCCAGCAGTGTGACAATGAAAAAGAATTTTACCCAAAGAATTTCCCCGCGGTTATATATGCCGGCTTTAAGTACATTTCCAAGAGCAGTATTCAATCCTAAATATTCTTGTTTTTTCTCTTCAGAATATTGTACATCGGAACAAATAGCTGCTTTGAACGCGAAAGAACAAATCAAGCCTGAAGCACACGAACCTGTGGAGGCGTGACGTTATGTACTTAACTCTTAGACTAATTTATAATAGGCAAACAGTATTCATAATAAACTTTTTTAAGAATTTCACGGATTATTATTTAGTGCCTCCTTAAATGCCCTTCGAAAAATATCCTACTAATATTATTAATGTATGTTTGTTATGCCATTACGGAAAACCTATCGCTTTCGGTTAGTATGTATGTAATTAGTAAGTAGATAGCTTGAGTTCTGGACTGCTAACTGCTGTTGCCTACTTTTGTGTCCTAAATATTCCCAAGGTATCGGGACTGGTCCGAATGAAACCGCGGAGCGCAGCTAGTAAAGTATAAAAACAAAAAATCGTCATACAATAGTGAATAACTAGTATGACACTATTAATGATACTAATATTTATTTTAAGCTATTGCATAGCTTTTATTTTTATATTAAATCTAGTCGCGTTCGTCTTTTGGATACTTATTTTGACGTTTCGCATAAAAAACGCGATTTTAACATTTTTGACGTCTTTTGTGTCCCTTTAGATGGTATTTTGCTTACATTTCTATCGTTTTTTTTTCGATCAAATTCTGAAGTGATGAAGTGACAAAATGAATGAATGACTTAGCGAAACTGACCACTAGCCTAAAAGGAAAGTGACACACTAGCAAAACAACTGACAACCAAGTGAGTAAGGAAAATGGTAGATTAGGAAATTTCCTAATATTGAAACACATAGGAATGGCGGCATACGCGGACTCGTTTGAAAATGGTAGGTATGGCCGCCAGGAAACGCTCAACACGGCAGTTAACATGTTTGACAATTTACAATAAAATACCTTTACAACTTTACTAAGTGGTTGTAGAAATAAATTAAGACATAACAAATACCTTATTATAATTGAATAACCTAGTAGATGCAACCTCATTGTGTCTAGCTCAATTTTGATATACCGAAACGATTTTGCTCAACATTTTTATAGACAGTATCTAGGTATCGAAGTTATACAAATAAGGGGCCATCTGCCACCTTAATTAAAAACTAAATATTTAGAAAACAAGAAGAAACTACCTAAAACAGGTCATTAGATAAATATTTGCCTTATTGTCAATCTACGTTAGCGGCAGCCGGAGGATCGAAAGGAAACCGAGAAATGATTCATAACTCATTTATTGAGTTAAAACTTAAAATATCTTACATTATTACTTAGAAATATTTAACCTAAGGTGAGACCTATCCGATGTTAGGTAGAGGAATGCTGAAATATGACGGCACGCGGCTACTGCGATTGAGGTTATAGCGAGTCAGCACTTTTGGCCGGTCTTCATTGCAACATGCTATGTGCATACAGCGGCGTGACGTAACAAGAGCGATTCATTTGTTTATTTTCTTGTTATTTTGTCACTAATATCAAGCTTTTTAAAATCTTTTAGTGGCCTTTTCAGCAGGCACTATACATATAACTAAATATTTCAATGAAGTAGAAGTGTTGCTAAGGTAGGACTGAAGCGTTTCTAGGAACGATTGGGATAATGCGGCTATCGAAAATTTTGAGCGCTATTTGTGGTAACTGCGAATATATTTTCCATTCGTTGCCAGTGGGTACGTTGCTAGATGGGTACGATTGGGAACAAGCGTTCTACTCTACAATTATTTTGGAAAGTGACACGACATATCGTAATCTTCCAATTATCTTTCAAGTAGGTACCTATGTTAAGTACCTTCCTATCAGATATTTGAGATAAAATAAAATAACTTCATCTTTTCTGAAGTAGTCTGATACGTGACTCTGTTGATAGTAACAACATTTCACTGGTAAGATATCTAATACTTAACTATTTTTATTTTCACAAATAAAGTCAGATATAATTACCCCTATTTTGGCGTTGATAATAAAATATGATAAAAAAAAATTTGAACTTGGTGTACTTTAAAATTATTTATCTATATATTAATATTATAAAGCTCAAGAGTTTGTTTGTTTGTTGATTTGTTTGTTTGTTTAAACGCCAATCTCAGGAACTACTGGTACGAATTGAAAAAATATTTTTGTGTGAATTGTCCATTTATTGAGGTAGGCTATAGCCTACTATTTATTTTGATATTTCCACGGGATCGGGACTTACGCGGGTGAAACCGTGGGGCGCAGCTAGTTTTTCATAAACCCACAAATAAATACTTACAGTAAGCTATGGTTAAACTAATTAATTAGGTACATTTAAAAAAAAAAACAATATTACAAAGTTTTACAACAGTTTAACATTGAGGCCTTAGCACTGATAAATAGAACAGCCCGGTAAATAATACTGAATATAGGCAAAGGTCCTCAACCCTGATTGGTGAAAGTTATGCGTCGAGAAAATAAATAATAACTTGTAAGGCCGTGTTTGCTTGACTTTGTAAGGGTACTGCTGCACCCCAAATAATATCTCAGGGCATAGCCTCCATTCAATACAAAAGATTTAGAATGAAATTAAAAACTGTAATCATCTCGCATAACCCTACCCAAAATTAGTTTCGCCAGTTACACAAAAGACATCAGACTCACAAACATGACCGACAGACTTACACTAATTCATTTACATAATAATAAATGTTTGTTAGAACAAAGTTTGTTATTTGTAAGGACTCGAAAAGGTCGTGTTTTACGAATTTTTGTTGAATAAAAATGCCTTGTGGATATTGTAGCGAGACTTCTAAGAGAGCACTATATGTAAGTAAAATGAGTATCTCTCTAGCATCCTCTAATAAATTTAGAAGTAGAACCTTTGATGGATATCTACATGAATATCCTTTTCTAAAGTTGGAAGATATGAAACACTGGTTAATCCTTCTACGAAAGATGATTTATGATCTTTCTGTGAAAGAATACAAAGTTAGGTACTTCCTTCCCCTCAGTAGTTCCCTGAAAGTTGAGGATAGTGATGCCGTGTAAGGATGTCTTTTACAAGATCCTCGGCTTATAATTGGCGAAACTCGATATTCACTGGCATCCTCAGCTGCGTTTTGGGCTTCTACCTCGCAGGGTCTTTCCTTCTACGTTTTTATCCTATTATGTGGGGTCAGCACAGCATGTCGTGTAACTCTATTTCCCTTCAAGCCTGCGTATAATCCCTTGTTTTCGTATTCTCATATTCACCACCTCTATTTTGGCCGTTCTTTAGCTCTACACCCATTTACTTCCAAGTCGTCAGGACTTTGATGATATGATTATCCTCTCTTCACATGACATAACCGAACAACGCCAGTCTACTTATTTTTAACTGGCTTAATTTCATTTATTTGCATTCATATGGTAGGTACAAAAGTTCGCATATGAGTTCTGCTGGGCATTAAAATTGCGTGCGGTGATGGACCGAGGCTTTCTTACTGTAAGTAGGTACGAGATATATAAATAAACTTGTCCAGCTTCTACCTCTCGGTGTGTTTTCTTTAATCTTACTTGTTAGCCTTTCTATGTTATCGGTATCTCTACGATACGATATGGCAAAAGTATTGTTTAATTCGCTCCAGGAAGATGTGGGGCAGATAGATGAAAAGTGTTTAGGCGTTCTACATCTGTACTTAGCGAAACCAATCACTATGACAATACATTTACCTATCTTAATAGACCGTAACAAGATCCATGATGGTCAACGCCTTGACATAAGTTTTTATAATATTATAAGAATCGCTATGTTTATAAATTGGTGTTGTAGTATTCATTTCATTTGTTAAACTGTTGGCTAGGTGAGTGATGTTACGGATTTTTTTTTACGAGATAGTATTCGTTAAAGTGATTGTGTTTGTTTGTTGCCCAATAATTAATGATCTACCTACTGAACTCTATTCTATGTTTGATTTACAAAACAGCTGAACTCATTTAATTATAAGCTAGGTTACTTTTAAGGGTTCCGTCAAAAGGTAAAAAAAGGAACCCTTATAAGATAACTCTCTTGTACGTCTGTATGTCTGGCACTTTCTCAGGCACGGGTGGACCTAGCAAGATGAAATTTTTATTGATATTTAAATGTAGTCGGTTATCAGGAGGGTGAAACTTGATGCGTAGCTAGTTAATATAACTGTGGAAAGTGTGAACGTATTCACTAATCCAAACTAAACCATGAACCCACACTAGCAGGTCCTTATGGACCTTTTTTGACTACGTTCTGCATTAAGGTGCTTAAGCTGCCATCGTGTTGCAAATTAACAGATGGTAATGAAGATAATCGGCGAGCTAGCCCTGGTAGGGGCAATAGCCTCTGTCTTCGTGGTAGCTGCCCAAGGCAGAGCAGCAGAAAGGGCAGCTGAAGAGGCATCAGGTAGGGAATACATGAGGAAACTCGATGGCCTGACTGCGATTGCGAAGAATAAGCTGCAAGTGGCTCAGTGGAACTATGAAACTAACATTACAACATATAATGAGAATCGAAAGGTAAGGAAGATTCTGATGGATTCATGAGATTTTATTTTTACTAGAAAGTTAAGCACTTATTCTAACTTGCTATAAGTTCATACATACCTACTCGTAGATACTGCAAAGAGTTACAAAGCTGCACCTGTCCAATCAAATAATAAATCTTTTATTATCAACAATACAAAAATGTGGTAGTAGATATTTGTACAGCAGTATATGCCTTTCAGCTTCAAATATCACTAGAACTAGCAGAAGAAGAGAAAGAAAACTGGAAGGAGACGATGACGTACGTCTGGCAAGAGTTCGACGATCCAGACCTTCAGAGAATGTTCAAGAAATACGCTGAACTTGGAACCTCTGCTCTACCTGAAGACCTTAATCAGAGGCTGATTGTAGCTATTAATAACATGCAGTCGACTTACGCTAAAGCTACAATTTGTGATTATAAGGATAGAGATAAATGTGACTTGCATGTTGAACCAGGTAATTACACTCTTATATCTTTTGTTTAGATTTTGTTTTTAGAGGAAAGTCTATAAAGACTTGCCAAAATTACGGATTTACATTGAACGCCATAAATCACTCGCGTCGCTCAGCATTCTAACACTTGAATTGTCTAGGGCCTTCGCTTTAAATCCGTATTTTATTCACTAGTTGCATAATATACTATACTGCCTTCATGAGAGCTAAATCGATATTTTTGCAGATTTTGATTTAGAATTTAAATCTTTATAAGATTTGCAAAAAGTACATCCATCTAAATTTTAGATGGATGTACTCGCGATCCACAGTTGATTATAAAATCTCTTTTACAATTTCTTAATAATGTATCAACGTTAACTTACAGAAGTGACGGATATCTTTCGCATCAGTTCTGACCCTGAGGAACTGAAGTACACCTGGCTGGAATGGCATGCAGCAGCAGGAGCTCCCTCTAAAGGAAACTTCTCCGAATACGTAGAGATGTACAATGAAGCCGCTAAATTAAATGGTATATATTAATAATTGTAGGTTATAACATCCAAAAAAATATTAAGAGTAAATAATCAAACTCTACAAAGAAATTAAAATAACATTTGTGTAGAAAAACTCGTATCATAAGACTTTGCAGTTAAAGGTTTTTAAATAACTCAGTGCTAAATATCTGTTTTCGTTGTTTTTTCACTCAAACAAAACCTGTCAATAAATTAATAGTACATTGCGATACAAGTGTGGAAAGTTGATCATTCCATAGAGGCGGTTGGAACGCGAGCGTGGCAAAAGCCGAGATGGAATGATCAATTCACACGTGTATCGTACGACGTTTTTTATCACAGTTGCGAATAAAAAAAAAGACTTGTTAAAATTTTAATAATAAAAAGTTTTTAAGAATTTTAGGTTATGTTTACTATTTTTTGTTAATTACACTCCCGAAAGGCTAGGCAAAAGACTTTTAACCTATACAGCGTCTGACATACAATATTTTTTTATGGTTTTTTCATTTGTTTTTGCGTCGGCGGTTAAAAACAGAATATATTAGTTCCGGGTTTCATTAAAAACAGAATATATAAAAAAAAAATATTTATGTACCTAAAGAAAAAACAAAATAAAAACAAAACTCAATTTTTAATTATTTTCAAAGACGTCATTACGTAATATTATCGTTCGCAGACTTTAGAGACAACCTTTTGAAAAGAAGAAAAAAGGTACCAACAAAGAGTTTTAAGCCAGCAAGGCTTAAAAACTCTTTGGATGGTACCTTTTTCTATACATCAAAACAGTATAACCCAGATAAAGGAGATCATTCATGTTTCTAACAAAAAATACCCCCAAAAAAAAATGCCGGCCAGTAATAAAAATTATTTGTATCTTGTAGAGAATAACATTTTAAACAATGTTTACTAAGGCAACAAAGAGCTACGATCAAAAATCGTTGAGTTATTTTACATTGAAAACCCAAAAAATGCATTTTATAGGGATCCGTTTGACCACTTTTAAGATCCCACTATAACTTCTGAAAGGGTTATTGGATATACCTATGTATATAAATATAATAAAAACAGACAAAACTTATCCATTTACTACTTATTTTTATATTTTTTCTGTAGTAATATCTTAGAAGTGGTCAAACGGATCTCTACAAAATGCATTTTTTTGGGTTTTCAATGTAAAATAACTCAACGATGGTTCATCGTAGCTCTTTGTTGCCTTATTAAACATTATTTAAAATGTTATTCTCTACAAGATAGAAACATTTTTTTTTGTGGCCGGCACGTTAATTTTTGGGTACGATTTGAACGATGTCCTTAAGAATGTTTCATCTACTATATGTCATTAGCAGTAAGATACGTATTTGACATATCGGGATGACGTATTATTTTCCAACACTAGTTGGATTTTTTTTTATCGCACGCGTGTATTACGTTGCATTATGAGCCTAAAAGCGGTTTAATAAGATCCACTTTATGAGCAACTGTGATAAAAAATTATGTTTGAAATAAGATACTTTTTCAATCATTGTCTCTCTTAAAATTACTTTAAGAATCAGATAAGTACCTATAGTCTTTTTTCAAAATCCCTTTCATAATAAATGTGTTTTTCCAGGTTACGATTCAGTAGCCGAATGGTGGCTCAGTGTCTACGAACAAGTTGACATCGAAGACCAGTTCACTGCTCTATGGCAACAAATCATGCCTCTCTACCAACAAATCCACGCCTACGTCAGGAGAAACCTTCGGGAAGAGTATGGAGAGAGCGTCGTCCCTGCTAGAGGACCTATTCCTGCTCATCTTCTAGGTTAAAATAAAATATATAGACTTAAATGTTTCAAACTAGTACCTAGTGCGTAACTTAGAAACTTCTTTGGATTATGCTAAGGTTCAGGGACCTATTGACATCTTTCTCATTGGCACGGAACTTCGTTCTCACTTACTAAGTTATGGGGCACCACTGTAGCATAAATAATATCAGTAACTATCAAAATGTCGGTAACTATAACCGTGTGTGTGATTGTTTTAGGTAATATTTGGGCCCAAACCTGGAGTCGAGTAGAAAGCTTCACTAGACCTTTTCCTGAGAAAGCAGACGTCGATATTACTTCTGCTCTTATTGCTCAGGTAAAAAAACACAGTCTATTATTTATGCACATTGATATCTTCAAGTCTGAATAACAGGCATGGAGCAATGTGACCTAAGTCTCATTGCTATTTACTTTTACTGTTGAAGTCGGAAATTTTGAGACCTGATATCTGATTTGAAGTGGTTTCCAATCAGATATCAGGTCTCAAAATTCAAATTTTGTTATATATTATTTCTGTTTTTATCTTTCAGAATTACACAACTTTAAAACTCTTTGAGACCGCCAACGAATTCTTCAAATCTCTGAAGCTAAATGGAGTCCCAGATATGTTTTGGGAGAAATCTATTTTTGAGAAACCAGATGATGGTCGCGATATGGTCTGCCACGCATCTGCTTGGGACTTCTTTGATAGTGAAGATTTTAGGTAAGAAATACATTATTTTGAATGTTATTATTATGGGGTTTATCTTTATATTATTGCAACTGCAAAGAACAAAGTCTGTATGTATATGGCATATGGTAGATAAAGTTCAGAGCAATAGGCTGGGCTTTGTTATAAAATAATCTTACTATGATAGATGGATAGATAAACACTTTATTTGTACAACACAAAAAAAAACATGCAATGTACAACGACGTTTACAATGTGTGTGTGTGTAGTCCAATGAACATTAACTTTGTTCTCTATGACTTTAAACGATAATTTGTATTCTTTCTAACAGGATCCGTCAATGCACATCAATCACTGATGCTTTCTTCAAGACAACTCACCACGAAATGGGTCACATTCAATACTACTTACAGTATAAAGATTTACCAGTTGTTTATAGAGAAGGAGCCAACCCTGGTTTGTTTATATTAGAATTGCCAGTTTCATGTTTTTTATTGCTTTTGTTAAGTTAATGATCAATCAGTCTCGATTCCTGCTTATAAAACAGTCTCTATATCAGCTTAGTTTTATAGACAATTGTTTTTGCAGGTTTCCATGAAGCAGTTGGTGATGTGATTGCTTTGTCAGTGGCTACACCCAAACATTTGAGGGTCATGGGATTATTAGAGGATGGTCCTGAAGATCTTGAATCTAACATTAATCAATTGTACAAAATGGTAAGCCTTTCGTCTATTAATTAATGTTTTGTCAATAATTGTACAGCTTCAATGTTGTTTCGGGAACTTTTATGTATTTTTACTGAATTCAGTCACCACCTTTTAATGTTGAACAAATATCTCTACTCGTGTAATTAACGTAAAATACATTTTAAAAGATCATCGTCACTATCTAAATCATAAGTCTTAGTCATAGAATTAAATGCAGTTGGTGTAACCGTTTGAAGTGGGCAAAATATTCTGATTCCTTATTTAATTTTTTCAGGGCTTAGACAAGATAGTATTCCTCCCCTTCGGATACCTGCTAGACCTCTATCGGTACAGCGTTTTCCGTGGAATCACAACTCCTCAAGACTACAACTGTCACTTCTGGCAGTTGAGAGAGAGCCTTCAAGGAATAGAGCCTCCTGCACCAAGATCAGAGGAGGACTTTGATCCAGCAGCTAAATATCATATTGCCGCTAATGTTGAGTATATGAGGTACGTTGAATTTAAAATAGTTAAAGATTAGGTCTTCAAAATCTTACTACAGGGTCAGGCAAGTATGAAAACAACGCGAGTTTACTACAGATTGGCGATATTCCATGCTTTTGAACCTTGATGATAAGTTTTAAGACATATCGATTTTGTCATCATCCCTATCTCTATGAATTTACTCACAGTATTAATTAAGCTTCTCTATTTAGAACGCCTTTCTCTTATATGCGAGACTTGACCAGCTTCCAACGACTTCAGTAATGTTGGCTTTGCACAGAATCTACTTTATTTAAAAAAATAATATCTGTTTGATCTACATAACTGTGGAAGTTAACAAATATTCTTCATCTTCTTTCAGATACTACGTCTCCTATATCATTCAGTTCCAATTCCACCGTACCCTTTGCCTGCTGGCTGGTCAGTACACTCCCGGTGACCCTAACCAGTTGCTATCCAACTGCGACATCTATAACAGTGAGGCTGCTGGTAATGCTTTAAGGTAAGTGACAGTTTGAGGAACAATGATTAGTGCTATACCCAATGAGTAGTATCATACTGAGCCTCGAGACCTAATTATGGTCAAATCACAGTTCAATTACCTATGGAGTGCATCATAGCACTTATGTTTGTAAACTTTTGATCCTTAGACGACTACTTATTCTGTTTTCTTGTGTGTTACTCTAGTAAAATGCTTCAAATGGGCTCTTCGAAACCATGGCCAGACGCGATGGAAGCGATCACCGGTCAACGTATTATGGATGCTTCAGGAGTGCTGGAGTACTTCCAGCCGCTTTACGACTGGTTGAAAGAAGAGAATGAAAGGACTGGGGAATACATTGGATGGGAGTCGAGTTCTGTTCGTAAGTACTATTTTTAATTAAAACCAATTAGACTCAGTCCATATAATAGTTTCTCCTTCAGTCTATCACATATTTTATACGAAAACCAAGAGCAAATCGACATTTAATAAATTATGACATGATTCACAGGTCCGGTTGTTTACTAATATGCTCCAAAACATGCTATTCCAAGACTGGGTAACAATTTGAAACCAATGCTATGTCAATAAAGGCTTCTTTTCTAAAATTAAAATCAAAAAAATTAATATTTACTGAATTTAATAAATTATTTTTATAAATTCAGTAAATATTAATTATTATGATTTTTTTGATTTTAAAATGATTTGTTATATCAAAAACGGTTCGGAGTAGAATTCTTCCGTGGTCATGATGACGCTGTATTAAATTAAAACTATTGATACCCTTGAATATGGCACTAACAAATAATCGGGTGAACGAACGTCACAAAGTATAAAACAAAGTTGCTTTCTCTGTCCTTATGTCTCTATATCCCTATGTATGCTTAAATCTTTAAAACTACGCAACGGATTTTGATGCGATTTTTTTTGATAGATAGAGGGATTCAAAAGGAAGGTTTATATGTATAATACGTGCATAATATAGCCGTGCGAAGCCGGGACGGGTCGCTAGTCTTGGATATTACCTTACCTTCTTTGGAAGGTAAGGTAATATCCAAGACTAGCGACTACTTAATCTACTACTACTTACTACTAATTGTCTACAATCTAGTTTTGTGACTTGGATATTCTGCTTGGTATCATTTGCCCGTTCCAAAAAGAAGTTCATATGGTAACTAAAATTGCATTAATTTCATTTTACAGCATTTTGCACAGCTGAACAGAGAAGCATAATGGAGTCTTCAGGATTTAAAGAGCGATTAATGAAAGCCATCGGAGTGTAAAATGAACTTAATATTTCATATTATTTTAATATTCACATAATAATAGTAATAATTTATGTGTTACACATATTTATTTTCAATATAATAAAAAATAATTTTATTTTACCCCCATTAAATATCGAGTATTGTGATGGAATAACGCTAAATAATAACTCCTTTATATTTTCTTTATTTCTTAGTCTGCCTGTGACCATGGGAACTGCGAAGTTCTCGAAACGTCAGGTTTTAACAAAATAAATAAAATAACGCGATTATGTCTCTTAAATTATTTTAATGAATTCAAATCGCAAAAACCTTAGAAAATAGGTACTATGCTTTATTAATGTTTGTTTAACGTTTTAGTGATTTAGGAAATCAATGGTAGGAAACTCAATCTACAAATAGAGCCGTGATCTACCAAAATCGAGTGATCTTATAAGGATCTCGTTTTTGCTCTAGAGCAGGGGTGTCAAACTGAATTTTCCATATCCATTCGAAAATTACAGATGTGTTAGCGGGCCAGACATAAAATAATTAAACACGTGCATTTTTATTTGGTGAGGTAGGTACATCTATTGGGCACTTTTTTTATTTTTCAAGGGTGCCTTGCAGATCGGTCACTGCAATTGCGAGAAAAATGAAAATTAAAAAAAAATAGCTTACATTTTTTAGATTTAGATTCCTATTGCGGGCTGCATCATTAATGCGGCCCGCGGGCCGTATTTTTGACATACCTGCTCTAGAGGTTCCAACCTTAAAAATTGTGAGAATTATCTATTTTTTGTTTGAGAAGTGTTTAATTTACAATAGAAATACGTTTGTATTCTAATTAAAAGGCTTAGTCATTGTTATTTAATTTTATATTGATCTTTATCTTAGTTAGTTAGGTAGGTACCAAATAATTTGCCATGATAAAGGTCATGATACTTAATATTGTAGACAAATATTCAGAAGGTTTCATTTATAGATAACTAGCGACCCGCCCCGGCTTCGCACGGCTATATCATGTATTATACATATAAACCTTTCTCTTGAATCACTCTATCTATTAAAAAAACCGCATCAAAATCCGTTGCGTAGTTTTAAAGATTTAGGCATACAAAGGGATATAGGGACAGAGAAAGCGACTTTGTTTTATACTATGTAGTGATATTTTTGTTTCTAGGGGTTATACAGGGTTATTGATAATCATATTACTTAGTACATAGTAGTATTTATAGACCTTTGAAAAATGTTTTTTTTTTTATTATTTTAAGTTTATATTTACCAGAGGTCATTAATTTCAATATTATACTTATTTTTTAAATTGTATCTAAAGTCTGAATGGCCTTTGTTTTAATCAGACCGACAGACGAATGAAAAAGAATGTAATCTTATAAGGGTTCCTTTTTTACCTTTCTGAAAAACCAGAAATTTTTCAAAAAAATGATTTAATTTCCAAAAGTCGTTGATCAAAAGTTGTTTGTTTAGGTACACAGACGTAGCTCGCAACTGCTTGCTTATTTGATTATCAATTAAACTGTATAGGCAGTAAATTAGGAAATATTTGACGACCCAGTTGGTACAATGGTCACCATGCCGGACTGCCAAATACAGGTAGTAATTTGTCTGTGGTCTGGTTGTTTCTATGTATTTTAGATATATATTTACAAAATAAAAGTATTTAAGTAGTATATCCGTTGTCTATAGCACCCATAACACAAGTCTAGTTACTTAGCCTGGGGCTAGATGACGAAGTGTGGAATGTCCTGCAATATTTATTTTATTTATTTTTGATTTATTCTGTATGTACTTTAAAAAGGATGTTTTTACAAAAGAAAAGTATAAAAGCATGATAAATAATAATAATAAATAAATAGTACAATGTAAATAAAAAACAATGTCTCAAATTAATATTCAAAATTAAAATTATAGCCGTTGTCTAGTACCTCATCCAAGCCTATATGCTTAGTTTGGGCAATGTCGTAAACAATTAAAATGACGTAATTTTATGAAGGACATTGCTTATCTTTAATGTAATCGATCTAGTAATCAATCAAAGCAAGTTTTTTAGAATAACAATGAAGTACTCATGCTCTATTCCTTTACGAAGACTCGGTAATGTTTTGCTCTATTTTTTCCCTGTTCTATTTGTGTGATTTGATGTCATTTGTCTTGAGAGACAGGTTCTTATGGTGTTGCGGTCATGGTTTCACCCATGTATGTCCCGATCCCGTGGGAATATCGGGATGAAAAGTATCCCAAATCGTTCTTCTTAATATGTACTATTATTGTGCGAATTTTCTTCGAAATAGATATTGCCGTTTGATCGTGAAGATAGATTCAAAAACAAACTTTCATTTATGTTGGGATCGAACCAAAGACAATAATTTATTACAGGTATAATGGAATATTTATGGTAACCCAGATACAGGATAAAGGGTCCATTAAACGTTCTGGCATAGCGGGAAATGAATTTCCAACCTTCTGCATCGCAGCAAAGTAATCGGATGACAAATATTTTGCTACCACGCCAAGGAGGAGGTACCAAATATTTGTCACAAGTGAGATAGGTTTATGTTCTTTGAGAAAACCTTCAGTAATTCACAAAATCATTATCCACTGCCGACCTTGTTAAAGCCGAGGCGAATCAGCGCGCGTTCGTGCGCGTAATGAATACAAAACAATTTTATTATTATCATAATATTTGTGTTTAGACCAATTGAATTTATTAAGTGGTTTGGTACTTAGCTACGGGTGTGGGTGAGTAATTCGTTGAAGTGTCATAGTATGGCTTATTTTAGAGGTCATTAATTAAGATTATGTTTGCTTAGCACACGGCTCCTTAGATCTTATTAACGGACTTATCGACTGCAAAGAAAGGGATCTTTTTAGATTTCTTTTGTATTCTCTAATTTTATTTTTCGCAAACAAGCATAGAAATGTAGTCATTATTTTTGAAAAAAGAACGCGAAGAATCGAATTTACGGACAAAAAACAAACAAATCCATTGCAGGAGCGTTTTTGAATTTGGAACATTCATTTCAACGCTCCAGATGCGCTCCAGCAATGTTGTATGAAAGGGCGAGGTACTGGGATTATTAAATACTCTTTGATTGGATCTCTTATATCAATTGCGTTCACGTGGCTGTATTGCAATAAATGCGTTTGCCTTTATGCTCAGATGACAAATAAAAAAATAGCGGCCAGCATCGGCGGCAAAGCTTAAACACAGTCTTGATTTGATTTTGATTTGTTATTAAACCCAGTTAATATAAATTTAATTATTAAAATGAGTTCCAACCGTTCACCTCAATTAATCAAACCTGCTTCCAGCGAAGTGAAAAGCGAGAAAAAGGTATGTTTTATTTCCCTGCGATATTCATAATTTCAACTTAAGAAACAGGGATGAGCTGACCTTGCCCGGTAGTAGGCTCCGGAAAATAAGCAGGTCGTTTAATAGTACATGTGTGCTCTATTACAATAAATTACCTAAAGATGTATATGACATGTCCATTAACAAATTCAAAACTTTTATAAAGCATAAATTGTGCGGTAAGGCATACTATGATACCTCTTCGTACCTTAATGATAAGAATCCATGGATGTGACTTTAATTGCTCCATTTCAAATAATACCTTCAAATATTTGTAATATTGACCTTTGTGAGCGTGATCACATAAAAAAAAAACCCCATGAGTTTCTTGTGCCTTCTTCTCATTGGTGGGCGCGTTCCGAAGGCACACATCCTAACTTAGTTTTTAAGACTATTTCAAGTGATCATGTGTATGTAAATACATAAGCATTGAAAGAAATAAAGAAATTTGAAATTTGAAATTTGAAATTTGAAATTTGAAATTTGAAATTTGAAATTTGAAATTTGAAATTTGAAATTTGAAATTTGAAATTTGAAATTTGAAATTTGAAATTTGAAATTTGAAATTTGAAATTTGAACTACATTCTTTTGAGAAAAGCACTATTATAATGCCTAGGTTATGAAAACTTATACTCGACCTGCGATTGCCTATTTCGCGGCTTTACATTACAATAATGTACTATTCTTTTTGTCTTTTTTTAATACTTTTATTCCTGTACATGTGAGTGTTCACCTGTTTGTTTGTCTATCTACTTTTTTAACCCCCGACGCAAAAACGACGGGGTGTTATAAGTTTGACGTGTCTGTGTGTGTGTCTGTCTGTGGCATCGTAGCTCCCGAACGGATGAACCGATTTTGATTTAGTTTTTTTTTTAAGTCTTGTGTCGTGTACTTGTCCAAATGTTTTCTATCTTTCTTTCTCAGTTAAGTAGGTGCTGCGCCACGCGATTTCACCCGTATAAATAAGTCCCGTTTTCGTGGAAATTATTATTTATTATTATTATTTATTATATTCCCCCCCTGACCCTGACCCTGGATAAACCGGGATAAGGGAAAGAAGAAGAAGATTATTTATTATATTAAAATTGGTACAATCGTTTGACCGCAAACAAAAAAAGATTACAAATAAATGAACAAAGGGATCCGGACATTTAGTATGGGAGCTTGGCATAGTGTTTTTCGAGATCCATGCCAATCGATAGAGGGCATTACAGTGAACAAATTTGTCTTCACATCGAACCTCTAAAGCATGTCGGAAACGGGATATACAAAGAAACGTGATTCATTCTATAACATGATTACACAAATACCCTGTTTCCGAGACGCTTTAGTTAGAGGTTCGGTGTGAAGGAATTATTTAAATAAATAAATAAATAAAATAAAATAAATAAATATTGTAGGACATTCCACACATCGCCATCTAGCCCCAAGCTAAGTAACTAGACTTGTGTTATGGGTGCTAGACAACGGATATACTACTTATATTACTTTTCTTTTGTAAATATATACTTATAATACATAGAAACAACCAGACCACAGACAAATATCTAAGCATAAATACTTGTCTGTGGCGGGAATTGAACCCGCGACCCTGTGTTTGGCAGTCCCGCATCGTAAACATTGTGCCAACTGGGTCGTTGGTCGCTAGTGGTGTATTTGTTCGCCGTAATGCCCTTTATCGATTGGCATAGGTTTACATTTTAAGTTAGGTACTATGCCAAAATGTTCAAAGGCTTTTTGGATTTATAATATTAGTTAGGATGTTGGGCCAGTGCCGAAGCAGTTAGGTATTTGGGCACAGGTTTAATATTTTAATGTTACCCAATGTCTACCTTCAAAAAAGACACGTATGTTACGACTCATGTAATTTTATATGCCATAAAATTATTTCATAAAATGTCCTTGCACACAAAACAACTTAACTTTATTTATTTATTACTGAACACTCGCCTGCGATGCAGAAGGTTGCGGGTGCTATTCCCGCCGTCGAATTTATTTATCAAGTTTATAAGCTCCTAAACAACTGGTCCGATTAAAAAAAAACTTGGTAAGTATGATGAAAGATTGAAGAATTTGGAGTAATATTGGTTACTTTTTTGCGAGATTTTCCCAAGGGATCATGACTTACGCGGGTGAAACTGTGGAAAAATAATAAGTAAACGTATTCTATTCGTTGTCTGGTTACCATAACACAAGCCTAATTGCTTAGCTTGAGACTAGATGGAGCTGTGTATAATGTCTTACAATATTTATTTATTATAAGAGAAAGAGATCGCCAGCCTGCCTAGCATGAAGACCAAAACACGATACGATAAAGCGATATAACTACATCAACTCTCAAAATATGATAGATAAAGCCGCCATGTTGAATTTTTATTTTAAATTGCGATAAAAATTATGATAAAAATTCAACATTTTTTCTTTTTCTTTCATATTTTGAGAGTTGATGTAGTTATATCGCTTTATCGTATCGTGTTTTGGTCTTCATGCTAGGCAGGCTGGAAGAGATCTCTTTAAGCGATAAGCCCGCCCTTTGTAACTTGACTTGAGCTTTGTTTTTTTATATGTTATGTAACTTAAAAATGGTGTTTACAACAACGAATTTATCTATCTTTATTTATCACTAGCTGCGGCCCGCGGTTTCATTCAACTCCGTAGCTCCATAGTTAATCGCACACTTAGCATGCAAGCTGTATGCAGTTTAGTAATATGTAAATATATACAGGTAAAGTAGTATCTCTAGATAATTCCCACGGTAAAACTGGCACAATAGGAAAATTGCGTATCGTACTGTGACGTTATGTGTATATTGTAGAGAGATGATAATACCAGCCTGTTTTTTTTACTTGTACTAGTTTACTTAGCAAGTATAAAAAGCGGCTTGCTTGAGATTTACCTAAAACATAATTAGCTAAATACAATTAACGGGTGATTTCAAATTGTATTATATTTTAACACTACAAAGTTAGGCCAATTATTTAACGCATATTATTTAATCACAAATAGTTGTGATTGACACTTAGACCAGTTGGGTATTGTTGTGCATATAAACTATAGAGTCAAATTCAGCAGAATCGATTTGACTAAACCTAGATTTAGTTCCCGCTTTTTTAACACCCGATTTTTTAATTCTGTTCCTACACTACGTGCTGGCTTAATAGGCCATAGCATGAACGATGCGGCCTAAATACTATGAAACTGCTGTCAAAATGTTTGTACAAACGCGATTTTCATAGCATTTATGGTGGTCTTTTTAAGACAGCGCTTTACAGTTCCTAATTTAGTTGTATATTGCAAAAAAAAATCTGCCAGTTGACAAGTTAAGACGTGATCCCATGCGAATGATTCCAACTGTTTTTTTACTTAGGTTATTTATTTTATATTGTTCTAACATCTCTATATAAATGTAATATTTTCCAGTTAAATACTATACATTCACAGCTTATCTTGTAGAAACACTATTATTGTTATAACTTTAAACTTTCTGTACTCAGTTTGAATACACATTGATCATCAACAGTTTTCCACGCGTTAACTTATGCAAGACTAGCTAGGCCACGTAAGCTTAGCATTTCGGGGTCAAAAGTATGTCCCATGTCCTTCTTTATACCCTTAACCACCACAATGCCGATTTTTATCCAAATCGGTCTTTTGGATTTTCTTATCACTATCACTACATAGTATAAAATAAAGTCACTTTTCGCCGTCCCTATGCCCTATTTCCCTTTGTATGCTTAGATCTTTAAAACTACGCAACGGATTTTAATGCGGTTTCTTTTAATAGATAGAGTGATTAACGAGGTAGGTTTATATGTATAACTAGCTGCGCCCCGCGGTTTCACCCGCGTAATAATTTTCTACGCAATTTTCTTTCATAAGAACCTTCTCCTGACAACAACAAACACAACAAAAAAAGAACTGGCCAAATTGGTCCAGGCGTTGTTGAGTTATGCGCTTACCAACACATTTTGCGATTCATTTTTATATATAAGAAGATACATGCATAATATAGCCGTGCGAAGCCGGGACGGGTCGCTAGTTTACTTCTATACGGGCTGTTTTCCACAACTAGACCTTTTTAGTTGGGTCATTTTTGTGTGATTAATATATTCCATCTTCACCACTCAGCTTAGTCAACCATGTCCACAGGAAAGACGTCAATTTTTCTGGAGGTAATTAACCAGCAGGTTTCATCACGATGTTTTCTATTACCGTAAGAGTATATGTCAATTACCGCACATACATTTTTTTAGTAATTATATTCCCGGGTCTTAATCGCGAATTTTCTATTTTAATTTCTCTTTCCTCGACGTTTCGACTATGTTACAATAGTCATGGTCGCGAGGAGACGGAGTCGAACGGAGGAGGAGGTGTCATAGTCGAAACGTCGAGGTAATAGAAATAAAAATAAAAAATACGCGATTAAGACCCGGGAAAATAATTACTATGAATACAAATCGTGTGAGTTTAAAAAGTTTCTACATTTTTTTGTAAGAAAAATCCATTGGGTAAGAAAATCTCACGACTTTAAGAAAGTCGATGTTTCACTGCACTAAGCCAACACCGTTTTCGTTACCACTGTTTTTATGGTATAGTTTTTATTAGATTAGGTTGTTATTTAAGCTTACTTCTTCTAATACATTTCCTAGGCACTACAGCTCCCTGAATAGCATCGGAAGTTGCTGGAGATGTTAAAACTATCTAGATTACAAGTAAAGGCCAAAATATTAGGCGAACAGTTTTATTTCTTTGTTTTTGGTAATCACAGGTTTCGATTCCCAACTTGGTTATTTACTTTTCCAAAAATCTAACGATGCAGTTTTAGTTTCAGCATTTTTAGGTAATTTCTTATAATTATAAATCACTACATAGTATAAAACAAAGTCGCTTTCTCTGTCCCTATTTCCCTTTGTATGCTTAAATCTTTAAAACTACGCAACGGATTTTGATGCGGTTTTTTTTAATAGATAGAGTGATTCAAGAGGAAGGTTTATATGTATAAAACATGCATAATATAGCCGTGCGAAGCCGGGGCGGGTCGCTAGTAATATGTATTTGAAAGGATATATTCGCGTTTTTATTATTTTTATTTTAAACCTGACGTTTCATATATTTATAATTATGAGTTCAAGTCGCGAAAACCTTAGAAAATACTAATTTCTTATAGTTTAGGAATTGGCCTATTTATAAAATTACCCAGTATAGTGAGCATAGACCCTTGTATAAAGACATAACTAACTCAACAAAGTACCAGGAGACCATAACACAATAGGGGGTCACGACTTCCTCAGTTACGTGTTATCGCATTGCTTTCGCTTCGCTATCACTTTCGTCCGCACCTCTGTGATAATTATCGTGCTTTGAATGTTAACAACAACTAATATAATTTTAACTATACCTAGTTCAAATAACTACATAAATATAAAAATAGGAGACACAAAGATAATACTTAACAAACGAAGCCTTCTTCATAGGAATCATCAAATAAATTATGGTTACACGAATAGTTATGAAAATTAATTAGCTATAGCTATGAAAAAAGATGGTTATAGGCCTTATATGCCTAAATTTTCAACGACTGATAAAAATGTAAAAAGTTTACCGAAATATTTAATGTATGCGTCATAAGTCCACTATCAGTTTGCTACGATAATACTATAAACAAGTATTGTACTTACGACCTTCTTCTAATAGACGTTACACACAAACATACATATTTGAATTAAAAGTACTCATTGTGATTATTATTTTCAACATGTTATCTTTGTCTTTAGTTGTGTGAGTGGTATAAGCCGCCACCCGCTACACCAACCGACCGTGGGTTCGATCCACAGGTTACGTTAATAAAATGGTCAAATAGTGCTGCACATGATTGTAAACGTTACGGTATCAGAGGACTTTTGAACGTTGATTGTACCTAGGTATATGTAACAAAGTGATTTTGACCCAAAAAACACCGTAGCACTAATTGTCAAACGTTGTAAGTATCTATTGTGGGGTATGCCTTATTGCATAAACATTTAGTAAGTAGTCAGTTTAACATAATGTCAACATCAGGTAATTCCGAACCTTTAGACGCATAACACCATATAGGTACGCGAAACACCAACTCGAGATTTTGTGGTGTTTTGCGGATTAGTAGAAATAATTACGAAAAATATCAATTACGCTCAATTCCACAAAAGCAAAACATCACCTTGTAAATTTTTTAACAACAAAGTAAAGTGAAAAACACCACCTTATAAATTCTAAATCTGATGCCCTAGTCCAATGAAAACAAAAACAAAAGTCGATCGAAAACAAAAAAAAGACGACCGAAATCAAACTGAGTACTTTTGATCCACCCTAAATAAAAAGAAGAAGACAAAGAAGCATAAATTAAGAAGAAAAATTTGCAAGATTAGATGACAAACAGGAAAATTCGGGGCAGGTGTAACTAAATAAAAGCTTATAAAATAGCCTAGAACTAATGTGCTACTTAGACACTCTGCGCCTCGCTATTTTACAGCATAAGTACCGACCGCATCAAAATATCAGAATAAAAAGTAGCCTATGTGTTATTCCAAAACTCAAGCTATCTATTTAATAAGTTTCATCGCAATCGATTCAGACCTTTTTTCGTGAAGCGGTTACAAACATAAGCTTTCCTTTGTAATAATTTATGCTTATATATTTACATACTAGTAGCAGCCTGTGGTTTCACTAGCGTAAGTCCCGATCCCTTGGAAATTTCGGGATATAAAGCTATATTACTTCCCAAGTTTGATTGTATCCTCATACCTAAATGTTTTCAAGTAGATGTGGTAAAAGTCAAACTTTATTATTTATTGAAAACAACATGTATGAATAAAATTACATTAAAACGTCTTAAAAACTAAGTTAGGATGTGTGCTTTCAGAACGCGCCCACCAATAAGAAGAAAGCACAGGAAACTCGTGGGGTTTTATAAGTTTCAGGACCTATTTATTATTATTACTCTCTTTAGGCTATAATTTAGAACAACAATGTCGTATGTTCATGGATAGAAAAAAAAAACATTTTTTGATGCCACGAATTTGTCCCATTTGGGCCGTAGATACCTATAGAACGAGTCCATGGATCACTCAGTATTTATTTCACGTTGATTATCTCTAGCAAGGGCATTGCAATTTAATTCTTGCCGTAAAATAATGTAGTGTTTCAATCTATATTATTACAAATTGGTAATCAATTATATTTTTGTCCTTATACCTAACTGGCGTTTCCCCGCGACTATGTCCGCGCAGGATTTGAATCCCAAATTTTTTTCTGATTTCGTATAGGTATATCAAAAACCCGATTTGTCCATTGTTTTGAGCTGTGCGTTGATAATAAATTAGTAAGGATTTTGAATTTTATATTTATAATTAGCTTTATCCGTTAGTTCGTCTGCGTAAGAGTTTGATTTCCTATATCCTTTCTTAGTGGATGCCTACGTCACAATAGCCACCTGCCTGTATGTATATCTCGATCTAGGTTAAGTGGTTTAAACTGTACGTATATCAGTCAGACAGTCAGTCAGGACTTTGAATTTTATATTAGACTAGCTATTTCCCGCAACATCATCTGCGTAGAAGTCGTAATGGTTCTAGTAGGATTGGACCAAGAAAACACGTTGTCCCATACAAACTTTGCCCCCTTTTTCACCCCCTTAGGAGTTAAATTTCGAAAAATACTTTCTAATCGGATGCCTACGTCGTACAAAGAACACACCCTCCAAGTTTCAGGTCTCAACGATGAGCGGTTTAGGCTGTGCGTGCATCCGTCAGTCAGTCAGGACAAAGCATTTTATATGTATAGATGTTTAATTGATAGATCGATTTACAATAGATAGATTATTTTTTCTACTCTATGGTAATTATTGAAATAATTTCAAGCTTGAGTGGGTTGGAATTATTCAATTAGTTAATGCCATGCCTACACAACGTTAAGAATATTTAAAATATATATATTTTGATTCAGTTCATTTTTATAAAAATCTAAAATTAAGAAAAATAAATGAATGAGAATTAAAAAATAATACGACATATAAAAATTATTAAAAAGTACAAACACACACAAACGAACTTGACATCTACATCTCAGTGCCTAATTAAAAACGCTAACGTAAAATCTTTCTTAACCTGAAAACACTTTTGAACTTGATTATCTCGACCCTGGTGACGCAGAACAAAGCAGCTTCACACGGCCCCTGACTGCACCACACCACCATCAGTCGCAGCCGCGATACCAACCAAACACCACGTAAAGATCAACCGCGACATTTTTTTTAATTGTGTTTTGTATAATAATTTCTACATCGTGATACAGGCCAAGACACCATGGCCTATATCTTAACTTTACAATTTTGTGCTCTCTTTTACTTTACATCTGCAACTCCTCAGTTAGATCTACCTCCCATATCCAGCACACCAAGAAATGGATACGGTTATTCAAGTTCTCAGGGGCCAATCAATTCACCTGGAAACCAATACGATGTTAACTTCCAATACAGTACAGCACGACCGAATCCAAGTCCAAACACACCTGGTGTGTATCCCGTATCTTCGACACCTTACTCCAGAATAAACCCAGATATAAACAATAACGGATATCCAAGCTTAGACTATGGAAACGGACGTCCAAGTTCAACTCTTCGTCCGAATCAATACGACGGAAATCGGGATGACAGAATCGATGTGAACAACGACCCCAATTTCCGGAGAAATGATCCGAACTTCGTGCGGAATGACCCTAATTACGTGGGTTCTAACCCTTATGACTTTAATGGCAATAGCATTGATAGTAGATACAACCAAGTGAATCTGCAGCAGATAAGAGATTTCTTGCTTAAGGCTGATGAGCAGGCTTCGAAGGAGTGTACTAATAATGTTGCTGCGCAGTGGAACTTTGAAACTGATGTTAATGATGCAACACAACATGCAGCGGTGAGTATTTTAAACAAATCATTCATACATAATAATGTAATCCCTAAAAAGTCATCTGGAGCTGTAACGAATAGTTTTTTGATTGATTGAGGCATTAACAACTCTTCGGCTTTTCCATTCACAATTTCAATAGCCAGAATTTTTGTTAAAAATCATCTGTTAATTAATACTCAAGTTAGAAACATCGTGCTTGAGGTTTGAATTTTGATCGTTTCAGCAATTTAACTCATATCAATAGTACTTAATATAATACTCAGGATCGAGGATTACACATATCTAATCGACTAAGTTGAGAGGGTGGTACAATCTAATGCATGTACCAGGCACTACAGCAGCGCCGTGAATATAGATAGATAGATAAACTTTTTATTGTACCACATTAAACCTTAATTCTAACATAAACGCCTGCTACAAAAATAAAAATAACCAAACAATATGGCACAATGGGCGGTCTTATCGCTAAAAGCGATCTCTTCCAGGCATATCTATACTAATATTATAAAGCTGAAGAGTTTGTTTGTTTGAACGCGCTAATCTCAGGAACTGCTGGTTCGAATTGAAAAATTCTTTTTGAGTTGGATAGTCCATTTATCGAGGAAGGTGATAGGCTACTTTTTATCCCGATATTCCCACGGGATCGGGAGTTACGTGGGTGAAACCGCGGAGCGCAGCTAGTATTTCATATATGTACATATAATATAGCATGGATTCAAGTTACCGGCGTTGTATAAATCATGAAGATTAGCGGGAACAGGTCAATATTTAATATTTGATTTTAAACTACCATGATTATTTTCATTAAAAACGGGATATTCACCAGTTATTTGTTTAAAACATGGTAACTATACCATTTTAAATAAATTAATCTAGGATCATTGTCCTATGAAAATATTTAAATAACTAATTACTAAAATATTTAAATAATGAAACAACTCCTAACTTAAAGACAATCCTTTTTCCCACCGATTTTATAATAAAAAAATACGTCATTTTTATAACTTATACACATACATACATTGTTTATATGATAACAATCTCAAATTGTCCAGTCATTTGTGGATAATGACCATAATAAATATGTTGGTAGGTATGTTTGTATGGTTAGATGTGGTGGTATTAATGTGATTCTTTCTTAGAAGATACTTATATTACGAGCTTCAAGTATATGTATGCCAAAAGCCAGGTTTGAGCAGTGCGTTGTTAAATTAGATGGTCCGTCTGGACTTTAATTTTTTTTTTAATAACAATCTGCGTCCCGCATAAATCCCGATCCCATGGGAATTCCGAGATAAAAATAGTCTATAACACTCAGCTACCCCTAAACTATCTATGCAAAATTTCATCTGAATCAGTCGACTGGTTTCGGAGATTACAGCCTCACAAACTTATAAATTTTACCTCTTTAAAATAAAAGTATAGAAGCATAGACTAACTGCGCCTCACGGTATTACCCGCGTAAGTTACGACCTTATTTTTTTTCAATTTTTCTATATTTGTCACCATTTTTCATGGACTCACACAAACCAAACCATGCACCAAAAACAAAACAATATTCCAAAACCGAAATTAGCCAAATCATTCCACCCATTTTTAAGTTACGGCGTGACCAAGGAAATTGGGGTTATTTTTTATATAGGCATAGATTAATTATTTAGTACACAATCTTTAGTTTATCTTCTAAAACATTTGCTAAAAAAACGGACAATATAATGAGGTTTTGGTGATCAGATAAAGGGTCATGGTTTCCAATTTACACTTCATTAGAGATGAAGGTTCTCTTTTATCTACAACACTTGCGAAACCGATGCTCTACTAAATAAGACCAATGATTTTTTATTTTTTTAAAGTGCTAAGCCTGCACTGGGCTATCTGAAAATATTTTTAAGGAAAAATGCATCTTCAAAAATTGCGACTAAGACGAGACTCGAACTCGCATCCTTTGAATACCGTTCAAATGCGTTACCAATTCCGCCACTTAGTCAAGTATCGTCATAGTCGAATTCGATTCGATTCTTAAATTCGACTATGACGGTACTTGACTAAGTGGCGGAATTGGTGAACGGTATTCAAAGGATGCGAGTTCGAGTCTCGTCTTAGTCGCAATTTTTGAAGATGCATTTTTCCTTAAAAATATTTTTAAATAAGACTAGTAAGAATAGTACAAATATTTACGTGACTTAAACGGATTTACTCCAAATCAGCCCTTAAATTCCCATTCCCTCAATCAACCCTATTTTAAAAACGAATTCCCAATTCATCCCAAAATTTATTTATCTAGTAATGAAATTACAATCAAGCATACAAAATAATGTTAATTGTGTGTCCATCGCTTGAATAGTTTTATTTTAGGCTTAGGTACATATTTTATAAAAAATACCTAATAATTTTAACAAAAACTATAAAAATTAAAAAAAAAATTAGCTAAAGAAATCTAAGCCTAGTTTATGAAAAAATAAACCCCGGTATCGGAAAATATTAAAGGGAGAAAATGGGTGTTTATTTCTGTATGGAAAAGTAAGTGGTAACAACCCGATCAATCTTGGAAATTTGCCGAATTCACTGAAAAAATCTATTCTTAGTAGCGACTTCTACCAACACCTATTTTTTAATATATTATCATAACAACACGCCCCTTGAATAGAAACCAATAAACAACAAAATTACGAGTATTTCGCAACTCATAGTAATATCTCTCACGATGGAAAGTTTCCGGGTAGCATTCACACAGTAACAATGTATGTGATATTTCTAATGTTTCGAACACGATGGGTTCGTTTTTGTTATATTGTATTGGTGTGATATCGGGATGGGAAGACATTTTCTATTAGTTGGAAAGTTAATCATGTAATTGATTTAATTAACATGATATAAGCCTATATGATTTTCTTTCACAACCTCTGTGACGCGTTAGCCTTCTCTACTCATGTGGCATTAGGTTGGGGGTTCGATTTAATTCGCGAATGGTTGCCTTATTTAGGGTTTCGTATCAAAAGGGTAAAAACACAGGCCCCTATTACTAAGACTCCACTGTCCGTCCGTCTGTCTTTCTGTCTGTCACCAGACTATATCTCATGAACCGTGATAGCTTAGACAGTAGAAATTTTCATTGATTATATACCTACTTCTATTGCCACCGCCCGCCAGATCTTATTAGGACGGTTGGGTCGTATTTTAGCTGACTAATATCGAATATTGCTATCCCATAAAAAACATCAAAAAGGTATTTTCAAACAGAACCGACCTATAAATTCCCACGATCCGATTTGACTTCATTAAAAACATAATAGCAAGATAACATCTAGTTGTAAGCACTGATATTTAATTATTGAACATATAAAAACTTATTGTAGATTGACATGAGTAGAGTTACAGACATATTGTTTAATTTAACAAGTAGATATTCATTAGGTACCTATTTGGTTAGCTAAATAAAAGGATAACTAATAGCAAGTAAAAAACTAAAAATGTAAGTAGAAAACATGCAAATTAAGTGACTCTTAGGTGGTGCTAAGGGAGTAATCTATTACTACCCCGGCCTAAGTAGTATCGCGTATCCCTGTTCCGATACACAAGGCCTTTCCGACCCATCTTTCTTTAGTGAATTCACCCCACTAAAGAAAGACAGGTTGGAAAAGTTCTCGTTACAATGCCGCCTTCCTACCTTCACTCGTGTCTCTCGAAGGGCCTGGAGGTCTTCAAGTCACAAGTAGGTATTTCGTAGGTAAGCGTGTTATATCTTAGACCGCATCGTCACTTACCATCCGGTTAGATAGTAATCAAACGCTGAATTAAATATTATTAACAAAATGTTATACTTATCAATTTATAACCTTTAGGTACCGGTAGGTTAACAAAATTGATGGAATTAAGTTCCCTACGCGTTGATGTCTTTTCAACGTCACATTTTTTTTCTTTGAAACAAACATGACAAAATATTTGCATTGGTTCTAACTACGTACTACGAACGTTTTTAACAAGATTTTTATGTCACAACATTGGTACACTCTTTTAATTTTAAATTTGATAGTAGGTTAATATTTTTTTTAATATATTAACATTTTTGTGGCAAATAAAATAGTTGTAGATAAGTAAGGCTTTTTAAACAAATCGTGTAACATTTACCGCATAATTTACCAAAATACAAAGGGTGTTCCTAATTGATTTAGACCGAAGTGACATCCGCCATTACGATTCTGTTACACAACAAAACAATAGCACAATGGTGGTCCGACATTTGGTAATGTCAAGTCTCTATTGAATTTATTTCAATCAATCCATAGCAGACTGTATTAACAAGAATTAGGTATGTTAATTTAAAAGTTTGTTTAACATTTTATTGCTGACGGTACTAAAACGACGGGATGTTATAAGTTTGATGTGTCTCTGTGTGTGTGTGTGTCTGCTGTGGTATCGTAGCTCCCGAACGGATAAACCGATTTTGGTTTTGTTTCTTTTCTTTGAAAGGTGAATAAGTCTGGAGTGTTCTTATGCCTATACATATCGAGAAACTTTGAAAAACGTGTGACTTACGGGTGCCTTAAATACTTCTTTCTACTTTACTACGTTTCAAGTAAAAAATAATCTTTGCAATCAAATCTCTTATGGAGATATTATATTTGGTATAGCCACCTTTTTATTCCTTTTTAATGGAAGAAGGCACCCCTATACTAAAAAATCAAGTGTCTATTTAATTTATTTCAATCAATCCGCTCTACTAGGCTGTTTCAACACAAATTATACATTAAAAGTTTGTTTAATATTTTGTTGCTGTCGGTACTTTGAAGTTTATTTTAATCGTAAGGAATCAGGGACTCCAGTAGAAACCCAATAAATTCGAGAACCAACGGAGATAAATATTACAAGTAATTTCTCAGGTCTTTTAGATTTAGCTTGATCTTGATTGATCTCTATCAGGGGCGCTATCGATTGATACGGTAAATGTAGGGTTATGGTTTTACGGCATTGACCGGTTCGATTTCTGGCTAGGGGCCTTTCCGGAAATCTAGTGGTGTAGTTTTGATTTATTTCGGCATCGAGCGCGCGACTTCTTTCAGCATTCTTCGCTGTCTCTTACGGTTTGGAAAATTGTCCTGGCCATTTAAGGAATACATCTTGTACTTTAAAAAAAATATGGATTAAAAAAAATTGAAATAAGTAAATCGAAATGAGTACACAAAATCAGAACGCATCACATAAAAAATCTTCATGTAAAAAATCAACACAAATGTACAGTCGGCTGCATAATTGCAGCCCTCGGTAGAGTTCGAAAATTACTATTATTAGAATGTTTGCATTCTAATAATTTTTGTTTGATTAATTGATGAGTTAGAAGACTTTAAACTTCACCTAAAGCAGGTGTCTAGAATCTTGCTCGTGTTGAAAAAAATCTTATAAAAGCCGTTTTGGGTCTACAATTATGCGATCGTACCTAGTAACTTCTTACACAACAAAATTAGTATTTCTGCAGCAGCCATCTCAGACAAAAATGGTCACAAAACAATTCAGAACACTTTAGATACATAACCCGTTATCCTCATAATATAATAGGCCCATAGTCTTTAAGGGCCTTGAGATAATGAGTCTATTTATTGTTCGAGCTCCTGTGCCTTATGAAGAACATTTTATAGGTTGTTTATTGGTTCCGCCATTTTGAATTTGATTTGGTATTGTCTCGCTATATTGAACTGTAAAAATAGTGTCAATGCTGTTTAAACTCAATTTGAGAGAGGTTATCTTAATTGTTATTATCAGGGGCTGATCATTGTTATAAAGTAGTAGTTCTGCGAACAGAAGTCCTCGCGGAACAAAAATTTTACTGGATTATTAGAAAGCTCTTCTGCTCATCACTGCGAAGATTCTTCTCAGATCTCCTTCACATGTTTATGTTTCAAATAAGAAAAGGTCTCTGAAATCGAATCTTAAATGGAGAAAATATTCAGTAGTCTCGTTTTTGTCCTTTTTTCGGGGAAGGGGTACCCCTCGTCTCACAAATTCTATTTCCTTCATCCGTTACATATTAAGTTGCATGTCAGACTTAAAATCCGTTACAGTTGGTTTTTACAAGTGACTTTAAAAAGGGACGTAGCTCTTTTGACGCTACACACTACAGCGAAGCTAAAAGGGACAGTATTGGCTCGTTTATATGGTTTTTGTTCCCGCATTAATTTGAGAAATGAGGTATACCCCGCGCAGCGAATGATGAGCTCTGGGGTAAGTGGAAGGGGTATGCGCAGAACTCGATATTTATATGAAAATTGAGTTCTGCGCATACCCCTTCCACTTTCCGTCAGAGCTCCTCATGCGCTGCGCGGAGTATATCATACAGTTTTCGTTGAGCAACATGGAGGTAGCCATTTTTCGCGAATTGCGAATAATTATACACGTAGAATGAAATGTCGATAAAGAATAATAACTAGGCAAGAATTAGAATTTGAGGAAATGGAACGAATTTTTTAGGCATAGAGAAGGAAAATAGGTTTGTTGGGGGCGCTAGTGAGGTGGAAAAAAGATGGCGGTAGAGGTGATGTGAGAAGGAAAGTTATGGTGTAAGAGAAAAACCAGTTTTAGGAAAAAGAAGCAGTTAAACTCTTCTGTAAGAAGCACAAGTGAAATGCAAAGTAATGTGGTAAGAAAGAGACGAAACCGATAATAATAAAGCTAGGGGGTAAGTGCTCTGTTCTATATGTAAAAGATTGTTCTATAAGATATGGTTTCTATAATATGTTTCAATATCTCAAAGGAACTTAGTGACGGAGAAGGAATTATTTCCGTTTCCCTATCATTAAGAACTTCGATAACTCAGGCAAAGTGAATGTACTCGCAGGACTTTTTACCATTAGCCAATAACTAAATTACGTATGATTATAATTGTTCACACTTCAATTATCAATTACCATAAGCAAGAATTTCCTTAATAGACCTACATAACTATATTAAAGAGGAAATAATAGTTAGTCATTTAGTTTTTCATCGTCAAGGCTTACTGAAAAAAAACGGTTGAAATTACGTGATTTTATAGATCACGTAGGTACCTACTTAATATTTGGTTTGTTGTATTCATGAATATTATGAACGTGTTGGCATTGAGGAAGGTTTTTTGGCAACTTGGGGGAAAGGAATTAAGTTCAAATAGGCTTCGCACGGCTATATTATGCATGTATTATACATATATAAACCTTCCTCTTGAATCACTTTATCTATGTTATGGAACTCCTTGCCTGACTCCCTGTTCCCCACGAACTACAATCTAGCGATCTTCAAAGCGAGAGTGAATCGGTTCCTACTGGGTAAGCACGCTCCATCGTAGGCCATAATGATGCTTACCATCAGGCATATTATGGTCAAGTGCAAACCCATTCCTAATAAAAAAAAAATCCGTTGCGTAGTTTTAAAGATTTCAGCATACAAAGGGATATAGGGACATAGGGACATAGAAAGCGACTTTGTTTTATACTATGTATTGATAGTGATAGTGAAGCCTAGAATACAAACTATTCAATTGGTTGCCATCGTAATTTGATTTTATTCCGATTTGACATCGATTTTTTAAAGTAGTGATTGATCAGTGTTTGAGCATTATGAGACCTGCCTGATGCTAGGTGACGATGCGGTCTAAGATATAGCACGTTTACCTAGAAGATACCTGTTCACTCGTGACTTTGAAGACTTTTAGGATACGTCAGGAAAGACAGACGCAGGCAACTAATTCCATTCCATTACCTGAACTAAGTCTAGAAATTTTGAAACGACAAGATACTTACATTCATGCATATTCACTGACCTAAATTGAAAAGAATTTTACAGTAAAATTAAGCAACTTAACTTAACTAATAGGTACTTACAACTAAAATGAAACACATCGCACATCATAGTTAAGCTATTGCATAGCTCTCAAGTTGGATCGAACTGCACATGGTGTGCGAATTTTATTATAATCGGTTAAGTGGTTTAGGAGTCCATTGAGGACAAACATTGTGACACGAGATTTATATATATTAAGAGATTGCAGGATATTCTGTGTTATGAGTGCTAGACAACGGATACGCTACTTATATACTTTTATTTTGTAAATATATACTTATTATACATAGAAACAACCAGATCACAGGCAAATATATAAGCGTAAATACTTGTCTGAGGCGGGAATCGAACCTGCAACCCTATGTTTGGCAGTCCGGCATGGTGACCATTGTGCCAACTGGGTCGTCAAATGTTCACTCGCACTGCTCGCAACCCCCAAATTTCGTGACGTTTACACCTCATGAAAGACAAACTTCCCGAAAAACTAACTAGATTTATTCAAAACACTTGCCCTACTTTCGATTCATACCTATACTAACAAGAGTCTCGTATAATAATTTTGCAACTATACGTACTAACCTTGACCATGATGTTAGTCACATTTCAAGGATATATACGTCATTACAATACATACTTTTGTCTCTTAATAGGTATAGTTATAATACCTATTGTAATAACAGTCTCGTATTACTAGGTCAGTCCCTTTTGCTAACTAGACTACGAAAATTGCCTGAGAATATCTTGGTGTTTGTGTATGTTTGATCTTATCAAAACTATTTAGAAGTTAAATTAGAAAGTTTTCTCACGGATTTAATATAATACCTACTTTATAGTTGCATAATTAGGAAGTAATGAAAACAAATAGATTTTTGCTAAATCGTAAAAATTGCTTAAATTTAGGTAGAATAGTTAAGCTACTTTTAGGTGGCTGTTTTTAAAATATCTGGTTTAATTTTTAGTAAAATATCTAGTTTAATTTATTTATACTTTTGAAAAGTTAAGTATTCCAAAAGTTCTATAATAGTTAGATAGATAAAAGATTTTTTTATTTATTTATACACTTGAAAATGAATTTTGAATTTAAATAACCCCCGACTTTTATCCCCATAACTTTCAGCCGGCTGGAACCGATTTCGGTCAAACATAGCTAATAACACTCCCGAGTCTCCCGACTAATTTACCTTTCAAACAAAAGGATAATCGGTTCATCAGTTCGGGAGCTACAATGCCACAGACACACACACACAGACACGTCAAACTTATAACACGACCCCGTCGTTTTTGCGTCGGGGGTTAATTAAGTATTCCAAAAGTTCTTTATTAGTTAGATAGATAAAACAAAAATTTGCTTATTATAAACATTAATATACAGTCGAATTACGAATCTCCTTTTTTAAGTCGGTTAAAAATGTTCCACTGCAGTGCAAAAATCCTACTAATGTTATAAATGTGAAAGTTTTTGTGTGTGTGTGTTTGTTACTACTTTATGCAAAAACTACTGTACTTATCTTATAATTGCCACGAAACTTAATATTAGAACTCATTCAAAACAATTGGGCTCGTCCAGCTGAGTTGTCTCTCTAATTCTGCGTTTGTGTCATTTAGCTTAATTAGATACTGACCCTTTTTTTTTTTGGCCTGGGGAAACCCGGTCGGGTAGCACTCCGTTGTTGGGGCCAACGAAGTGGTTATGTCGGGCTCCAACCGACTAAAACCCCAGGGTGCTCCGTCGCGTTGCCTATTGTCGGGGCTACCGGGATAGCTTTCGCATGCAACAGCAGCCCCGACGGCATTTGTCCGTGAGGACCCTCCTCTTATCGGGCTTTCGCCCCTAACCTCCTTCTCGGGGTCCCACGGGGGGGGGAACCCAAGGGGGGGGGTAAGATACTTACCCTGTTTTTATGTAATCCAACTGAAATTGTGTGTCAGCAATTAGTCATTCTGATAGTGACCCTTTCTATCCCTATATTCCCATGGGAGAAGTGCATAAGTTCCAATAAACTTTTTAAAAACACACAACAATACAATTAGTCATGGTCTCCTCGCGACCATGACTATTGTAACATAGTCGAAACGTCGAGGTAAGAGAAATAAAAATAAAAAATACGCGATTAGGACCTGGGAAAATAATTACTCTGCATAAGTACCCCTCCCATGGGAGTAAAGGGCGGGGCGTAGTTAGAAGAAATAAAATTTATTCGTGTTATAGTAAAATCTTAAAACTAAACCGTTTACCTAAAGGGTTAAAACTAAGAGATTAAACGTACTGGTAACATTGATACTTGTACCGTTGGAAGTCTTTTGTGGCAAAAGGACAACCATTAAAAGTCTTTGTGACAAAAGGACAGGGTCCTATTATGTCGGTCAGGCTGACGCTATCGCCCCACTCGTGGCCGCGATCCCACTACCGCCCGATACGGGAACTTTTGGCTGCTGGGTCACCCCTCTGGCCCGGTTCGCCCCTCTTTACTCAACCTGGACCTCCCAGGCTCCCCTGGGTAGTCCATATTGATACCAGGTTTAGTGCGGACGTCCAGTCTATGTGAAGGTCGAGTAACGTCAGTAAGCCCTGACCTCAAACAGTCCCTCAGTCCCGACTTCCAAGTCGCTGGATTACAGGAGGCGCCACGCTCCCAGTCGAATAGGGTGGTGAAATTTTTGAACATTTGAAAGTAGAGGTGTGTGTTCGAATCCTGGTTTAATTATAGGGTTGTCTTTTTGCAAAGCTGTTTTTAAAATATTTTTGTGTTTAATTTGATTTAAAACAAATCTTGAATTTTTTTTTCCGAACAAGATACTTGGTACTAAACAATATTTCCTACAAAAAAATTGGTTGCGCCAAAAACTGTCATTACTTTTTCGAGGTTATACGAAAGAATAAACCTTTGAAAAACAGCTTTTGCAACCCCACAATAGATGGCATTGTATTTAATTTTTCGTAATAATTTCGAACTAAAATGATTTAGCTTTTCACGATTGCTTTGAATGTGGTTCTTATCATTCACAAAAATATTTATTTTTCACGCTCCCTACGCGTACCCTAAATACATTTCTATTTATTCGTTAACAAGTTCTTGACCTTCCACAAAACCATTACTTAACTCTTATTTCAACGTCTTAAGGTTGATTTTCACACTAAGTTTCACGAGAAACACAATTTGCAGCCTCTTGCGAAGTTGCATGCTATGCCAAAGTTTAAGGCTTAGAAAAAATTAACACTTCATTCTGTACTTGATTGTACTGTGAGTAAACTTGAACTAGTTTAGTCTTTTGTGAATGAATTTATTTGCTTTTTGTTGGTACGAGTCGTCACAAAGTGGTTGTGACTTTTTTACGTAATTTTACAATTACGTGGTTGGTTTTTTTTTACGATTTCTTGGTCGCAATACAGTCGCACAGTTAATGAAACATGTCTTCTCTCAATTCTGAGGATTGTGACTGGTGCAATCGACCTAATGTCTTCCTCCAATGGACTAGTCCGACGCCTGATGTAGAGTCGTGCTGAGAGTTACCTGGTCGGTTCATTGCTTAGGGATTCGCCCTCGTAGTCTTATACCCTCAACTGTCCCCATCACCATCAGGCGTTCGAAATTGTCCGAGCCTCTGCGCGGAATATCGCCAAAGTATTGCAGAAAAATACCTTGGTGTTTACCTAGCAAATGAATTCAAAGGGCAGAAAATAAATAGCTACATTTTTTCCCTTAAGAACACGACATAAAATGGTCAGGTTTAAGGTCCACAGAAGAAGGAGTTGAGAGGACAGTTGTGGTCAGAATAGACCTGATAGACAGCGAAATTTCCTTAGACGTCGTCAGATAGAACGACGTGAAGGGAGAAAACTATACAAAATGTGACCCTTTAACAAACTTAAAAAGTAAAGTAAATAACAGAGGCATGTGTGCAGTAAACTTTGGTTTTATGGAAAATACTGATTGCATTTTTTAAGAAGTAAATAACGAAATTAATTTAAAAGAAGAAAGTGTTGCTAGAATATCATATTATAATTCCTTCATTTATAAAGTTATTTCTACATAGTTATGAAAAGACACCAAACTAAAATCTTATCACTACATAGTATAAATAAAGTCATTTTTCGCCGTCCCTATGTCCCTATATATGCTTAAATCTTCAAAACTACGCAACGGATTTTGATGCGGTTTTTTTTTAATAGATAGAGTGATTAAAGTGGAAGGTTTTTAGATATAATACATGCATAATACAGCCGTGCGAAGCCGGAGCGGGTCGCTAGTACAAATATAAAATTCAAAGTTCTGGCTGACTAATATAATAATATCAATGCATAGTTCAAACCAATGACCGATTGGGCTATTTGCTTATACCATTCAACTGTTTGGCATACCCCTTGAATCGTAATACGAATTGGATTTTATTATTGAACAGGTCATTCGAACAATTCGCTGATCGCCGATTTTTATGCTGATTGGCTGATACAAATCGAGATGGTCATGACCACACGCAAAATAAAAATCTAATTCTTATTACGTTTTGAATACGATTCGTCTTCGAAAGCATCTATTTTAGACTTGCATATAGCTCTTGTGAAAGGATTTTGATTCTTAAAATTCTTATCCTTTCCGGACAAAGTCGCGGATGAAAGCTAGTCTTCTATACAGAAAACCACACACATAACAATTTACTAGATTCAATGCCGTTGTACAATAAAAATAATGGCTTCTTATTAATTCTCACGACGGACGGTCGTCGGTCTCGGTAAGGACATTCCCAGCTGCTTCTGTTTGTTTCGCAATCGTACTGTGACCGGGCCTTTCAGGAAGTACTTGCGCTTGAGTGGATAATTTAAAAATTAAATAAATATGCTCACTGTGATGTATCATGGCCCTTCCATCTAGTTTAGTGTAGTTTACGCACTTTTCGTCTTCATTAGTGTAGTTTACGCACTTTGCGTCTTCATCTCCAATGTCTATGTGAGAATATCCTACTTGTCACTCCAACCACCTCAGGTCCTTCCAAAAGGCTAGCAGAATTTTCTGGAAGAGATTTGGCGATTGAAGAGATTAAGCCCGTTGTTCTGCCACGCCACTGCACTTCATGAGCACGTGCTGTGGGTTTTCTTCTGCCTCCATGCATCCTCTGCACAAAGGGCGTGATCTAATGTTGATGATTACAGCAGCTGCCTGATGGTAGCGACGATGCGGCCTAATATATAATATAGCATGCTTTTCTAGAAGATACCTATACGCTCGTCACTCAAATTGTACACGTCAGGAAAGACAGACGCAAGCTACAGATTCCATTCCGTTGCGGTACGAACAAGGAATGAAGATGCAAAACGCTTGTCTAGTATTTCCACCATGAATTGGTGTTGTATGACGAAAAGTTGGAGACGTCAAAATTAGGTCGTGTAGTTCTGTTGCATACTCCCAGATATGAATCCTAAAAACTTTTTGAGGCGAATAGACAAAGACAGTTTAGGAACTATGTTATATAATTTAAGTAAAGTTTTTACATTGCGTATTAGCTAATGTTTAAGTTACAAGATGGTTGAAAAGGAAGACTGAATGTATTACTATCTATGACGTTACGTACGACATAGAAAAGCACGTATGAATGAAGGAGAAACGGAACGGCGCGAACACCTAATATTCGATAATTTTTAATTTGATTACACGTACCGATATTTTGTACTGTTTTCCTATATTATAAATATTTATTGATAACTAGCGACCCGCTCCGGCTTCGCACGGCTATATTATGCATGTATTATACATTAAACCTTCTTCTTGAATCACTCTATATCTATTAAAAAAAACCGCATCAAAATCCGTTGCGTAGTTTTAAAGATCTAAGCATACAAAGGGACATGGGGACGGCGAAAAGTGACTTTATTTTATACTATGTAGTGAAGACTTAAAGATAAAGAGTAGGTTATATAGTAAAGATAAACCTACTACAAAACCTACTCTAGAACGAATATAATCTACATAGGTATCAGACAGGTGCTACAGACAAGCGCCACACATAATCTACGTAATATCACAGATTTACAATGGTATATAGATTGACACACGAACAAAAAACCGTCACACAATGAATCACCTTATTTCTAGACGCTATTTATACAGTTTACTTTGCTTATATCTTGTTAGCCACCATCATATTTAAAAATAATAATAATTTTCAGCTCATGTTAAACAAATTATTAAAGGTAAAATCTAGTGAAAGTTTTTTTTTAAATTCCTGAATTCTTGAAGGAAACCATCGAGATGAAATCCGCGGCTTAGTTGTTTCACCCCATCTTCACACATAAAGGACTCAATTTAAAAGGTCTCATTGCGGAAAACAGCATGTATACAAGTACAAATAGGTTTCATTTTAAACAGATGCGGTACTAAAAGGCACCTGGGTACGCTGAAATTTTGTTGAAATGTGGCGTTAGTAAATCGAGCCTTGATCAAATGATATTGAAGAGAAATAAACCATTGAAATAAAGGTGTAAAATAATTTGTCTAAATGAGTCTAGTTTAAAGCAGTCGATGAGTCGTTACAGTAAAAATGAAACAAGTGCAAACATGTTTCGGTTTGGCGTAGTGAACCCATTTTGTATGGGTTGTGTTTATCTATATGTCATTCTTAATCTACGGTAACATAGATGTCAGTAGGCAATACTAACTCCTACTCGAGGTGTCTATTATATCACACAGTGAGACAGCACTAAGCCAGCAGAGTTTTCCTTGTACATTAACGTCGTGACAAGGCGAGGCGATATTATTCAAATAATTAACCAGCATCAGTTTTTCAAGTTCAAAAGATCGTATCGTGGGAAAATCTTTGTAAATACCTACTTACCTGTGGTTTTACAAGCTTCTTGTATGATTCGCAAAAAACATATTGATGAAGGAATGAACTTTAAAATAGACTGACGTTTATTATTTTTGACGTTTGAAATTAAGATATTCGCATTTTGTACATTTTGTATGTTGATTAATAATTATAATATTTTATTTGGTTGGACGTTGTTTTGTTATGGCAGGCGCGTGGTAGCTAAAATGAGGTAAATAATTATACATTTTCCACGAGATTTATCGTAATTCTATGTGCGTAATTAATAAATAAATAAAATAAATAAATAAATATTGCAGGACATTCTACACATCGCCATCTAGCCCTAAGCTAAGTAACTAGACTTGTGTTATGGGTGCTAGACAACGGATATAATGCTTAAATACTTTTCTTTTGTAAATAGATTTTCTTTCTTTTTCTACTATGATAAGTAAATAAATATAAATAAATAAATATAAATATTACAGAACACTCCACACATCGCCATCTAGCCCCAAGTAACTAGACTTGTGTTATGGGTGCTAGACAACGGATATACTACTTATATTAATTTTCTTTTGTAAATATATACTTATAATACATAGAAACAACCAGATCACTGAAAAATATCTAAGCATAAATACTTGCCTGAGGCGGGAATCGAACCCGCGACCCTGTGTTTGGCAGTCCGGCATGGTGACCATTGTGCCAACTGGGTCGTCAAAGGGATAAGTGTTTTATTTCGGGCTGAAATGACTCATTAGTATGAATGATAATAATTACGAAGCTATTTAAAACACATAGGTATTATAATATATTCAATAAAGGCTTGAGAACCAACACAAAGATAAACTAAAGTAATTTATGCCCGCCAATTATTATTAAAATACAGACTTAATTACCCTGTAATAGGTATTTAAATCGAATAAATCGTAATTAGTCTGATAGAGATCTTAAGATCCATTGAGAAAAACCGTGAAGATTATAACTTGAAATGGTTGATGAGCAATTTTCTAAATGTTCATAGCCATGTTGAAAATAAAACTAACAATAAAAATTTAAAAAACCGACTTCAAATAAATGCATCTTTACAAACTGAAGTTGGTCCACGTTAATAGGTAGTTTTATGAACTAGCTGGCTCATTCACAAGCCGTCGGAAGCCTCTTTCACTCCGACGACTTTTAACGTAAATTTTCAAACTAAGCATTTTTTTGCACTCTCGAGGAGATATTCTGTTCATCACTCCGAAGATTTTTGTCTGATCCCCACCAGATTTTTATGGGACCACCCTTCCTAACAGAACAACAACGGAAAAATAATCACCCTTTTAAAAAGAAAAAGAAACATCAAAATCGGTTTATAAATAACAAAGTTATGTCCATTATTAAAAAAAAATAGGAGATGAGTCAACAAAACTTAATCATGAAATTGCTTTAAATTACGTAGAACTTTACTGTATGTTGATTCATTCAAGATCACTCCATCTATCCCCTCCATCTAGAGATAATATACCTGGAAAATAGAGAGTAAGTAGATAAACCTCAATTATTCACCAGAGCCGAAAAACTAAAAAAAAAATAGAAAAAAAACTCATAACTAAAAAAACCATGCTACGGAACAAAATTATTTTTGTAACACAATTTCGTTTTATAATTGTCCATGAAACAAAATTATGTTTTCAGTGCTGAAGTTATAAGAAATAGGATTTTTGATACTTACAGCAATCATACAGATACTTAATTTACGTACCAGAAAAATGTCGTAAGTTGTTTAGTTCTATAATTTACTTGAAGTCTAAAATGCGGTTCTTCCGTTGTTTTCATTACCATAATTTTGAGTAGAAAGAAAGAAATAACATTTTATTTTTGGACTGTACATATACAAGAAAATAACATAAACAAAAAAAACTGGTTGCCTGTAAAGTCGGTATACGGGCGAAAGTTTTACGTGACAACAACTGTGCTCGAGTGGAAGGGACGCGTGCCTTTCACTTTTTATGTCTGTCTCTCTCGCTCTTAGGCGGGCTAACCATGCCCGCGTGCCTCTCACTCGCTCTCATTGTGAGCGCATAACGTCAGCGGAGCGTAACGCAGTTTCTTGAAGTGTCACCCGGCAAACCAATTTATAAAACGTTGTCACGTCAAAACAAGCAAAAGTAGTACAGTGCCTAGAAAAAAAGGTCCGCCTTCAGCACGATGCTAGAGCAAAAAACACCAGCGCTGATTATAAGTACGTACCTTATTGATTCCAATTTTATGTGTCAAATACCTACCTAAAATATATATCGCCTGTTATAATACTTATATAGCGGAAGTATAAGGGCCAGTAGCAGTGCAATAAGTGCAATTCGACGACCCAGTTGGCACAATGGGTTCGACTCCTGCCTCAAACAAGTATTTATGCTCAGATATTTGTCTGGTCTGGTTGTTTCTATCTATCTATCTATATATATAAAAATCAATTGCTGTTCCTTAGTCTCGCTAAAACTCGAGAACGACTAAACCGATTTAGGTGATTTCGGTTTTGAAATGTTTGTCGTAGTCCAGGGAAGGTTTAAACGGTGAGAAAGATCGGACTTACGCGGGCGAAACCGCGGGGCGCAGCTAGTTATAAATATATATTTACAAAAGAAAAGTTATAGGTATAAGTAGTATTTCTGTTGTCGTATTTCCATTGCCGTTGTCGTAGCTTGTGGCTAGATGGCGATGTGTGGAATGTCCTGTAATATTTATTTAATTTATTTAATAAGATGGTCGCACATCTTACATCATCAAACTGAGCCTGATTCTTGCACACACAGCCTATAACTAACACTACAGTTGCAGGTTTGATACCCGCCGTCTAATAAGTGTTTGTGTATTTGTTATGTATTGTTGTGTATTGTGTGTATTTGTGACGACCCAGTTGGCACAATGGTCACCATGCCGGACTGTTAAACACAGGGTCGCGGGTTCGATTCCCGCCTCAGACATGTATTTATGCTTAGATATTTATCTGTGGTCTGGTTGTTTCTATGTATTATAAGTATATATTTACAAAAGAAAAGTATACAAGTAGTATATCCGTTGTTTAGCACCCATAACACAAGTCTAGTTACTTAGCTTGGGGCTAGATGGCGATGTGTGAAATGTCTTGCAATATTTATTTATTTGTTGTAGTCCGAGTATGTGTTTACTAAAAAAGTATTTAAGTATTTTATCAATTGTCTAATCACCATAACACAAGCCTATTATAGTTGCTTACCTTCGGGCTAAAGGAAGATGTGTGCAATGTCCTGTTAAAGATAATACCTTTTATTCTTTGAAATATTCTTCTAATATTTCAAAGTAAAAGTTTCGTCTGTGGTAGTGTTTGAAGAGAAAACCAGACAAATCTCTCTATCATAAAGTATTTTATCTCTACGATCTAGATATACAATTATGACACTTCTGCTTTGAGTCATCTTTGTAAATTACAAGTTTTATAAAAACAAAAGTACATAGATTACCAACAGAGTGTAATTAAACTGCAAAGCTGATGTCATTTAATGATTTTAGTAGTTGATTGTTGTCTGGATATAGATTTTCCATTGGTTAGTCATATTCATTGTATTATAGTTTAATCTATTTAAACCGACTTCAAAAATGGAGGAGGTTTTCAATTCTTTGCGTTGCTTATACACAGAGAAAAAAAGGTTTCTTCAAGCAAGAAATATTTTTTTCCCTGTAAATGCTAGTTCAAGGTTCAAGGTTCTTTATTGGTAAAAATGGATTATAATAAAATATGGAATATTTTTTTGTTTTTAGTAAATATTCTTGAAAATAATAAATTATCACTTCACTACATAGTATAAAGCAAAGTCGCTTTCTCTGTCCCTATATCCCTATGTATGCTTAAATCTTTAAAACTACGCAACGGATTTTGATGCGGTTTTTTTAATAGATAGAGTAATTCAAGATGAAGGTTTATATGTATAATACATGCATAATATAGCCGTGCGAAGCCGGGGCGGGTCGCTAGTTTTAATATAAAATGGTTCTTTAATAAAGGTAGCGTGAAACTTAGTAGATACAATGTCTTAGTAGGGCGTGGAATTCAATTTTAGCTTCAGAACATCACATGTTTTCCTTCACCGTATTAGCAATGTTAATTTAAGCGCATAATTATTTTGTAAGAAAAATCATCAGTGCCCAGTCGGATGGGATTCAAACCCACGATTTTTAGAACGAAAGTCGAGGTGTCTCCCACTATGCCAACACCTCTCTTCGTACATACCGTACCATATTCAAAACAATAAAGCAATACTAACCCAAATAAGGTGTCTGTCAACACACAGTTAACACTTAGAGACAAACATACACTTAGAGATGACAAAATAACAAATAGAAGACCTTGACTTTGTTCTGGGAAATAGACGAACAAAGCCAGTAATAAATTAAGTGCAGCGGACATTGGATCATTTGGTATGACCTTTTATTTCAATAGATACAAAAATAAATTATTTTGTTTTGTAAATCAAAACATCCAGTAGTTTGTCCTTTAGCAACCACTTAAGTGATTTCATGAAAATACTTACCTACCCTCAGAGTGCAAGTCCTTATACTTACATATTTTATTATAACTACCTGTTCTCAAAGAAATTATATACCTATTTTATTGACTGTTTCTTCTCCCCATCGTGATCCGTATTTTAGTGCCTGTAGTGCGAGTTTTTCCGCACTACAAAAGCTACGATCGTGTTTACGTTTACTCATTGAAATTACGTCCTCTAAGCGCCTTACAATTTTCCATACCATTTTAACGTTTACATGTTTGCTCAACGAAAAAAACTTATAGGTAGGTATTATGGATACAGGTCACCTATACCCTGCCTAAAGTGCCTTAAACTTAACTAAACGACGGCTAATTTATCCCTAATTTCAAACTAATTTAAATTTCAGCTGGACGCCCAACAGCGCTACACACTGTTCCAACGAGGTCTTTGGGAAGCAGCCCAGCAGATACCACGCGGAGCTGTCAGAGACTATCCCACTTTCAGGCAATTGAGATTGCTCTCCATAATTGGACCTGCGGCTTTACCTCCGGATCAATTGGACAGGGTAAGTTGAAAAATCATTGAAACTTCGTTGTTAAAATCAAATTCTGCGTTTCTTTGGCCAATTTCAGCATAATAGAAGCAATTTTCATAACTTATACAATAATTAATAATAATATATCATCATAATAAGTAACAAGAATAGGTACTGTAAATTACTCAGTCTATAAAGGATAATGGCACAGCAATATTTGAGCATGATAGAAAAATATGATAAATTTCTCCGTTTTTCTAGATTACAATGAAATTCATAGTATTTCGCTAGATGTGGAAAAAAGATAAAATAGCATTTCAAGCCACGACTTTTTAATTTTTTTCATCAGCATCTGTCGCCATTACACATATAGGATCTTCAAGAAACTAAACTTCTTGCAACTAAGTAATTTTTTTTCGACATTTTGCCATTATTCTTTTCGTTATACTATGCTTCACCGATAAACTTGTTACCTGTATTCACATATACTCTATTAAAATTTGTAAAACTTAGATCAAAAATGTAAACAAAGAAAATGTCAAATATTGACAGAAACGCCATTTCGTAAAAGGTTGAAAGCCTCTGTAATTATTGCCAGTGTGTATAAAAAAAAACTACCATTTTTATATTGTAATAACTTTGTTAATTTTTTTTTTATTATAATAACTAGCGACCCGCCCCGGCTTCGCACGGCTATATTATGCATGTATTATACATATAAACCTTCCTCTTGAATCACTCTATCTAATAAAAAAACCGCATTAAAATCCGTTGCGTAGTTTTAAAGATTTAAGCGGTCAAAGGGAAATAGGGACAGAGAGAGCGACTTTGTTTTATACTATGTAGTGAAAAATAAACAATCATATTTCATATTGATTTTATTTGCAATCGTATTTTTTAGAAATTGAGGTCATAGTTGTTTTTTTTTTTTACCTAATTTCCACTTCCCTAAAAAACGACTAAAGCTTGATGTATTTTTTATACCCGATAACACCATTGTTTACATTTTTGATCTAAGATTTACAAATAGAGTTATAGTGAGCCAGTTGCCGGTTGACAATTGGCGGTAGGTGGATAATTTGCTGCGATCTCGGAAGAGGAATCATACTTTACCGACATACAGTGCAAACTAGATGGAGGGTAATGCTAAATCTGGCGCATTACGATTGAAAAATTGTTTTAGTTTTAAACTCATCTCTGTAATTAACGGTAGTGTCTTGTTCTATGAAATAAAACATTTATTTATTAAGAGGAAAGGTACCCGGCTCTCTCTCCATACAAACGTAGTCGACTGTTTCCTCCCTGGATAATGACACTGGAGCAAATATTTTTGTGGCATAACTCCTATGACTATGCCCCTATGTCTTGATTTTTTCATTTTCTAATTATCATAGAAAGTAAGAGTTAAAGAAACAAAGTGTTTATAAAATATAAGAAGACAGTAGGAGCATGGTTATGGCAGTTATAAGTTTAATGCTACAAAAATATTTGTGCAAGTATCCAGGGAGGAAACAGTCGACTAAGTTTGATGAAGAGAACGCCGGTACCCTTTCTTCTTAATATTTCCTGATTTATTTCTTTACGAATTGTAGTTTTTTTTCTAAATATTACAGTACAACCGCATAATCAACGATATGCTGGCCGTCTACAACACAGCTGAAGTCTGCGCGTACAACGAACCGTTCAAATGCGGGCTGCATCTTCAACCAGAGCTACAGTTCATCATGTCCCACTCTAGAGATTGGGATGAGCTCCAACATATCTGGACCGAGTGGAGAAGGAACACGGGCAGGCGGGTCAGGGATCTGTATGAACAGCTGGTGGAACTGACTAACCAAGCTGCAAAATTAAATAGTAAGTATAGCTTACAAGTTTCTGCACTGTACAAAAAATTTGGAAAAAATAGATCGATTAACTTTTTATTGTACCATATTAAGCCTTAATTCTAACATAAATTCCTGCTAAAAATCAATATAAACCAAACAATATAGCACAATGGGTGGCCTTAAGGTGAAAGGGTACCTGCGCTCGCTCCATACAAACGTAGTCGACTGTTTCCTCCCTGGATAGTGACACTAGCACATATATTTTTGTGCCATAAAACCTATAACTGCCATGACTATGCCCCTATGTTTGGGTTTTTTTCATTTTCTAATAATCATACAAATTAAAATTAAAAAAATTAAAAAATTAAAAATTACAAAAAATATAAGGTCATAGCAGTCATGAGTTTTGTGCACCAAAAATATTTGCTCTAGTGTCATTATCCAGGGAGAAAACAGTCGACTACGTTTGTATTAGTTTGTATGGAGAAAGCCCCCGGTACCCTATCCTCTTAAAAGTGAAAAAATGAGCGCCCGAAATAGACTGGTCTTCGTTTTTTGGAGATTCTCCTGTCTTTCTAAATTCTCTACAGCTAAGTTATGACGTTATTTACTATTTTTGGTAATATAGTTGTATAGGTATATATTTTTGCCACCAACTGATATCGGAGCAACAATCTTCATCGTCAATTATTGTATGTTGTTATATGTGTATCCGCATTGAAAGTTTATTTTAAATTTTCAGATTTCACCGACGCTTCTCAGTACTGGATGTTCCCGTATGAATCACCCAACATGAGGCAGGAAATTGACGAAGTTTGGGAACAGGTAAATCCATACATAATATTTCAATGGGTACCAATGATGGGTACCGTCTGATGTGGTCTGAATACCGCTGGTATCTCCCAGTTAAAAATGATCAAAGAGTTTGCAATTCATAAAATAAGACCAAAAAGGTTTCACTTAAATAATGACTACTGCTTAGGCTCTGCTTAGGACAAATATGACTTGTATCATTTTTCTGTAAAACTGTTCTGCAAACCAACAACAATAGAGAATATATACGCCTATTCTAGAAAATGCCTCCAATTCTACTTGTTCAGTTAATCAAACCCTAACCACTTATCTAATATTCCAGATCAAGCCCCTCTACGAGCTTCTCCACGCTTACGTCCGTCGGCGTCTCCGTGAAGCTTACGGCCCGGAGCGTATATCCAGATCAGCACCAATTCCAGCTCATGTGTTAGGAGATATGTGGGGACAGAGCTGGGCTGGTATAGTTCCGTTCACTCTGCCCTACCCTGGGAAAACTTTAGTGGATGTTACACCGGAAATGGTGCAACAAGTAAGTTGAAAATTATATTCGGATTGCATCTGATGTATCGTTTTCATCAACGGCATCAGCACTATACCCTTAACATACATAAGTAAGCGCTTGTGGTTGCTATGTCAATGAAGGGTATTCGTGAACTTCACATCACAATCTTCCCATTATCTCTGTTATTCTCTTAATGTATTATTATTAACGATACAGTTGGCACAATGGTCACCATGCCGAACTGCATAACACAGGGTTGTGGGTTCGATTCTCGCCTCAGACAAGTTAGATATTTGTCTGTGGTCTGGTTGTTTATATGTATTATAAGTATATATTTACAAAAGAAAAGTATATTCGTTGTCTAGCACTCATAACACAAGTCTAGTTACTTAGCTTGGGGCTAGATGGCGATGTATGGGATGTCCTGCAATATTATCACATTTATAAGATGTGAAATTAGGCTACACTGCAGCATGCCGAATCTGTGAAGTATTTGTAAGAAGTTTCTAGGTCCAGTTTGTCATATCTCTGTCTAGATCAAGCAATTTTAAGCTGTGCGTTGTCTATTAGTCAGTGAGTCAGTAAAGTTATCTCGCTATAATCCTACATTGAATTACCTATCTATTTTATCTCTCTATTATCTTCACTTTTCAGGGCTACACTCCTCTAACGATGTTCCAATTGGCCGAAGAATTCTTCATCTCAATGAACATGTCGGCCATGCCTACTGATTTCTGGGGCCTCAGTGTGTTGGACCACTTGCCTGATCGCCAGGTGCACTGCCAACCGTCAGCTTGGGACTTTTGTAATAGGAGGGACTATCGGTATGTTAGAATTACTATATAATACATACAATCGGGCAAAGCTCAAATAATTTCTATTAATATTTGAGCCTCGCCTTCAATACAAGTAGTAGTAGATTACAGTGTATTGATATCAACTACTTACCTACATAGACAGTCTACAGTAAGCCAACCTTACCAAGTTATATTACAATTTAGGAAAAAAATAATCTATTGAAATACTTTGACTGTCATGAAAAAGCTTACAGTGACATTACTATAATTATTGATTGTGTATTAAAATAATCTTAATCACTTTTCTAGCTAGGTATATTATTACTAATAAAATAAAACTATAAATTAGTATGTACCTAAGTATATTTAGTCATGGTATTTTTTATGTAAATTTATTGTATTAAGTAAGTAGTAGGTCCCTCAGAGTAGGTCCCTATTTTTTGATTTTTTTGTTTATTCATTAGGTTAGTAGGTACCTATATTATTTTTACTTAAATATTTATGAGTAAGTACATATTTATTTTGTGTTGTCCCTTTTTGTTTAGTTAAAATTATTCTGCACAAGGTAATCTTAGGTACCGTCCAAAACATTATACCGTCCACTCTCATTGCTGTAGTTTTTTTCCTCGACCCACTTGACATTGGCAGAATTGCGCCTTTATGTCAGCAATCAGCCATACAAAAAAGTTGAAGTTGAAGTTGAATCTTAATCACTTTTGGTGCTTATGAAAAATGGTAATTGTCCATGTGTTTTAATTTAAGCAACTAGAGATATTTCAAATTACCTAAAACCATTGAGATAGTGTAGTGTAGGCAATATAGTCCATTGAAATGTTACATTTGGTTGGGCTTAGCGTGCATTTGTCAGAGGACGCAATTTTATTTTTTAGATATCAAGGGGGGGTCAGTTTAAAGGTAAATCCAAGTTTGAGGGATTGTAGCCTATAATCCCTCAAATGGACTAGTTAGTACACTTATGGTTTGAATATCCTAATCGTCAAAAACAAAAAAAGAGTGGGTAGATATAGCTTGTATTCAAAATTAAAATCTTTCGTTTTCAGAATCAAAATGTGCACTCACGTAGAAATGAAAGACTTGGTGACGGCCCATCATGAAATGGCGCATGTCGAATACTTCCTGGCTTATAGGAATCAACCTAAAGTCTTCAGAGATGGAGCGAATCCTGGTAAGTCATATAAACATTAGGATTTTATGCAAAGAGGAGTCATATTTTTGACGGCCCAATTGGTACAATGGTCACCATACCGGACTGCCAAACACAGGGTTGCGGGTTCGATTCTCGCCTCAGGCAAGTATTTATGCTCAGATATTTGTTTGTGGTCTGGTTGTTTCTATTTATTTTAAGTATATATTTACAAAAGAAAAGTATGTTAGTAGTATATCCGTTGTCTAGCACCCATAACACAAGTCTAGTTACTTAGCTTGGGGCTAGATGGCGATGTGTGAAATGTCCTTTATTTATATTTCATGCCTAATTCGCGTTCCGAGAGTCGCGACTTCTCTTTCATTTGCGTCTCGTTAAAAAACACAGATATTCTAAATAAAATATTTTAATAACATTATTAACTAACTAAAATCACAAACTCAACAAGAATTCATACTAATTAACTGATAATAGAAATACAACTAAAATTGAGAACAGTGCCATCTCCTTGTAGTTAGTCGAAGCAGAATTACAAAGATCCGTTTCACACGCACAGTAGGTAACGATGACCTCACCGTTTCCCAATACTCGTCGACAGGTGGCGTTGCTTTCTGAGTCGGGGATGTAGCCGCATGTGCGGACGACTCGCACTTTGCCGTATACTAGAAATAAAAAAATAAAAAATAAAAAACTAAGTACTTAATAAAAAATTACGTTCGTTAATTGACATTGTTCTTACGGTGAAGGAAAACATTGATACAACCCGCGGCTTAGTTGGCTCCGGACGTTCTGTCCTGACAAGTTCTTTCTTGTGGACACGGTCAACTAAGCTGAGAGGGTAGTAGGTGCCAAGCAAACCTACTCCATCCGCAAAAATAACCCAACTAAACAGCCCGTATACAATATTTCTTCTCTACTTACTTTCCATTTTAATAGACCTACACAGGGTTGCCTCCAATCCTTGCTCGAGATGCTCAATCGGATCTCTTAACGAACAGTTTACTACACCCAGGCTGAAAGAGTCAAATTCTTCTCCGCAGCGGGGGTCGAAGGCACTGTTGCAATCGTAGCATAGAATTGATGATGCTGAAAGGAAATTGTGTTTTATGAAAGTTTTAATCTTTTGAATGTTTCTAATATTATCTATGCATGGGATCTATGCACCTTACGTGTAACTATGTGATTGACGTTCAGGGCCTTAATTTCGTAAGACTATTTGATAATGTCGATCGCGAAATACGACGTAATTTATGAAAATATGAATGGAAATCACACAAAATAGATATACAGGGTTATTAGCAAGCGGTTGGGGGCCATTTCAGTGCACATTAGACATGGGGCGGGTAGTGGTTTTGCCGGGTACTCACTGAACGGGTACCCGACACATTCTGCGCCGGGTACTCGTGGGTACCCGGCGGGTACGTATCGGCGAAATATCTATGCACACCATCTAGTTCTGTATACAGCGAACGCCTGTTCTCAGAAGCAGGGCTAATTTATGACAAGAAACGCAGTCGCCTAAATGCTAACCGCGCAGAAAAATTGGCGTTTTTACATCACAACTTACTCATCTTAAATTACCAATATTAAAATAAAATATATATTTAGTTTTTTTAGTTCTTCCTGATAAAATAGTGAGCAAAACATAATTATAATGATTACCGTTTGTGTTCAGCATAATAAATAATTTAAAAAGTGTGATATGTTTCATTATTTTTGGTCTATCAATTTACCCGGCAGAGCCGGATACCCGGCACCATTACCCGGTACCCGGCCGGATCCTTAAAAAAGTGCCGGATCCGCCGGGTACCGGATCCAAACCGGGTACCCGCCCCATGTCTAGTGCACATAAAGTTTAGGTGCACAGTAGTGGCAAATAAAACAAAACTAAACAAAACAATTTTTGTTCTACGACTCTTGACAATTAAACATTTTTTGAAAATTTTGAGGTTATTCAAAGACGTGCTTTGAGTTCTGAGGACTTTTCAAATATTTTTTATTACAATTTTGCCAAACTCGGTTACTTTTAGATAAATAAGTGTTATCAACGGGCCAAGTTCAGTAGGGCGGATACTTTGTAATCCAATTTGACTGTGGTGTTGGAAACCGTATGTGGCTTCTCGTCGTAATGTCATTAATTAACTTGACATCTTGACCCACTGACCTTTGGCAAACCGAAACTAAATTAGAGCAATGGATATTATTGTAAATAGCCACTGAATTGTTATTATACTTGACTCTTAAAAACATTTTGTTATTGAAAATATTTTAGTCTAAAATGCAATAACAAATCTTTTCTCAAACATGCATGGAAATATTGTAATGATCACTACATAGTATAAAACAAAGTCGCTTCCTGCTGTCTGTCCCTATGTATGCTTAGATCTTTAAAACTAAGCAACGGATTTTGATACGGTTTTTGAAATAGATAGAGTGGTTCAAGAGGAAGGTTTTGGTACCTAAAACAAAATCACATGAGTAAAGAAGACAAAACTACCATGCGTACAAAGTCGCGGGCAACAGCTAATTTTCGAAAAAAGCGAAAGTATCGAATTTACAAAAAAAAATCAATATCCATTGCAAGAGCGTTTTTTGAATTTGGAACATTACAACGCTCCAGATTTCTACTCATGTGGCTCCAGCAATGTTGTATGAAACGGCGTGCTGGAGTTATTAATACTCTTTGATTAGATCTCTTTTGTCTGTCTCTTCTTTGCTTAGTGCTTAGTACGTGGTTGTATAGCAATAAATGCGTTTGCCTTTCGGCACAGATGATAAATAAAAAAATAGCGGCAATTGATTCAATGACATTTTGTCTTGATTTGTTTACATATTAATTTAATAATGAAAATGAGTTCCACCGGATCGGAGATTCAACAGATTTAAGAATCAGAAGCCAAATTGGCAATGGAAAACCTGCTTCCAGCGAAGTCAAAAGAAGTTATGTCAAGTAAAAAAAAAATTATGAGTTGTAAAACGAGAAAAAGGTATGTTTTATTTCTTTGCATTCTTTTGAGAAACGCACTATCTCTTGTAGGTACTTAAACTCGACCTGTCATTGCCTATTTCACGGCCTTTGTAATAATGTACTATTAACACATTTAGGACCATTAATATTGAAAATTTCAGTAGTTCGGCAAACCGTAACTGAAATAGTCTTAATATTAACCCCAATCGACCTACGGGGACAACTTAATTGAAGCCAATAGATGGATCGCGTTAAAAAAATTGGCACACGCTTTTATACTATACAGCCAATAGTTTTAAAATATAAGAAAATATGTTAGAACTACTGGGATATCTTAAAAACTGAGCATTCATCGCTCCGAAGATCCTCATCAGATCCTCACCAATTTATGGGACCACCTATTTCTACTTTCTTACACAAAGAGAATCATCATACTACACAAAGAATATTACCTACTGTCTTAGAAGTCGGTTCAAAATTCAACCCCCATGTGGACAAAGTCGCGGATGAAATCTAGTAAACTATAAGTTATAAAAAAGAAGCTCAATATGAAAATGCTTAAAATCAACTTTACATGACTAATACTCATTCTATTCTTAGTTTTTTGCATAAGGATCTTTATACATATCTTTAGCCATTTGGATTTATTCACACAAACCCTGTTCAGTAAACAGATTTTTTCAAAAAATTAACCTAAATTATTGAGTGTTTTTATAATTAATACCTTTTGTCCTCATTCCATTTTTAGTACTCATTCTATTATATACATAACGTGTCACTCACCATAATCCACTAAATAAAACAGTAAAATTGGCACAGTTATTTTTTTACACCCTCTCATTTTTACAAGAAACTGTCTCACTCAACGATGGTAGTGAACTGAATTTACTAGAAATGGTTTCTTAATTTAATTAGGATGTAATGTAATACTTACCTACTTATAGGGTTTGGATGTTAGCGGCTAAAAGTAGGCGATAGGTATTTCTGGTGATTTTTTTTAATATACCTACTAAGGCAATCTTATTACCCGCGTAACTCCCGATCCCGTGGGAATATCGGGATAAAAAGTAGCCTATAGCCTTAATCGATAAATGGACTATCCAACACAAACTATAATAACAACTTTTCAATTCGAACCAGAAGTTCCTGAGATTAGCGTGTCCAAACATACAATCAAACAATCTCTTCAGCTTTATAATATACTAGCGGCCCGTCCCGGCTTCGCACGGCTATATTATGCATGTATTATACACATAAACCTTCCTCTTGAACCACTCTATCTATTATGGAAACCGCATTTCCGTGAATATTTAAGAATTAATTCTACTGATACTTACTGTGTTTTTCCACAATAACATCAAGCTATGGTTTGGTTATACAACAAAAATTAAATTACGTGTACCTATAGTGTGAAACGAGTACTTAACTCCATAAAACATGAGTTAGAGCTGTAATTTATTAATAAAGATAACATCTTTTAATTATTTCATTATGTGGTAATCATTGTTAATGTTGTATGAAATAATTATGTTTAAAAAAAATATGCTTAAAAATATTTTAATGTTTACTACAAATAAAAGTTTGGACTCATTTATTCACATTATAACAATCACAAAATAGGTAAGTACATAAAACAATAACAAAAAAAAATTAAAACTAATCAAACAAATCCTTCCCCAGCCTGCCTTTGTCTCCAATTTTGCCGCGGATAGTAAGAATTTTCCTAAACACTTTCTAAGCGGATGCCTACTTTACAACATTTATTTATGTATCATTCAGCCAGGGCAAAGAATTTCATAGTTATATATTTAGATAATTATTTAAATGGAAAAAATCACCCTTGAATTACCCCCTTGTCGGCATTTAACAATTTTTAGCCTCTGGGGTATTTTGGCCCAAGTATCAAAATGTCCAAGGAGCCTAGTTGTCCAAATGCCATTAACACCACAGGTCAATTTGGCCCGAGTGTTAAAATGTCCAGGACGTCATAGTGTCCAGACGCCACAACGTCCACTGGTCAATTTGGCCCGAGTGTTAAAATGTTCAGGACGTCATAGTGTCCAGACGCCACAACGTCCACTGGTCAATTTGGCCCGAGTGTTAAAATGTCCAGGACGTCATAATGTCCAGACGCCACAACGTCCACTGGTCAATTTGGCCCGAGTGTTAAAATGTCCAGGACGTCATAGTGTCCAGACGCCACAACGTCCACTGGTCAATTTGGCCCGAGTGTTAAAATGTCCAGGACGTCATAATGTCCAGACGCCACAACGTCCACAGGTCAATTTGGCCCGAGTGTTAAAATGTCCAGGACGTCATAATGTCCAGACGCCACAACGTCCACTGGTCAATTTGGCCAGAGTGTTAAAATGTCCAGGACGTCATAATGTCCAGACGCCACAACGTCCACTGGTCAATTTGGCCCGAGTGTTAAAATGTCCAGGACATCATAATGTCCAGACGCCACAACGTCCACTGGTCAATTTGGCCCGAGTGTTAAAATGTTCAGGACGTCATAGTGTCCAGACGCCACAACGTCCACTGGTCAATTTGGCCCGAGTTGACCGAATTGTCCGGGACGTTATAATCCAGATTCCATTTAGTTTTTAATTTGCCTGCATGGAAATATAAGCTTTTGATTTCGTTGTTTGTAAAACATTATATTCCAGACTCCAAAATTCTTTCCTTTGATATTTATAGAGTAAAGCTTACCTCGACGTTTCAACTATGTTACCCGGGAAAATAAATACTATGGATAAAAATCGTGTGAGTTTAAAAAGTTTTTTTAGAGTAAAGCTTCTTTACTAGACAAAAAATTCGTAGTACATCTACTCATGTGCTCTTTGCTTTGACCGATTGTGGATTTCATGAGAAAAAAGAAACATTATCTTATTTAATTCCCACACAAAATAATGTGTAAATTGATGTCGCTTATGTTATAGTAATGCTTATTATTATATCATTCTATCTAGTTAGACTTTGTCGAGGTTGTCTCGTCAACGCTTTCATGGTCGACCTTTGCCTCGGTAAGCACCTGGAGGTTTCCAGGTTATTACTATTTTAGCCCGTTTAACAACAAAACTACTACAAATTTTGCCATCTCCATTCTTTTGTCATACAACCAGGAAAACTGATGTACGGCACCGATTAATGGTGGAAATACCAGACGTCCACACTTAGCGTCATTCCTTATTCGTACGTAAGGGAATGGAATCAGTTGCCTGCCTTCTTTAAGTATCTTCTAGGAAAGTGTGCTACATCTTAGGCCGCATTGTCACCTACCATCAGGCAGGTGCGATAGTGGTCAACCGTTGTTCTACCATAATTATGTTAAAAATATGTATTTTCTCCATTTCAACCTTTATTTTAAACCCACATCCGTAATCGTAGTCTTTTCTCGCAGGATGGTAGGTATTATTCCGTATGTGATATATCCTTTTTACACCCAGAATGCTGCTTTTCATTGCCTTTTGGCATACTTTGAGTTTGGACTATTAAGCCTCAGTCAGTAACCGTGTCTGAGCATCATATACCTTCATTTTTTCCCGACTACGGTGAAGCCAAAAGGGAGGGTTATGTGTTTGACCTGTATGTATGTATGTTTGTATGTATGTATGTTCATCTGTTCCCACGTAACTTAAAAACTACTTACTGTAATTCAACAAATGAGTATCGTTAGAAGCGTCTCAATGGTCCGCTGGTTATAGGCTATGTGACGGCACAATAAATTAAACGTGGCGCGCTCTAGATGACATAGAGTCATCAATAAAAAAATAAAAATAATTAAAATGTATCGTGTGGGGTATCAAATGAAAGGGCTTAATTAGCACATTTCAAAAATATATAAAGTGCACTAGCTGTTGCTTACTGATTTGCTTGCATTCACTCGATAATGGTGTTAGTACGTGTGTTTGTTACTTCTTCATGCAAAAACTACTGACCGGATAACAATAAAACTAGGTAAGTAAATAACTGAGAACCTGGATTAGTACATAGACTACGTTTTATCCCGACAATCCCACGGGATCGGGACTTCCCTTGTTCCGGGTTCGGGTCTTCCAGGTGAAACAACTCAGCCGATAGACGAATTTTAATGGGTAGTACCTATGGGTATTTGAGGGCTTAAAAAGTAACATTGGCAACCTGAAGTGATGGTGTGGGTTAAGCAACACTTATTAGCGCGGTCGCTCGCCTTCAACTTCAACCGACTTAAACGAAAGCTTGTACTTTAAGGATAGTTTTATTAAAGCGTAAAGGTTTAAAAATGTCCCTTCCCCAAAGTGTCCCTTGGTTATTATTAAAAATAATTAAAATAAAAAATAATAAACTTATAAATTCGATAATTATTGTACTTATAGTAAGGAACTATGTGTGTTTGTTATGTAACTTCTTCACGCAAAAACAAATTAATGGATTGGAATAAAAGTAGTAAAAATCTTCTATAATTTAAATCAGACTAATAGTTTAAATAAAACTCCAAAATAATTTAAATAAAAAAAAGTCAGTGGATAGCCGTCGTCGGATGCCACCTTGCCCTAAAATAATCCCTTAGTACTGTTGCATTGCAAGGTGGCATCCGACGACGGCTATCCACTGAACGACACGAGACACACAACACTTTGAGATTGCCTACAGAATTAGCTCTCTGTTTTTTCTTGTTTCATACTTTTTAGAGTGCGATTTTTATAACCTAGTTTGTTTTTTTAACTACAATTTTTTTACGTAGTCGGGTTTTAGTTTTTTTTAACTTTTTTTAAGCTTACAATTTGTATCCTTCCGGTTTAGCCATGAAGCAGATAACCAGGGTTTAGCCAAAGCACAATGTGCAGCTGTTAAAATGACTCGTTTCCCAATAATCGAACCACTGCAAGCAAATCTCACGTTCCCTGATTCTTTGTCTGGAAATAATATAAGTATGATTGTTATTACTTACAGTTACTTATGAGAAAAATACATGTTTTTACATAGATGCTAGCGCCACGATCAACTGCACACTTAAAATTGTCTTAAAGCGAATGTAGGAATTTAAAATTAGACAATTGTATGGTATCGAAACATTTTTTTAGATAACACTCAATCTAAAAATACATCCAACGAGTTAATTATTATCACAATACGTAATTATCTACCTATTACGAGTATATCTTTAGTTATTTACTACAATATATTAAAGTACGAAGTGTTTGAAATTAGTTCTATCTGTTAAAACTAGATGGCGCCACTACATTTCTACGTTTTGGCTGAATCGCGCTATCATTGTCGCGCGCCGCGGAATGACGTTCTCGACCGAATTACGTTTCGACAAGACCTTACTTCATAGGATCATTTCTATAGTAAGCTCTTCACAAAACTTTCACAATATGTGAGCCTACCATAACCACGATGAGGAAATGTGGCGCGGTGCCCTGAGCGTGAGGCGGGCGGAAACTACTTGTTTCCAGCCCTCGATGATCGTTCGCTCCCTGCTTGCAGGGAGAGTGGGGTATCGTCGCCTGCTGAGTGGTTTTTAAAACGCCTATTTTTATTATTTATAATATTTGTTGTTTCACCTAGTCATCACATTATATATTATTATGTCGTGACTGAGGCTAAATAGCAATTTTAATTTAATATTATTCTGCCTACATAATTTTAATAATATTATTAATAATAATATATTGACAAAAACTAACGGCTCCAATAAATAATTATTAAACTTACGAGTAATACCAATTCTTGCGACCCATTATAATCGACCCCTCCCACTCCTCCTCCTCTCTCTCTGTCCACATTCTTGCGCCCCATCTTGGTACACCTTGCCTTCATTGTTGGCATGGCCGCAGGTCAGCTGGTTTAGCCGGTGGAAATATCTGTAAAAAATAACGTAGTTTAAGATTTTTAAACCATTATTAAAGAGTTCTATAAATATAGATAAACGCTTTATTTGTACAACATAATTTAAAAAATATAATACTTAAGTAAAAAAAGGGTGCGTGTACTTATGTACGCGCGTGAGAAAGGATTGTCAACACAATCAATAAAGTTCAATTTAGATTTAAACAACTTCTCCCGTGAGAATTTTGTGTGACGTGAGAATTTTGTGTCTCGCTTTTGTAAAATTTCACTCTCATCATTTTTTCATAACGCGCCTAAAGAAGTATAACTTCAAAAACACAGAAAGCAAGAGATAAAAGTTGCACAAATGGACGGCGTTTTCGCGTTTTCGCGGCGATTTCTTCCAGACAACCCTTGAATGGAGAATGGCTGTTTCAGTTGTCTAACCTAAAATAACACGCACACTACACTAATTTACACTAAACAAAAAGAGGAATTTTTATTTTATTTGTAACGAATAGGCTCAGAAACGACTCGAACGATTTTGACGAAACTTAGTAAGAGGATATATTAAGTTATTAAGAGTAACATAGGCTACTTTGTTAATCCTGATATTACCACAGGATCGGGAGATACGCGGGTGAAACCGCGGAGCGCTGCTAGTAGGTTTTATAGTTAAAAATTAAGCATGCATAGAAAACCTACTTATCTGAGGAGAAGCGAGAGAAGTCAAAAAGGTCTTCCAGAAGTGGACATGAACTTATCGGGACACATGATGTATTCGGTGGACAGCTTCCCTGTAATTTGCATTAATGTGTTAGGAAAAGGTAAAATAAAAGGAATTTTTGGAGTTCGTATATTGCTTTTTAACCCTAGATGTCCCACACGTGACTCCTGGAAGGTGCTGTAGGAGATATCTTCCGGTGGTAGACTTTAGCCTTAAGACTTTAGTTTTTGTTTTTATAGCATCAACAGAAATACATACATATTCTGTGAAAATTTCAACTGACGGACGGACGATCGGACAGTGGCGTCTTAGTAAAATTTAAGGGTCCCGTTTTCACCTTTTGGACGGAACCCTAAAAAAGAGATACATTTGAAATTATAAAACACAAGCTGTTGCCCGCGACTTCGTACGCATGGTAGTTTTGTTTTATTTATTAAAACATTCCCCTTGAATCACTGTATCTATTAAAAAAAACGCATCAAAATCCGTTTCGTAGTTTTAAAGATCTAAGTTTATATAGGGACAGATAGACAGCGGGAAGCGACTTTGTTTTATACTATTTATTTATTTATTAACAAAGATTCTTCAAAGAGTCATTATTATACCTTATATTCTAACATATTATTGTACACAGAACTTAGACCAAATTGAATCTACATTTTGTATACCGTTTCTTATAAATTACCTCATAAAAGCCAGATTGATTAGATAGGTGAATGTTTGTGAATAGAAATTACAAGTAGTACTTATCAAAAAAAATAAAAAGAAGAAAATTCATTATAAGTTCAGATTGATAAAAACATTTCGAAATGTTTAAAGACCCTTAAAAACACTACTATTTCTCGAAAAATAAACAAACCTTGACTGCCTAAATATCGCATAAATGAATGTTTGTTTGTGTGTTAGTGCCATATCGCGTGAATGTGAGTGCGTGTGTGTGATATGTGAATGACGTTTTGGAGCTAAGGAATTTCCACGTCACCCCAGGATCTTGAGATCCTGGGGTGACTATGGTAGTGATTTTATCTTGTAGGTACTTCACATACGTCAAAGAAAAGTCTACAAATTCCTATTAGTATATTGACTAACGAATTCACAAACAGTACTTAAGTTGCTTGTATAAGTGAACGCACTGCGCTAAATGCGACCCTATGATTGGTCAATTTTGTACTGTTCTCTTCACTCTAGCCAATCAGCGTCTTATTTGCGGCTCTATGCATTCGTGCGCACGATGCAATCTATGGTTGATTGTTTATACGGGTGATATGAAACTATTAACACTTACGAGACCAAATGAGTCCTCGTCGTTCCTTACACCTCCCAACACTCAAGCCTATACCTGCAACAAGAACAAGTGTTCTAAATTTAAGAATTTTGCTTTTAAATTAAGAATTACAGCTAATCATTTTTAAGATTTTTTACGTAAACCAAGAAATTGTTCTCTAGCGTCTATACGAGAGGATCAATCTACAAGAGGATTAAAGAGGAAAGGGTACCGGGGGATTTCTCCACACAAACTATTACTTGACAAACGTAGTCGATGGATAATGACACTAGAGCAAATATTTTTGGTGCATAAAACTTATAAATGCCATGACCATGCCCGTACCCTTTCACCTTTCTCCGGGTGAAAGGAAAAGTTTATGTTTTTCTTGCCTTTATTTTTGTATGTTTGTTTGTTTGTAATATTCTTTTCACACCTGCATCACTATAATCAGGGATTAAAGCCCTATTAACCTCAACTTAACCTGCTATTTATGTTAAATTGAAATGATGAATATCGCTGTTTTTACGGAAAATATCAGGATTTTTGTGAACGTAGAGCAAGTTTTCGTAGATATATTGTGAATAGAGCGTTAATATATTTATCTGTTTAAATTTTTCTCTAAGTGATTCCCTGGGGCCCATTTTGTAGATAGCTCGGACAGCTCTCTTTTGCAATATGAAAATAGCATCAATATCTGCAGCACACCCCCACAGTAGGATGCCGTACGACATGACACTGTGGAAGTAGCCGAAATAGACTAGGCGAGCAGTCTCAATGTCCGTGTATTCGCGAATTTTCTTAACGGCGTAAGCGGCAGAACTAAGTCTATTGGACAATGCTTCCACATGCGGGCCCCACTGAAGCTTAGGATCTAAAGTTATACCTAGAAAGACAGCCTAATGACTAATTACTGACTAATTCAACTTCCTCATCATTAATACGCGGGTGAAACCGCGGAGCGCTGCTAGTAGGTTTTATAGTTAAAAATTAAGCATGCATAGAAAACCTACTTATCTGAGGAGAAGCGAGAGAAGTCAAAAAGGTCTTCCAGAAGTGGACATGAACTTATCGGGACACATGATGTATTCGGTGGACAGCTTCCCTGTAATTTGCATTAATGTGTTAGGAAAAGGTAAAATAAAAGGAACTCCCTCGCGTCGCTCAGGAGTTGACTTTAAACTCCCTCGCTGCGCTCGGTAGTTAACCCGAGAGTCCCTCGTTACACTCGGGGTTCAATATGCCACCCACAACATAAGACATTGCTTTATGCCCTTGATGCATAATCTACTATTATTCCCTCATATTTTCTGTGTGTATTAATATTATGAGTGGTATTATTTCTATGTTTTAAAGAGAAACTAAGAAACAATTGTAAGGATTTATCCGGCAAGTTACGTGGTCTTGTCAATCGGGACTGGGTATCACTTCCGGGCGCTGTGCGCGGCGGCGCGCGAGATGTAGCCGCAACTTTCTCTCGTGATAATCACATTTCGATGTAGTTTACGTATTTTAGTAGATAAAGTATTCTTAAAAAAATATTCAGCAGTGACTTCGGCCGCGAAAGGGTTTAATTTTCAAATTCATTCTTAGCAAATGCCTATGTCATAATAGCTATCTTTTTGCCAAATTAAAGGCCGACCCGTCCATTGGCTTGAGTAGTGCGTTGATATATCAATTGTATAAAGGACCAGCTATTTTACCAAATCTGAGCGTAGGTTACATAAATTTAAAAGCACATGTCATCAGAAGGCCAATTCCCATAAATAAAATTGTTAAAATTACATCTCAATATCATTTCGATTGCATTTCGATTGCAAACAATATGTTAAACGTCATCTTTTGGTATTCTCATAAACTAAGATTTCAACATGATATCCGAATGAAATGTTAATTTAATCGAAATGCAATCTAAACTAAAATGTACGTAAAACGGTATTCTCTAAATACAAATGATATCGAAATGTAATCGAACTTATCTAGACCGTATTCTCGTCGCATAAGAAACGTCAAATTTGAGATCGAGAGTTGATTGAAATGTAATCGACATGAAACAACGAATTTAGTGAATTTTTAATTTTAACTAGTTAGGTTGGTGTGTAAATCTAATAAAAAAAATAATGCGTGTCATCTCCGAAGCGCGACTGGAGTTTACTTTACTTGTATTTCAATATAGAAGGTTACAGGTTCGATTCTCGCCCCAAACAAGTATTTAAGTATACAAGCCTAGTTGTTTAGCTTAGGGCTAGATGGCGTTATGTGAAATGGCCCACATTATTTACTTTATTTGTAAAAAATCGCTATCTATTGCTATTGCTATTGATTGCTATCGACACCAATTGCTCGCTTCCTTCCTTCCTACCGATCGCTTTCATAATTGCTATCTAGAGCGTTAGCGCGATTTATCTCATGGACCTTCATATCACAAATTTCACTTCACTTTCTTCAGACACACTCCAAAATAAAACAGGCGCCAAATGAAATTCTTTTAAATTTTGTGACATAGCCAACCTAACAAAGCAAAATGAATGAATGACTGAATGATTTTATATCGCAATGTTAGTGAAATGCAATTGAAATGTAACTGAAATGTTATTATGATTATGGTTAGCAGAATACCAATTGACAGTTAAATTTCAATATCATTTCACTTCGATCAATTTAAGATTGCATTTTGCTATAATTACGAGAATTGACCCTCGGAACATATTTTGATCATATAAATTACATACCCATCAGCGTTATTTAACTACAACGCCATATTCTACTAGTTAAAGGTATTAAACTAATTAACTCAAATAAATTGTGCGACCATGAAAAGGTTCAGGCATCATGAAGCTACTGCGACAGAATGAATCACGTTCCGTTATCTTATTCCTATTTATAGACACAAAACAGTTGTCAAGATGGCGGCGCCCTGACGTAGGTATACATCAAATGAAATGTATTGTTGACTTCCTTCTGTCGTTTTCGTTTTGTTACTGACAATTGTAAATATGCTTTTTTCTTAAATTCGATACAAATTATGTAATATTTATGACGTCACAGACGGTCATTGTAAGTAATCTTCTTTTTTACTTATCAATTTCAAAGAGACTATTGACTTAAAACAAATATCTGCAGATCATAAAAAAAAATGTTCAACGACCAGGAATCGAAACAGCCTTCTTAAACACCATAGCCGAGTATTTACTCACAGCACCAACTGTCTCAACTCTTCGGAAGTAGAACTCGTGAATCACATAGATTCTACTCCGATAGCGAGCACAATGCTTTTGTTTTTCAAACGGATCGTAAATAATTGTTAGTTTAGTTACAGTACCAGTTTAAATGAGTTACTTGTTATCTTCCGTTATAAAAATAAACAATAAAAATTATGGTGATCCAAAATCTGCCATATTATCAAATTTTATATACCACTGATACTCGTACAGTCATGGCAAACAACCTATCACTTATCAAAATCGGTTCAGTCAAACAAAGGCAGAGGTCACATACACGCTCTAACCTGGGTGCTTTTGTGACCCTTGCGACCTTATGGTCTAGAATCACTCTTCATGTTTCAGACAACAAGCGTAAAGAGTGAATTGAATTATTTTAACCGATTTAAAAAAAAGAAGAAGGTTCTTAGCGCGTACATTTTTTTAAAATGTATTTTCACCAATTACTCGAAGACGACTCATTATTACAATATTTTGAAGTAAATTATATTTTGTATTAATTTAGCTTTCTCTAACTGCTCCTACAGTCGTATGATTTAGGTTTTCGCCTGCATTGTGTTTTCTCTATTGATTTTTATCAACTATTTCTCTTCCACAGGTTTCCATGAAGCCATAGGCGAGACAATTGCTCTCTCAGTCTCATCACCGAAGCATCTTCAAACCCTGGGCCTGGTGCAAAGATCCGTAGACGACACAGCACACGATATCAACTTCTTATTCTCCCAAGCCATGGACAAGCTAGCCTTCCTGCCATTCGCATTGGTCATGGACAGATGGAGATGGGATGTCTTCACTGGAGACATCAGGAAGGAGCAGTATAACTGTCATTGGTGGAGACTCAGGTAATTTACTAATTCATTTTTAAAAGTAGATTTCACTTTACTTAAGGCCTATAAGCTCCTAAGCCGTAAGAGCAAGCAAAGATTGGAAACGGAAGCAAGTGCTATAAACAGGGAAAACGAGGCAGTGGTCACGTTCTTCTTCATGACATCGACTCTCAGCATCGGCTTGTGGTCTCTCGACCGAAAGAAAGGAAAATAATTGATGGGCATCTGCCCTTCTTGCCATTTGCATTGCCCATGGATAGGTGGTGATGGGATGTCTTTATTGGGAACATCAGGAACGAGCAGTAAACTGTCAATGGTAGAGGTTCAGGCAATTCTCTACCTTATTTCATAAAAGGTAGATACGGAAGTATGGAAGGTACAAGAATGTCATTGATGAAAAGTGTGAATGAAAGGTATTAAACTTCAATGCGAGACCTGTAATAAGTACCAATGGGCTTTGACCTTAAGGGCCGTTAAAGTAATACTTAAAAACAACAAAGTAACAAACCGGTTGTATGAAATTTTCATAAGATAAATTAAATATTTCTTACATGGTGTTTTTACCGCTGCGATTTTTATCGATCAATATGCAGAAAGAAGCGTTTCGGCTATCTTATCCTAAGCAATCGTTTGCACCCCTGGAAATATCAGTTTAGTAAAAAGTTGCGTTGTGTTTCAATTTCATCAAAATCAATATAGTAACAAAAATATATCTTAGAATATTAACAGCATGCATTGGTTCCACTTACGTAAGTCACAATCCCGTGGGCAAAGTTAACCTTTAGTCTCTCTCAAGAATTAGGCTATCAAATGCATGACTATTGTTTCAAATCTTACTGGTAGTTCCGATGAATAGCGCGATCAAACAAAAAACTGTTCTGCTTAGTTATAATTAAGTATTTATATTTCAAAACAATTCAATTATCAATCGATTTCAAATCTGTAAGTTTGTATGGGCCTCTAAAAACGCTGCGTCTTTATACACCCAGTACGAATCCTCCGACAATTATTACAAGCAAACCACGCAACTAACATTATAGTGACATAATGCCTCCGGTCTAGTGCCTACAAATTACATACACTTGTAGGTCACATTATGTATTAGATTACTAACTTGATCGATATATCGTTACGCGTATAAACATATAAAATTTTATGTTTAAAACACTTATTTTATATTAATAACATACGCGTTTGGTAACTTTAGGAAGTTCGTTTTTACGAGTCGAGAAATTAAGTAAATAGGAAATAAGTTGAACAGCCAAGCAGACTTAGGTATCCGTGTTCCGATACTTAGGCGGTGTATGCCAGTGCAGCCACAAAAGAAGGTCGAGTCGATAAAGTTCTCGCTTTAGTACCGTTTTCCTATCTTCACTAGTCTCGAAGGTTTGCTTATTTGGGTGTATTTAAACCACGATTTTTCTTGCGAAAAATTATGTGTGCTCATTGCTCTGAAGGAAACATCGTAACTTAGTTGGCTCCGGACTTATTGACGAGTTCGCTCTTCTGGACGCGATCCACTAAGCTGCGAACAAACTCTGTACGCCAGTCTACTTCAAGCACTATATCGCCCTAAATAATCGCTAGTATCTGTATATCAATACTTAGTATAAAATAAAGTCACTTTTCGCCGTCCCTATATCCCTATGTCCATATGTCCCTTTGTATGCTTAGATCTTTAAAACTACGCAACGGATTTTGATGCGGTTTTTTTAATAGATAGAGTGATTCAAGAGGAAGGTTTATATGTATAAATGCATAATATAGCCGTGCGAAGCCGGAGCGGGTCGCTAGTTTTGTATAATTTATATCGGTAATTTGCTTACCTATCTAATTATTTATATATTAATAATAATTACTCATGCATATTACATAAAGTTTTGCTTCCAATTGATTATTATATATCTCTCAATCAATGTTACATAACCAATGTGTACAAATTGAGACGTATTAACAACTCAGTGCCCATCAAACTCAGGAACTTTGCAGGTAATTCTGTTGTAATAATTACGGGTATTATTTTTGCTAATAATTATATGAAATCTTTAATCTGAAAAGAAATAAGGTAATTGACCTATGTTATAACGAAATTGAGAAATGAGTATAATTCTTCTTTTCCTCTCGTTGACGTTTTAGGATTTTGTTAGATGTCTAGTTCTATTTTCTACCATGTTTTTGTAAGTATTCGTCTTCCACAATATCGTTCGTGTGTTCGTCTAAGAAAATTCTACGTATATGTTCATTAATTCATTTATGTTTCTCGAAATGTATTGATAGTTGACAGACTACCCAATGTTGCGTTGAAGATCTATAATACTCTTTAATTGTTCCAATCGGATAAGGATATATTTTCTGATATTTTTGCGTCTTTATGAAGGCTGCAGTCTGAATTGAATGAACAGCATTTACGATGCTTATGATCAAATCTTCCGGTCTAAAATCGTGAGCGTAAAAATGCTTACGGCGGCGCTATGCGCGTGGTTGAAGCACGATATAATATAAATTTTAGACTGCAGTCGCAGCCTTAGTGCCAGAAATTATATCCGTAACAGATTGGAGCTAGCTGGAAGTACTCCTGAATAAAGGTTAGGTAAACTTATGGTAGCGTTGTAGCTAAACATTGTGAGCTAAATCGTCATTGATTCTATAGAGCTAGAGTACTGAAAATGACATTAAAATTCCTTAGAGCTTTTTAGTCTACATTTGTAGCTAAGTCTGAAACTTTCGACATACAAACTCATGCCTGCCTTGCTCCTTAATTAATTGTTCCATTTTGTCACCAGGGAGCAGTACCAAGGCATCAAACCTCCTGTACTCCGTTCAGAGCTGGACTTCGACCCTGGATCCAAGTACCACGTGCCAGCCAACATCCCGTATATAAGGTAAGTCTTAATATAATGAGACAACTGTGGCCTATTATTAAATACTAGCTGCGCTCCGCGGTTTCACCCGCGTAACCCCCGATCCCGTGGGAATATCGGGATAAAAAGTAGCCTATAACCTTCCTCGATAAATGGACTATCTAACACAAAAAGATTTTTTTAATTCGAACCAGCAGTTCCTGAGATTAGCGCGTTCAAACAAACAAACTAACAAACTCTTCAGCTTTATAATCTCTATATATATAAAATTCTCGTGTCACGGGGTTCGAAGTTGAACTCCTCCGAAACGGCTTGACCGATTTTCATGAAATTTTGTGAGCATATTCAGTAGGTCTGAGAATCGGCCAACATCTATTTTTTATTTTGTTTCTTTCAGTTTTTTTTTTGTATATGGCAAAACAACGTTTGCCGGGACTGCTAGTATTAGTATAGATGTCACTGGGATTCCAGCGGGAACACCACCCATCTAATTTTCTTCATTCTGACGCACGTGATTACCAGGGACATGAAATGCATCTTGGACTCCCAGTTATTATTTTAGCTATATCTTATCAATTGTTCCTTAAATAGGTCAGTTTAATCCACTATTAATCCTAAAGACATAGTACTTATAAAAAGAGATTTAGCGAAATTCCACTTCTAAGAGAATAAAATTGCGGGCAAAACCACGAGCAGAAGCTAGTACCACAAAAAAATCAGAGCACAGAATTTCTCCTACCTGTAGATACGCACATATAAACACAAAACTCCGATATAATCCGATGAAGTCTCGTTAGAATCTTGCGTCGTCGTGTTGATACACGTAATTACGCAACTCTATCTTACGTAAAAATGTGTAATGTGGTTGTCTTAACGATTGCACTTACAAAGCAGGAACTCAGAATGTATACCTATATCAAATGTTTATTAAATATAACTTAATTTTATTATAATACTAGCTCAACTAGCTGTTGCCCGCGACTTCGTACGCGCGGTAGTTTTGTTTTATGTACCAAAACCTTCCTCTTGAATCACTCTCTGTTAAAAAAACCAGCATCAAAGCCCGTTGCGTAGTTTATAGATCTAAGTATAAATCTATTTGTCGACCTCTGTGGCGCGTCGGGCGAACACTCGACTGCGACGCAGAAGGTTGCGGGTTCGATTCCCGCAACCTTCTGCGTCGCAGTATTTATGCTGACCATAAATTCTTGTTTCTGGTTCTGGGTGTTTCCTATATGTATAATATGTATATATTTACAAAAAAAAAAAGTATATAAGTAGTTTATCCGTTATCTGGCACCCATAACACAAGCATTAAGTTGCTTAGCTTGGGGCTGGATGGCGATGTGTAATATGTCCTGAAATATTATTAATATTATATTATTATTGTTTATTTGTATGAATCTTTTAACTAAAGAAAATGCAATGGGAATTAAAATCCTTAACATTTCTGAATTACAGCACAGAGATGCTTTAGGATTAAAGAATAATGCTCTATTGTTGCATCGGTGTTACAGTTAGTTTGTTTGATATTATCTAAAGTTGTAATTTATGTATTGTCTATGGACTACTTCTCTATTTTTAACCGACTTCAAAAAAGGAGGTTTTCAATTCGTCGGAATCTTATAAATCCTGCTTTTTATTGTTAATAACATAATAATGTGTTTTGTGAAATTTAAAAAAACTCTAATAATTTATATTTTCTCTAATAATCTTTCTTCTTAAGCCTGTAACCCTTGACCGTGGGAACTTCTGACATGTGCTTCTGATAGAACACACACATTGATATTTTCTAGCCACACAGGTGCAACGCAGTATTAAAATTACGCACCCTGGAAACAAATAAATCTACTTTCGATGCATCGTACATTTTGTACAAGTTACATATTCATCAAGCGTTCGTCTTTGTAGGATGTTTATGAATATCATAGAAAACACGCAATGTATGTAGTATTTAACTTGTCACATCGCAAAACTGCAGTCCGGTAGTAAGTAGCTGGCGGGAAAGGGTGGGGTCAGAGTGTACGTTTTTTGGGTATTTTGTTTGATAACGAAATTGTCAATAAGTAAATGTTCTGTACTATAATAATTTTTATATTTATATATTTTTATAATAATAACTAGCTGCGCCCCACGGTTTCACCCGCGTAAGTCTGATTTTTTTCACCGTTTGAACCTTCCCTGGATTTCCACAAATAATTCAAGACCAAAATTAGCCAAATCGGTTCAGCCATTCCCGAGTTTTAGCGAGACTAACGAACAGCAATTGATTTTTATTTATATAGATTATGCGAAATAATTATTACATCCGTCTCTATATATTGAAAATTCACACATAAACGTTCGTATGTACCTATGTGCCCTACTAAGAAACAGGTTAAAACGTGTCGGTATCGGCATCATATATTATTATATAAATATTCAGGCAAAACACCTACCAATCTTTATAATATTCAATATAGTTGGGTAAAAAGATGAGTACATTATAGTTACTGGTTTGTCTTAAATCTTCCTTTATTTTTTTGGGATTTATAGTAATTTCCTTTTACTTTTCCCATTATTATTAAACTTGAATAAAAATAAGTTACGATATATAGGATTAAAATATAAAAATAAGCTACAATTTTAATACCTACCTACCTACCTACCTACCTAAATCATACCTTTTCCATATTTTTATTTAATTTTTGACAGCTCAATAAATTCCTATTTTAATTTCTTTAGAGAAAACAAAAAAAAAAGTCCTGCAAAAGGCAGGAACGTCAAATACTAGTTGAGTTTTTCTTTCCCGCAAATTGTTTGTTAAACATATCCAATTAGAGATCGAAATGTAAAGATCTTTGGACACAACCGGCATAGTAATTTAAAATGCCACTGTGCAGTTTGACACCCATACCTTTTGATAAAAGGCATAACAATAAAAAAATAATGTCTTTACACCAAACCTCTAAAACAGCTCAGAAACGGGATATTCAAATAAAAGCATTGTGACCAAGTATTTCTACAAGACGTATCACCGCGTCCTTTTCCGTGACACTTTTGAGGTTTGTTGTGTAGGCATAATTTTTTCGCTGTAATGCCCTCTATCGAAGGGTATGGGTCTCAAAGTGCACCGCGAACTTTTATAAAATCGTAGGATAAACCTATATCGAAAGGTAAAAAACCACAGTCCATGAAGTATTTAATTTTTTGTCTATGTTTGCCTGTCATAATTATGTCAAAAATTAAAATGAAATATAGAAACAGTTATTTCTTAGGTTAAAATAAATAATCAATATCACATTATAACCCGCGCGCAATGAGAATGGGATGGAACCTTGTCAAAGTAAATCGAAAATGACAGAAAAGTAGCGTTAGAAAAAAAGTTCTGAATAATAATTAGGTATAAATTAGTTATTTGCACGGTCATAGTGTCGCGGATTTGAAACAGACCCATTGATTTAAAGAAAAATTATTATTGTCTGTGGTAGATTGTCTATGGAGCAATGGCGATTTCATTTAAAAAAATGTTTTCTCCAAAATTATAAATAAAACGAGCACATAAGGACTGTGCTTATTAAAGTGATTAAATAAACAAATAATAAATTCCGACCGTGGTTTGTGTTGTTATAAATTGTGGTTTGTTTTATTATAAATGCTAGATTTATGTAATTAATTATTGTGTGATTATTTTAGTGATTTAGTGATAATGAGTGGAAAATGGGGTAAAACTTTGAATAGTCAACCACCTCAAATAGTTCTGGCAGTCGATAGATATTTCGATCAGGAACGAAGTCGGTTGTTCTAACGCATTGAAAATGATGACATAGTTGGCTGTGGATCACGAATCTAGTAATTCGGGAATTACATTGTCTCTCACTGCCTCACTCCTCCGGGAGTGCAGGCAGAAGTGAAAACTGTATATCTGTGTAAAATCTCATCTGTCGAAATCTCATCTGTCGCGAGAACGGCTGAAAATGCTCACCCACAAAAGTGCCCAACGCGCCATAAGAATTTTTCACTTCAATAACCGAACGAGCAACAAGCATATCTAAAACACGGTGTCACGCATCCGAGGTGAGGGAACTTTGGCTGCATCAACTTCATTTTTTTCAGAAAGCGATACTTCTGAAGAAAGTCAAAGCTCTGATGATGATTCCCATGAAGCACATATGAGTGGCATTGGGGAATAATAATTGGAATAACTAAAAAAAATATTCCTAAACATTATTATTGAAAGGATTACAACCATGAAACATTTTTGTGTATTTTTAACAGACTTCAAAAAAAGGCGGTTCTCAGTTTGACCCGTATATGTGTCAGTATGTATGTTTGTCCGTGAAGTCTTCACATACAGTAGAAATGCCTAATACTATATATGTAGCTACACTAAATATGAATAAATAAAAAATAACTAATTACAACAAAACTAATTACCCATTATTCAGAACTTTTATGCTAACGCTACTTGAAGACGACCCAGTTGGCACAATGGTCACCATGCCGGACTGCCACACAGGTACGATTCCCGCCTCAGACAAGTATTTATGCTTAAATATTTGTCTGTGGTCTGGTTATTTCTATGTATTATAAGTATATATTTACAAATTTTTATAAGTAAATAAATAAATAAATAAATATTTCAGGACATATTACACATCGCCATCCAGCCCCAAGCTAAGCAACTTAATGCTTGTGTTATGGGTGCCAGATAACGGATAAACTACTTATATACTTTTTTTTTGTAAATATATACATATTATACATATAGGAAACACCCAGAACCAGAAACAAGAATTTATGGTCAACATAAATACTTGTTCCCGGCGGGAATCGAACCCGCAACCTTCTGCGTCGCAGTCGGGTGTTCGCCCGACGCGCCACAGAGGAGTAGGTAGGTATTTGCTGATTTTATAAAACAAAGGTTATTCAGACCAAAAACAGTACATGAAACTTAAAAAATAAGTCAAATTTTAAGGTTACTGACCTCTCCGTGTAAGGAACAGCTGATTTTCAGGTAAACCTAACCTCAAAATTTTCGAAAAAAAGTTCGAATTTCTAAAAGTCGTAGAACAAAAGTTGTTGGTTTGGGTGCACAGAAGTAGCCCTCAACGGCTTGCTAGTATAATTTCCAATAACCCAGTATATGTAGTATATCCGTTGGCTAGCACGCATAACACAAGTCTAGTTACTTAGCTTGGGGCTAGATGGCGATGTGTGTGGCGCCACGACATCTAATATAAAGCGAAATGTCACGAGCTACTGCTTCATACTAAAATGTATGGCCAGCGAGGAATGATTTTAACCAAAAAAAATATCTATGTTTCGGCATTGATTATTATTATTTGGTTTCAATAAGTAAAAAACTGCAATGATGAATGCATTCTCTATACTTTTGTCTCACAATTTAACCAAAAATATTTTCAAATATAACAACGAAGTAGCACAGATACTTAAAATAGAAAAGGTCGATTTCGATGTTTTTCATCAAAGTTAATAATTGTTTTTTCAAAAACTATGGATTATTTTCAAAATATCTGACAGTGAAACTGTAGACTCATCTAATAAGCTATCGAGAATTCTTTTTAGTGTCTTACAATGCAGGGAGTTCTTCAATATTTTTAAAATAGTAAATGACGTTTTTAGGGACTCGCCTCTTAATATATATAAATCTCGTGTCACAATGTTTGTCCTCAATGGACTCCTAAACCACTTAACCGATTATAATAAAATTCGCACACCATGTGCAGTTCGATCCAACTTGAGAGATAGGATAGCTTACATCCCGATATTCCCACGGGATCGGGAGTTACGCGGGTGAAACCGCGGAGGGCAGCTAGTAATTTATAGTTTAGGTTCTGGGCAAGCCCAATACATAATATCCTAATACATATCCGCACTATATACGTTGATTAAAGTGGCTGGTTCTGTATAAACCATCTAAATTAGCTGTAAAGGCAGTATTATCATTCAATTTTATCTCAAGAAAGCATATTATTTCATATAACTTGTACACCTACCTTTGAACCATTCAGTTTTAGGGTCATAGAAACCAAAATAAAAATTTCGTAAGAGCGTGCGTGCATTTGATCTCTAACTAAAATACCGTTACTCACGAATTCGACGTCCAAATGTTATTGTGAAAACATAATTTAACAATCTTTTAAGGCTTAAGACATTATGCATATCGTATGACCTGATTGTCTCAATCATACTTTTATTTTTTAAACAATTTGTTAACTGTTGTTCAATGTCTTCTTTAGCAATTGTTTTTACAACGTTTTTGGTTGTTAATGCGCTTTTAAATATCTATACAAAAAGTCAAGTCATTAAATTTGCTCTTTCTTCTACCGTAACATGCCACTGTTTGTTAAAAGGGGACTCACATCACAGACTAGACTTACGGCGAGCACTACAGCTTTTTTTTTCTTCAAAAATTGTAAAGTTTTTTTTTGGAAAATAAACTAATTTGTATTTGCATTCAGTGAAGTTTAAATAACTGATTTGACTTATTAGTGAGTCAAATCAGTTATTTAAACTTCACTGAATGTCGAGTATCGTAATATTACTGTGACGGTAAGGAAATTCATTATTCTGCTACTTATTACGTGATAAACACTCTTATATTTGATTATCTTTTGAGTATATTGGCATAAATTACCAATTCATTACCCATTATGAAAGGAAACTTGTTTAATACTGTAGATATGTATAATCAAAGTGACGGTTATTATCTGAAAACAATCAGTGTCCTTAGATGGAAAGAAAACTGTACCTTTCTCTAAAATTACTTTTTCAGAGATTGTTTATGGCATTTTATTATGTTTATTTTATTAGTCTTTATCCGTTTATTCAATTTCAATAATTAAGTATTATTTATGCATGAGTATGCCTTATCTTCTAATTCTTTGTTTTATTTAAGTACTTCTTAAATTCTTACATACTGCCACAGTTTAAACTAAAGAGGGTCACATACCAATCGCATTTTATGATTGAATTTTCTTTCAGTTTTCATTTCTTAAGTTATATCATTGATGACAATTGAATTGCTTTAATTGTTTGTATAGATTAGGTAAGTACATGTTTTATAATAAAAAAAAAGGATAAATTTAACCTGACTTTTAAATGATTTAAAAATTTACGAAAAGAAGAAATTTAAGGCTAGTTGATAATTATCTATTATAGTTATTTAATTAAATAACTTCTCAAAGATGAAAAACCAAAATCGGATAATATTAAGCGGAAAAAGTGCTATTTATTTTCGTATGAACAAGTACTCGGTATGTTCTCTAAAGAATTCTGTTCAAATATCAACGATGCTTTACATTTGACCTGCCCGATTGACCGTTTTATTTTAACGTCAGATTTCTTCCTGTTCGCAATGAACGTATCTGTTTTAACTGCCAGTTTGATTATGTAAGTATGTTTAAATTAAGCCTAACGTAAACGGATGTAATAACGTTTGTAAATGGTAATATTCAGAGATATTTCCGTGGAGATATCATAAGTATTAGTATGGAGAATTTATAAGTATAATTATCTTTATGAAAAAGTAATTGTTTAAGATTAATATGATAATTAGCCATAACTTCTTTGTTGTTGGTTTTTAGTTTTAACCCGACTGAAGTTAATGTTTTAATAATGATTTAACTATTGTTAGGATTTGGATTTAGCAAAATACTTTTTTGGCCTACATTATAACTGTAATCTGGTTGCCAAATTTTCCATCCATCCATTGGTTTGAACTCTGCGTTAATAGGTATTTCAATCAGTCAGGACTTTGAATTTTGCATTTATATGTATATAGAGATCTGTGTTTCTCAAAAAACTTTTGAGGTACGGACCTCAAGAGGAAAAAGCGAGATCCTTAAGAGATCACTCGATTGTCCATCAGTTTGTCTGTCGGTCTGTTGAGATTTGACTGAAACAGCAAATAACAATATTTATCACGAATTTTAATACTTTCGTTACTATTTACAAATATAATACAATAACCAGTCGATGAGTTAAAAAACTAAGACAAGATAACAATAAAGCTAAACAATTAGGAGATCAGTTCTGTTAATGATGTTCACCGTACCCTTCGTAACCACCGTGTTGTACCTCGTGATGGTGCTGTACCTCGTGATGTTGTTGTTCCTCGTGTTGGTGCTCGTGCTCGTGTTCGTGCTTTTCCTTGTGAATGATAGGAATAGGCACTTTAACAGTGTAGGGAACATGCTTCTCGACATGGTGGGCCACGTGCTTCGGAATCTGCACTGGGTAAGGCTTGTCTACCGGTATATGTACTGGGAAAGGTACTTTCTTCTCCACTGGGTAGGGTATGACCTTCTCCACCGGGTAGGGAACAGGGTATGGCACCTTAACCTTGTAAGGTACGTGTTTTTCTACGTGAACTGGGACCGGGTTGTCGACTGGAACCTTCACGGGATAAGGCACTTCCTTCTCCACTGGGTAGGGCACTTTCTTCTCAACGTGAACGGGTACGGGTTTATCAACGTGTATCGGACGTGGGTGATCGACATGCACTGTTACCGGGTAGTGGATGGTCTTCTCAACCGGGTAGGGTACGTGTACATTGACAGGAACTTTGACTGGGAAAGGTACCTTTTTCTCAACAGGGTAGGGATGAGGAACAGGTACTTTCACTGGTACCGGAATGTGTTTCTCCACGGGGTAAGGTACTTTCTCGTATACTGTGACTGGAACCGGGTTGTCAACGTGGACTTCTACTTTAACTGGAACGTGTTTAGTTACTGGATAAGGCTTCTTAATATATTCGGGGACCTTGATTGTTTCTTTTACTGGGAAGTGGACGGTTTTGACAACTGGGTATGGATGCGGTACGTGAACTTTCACAGGGTAGTGTACGGTTTTCTCCACCGGTACCCTTACAATCTTCTCGACGGGATAAGGCACGTTGACCTTCTTCACCACAGTGATCGTTTTGACGTGATGATGATGGTGGTGATCGTGGCCCTCATCACCTCCGATATCACCCTGTCCATATTCTGCATGACCTCCATTGTCTCCATGACTTTCGATTTGTCCTCCGAAGTTCCCATGACCGCCGTGGTCTCCGTGTCCACTGAAGTCCACATGGCCGCCGAAGTTTCCTTGGCCGCCGAAGTTTCCTTGGCCGCCGAAGTCTCCATGGCCGCCGAAGTTTCCTTGGCCGCCGAAGTCTCCATGGCCACCGAAGTTTCCTTGGCCGCCGAAGTTTCCTTGGCCGCCGAAGTCCCCATGGCCACCGAAGTCCTCATGGCCTCCGTAGTTCCCTTGGCCTCCTTGATCGCCCCCTTCATGTCCAAAGTCGCCGTAGTAGTCTGAGAGCCCTCGTTTGTCTTGTTTCTTAGACTCTTCAACTGGTTTTGCTTCAGCCTTGTTGTTCTCCGCCTTCTCCTCTGCCGTGGCCAGGCTAATAGCCACGGCCAAGATTAAGGAAGACCTCTGAAAACAAAAATAATAAAAATCACCACAGTAGTAAAACAATCCAAGTCACCGGCATGAATTTTGTGTTCTACTACACACGCGTAAAAAAACTCAATGTTGAAGATTGTTTTAATTATCAGCTATTTCACCAAACCAGAATTTTTGAATTGTTTTTTGAATTTTATAGAAGTAAAATGATTTTAAACAATAATCCTTTGGAATGCCAATGTGTGAAGAAAATGTGTAATTAGCACATATTATTATTAAATGAAATAACGCCTTTCATTTCACTCACATATTACGTAAAATCAATTAAAATATCAGATAATTTAGGTATTTATCTCACAAATAAACAATTTAACAATTATAATTTCCTGTTTTCAACTTAACACAAAAAGAAATTGATGCTATAGACAACCGAGCATATTCCGTCACTGATTTGAAATGAAATATTTATTAGACCAAAATAAAATATAGTAGGAAAAATCACTTCACAAAATCACTACCACAAAAGTAAACACAAATATCGCCTATTTATCGCGTGTGTATAAAAAAATGTGAACTAACCAGTAATTTCATATCGCCTTGCTTTGTGCAGCGAATGCTTTGGAGTGCGATGGGGGGATACAAGTCTCTCGTTTTATACCTCTAGCTTGATGTATTGTGTTGTAACACTTTCGCTGGGTTTTAGATGATCAAAGTCAAATTTTCGAGTAGGTACTTAGCGTCTTATCCGGTCCTTTGAGAGTTTAGGGATGAATTTATTCCTGATTGATTTTGCAACTATACATATTTTGTTATTCAGATGAGTTTAGAACGTGTTATAGCAACGGATTGCATTTGCACAAGATGTGCAATTAACATTTTAATTTATGGACAGGTTTTAAATTAACGAGATAAGATATTGGACAATGGTACGATTTTGTTGAACAACTTTTTGACGGGTCAAATACAATGGCTAGAAGTCGATAGTTCTGTTTGTTTCAGTTAGCTCATTTTTGTTATTGAGTCCCACTAATGGGCACAAGCCCCCTCCTATTCTGTAAGCTTTTATTTAACTTGCAATGTATGTATACTGTAACTTTGTTCAGTTGGAATCTGGCAACTTAATTTTGAAGCGAATATTCTTTCTATTTCTGGCGTCGAATGCATCTAGACTGTCCCGTTATCGCTTTTTAGGTCTACCGCAAGGGTGCGGCTAATGTACTAATTTGTTTATTACATTTGTATGCTTAATGGTTAGCTACTGTATTTGGGCATTGGATCATTTGCACCATGGGTTGTGATGGGGTTCCACAAACTTTGATCGTCTGTCGGTGCAATATACTCACAACTGCTCTTGTTTAATGAAATGTTCAAGACTTATGAAACGTATTATGCCTACTTTATTTATGTAAAAAAGTTAAATTTGAACTAAAAATCCAAATTTTAACTTAATACAGTTCTAGGCTTCAAAAATTTACAATATAATATAAAGTTAAACGACCGACTTTCCTAACTGTAAATCAAAATATTACTTAATGCATTTTCGAAATATTTACTTAAAACTGCTGCAAAAATTTAGAATTTGGTTAGTTTTTATGAAGAAATTAGTATTGTTAGTTTAGCATTCCGTAGTAAAACTAGTAACTTTTTTATTTTTTTTATATTTTTATATACTTATCAATAAAAAGTTTACAATTTTTTCTTAACTTAAATAACATTAAAAACCAAAGAGGTTTGTCAAGAAATGTTATTATTTAGTCTACGACGTTAACAGTTTGCTTAAGTAAGACTTTAATTTACATTTAATATAGTCCGTACATCATCACTACATAGTATAAAATAAAGTCACTTTTCGGACGACGTAAACTTTCCCTATTTCCCTTTGTACGCTTAGATCTTTAAAACTACATAACGGATTTTGAAGCGGTTTTAATAGACAGAGTGATTCAAGAGGAAGGTTTATATGTATATATTACATGCATAATATAGCCGTGCGCGACCGGAGCGGGTCGCTAGTTATCAATATAACGCAACTAAACGGCTTCCCACAATTTTACCCAATTTAACATCGCAATCCCGTGGGAATTCAACCTGCGTAAGGTAATATTCACACGAGGTTGGGAATATAGAAAAAATAGAAAGAAAAACAAACCTATTTTTTACTCTTAGGGATTTAATGTATCGTACCAATTTTCATTAAAAATAGTCGAGTAGCTCAAATTGTTCATTACAAACAAAAGAAAACAATTTTCTAAAAGAAATGAAAACAATTATTTTGAAATTGTTTAGGCAAGGCCGCCCATCGGGGCGGCATGTTTGTGCTTTCACAGATGAAAAAAAAGGAGGAATCTTAGACTAGATCAAAGACATAAAGTATTTAATATACTAAGTATAGTAGACAGTACATCAGACCATTAATTTTTCATTAGCTACATTTTAATCCTGATTCTTGAAATAATATTTGTTGTGATTACAATGTAAAGTTATCACTATAAGATTGCAAACTAATATTCATGTGCTAATATGGTTATTTTCACTACTGTATACGTATTGTTTTTATTTTATGGCTCTATATCACTGAAAGCTACTTTGGCCAATGATCGGCATTGCCACCCAAAGAGGCAATGCAGCCAGGCTTTTGTACACTCTATCTAGGGAAACTTATTTGGATTTTTAATATTATTTTAGTAGGTAATTTGTATTTAATAGTTTTAATAATAATGTTATTTAAAAACATTTTAAATATTATCCTGTTTTCAATAACTTCAGAGAAAAGTTATTGCTGACTCTAGTAGGTAATTGTTTAAGGACAAGTATCTTTTATTTCGACAGATAAGTGTGCACTTTCTTTGCGTTTCGTTGAAACCAGACGTATTGGCGAGTTATTTTTCCCTGGACACGGTCAATTAAGCTGAAAGAGCAAACCTACGCTATCTAAGACATGTCACCGGCTCTGCCATGGATTTAAAATTGCTAACGCTGTAAAAATCATCTAGTTTATATGAAAAGACCATTATTATTCTTTGTATTTAAATTTTACAGAAAAGAAAGTCTGAACTTGATCTCAAACTCATTAAAATAAGACCTCTCTACGTTTTATTGTAGTTTTCAACGGTCAGTCACCCATGTGTGTAAATTGTATTATTTACGTATAAAACCGAGTTTGCGTTAAATTTATGACCCGTGCAGTGCGTGTCAAATTTAACCTTGAAATTTTAGTAATAAAAATAGCTTTCAACTTAAGTACTTAATTGTCAAAATAGTTGTTACATAATTGGTGTCAAGAATAGATTTTAGAGGTACCTTCAGTCTTTAATATAGTTGTTAAGTATCAGTAAAAGAAAAACCTTAGTATATTTACGTGGTATAGGCTGATAGTTCCACTGAAAAATGTATGTAGGCTTGTTAACACTGATCTTACGGTGAAGCAAAACATCGCGATGAAACCTGCGGCTTAGTTTTCAGACGTATAGACAAGTTCCTCTAGACATGGTCGACTTCGCTGGGAGGGTGGTATAAGTGTTAGGCAAACCCACTTGTCAGCAAGTCATTTCATACATGTCCCCGAATAGCTTGGGCTGGTGGTTGGCATTGAATGCGTTCTTCGAGTAACGGCTGCCAAATTATGTCATAATGATTTTTGCAATTTGACCGGACCCGTAGAACTCAACCTGTGGGACAAGTCTATTACTGCTCTGAATCTTACGAATAAAGCAAATAAAATACAACCTTGGTAATTTTTATAAAAACAATATTAAAGTAGGACGACATACAAAATACGCCTTACCGCACAAATTATGCTTTATACATTTTTGGACTTATTAATGGACATGTCATGTATAATAAATTAATAAATATTGCAGGACAATCCACACATCGCTATCTAGCCCCAAGCTAAGTAACTAGACTTGTGTTATGGGTGCTAGACAACGGATATACTACTTATATACTTTTCTTTTGGAAATATATACTTATAATACATATAAACAACCAGACCACAGACAAATATCTGTACATAAATACATGTCTGAGGCGGGAATCGAACCCGCAACGCTGTGTTTGGCAGTCCGGCATGGTGACCATTGTGCCAACTGGGTCGTCTAAATAATAAAGCACACGTGCTTTTAAACTATCTGTTTATTTACCAGAACTTGTCAACAATAAAATAAAACCATATTACATAAGAACAAGAAAAAAACAATTTAAGTAGGATGATTCAAATTATATCATTCAAGTGCTCCACTAAGCAAACACGTAGAGTTTAGATGTTCTTTGTGAATTTTTATTGCTAATACTTGAATTGAATGTAAAATTAACTAACCTAATCTTGTTTTTACTTCCTCACAATTTTAACACTTAGAAACACATAAATTCCTATACAAATACCGATTTACTGAAAAAAAAAATAATAATAATAATATTTAAAAAAAATGGGGCTCCCATGCAAAATTGTACGGAACCCTTCGTGAGCGAGCCAGACTCGCACTTGGCCGGTTTTTTTTTTCAATTAATTAATACTAGCCTTCTGAGAACGATGTTTCGTGGGAATGCTCCGATATTTTCTATGTATAGATAGGTATTTAGGTTGTAAATTCGAGTTAAGTTAGTTTGTATTAAGGCTTTTATAATACACTAGCTGTGCCCCGCGGTTTCACCTGCGTAATAATTTTCTACGCAATTTTCTTAATATTTTTTTTAATAAAAATCTTCTCCTGACAATAACAAACACAACTTAAGACCAGTGTGAGGCTGTATTTTTCCATACAAAAAGCGGTAACGTTCCCCCCCCCCCCCCATAAACGAAGTCCGATTTTGATAATCTTTGAAAATGTTCTAGATCTAATGGAAAACTAGGTTTAACCGTTTTTATGTTAAAGAAATATTGCCTAAGATAAAAGTTATTCGTATCTGAATATCTATATTTTTGACGACATCGAGCGTTTAAATTGTTTTTTAATAGACTTAACTGAATTACCAAAAAAGAAAAACGTATAAACCTAGAATAAGATGCAGTGAATTAAATGAGACCAAATTTATTTTATTTTGTGAAGGATAAAGGTGGTAAAAACGTTACGGCCCGCAACATTATTTGAAATCAAAATGAAGGCAATTACGACCGAACTTAAACTCTCTCTACCGCACGCCCATTTTTGAAAATACCTACTCGCGCTGCGTATCGAAAACTCATGATTCTCTTAAAGAAAATTAGCGAAATCGGTGCTGCTGTTCTCGAGATTTTCGCTTAGCAACACATTCAGGTATTTTATATTATAGAATAGGTACTGGAAAACTGTCTAGAAACATAATCAGATTACGATTATGTCACTAAATATAAATTACTTACACAAGTCGATTTAAAGCTGATCTTATTTCACATTGAGAGTGAAAGTAAGTTTAAAATTTACTGTTTCACTATAAAATATTTTAATATTTTAATGTTAAACAATTTGAATATATTAAACAATACCTATCTAGAATTTTATATGATAGAAATTTTGGGGGGTTTCGCGATCACAAGCAACAGCTCGTGATCGTGGGATTTAGCCCTAGATGTCCGACATGTGAATCCTGAGTGATGCTAAAGGAGCAATCTCCTTGCGGGAGGCTTCGGCAGCTACTTGCAGAAGAATTTGGATTTAAAAAAGAAGTGTATTATACTTAGTAAATTGTATGGGGCCATAGTTAATACAACTTTTCCACTCACGATAAATAACCTTTAGAAAGGCGTGGCCTAAAAATTTAGCGGAAAAACTGCGTCGCCTCGCGCTTGCGCCGTAAATTTGATTTTAGAGTTAATTTATTCTTCTGATAGATAACCTTACATGATACTTGTAGATATTGAGCGCACCTTTTCAAACACCTTTTTTTTAATTAATATCGGTAAAGTGAAACAATGAAAACATACATACAACCGAATTGAGAAGCTCCTCCTTTTTTTGAAGTCGGTTAAAAAATAAAACTGAAATGGAAAAAAATGAGATCAACATAAAAGTCAACACAAATGCGCCAGTTCTGCGTGTGTGGTTATAAAGTTATGTATAACCTACTAAATAATGACTACTACCGAATGTAACCTAATAGTCAATCAATAAAGTATCAATCCCGATTCCTCGGCTTACAACTATCCATATTGCTTCATTACTTGTTGAATAATCTTCATTCGTAATAATATACAATTAATTTACTTACTTACTGCGCTCTGCGGTTTCACCCGTATCGATCACTTTCTAGTGACAACTTAGATATAAAATTCAAAAAAATTTTTATCTCCTTTAGTAGTTTTAGTGTTAACTAGTAAGAACAAAGTCTGTACTTGGGAGCAAATAAAAAAAAAATCGGTTTGGAAAAAATTGTAAAATAAAAATGTATACCTAGTTTTAAAGATTCATCCTACTTCCTACTAATATTATAAATGAGAAAGTTTGTGTCTGTGTATGTATGTTTTGTTACTCCTTCTCGCAAAAACTACTAAACCGATTGCAATGAAACTCGGTATGTAGATAGATACAGACCTGAATTAACAAAAAGGCTAATTTTTTATCCCGATATTCCCATGGGATCGGAACTTATATGGGTTAAACCGCGGAGTGCAGCTAGTAAATAAATAAAAGTAAAAAAGTTCCTCCCTAGTCCGGTAAAAAAAATCAGAATCTGTTTCATTTTGTTCCACTCTAATCCATCGATGTATTTATTTCTATGTTTGTCCATTGTAAACAAACAAACAAACTTTCCCACATCATAATATTATCAGGATACTTGCATAAATTACACTGCCGGTCATAGAAACCGGTCATAATTATGAATTCATAATCTGACGGCTTTATGATTAGATGAAGAGTTATAGTATTACGTTGTGAGATTATTATGCTAATTATTTTGTTTGTTTAACGGTTTTGATGAAAGATTTTTTTACTTGTTTCAGTGTGGGATATTTTTGAAATACTATGTACCTCCCACTTACCCACTTATTAAGCTATTTCTTACTTCATTGTTGTGTCAAAATAAGAGAGGATGAATGTTTTGACAGTGCTATTTTCTAATAAAACTGCTTATGCGAAATAACCTATGAAAGAAATAGAATAATGGTGACATAAACGTATTGAGAAAATAAAATGTACAAAAACGACTTATAGCGGATTAGGCAAATAGCGACTTAGTTCCAAATATGCTTACTTAAATGTATAGTTAGGGACAATGGCGAAATAGACGAATACTTATGTGAAATAAGAAATAAAAGAAATAGACTAATGTCGACGTAGACGTATTAAGAACAGACAATAATATTAAAAAGACCAATAGCAAATTTGACAAAAAAGCGACCTAGTCCAAACGCTTACTAAAATGTATATTTAGGGATAATGGCGAAATAGACGAAATAGTCCAAACGCTTTAAAAAAAATCATTTAGGCATAACGCGATTTAGGCAAAAAGGTGAAATTGATGTACCTATCGCTAAATAGGCAATATAAACATAGACTAATAGCGAAATAGAAAAATAGCAACTTAGTCCAAATCCTTATTAAAATATACATTTAGGCATAACGCGATTTAGGTACACTGAACTTTAAGCATACAGAGAATAAACGTCATATAGTACCAATGTACCAAGTACCAATGAAATCACTATCAATCAAATACTTGGTAATCCATTTTAAAATAAATAAATATTACGAATTACCTACTCCATAATAAGTGTTTCTAATTATTTGTCCAATTATGTAATAGCAATCGGGGTCACATATAGTCACTTTTAATTTTTCTGGTTACAAAATTCAAGTATGCAAGAGCAGGGCATCTAGATTACATATTGTAGTTACTTCACTGCTAGTATGTTAGCTTAGAATATTGCAGACTAATTATTATTTTTTATTTGAAAAGATAGCTAAGTTTTTTCGACTTCGTTAGGCGCCTGAGTAAAAAAAAAATACTGAGCACCTTCGTAACTTTGAATTTTTGAAGATATTGACTGTCTTTATCTTCAAAATGTCACTATATTTTCTTCAAAAATATAATAATGTAATGGCAGACTAGAAGAAGAAGAAGAAGTAGCCTTCATATTTAATTCTTCAAAAACGAAAAAAAAACTATATTTCGGCAACATAAAGCTAAATAAATCCAAATAAATTAAATTGTATTTTTTATGTTTTTGCATTAACGATTAATAAGCTTCTATTAATTCACTTTTAAATTAATACATTATTTTAATTCAAAATTAAAATTAAAAATACATAGTTTTCATACCTAGCATCAACATCACAAATAAACATAATGAAATATTTTAAATTAATCAAACCATACGTTTTGTAATGCTATTCTAATTGAGATAATCTCAGAATGAAAACAATGTATGCAATAGATAGATTTCATAAATTTAATAATACGAGTACTCTCTGCGATTTATCTAATAGTTCGATAAAACTTTTCCTTAGGGCTAACGGTGGGGTCATAGTGCGAGAGATTCAAATTAATTAATTTTGATGTGAAACGTAAAACCGATTTCTGGCGTGGCGACGCATGCCGTTGCGACGCATCGCCACGCTATATGATGGTATATATAGTATACAGTCTATTTGCAGTAGTGTGTACGGTGTGGCGACGTTGATGTGAAACATCTATAGCCGCACGTAAAACCGATTTCTGGCGTGGCGACGCATGCCGTGGCGACCTACCTAGGTATAATATAATAGTATCTAGAACTTACTGAAGTTATTTAAAACATTTCTTCATTTCCGGAAACAGTTGATTTTCCAGTAAACATTACCACAAAATTTTCAAATAAAAAGTTCGAATTTCTAAAAGGTTATGTTTTTTATTAATTTAAAGCAATTAACAGGGTGACAGAGAACATATTTTGTGCAACACAGTTGTTAACTAATGCAAAAGGATAAACATTAAAATTACAACATTAACTGGGCGACAGATGGCGTTGATTGGAAAAATAACCGCGAGTGGTACGAAACCTAGTTGAGAGGAAATTATTGATTAGATCCTTACACTCCAGTATGCTGCCAGGTCATTGCCGTTGTTATTAGCTGAGATAAGGTCAGCCAACGTAAAATTGTTAGATGTAAGAGGTGCAGCATAAGTTTGCTCAGGAGCAACTTTTAACCACGCTATTCTGGGCACTGTAGTGCCTGGAACATGCATTAGATAGAGTAAGATTGTCCAGTACCTATACCTTAGTCAACCGTATCCAGAGAAAAAAACCGCTAAGCGAAAATCGCTAATCGCTACAACTCTTACCGCAAACTCTAGTAATAGTTTAACTTGCACAACGTTCACAATAATTCCGCATTCGAGAGAATTCTCGATTCCTAAGCACAAATATAGGTAAAACAGCTCTGAATTGCATCGAAACTACTCTATTTATTCGTTCAATGTACTTTTAATGTCTGTATTATACAGGGTATTTCCTTTGAATACCTCCTTTGTTTGTAACTTTTGTCTTTTCGATCGTCTTTTGTGGTTATCTGATCAACCAGTTGGTTCGTTTGGAAAAAAAAGGCCTTCATTGTTTCCATTCGGCACAACTAGTTAGTCAGTTTAGTTGTACGGATTGGAAGACCTGACAAGACGGCTAGGCGAACAACTATTGATATACGTCATTTAGAAATTAGAACTTTTTATTTGGAAAATTTTGTGGTTGATGTTTACTGGGAAATTAACTGTTCTGGAAAAAGAGATCATTTAATGTTTTGAGATTTACAAACTCAATTACTACATAGTCACTATCACTACATAGTATAAAACAAAGTCGCTTTCTCTGTCCCTATATCTCTTTGTATGCTTAGATCTTTAAAACTACGCAACGGATTTTGATGCGGTTTTTTTAATGGATAGAGTGATTCAAGAGGAAGGTTTATATGTATAATACATGCATAATATAGCCGTGCGAAGCCGGAGCGGGTGGCTAGTAAACAATAAAAACCGGAAGGTCAATAAACTCTTACTCCAAGATTTTTAGCAGATTAAAAACAGCAGAATTTTAAGTAAACATATATTTGTGCTAGTGACACGAAGAAGAAGAACCTGCTAATGCAGTATGAATATTTACGACGATGACGACCCAGTTGGCACAATGGTCACCATGCCGGACTGCCCACACAGGGTTGCGGGTTCGATTCCCGCCTCAGACAAGTATTTATGCTTAGATATTTGTCTGAGGTCTGGTTGTTTCTATGTATTATAAGCATATATTTACAAAAGAAAAGTATATAAGTATTATATCCGTTGTCTAGCACCCATAACACAAGTCTAGTTACTTAGCTTGGGGCTAGATGGCGATGTGTGGAATGTCCTGCAATATTTATTATTATTTGTCTGTTATACGTCCTGTATCACGGGGCTATGGAGCCCCGGACTTTTGGAAGGCGTGCGTGGAGCCGAAGCCAACACGTAGAGGCCCTTTACAATAACAAGTATAATAGCAAACAATGGGGTGGATTCTAAACCGGCGATTATCCCTGTCTACACTATAAAGTGCAACCAAGGACAACCTCCGGTTTGGATGAAACTATTGATAATCTACAGGACAAAACTACTTGAGCTATTGTGATGGGATGGTAGTGGACTAGATACTGGGGAACTATGGATACTATGGCACCTGCCGTAACAATGTTCAATAAACACGTAAAAATGGCAGGCGGAGACTCGCCAACTCTCAGACTGGGCCACCCTAATTAGCCGAGTAAATTACAGCAAGGGGGCAACAGGAACGTGAGTGGCTTGAAGGATGGAGAGGCCTTACTGGATTTTAAGTCATCGCTGGTAGTCCGAGCGAGCGGGCCAACTCATCACTGACGTTCGGCATCCATCCTTCGAGTATTTCTACTCATGCGACTCCACTCTGGACGGCCAGTGAAGGCAAGCCAGATGCGGGGGACCGCTTCCTCGTCAGTGTTCACTCCGACCAGCCAACCAAGGCAAGCCGGAGATGAGGAACGGTGACTTCCCCCTGGAGAACTCGGGCCCGCGGGGTCGTTACTCCCCGTCACCTCGCCTCAAGGTGCCCTGCGGGCATTATTATTTATTATTATTATTTATTTATTTACGGCTTCGTCCCCCCTCTACCCGATTTGAAATACCTAACAAAAACTTACAAGTGTTTTATTTTTTACCATCTCCACGTTTGGAGCTTCTTTGACCGAGTTATGTCAGTTAAGATCAAGGTGACTCTGGGTCATTAGGGAAATGTTACATAACCTAATGGTTCAAATTATTGACATGGATGTCTTAGGCAATTTCTATTTAGAATATTTTTTCTATTGATATGCTTTGATGAGAATATGAAAAGGTATTTTGAATAAGGTAGGAGAATATCAAAAGAAAACTTCACAGAGTATATCACTCTGTGACGTTTTCTTACAAACTGCTACAAACCGTTAACGATATGGCTCGTCGTGGCCAGAGCAAATCGACGGAAGATAAAACTGTTTTTGTCAACGTATATTCATACGTATTAATTCGTAACAAGATATAGATTCTAAAGTTTAGGTAATGACCATAGAAGATCAAACACAACAGCCAACATCTTAACCCAGTAGGGTCTTAAATCCGCCACTTCTAGAGTTGTGGGATGAAGACGCATTTCTTTTTTTTTGACCACCATCACACCTGCCTAATGGTAGGTGACGATGGGGCCTAAGATGTAGCACGCTTTCCCAAAAGATAACTATACACTCGGTACCTAAAGACCCCCCAAATTGTATACGCCAGGAAAGACAGACGCAGACGCTCTTGGTAAATAACAAGTTTCATAATTACTTAAAGACATGAAATCGAATAATTGTGATCTAAATACCTATCTAGGCACCTATTACATTCAATTCTTACATAAGTTTTACAATTTAATAATAGTTCAGGTACATAATACAGATATATGCTAATTATTTTAATGATAATGTCTGATATGTTTACAATATTTACAAAATGCAACAAAAAATATCACGATTGTAACACGTAATGGTTAGTGATGCGCATGAGGTGTCGTTAATATCGATACATTTTATCGATATCATTACGTAGTATGACTGACTGACAAACAAAGTGACTTTCCGCTGCCTGTCCCTATGTATGCTTAGATCTTTACAACTAAACAACGGAGTACTTTTTACGATAACATTTATTTGGGTACAACAAAGTGATAAAATATTAACCAGAAATTGTTCTAAAGTTCTTTGCACAATAAAAAATAAATTCTGTACCTAAAAATCATTAACCAACTGTCAAAGTGTCAAACTGATTAAATAATATCAACGTTGTGTTTATTGAAATAGAATTGAATTTTAAATTACCTGTTAAGTGCATTTAAGTAGAATCTTGATAAATTCGTTTAAGCACAATGCCATAAAAGTCGCCTTAAATAATTGAATTATGGAGTACTTACCAACCTTTTTGACAACTTTTTTAACGGTTACATATCAAAATAACTAAGTTTAATATAACTATGTTCGAAATAACTACGGTCATAATGCCTACTGTTCAAAATACCTAATGGTTGTTTCACATATTTTTGAAATAACTAATGAACGAAATACCTAATGGACGAAATACCTACGGTTAATTTACCTACGTTCATTATAACTATGTTCGAAATAACTACGGTCATAATACCTACTGTTTAAAATACCTAATGGTTGTTTGGCATATTTTCGAAATACCTAATGGACGAAACACCTACGGTTAATTTAACCACAATTAATTCAACTACGGGTTTTCACCTGCGGTTAAAAAAAATCAATTTTATAAAATACACCTACGGTTAATTTAACTACAATTAATTCAACTACGGTTTTTCACCTGCGGTTTAAAAAAATCAATTCTATAAAATCCCTAACCAAGTAAAATGGGTAGAATTCGCTTCTAGCACTCGCCGGCCGCTGCCGCGGCACCGCTCGCTACGCTCGCTCGGCTCGTGCGTTGTGGTCGCAGTTCTAACATAAACCTAACCTATCCATGTCGGTTCGGGGTAGGGGGTGTTCCGGATGGGTCTTTATATGCTTCCCTAATCAAGTCAAATAGGTAAAATTCGTCTCTAGTTGCGTGATAAAGGCAGCATATAAAGACCCACCCGGAAAACTCCCTACCCAGAACCGACATGGATAGGTTAGGTTTATGTTAGAACTGCGACCACAACGCACGAGCCGAGCGAGCGAAGCGAGCGGTGCCGCGGTAGCGGCCGGCGAGTGCTAGAAGCGAATTCTACCCATTTTACTTGGTTAGGGATTTTATAAAATTGATTTTTTTAAACCGCAGGTGAAAAACCGTAGTTGAATTAATTGTAGTTAAATTAACCGTAGGTGTTTCGTCCATTAGGTATTTCGACCATTAGGTATTTTAAACTGTAGGTATTATGACCGTTAGTTATTTCGAACATAGTTATATTGAACTTAGTTATTATAATGTGTAGCCCAATCGACCGTTAGGTATTATGAACTTATGTGAATCGACCGTAGTTATTTCGAACATCGTTATATTGAACTTAGTTATTATGATACGTAACCCTTTTTTAACATTTAAATTTTAAATAATCCATTAGATAGAGTCAGTCATTTGTTGATATCATACAGTCAAAATAAATAACCCTATCTTACTTGCTGCAGCCAGTCGCAATTTGATTATACACGTTATTTAAACCAAGAATTATTTTGATAAATTACCTATCTCTCAACATTGTTAACAAACATAACTTACGCAAATTAAGTAACAACAGATTCAAGATGGATTGTGGTGTATATAATTAGGGGTCAAACGCAAAATGCTCGCCGCTGAAACTAAAATACCTAGTTTTATGGAAGTTGGTATGTTGCGAGTTCTTTTTATACATTTTAGTATAATTTAAAGACAAAAATTATTTGTTATTTCTAAGAACTTTCTTTAAGTCGACAAATATCTCTGGCGTCCTTTTTCAACTTAAAATTTTATAATAATAATATCTAAACACAAAAATTGTCGGTTAATTAAACAGATATGTATATAGGAAAAGGTTTCACCTACAAACGGTATACATAGCAAAACCGAATATTTTTCCATGCAATAGTTACCAATTTTAGTTATAGGCGAGAGGCATTTTGCTATTGGCTCCTATAAGAGTCTTTATGCAAAAATTACATAAGTACAATATAAATCGATCTTATACTACTACCCTTAAATTATTCAGAGTAGTAACTATCGCAATATTCCAACTTAACTGCGCTTAAGTAACCCAATTACTTAGCTATGCAATTCTTATCTCGATAGTTTGTTATCGATTAAGTAACAACACTAGCGTTATGTAATGTGAGCGAGTGAGATCGTGGTTTGTGGTTGTTCTTCCGTTTAATTTAATTACGTTAGATGCTGACTCTTGTTGGTACTGTCGTTTAGAAAAGTGATATAACGTGATTATTGTAAATGTTGAGAATCTTTGAGACATTTATCACTACATAGTGTAAAATAAAGTCACTTTTCGCCGTCCCTATTTCCCTCTGTACGCTTAGATCTTTAAAACTACGCAACGGATTTTGATGCGGTTTTTTTAATAGATAGAGTGATTCAAGAGGAACGTTATATGTATAATACATGCATAATATAGCCGTGCGAAGCCGAAGCGGGTCGCTAGTACCTAATAAGTCGAATTATGGTGCGATTCGATAACCTATCATAGTTGTTTAAGTTAGTCGTGGATAGCCTTTTCTATCATTTTCACAAGAATGCTGCGGTCTTAATTGGATGAGTAGCGCTCACAGTAAAAAATCATATATTTTTATTTTGGGAAAAAAAAACCCTAATTTACGCTAAGTTTAGAGAAGTTTCAAAATGTAACAACTTTAATAGTTATTCTATCTATCTATCTATCTATCTCAGCCTTTGTTTGTCCAGTCCAGGACGTAGGCCTCCTCCATCCTTTTCCACTCCTGACGGTCTAGAGCCTTTGTCATCCAATCATGACCTGCGTGTCGTTTGATGTCGTCTTTCCATCTCATTGGTGGTCTACCACGCGGTCTAGTATGTGCTCGCGGGCGCCACTCTAGCAGTCTCCGAGTCCACCTTTCATTGCTCATTCGTGCAATATGTCCCGCCCATCTCCACTTACGCTCAGCAATCACCTGAATAACGTCCCTAACCTTGGTCTTTGATCTAATCCAAGTATTCCTCTTCCGGTCGCGTAAGGAAATACCAAGCATAGCTCTTTCCATTGCTCTCTGTGCAACACGAAGTTTGTCTGCGGAATAGTTATTAATTGCTACTAATAGTAGTGTTGCAACATTTTGGAAAAATCTTAAATTTTTAGTAAAATGGGATAGTTTAATTTTTTTGATAATGTCTTGGTGGTACCTATTAATACCCGAGAGGGGTGAATTCCAGGGCTTTTATTACAATGTATATTTAGATAATTCTTTAAATTTTTCCTCACAGCTGTACACATAAGACTGTAATAAGTCAACACAGTGTCACCTTACTTCACACACGAAGTTTCCCCGTTTTTTATCGACTATTGTAACACGTTCCCAGTATATCGATACTTGGGTTTTTGCCCATCACTATTTCCTTATTCCCTGCTGTGTTGTAACAGTAACCTAATTATAACTTATATAGACATGGTTTTAATAGTAAAGTTATTTGAAACGGAATATTGATTTCCAAGTGATTTTTATCTGGATTTGTTGACAAGTACTTACAATTCAGTTCATAAGGAGCTACGCTTCATAAGAAGCTACGCTTAGAAGATCGAAATGGAAACAAAAGACGATCTTAAACATATATTACAGCCGATCAAAAACATAGACTACAGACGATAGAAATAAAATAACAAAAGACGATCGAAATAAAAACAATTGACGATAGAAAAAATAACCAAAAGACGATCGAAAGAATCGGAGCTTCATATTTCGATTCGTAACTGAATCGAAATATGAAGTTTCGATTTAATTAAATAAAGTGCCAATACTATGTTTAAAAGACTAGCTACGAGTACACCCCTCAGTATCACCCGCGTTAATAAGTCTCGACCTAATGGGAATATAGCGTTAATCTAGGGTCCGTATTAATAAACCGAACTCAATATCAATTTCAATCTTGAGTTTGCTCTTGAGTTGTTGCGCTGATTAATAAACCTATCTTAAGACGCGATTAAAGAGCGACGTATCACTTGAGTCATATCATATTAATAAATCAAACTCAGCTCTCAAGATATGTCTCAAGATGTAGTTTCGTGAACTCAAGTCTGATTGCGGGTCATACAAATCTTACATTTTTTTAAATGTTTTCACATTAAAAACAAGTTGACAGCAAAATATGACGACACTACCTACCATAGGGTAAGAACATATCATTCAAGGCAAGAGCAAAGCGTTACTGTCATTCAAGATCAGTCTCAAATCTCAAGAGCGATATCAGCCTGGTTAAAACTTGAGTTTTATCTATTAATTAACGCCTAACTTAAGATAGTGACCCCATCTCAAGACTCACTCGATTGATACGCACTCAAGATCGATATTGAGAGCGATTTATTAATACGGGCCTAGGTCTTCAGCTATCTACATACCGAGTTTTATTGCAATTGGTCCAGTAGTTTTTGCGAAAAACAAATATACACACCAAAATTACACACTCAATATTAATTTTATTAAGATTAAATGAACTTTTAAAAAAGGATCCCGTTGATGTCTTTTGTATGGAAAAAAATCAACTTCCCTGCTAATATTGTCCGCCCGTCTCCTGCCTTTTTACGCCTAAATTACTAAACAAATTTTGATTAATTCGGTGCACATTATTTGATAAGACCATGAACAAGGATATAGGCTACTTTTTATCCCAATCCTGATTACGACAAGGACATGCGGGTGAAACTGCAAGGTGTAGCTTGTTTAAAAAGATTAAGATACCGATTATTATAGTGTGGGACTGTGGTGCAACTATTCCGTATAAGTAGTTGGATCAATGGAATTTAAAAAAGGCCCGTGGTTCAACTATAAAAAACTTGGACCACAACCCCTAATAAATTTTTAAAGCCCCATTTTCTTAAAAAAAAACAAAGAAAATTGACTCGCGATCAAAGAAAAGACGATCTGAACTAAAAACAACAGACGATCGAAACTGAAATAAAAGGCATATCGTACTTATACGCTTATAAATTAATAAAATCGAAGGTGTGTTTGTGTGTCTTTAAGTTACTTAATTTCGATGGCTTTAATTGGTTCAATTAAAATTAAGTAAGCAAGGAAACCGACGAAATATATTTTTTTAGAATACTAGCTGTCCCGGCAAACGTTGTTTTGCTATTTACAAAAAAAAAAAAAAAAAAAGATGTTGGCCGATTCTCAGACCTACTGAATATGCTCACAAAATTTCATGAGAATCGGTCGAGCCGTTTCGGAGGAGTTCAAGTTCGAACCCCGTGACACGAGAATTTTATATATATAGAGATTCTCAGTAAAGCTTTTTTTAGAACATTCATTTGTAACTTATTTTTATCTTTTTCAGGTAAGTGTTGTGATAAGCCTACTGCATAACCGGCGTCTTTGGTAAGTCATTTTATATCAAACTTTTTTATTTCTATTTTATTTGAAAAGTAAGTATCTAAGTTTCTATAAATGATTCTATATAGATGTAGTTTTTCTGATAAATAAATAAAATAGATTTTACTTGTTTAGGGTTCCTTGACTCAAGAGAAAAAAATAGGAACCTTATGGGATCACTTGATTGTCCGTCTATCTGTCTAGACCATTTTTTTATATAATCTTACTGAAACTTTTAAGCACAGTTAGCGCTAAACGCATTTTATGGTGCGAGCATATTAAGAAATTGTGTGTGTTTAGGCACATCTAGTGCTCTACGCATTTTATTGTGTAGAAATATTAGCTTTTTGTGCTTAATACACTAGCGCTCTACGCATGTTATTATACGGTATAAATAAGAAGTTTGTGTTTTGAGCACACTAGCGCTATACGCATTTCTTATTGTGTGGAATTATTAGTAACTTTTTGCGTTTTTAACTTGGTTGTACCTAGAGTATCACCTGCCAACTTAAGTTTTTTACTTGCCTAAAATTAAAAGCACACTAGCGCAGTCTATACGTAGCGGAAATGTTTGGAACTTTTTGCTTGAGTATTAAGTTTCGCATACGATTGTGTTCCTTTCACTTTTTGTAAGTATATTATATTTTATTTTTTACATTGGTTGTTGTGTCTGTGGTCTTAGTTTGTTGACTTGTTTATAGATGGCTCTTATTTAAGATATTTGAAAATTCAAGAAAAAATTGCAAGTTTGAATTTTGGATTTTTATTTATTTTATTCACAAAAACTTAAACAGTATTTTTCTAAAACTCTATTTTTGAAGATACTGACTTTATTACGAGGGCAGATTTAGAAGCAAATTAGAAGTTAAAACCAAATAAACAACTTTATTAATCAAAACTAAATTATAACATTTTTACAATTAGAATACATCGAACACAAGGAATGAACGCTACTTAAAAAAACTACAGACCTCACATCTCTCGTGTCTTTTAAATTTTAGAAAATTTGGCCGGTTGCACTTTTCAGGATTTTGTTATGTTAAAATGAAATAGGTACCTATATGACGTGATATCAATATAATAATCTGATTCCTAAGAATGGCCCAGATTATTGGAGTAAAAGAGCAACTTGCTAGATTCACTTGGTTCCTGAGAAAATCGGTGGTGACACACGGACAGACGGACAAAAGAGTGATCTAATAAGGGTTTTTATCCTTTTGAGCTACGTAACCGTAAAAATTACTGAACAAATGAAACTGGGATAAAAATAACTTTTTGTGATAAGGAATATCATAATATTAAAGACAATTGAAAAAGACCCCGTTGATGTCTTTTCTACGAGTGTGATAAAAATTGGTTTTGTGATGAACAATTTGCTCTTTTCCCTAAAAACGCATAAAATATTGTCATTGCATTTATACGCATAAACCAATCTTCACTCCACTTCCATAGAACTATTTTTGTAACTTTTAAAATTTATAAGTATAGATCTTTCAAAGTACATGAATAATTATTTATGTTGCATTTTACTGGTATGCCAGCTGGTGCCACGAGGAACACGTTCATCGAATTCCCGTCAAAATATAAATAAAAAACTAAGAGTTCAATTATAATAAGGTGAATCTTTGCTCGTAAACCTTGCGTCACACTAACCGCAAACCGTATCAAGGTCACGGACATTCTCGTAAGAAAGTGAAGTGAGTGAACGATAGTGAAAGTGAATTAGAACACGGCCGCGGCATCGGATAAAAGTGAAGTTGCTTTTATTTTTAGAACGGTTAAAATTATTCAATATGCAATTAAAAAACAAGCACGTCCTGTTCTTTACAAATTGCTTAATGTAATAAGTAGGTTATTTAAGTCAACTTTTTAAAAGGTATAAGTTCCTTTGAATTTTTTTATAATTATTTGTTATAACTACTTATAACTAAAATGGTATTTTTTATAAAATTTCCTTAGCAGTTTTCGATTTTAGGAACATTTTTTTATTTTTTATTAAAATATATTTATGATTAGTTTTTTAAACGCCAAAATTGTACGACGTATTCTATGTCGCTCCGGGAAGATAAGGTAAAAAAAACAAATATTGACATGTTGATAAGTATGAAAACTTAATAATATGATTGCACGCAAAATTCATTATAATATTTTAAATAACTATCCTATAATGAAGTTTGACTATTGAGTTTTTTTAAAGTCATTACATTTTGAAGATTAATGTCAAAATACACGACACTTTTGGAAACTTTTTAATTTTTTCTCGAAATTATTTCAAAATGATACCTCCTTAAAAAAAACTTCCCTGGTGTATTTAAGAATCGTCCTAACCGGGTCATTTCAAGGTCCAAACTCGTACATAATAATTAGTCCGGTATATATCCTGAATTACAATGCGTTCCGTTCACAGCACATTAATTAGTAAGTAATTGGATATTACACACGCGTGCCACTAATTAGACTCCACATCGAAATAACAATAGACTATCTTTACAAGCAATCGTGTGAGGAGTTTGACCACGTTTGTTTGTTTTTTTAACTGACTTCAAAATAAAGGGGGAAATTCTTAATTCGATTGCAGAGATATTTTTAACCGACTTCAAAAAAGGAGGAGGTTCTCAATTCGTCTGTATGTTTTTTTTTTTTTTTTTTTGTGTGTATGTTACGCGATCATTCGAAGACGGCTCAACCGATTGAGATGATTCTTTTTGTGTTCGAAAAGTGATACCTCAGGGGTGGTCCCATAAAAATTTGGTGAGGATCTGATGAGAATCTTCGGAGTGATGAACAGAATTGCACCTCGAGAGTGCAGCAAATTGCTCAGTTTTCGATTTCCACCAGTAGATTTGGCCCATAAACGAATAGTTACCGATAAATGGAATATCTGAAACCACCTTCTCATCACAAAACTCTTCAATCAGTTACGATTACAGGTTACAATTTGAAGATTTTAGTCAAATTTAGTCGCCGGACTGGGTTTGAATGAATGTTAATAGAGAACCCTATCTTAAATGAAGTTCTGATGAGGATCTTCGAAGTGATGAACAGAAATGCACCTCGAGAGTGCAGCAAATTGCTCATTTTTCGACTTCCATCAGTAGAATTGGCCCATAAACGAATAGTTACCGATAAATGGAATATCTGAAACCACCTTCTCATCAGAAAACTCTTCAATCGGTTACGATTACAGGTTACAATTTGAAGAATTTAGTCGAATTTAGTCGCGGGACTGGGTTTGAATTAATGTTGATAGAGAACCCTATCCTAAATGAAGATCTGATGAGGATCTTCGAAGTGATGAACAGATCTGCACAGCGAGATTGAACAAATTGCTCAGGTTTCCATTTCCACTAATAGAAGTGGCCCATACACAAAAAGGATGAATGGGGCATCCGAAAACACCTTATTACCAAACTCTTTAATGGGTTACGATTAGGTACAGGTTGCAATTTGAAGAAACAGTCGCTTTCGCCTCATGGAGTAGAATTTTCAGTGACAGTGGCACTAAAAATGGTTAAATAAAAAATAAATAAAAATTTAAAAAACCGACTTCAAAAAAACCTGAAAAGAAAAACTAACAAAACCTGAAAAAAGAAACCAAAAAGTGAAAAATAATCCATTTCGGGTCACTAAGACAGCAGATAACTTAAACATAAGTACTTACTTGGAAGTCGGACTGGGTGACACCATGTTTTCTTTATACCTCTCAACATTCAATCTAACCCAGTCAGACTTCCAAGTAAGTACTTATGTTTAAGTTATCTGCTGTCTTAGTGACCCGAAATGGATTATTTTTCACTTTTTGGTTTCTTTTTTCAGGTTTTGTTAGTTTTTCTTTTCAGGTTTTTTTGAAGTCGGTTTTTTAAATTTTTTTTTTATAGCTGTTTGGGCGTAACTTCGTTATTATGAATCGATTTTGGTTATTGTTCGTTTTGTTGGAAGGGGATTATAATTACAGAAAACTTTTTACTTGTTTTATACTTTCATACAAGTAAAAACTTGTAGGTACATAAGACCCAGCTTTACGAGTAAAGTGACTTCTTTTAAGAATATTAACTTTGCATCACAGCAAAAAGTTTGAAAAGTAGTACTTAGATGCAAAGGCATCGTAAACGAGCCACCAAATCTTACTCTACACGCTCCTTCACTACATAGTATAAAACAAAGTCGCTTTTTCTGTCCCTATTTCCCTTTAACCGCTTAGATCTTTAAAACTACGCAACGGATTTTGATGTGGTTTTTTTTAATAGATAGAGTGATTCAAGAGGAAGGTTTATATGTATAGTACTTGCATAATATAGCCGTGCGAAGCCGGGGCGGTCGCTAGTAATAAATAATTCGCTCAATGTACCCACAGCCTTATAACCAAGCGGTCTGAATTCGTAACGGTGTCACTGACCTATGACACAATGTTGAAGGTCGCTGTTCATTTGAAGTTACGTATCTCTTACTGCAAATAATGCGGTTTAGTTTAGTACAAATACTATTCAGGGGGTTCGTATTGCTCGCGTCCGTGGGATTTAGCCCCGAATGTCCCACACCTGACCCCCTGGTTGGTGCTAGAAGACCCAACTCCTGGTGGGAGACTTAGGTCACTGCCACCCACCAGTCCACTCCTGGCTTTAAATGTCATGATGTCATAATGTGTAAGAAGTCAGATTATTTCCAATAAAATTACAGTGATCGCTTACTGAGAAATAGGTATGTGACAGAAAAAAAATGAAGAAAAAAAAGCGTGTATTTTTGTCAATTTAAGGGCAGAGATAAAGAATTATTACATTTTTCACACAAAAAGTTTGTCGTTGTTTTTACGTGACACACAGAACACAAATTATGTCGCTCTAGTATGAACGATTTCGTTCAGGGCTTTGATTCACTAAGGTTCAAGTCGTTGGGCGCGCGTGATTAGGGGCGGAGGGGGAGCGGTTTTTGTATGAAAATCTCGCCTTAATCACGCGCGCCCGACGACTTAAACTTTAGTGAATAAAGGCGCAGAACGAAATCTAGAATATAGGAGCGGAGTGCCGACTTTTTCAAAATTCAATACAGGTTACCGCACAATGCCGACTTTAGGAAATTTCTATGCAATTGATCGCTTATCGATAAGAACGAAATTTTGTGACAAAAGGGAATTATTTAAGGGGCCATTTCCAGTCATCGTTTATACGTTAATAACGTTATTTCCATAAGCGATGCTCTCGAAAGTCTTCAATGTGTAAATTCCCAATACAGTGGTTACAGACTGGTCCGTTTCATAACTATAGCAGCTCGTCTGGCTAGTCTAGACTTTACTGGACAGGTACCAATTAGTCATTTAATTTTTATTACAAGTTATTTTTTGTAATAGAGTGGTTGAATAATGGATATAGATGAAATAGTGTTGTCAGAGTCTATAGAGGTGTTTTTTTTTCTATTAGTTGCTCTGTACGACTTGTGGCAATATCTTTTTTTTGTTGTAGTGTTTTTGTTTGAGATATTGATGGTTTTTCGAATTTGATAGGTCACTGATAAAGTCCATTTTTTGGCCGGCTAGTAACTAAAAAAAAAATTAGAATTTAAAAAATCCCCGAATTTCACCCCCCATGATTTTCAGACAGCTAAACCGATTTTGATCAAACATGGCTAAAAACACTCCCGACAAAGTCACCTTTCAAACAAAAGAGACAAAATCAAAATAGGTTCATCCGTTTGATAGCTACGATGCCAAAGACAGACACGTCAAACTTATAACACCCCGTCGTTTTTGCGCCGGGGTTAATAAGACAAATAAGAATCTAATGTTGGGCTGTACAAAAAAAGATTTCTATTACAAAAATGAAACAGCGCTTGCCGCTTTTTAACATTGATTGCTCTTACGGTAAAGGAAAAAATCATGATGAAACCCGAGGCTTGTTGGATCCAGACTTAGGACCAGGTGGCTTAAGTGCCGGCACAGCCTAGTCCATTTTTTCATGTCCTGCTTGGAAATGTAAAAATGGAACGCACCCTAAATGGCTTTAAAGTTGCTAGCGCTGTATAATTTATCTGGATTACATGTAAAGGGCTATATTTTTGATATTGAATCATCAACTTACATTGAATATTTTCACTTTACCAAAGACCTACTTGAACTAGTTTAATATACCTACTTATCTAATATATCAATCGAATACAAATGAGCATAATCCTCAACTAGTAGGGTTACCAGTTAACCTTAACTATATCCTGACAATAAACTGATTTCTACCAAAAAAGATCTGACATTATTTTATGTAAAAATAAAAAAAAATGCTATAATTTTATTTTAATTTTTTTTAATTTACCAAATTTTATTAATTCACTTAACACTTACGCTGTGGAACACCAGTGAAAAGTTTGGGACTCTTGTCGTTTCTGAGATTTCTGAGAGCAGTGACTGAGTCAGTGATATTCTCGGTTTCACCAGCTCCTGATCCCGTGGGAATTTCGGAATAAAAAGTAGCCTATAACACTCTAGGGAATCAATGTATCCTCATACTAAGGTTCATCAAAATCGACCCAGTAGTTTGGGAGCCTGCTCAACTCAAACAAACAATGAAATCTTCCCTGTTTATAATATTAGCATAAACTAGCTTTTGCCCTCGACTTCGTCCGCATAAAAGTCAAAAATTGACCAAGAAATCACGTTGACCTATACAAACTTTACCCCCCCTTTTCACCCCAGTAGGGGTAGAATTTTGGAAAATACTGCCTACGTCATACAAAGAGGGTGTTCTTTGTATGACGTAGGCAGTATTTTCCAAAATCCTCCACGTTTCAGGTCTCTACGATCAGCGGTTTAGGCTGTGCGTTGATCCGTCAGTCAGTCAGGACCAAGCATTTTATATGTATAGAAGATTATGTGCTGGTAACCCTATCCACCTAGAGCGCAGTCACACCTTTTTAAGTACATTTAGTGTCAATAAAATAGCTTCAAACGTACACCGTTACGTCAGATAGTGACGTAAACACTTGCAATGTTGTGTGATAAATACGCGGTACTATGCTATACTTGTCTAACTTGTTATATCGGACTGCCAGTTGGTATTTTATAATTTTGTAGATTACGGACATCTAATTATTGATTACTATACATCAATGTTCATCAAGCGGGTACTTACAATCTAAGTAACCGATTAAATATAAAAAAAATGTTTGTCTGTAAAGTCGATTTAACGCCGATAATTTTTCGTGATAACGTCACAAGAAAACGATGAAAAATTGAGTTTTTATTGTTTTAATATTTATTTTTCTTTAATTTACTTTTTGTTTTGCTTTTTTTCCTTTATATAAGTCTTCTATTCGTCATTCGTCACCATAATACAAGCCTAGTCACGCACAGACGCGCGTCAAGCTGGTAGTAGTGTACTTATCACAGAGCATTGTATGCATGTTGTATGTAACCTTACAAACTGGTCCTTGTTTAATCATGTGGCAACAGCAACGATAATATGTTGCTATGGTTACCTTGTCAATAACATGACGCGTTCCCGGAACATGACGCATGGCGTCATCTTTTTTGTAAATGCAGGTGTTCTATTAGACGTTATCACGTCAAAAAAGTAGTCAATAAAATAATGGTTGACTTCCAACGACTCCCTTGGTAGCTCCTCCAGCTCAACTTATCAGCCCCTTAGTTTAAGGCAGCTGCTCCCAATTTAAAATGACACCAGATTTCTCGGCTATGCTCCCCTAGCAGAACCACTAACCCCCCTGATTTAATTTTAGTGCTCCTGCGAGCACGCCTTCTATTTTATCTCAATTCTCCCACGGAATAGAGATGCAGTTTAAAATTCTATCGACATAAATATTGCTTACTTGGATTGTATGTAATGAATACGCTCTCAAAACTACTGTGAAACTTGGAATAATGACGAAACATCAAAGTAAAATATGCCTAGTTTCTATCCCAGTATTCCCACGGGATCGGGAATAAAGCAAGTAAAACCGTTAAGCACAGTTAGTTAGTCTTACATCCTTCTTGTCACCTTGGCTTCGACAATCTCTGACTTGAATAAAATGTCATCGCAATAAATTCAATGAAATGCCAAAATATTGCAACCTCAACTTGAGATAACCTATTACTTACAAAGTTTTATGAAAGTAAACACAGCATTGAATACCTTCACTCGGGCCCCAAGTGGGTATTTAAACTTCATAAATAACACACCTCCAAATTTCATATTTCTAGGACCAGGCAGCGCACTGTTTAAGCTGTGCGTGATACCATCAGTCAATCAGGATTTTGAATTTTATATTTATAGATACCTGTTTTCTGTGACTAGATCTCGTTGGGTCCTTTTTGCGTGAGGATAGAGTAGGTTTGTCCAGCACCTATTACCTCTCAGCTTAGTCGACTTGTTAATACATCTGGATAAAACTGAGCCGTGGGTTTCACCACGAGGTTTTCCTTTATTACGAGTAATGTCAATTTATTTCATTTATTTTTAGCCTATTCCGTCCCACTGCATGGCAAAGGCCTCCCTCCCGTCTTCCCATTGTTCCCTGTTTAGTACCAACCAGTCCCTACGATGTGAATCGCCATCTCCTTCTGGACCTGCCGCGGGGACCCCTGCTGTTCTGGAACCAGTCCGTGGTGGTTTTTGCCTACAACGTCAATTAGCGCACAAAAAAAATCCGTAAGAAAAAAACAATGGTGCACTGCTGAATCTACCACTAGGCCAATGCCGCTCTAATTTATAGATTAGTAGGTTATAATAGTAGGTCTTAGGTATGTTTTTATGTTCACAATGATCATTAAAGTTGTAAAACATATCGCAATGTGTTTCAATCTCACAGGAGGCGGCTAATGGCAGCTATTTCAATTTAATACTGACACTTGCACAAGTTATTTTATTATGTCAAGTTAATGGTTGATAATAAATGAATTTCCTAATTAATTATACTGTACAACGTGAATGGGTAGTTTGGTTATAAAGTTTAAAATGTTTTATTGCGTTGAATTAGCATGGTCTTAAAATTTACATACGTATTAAAGATGAAGATAGATAGATAGATAGATACATTATTTATCGTAACACCATCTTAAATAACATTCAATATAAAAAAAACAAATCTTAATTATTTGCGGGCTAAGGATTTTTGTCTACGGAACGCGCCCTCTGAGAGTGGTATCACAAACCACAAGTGGAATAAAATAGAATATTGATTAAGTATATCTTTTGTGTAACAAAAATAAATAAACTGTAAAAAACAAAAAGGGGCAACTATCAAAATGTCATTTTCGCTGAAATATAATTTCAGTTGGATGAGGAAAATCTAGAAGAGAGTCAAATCTCTGGACGTCATAAAACCAAAATAAGCAAGTAGAAAAACGTCTGAAATTGACGTCTGGTTTTATCTAGTACTAGCGACCCGCTCCGGCTTCGCACGGCTATATTATGCATGTATTATACATATAAACCTTCCTCTTGAATCACTCTATCTATAAAAAAAACCGCATCAAAATCCGTTGCGTAGTTTTAAAGATCTAAGCATACAAAGGGAAATAGGGACAGAAAAAGCGACTTTGTTTTATAAGTGTAGTAGTGATAAATATAAAATTCAAAGTCCTAATAGGCGCTAGGAAAGGATTCTGGAAAATTTAAACACTACGAAGACAAAGACGAAGTAGCGGCTAGAAGCTAGTAGTCTGATAAAACATTTTTTTGAATTAAGTATATTTTTATTTGATTTTAAACTAACAACTTTAAGCTCCACAAAATAAAACAAAAATCATGAAAAATATCCCATTTTAAGCAATTAAGTTTAGTAGTGATATTTAGATTGTTTTTGTTTCGGCTTTTTGGACCAAGTTCAAATAGTATAAAATATATATAATATATGGATCACGAAGAATAAAACCATCAGTGTTCTATTGCATTTTCAAGTCCGTTGTAAGATAATGATCTGTTTGTCTGTTCGTTGCTCAACAGCTTGCTTACAGTAACATGTAAGTAGTTATCATATTTTTGTATGAAGTAACTATGTTACTTGTATGGTAATTTAAGTTTATTTATTGCGTTAACATATTTAAACTAATGTATATTGGTTATATTTTAAAGTGTTTCAAAGCACTCTTTTAAGTGCTTTGAAAATTCAGTGTTGTTATTGGATGAGATTTTTACCCCAAATTGGTGCATCTGGGACTCTTTTTTAATCGGTAGAATTATTATTCTTCATTGTTTTATTAGTATACCAAAAAGTGCCTAGAACAGGGATAAGGTTTTGTGGCGCAGTGGTTGGTGAATCGAGTGTAGAAAAGGGTTAGTGGGTTTAAATCCTCCTCTAACGAAAGCAACTCTCTATATTTATAAAGAAAAAAAATAGTTACATGTGTTATGTATATTAATCTCCATAATTTTATTTCTGTGTTATGTTAATTTCACTATTAAATAACTCAAACGTTTCATCGACTTTTTATAAATAAAGCTTTTATACCAAATTTAGGATTCGTATGCCTATTTACTTGGATTTTTATTTTAAAAATTGAGAACAAAATTAATTTATACTTTGTATGCAAATTTGAAAGTATTTTGCAATAGAAATAGCCATTCACTCGCGACACTTACACTCAAATTGTACAACAAATTTTATTCTTTTACAGTGCAATTTTTTAAGGGGTTTATTTATCTACCCTAATATTATAGAATTACAACAACATCGTCGATATATCGAGTTAAAAAGAGACTGGTAAATATCCCGTTTCAAATAACTTTAGTAGTATTATAAAATTGATTGTAAAATAGGTATTTGTATCACATCCTAAGTAAAGTTATTAGAACGGATACGAAATACCCCGCATTTGCCTAATGTTTTTGATTGATACGATCATTCTGTAATAACATTCATATTCAATCGTAAAAGATAAATCAGTAGATTCATATCGATTAATAACTTTTAAATACCTCTCTCCTTTGTAATGCAAAATTTCGTCATTATTAAATTTAAATTGATAGAACCTTCTGTTATGACTGGTTGTTCTTTAAGGCTTAGAAGATTGAAAAATAAATGTTTAGACTCGTTTAAAAATGTTTAATCCCTATTATTAAAATAGATAGGACCTATTCGTTCATTATTTCGCAATTACATACAAATATCGTTCGCACGTATATTGTCATGAGAAAATGTAACACCGTGTTTCGTCATAGCGTAACTAGCGGCGATCCAAGCGACTTACGATGCTTCGCTATCTGGGTCATATTACGCATTTCGCAAATTACCCACTTACAATAACACACTATAATAATGCATCGTAATTACCAACAAAACAACGATTACATTACGTTTTGGCAGAGCCAAAATTTATTAATCAGTTTGTTACAAACATTCCGAAATATTTTTGTATCGATAGAAAAAAAAACTTAATTAAACAGGTACACAACTCAAACGTAACCACCGTTAAAAAATCACAACAAAAAAAATAAAGACTATATAAACAAAAAAAGAGTATTTTCAGTGCGTTTCGATCGCGTGGCGTGGAATACTGATTTTTCGGTGATTTGAGTATTCCACGTCTCGGGTTCATATTAGTGCTAAGCTTAAGTTAGATATCACATTCGGCTCTCTGCTTCCTGCATCCTCTACCAGCTCTCATGATGGCCATAGCTTTCGTGACCGTGTTGATGACCGACGACGACGGGAACTGGCACTTTCACGGGGTAAGGGACTGGCTTCTCCACGTGTACGGGCACGTGTTTCTCAATGTGGACGGGGTATGGTCTGTCGACCGGTACCTTGACGGGGTAGGGCACGTGCTTCTCAACCGGGTAGGGAATGTGCTTCTCGACGGGATAGGGAGCGGGCACGTGGACCTTCACGGGGTAGGGTACTGGCTTCTCAACATGCACGGGGTAGGGCCTGTCGACATGGACCTTGACGGGGTAAGGCACGGGTTTCTCTACTGGGTAGGGAACGGGCTTCTCTACTGGGTAAGGTACGGGTTTGGGAACGTGCACTGGGTACGGCCTGTCAACGTGTATCTTGACCGGGTAAGGCACTTCCTTCACCACTGGGTAAGGAGCGGGTACGTGGACTGGGACCTTGACCGGGTAAGGAATCTTCTTCTCTACCGGGTAGGGAGCTGGCACTGGAACCTTGACGGGTACGTGAACCTCTTTGGTTACTGGGTAAGGTTGGGGAACGTATACTTTGACAGGGACGGGTCGGTCGACGTGTACGTGCACGGGGTAAGGTATTTTCTTCTCCACGGGGTAGGGTTGAGGTACGTGGACTGGTACTTTAACGATTTCCTTGACCGGGTAAGGAACGTGTTTGATGACGGGGTAGGGTTGGGGCACGTGCACTTTGACGGGATAAGGTATGTTCTTCTCTACGGGGTAGGGAATGTGTTTTTCTACGGGGTAAGGAACAGGCACTTTCTTCACCACAGTGATGGTTTTGTGAACGTGTTCGTGTTCATGTCCATGTCCATAGCCCAAGCCAATGTCCCAGATTCCTCTCTTCTCGTGTTTCTTCTCGTCAGCCGCCTCTTTGTTGTCGGTCACTGCCACTTCCGTTTCTGCTTTCTTGGCTTCCTCTGCATAGGCGAAAGCCAAGAGAGCCACCAGACTGGCGGCCACGAGCTGAAAACGAAAAAAACACGATTAACATCCTCGAAACTGTAGCAAATGTGATTTAAAAGTTATTGACTAATTAGAAGGTATGATAATACTTCGTTGCTTGTTGATTTTAATGAGTGGTCGAGTTAAACATGTACAACGACGGCGACACACAAAGCGTGTACGCAATGTTTCCGTGTTGCGTAAGCCGTTAAGTAGGACAAGGGGATTTGGCGCAATCCCGGTTGCATATCCTATGAGACACTGTCACCGAAGACCGCGCACCCGCCGTGCGCGTCATGATCAGTCACCCTGCACTTGCTATCATAAACATCACTATCACTTTCATTAAGATAATTTAACCAACACACCATGTGCCTCATGATGCTGCACTTGTAGGTTGCACTGAAGTCAGCGAAGTCCTGAATGCGAATGATGCGTGTTGGAACGAAGCTTCGCTATATATAGTTAGTAAGACCGGCCGAGCGAATAAAAAAATGGCGGTACTCGGTAGGACTATGTTATACTTTCGCTTTCAAAGGGGGTTCAGTTTTGAACGTAAAACCAAAATGTTCCATATCTGTCCGTGTTGATATTCGCGAAGACCGGTTTCTGATTTCAATTGTATCATTTCGATGTAGGCTTTGGTATAAACTGGTGTTGTTATGTAGCCATTGCTTGGGAAATAGCACATTCGATTTTGGTAAGGAATCCATTTTATGAATTATTTTGTAACATTTTATCACTGGTTTTACGTAGCGTTTAAATTGTAAACAATAGGTATTTATGAGATAATTTAGGTGATGGAGGTAATTTCATTAGCCCTTTTCTTTAGTACTTATTCACATAAGTACTCAGTTTTATAATCATTGTAATAATTAGGCTGATTGTTTATGAGTGTATTATAAACAAGCAAATACCTACATGCGAGTATACGCGCTCTGCAACGCATATACATATTATTTTCAATTGAATTAAATTCATTTATTTCTTCTGAATCTGAAATTCTGAAAATCACTGAATTCTAATTTCAGAATAAACTATTCATAAATTAGAATTAATAAAAAAAAAATACATGAGTTTTCCTAGGTAGGGTGCCCAAAAGGCTAGTTTTGCCTCTTTGGATGGCAGCCCTGTGGCCGTGTTGGGGATTAATTTTATTTTTTATGAGAAGTATCATATTTTATTTATTTTATTAAATCCATCTTCTAAATTTGGTAAAATAATTATTAAAATTTAATATCAAAAATACGAGAGATGAAATCTATTCATACAGTGGGCATTACAACTTTGATATTGTTTTTTTTTTTTCAAACTTTCTGGAACTAACTACTTCAGGTATTTCATTTAAAATACCTACATAACAAACAATCAACTGTAATATATATAGTTGTTATGTACTTTAGCAACAGTAACAAAAAATATTATAATTAAACCACAACCACAAATTAAAACAAACAAAATTACAATAAAATTCACATTAAATGTCATGCTAAGTTTTATGTGACACGATCGTACATTTTTCGAGTTAGTACCGAAGGGTTTATATAGAAATTTGCAGCCCCAAGAACAGTCTTGAAATTTCCAAATTTAGAAATTTCTCGACAAATGACGATAAGTATTTTAGTTGTTTTAGTAGTAATTTTTGAGTAGTAGTTTTATGAATTAGATTTTTTTTTAATTGTGCTGTGAATTTATTTGAACTCTATCAATGACATAATTGGTATTTTGATAATTAAAACAATCTCCTAAGAAGACCCCTACGCGGTATCCCAAAGCGACGAGGGCAGAATGATTTTGACTCCTTTGGCAATAACATGAAAGAAGCGTCAATAATTTAGGCATGTATACCACTCCCTAACAATGTATGGTGGTAAAGAATGGATTTTTTCCACCTAGCTCTACTGGGAGAGATATTTGAAATTTACTTCCGTTTGTTGACAAGTACAATTCAGTTCTTATGTAGTTTAGAATAAAAACTACGCTAAGTAGCTAAAACGATCGAAATGGAAACAAAAGACGATTGAAATATAACTTTTGCAGTTCACTTTTATGTATCTTAAACTTAATACTGCATAAGCGCGTAAAATCAGTATTTTATGTATGTAGGTATTCTAGGTATGTATTGAAATGGTTCAATAAGCAAAGATGACAGAATGTAATGTGATTCTTAGATAATTATTACATAGGAGATTAGAAAGTCTGTACCCAGAAAGAAAAACTTTTCCCATCAGGTGAAATTAGGTCAAATGCAAGCCGTTTTTGTGAACAAAAAAAGTCAGAAGCAAATTGACAAAAAAAAAAGGAGACTTAGGTATTAGTAAAATATGTGTCCTTTAAATAAATATTAATGCAGAAAATTGCTCATTATTTTTAATGACCTCTCTGTTGTGTAAAAATTACACAACAACAATAATCAAAAATGTATAATTATAAATTAACATATTCCTTGAACTATGTGATGTTCTAAAGCTGACATAAGTATTGTTAACTAGTTGCGTCTTGCGATTTCACATGTGTAAGTTTCCTACGGGATTCCAGATCCCGAAAAACTCACGAAAAACTTACGATAAATTGGTGGCATCCACGTTCAACCTCCAGACTTTTTTATTCCGTGTTCTACCCCAGTTGTATTCTGTGTTAAAACACAGAATACAACTGGGAAAATATTAAAAAATAAAAAATATTAAAAAAATAAATAAAAAAATATCAAAAAATATTATTAAAAATAAATAAAAAAATATCAAAAAATATTATTAAAAATAATAAAAAAATAAAAAATATTAATTATATATATATATATATATATATTTATATATATTTATATATATATATATATATATATATTTATTAATTAAAATATTTTTTATTTTTATTTTTTTACAATTCGGTGGCAGGTATCTTCTACGCGCGTGCTAAATCTGCATCCTCACTTACCATTTTGGGAATAAAATACTTACCCTTAATTATCAGAAGTATAAAATTTACTCTTCTTATAATCCAAATCCTTCTAGCCTTTGCATATCGTGAAGAAGATAAACACACTCACGAACTTTACATATTCATTGTTAATTGTTACTAATCAATATTTGGGTGCAGTAAATCTGGTTTTATTGTCATGTTACGACGCTCACTGGTTGTAAAATTGTTGAAGTAAAATTAGATATAATGTAGGTTTCCTAATATTTCTATCTGTTACGGAATTTATCTATATTTAGAGATCTTAGTAGATTTCGAATGTAGTCAAACGGATGGATTCATGTAATATTACGTATTAAATAAAGTTATCTATCTATCTATCTAAAAATATCATAATATGTATACCTACAAAGACACATGAAAAAAATATTGTATTTAAGTAGCTAACCAAACTACTGGGACATCACTACATAGTATAAAATAAAGTCGCTTTTTCTGTCCCTATGTATGCTTAAATCTGTGAAACTACGCATCGGATTTTGATGCGGTCTTTTTTAATAGATAGAGTGATTCAAGAGGAAGGTTTATATGTATAATATATGCATAATATAGCCGTGCGAAGCCGGGACGGGTCGCTAGTAATAGTCTAAACAGTTCCGTTGCCTCCCCAAAACCATCTGAGACCTTTGTATTTTGGAGATACCACGACTTAGGAACGTCTTGGTGTCCTGGTGAAGAGTAACAAAGATAGCCGACCCCAAATAATGGGATGATTTGATGATTGATTTTCAATCAACTTCTCTCATGCTGCAACCGCATGAAATAATAGGTTAAGGCTAAATGGAAGAGAAGAAGTTTTGATTTCATTTTGATTGTTTATTTATCCATGACTCGTCTATTGATACGACTTAAACCAGTGGGTGGGACCATATTGTCATCTACACTAATATTATAAAGAGGAAAGATTTTTTTGTTTTGTAACGAATAGCATCCGAAACTAGTATACTGATTTTGATAAAACTTAGTATGAGGATACAATGATTCATGAAGTAACATTGGCTACTTTTTATCCCGATATTTCCACGGGATCGGGAGTTACGTGGGGGAAACCGCGGAGGACTGCTATCATAAATAATCCAACCTCTTTTTCGAAAGTTTATTGCATTTAAATAAGAACTCTTTCAACAAAACGTTATCACGTTTACAGCCTACTCCAATACCCATCAGCCGAGCCCATCAGTTATCATCATCATCATCATCAGGATGCAGGAAGTCAACGACGCTCTGCAGCTCCTCTTTATCTCGTGTCTTGTTGATCAGGGATATGTTTTTGTCGAAAATGTCATCGAAGCTAAGACGGCTAAGCACACGGCTTATTATATGATTTATAAATGACACAGGGCTTTTGTCTGGGGACACAGAGAAATGGAAATTAAGATATTTAAATAGACTAGCTGTACAAATACCCAATAGGGACTATAGAGAGGTATTAATTTCAAAATTTGAAATTCAAAATTGATGTTGTTCGATTCTCAGACCTACACAAAAATTATCATACAAATCGTTTGAGCCGTTTCGGAGGAGATTGGCAACTAACACCGCGACACGAGAATTTTATATATATAGGGATAGATAGATACAACTTTTTATTGTAATAAAAGATCTGGTTGATGAGATTAACGCGTTTAAACAAACAAATATTTTTTCACTTTATCACATCTTTGCTTAGAGATAAGAAGGAATGTAGGCTTAAGCTACTTTTATCTCGGTCCCAGACTCAGCGGGTGTCACAGCGGTGCGCAGCTAGTCTAGTAGATATAGCCTTATGAATGAAGTATTTAAATGAAATTCATACAAAGTAATCTTCGAAAACTTTAATTACATTAAAATCTATTTTTATGACCAATCTATTCAGATCTATTCCAGATCTAACACAAGTCTAGTTACTTAGCTTGGGGCTAGATGATGGCGATGTGTAGAATGTCCTGCAATATTTATTTATTTATTTATCTTTTATTTATTTTTTTATGACCAATCTATTCATGTTTATTCCCATAACACAAGTCTAGGTACTTAGCTTGGGGCTAGATGGCGATGTGTGGAATGTCCTGCAATATTTATTTATTTTATTTATTTATTTATCTTTTATTTTTTGATAAGTTAGGCGTGTTTGTGTGTGTGGCAGCGAAGCTTCCGAACGGCTGGACCAATTTTGATTATGTTTCTTTCCATTCCACCATCTTAATATATATAAATCTCGTGTCACAATGTTTGTCCTCAATGGACTCCTAAACCACTTAACCGATTATAATAAAATTCGCACACCATGTGCAGTTCGATCCAACTTGAGAGATAGGATAGCTTACATCCCGATATTCCCACGGGATCGGGAGTTACGCGGGTGAAACCGCGGAGGGCAGCTAGTTCTTTTATAAATTTAAAATTTAAGTTTTTTTAAACGTAAAATTATCTTACCTTCGACATCCCTTTGACAATTTACAATTGAAACGGAAATAATTGCCACAAATAACGTAACTATGATTAAAAATCTCATATTTTCAAAATTGACTTGCTGTATTTTGTGAAAATAACACGACAAATAGTTACTATAATAACTATAAGATTTATAAATTGCAAGTTATATACTTTTAGTTTAATTGCCGGAAAATCGACAAATTACGGAAAATTAAAAAAAAACATTTTTTAAATTATTTATGCTTTTAATTTCGTTTATCAACGCTTGATATTTGTCCGTCTGTCCGTCTGTCTGTCACCAGGCTATGAACCGTGATAGCTAAAGAGTTGAAATTTTCACAGATTATGTATTTCTGTTGCCGCTTTTATAACAAATACTAATAACAAAAAATAAGCGGGGCTCCCATACAACGTAATATTTAAAATCTTATTTCCAATTTTTTTTCTAGTTTAATTACACAACAAATAAAGATTTTTTTCCACCTTAAAATTGGCACTTGCAAACAGTGCAGAAATATCTAACTTAGGTTAATGAAGGTACAACACATAGTAAATATTCCATATTTTTATAGTAAACTTTAAAATTGTATTTTACTTATTGGTCTTCGCTTTAAATAAAATAAAATAAATAATCTTTATTTCGGAAATAGTACAACCCATATAAAATATTATTAAAAAACTGAGATACAGTTTCTCTGTGTTTTTAAATTGTAAATTCATTTTATTCTATGCAAATACATAATTTTAGGACATTGTTGATTTTATCTTCGAATTAATTTCTTTGATTTTATACAATCGAATCGAATCGAAATTTATACAAAAAATTATGTGAAGATTTCTCAAAATATATATAGAAGTGGTTACATATTATATTATATCAGTGTGTTTTATACTGTTTACATAATTACCTGTACCTAAATCTCAAAATTAAAACACAATTTTATTTTTATTTTTTTATTATTTTTCGTTGAATTATTTACGCTTCAAATAAAATGACTGCATTACAGTGGACAAATACAACCCTGGTCCTTTTCACAATAACAAGTGCCGTTACGATATTCTGTGCAGTCAGAATCCGTTTCACAGGGTGTTACTGAAAAAAAAAAAACAATAAAATAAATATATTTATAAAAAAACTACTAACAGCTATTTATTTTTGACCAGAAGGCAAATCCACGTAAATAAAATTGATCAAATTACATTGCAATATCATTTCGATTACAAAAAAAATAACACGTCAACAAAGACAGACACTGGCAAATGATTTCATTCCGTTGCAGTACCATTATGAAATGACGAAGAAAAACGCTTAGTATTTAAGAGGAAAGGGTGCCGGCGGCGCTACAAACATACATATTTGCTATAGTGTCATTATCCAGGGAGGAAACAGTCGACTATGTTTGTTTGGAGAAAGCGTCGGTACCCTTTCCTCTTAAGCTTCATATCCGTTATCTTACACCTATACTTATTAATTTGAAGCTAAATGATGAAATTAAACCTATGTAAATCAAAGACCCATCTTCGAGTATTGGGTATATAAAAAATATATAAACGCGACGAATTGAGAACCTCCTACTTTTTTGAAGTCGGTTAAAATCGACAATATTATTTGAACTTACCTGTAATATTTTCTATATCACGTTTATGAGGATGTTGCTGGCAAATAACTACAGATAAAGTTATTGCTACTGATAACATTACTAGAAATAAAAACCTCATGTTATACTTGTAGAGTTTTCTTAAATATTACGATAAAATACGGGTTTAATATATTATAAACGAATGTTAAGTATAATTCCTTTAATTACCGGTAAATTACTTATATTTTAATTTTGTCATTATTTATGCTTTTAATCGGTTATTTCTAATGGTAATGATAAAATATTAATTATGTTGGAAATTATAGCTAATAGCACAATATGGAAAAATATATATCAGACGACCTTATTTTCTTAACAAAAAAAAAAGAGTAATATCCAAATACTTTGATAGATGTTGCTGTTTAAATAAGGGCGGCGAAGCTAGGACTTACAAAAAATAATTGACTAAATTTTGAGGGAACTCTTAACATCCAAAGTCTATGAAAAGGTCCCTTAATTTTTTAACAACTAAAATCGTGGTCTTAACACGTTGGCTAAAGACAATTCCTCACTTGTAAAAATAGAAAAAATAAGAAGTTTCAAATACGGCTATTGAATCAGAACAGACTGACAACTGCATTTATAAAATGGTCGCTTTTTGGAATGATCCTCCAAAATCATTTTTGTTCCGTCAGAACTCCATATTACCCAATATTTGATGATTTCAATCGCAAAATGCGACTTCCCAAAATAGCGTATAATTAAGTAAATATATGAATGGAAACCACACAAAATATATAAATAAAAATATTAAAACTACTAATGGACTATGTTTGTCGATAGTTTGTTACAATTGTTTAGTCATTTAGGAAACATTTGATACAAATATTCGAGATACATCAAGTAGGAATTAAGCCCCAGTTACTATAATCTATTTACTAGTAATCTGATATGTCTAGGTAAGAAATATTAGTCACTAAAACTAAGATTACAAGCTGTTGCTGTAATTAAACTATCATTAATCGATAATCGATCAAATGCCACAGGGTTTGTCATAGAACCTTAATCTTTTTTTTATGTCAATAAGTTACGACGTTGTTGCTAAAATCATTGTATTTTCCTTATTACATATGTAATTTGGCCTTGGAATATAAATATTATACTTAACTTTACCAAAGGAAAGTATATAAGTATTCTAATTTAGTCAGCGTAACACATGCTTAGTTGCTTAGCTTAGGGCTGGCACTATTTAATATTTATTGATGTGTATGATTTATTTTTATTTAAAGGTACATAGATTTAGGTTTCAATAATCTATACGTATAAAAGGCAAAAGTGATTGACTTTTGTATCAAGGCACATGCCAATTTCGCACACGTATTCTTCCTGTGACGTAGACATCCACTAGGGCAGGATTTTTACCTGAAAGAAAGTACCTGTAAAAATTAAAAAACTTCTAAAGTAATTATGCGCGAGCTAAGCCGCGGGTAAGAGCTAGTTATGGTTAGACCATGAAAGCATGGTAGCCAGATAGCCATTTCAGACAGTTCAGCTAAATGAAACGGAAGCCAGAAAACCCGATCAACAGAGAATCAACTCAGCTAAATTAATCAGCCATTTGTTTCCAAATTAATGAATGAATCAAGGACTAGCTGAAATTGCAAAGAATTTTTATAGTAGAATTTTAATTCAAAAGTATTTCATGTCATAATGTAGCTCTGGTACCGCTAGGTAAAATAATTAAATTTTGAAAGGAAATTGCAACGACAGACATTGCAAAATTAAGGTATCATTAATCAACTTCTGCATTACTAAAGACCCTGAAGAAATTATAATATACTAGCTGCCCTCCGCGGTTTCACCCGCGTAACTCCCGATCCCGTGGGAATATCGGGATGTAAGCTATCCTATCTCTCAAGTTGGATCGAACTGCACATGGTGTGCGAATTTTATTATAATCGGTTAAGTGGTTTAGGAGTCCATTGAGGACAAACATTGTGACACGAGATTTATATATATTAAGATTGATAGATGGATTAGAACTTTGATTTATGCTCGATGGTTATTTGAAATTTGTTTATCTAAGTCCCAGTCTCGTGGGAACATAGTATAAAACAAAGTCGCTTCCCGCTGTCTCTCTGCCCTTATGTATACTTAGATATTTAAAACTACGGATTGTGATGCAGTTATTTTTTAATAGATAGAGTGATTCGAGAGGAAGGTTTTATAGTATATAAAAAAAACTACCACGCGTCCAAAGTCGGCTACAGTTTGGGTATAAAACGTAGCATTGTTGCCAAGTATTCAACGTATTCTCGTAATAAGTTTCAATAAAATCGCTCTAGTTATGTCAGAACTACAAACAAAAAAGCAAACCTTTTTTTATAATATTAGATAACAGAAGAGTTGAATTACTCAAGATCACAAACTTGACTATCACTTGAATCATTGCGAAATATTGAAAGAAAAAAACATCACATCACATTCGCCACTTTAAAGGAACTTCTAAACGGGCTGTAAGTTGTATTGAAATATTTTCAAAAAACATGTTCAGTGAAGACAGCGTAAAATATCCAAAAGAAATATTTCTAACCCAAAAAAAGTTTTGCATTTGCCCTAATTTCACCTGATGGGTAGCGACTAGCGACGATGAGCTCGAAGGATGTAGTATGCTCGCTTAGAAGGTATATATTTTGGAGTTTCCAAGGTTCCGAGTTCCACTGCTTCGCAGTGCTCACAAGAATAAAAGCGAGACTTTTTACGCGACCAATAGACTGTTGGTTGACCTAACGACGGTGTCTTTTTTAACGATGGTAAATGCAGTTTTGCATCCTCCCAACACCCTGAGGGGGAGGGGGCGATGGAGGTATGTGTGGCTATGGATGCATCTATAGCCTGAGGATGGTAGGCGGCCAGAGGCTTACCCACTAAAAACTAATCGGTGTTCCGCTAACAGTCGATGTCCGACGGAGTACAGGTATGCTTGTGCAGGACTCATTTGACCTAGACTCTAAAAGCGCAGCTGCACAAGCTCATCATCACGGTTTAGTAGATAAAGCTATATAGGACCTTGTCAATCAGCCTAGCCTCAATTGAGTAGAGAGCCTGGGTCTTCCATCCCTGAATTTACCACAATACTTTTTCCATACTGTGCTTCGTATCGACATTGTTTAGTGGATGATCTCCGGCCCTTATATCATCAGCCATCATTGCTACATTTAATGCAATATCTTAGATCTTATCTTCTCGCAAGATACATAAATGACACTTCAACTGGCCTTATGACCGCTTAAAATAGTGTCATCAACAGTTGTTCATAGTCGCTAATTAATAGCAATTCGTTTAATTCTTACGATTTGGTATATTCACACGAGGTGGATTTTTTAATTGTTAAATAATGCTTTTTACAGTTATTTGAAAGGGAATTTTGAATCTGTTACACGACCACGATTTTTGTAAACATTACGCTTGCTACGGCGCCTGCGCAGCGTCGAAATATCGAATTCAAACGTACGACCAACAGCGGCGAGCGGTTTTTTAAGTTCTGATTCCGTAAGAATATTGTGATAAACGTAGCTTATATTACTCCTATGGATTTCATTTAAATTATTTTCACACCAAGTCTTATTAAAATCGGTCCAGTAGTTTCCAAATTTTAAAAAAGCACGACATTAATTTCCGATAATTAACCTAATTTATATTCCAATGTTCTCAGGTGATCGGGACTAACTTGAGTAAAACCGCAGGGCGCAGCTAGTAATGATTCCATTTCGACTTACGCGTCATCACTACATAGTATAAAATAAAGTCACTTTTCGCCGTCCCTATGTCCCTATATCCCTTTGTATGCTTATCTTTAAAACTACGCAACGAATTTTGATGCGGTTTTTTTAATAGATAGAGTGATTCAAGAGGAAGGTTTATATGTATAATACATGCATAATATAGCCGTGCGAAGCCGGAGCGGGTCGCTAGTACTTAATAAGTCTAAAGCGAGCATTTCTGCAACATTAATTTTATATTTCTAATACATCACCTACATGATTATTGTGTTGCGTCAAAATTAACAGCATTTTTGTCCTGTCCAGTCTGGTTTTGCGTCGATCAATCTCTGAATATGTGTCAAACTTTTTTATTACTTAATCTGTAGACCGTGAATTAACTTTAATCGAACATCGTACATTGATTTTAAAATATTAGTGCCAGTATAAAAAGTCATTACGAAATATTGAAAAGGAAAGGAGAAAAGAAAGAGAAAAACACGAAAAAAAATGTTTTTTTTTTTTGTGTTTTTGCCCATCTGTACTTCAGTTAAAACCATTTTTAAGCTGTGTTTGTGCCTTTGTAAGACAGTATGGTCGCAGTCAATGATGTTTTTACGAATATATAAGGTGAACATTTTCAAAGTATATTTTTTTCTCTAACTGTATTTTTTAAGAATATATTATCATCCCGTGTGATTAACAGCTAAGACAAAACTTCGATTAGTTATATTAACTGGGTCAAAGTAATAAAAGATGAATAGTCAAATTATGTACGAAATTATATCCAGAACTGAAACATTAATTTTGCGTCTAGACATTTCGAATTAATAAGATAGATAATATAAATAGATTGGATCTAAACTGATAATAATAATACTTCTTATTATCAGTTTCTCTTATTATCAGGGGGCTCTCTCCATACAAACTATTACAAACGTAGTCGACTGTTTTCTCCCTGGATAATGACACTAGAGCAAATTTTTTGGTGCATAAAACCTTATAACTGCCATGACCATGCCCCTATTTTTTTTTTTCATTTTCTAATTATCATAGAAATTAAGATTAATTGAAATTTGATTGATTGAAAAAAAAAAATAGGGGCATAGTCATGGCAGTTATAGATTGTATGGCACAATAATATTTGTGCTAGTGTCATTATCCAGGGAGGAAACATTCGACTACGTTTGTATGGAGAGAGCACAGGTACCCTTTCACCTTAACACTGCATTGTAGAATATAGTATATTCACACTTGTTTTGTTCAGATCGTCCTTTGTTTTAGTTCAGACCGTCATTTGTTTTAGTTCAGGTCATCTTTTGTTTCCGTTTTAATTGTGTTTTGTTTCTGTTTCAAGAATAGTTAGACCACCATCTCTCATTCAAAATTACACACGAAACTACTTAGAAATTAAATCTCCTAAGAGATGGAAATGGTATATGTTAATAATCCACTATTTTTCTGAAAATGACGGCAAATAATATTAATAAAATTAATGTCTGAGATCGGTCGTGCATCATTATTGCATGTCTTGTCTCTCAATTTAACACATTTTTTGTGCTCTTCAACAAATATTGTCATAATTTATTTAAAGATCACTTTAGCCTATAAAATAAATTGAAGGTACAATTTGTTTAGAAAGCCTTTTTCCTACGTTAACTTCTTGAATATAAAGAATGTCGCTCTTGTAAGCAATAAGGCCGCCCTTGTGCCACCTACACTTAAGTTTGTGTTTATTTTATATTATTGTAATTTGTGCATAAATGTGTAGAATAAAGAATTAATCTATCTATCTATCGTACCTACGAATAAAATTCTTCTTTTTCGACATGTCTTTGTCCCAACTTAGGGATCGATTGACTAGTAAGTTGGAAAGAAATAAAAAAACGAAATATTATTTTCTGACTGTACATAAGTACACATAAAAATAACATAAATATGTTATTTTTATGTGTATGTATGTATGTATGTATGTATGTCTACATTTACATATACATTTACATGTGTATGTAAATGTAGTACAGAAGGCCAATTCTCGTAAATAATATTGTTTAAAATACATTTCAATATCATCCCGATTGCATTTCGATTGCAAAAGATACCTTCAAAGTCAGTTTTTTTTTACAAAAAGCTGACTTTGAGGGTGTTTTGAGCTACTCTGAGGGTATTATTTGTGATCGAAATGCAATCGAAATGATATTGAAATGTAATTTGAACAATGTTATTTACGAGAATTGGCCTTCTGAGCGCCCAGACAAAAGGCTCGTTCTCAGCACGATGCTAGAGCAAGAAACCCTAGCGCTGATTTCCAATACAAACCTGAACGAACTGAGACGCATGGGCTTAAATAGTATTCTAATCATGTTTTTTGAGAGAACAATGATACATATTAAGTTCGATGTTATTTTCAAAGCTCAGTCATAAATTATAGACCGGTGCGGTGCAGCCACAAAAGAAGGACGGGTCGGTGGTTCCACTGCTATCTTCCTACCTTCACTCGCATTTCTCGAAGGCCCCCGTTTATTTGGCGGTCTTTGAATCACGAGCGTACTGTATCTTCTAGACACCGCGTGTTACATCTTAGAGCCAGTTCAGACACGGCGGAATCCGCGCGGATTCCACCGCGCCGTGCCTGAACTGGCTCTTGGACCGCGTCGTCACTTACCATTGTGTGAGATAGTGGTCAAACGCTGACCTATATCAATATAAAAAAAGGTATCATAAACTCAATGAACAATCGAAACACAATAGTATAAAATTTTAATATCTCCATAGTACAGAAGTACTAGTTTTAATCATACTCCGAGTCAGCAACCGCGAATAATAGGTTACTTAACATTCGCCTTCATGGTTTGCTTCGAGTTAAGCAATGTCGCCTCGAAGATGACCAGTATATGTGGAGCACATCGGTATGAATTACACAATTAATACAAGATCGTGTACCGGGATGCGTAAATGGAAGAATCTTAGAGAATGGCTAATGTATAGAGTGTTCGCAACGCTATGAACAGTTTGCACTTATTAATTTGAAAACCCAGTTGGCGCAATGGTCGCCATGCTGGACTGCCAAACACAGGGTTGCGGGTTCGATTCCCGCCTCAGACAAGTATTTATGCTTAGATATTTGTCTGGGGTCTGGTTGTTTTTAAGTATTATAAGTATACATATATTTACAAAAGAAAAGTATATAAGTAGTAAATCCGTTGTCTAGCACCTATAACACAAATCTAGTTACTTAGCTTGGGGCTAGATGATGAGTTACTGATGATAAATTACGATTTTCGCAAAATACCTTCTTTGTTCTTTGTTTGTTTTCAGGGTTACGGGTTCGATTCCTGCCTCAGACAAGTATTTATGCTTAGATATTTGTCTGGGGTCTAGTTGTTTTTAAGTATTATAAGTATATATTTACAAAAAAAAAGTATTTATGTAGTATATCTGTTGTCTAGCACCCATAACGACGACCCATTCGACGACCTCTGTGGCGCGTCGGGCGAACACCCGACTGCGACGCAGAAGGTTGCGGGTTCGATTCCCGCCGGGAACAAGTATTTATGCTGACCATAAATTCTTGTTTCTGGTTCTGGGTGTTTCCTATATGTATAATATGTATATATTTACAAAAAAAAGTATATAAGTAGTTTATCCGTTATCTGGCACCCATAACACAAGCATTAAGTTGCTTAGCTTGGGGCTGGATGGCGATGTGTAATATGTCCTGAAATATTTATTTATTTTATTTATAACACAAGTCTAGTTACTTAGCTTGGGGTTAGATGGCAATGTATGGAATGTTCTGCAATATTTATTTGTTTTATTTTTGTGAGCAGCTACGTTCTAAAAGAAACCTTTATGCAAAATTTGAGACATCTAGCTCTTGTCGTTTTTGAGATTGCGTGATCAGTGAATGAGTGAATGAGTAAGCGAGTGAGTGAGTCAGTTATTTTTTCTTTTATAAATGAAGATTATTGTGGTTTCATAATTTTTAAATTTAGAAATAAGGATGATCTGACCGTGCCCAGTAGTAGGCTCCGGAAAATTAGCACATGTGTGCTCATTATAATAAGTCACTTGAAGATGTATATGGTATGTCCTTTAACAGGTTCAAAATTTTTATAAAGCATAAATTATAATATTTCGTCTTATCTGAATGATAAGAACCCATGGACATGACTTTAATTACTCCATTTCAAATTTACCATAAAAAATAGTTGAATATTTTGACCTATGTGAGAATGATCACAAAAAAGCAATGAGTTTCTTGTGCGCTCTTCACATTGGTGAGCGCGTTCCGAAGGCACACATCCTAATTTCGTATTCAAGACGTTTCAATGTAATTTCATGCGACTAATTCCAAAAGAATTAAAAAAAAAATCTTTTGACTTTTAAAATTATTTGGTCCTCCGGTGTGTACAGGCTAGCTCTAGTCTATGTGATTTATGATTTATTTAAACTTGTACCCCCTTATTCCAAAACGAGGTTTAAGGATAGTCCGAGATGTGAATTTAAACCTTAGATTTAGACAAAGATTTACTCGTGAACTATAGTCTAAACACTATCCCTATAGATTATAAAGGGAACTATAGTCTAAACACTATCCTTAGAGATTATATAGAGAAAGTGTTTAGACTATAGTTCACGAGTAAATCTGTATCTTAATCTACATCTCGGACTATCCTTAAACCTCGTTTTGGAATAAGGGGGTTATTGGCTATTTTAACATTATAATATTATGTTAAAAGTGCAACTTACAACGTACTTAAGCTCGACTTACTTAATGTAAAGTAATAAAAAAGTAACAGTTCGTTTCACAATTTATTTTGTAGTAATAGAAGTCAAGGTCATTGCTTAGAATACAAACAATACTTACATGTTTATATTGTTATGCAATGCCTATAAGATTTTAACTATTTCAGCCGTTAAGCAGAAAAAACTATAATGCTATTTCAGCATGAAATTAAACTATCTTTATTTCCAAAGGACCCCAATTTGGACTTTTGATTTTTATTAAATGTAAGTAGGTAGATTATTTGATTTATTTAATTAAAATGCTTATGTACCAACTTAAATATTTATATCATTACAAAATGGATTTTTACTGGTTATACCTAGACATTTTTAATTTAATTTTATACATTAGCGTAGATAATTGTTGCCACCATATAACTAGTTATTTTCACCCGTGATGGAACGGAGGACGTTAAATGCATTTAGGATGAGAGGGTTTTGTTGTTCCCATTTATCTCCAAAATGGTTGAATCGATTTATATACGGTTGTATGAAAACGCACCCAGCATACAACTGGCCTTAAACAACTAGACCATGAAATAAAATGTAAAATAATAAGTTCACTGTTACTATATACATAAAAGTAATTACTATTTTGCAACCATAAAGTTGGGATATCCGTATGTATTTAATTAACACCTCGTTGTGTTTGCGCAAATAACAACGAGGTATAAATTACTTGATAATATACTAACTTTAAAAAAATGGTGCTTAATTAGACACTAAACTAGATCTAGTCAGATTTTTTTTTAGAAAATCGTGAATCTATAAACATGATTGATTAGTTTTCTTATTGTAATCTCAAAAGTAAAGTTGCTACCAGTTTTTAATCATCGATCTCTATCTAGAAATAAATGAGAAGATACAAAATTAGCCGAATGTTTCAAAAAAATTTTTTTTTTTCAGTTTTTTATTTGGCAATTATTCTTTGTATTTAACAAAAAATAGTTACGAAATATATAACACTAGCGACCCGCTCCGGCTTCGCACGGCTATATTATGCATGTATTATACATATAAACCTTTCTCTTGAATCACTCTATCTATTAAAAAACCGCATCAAAATCCGTTGCGTATTTTTAAAGATCTAAGCATACAAAGGGACATAGGGACGGCGAAAAGTGACTTTATTTTATACTATTTAGTGATGGGCATTACAGCTTGTATTTTCAAATTTCATGAAGATCTTACATAATGTATTTCTTTTAGTAACACTCCATTATTATAGAGTTAAAATCTTGAAAATCTGAGGAAACACTATGTATAACAATTAACTGTCAATTATATAGCGATTAGAACGAAAAGGACCTTGGTTTGGACAAATGATAGCAATCTGGTACAATTTGTTAGTAAACGACATTGTTTGCGAAATACGAACAATCTTAGGATTTGTTCTATTTAGATAGGTTTAGTATGAAGAAATCATGTCATATACTTCTATAACTTTATCAGCCATTATTACCCCTAAGAGGGCGAATTTCCAAACATCCTTTCACAGTGCTATGCTCCTATGTCCTAAATGGAACCCCCATGAGAAGTTTTGGGTTAGGGTACACCTCGCCCACGAAAAAACTGGTCTGCAGGCCAAATGTTCAGTTTCTAAAATGTGTATTGGTAAATTCGTCCGGACCAGTTTAGAGTACCGGGCCAGATGTCTTCTATTAAAAACTTGAAGGGATATTTCGTCACAATCATTAAATTTTTTGCAGACTTCTAAATCTAAATATGGTTAGACTCTTAGCTCTTGTAGGTTCAGAGCTTTCTTGATGACTTTTTTATCTTTTATATAAATATTATATTAATATACTCATAGATATGGAGTATATTGGTCTTTTCATTTAATCATTTATACAGCGTTTAGTGCCTGGAACTATGTTTCAGATGAAGTAAGCTTGCCCAGCACTCAAACTACCAACTCAGCTTGAGTCAACCGTTTACAGAGGGAAGAACTTGTCATTACGTTTGGAGCCAACTAAGGCGTGGGTTCACCGTAAAAGCAATTTTTATTAGCGGAAATAAAATGTTCCTAAGTCCACTGTGTCTAGAGGAAAAAAATCGTCAGTAGGTACATCTAGGGTCATCTAAGCCGTGCGTTTCATTACGATGTTTTGTTTACCGTAAGAGAAATTGTAATTAATTTTAAACTAGTATGATTATTTTCACTACTAAATTTATTTTAAGCGGAATATTTACCATGTTTTTTGTTTTAATTTTGTAGAATCCGTAAGTTCCAGTCTCTTGAAATCGATGTTTATAACAGTATCAAAATACCGCGCTTCACAAAATAATTAATTTAAATAGCTTTGAATCACTCAAGGCTACAATAAACATTTAACATAGAATTCATATCACTGATTTAGCACCTTCTGACATTTAGTGGTTGCGTAAAACTTTGTATACGATGATCCAAAGTCAATGTCAGTCAGTAGATGGTATAATTAATTAGAAAGAAATTATTTTTAAGTTTTAATAGGTCGTGGGTTATAATATTGATGCTGTGCCAATGGTTTTTGCCATAACTTTTAATTGCACATAAAACCGTTAAGAAATCATCATTTTTTATAAATGATAGGTCAGCATTTAGAGCGGTGTTGGCTTAGTGGTAGATACCTCGACTTTCATTCTGAAGGTCGTGGGTTCGAATCCAGGCCGGCCGTGCACCAATGTATTTTTCTTAAGAAAAATTCATGTGCGCTAATTGACATTGCTCTTACGGTGAAGGAATACATCGTGATGAAACCCGCGGCTTAGTTGGCTCCAGAAGTATTGACAAGTTCTCTCCTCTGGACATGGTCGACTAAGCTGAGAGGGTAGTAGGTGCTGGGCAAGCCTACTCCATCTTCACGCAAAAAGGACCCAATTAAAAAGGGTCTAATCGCGGAAAACAGCCTGTATACAAGTAGGTCAGCATTTAACCACTATCATACCTGCTTGATAAAAGGTGACGATACTGCTGTCTAAGATGTGCGTAGCACTCTTTCCAATAAAATTAATATCTAAGATTAAGTATTTTTCAATTCGTGTAACTAAATAGATTTATTTAAAACCTCTGGCCACAAGAGCTAAATATACAGCCATCTCTACTTAATTATCCTCCCTTTTTTGCAATGTATTATGTTATTTTCTTTTATACTGCTGTGCTCAATTCGAGTAGCGGAATAAAAAGGTTAGAAGTGGGTTAGAAGCTTTATGACTCGATCTCGATACGACTAAATTTTAGATACGACTAGATCGCTATAAGACTAAGTCTCTAATATCTTCATTATAATATTCATTCACGCCATCTACGATTGTCTTAAGTTTTAAAAGGCTAAACGCTGAACTGCACGATGTTTCTTTGGTTGTGTGAAAATTGAATGTCAATGTAGTTCATGTCTACGGCAATAGATGGCTGTACTACATTACAAACTAAGAGAAATGAAGTCCCTTTACATGCCTTTACAGTCTGACCCATTGATTTAAGTCAAAATTCGCCTATCTCAACTTCGTTGTCAAACTTGAGGTCGAGAATTTGACATCACTTGTATCACATCAATTCAACTCCAAGTAGGTATGATTGAGGCATGATCGAAAAGTTCACATGATAACTTGTTTGAATATACGATATATTTTGGATTATATGCCGAACTGGCAAACAATATGGTTTACTAACCTTTTACAATTTTGACTTTATATTGAAATTCTGTCATCTTTTTTGAATTATGTTGGTCCATGAAATTAAATCTTGGTGGGGCTTGCTGAGGATAGAGGCGAGTGGAGGAAGCTTTGAAGGTCGCTCTAGGTACGATCGGGCGTGGTCTAACTCTGTGGCTGCAAAAAGGCATAAGATTGATCTACTAATCTACTAACCGACAAAAAACATGTAGACGCTAAGACGTATATCATCTAAAATAGACAAAATGTAATGTAAAATATAACAAATTGTCTAAAAAACATTATATTCTATTTTTAGTATTTGTTGTTATAGCAGCAACAGAAATACATCATCTGTGATATTTTCGGTTTAGTAGATTTAGGACCTATTGGTAAAATTTTAACTGTCTAGCTATCACGGCTCATGAGATACAGACTGGTGACAAACAGACAGACAGCGAAGTCCAGTAAAAGGGTCCCGTTTTGATAGCTAGACAATTGAAATTTTCACAGATGATGTTGTTACTATTTCTGTAGTCGTCGAAACAACAAATAGGTACTTAAACAGAATATTTGGTACGGAACCCTTTATGTGCGAGTCCGACTCGCACTTAGCCGGTTTTTTTAATTTTCTTTACCGTGGTTTAAGTTTTAAAGATGCTTAAAACTTAACCCACGTGAAGTTTGGGTTAACGACGAATGAAATTTTGTACAAAAAAATGATATTATATATAATATGCATTTCTAATTCAGTGTAATAAATAAAATACACATTTTCATCGATTCAAATTTATTTTATAATATTTTCATTTTAAATATTACTTTTATAAATAGTAAGAAGATTTAAAGTGGGTCTTCATATAATTTTATAGGGTGTTTTTTATCATTAAATGTCTGTATAAATCTTACCAGGATACCCTACAACACAGGCCTTAATCCCGAAGCGAGCTCCACTGGTAAATTTTTAAGATTTTTGTATTTATTTGTTATGTGTCTCTTTCGAAATGGAATGTATTACCACTTCATAGTTGGGTGTACTCGTATCATTATCCACGATATATTCTGGTCCATACCAACTTGGGCTACATGGTATTCCTATTGAAGTTTTGACTTCACAAAGAAGTTTCTCTATGTCTCTTGCTATATACTGGAATACTTGGCTAAGATATGACAGAAAGTGAATAATATCACGGTATAGAAGCCCGTTGTTCTCCTTCGTTATCTTAGGGACCTCACTCTGGGTGAGGGGTAGTGTAAAACCAACGTCACTGGACAGCATGAATTTCTATAAAGTAAAGTTGCAATTGAATATTTATTTATCTATCTAAGCTTTTTATGTAGGTAGGTACTTGTAAATAATTTATAACTAGCGACCCGCCCCAGCTTTGCACGGCTATATTATGCATGTATTATACATATAAACCTTCCTCTTGAATAGTGATTAGTAGATAGAGTGCTATCTATTGAAAAAACTGCATCAAAATCCGTTGCGTAGTTTTAAAGATTTAAGCATACATAGGGATAAAGGGACATAGGGACAGAGAAAGTTACTTTGTTTTATACTATGTAGTGATAGTGATGATAGTACAAACTAGCTACGCCCCGTTCGTTCATCCACAAGTAGCTACAGAGCGTGCGGTCATTGGAACTCAGAAATTAATTCAGTTTCTACTTTGATGTAAAGAATCCTACGACTATTGTAGAAAATTGAGCTCCAATCTAAAAGTGAAAACCAGATTTCCATCGGTGCTACTAGTCTACTTGCCAAAAATTTTGCTACAGATTCACATTTTAAATCACTCTTCCTTAAATCCACTCTCGTTGTGCAAGACCGGCACAAGACCCCAAAGGGCGGAGAGAGGCTAATTTTTAATAAAAAACAAACACTCTCCTGAACGCAAGATAATTTATTCAAAAAACTTAAACAACGTCTATACATGGGTGGAACACAACGTTTGCGCGATCTATTTTTACCTGTGGCGCCATCTAGCGACAACTCAGGGAACTACAAATGATATGAACTAACAAAGTTAACTTAGATTAATGCCTGTTCTAAACATTCTGCCCACCAAGGACTACTGTTACCGTAGTCCTTCACAATAACATGAAATAACATTAGTAGTAACAAAATTTATAGTAATATGAACAAGGATAGTAAATTACTTTGTAGCAACTGGTAAATAACAAATTATTTAAAAAAAGGATAATAACAAACATCACCACCCAATGCAAAAAAAAACTTACAAAAACTAAAACGATCGCAAGTTGAATTTCTTAATGAGATACCCCTTATTAGTATTATATATATAAATATATATATATATTTTTTTTTTTTTTTTAACATGGAGCTTACATCTTACTTACTCGTCACAAATTGGTAAAACACACAGTTTCGAAGTAGGACGCTTAATAGTCGTATCCTTACAACGTAAGGTTACCACACGAGTGATATTGTCGCGACCAGGATGGATGTCCACAACCTTACCATACAACCATTTAGCAGGGGGTAAATTATCCTCCCGAACTAATACAATTTGTCCTACTTTCGGTTCTGGAGTGGGCGTATTCCATTTATACCTTTGGAAGAAATTTGCAAGATACTCTTGAACCCATTTTTTCCAGAAACTTTGTACCATTTTTTGGGTTAACTGCCAACGCCGCAAATTTCCTACAGGGGTAGTTTCATAAGCACCATCAGGAGCAATCAGCAGAGGCTCACCTACTAAAAAATGACCTGGTGTCAGTGGTATGGGATCGTCCGCGTTGGTACTTATTTGGGACAAGGGACGAGAGTTAAGGCAGGCTTCAACCTGAGCTAAGACAGTCGACATCTCCTCAAAAGTGAGGGTGGAGTCTCCAATAACTCTCTTGAGATGGTGTTTGGTGCTTTTTATCCCTGCTTCCCAGAGTCCGCCGAAGTTCGGAGCGTGGGGAGGTACAAAATGCCACTCAGTCCCGTTACTTGCTAATGTCGAGACTATATCTTTTAGCATAGTATGTCCCTCATCAATGAATAGTCGTTTAAGTTCTCTAGACGCACCAACGAAGTTTGTGCCATTGTCACTCCAAATCTGATTGCAACGGCCCCTTCGGGCAACGAATCGTTTAAAAGCCGCCAAAAAACCCTCAGTCGTAAGATCTGAAACCGCTTCTAAGTGTATTGCCCTTGTAGACATACACACAAAAAGGCAAATGTACCCTTTGTATGATTTGGTTCCCCGACCTTTAGAGACCCTGATGTTAATGGGTCCAGCATAATCTACACCAGAGCACAGAAAGGGTTTATTTGGAGTAACACGACAGGTCGGTAGCTGTCCCATGAGCTGCGTTTTAGTTACTGCGGCATGTCGAATGCATGGAATGCATTCATGTATGAACGATCGCACCAAATTCTTGACCTTGGGTATCCAATATTTAGATCGAATATAGTTTATAGTGAGCTGCTGCCCACCATGCATCGACCGTTCATGAGCGTCCTTTACGATAAGTTTTGCGAAACTAGATTTTTCGGGGACAAGGATTGGATGCTTGCTATCCTCTGCAAGGAACGAGTTGTCAAGCCTTCCACCAACCCTTAGCAAACCATCGCTATCCTTATAAGGATTCAGTGTATTTAAGTTGAGCTTAGGATAAATATCTCTGTCTTCGAATTGACTTTGAAAATAACGAATGCAGCATTTGAGAGCATCTCTTATTTCGCCGGCAGAGAGATGGGGTGTAAGGGCAGATCCAGATCGACGGCAGTGTCTTATTACAATAAACCGACGGCAATAGGCAACAACTCGAACTAATTTCCGCAAATTGGAGTATTTACCCCATGGAAATGTTTGGGACACCCTGTTGATGTTACCGATAACGTGAACTTTAATTTTCTTGGCTTCTAATTCTGTTCGAGTGCATATTGCAGCAGGTCTCGTGTAATCAATTATAGGGTTTTTAAGCCAGCCGGGACCTTCCAGCCACAATTTACTCTTTAGTAGTTCTGACGGCGTAAGACCTCGAGAAGCTCCGTCAGCGGGATTGTCCTTCGATTGTACGTACGACCAATGTGTCGATTCAATAGTATTCAATATTTCGCTTGTACGATTGGCGATAAAAGTCTTCCACCGACTTGGATGATCACTCAACCATGCCAAAACTACTGTGGAATCGGTCCATGCATGAAGACCAGTCGAATTGACTTGCAAAACGTCTGAGACCTCCCTGAGTAGCTTGGCTACTAATGCCGCTCCACACAACTCCAGACGTGGAATGGAAATTTGTTTGATCGGTGCAACTTTCGTTTTTGCCGTTACTAAATTGGAGTAAATTGATCCATCCTCCTTTTCGACTCGCATATACACCACAGCGGCGTAAGCTATATTGGAGGCATCACTAAATCCGTGCAATTCTACTTTTGCATCATCTGGACCTCTTCCTAACCAACGAGGGATATGAAAATTAATAAGTTGTGACAATTCTTTCCTATAACTACGCCATTCCAGCTGAAGGTGTTCCGGTAAGTGATCATCCCAATCTAAACCAGCGATCCAGAGCTTTTGTATAAATACTTTTGCTGTTATAATACAAGGTGCTATCCACCCCAAAGGGTCATACAAACGTGATATTTCTGCGATAATTTGTCTTTTTGTTTCAGGTGCAGCCTGCTGTGAACAGAATGGCGACGGTTTCACCGAGTAATCAAAGTGATCCGAGCAACGATTCCAGGTAAGACCCAAAATTTTTGTAATTGCATCTTCCTTGATTTCTAAATTATTGTTTGTATCTATTTTTAGTTTTTTCAGTAGCTCTGTCTTGTTACTGGACCACTTTTGCAATGTGAAACCAGCCCTCCCTAGCAAATCATTCATTTCTTGATAAATCTTAACAGCTTCTGTTTCAGAGTCACATCCAGTCATCAGATCATCCATGTAGAAGTCTGAAGCCACCCTGCCAGCAGCCAAAGGATATGCATGACCTTCATCTACAGCTGTTTGTTGTAATGCCTTGACGGCCAGATAAGGTGCGGCAGACGTGCCAAATGTCACTCTTAACATCCTGTAGTCTTCAATTTTAGATTTAGGGTCGTCTCTCCACACGATTCTTTGAAAGTCTACGTGTTTTGATGCCACTTTAATCTGGCGATACATTTTAATTATATCTGCTGTCAAACAGATTGAATGCAATCTCCATCGCATAACAGTATGTCGCAAGTCTGGCTGTAAGGTAGGGCCTACCATTAAGGTGTCGTTTAAAGATACACCATTTGTACCTTTACTTGATGCATTGAACACTACTCTTGTCTTGCTGGTTGATTTATCCATTCTGATAACCGCGTGATGAGGTAGCCAAACACAACCGGTTGATTTCTTAACATCAGTCTCCGGAACTTGCTCCATATGGTTTAGCTCGAGATATTCATTTAACACTTCGGAATATTGTTGTTTCTTAACAGAATCGTTATCCAAACGTTTTTCTAAACTAAGCAATCTCTTTACTGCAATGTTTCGACTGTTGCCGTATTGACAATGAGGATTTTCAGATCGAAACGGCAGTTCGACTATATATCGACCATCTTCGTCTCGACTCACAGTTCTGTTGAAGTGGTCTTCGCATTCTTGCTCTTCAGGGGTAAGTATTTTGTTTGGTGAGTTTGGTTCAGCTTCAATTTCCCAGAACCGTTTAAGTATATCCAATTCTTGGATCTGTACGTGCATACTTACGAGTCTTGCGCTTTCTTCGTTACTTTTTATTTTACCCGACAATATCCAGCCAAAGTAAGTATTTTGTGCTATCATAGGACTAACTGGATTTTTCTTAAACCCGTCTTTTAGGATGTGACAATACACTTCGGCGCCTAATAAAATATCAATCCTATTAGGGATGTTATATTGTGGGTCAGCTAGATCTAAACTTTTGAGTTCAGACCACGGCTGCATGGAGAAACGTTGATTGGGCAACACCGAAGTAACAGTGCTTAGTACATGCGCTTTAACCTGCAATTGAAAGGTGGGGTCATAAAGCGATTGAATATTAACCATGACAATCGATTTTGACGTCAAATCACTTTTGCCTCCACCAATCCCGATTATGTAACCTTTGGAGGCTACCTTTGGTAGCCTCAGCAGTTGAACCGCGGCTTCAGATATAAATGAAGCCTGTGACCCTTGGTCTAAAAGGGCCCGCAATACTTGTGTGCACCCATTCTTTGACTCAGCCTTTAGAACAGCTGTGGCTAATAACGTCTGCCCGTGAACGTTGCCTGTCGAAAGATGGGATTTGATTTCACTTGAGAAAGCATCTTGATCTTCGTCCTCGGAGTAATTAATTTCCTCTTCATCGCTGATTGTATCGACCGCGGTAGCGGTAGCAACTACATTTACATTTTGGGGGTGCAATAATGTATGATGACGCTTTTGACAGACGCGACATTTAGTCACAACGCGACATTGCCTCCCGGCATGATTGGTACCTAGGCAATTAAAACAAAGACTCATTGTGCGAGCGATTTCTCGCCGTTTGCTGACGTCCTGTTTGGCAAACTCTTTACAATTGTAAAGCCTGTGGTTGTCGGTACAGTGTGGACATACCAGCTTGTTCGTTTTTTGTTGTTGAACTGGTTCTATGGTGTGGTTTGTAGCGAAGCGACTCGGATAGAGTTTGGATTTACCCTTTTGTGGCTCCATGGCTTCAAGAGCCTTAAAACGCGTTTTCATAAACTCGGTAAAGCTTTCATACGTAGGTAAATCATCGCCAGATCTATTCACCTCTAGCTCCCACTCTTTCCGAGTCACCGCGTCCAACTTGGAACTTACAAGATATATTATAAGAACATCCCAACTAGAAATATCTATATTTAAACCCGACAATTCTTGCAAGCACTCCGTTGTTGTATCTAACAAATCCATTAAACCACTGGCAGATTCCAGTTTAAGATTACGTTGGTTAAACAATCGTTTTAGAATATTATTAACTAAATATCGTTTATTATTATACCTAGCGTTTAATATGTCCCAACATTTTTGGTAATTAGCTGCAGTAATTGAAACATGTTTAATGAGGCGTTGTGCCTCACCTGTAACTAAAGTCTTTAAATAATGCAAGCGTTGCACATCATCGAGAGCAGAATTCTTGTGAATCAGTGAGACAAACAGATCATGAAAGGTTATCCACTCTTCATAGTCTCCATTGAAAGTAGGAACTGCTATCTTTGGCAGCTTCGATGTCGACGCCGACGAATTACCTACTGCCAGTCCCAAATCAGTCTTTTCACCTTGAAAAGACCATGATTTTGCCTTGAGCTTGGATAGTAAATCTCCTTTGTACTCCAGATACAATTCATACCCTTGGCCGAAGACGTCGTCTGTTATGTATTTGCTTGCGCTTAAAGTTTCCTCGTTATAGGTGCTAATTATCTTTTCATGTTTCTCGGTAAACTTTCCGATCAGTCCTTCTAAGCCTTCTAGTCTGGCAAGCATATAACCTTCTGTCAGTCTATCTTTAGGTGACTTTTTAAAGTTAACTTGTCCTCTTTCTATCTGATTCAATAGATTAAGCATAACTCTAATGTCTGTCTCCATATTTATTGAATAGAACAACTCAACTCAAATTGAACACAAAAATTTACAAGTTCCAATTCGCGAAATTTTCTAAGTGTTTTAAACTAGTTCACACTTTAACTAAAATCGGGCATGGATTCCCCGTCACTTCACTTTTTCTTTAATTATTCTAAGTCTAAATTGAATCTTGAAATTTTTACAAGTCCATGCATTAATTAATTTTTACTAAGTCTTTTTTTTTTTTAATAACGCACAAAGTACTCACAGTTTGCTTCACTAAATATCACTTATCACTGTCCAAACCTTTGCTGCAATTTTTCTAAGTCCAGTTTGCTCCTTGTACAATGTTACCAAAATTGTCCACCAGGTGGCGCCACAAGCGCAATCGCCGTCAGCTCCAATCTTTGTATAGTTCGCACTCACTCTAGCTAACCAACTACTTTACTTGTATGTTGTGACTTTTGCAATCCCTCGCGGGTCAAAAAGCATCCAGGCTCTGAAGGACCTTTGTGCAAGACCGGCACAAGACCCCAAAGGGCGGAGAGAGGCTAATTTTTAATAAAAAACAAACACTCTCCTGAACGCAAGATAATTTATTCAAAAAACTTAAACAACGTCTATACATGGGTGGAACACAACGTTTGCGCGATCTATTTTTACCTGTGGCGCCATCTAGCGACAACTCAGGGAACTACAAATGATATGAACTAACAAAGTTAACTTAGATTAATGCCTGTTCTAAACACTCGTATTTATACTTACTGTAAACGTGCAGAGTACACTCTTCACCGCGTCAATAGAATCATCTACGTACTTCTTTACATATTGGACTGTGTTTTGATCATATGTATCAAAACCATGAGCTTTCATTTCAACCAGACCACCCAGTATCATTTTCAAAGCTTTATGCATTTTCGGAAGGTAATCCTGTGATTTGTCCTAAATAATAAATGAGACAGAAATAATTAAATACCTATTTCCTACTTATTTTATTTTTAATAAATTTTTGAACCCCCGGTTTATAAGGAGTACCTACTTATTTAAATGAATAATGCCTTACATGAAATCTTTCCAAATACGAAGGATCTTGCGGTATGCCTATTTCCTTTTCCTTTGGTAAGACTTCATCCTGATACCAATCGAAAGCTCTTAGCCATTCTTTGCCTTTTGATGATTCGAGAAGATGATCGAAATCTTGGTTTTGGAGGATTTGTGCCTGTAAATGTTAATAGTCATTTCATGTTTTATTTTATTATCTTAACTTTTGCTTAATCTGTCGGTCACGAGTTTGAATCTAAGACGATAAAAAGCGATAAGGTGAGACTGGCGATAAGGTCGTCTGTTTGTACAATTTAATAAGCTTGTCCTATTTGATATTTTTCAATGTTTTGTGTGTTGTACAAATAAAGTGTTTATCTATCTATCAATCTACCTATGTATGACCAGTTTTTATCCAATGCATACAGATCATCACGCCATCTTTTACGGAGTACGTTTACCCCCTACTGCTTGACAATCTTTGATAATGATCTTACGAAGATGAAAGTATCTGACAGCATCAGATATTCTTTTTCTCATCGTATAAACAGCATTCTCCTTTAAAATCCAAAGTTTCCCAAACCAGGAATTAGCTACATCATGTCATACCTGCTGCACACGAATAGACCTGATGGAAGCCACAGACGCTGCCTTAAATTTGTCATCGGTCGCATTTCAATACTGACTTTTCAAATCGATTTTTGTGTGGTCAGGGTCCGCTACTTTATGACATGGCAAACAAGCTGAACTCAAAGCTGTAGCAGTGTGTTGTTAGTTTGCTATTGAAACTCCGACCGAGGCATTACTTAAGCAAATATTATAAGCAAAAAGTACATGGTTTAGTTTTACGGAACTGTTTACGCACTTAGCCTCATCATTTGGGCCATTGTGCTTGTAAGAATATCCTACCTGTGACTCCAACCATCCCAAGTCCTCCCAGAAAGCTAGCAAGTAAATAAAAATAGAAATTTCAAATAGTCTACTTTGTTGCATTGTTTTAGTTTGGTTTTTTTATAAATCGGAACCTCGTACATGTCAAGTACAAGAGGGGGACCAGGAGACCCATAGCACAGGATTTATTTAGTTTGGGCTTATTAATTTCACGAGATACACATATTTATAACTAACACATTGTAACTAGTATGATGCATGCATGAGAAAAAATAAGCGAAATATTTATTTATTTCATTCGTCAAAAACGATATAAATAAATTAATATTTAAAAGTAACATATTTGTTTAATACAGTGTGTGACAATGACTCTGTTACCCAGTTAAATAGATACTGTCGGACCTTACCCAAAAAATAGAAAAAAGGTTGGAAAAAAATGAAGAAATTTGTTTATTTATTTAAATGTGGTTAGTTCCTGGACTGGGAAATTTTTGTATATGACATTGATAATAAAGAATAAATATTAATTAACACTTACGTATTCGTCCCTAAACTGCTCCATCATACCCAATGTAGTGTAAGCTTCGTCACTGAGCTTTTCTGCGAGGTTTTGAATAAGCAGGTTCTAAAATAATGTAACCTTAGAGTTAGTGGTGAAATTACTATTTTAAAAGTCAAACTTATCAGAGATGCGGATAAAGCTAAAGTACAGGGTGGCTCTAAAATACGTTGACAAACAGTTTTAGGAATAATTTTATTGTTTGTATTGATACAGTGCTGTGAGTTCTAAATAATAAAAATATAGTATTTTTTTATCTTAAATATTTATTAGTTTTCAAAATAACCGCCTTTTGCTTGGATACACAGGGTTAAACGTTTTCTGAAATTTTCAACCATTTTCCGCACCTCCTCTTCAGATACTTTATCCCACTCATGGATAAGTGTTGCCTTCAGCGCGTCTATACTTGTGTGAGTAGTCGCACAGACCCTCGCCTCTAAGATAGACCACACAATGTAATCCATCGGGTTTAAGTCCAGTGAATACGGAGACCATTCCCTAGAACTTATGAACCTAGGAAAGTTTACCATACACCACTGCTACACGCTTAAGGTCCTGTGAGATGGAGCAGAGTCCTGTTGAAAACTTCACGGTTGGTCGCCGAAATGCTGCTGGCTTCAAGGAAGAACTACACCCTCTAAAATATACCGTCGGTATATTTCTTGGTTCATTTTCACACTTTTTTCGACGAAAACTAGGGGAGTTTTGCCTGTTGAGCAAATACGGCCCCAAACCATAACTGAATCCGGTTTTTGGCGATAAGAGACAACTGCTGCGGCTCCAGGGCAGAAGAGTAAATTCTATCATTTTTGCGATTAGAAATATAGACCCGCTGAAGGCAACACTTATCACGCGTGGGATAAAATGTCTAAAGAGGAGGTGCGGAAAATCGGTGTAAATTTCAGAAAACGTTTAACCCTGTGTATCCAAGCAAAAGGCGGTTATTTGTAAAACTAATAAATATTCAAGATAAAATAATACTATATTTTTATTATTTAGAACTCACAGCACTGTATCAATATAAACAATAAAGTTATTCATAAAACTGTTTGTCAACGTATTTTAGAGCCACCCTGTAATTGTCAAAATGGTGGCTAATAAAAAATACACAAATATCATCATCATTATAATCTTCCTACCCTTATCCTAATTTGGGGTCTGCGCAGTATGTAAAAAATATACAAAAATAATTATAATAATAATTCATAATTATAAGACAAGTCAATGTGTCAGAAATAACAAAAAATAAATAAAAGAAGGCGTATTAGTTACGACCTGAATTTGTACTAATTATAGTATTTATTTGATGTTGGATTAAATTTAAATTATGTGAGATTGAGATATTTCTAATTATGATGATTTAATTTATTAATTAAATCATCTTTGTTTAAAAATTAATTAAGGTTTTATACCTCCAAAAGGTTTTTCTCATCCTTGGTGCAGGTCTTTTCGAATAACAAAGTTTCATCGGGATCGTCTGCCCAAGACATAGCAGCTATGGATGATAATATCAGTAAAATCGCAAGAATCTTCATTTAAGAACCGAAGTGAAAATACCTGAACAATATTTTAAGAAAAATATTAAAATAAGAAAAATAGTTATCTAATGGATACTTATTACAAAAATATACTTCAATTATAAACGGAAAATTGATTTTAAAAATAACTTATTTTACTCAGAAAACATTTGTTATGGTAATTAATTACGTTGTATCGATTAGTTATTTTAGATGGTAATTATTTGTTGTATTTTCTGTTTTTAATTGCTATATGCTGTTAGGTAGGCAAAAACAAACGTTACCTAGCTTCTTCTTTGCGTCTTCCTACTTGCAGTAGAAGTAGAGTCTTTTACGTTCAAAGAGTTTTGAGGCTTTTTACACTATGTCGTTTTCTGGTCTTCTCATGATATGAGCGGACCACTTCAGACGGCTTTCACAGAGCTACCTCTGATATATGCGTTCCGGATTCTATCTTGTTTTGTTACCTGTCCTGGTCATCTAATCATCTTTATCAGCGCACTACACACTAGTTGTGTAGCGCTATAAGCTGAGTGTTTACCTACGCAAATAGCGATGCTTCAAGTACGTTTGGTGTTTTAGCTATGAGCACAGCGTCATCCTTACTTATCTGCCTAGCACCCTATGCGTAGGTAATCACATAGTAGCTACCGACCTTGAATTCATCACTTCGTCACACAGTGATGAATTAAAGGCGAATTAAAAACAGAAAATAACTTAATTATATGGCTCCCATACAACATTGTACGGAACCCTTCATGTGCGAGTCCGACTCGCACTTGGCCAGTTTTTTTTAAAGTAAACTTTACCGTGGGTTAAGTTTCAAGACGCCTTGACGACGAACGAAATCTCTATGTTCTAAATTCAGAACCTTCCTTTTATCTAAAGAAAAACTTATTATCAATTTAATTTAAACTTTATCAATTGTCGACAAAACGATAGATATAATAATATACATTTCTAAATCAGTCTAGTGAATAAAATAGGTACACATTTTTATCGATAAAAATTTATTTCATAATACTTATTTTTAATATTAATATACCTAACTACATAATAAATTTTTAAAGTTGTTGATTTAAATACTAAGTCAGTATAAGTATATTATACATAAATATTTTAAACAGATAGCTGTGTCTTAAAGTGGGTCTTTATCTAATTTTTTTTAAATAAATATCTTTTAATTTCATACCAAGATACCCACAACGAAGGAGTTAGTCCGAGATCCACTGTGTATTATTCTTTTATGTGTATTTTAAAAACTTTTTTTTTTGTATTTATTTTTAAAGTGTCTCTTGCGTAGTGGGATGTATGACCACGTCATATTCGGGTATATTCGTATCATTTTCCACGATATATTCTGGTCCATACCAACTTGGGTTACATAAGTCTTCTTTTGAAGTTTTGATAACACAAAGACGTTTCTGTATGTCTATTGCTAAAAAGTGGGATACTTGACTAAGATATGACAGAAAGTGAATAGTATCACGGTATAGAAGCCCGTTGTTCTCCTTTGTTATCTTAGGGACTTCACTCTGGGTGAGGGGTAATGTAAAACCAACTTCACTGGACAGCATGAACTTCTGTAAAGTATAGTTATAATTTAATACTAGCTACTAAATTTAGAGGTAGTAGGTAAACGTAAATTTTTTAAAATCCTTTCGACTACGTCATACAAAGAACACAGCCTCCAAGTTTCAGGTCTCTAATTCAAAGTCACCGTCATAGCTCTCAGCTGAAGTGGCAATGGGCAGGTCATATAGCTCACAGAACTGACAACCGCTGGGGAGTAAAGGTTCTCGAGTGGCGGCCGCGATGCAACGCGAAACGGAGTGTTTAAGAGACCAGCTGCCCGGAGGTGGCTTAGGACCGCTGTTTGTGGCGTCGTATGGGGGAGGCCTATGTCCACCAGTGGAAGTTTATGGGCTGACATGATGAATTAACAAATTAAGCGGTTATGACAGTGCGTTGATCCGTAAGTCAGTCAGAATAAAGCATTTTATATGCATTTATATATATATTTGAATCTATCTACGCTTATAATAGTACAGACTAGCTACGCCCCGTCCCTTCGTCTGCAAGTAGCTCTGTAACGCACTTATTTCAGTTTCTACTTTGATGTAAAGCATACTACGATCATTGTAGAAAATAGAGCTATCGAAAAGTGAAAATCAGATTTTAATAGGTGCTACTGGCTCGCCAATAATTTTGCAACAGAGTCGCATTTTAATTTACGTTTTCTTAAATCTACTCTTGTATCTAGACTTACTGTAAACGTGCAGAGTACACTCTTCACCGCGTCAATAGAATCATCTACGTACTTCTTTACATATTGAACTGTATTTTGATCATATGCATCAAAACCATGAGCCTTCATTTCAACCAGACCACCCAATATCATTTTTAAACCTTTATGCATTTTTGGAAGGTACTCCTGTGATTTGTTCTAAAGAATAAATGAGACAGAAATAATCAAGTAAAAAAATGAACATGTCAAAAATAAAAGTCCCTTTACCTAATTAAAGTTATGCTTCTATAGGCGTGGTATAAAAAAATGATGATAGTGAAATCTTAAGATGCGAGCGCATCTTTAACAAAAAACTTACATGTTGCAGCTGCGTAACCCAAAAATAAAACAGGGGCCTAAGTCTGCTAACACAATTGTATTTCAATAGTGTGTCGATATAATCGTAATAGAAATTTAATGTCAAAAATATGACATTACATGTCAAATTCCTATTCTCCTAACGTTGACTATTCTATCGATACACCACTGACACACCACTGACTCACTTTTGTGTTCTGCTCTACAATCGTGGCTTAATGGTATCTCGATAGTTGTCAAAACGGTATATTGCTTAGCAACATATACCATGTTGCTAGGTAACACCTGCAAGGTAAATATTACCATACCATTGAGACTCCATAGTGATTATATTGCGATGTTATTAAAACTTTAGCAGAATACCAAATAAAGTCACAATCTCGATATAATATCTATAGAGTCTCGATATAATGACAATGGTTGGCCAAATAGCAGAATAAGGCCCCAGGTCAATGCTGCGAGAGTGAAATTTTAAGAAGCGCGCGCATCATTGTGATACGACTGTAACTAGTAAACATAGATTTTTGAAATATAGAGCTTTTACAACACCTGTTTTAATGGTACAAACTTTTACAGTTTCTCTTATAATATTAGATTTTTCGCAACGCGTAATGTTTTGTCTGGACTAGGTCTCCACGACAAGTAACTTCGTTTCAAAAAAAAGTGGAATGTATTTCCTACTTTTCTTTTTTAATGAAATTTCATAAAACCCGCGATTTATAGGGAGTGTTAGATAAATAATAATGCCTTACATGAAATCTTTTCAAAAATGAAAGAGGCTGAGGTTTTCCGATACCTATTTCCTTTGGTAAGACTTCAGCCTCATACCATTCGAAAGCTCTTAGCCATTCTTTACCTTGTAATGATTTGAGAAGATGATCGAAACCTTTGTTTTGGAGTATCCATGCCTGTAAATGTTTAAAGTCTTAATATTATTTCGTGTTTTTTGACGACCCAGTTGACCCAGCAGGCACAATGGTCACCTTGCCGGACTTCCAAACACAGGGTTGCGGGTTCGATTCCCGCGTCAGAAAAGTTTATGCTTAGATACTTTTGTCTAGGCTTTGGTTGTTTCTATTTATTTTAAGTATATATTTACAAAATAACAGTATATAAGTAGTATATCCGTTGTCTAGCACCCATAACACAAGTCTAGATACTTTTTTTTTTTATAGAACACATTGCCCCCCGATTTGTGTCGGAGACTTTGCTTTTTCCATTTCATTTTAGACTTTCCTTTTTTAATAATTTTAATAGATTCTGGCTTTTGCCTGTCGGTTTAGTCTAGTTACTTAACTTGGGGCTACATGGCGATGTGTGGAATGTGTGTTATTATCTTAACTTTTGCTTAGCATGTTGGTTCAGGCTCTGGATCTATGTTTGACAAATTTTCATGGCATCCAAATCATCACGCTATCTTTTACTGGGTTTACGTTTACCGTCTACAGCTTGACAATACGAAGATTAAGGGCCGTTGCCCACGGCGACTTTTTGTAGCGATGCAGTCGCGCGTTTCATAAACGCGCGACAGCATCACTACTAACGCGCGTTAGGTGCATTTGCAACGCGCTACATACGCAATGCCAACGCGCTACAGCATCGCGACTGTATCGACGCAAACGCGCGGCCGTTTCGGCAAAACTTCGAATAAGTCATACAAAGCTGCGCCAAAGACAACGGTGCCGTTACTGAATCGCGTTTGCATCGCGACAGAAGCGCGACGGTATCGCGTTTGCATCGCGACTGAATCGTGGTTATGTGGGCGAGGGCACACAGCTAGCGATCGCATCGCGACTGTATCGATGCGAACGCGCGACAGCATCGCTACAAAAAGTCGCCGTGGGCGAGGCGCCTAAAGGCCGTCCACTTTTTAAATCCAAAGTTTCCCAGGCCAGGAACTAGTCAAATCATGCCATATGTGGTGAGGGAAGTAGGAGACTTATTAAAACGTTGAAGTTGCACTGTTTACTTAATATTTATTGAGTAAATACGGAGGTTTTTATACTAACTAAACGAGGTACATACTAAGTCATATGACCTTCTAATACAGTATCGATTCCTGTGTAACCTTGCCCTTGGCACATGTTCATATCAGTGCAGCTGCGATGCATATCAAATTACTATGTTTACATTATAATTTTGTCTATAACTTTTACCACTGGTTTCGCTTGCCTGCATTCTTACTACACCACAAGAGAAGACTTGATAGAGCCACAGATGTCACCTAAAATGTGATTAGTTCCTGGGTTGGGAAAATTGAGTATGTGACTATAGTGATAATTATGTAAAAAATATACAAATTTACGCTTACATAGTCGTCCTTAATCTGCTCCATCATACCAAATGTAGTGTAAGCTTGGTCACTGAGCTTTTCTGCGAGGTCCTGAATAGGCAGGTCCTAAAATAATGTAACTTTAGAGTTAGTGATAGAGCTGCTATGAAGTCAAAGTTATCAGAGCTGTGGATAATGCTAAAGGCGGCTAAAGTAATTCTTTATCAAAATGGTTGCTAATAAAAGATATACAGATAAGTATATCATAATATGTAACAATTCAATGTGTCAAAAATAACAAACAAAAAATAAAAAAAAGGTTATCTGTGATAACGTCATATGAAACTGTAATTTTTTTTCATTTTATTTTTCATTAAATAAATCTTCTATTCGTGACTCGCCACCATAACACAAGCCCAGATGAGCGATATTATCATTAAACAATATAAAACAAACGTCATTGTTGACATGACGTCACCGGAACGTGACAATGACATTACACAATGGGAACGTGACAATGACGTCATCTTTTTTGTAAATGCAGGTGTTCCATCAATATATATCATCAGTGTATAGTTACTACCCGAATTTGTAATAGGTACCTATATAGTTATTGATGTTGGATGAAAATTAAATTATGTAAGATTGAGAAATAAATTAAACTTTTTTTTTTATATAAGATAGGTCAGCGTTTGACCACTATCACACCTGCCTGGTGGTAGGTGACGATGCGGCCTAAGATGTAACACGCCTTCCTAGAAGATACCTATTCACTCGCGACTTGAAGACCCCCAAATTGTACACGTCAGGAAAGACAGACGCAGGCAACCGATTCCATTCCCTTGCAGTACGAATAAGGAATGACGAAGCAAAGCGCTTAGTGCGAACGTGTGGTATGTCCACCATGAATCGGTGCCGCACACCAGTCTGCCTGGTTGTATGACGAAAGAATGGAGATGACAAGATTAGGTCGTGGAGTTCTGTTGCACACTCCCCGAAATGTATCCGATAAAAGGCCGAAAAAAATGAATTAAGGTTTCATACCTTCAAAACCTTCTCCTCATCCTTGGTGCAGGTATTTTCGAATAACGTTTCGTTAGCATCGTCTGCCCACGATATAGTAGCTATAGATGATAATATTAGTAAAATAGCAAGAATCTTCATAATTTAAGAACAGAAGTGAATGAAATCTGAACAATATCTGAATAAAAAAAATATTAAATAAGAAAACTAATTACTTATCCAAGTATAACTTCAAAATAATTAACGGAAAATTATTTTTTCTTCTTATTAAATAGTTGTTTAAATAATTTATGAAACTTAAAAATTATTTGAAATGGTAGGTAATTAAATACGTTTCATCGATTAATTATTCGTGATGGTTGTATTTCCTGTTTTTAATTTCTATATGCTGGTACGTAAGAGGGTAAAAACAAACGTTAACTATATAGCTTGTTTCGGCTTCTTCTTTGTGTCTTTCCACTTTCGGTGGAGTTGGCCCTAGAAAGGACTTCATTCAAATCGTCCCAAAATGTAGGGGCCGGCCAGTAAAAAAAAATGTTTTAATCCTACCTACCTACTATGATAGTATTAGTACCTTATACAATAAAATTGGATATACCTATGTATATAAATATAATAAAAACAGACAAAGCTTATCCATTTACTACTTATTTTTATATATTTTTTGTAGTAATATCTTAAAAGTGGTCAAACGGATCTCCATAAAATGCATTTTTTTGGTTTTTCAATGTAAAATCACTCAACGATGTTTGATCGTAGCTCTTTGCTGCCTTATTAATCATTGTTTAAAATCTTATTCTCTACAAGATAGAAACATATTTTTTACTGGCCGGCATTGTTTTTATTTTTTTGTTAGAAACATGAATGATATCCTTTGTCGGCGCCAGCCATAATACAAATAACATTCTGTTCTGGGTTGTCATTATTATCGAGCCACAAGAACACATACTAACACACAAACATTCACATTTATAATGTTAGTAAGATTTGGAAGCCAATGGATATACTCGGGTTGGTTATGGTATTGTGGGAACAACATGCTTTTTTGAAAACCTTGTACCAACGTAGGTTCTACTTGTGTAACTTTTCTTTATACTTATTTTAGGGTTCCGTACCTAAAGGGTAAAAACGAGACCCTTTTACTAAGACTTCACTGTCCTGGGGCCTAAGTCTGCTAACACAATTGTGTTTCAATAGAGTGTCGATATAATCGTAATAGACATAATTTAATGTCAAAAATATGACATTACATGTCAAATTGGTATTCTCCTAACGTTAACTATTCTATCGAAACACCACTGACACACCACTGACTCACTTCGGTAGTCTGCTCTAGAATCGTGGCTCAATGGAATCGCGATAGTTGTCAAAACGGTATATCGCTTAGCAACATATACCATGTTGCTAAGCAACACCTGCAACTTATCTATTACCATTCCATTGAGACTCCATAGTGATTATATTGCGATGTTATTAGAACTTTAGCAGAATACCAAATAAAGTCACAATCTCGATATAATATCAATAGAGTCTCGATATAATGACAATAGTTGGCTAAATAGCAGAATAAGGCCCCTGTCCGCCTGTCTGGCTGTGACCTGTATCTCATGAACTGTGATAGTTAGACAGTTCAAATTTTCACAGATGCTGTATTTCACATTACAATTGTATTTCAATAGTGTGTCGATATAATCGTAATAGAAATTTAATGTCAAAAATATGACATTACATGTCAAATTCGTATTCTCCTAACGTTGACTATTCTATCGAGACACCACTGACACACCACTGACTCACTTTTGTGTTCTGCTCTACAATCGTGGCTTAATGGAATCTCGATAGTTGTCAAAACGGTATATTGCTTAGCAACATATACCATGTTGCTAGGCAACACCTGCAAGGTAAATATTACCATACCATTGAGACTCCATAGTGATTATATTGCGATGTTATTAAAACTTTAGCAGAATACCAAATAAAGTCACAATCTCGATATAATATCTATAGAGTCTCGATATAATGACAATGGTTGGCCAAATAGCAGAATAAGGCCCCAGGACTCAGATTTTAGTGTCGTTGCGTTGTTACGATAAGAATCACCAGAGTTGTTTATTCATGTCAAATTCATAGCAGATTACGCCTTTTCTGATAACCGACAACACTTTGCTGGAGTCATCAGTAAATTGATGTTCTTGGCAGTATTAGCGTCATCGGACCAAGAACTGATCCAAGCGCAAATGAGTAATATTGCCATTTGTGGTGTTACCTACTCAAATTGTTTCGTCTCTATCTGCAACATAATTTGTGGGCTTCAAATAAAAAACATTTTGGTTTAAAATATTTATTTTCTAACATGTTTAGATAGAAAATTGCTTATTCATCCATTTTTAACTCAAAAAAGAGTTGTTTAATGTATTCGAAATAGTTAAACATGTCACGTAGCATCTTACCTGCGTAGTCCGGTTTTACTGGTAGAAAATCATCCAATAGAATAATTATTTGAAAATCATTATGCTTCATATAATTCTGTTAGAGAAAAAAAAATGAAATAAGCACCTTATAATTAGTTAATCATCAAAATACCTACTACAGTAGTATGGGAACAGAGAATACTCATGTAACTAAAAGAAAGGGTCGTGAATGCGTATTTGACGGTATGTGAGGTGCAGAAGGATGACATGTTATGCTGAGAAGAAGAAATCGTGGTCATAAATAATCGGGGAATCAATATTGGAGACATGTAGTTATGTGTATACCTTTATAGCAGGTACCAATTACTACGAGCCTGTTTAATTGCAGCATATAAAAAAAAGGATGGATTCAAAGTCACTAGTGCTGTGCAAAATATCGGTGTTACGGCTGTTTATTTTTAATTTTGTCCTATGAGAAGGAACCCATATCGAGAATTAATAAATGTTTTATGATAATCATTGAAAATACTTTACTTACACTCATAGAACAAATTATACTTCTGATTATTCTTATGCTTTCTCTCACTGTGTGCCCAAAGTCTACATCCTTTTTAATCAGTTCTTCGTTGCTGTTATTTTTAAATAGTTTATATAAACTCCCTTCTAAAAACTTCATGGCTGAGAATATTTTTGGCATCGATTCATTTGCCTGAAAATAAATTTACAAATAAATAGAAACTAACCTTACAGTCAGTATTAATAGAATGCAGTAAATGAAATCTTACTTTAAAATAATGAAAATATTGTTCTGGCAATTCTTGACCCAGCTTCTTTTCATCTGGTAAAATTTCGTAGGTGTACCAGTAGAATGTTCTGAGCCATTCCGTTTGTCCCCAATCCGTGGTCCCGACAAATTCATCGAAGCTCTCCAATTTTTCCACCTTTTGAATCTAAAACCACACAAAATATTGTTACATGGATTAAAATAAATAATTGGAGATCGAAATATGAAAGAGACGTGCTTTGTATATAAAACTCCAAAGATAGGTTCGAACTGATTCAGGATAAATTCATGAAAGTAAAAAAACTCGTAAGTCTTTTGTGCTTACTTAAATTTTGACTTCTTTTCATTTAGACATTCCTAGTACTAAATGTTTAAAGAAAAATTTAACTATTTTACAGCTGGGCATTTTAACCTGAAAATCTATTACTTTTCCCGATATTTTCATGAGATCCGGGTGTACGCGGCTGAAACGCCAATGAAACCGTGGCACGTTTAAATTAACTTACGAACTCATCCTTATAGGAAGCAAGCTGTTCAAGTAACCACGATGAGTATCTGACGATTTCTTGCGCACTTTTTTTAGGCGATGCTACAGTCTGAAAAATAAAACTCATATTGGTCATATCTTTAGAATCCAAAACTACCAATGTATTATAATAATTACAAATTAAAAAAAATGTTCTAAATATCACGCCTTCGTTGGGGTTCGAATTCACGACCCCGCTTAACCGTAGCGGTGCTCTGACCAAAAGAACTACGTGTGTTGTTTACCACTGGATGAAATTATATAAGACTTTCTTCGTTTACATTGAGGGTTTTTTATTTCTTATATCCATAAGGGTTTTTAACACTTTAAAGAAACGCCATCTAGATACTTATAATAATACTAGCTGCCCTCCGCGGTTTCACCCGCGTAACTCCCGATCCCGTGGGAATATCGGGATGTAAGCTATCCTATCTCTCAAGTTGGATCGAACTGCACATGGTGTGCGAATTTTATTATAATCGGTTAAGTGGTTTAGGAGTCCATTGAGGACAAACATTGTGACACGAGATTTATATATATTAAGATAAAAAATATATTACATTATCATCAAGACACGGTTGACCCCATATCTTATTTTCGTGATAGTTTTTAGCACATAAACTCAAAGTAAAACACAGACATAAAATAAATAACTTCATTTTTCCAGAGAATATGCTGCTTCAATATACTCTATTTGAAGTTAGTTTTATTCAACTTCAGTTAATTAATGATAAAATTTGCAAATTAATCGATTATAAGATCAATCGGTTAGTAAATGTATTGTTAGGGAATCGATTAACAATTATATTTTAATGATTATTACCTAACTAGATTAAAAAAAAACAAATTCGTCACGTTTTTATTGGCTATGATAGGTACTGAAAATTTGTTTTACGCTTAATAATTAAAACGAGCTAGAACGTAAACGTAATGTATTAAAATAAAACTTTTTATAGTACCTATGACTAGCTGTCCCGGCAAACTTTATGTTGCCATCACTACAAAGTATAAAACAAAGTCGCTTTTTCTGTCCCTATTTCCCTTTAACCGCTTAGATCTTTAAAACTACGCAACGGATTTTGATGCGGTTTTTTTTAATAGATAGAGTAATTCAAGAGGACGGTTTATATGTATAATACATGCATAATATAGCCGTGCGAAGCCGGAGCGGGTCGCTAGTATACAATAAAAGATGTTGTTCGATTCTCAGACCTAATGAATATGCACAAAACAATCGGTTCAGCCCTTTAGGTGGAGTTTGGTAACTAGGACCGCGACACGAGAATCACTATCACTACATAGTATAAAACAAAGTCGCTTTCTCTGTCCATACATCCCTTTGTATGCTTAAATCTTCAAAACTACGCAACGGATTTTGATGCGGTTTTTTAATAGATAGAGTGATTCAAGAGGAAGGTTTATATGTATAATACATGCATAATATAGCCGTGCGAAGCCGGGGCGGGTCGCTAGTTTGATATATATAGATTTGCGATCTATAAATTTAAAAAAATAAACTGTTTTGTGTAGGGTCTGGCTGGAGTGGAGAATCATTGGTGATGATAAGCTTGCTGACAAAAGGTTGCATAGCCTTGAACATTGGGTGCAATAGAACTTCACGACCTAATTTTGTCTTATCCATTTTTTGGTCATACAACCAGGCAGACTGATGTGAGGCACCGATTCATGGTGGACATACCAGACGTCCACACTAAACGTTTTGTTTCGTCATTCCTTATTCGTCCTAAGGTAAGGGAATGTAATCGGTTGCCTGCGTCTGTCTTTCCTGACTTTTTGGGGGTCTTGAAGTCGCGAGTGAATAGGTATTTTCTAGGGAAGCTACATCTTAGGCCGCATCATCACACCATCAGGCATGTGTGATAGTGGTCAAACGCTGACCTATCATATTATGTAAAAAAAATGTACCTATATGTACCTACTTGTGAGGGATTCCAGGGATTTGGTTGGACACGGTATTTCATTCATTTATCGTCATCGCAGTACACTAAAATCGTTGAATATAATATTATTATATTTTATCATCATTGTACATAATAATATGGGATACATCTAATTACTTAAATCATGTCATAATACTAAGACTCTTTCTTCACTTCACTCTGTTCACCCTCAAGTTCACATTCACTCCCCTTTCTTCCATATCCTCCCCTTTTTTGGGTCATCCTCTCGCTCTACGATAATTCATTTCCAAGTCCTGTACTCTTCTAGTTACATGAGTATCCTCTTTTCGCATGACGTTATCAAACCACGCCAGTTCACAATGAACCAGATACTGAGGTCTATAGTCCCTATTATCTTTTACCTTTCAAGGAACTGAATCCTATAAAATGAACACCAAATCAACGAAGTGTTTAAAATCATCACAGGTACATAAACATAAAATTTGGTATTTTTTTGGATAAAACTTAATTTAAAAAAAAAGTGTAAAAAATATTAAAAAGATGCTGTGACTTGGCCAAGACTGGACAAGCCAAGACAAGTAGGGTAGTTGTTCTCCAATACTAACATACACATTTCCATTACAATGAGTAGTATTATAAACATGTATTTCAAATATTTTGTATTAAATATAAACCCTGAATAAATATTTTGTTGGTGATTGTCCCAAAAATTTGTTAATAGGTAGCTGGGGTATCCGCCGGAATAAAATATTAAAATTTATTTGTGATCCCCTGCACGGTGGATCAGACCGGAATAGTTTTAAAAATTAAATATTTTAAAATAAAACTGATCCCCCAGGGTATCAGATCCAGGGGATCCGACCGGAATAAATCTATTTACAAAACTAAACATTACTTTAATGCACTACATCAGCGTACAGTAGACCCATTTGCCCTAGCGGCTCTCCTTATCGCATACTCGGCAAAGGCAAGAAAAACGAGCCGCCAAATTACCTACCCCTAACGCCTCATCCATCCTGCACTGGTTATACCCTTAGAATCTAAAACTACTTATACTATATTGTTAAGAAATTGAAAACATTCTTAAATATCATACAGCTGTTGGGGTTCGAACTCACGACCACCTTAGCCGTAGCGGTGCTCTGACCAACAGAGCTACGTGTGTTGTTCACCACAGGGTGAAATTAGATAGAACTTTCTTTATTTACGACTGAGGCTTTTCTTTTCAATAACTTAATTTCCTTAAGCCCTAAGGGTTTAATATAACGCCATCTACTTATAATAATACCTACTAAAAAATATTACATTATCATCAAGACACGGTTGACTTCATATTTTATTTTCGTGATAGTTTTTAGCACATAAACTTAAAGTAAAACACAGACATAAAATAAATAACTTCATTTTTCATACAATAATATGCTGCTTTAGTATGCTCTATTTCAAATTGCTTTTATTCGATATCAGTTAATTCATGACAAAATTTGCAAAGTAATCGATTATACCTAATGCCAATCGGTTAATATTAATCGATTGAATGTATTGCTAATGAATTGATTAACAATTATATTTTAATGATTATTACCTAACTAGATTAAAAAAAACATTCGTTACGGTTTTCATTAGTACATAATTATGATGGGTACTGAAAATTGATTTAATGCCTAATAATTGATTGACTTTGTTACGAAATGTATTAAAATTAGCATTTTTATAATAAGATTGGCAACTTACATTTTCGAAAACATTTACGAAATTGAAAATTACTGCTCCCTGTGAAGTTAAAACCCTCGACTCCCTCTTCACCAAAGCGGCCGGTGACGGCGTTCTAACCAACTGGACTACCACGAGCCGCAATTTACTTTGCTTTGATTGAACACAGTCTCCAAAATCAACCCCTGCTTAACCACAGCGGTGCTCTAACCAATTAATAGCTGTTAAGCGTCTGTGGTAGATGCACTACGAGCCTCTGTTGTGTAGATAGATAGATAAATTCTTTATTGTAAACACCATTTTTAAATTACATTAAATAAAATAAAAACAAACCTTAAGTCTAAGTGTTACAAATAGCGGCCTTATCGCTCAAAGCGATCTCTTCCAGGCAACCTTTGGATGGACAAGAAGTTGAGGAAGGTGAAGGGTAGGGTGTTCAATCTTAGGAAATTGAGTGGGATGCAAAAAAACAATAAAACATTTAATGTAGATTAACATTTTTGGAATTTTGAACACACTTTTTAAGAAAATCTGTTAATTTCCTTATCATAGTGGATCATACTACCTATTCCCTAAGTTTTAAACACACTCAATTACTGCCTGCCTGCGCAACTCTGTTTAAAATACTTATTGAGTGTTATGCAAAACTTGCAGTCAAAAACCTTTTAAACGATACCCTACACCAAAATTCAAATGACGTTTGACAGCTGTCTATACTCTGATCCGAAACTGGATTCCGGATTCGGAATCAGTCAGCATCCCCAAAATTATATTACATTGTGCGTAAAATTAAAAATAGTTGTTTACGTAATATTTTTAACACTTGCTGTTGGCTTTCCGAACATGATAAAATAAATAATAATAAATAAATAAATAATAAATAAATAAATATTGCAGGATATTCCACACCTCGGCATCTAGCCCCAAGCTAAGTAACTAGACTTGTGTTATGGGTGCTAGACAACGGATATACTACATATATACTTTTCTTTTGTAAATATATACTTATAATACATAGAAACAACCAGACCACAGACAAATATCTAAGCATAAATACTTGTCTGAGGCGGGAATCGAACCCGCAACCCTGTGTTTGGCAGTCCGGCATGGTGACCATTGTGCCAACTGGGTCGTCGTATTAAAGGCCACCTGCCACCAATTAAAAACTAAAAATATTTCAGATAGGGTAAACTGCTTAAAAACAGGTCATTAGGTAAATATTGGCTTTATTGTCAATATGAAAAACAATTCTTTAGTTTATATTCTTCTTATTTTGTCACTTGTAATATCAAAGTTTATAAAGAACATTTTAGTGGCTCTTATTACCTGCAGGTACCTTAATGATCAAATAAACTACTTGATTTTCAATAATTAATAAAAACACATATAGACTGAAAATTAAATGTTTATTACCAATATATCGTTTATAATTCAAACTCAAATTGGCTGTCGTAGGTAACTTAAATTAGATATAAACACTTTATTTGTACAACACACAAAAATATTGAAAATAAATAAAAACCACGAAAAGCTTACTAAACTAAAAATAATTAAATATCGTATGGAAAATTGTTGTTAAATGTTTTCGTGTTCCGTTTCTAGATAAGTTATTTTCCTAAATTGTGGTTTAAATGATATAAATATCTTGTCTATTGTAATTGTAAATGATATAAATATCGTTTCTAAGCCTATCTAAATTGAATTAAAAAGTGATCTTATAAGGGTTCCTTTTTTACCTTTTGAAGTACGGAACCCTAAAATTATACAAGCCTTCTTTTAACTTAATTTTGGGTAAGTTTAGGAATGGCAAAGAATTCCCGTCTATAGATTATACCAAAAAAACTCACCTAAAACAAACAACAGCAATAACAATTTACCATAATATAATTAAGCCTTTTTAATTATAGGCTAAGGCTTTTGGTTCTTTGTGCCTTAATTTAGGACAAACGGTTCTAACCCCTCAGCTTGTTTATCTGCGATGTATCCAAAAACCTGAGAAAGATATTCCACAAAATTGAGAGAGTCCCGGAAAATTACAAAAACCCAACGCTGGCTGATCCGAGTCTCTCCAAATAGCTGTATCTGTCCCAAACCTAGCGCCCGAAGGTAGTCCTGAAAAAGTTATTGTTATTAATATTAGTAAATTAATATACATTATTTTTAATAATAATGGAATTGCATAGCAATGGAATGAAAGACAAAGACGTGCCCTAAATAGAATGACACAAGGCTAAGCAGAAAGAGTGTCATAGGTTTAGAAGTGTTTATGAGAATATACCTGTTTACTCGCAAATTAAATGACGTGAGTTATAAACACCATGAATAAATCTGGGAGCGTATACAGGGTTATTGGTAATTATACTAGCAAGCCGTTGAGGTAATCCGAACCTCAAAATTTTCAAAAAAATGTTCGAATTTCCAAAAGTCGTAGAACAAAAGTTGTTTGTTAAGGTGCACAGAAATAGCACTCAACGGCTTGCTAGTATAACTACCTATAAACCTGTATATATCGAGCTAATAATATAATTTTAAAGTAATTAAACAAACGGTTCGATTAGATATACATGTAAAATCACTACTCGTACATAGTATAAAACAAAGTCGCTTTCTCTGTCCCTGTATCCCTATGTACCTATGCTTAAATCTCTAAAACTACGCAACGGATTTTAATGCGGTTTATTTTGATAGATAGAGTGATTCAAGAGGAAGGTTTATATGTATAATAAATGCATAATATAGCCGTGCGAAGCCGGGGCGGGTCGCTAGTAATGTTATATAATAAATTAATGACAGGTGCTTACAGAAAATAGACACAGTAAATATTGAACTTCAACTAGATATGCTCCAATTATTGGTTTGAAGTTGTATTCCACAACTACATTGTCGTGTAATTGTAGTAATATTATCCTGTCTAAGCCAGATAATATCAACTTGTTCGCTTTGTGCATAAGTGGGACTACCTTGGGAAACACTTTCTGAAACGAGATTAAAACCTAAATCATTGATAACTCTAAAAAAACCTGTTTCATGTCAATATCAGCTACAAGATGTCCACCTCTAAACATAAGCCTTTACAAAACTCAATATGTGTAGGTTATCGTGAATATACATGTCATTTCATTAAATTTCTAGTTCATTTCTTAAGCATTTTGCCCGCCCAAAGCAATGGTTTCATTAATTGATTTTAACAATCTCAGTTTTCACAGGTAGGCTTAAGAGGAATGGGTACCGGATCTCTCTCTGCATACGAGTAATTAGTACTGTTCCCCAAACTTAATAAAATCCGCGTAGCAAAATTTCTATTCGCATTTTTCCACACTCGAGTTTGGACCGGGTCGCATTATTTGACATTCGCAAGTATTACTATTATAGTCGTAAATCCCTAATCGCTTTTCAATTTAATCTCCTTTTTTCTTAATTACCTAATAGCGTATTTACTACAAACGAAGTCGACTGTTTCCTCCCTGGATAATGACACTAGAGCTAATATTTTTGTACCATAAGACTTATTTATAACCGTCATGACTTTGACCATGCCCCTATATATAATAAATAAATAATAAATATTGCAGGACATTCCCCACATCGCCATCTAGCCCCAAGCTAAGTAACTAGACTTGTGTTATGGGTGCTAGACAACTGATATACTACTTATATACTATTCTTTTGTAAATATATACTTATAATACATAGAAACAACCAGACCACAGACAAATATCTAAGCATAAATACTTGTCTGTGGCGGGAATCGAACCCGCAACCCTGTGTTTGGCAGTCCGGCATGGTAACCATTGTGCCAACTGGGTCGTCCATATTCGTCATATTATGTTTTATAAATATTTATAGGTTTTTTAACTCTTACTTTCTATGATAATTAGGATATAAAAAAACCAAGACATAGGGGCCTAGGGGCATAGTCATGGCAGTTATAGGTTTTATGCAACAAAATTATGTGTGTTAGTGTAATTATCCAAGGAGGAAACAGTCGACTACGTTTGTATGGATAGAGAGCCGGGTACCTTTTCTCCTAAGTCTTGACGTGAGGTTGATAGAGACAATGGCCCTACAGATAAACATATGCTGAAACAATTATAGGAACCTACTCACCATCAAATCTACTATATAACTTTCTGGTAATTCAGTAAACAATTTTTTACTCTTCGGCAAAAGTTCATCTTTATACCAGTCCTCTTTTCTCAAATATTCGTCATCAATTGTGTGGTTCAATGCTTGATCAAACGATGGATAAGTTATTAGTACTTTCACCTGAAACAATAATAAAGTAGACATATTTTTTTACTTTTTACTTCCTTCAAATTTTTACGATGGTTGACCAATAAAAACTATCTCTACTTTCTTCTTTTTATAATGAAAAAAAGCTACAAGTGTTAGAGTATATATATAAAAAAAAACTATAAGAGCCTGGTTAAACACGATTGTATACCTAATTACCGCGGTACAATTAAAAACTACTGAACCTAATAAAAACAAAAGGATAAGGAATTTGAATGAAAAGACACGGCTTTAGTGCCTCAAAAGATACTTACGTATTGGTCCATAAATCTTTTTCCATCATCTAAAATACTTTTTGCTTGGGTAACAATTTGTGGTGCAAGTTCTTTAGCTCTGTTTAGATCAGGTTTAAAGTTAGTCTAAAAATAAAATATATAATGCACATTTTAGCAACTTAATAAATGGAAACAAAAGAGAGATAGACTACCTTTTTTTTCCGGAGACAAAATCCTCACGGATACCCGCCATCCCGGGGGTGACGACGGGTTATATCGGAGTCAAACCGACTAAAAACTCTCCGGTAACCCTCCTCGGTGCAGCTTGGAGGCCCGGGGTCTCATTCGAACTCTCCGGAGCCTCCATGCACCGCGTTCATCCCGTGAAAACAATTCCCCCCGTTTTCAATAAGGGTGGCGCGGGGTCACACTGCAGCCAATCCCAGGTCCGCTTCTTCGAACGATCAGAGCCCCCGCTCTGATCGCTCAACGGACCAGATCCCATTTTGGTCGCCTTTTACGACGGGCAGGGGCTACCGTAGCCTTATTCTATTTCACCCAGACTACAGGGTCCGAGATAGACTACCTATTACCCCATGAGTTTCTTTTTATGCCGTCTTCTCATTGGTGGACGCGTTTCAAAGGCACACATCCTATATAACTTAGTTTTTAATACGAATTTAAAAAAAATGTGTCACTCGGGGACTGCCACGGTAAAGCTATTGCATATCTTTTTTTATGGTTGGCGAAGTGGGGAGTGTTAGGTTTTATTTTCGTTACGGAATTTCTTGATTCGGTCGCCGTGCTCAAAGCCCGCGATAAAAGCTATGCAATAGCTTAAAAACCTTGTACTAGAATAAAGCTTACTGTAATTTAAAAACCAAATAAACGTTAATATACTTATAATAGGTATTTTTATCTACGAGTACTATCTAAATACACAAAGATTATCCATACCTCAGGTGTACTTGCGTTGAGGTAGTAATTCACAGGTGGTGTATAATGACACGGGTTACTCCAAAGATCTAATTCATTTAAAAAAACTGGAAACAAAGTTAAAATAAAAATTTTACCTTTACTTATTTTCCCCAAGGTTCCAGTAATAGAATTAGAATAATTTAGTACATAAAAACGTTTACATAATATTATACTATAAAGCTAAATACATTTAAAACAATAAATAATAATACATTTGCCTAAACTAGGAAATCCTGTGTTTCAGGCAAAAAGGGACTTAAATAATTACCTATATATTTTATATATTGAATTAACTACTTGCAAAAGCTAAATATACCGGGTGTCCGGTAATAAATGGATAAGCGGGCATACCACGTATTATACCATTTCAGAATCTCAATGAAATAGGCAACTTTTTTTTATTTGGCACCAGGGTGACCATATATTTTTTTACACCGGGAAAGGTTAAAGTTCAGGTTAAAAAATTAAAACATCATGAAGTTGAGTTAAATATTAGTTTAACAAACTTTCAATGTGTCATAAAAAATGTTGTTTTCATTCGATAGCACATTTATCCTGGTATACCTATTATCCAAAAAACAGATTGGAATAATTCTTTCATTTGCAGTTTTGGCATCAAAAAAACAAAGAGAAAGTTGTGATGTTTTTTTTTAAATAGCTGATATCTCGGAAACTGTGAGACTTTCATTTAACATAACTTTCATTTTTCTGAACCAGCACAGTGTCCTCTATCCGTAGGTGTCCGCTTATCCATTCATTACCGGACACCCTGTATATAGTATTACAACAACAATACTATATTTAGGTTCAAAAGTTAACAGTGTAAATATGAAACAGCTATAGCTACAATAATCTAGTCACAATAAGTAAGTTCTAAGAAACTTCTTCAAGAAGAAGTATAATAGAACTAATAACTATAATAGAATAATAGAAGAAGTTTCTTAGCGATATTATAACAATGGTGATATATGCCTAATTTGGCGTTCAATACATTCCATAAAGCTCCGAGAAAAAGAGTTAAATTGTTAGTGTAGCCACAAATTCGAAAATTTTCAGTTTTTTTCAGGATTATTTGAGAGTTGTTTAAGTACTATATTCATAATAAATAATTGTCTGTTAGTACATTACAGGATTTATAAAGGAGGTGCTATATAAATCCTGCATATAAATGATCTGCCTCAGCGAAAGCGGAAACACCATTTTATAGATTTGCCTTATGGCAGAAATGCAGCCGAATGGAATCTTTAAAACCGGTGAATTCCTAAGCATCTTACGAAAAATTACAATATTTAGGCACGGGGACATTTCACAAAAAAATATGACTTCAAATATAACCATGTTTTAATTTTAAATAGCACCCTTATTTCATAAACATTTTATTTCGTTAGTTAAAATGTGTTTGGTCACTTCAGGACTTCAGCACACCATCATCTGTCATCTGTCAAAGTGCGAGTGACAGTAAAAGTAAAATGTAATAAATAATAAATATAATAAATATTGCAGGACATTCCACACATCGCCATCTAGCCCCAAGCTAAGTAACTAGACTTGTGTTATGGGTGCTAGACAACGGATATACTTATATACTTTCTTTTGTAAATATATATTATATATACTTATAATACATAGAAACAACCAGACCACAGACAAATATCTAAGCATATATACTTGTCAGATGCGGGAATCGAACCCGCAACCCTGTGATTGGCAGTCCGGCATGGTGACCATTGTGCCAACTGGGTCGTCAGTGTTTTTGAATAAATGGGTTGTAGTGTGTAACGTATACAATGACGAATGTTTACAATAAGAAAATTAATATTGTATTTATAAATACGTCAACACGTAACGTGGTGACGACACACAGTGACAAATGTTTATGTAAAAGGAAATGAATATTACATTTTTTTAAAATCATAACAATAACAAGCTACGTTTAGTTTCCCCAATAAAGATCAGTTATCAGTGTTGAGAACTAACTACCATCGTGTTAATTTCTAACTTATTTAAGTGTCTTATTTCAAAACTTTATTCATCTAGTTATACGGAATTAAAAATATCATACACCACTACGGTATTAGGGACGGCGCCCTGGATCTTATCTCTTCTTATTTGAGCGGTAGGGTCCAGAGTGTTGATATTAACGGGAAACGATCCCCCGGATCTGCGATAGCAATGGGGGTTCCTCAAGGATCCATATTAGGACCTTTCCTGTTTTTAGTTTATATAAATGACTTACCTTACCTTGTAAGGGACAACCATGGGATAGTGTTGTTCGCAGATGACACCTCCTTGGTGTTCAAGGTTAAAAGGCGTCAGTCCAACGTTGACGATGTGAACAATGCTCTCTCTAGAATAGTTGATTGGTTCAATTCCAATAATTTATTACTGAATGGATCCAAAACTAAATTAATTCGGTTCACACTTCCAAATGTAAAACAAGTAAAAACTGTTGTAAAAATTAATGATGAGGAAGTTGAATTAGTCAGTAAGGCTGTCTTTCTAGGTATAACTTTAGATCCTAAGCTTCAGTGGGGCCCGCATGTGGAAGCATTGTCCAATAGACTTAGTTCTGCCGCTTACGCCGTTAAGAAAATTCGCGAATACACGGACATTGAGACTGCTCGCCTAGTCTATTTCGGCTACTTCCACAGTGTCATGTCGTACGGCATCCTACTGTGGGGGTGTGCTGCAGATATTGATGCTATTTTCATATTGCAAAAGAGAGCTGTCCGAGCTATCTACATAATGGGCCCCAGGGAATCACTTAGAGAAAAATTTAAAGAGATAAATATATTAACGCTCTATTCACAATATATCTACGAAAACTTGCTCTACGTTCACAAAAATCCTGATATTTTCCGTAAAAACAGCGATATTCATAATTTCAATTTAAGAAATAAGGGTGAACTTACCGTGCCCGGTAGTAGGCTCCGGAAAATAAACAGGTCGTTTAATAGTACATGTGTGCTCTATTATAATAAATTACCTAAAGATGTATATGACATGTCCAATGTCCATTAACAGGTTCAAAACTTTTATAAAGCATAGATTGTGCAGTAAGGCATACTATGATACTTTGTCTTATCTTAATGATAAGAACCCATGGACATGACTTAAGTTGCTCCATTTCAAATAATACTTTCAAATACTGTAATATTGACCTTTGTGAGCGTGACCACATGATAAAAAAAACCCCATGAGTTTCTTGTGCCTTCTTCTCATTGGTGGGCGCGTTCCGAAGGCACACATCCTAACTTAGTTTTTAAGACGATTTTATGTGGTCCTGTATACTTTTAAGTATTAAGCATCCAAAGAAATAAAGATTTTTTATTTGATTTGATAATTAAAAAGAAAAAATCTCACCTGGTGCAAAATACTCATTTATCTTTATAGCTTCGAAAAGTTGCTTCAAATATTCGAGATAGTTGATGGCATCGCGAAGCATCAAACCAATTTCTATATTTGTTATATTGTGTGGTAAAAAATCGTCAAGAACAACTTGTATCTGGTTACCTTTCTTCTTCGTATAGTTCTGATTAAGTAAAGATAATAAAATAAATAAATATTGCAGGACATTCCACACACCGCCATCTAGCCCCAAGCTAAGTAACTTAACTTGTGTTATTTATGGGTGCTAGAGAACGGATATACTACTTTATATATTTTTTTGTAAATATATACTAGGTACATAGAAACAACCAAACCACAGACAAATAAGTAAGCATAAATACTTGGATAAAGCGGGAATCGAACCCGCAACCCTGTGTTTGGCAGTCCGGCATGGTGACCATTGTGCCAACTGGGTCGTCGAAATCATAGTTAACTAGGAAACGAGATAATATTATTCTGGGACTAACTCTACTGCCACTGACCCAATTATTAAAATGCGGCAAAAGTGCATTGACAAAGTCTTTTCCATCCAATACATGTCATGTTTCAAGCACCACAGAGCGGGCTGAATAATATTAATATAATATTTTTTGGCGCTGTGTTTTGATCTCATTCTCTAGCATTCATCGAGTTTATTATAGAATAGCTGTTTCCCGCGACTTCGTTCGCGTAAAAGTCGAAAATGGACCAAGAAATCACGTTGTTCTATACAAACTTTGCCCCCCTTTTTCACCACCTGTAGAGGTAGAATTTCGGAAAATTCTTTAATATCGGATGCCTACGTCATACGAAGAACACCCCCTCCAAGTTTCAGGTCTCTACGATCAGCGGTTTAGGCTGTGCGTTGATCCATCAGTCAGTTAGAACAAAGGATTTTATATGGATAGATATAAAGTGCCAAACTTACATTCATTGAACAAGTTACACTTCTTAATATTCTCATAGTTTCCCTTAGTGTACGCCTAAAGTCCAAATCTGCGTGCATTAAACCTGAATACACATCCAGAGTAGTTATTAAATGGAAACTGCTTAGGAAAAACTTTAAAGTTGCGCCTAATTTTGTCATAGCACCTTCTTTATAATTTAACCTTGCCTGAAAAGAGAATAACAAATAAATACAGTAGTTTGGCCAACCGAACTAGTGGAACGAAATAGTCTGGACAGTTTAGTTGTTGCCAAGGAACTGGACTACTGGGACAAATGATTTTAAACTGCCATAGTTATTTCCAGTATTCAAGTAATTTAAAACGGGATATATAATATGTTAATCACTACATAGTATAAAACAAAGTCGTTTTTTCTGTCCCTATTTCCCTTTGTATGCTTAAATCTTTAAAACTACGCAACGGATTTTGATGCGGTTTTATTTAATAGATAGAGTGATTCAAGAGGAAGGTTTATATGTATAATACATGCATAATATAGCCGTGCGAAGCCGGGGCGGGTCGCTAGTGTTGTATAATACATTCTTCTTGATTTCTTCTCAATATCGATACCTATAGTTACGTAATAATTTTTTTGTATGAAATGAACATTGGCGAAGACAGAAGCGCTTATTACTCTGTTCAGGAGTTTTTAAATGACTCCTCATTATGAATTATATAATTATTATTTGACTAATCAAATTGACATAGAAAATAATTTAACATTTTCATAATTCTACTTTTTAACCACTTTTATTGACATTTATAATTTCAATTCGTAATCTTGTAAAGTTAACGATAACTTTAATAATAATGACTTTCTATAATTATTTTAATAAAATTTCGTATGCCTGTAAGGTAGAATATAGAGATGCAATACGTGTAATTATGTCAACTGTACCACCTATATTCACGAATAAATGATTATGAAGCCAACGAAAAGTCACGTGATCTTGCGTTACATAAAAAAATGGTTGACAAGTTTCATCTTACGTCTATTTCATACAATGCATAATATAATTTCAAACATGAACTCCGTCGATTGGCAACATCGCAAAGTAATCTCGTCTAAAGGGGCTTGGGCAAAGCTTTGTGATCTAGTTTTATTTTGGGTTATTATTTTATTTATTTTTTAATAAGTTCAGTACACAAGAAACAAACATAAAAAGATTTACATTATAGAGTTTTTACTACTGGTAAGTCTAACCCTGTGAAGAGAACCCTGCCGACAGACCTCTAGGGAGAGGAAATAATATAGTGGAAGGTAATTAAACGTGTACAAACAGTTTCAAAGAGGAAAGCAGTCATTGAATTATAAATATTATAATATACAGAAGAAATAACGCAATTTATATAAATTTAGTGAATACATACATACAAATACGTGTATATATTGTATACCTACACTACACACAGGACAGTTAATGCTCTTTTACTTTATTTTTAAATGTGCTGAGAGATTCACTCGCTCGACATGGTAAGGAAGGCCGTTTCAGAGACTTACTGCTTATAGAATTACTGCTGCTAACTGCATTACTTATTTTATGCTTAAGATCGATTGCGTAATATAGAGCAAGATGGTGAAAAAAAATATATTATACCTTTATATCTTCAATAGTATCATCAGATAATAGTTTTCCCAGGACTTTATCAGCTGGCAAAACTTCTGTGTCGTACCAATCAAACTCTCTGAGCCACTCTTTTCCATCGTGTTCAGCGTACTCGAAAAATTCTTTGAAGTTGCTATGTTCCTTTTCCAGCTTCAAAATCTGAATTTAAAACAAATGAAACTTACCAATTAAACAGAAACAGAATATTATGGCTTCGATTTACCGAAAAGTACATTCAAAATGAAAAACATTTAAACGATATAAAAATGGTTTTATCAAATCCAATCAAAATTACTTCGCATTTTCTCCTTTTTAGGGCAAAAAACGGGACCCTATTTCATTCATTCGGTTACTGTGTCCGTCTGTATCTCATCAACCGTGATAGCTAGTGAGTTGAAATTTTCACAGATTATTAAGCCTCCCCGGAGGTGAAGCTAAGAGGAATAAAGATAACGACAATTGCAATTCCTTTGGTATATTCTTACGACTAGTAACGAATCAGTTAAAATTATTTTTTCTCAGAGATAACGACGATTGCAATTCTGTTGGTTCATTCTTATAACTAGTAACGAACAAAAACTGATATTTTTACTTATTTTAGTACCTACCTAACCACAACACGAATTTATGAAATTTATGTATAGTATTTGTTTCTTTTCCCTAGTAATCTATACTAATATTATAAAGGTGAAGAGTTTGTTTGTTTGTTTGAACGCGCTAATCTCAGGAACTGCTGGTTCGAATTGAAAAAATCTTTTTGAGTTGGATAGTCCATTTATCGAGGAAGGTTATAGGCTACTTTTTATCCCGATATTTCCACGGGATCGGGAGTTACGCGGGTGAAACCGCGGAGCGCAGCTAGTAAAAACATAAAAAATCTCAAATTTGAAATTTTGAATCGAATAAACTTACGATCTGATCCTTATATGAATTAAGCTGTTCAAGTGTCCACGTAGAATATCTGGCTATTTCTTCAGCGCTTTTGCGAGACGAAGGCACACTCTAAAATAATAATTAATTGTTGTATCCCATATCACGGTCCTTTGGAAGTCTGTTATTATAATATTGTTTTATAACTAATTCAATATCTTTAAAAAAATTTAGAGACAAAATAGAAAACAGACAGTCAATTATAGGTTTTCACGAGTTGAAAGTAGAATGAAAATACAATATTTTTTAAGGAAAAATGCGTCTTCAAATATTTTCAGATAGCCCAGTGCAGGCACTTTAAAAAAATAGTCGTCCGACATTTGTCGTCCGTCAATAGTCGTCCGACAAATAGTCGTCCGACAATAGTCGTCCGACAAATAGTCGTCCGTTAAAAAATACCATATGTACGTCTTAATACACTCACAGCCAAATTAAAAAACTGTATATCTGTGTAAAATCTGTCGCGAGAAAATCTGTCGTCTGTCGCGAGAACGGCTGAAAATGCTCACCCACAAAAGTGCCCAACGCGCCATAAGAAGTTTTCACTTCAAAAATAATAAAAAATCATGAAGATACAAAACAAGCAAGCAAAAACACAAATCATACATATACAGCAAAAAATATAGGTACTTACAATGAAAGATAGATAATGATAGGTACTTTAAAAAGAAACAAATACGTAAATATGAAGTAATGATAAAAAAACTAAAAAATTGAAGCCTTTAAAAAAGATAACACTGAGCTGCCTTCTGGAGGAGATGACGCTTCAAAAAAAAGTTGAACGAAAACAGAAAGAAAAACATCTGAAACAACTGTAAATAGTATCAAAAGATTACATCATCATCAATACATGGCTTGCCCCATAGGTCATTCTCTGTATAGTGTTTTTGACATAAACTTGTAGTTAAATACAGACATAAAATAAACAACTTCATTTTCAAACGACTTCAAAAATCTTAGGTTCTTGATTCGTCGCGTAGATAATATAATATTTTTATGTATGTTCACCGATTACTCGAAGGTGGTTCAATCGATTAAGATGATTATTTTTTGTAGAACTTACTACTTGAATAATATTCTTTATTTGATTTTTTCTAATTTTACCCCTTAACGAAAGATTTCTTAATCGATTCAACATTTAATTCAGTGGATGGTTAATTTTGAATAAAATTTCAGAGTACATCAATTTGCTTTACTATTATTAGAAATTGACTTAATTAACGTTTTTAATAATTGATTAATAAACATAAAATAGGTACTTACATACTGTAAATAAAATTTTTATAGATTATGTAAACATATTTTTTTTTAATTTTATAAGTCTATCTATTTATGAAGTAGGTTCATACGTTTTGCAAAAGTGTTTGAATAAGTAAATTATTTTATATTATTAGATCGATCTTCAATTTAGATATCTTGAAAAATGATCGAAGAAGTAGGTGGCCGCTTCCAAAAACCAAATGATGGATGTGATTTCATAAATATGACGTCATAAATACGTTACAATTTGTAACCGATACAAAACGGTTGTACGTATCGCCAACGAAAAGGTTGTAAATGCAAAGGTTTAAAATAAGATACAGGTTCAGTTTAATATAGGTAGAAAATACCCTTGCCATCAGGGTGGCGGGATGATTGATGCATTTACCTATCGTAATAGCTTGGTGAGGCTAATTAACTAAGCCTAGGCAATCAGCAGCTTATATTTTAGTTCGGAAGTTGTTACGTTCTTTATCCAGCACCTTAGAGTCATCTAGAGACACTATGGTATTCCATTTCTAATTTGGAAGTCGACTGATAAATTCGAAATAGTTGAAGGCATCATGATTATTTATTCTATTAGGAACTTATTTGCGAGCACGTTATGTGTGTTGAGACCTAGCTCTTTATCCTTTAAAAATATACGATATACCTACGTTAAAATATATAGGATTCTCGAGGAAGTTTGAATAAAACAATCGTTTAATTTTTTTATTGATGTTTATATTTGGGATAATTTTAGACAGATTTATTATTAAGATTTATTCAATATAGGTATACAAATCAACTGAAATTTTAGTGGGCGCCATATGGGTCTATTCCTATAGAATCAAACCTAGCGATGTATTCAAAAACACCAGCAATATATTCCATATAATTGAGAGAGTCCCGAAAAATTGGAAAAACCCAACGGTCGTTGATCCGGGTCTCCTCAAACAACCACAATTGCTCCTGGCCTCTCGCCTGAACGAAGTCCTGGATAAAATAATATAATTGAAATTTATAAATCCATTTAAATTAAATAATAATGTCATTAGTATTAGACAATCTATACAAAATTTGCAAAACGTTTTTATCTCACTTGGTTTCAGTCTTAATAGACAATATTTTGTTATCGTCAACGACCAGCAAGTCTCCCCAAACCCGAACCATCAATGATTTATTGTTCATATACTATCGTAAATGTCGTCTACACAATGCATAAGCACTGTTTATAAATGAATTCCAAATCGGAATTGTGCTCAGCCGATACAGTTCAATTGCAAATGCCATACCTAATCTCAAAATCTCATAAAAGTATTAAAATATCGAGATATAAATATAATTTCAAAATTATCTATTCGATTTAACACAGCGCCATCTAGTCCCAAGCTAAGCTACTAAGCTTGTGTAATGGTGACTAGACAATATTTATATACTTTTCTTTGGAACAAATATCTTTAGCATAGATACTTGTTTGAGGCGGAAATCGAACCCGCGCCCCACAGAGGTGATCGATATAACCTTGTCGTATGAATTAGTGACAGGTCCTTACAGATAGCATACAAAGCGAACGTTGCACTTCAGTTATATAATCTTCGAGTTTTGATCTAAATTCGGGTTGAAGAACTTTCTTGTACACTTTTAGATTTAATACCCTATCCAAGCCAGACACGATCATCTTAGCTCCCTTATGCATCAATGGAAGTACTTTGGGAAACACTGGCTGAAACGAGTAAATATTATCTTGGTTATAAAAATCAAGTTGTAAATAAAAATAAATTATCAAATAACATATAATTAACACTGTTATCTTTACTGTAGCAACGCATTAAATTCAAGCCATCAAGTTTTAAAATTTAATTTATATCAGCAATTAGTTTTATAAAATGACAATCGATATGTAACCAGAAAATAGTGTGCAAAAGTTTTTTGTATGTCCAAATAAGTCAGTAATGTACAATAAAATTAAAAAAATTCAAGCCATCAAGTTTTAAAATTTAATTTATATCAGCAATTAGTTTTATAAAATGACAATCGATATGTAACCAGAAAATAGTGTGCAAAAGTTTTTTGTATGTCCAAATAAGTCAGTAATGTACAATAAAATTAAAAGAGACCCCAAAAAGCACTTTGGGGCAAGGTAGCAACCTTGTGGCACTCCGCATGTATTTTTTACGTAGCTTAATTAAATTAAAGTTATGCTTCCGGAGTTTAAAGCTCGAGTCTTGATATGACTTGGATGAAGGCAGTAGTTCTGAAGCGCATAGATCTGGATTAAAACAAATATAAATACCAACTTACCATCAAATGTTTGCTTATATAACTGAATTCTATTTCTGTTGATAATTCTTTACTCCTTGGCAAAACTTCATCTCGATACCATGGAAATTTTCTTAACCATTCATCATTACGTGAATCTGCCAGTAGTTCATTAAAAGTTGGATAGTTGGACAGTAATTGTGCCTAAAATAATAATATATTAAATGGAAATTATTCATTTTATTTGGTTTAAATTGGGGTGTTCAAAATAAGAACCGAACAGGAAAGGTATAAATTAATATCTGGAACGTCGTACCTCCAAAAATAAATAATTGTAACTTACGTAATCGTTCTTAAATTTTAGTCCATTTTCTAAAGTTATTCTTGCTTGGTCAGAGAGTTGTTGTGCAATCACTGATGCTCTTTCTTGGTTAGGTTTCCAGGTGGTCTATAAATAAAGATTTGTGTCTGTAATTATACAAAAATTCAACGCCAAAAACAGAGACAAAGAATGGGCTCTGAGAATCGGTAAAAAAATAGGGCAAAATCCACTACCCATTGCATCGCGGTTTGACCAGTTGAATACTGCACATCTACAATTTAATTTACAAATTAATAATTGATAAATTAACTTTTTTTGTTATCATACAATACGTCCAGCCTCAACCTTAAGAAAGCCGGTTTTATAAAAATCAAGTAAGGCATAGTATATTGAATACTTTCCTTATTTTAGTACAGAGATGAGAGCGGTGTTGGCTTCGTAGTAGTTACCTACTATAACTTACTTGTATACATGTATACAAATAAGTTAGTAACAAAAAATAGAGACATTCAGACCTGACCCATACTTTTATTGAAGTAGTAATTCACTGGGGGTGAATAATGACAAGGATTGGCCCACAAATCTGATTCATATGGCAGTGCTGAAAACAAAATTAAATCTTTAATATTAAAACATGTAGAAATATTCGAGTATCATCGTTCGTTCACCGTAGCCTTGAGCGAGTAGTACTTTTTAGCTATTAAGAGAGCAGAGAGTAGCGCCAGTTCTATATTTAAGGAACTAGATTTATTTAAGATAGGGAAAAAATGGTGAAAGGCAAGTTGTGTAAAAATTAACGAAAAAAAGTATTTCCAAAAAATTTTCATGAATATGATTCGTGTTTTCACTGGGTCCCCTATATCCATGATTATTTGTTAATGGCGCTATTACCACTACTTGTTAACACTATATAGATAACTATATATTAAATAATTTTTAAACAGATATAGCTAAACAGTAATATATTGCAAATAGACTAAAAGAGAAGGAAAAGTATTTCTTTTGAGAGTCACATGACATTTAAAGATAAAACAATTCAACAAAAATAAAAATCACAAACAAGAGGCTATGGAAAAATGCTTGCTTATCTCCTTTGTGTACTCATAATTTATTTTACAGAAAAATAACATAATACCCACCCCTTTTCAGAACCATAGATCAATAGATCCATGTTTGGGTGAACCACTTAAATAGACACAAAATAATTTTAAAAAATCCGTACCTTTTTTGATATCTTCATCATATTTTAATGCTTCAAATAGTTGCTTGATATACTCGAAATAATTGAAGGTATCGCGTAGCATTAAACCAACTTCAGGGTGAGTTATATTTTGTGGTAAAAAATCATCAAGAAGTATTTCAATTTGATAATTTTTACTCTTCATAAAATTCTGATTGAGTGAAGTAAAGCAAAGTAAACCAGGGAACGGGGTTGGATATATTTAATAATTTGTGTAATCCAGGACGATAGATTAAGCTAGGATGGCGTTCGTAATGCTGGAGAAGTATTTTTCATGTCTGAGGCGTTACAAAGCGTTCTGAATAGTATGATTTATTTATTTCTTGGTACTGTACAAATAATAATATATGAAAATGTCGTTTATTTTTAGCTGGGTAGAGTCGATTTTAAAGATAAAAACATATTTGCTATACTTACATTCATAGAACAAATTAAACTTCTTATTATTCTCATACTTTCATTAATTGTGCGACGGAAGTCTAAATTGGTGTTCATTATATTCGCGTTATCAGGCAGCTTAGTAATTACATATAAAGTGCCAAGTATAAATTTTAAAGCTGCATTTATTTTCGTCGTTATTTTGAAATGATCAATTTTCATTTTTATCTAAAAATCAATATATATTATACTTTAATATTACCATCAAGATTGTTTACTGTAGAACTTAGTTTGGGCTTTAAACTACATTGGAAAAGCTTGATTGATGGTCTTTCGTAATTTTGTAACAAAACATAATTCTTCTTAATACGAAACTGGTTTCTTCCGTCATTTTAACAAGCCGTCATTTTAACCGTAGTTTCGTACGGTTACGAAGTAAACATAATTTTCTTTAATACGAAAAACCAGGTGCCATCAATTAATTATCTGGGGGAAAATATCCCCTTAAATATATTCGGACCCAGCCTAGCATATAAGATAGAACTTTTTTGCTGTTCTGTAAAAGCTTGATTGACTGTTTGATTGAGTTTGGGCTTTTACAATCAATTATAAAAAAATACTATTTAATTAAATCAAAATCATGAATGGAAATAAGAAAAATATTACCATAGTCTTGTCAATATATTTTGTAAGTACCGGTTCGCCCAGAACCTTAGAATTAGGCAGAATTTCATCTATGTACCAATTAAACTTTCTAAGCCATTCTTTTTTTTCATATTCGGCCATCTGTACAAGATCCTGGAAGGTACTATAATGTTTTTCAAGCTTTTTAACCTAAAATAAAAAATATTGATAGAAATGGTTGTTTTAAGTGAACAATAAAATAACAAAATAGAATCCGACTAAAGAATATGATATATCAACGCATAGCTCATACCAATAAGGGTAACAATCGGGTAAGAATATGTTCTCAGACAGTAAATTATTTGTTATTATGACGTAGACTTTATGCAATGGATTGTCCTGCACTACTTATTTACTTACGAACTCATCCTTGTATGAAATAAGTTGTTCAAGTATCCACTTAGTGTATCTGATTACTTCTTCCGCACTCTTGCCAGTCGATGGTACACTCTAAAACACAATATTTGACAGCAAAACTGAATTTGGACCAACCCGCATTCGACAAGATTTTACTAAGTGTTTAGCCCCTAGTTGTAGGTACTTAATAAAATTACAAAAAATCGACAAAAGAGATTTATATACTGCGCTGCATGATTATTATGGCATGATAGAAAGACAGTCGAGTTAATTTCTATAGGCAGGTAGATTTCCCGAATTTCCCCCTTTCCTTCAACTGTGTGAATATATATAAAATTGAATGTTGAAATATCTTACATCATCATCAGTACAGGGTTGGCCCCATATTTTATTCTCATGATAGTTTTTTTGACATAAAGTTAAAGTAAAACACAGAGATATAATAAACAACTTCATTTTTACAATAGGACTTCCTTAAGTAAAGTTCATATTTTATTATTTCACTACAGTTACGGTAAATCGATTAAAAGCATCTAATTAAGTAAATAGTTTAATTAACAATTCCATGTTTATTCATAACTAGCGATCCGCCGCGGCTTCGCACGGCTATATTATATATTTAAACCTTCCTCTTGAATCACTCTATCTATTAAAAAAAACCGCATCAAAATCTTTTGCGTAGTTTTAAAGATTTTAGCATACAAAGGGATATAGGGACATAGGCACAGAGAAACAGACTTTGTTTTATACTATGTAGTGACTTGCAGCGCTCCGAGGTTTTACCTGCGTAACTCCTGAAATAGTTGAAGGCATCATGATTTTTAATTCTATTATGAACTTAATTACGAGGACGTTATGTGTGTTGAGTTAAGACCTAGCTGTTTATCCTTTAAAAAGTTTGTCAACTGTAAGGTTAAAATGTACCTTTGATCGGTGATATACCTACGTAAAAAAACCGACAGTTATCAGTTTTTTTTAAGACAGTTTTTTTGAAGTGAAAACTTCTTATGGCGCGTTGGGCACTTTTGTGGGTGAGCATTTTCAGCCGTTCTCGCGACAGATGAGATTTTACACAGATATACAGTTTTCACTTCTGCCTGCACTCCCGGAGTGCGCTGTTTTTTTTAAAATTTTAATAAGGTTTTTTATTTAACTATTTTTTGTGCCGCTGTCACTGAAATTCTAGTCCATAAAGCTAAAGCGACTATTTTTTCAAAATGCAACCTCACTTAATTATTGTAACCCATTGAGGAGTTTGGTGATGAGAAGGTTGTTTTAGATGCTCCATTCATCGGTACCTATTAGTGTATGGGCCAATAAAATTCTACTAGTGGACATGGAAAATGAGCAATTTGCTGCACTCTCGAGCTTCAATTCTGTTCATCACTCCGAAGATCCTTATCAGATCTTTATCCAATTTTATAGGTCCACGTGTAAGTTATTCCCTTTCAAACAAATAAAGATTTTTCCAAATCGGTCTAGGCGTTTTTGAGTAATCGGCGAATATACATATAGAAAATATGCAATGAATTAAGAACCTTCTCCTTTTTTGAAGTTGGTTAAAAATATAGAGGATTATCGAGGTAGTTTGAATAAAACATTTTTTTAATTTTGTTATACATATTTCTGTTTATATTTGGGACTAACTGGGATAATTTTAGACATGGATTTATTATTTTAACAAATTGTTAATACAAATCAACTCTCTTTATTAATAACGTTTAGTGGGCGCCATATGGGTCTATCCCTTGAGAATCCAACCTAGCGATGTATTCAAAAACACCAGCAATATATTCCATATAATTAAGAGAGTCCCGATAAATTGGAAAAATCCAACGGTTGTTGATCCGGGTCTCCTCAAAAAGCCACAATTGCTCCTGGCCTCTCGCCTGAACGTAGTCCTGGATAAAATAATGTAATTGAAATTTATAAATCTATTTTTTAATAATAAGTCATTATTATTAGACAATCTATGCAACATTTGTAAAACTTTATAACATTTTTATCTCACTTGGTTTCAGTCTACAAAATTTTGTTATCGTCAACGGCCAGCAAGTTTCCCCAAACCCGAGCCATCAAGGATTTAGTCTTAAATATCGTCTGCTTTAGCTGGCTAAAGCAGTGCCTGTTGTAAGCATTGCAACTAATGCTGGCATTAGCTGCAATGCTTACAACAAGCACTATCCATAAATGAATTCAAAATCGGGATTGAACTCAGTCGATACAGTTTAATTACAAGTGCTATAATACCTAATCTCAAAATTTTGTAATAGGTACCATTAAAATATCGAAATATTAATATAATTTCAAAATTATTTAATAAATTTATTATGTTATAGGAAAGCGTGCTACACTAAAGACCGCATCGTTACTTACGTGAAATAGTATTCAAATGCTGACCTATTTATTTATAATTTTAAAATTATATATTCAGTATAAAATAAAATGCATTTAATTGGTAACTTTACACAACGCCATCTAGCCGCAAGCTTAGCTAAGCTTGTGTAATAGTGACCAGACGACGAATAAAATATTTGTATACTCTTTGTTGGTAAATATATACTTAATATACATACCTACAGACAACCAGACCAGAAAAATGTAAAGCATAAATACTTGTTTGAGTTGGGACTCGAACCCGCGACCGTTGCCCCACAGGGGTCGTCGATATAGCCTTGTGATATTAATTAGTGACAAGTCCTTACAGAAAGCAGACAAAGCGATCGTTGCACTTCAGTTAAATATCCTTCAAATTTTAATCGAAAAATAGGTTGAACTTTATTCTTCACTTTTAGTTGCAATATCCTGTCCAAGCCAGACACGATCATCTTAGCTCCTTTATGCATCAATGGAAGTACTTTAGGAAATACTGGCTGAAACGAGTGAATATTATCTTGGATATGAAAATCAAGTAATTAATAAACTGTCAAAAGTAATAAAATATAATGAACACTGTTATCTTCATTGTACCTTAGCATTTCTTTAAGCTATCAAGTTTTAAAACATAATTTATAAGCATATGCCTACTTCAGGCATCTCACCACAGCAATCAGTTTTATTTTCACGATAATTATAAAATGACAATCGATATGTAACCAGAAAAGAGGGCCCAAAATGCTACCTTAGGGAACTCCACATGTATTTTTTTACGTAGCTTATTTAAACATTCATAGTAGTTATGCTTCCGGAGTTTAAAGCTCGAGTCTTTGAATGACTTTGACGGTGGCAGTAGTTTTGAAGCGCATAGATCTGGATTAAAACAAAAATAGGTACCAACTTACCATCAAATGTTTGCTTATATAACTGGATTCTATGTCTGATGATAATTCTTTACTCCTTGGCAAAATTTCATCTCGGTACCATGGAAATTTTCTCAACCATTCATCATTACGTGAATTTGCCAGTAGTTCATTAAATGTTGGATAGTTGGACAGTTGCGCCTAAAATAATAATCACTACATAGTATAAAACAAAGTCGGTTTTTCTGTCCCTATGCCCTATATCCCTTTGTATGCTTAAATCTTTAAAACTACGCAACGGATTTTGATGCGTAGTTTTAAAGATTTAAGCTTATAAAGGGATATAGGGACATAGGGACAGAGAAAGCGACTTTTTTATACTATGTAGTGATAGTGATGGAATTTTATTTGGTTTAAATTGGAGTGTTCAAAATAAGAACGGAATGGTATAAACTAGTATCTGGGGCGAGATAGGGCTTGATGTAGCTAATTTAACCTCCAAAATAAGTAATTGTAACTTACGTAATCGTTCTTTAATTTAAGTCCTATTTCTAAAGTTATTCTTGCTTGGTCAGAAAGTTGTTGTGCAATCACTGATGCTCTTACTTGGTTAGGTTTCCAGGTGGTCTATAAATAAAGATGTGTGTCTGTAATTATGCAAAAATTCAACGGCAAAAACAGAGAAGTCAGAGAGTGGGCTCTGAGAATCGGTAAAAAAAATAGGGCAAAATCCACTACCCATTGCATCGCGGTTTGACCAGTTGAATACTGCATATCTACAATTTAATTTATAAATTAATTATTGATAAATTAACTGTTTTTGTTATCATACAATACGTCCAACGTTAACCTAAAGAAAGCCTGTTTTATAAAAATCATGTAAGGCCTATGCCTTATACTGAATACTTTCCTATTTTAGTACAGATATGAGAGCGGTGTTGGCTTAGTGGTGGATACCTCGACTTTTATTCTGAAGGTCTTGGGTTCAAATCCCGACCGGTGGTGCACCGTAGATTTCTTCTTAAAAAATGTGCGCTAATTGACATTGCTCTTACGGTGAAGGAAAAAATCCGCGGCTTAGTTGGCACCAGAAGTATTGACATGTTCTTTCCCTCTGGACATAGTCGACTAAGTTGAGAGGGTAGTAGGTGCTGGGCAAGCCTACACTCCATCTTCACGCAAAAAGGACCCAATTAAAAAGGGTCTTATTGCGGAAAAACAGCTCGTATACAAGTACAAGTATTGTTAGTACAAAAAGTAATATAGAGACATCCAGACCTGACCCCATAAAAAGTTATTGAAGTAGTAATTGACTGGTGGTGAATAATGACAAGGATTGGCCCACAATTCTGATTCATATGGCCGTGCTGAAAACAAAATTAAATCTTTATTATAAAACAAATGTCCTAGTAATATCGATCACTATAATAAGTTTTGTAAAAGTATCTGAACCTTGAACGAATAGGACTTTTTAACTAATAGAGCAGAGAGTAGCGCCAGGTGTAGGTTTACAAAACTAGATTTATTTAAGTTAGGGGGAAAATGGCGAAAGATATAAAAAATAAATAAATATATAAATATTTCAGGACATATTACACATCGCCATCCAGCCCCAAGCTAAGCAACTTAATGCTTATGTTATGGGTGCCAGATAACGGATAAACTACTTATATACTTTTTTTTTTTTGTAAATATATACATATTATACATATAGGAAACACCCAGAACCAGAAACAAGAATTTATGGTCAGCATAAATACTTGTTCCCGGCGGGAATCGAACCCGCAACCTTCTGCGTTGCAGTCGGGTGTTCGCCCGACGCACCACAGAGGTCGTCAATATCGTCGATATGTCGGATAAGTTGTGTTTAGACTGGGTCTTCTACATACATGATTTTTTCTCAATGGCGCTATAACCACTACTCGTTAACACTATGTAGATAACTATATATCAAATACTTTTTCAGCAGATATAGCTAAGTTTCAGTAATAGATTACAAATAAACTAAAAGAAAAAGAAAGTATTTCTTTTAGGCGTCACATAATATGACATTTAAAGATAAAACAATTCAACAAAAACAAAAATCACAAACAAGAGGCTATGGAAAAATGCTTGTTTAGGTACTTATCTCTTTTATGTACTCATAATTTATTTTACAGAAAAAGAACATAATACCAAAACCATAGATCAATAGATCCATGCATGGGTGAACCATCTAAATACACACAAAATAATGCATAAAAATTCGTACCTTTTTTATTATCTTCTTCAACTTTTATTGCTTCGAATAGTTGCTTGATGTACTCGAAATAATTATTAGTATCACGTAGCATAAAACCAACTTCGGGGTTAGTTATATTTTTTGGTAAAAAATCATCAAGAAGTATTTCAATTTGATAATTTTTACTCTTCATATAATTCTGATTGAGTGAAGTAAAGCAAAGTTAACCAGGGAACGAAGTTATATATACTTAGTCATTTGTGTAATCCAGGACGATAGATTAAGCAAGAATGGCGTAGGTAATGCTGGAGAGGTATTTTTCATGTTCGAGGCGTTACAAAGCGTTCTGAATGGTATGATTTAAATATTTCTTGGTACTGTACAAATAATAGTAAGTATATGAAAGTGCCGTTTATTTTTAGCTGGCTGGGTAGAATCGATTTTAAAAATAAAAAAACATATTTGCTATACTTACATTCATAGAACAAATTAAACTTCTTATTATTCTCATGCTTTCGTTAATTGAGCGACTGAAGTCTAAATCGGTGTTCATTATATCCGCGTTATCAGGCAGCTTAGTAATTACATAAAAAGTACCAAGTATAAATTTTAAAGCTGCATTTATTTTCGTCGTTATTTTATAACGCTCAATTTTCATTTTTGTCTAAGAATTAAAAAATATTATACATTAATATTACCATCAAGATTGAGATTGTTGACTGTAGAACTTAGTTTGGGCTAAGCACATTGGAAAAGCTTCATTAACTGCCCTTCGTAATGTCGTAACCAACATAATTATTCTCAATACGAAACTGGTTTCGAAGAAGGGGAGTGTTTCTTCCGAAACCAGGTGCCATCAATAAAATTAATTACCTGGGGGAAATTATCCCTTTAATATGTTCCGTCACAGCCTAGCATATAAGTTTGAGGTTGAGACGCTGCTCTGGAAAAGCTTGATTGAGTTTGGGCTTTTACAATCAATCTTTAAAAATACTATCTAATTAAATCAAGATCATGAATGGAAGTAAGAAAAATATTACCATAGTCTTGTCAATATATGTTGCAAGTACCGGGATGCCCAGAAACTTAGAATTAGGCAGAATTTCATCTATGTACCAATAAAACTTTCTAAGCCATTCTTTTTTTTCATGATCAGTAAACTGTATAAGTTCCTGTAAGCTACTGTGATGCTTTTCAAGCTTTCTAACCTAAAATAAAAAAATATTGATAGAAAATGGTTTAAATAAATAAATCAATCAATTATTCTGTAGCCTAATATAACACGCTGGAATCTTCTTTTAAGCATAGAAATGCTTGTATCAGAAGATTCCGCACTTCCTTAACTATATAATTGGTTAATAGATAATAATAATTTAGTAACAATCAAAACAATCCAAACAAATTAAAAATAATAAAATAACAAAATAGAATCCGACTAAAGAATATGATATATCAACGCATAGCTCAAGCCAATATAGGGGTAACAATCCGGTAAGAATTTGGTCTCGGACAGTAAATAAATTATGTTATATTATATTTTATAAATAAGTTATATTATTAAATATATTATTAATTAATGTTATATTATACTTTATAGATTGGATTGTCCAGCAATATTTATTTACTTACGAACTCATCGTTGTATGAAGTTAGTTGTTCAAGTATCCACTTCGTGTATCTGATTACTTCTTCTGCACTCTTGCCAGCCGATGGTACACTCTAAAACACAATATTTGACAGCAAAACTGAATTTGGACCAACCCTCATTCGACAAGATTTTACTAAGTGTAAAAATTGACATTAAAAAGAGAATTTTTTATGCTGCGCTGCATGATTATTGTAAAGCATGACAAAATCTTTTCAGAAAGACGTTCGAGTTAATTCCCATTGGAAGGTAGATCCCGGTTTTTTCCCTTTCCTTTAACTGTGTGAATATATATAAAATTGAATGTTGAAATATCTTACATCATCATCAGTACAGGGTTGGCCCCATATTTTATTCTCGTGATAGTTGTTTTGACATAAAGTTAAAGTAAAACACAAAGATATAATAAACAACTTCATTTTTACAATGGAACTTCCATATGTAAAGTTTATTTTATATTATTTCAGTATGGTTACGTTTAATCGATTAACTGTATCTTAATTAAGTAAATAGTTTAATTTCATGTTTATTAAGCAGAAGCGGTATGACCAGAAGCGCGATAGAGGTGTCTTAGAATGGTAGATTATACAACAAGTGAAAAAAAAGGTAATTTAATTCGAGGGACTAAGTTGGATCCCGAGAGCAGCGAAGAATTCTATAGTTGAACCCCGAGCGTAGCAAGGGATTCTTGATGAGAATCCTGAGCGGAGCGAGGGATACAAAGACCGAGATAAATTATTTTTTTTTACGAGTTGTGTACTCTACTTTTTACCATTGACTGCGAGAAAATAAATTTAGAAATGGTTCAAGAGATTGTATCTCATTTTCGTTACTGGAAGAACTCATTTTAATATAATTTATATTATTAGAAGTTTAAATAACTTAAAACAACCACGATGACAGATACAAAAGAAAGTTTTTAATTATATATATTTTTAAGTTTTATTTCATATAATTGAATTTTATTCCATATCATTCCATGTCATACTCCCATTGTCATGCTCCCGAGATTTTGGCGGCAACAAATTATCTACTATAATTGCTGCTTTATTTCGAAATTATTCCGGAGTTAGTGTCTCATTTTCGTCACTGGAACAACTTACTTATATTATTTATGTTATTCGATTTTTCAATGACATTAAACAACCACTTTATCAGATAGAAAAAAATCTAAATTGGCGGTATACTTTTTTAAAATGTAATATTCCATCCAGCCTGTACGTTCTTTTAGCACTTTCAGTACGTTTTTTTTATAAGTACATATTATTTCGTATATTCGTGCATGTTCCAAATTCATGAAAAGACATGGAATGATATGGAATAAAATTCAATTATATGAAATAAAACTTAAAAATATATACAATTAAAAACTTTCTTTTGTATCTGTCATCGTGGTTGTTTTAAGTTATTTAAACATCTAATAATATAAATTATATTAAAATGAGTTCATCCAGTAACGAAAATGAGATACAATCTCTTGAACCATTTCTAAATTTATTTTCTCGCAGTCAATGGTAAAAAGTAGAGTACACAACTCGTAAAAAAAATTATTTATTTCATAAACTTTACATCCAATTCCATAAGGTAGTACAGATAGTTTTTCACTAAAATAGATGTGAGTCTTTTAATTATATAAAACAGTTAAAACGGTCATTTCGCGGAACGCGGGGTAAAGCGATAGAGTCATCGGGCTGCGCGCGCGGTGGTAAGAGATAGGGGTTTTTAGGTCCTACTTCACCTTAATAACTAGCAGCGCTCCGAGGTTTTACCTGGCGTAACTCCCGAAATAGTTGAAGGCATCATGATTATTTATTCTATTAGGAACTTATTTGCAAGGACGTTATGTGTGTTGAGACCTAGCTGTTTATCCTTTGAAAATTTTGTCGGTTAAAATATATACCTATGATCGATACCTGCGTTAATAAATTAAAAAAAAAACCGACTGTTTTCAGGTTTTTTTGAAGGCGATATTTGACTTTATAATTTACTATTTTTAAGTGCCGCTGTAACTGAAAATTCTACTCCATGAGGCGAAAGGGACTATTTCTTCAAAATGCAACCTGTGCCTCATCGTAACCCATTAAGAAGTTTGGTGATGAGAAGATAGATAGATAGATATACACTATATTACACCATAAAACAAAACGCAAAATAATTACATATTACTTAAAACAAAAACAAAATAAATTCTAACTTAAGTAACTACCTACCTATATGCTAAAAGAAAATTTATATTTATTATCTTACTTATCTTATTATTAGAAGGTGGTTTTAGATACTCCATTCATCGGTAGGTAGTAGTTACTTATTAGTGTTTGGGCCAATTCTACTAGCGGACATGGAAAATGAGCAATTTGCTGCACTCTCGAGGTGATATTGTGTTCATCACTCCGAAGATCCTAATAAGATCTTCATCCAATGTTTATAGGACCACCTATAAGTTATCCCCTTTCAAACAAATAAAGATTTTTCCAAATCGGTCTAGGCGTTTTTGAGTAATCGGCGAACATCCATAAAGAAAATACGCAACGAATTGAGAACCTCCTCCTTTTTTGAAGTTGGTTAAAAATATAGAGGATTATCGAGGTAGTTTGAATAAAACAATTTTTTAATTTTGTTATATTGATGTTTACTCGTAGGTATATTTGGGACTAACTGGGGTAATTTTAGACATGGATTTATTATTTAACAAATTGTTTAATTTATACCTTTGCTACTAATATAGTTCTAAGCTACCTATTAACACATTCATTTATTATTATAAAATATGTATGTTAGTCTATGGTATTCTTAAATGATTTTTTTATTATTTATTGTTATACAAATCAACTCAAACTTTATTTATCAATAACGTTTAGTGGGCGCCATATGGGTCTATCCCTAGAGAATCAAACCTAGCGATGTATTCAAAAACACCAGCAATATATTCCATATAATTGAGAGAGTCCCGATAAATTGGAAAAATCCAACGGTTGTTGATCCGGGTCTCCTCAAACAGCCACAATTGCTCCTGGCCTCTCGCCTGAACGTAGTCCTGTATAAAATAATGTAATTGAAATTTATAAATCAATTTAAATTAAATAATAAGTCATTATTATTAGACAATCTATGCAACATTTGTAAAACTTTATAACATTTTTATTTCACTTGGTTTCAGTCTACAAAATTTTGTTATCGTCAACGGCCAGCAAGTTTCCCCAAACCCGAGCTATCAAGGATTTAGTCGTAAATATCGTCTGCTTTAGCTGGCTAAAGCAGTGCCTGTTGTAAGCATTGCAACTAATGCTGGCATTAGCTGCAATGCTTACAACAAGCACTATCCATAAATGAATTCAGAATCGGGATTGAACTCAATCGATACAGTTCAATTACAAGTGACATACCTAATCTCAAAATTTCGTAATAGCATTAAAATATCGAAATGTTAATATAATTTTAAAATTAATTAATTTATTTATTATCTTCTAGGAAAACGTTCTACATCGTCTTAAACCGCATCGTTACTTACGTGAGATAGTATTCAAACGCTGATAATTTCAAAATTATATATTCGATTTAAAATAAAATGCATCTTGTAGGTCACTTTACACAACGCCATCTAGCCACAAGCTAAGCAACTAAGCTTGTGTAATAGTGACCAGACGACGAATAGAATATATTGTATATACTTTTCTTTGGTGAATATATTATACTTAATATACATACAGACCAGACACAATATGTACAGCATAAATACTTGTTTGAGGTGGGACTCGAACCCGCGACCGTTGCCCCACAGGGGTCGTCGATATAGCCTTGTGATATTAATTAGTGACAAGTCCTTACAGAAAGCAGACAAAGCGAACGTTCCATTTCAGTTAAATAATCTTCGAGTTTGGATCGGAAAGCAGGTTTAACTTTCTTGTTCGCTTTAAGTTGTAATACCCTGTCCAAGCCAGACACGATCATCTTAGCTCCTTTATGCATCAATGGAAGTACTTTAGGAAATACTGGCTGAAACGAGTATTATCTTGGTTATAAAAATCAAGTTATTAATAAACTGTCAAAAGTAATAAATATAATGACCACTGTTATCTTCATTGTACCTTAGCATTTCTTTAAGCTATCAAGTTTTAACACATAATTTATAAGCATATGACTGCTTCAGGCATCTCACCACAGCAATCAGTTTTTTTTAAGATAATTATAAAATGACAATCGATATGTAACCAGAAAATATGAGGGCCCAAAATGCTGCCTTGGGGCACTCCGCATGTATTTTTTAAGTTGCTTATTTAAACATTCATAGTAGTTATGCTTTCGGAGTTTAAAGCTCGAGTCTTGATATGACTTTGTCGGTGGCAGTAGTTTTGAAGCGCATAGATCTGGATTAAAACAAAAATAGGTACCAACTTACCATCAAATCTTTGCTTATATAACTGAATTCTATTTCTGTTGATAATTCTTTACTCCTTGGCAAAACTTCATCTCGATACCATGGAAATTTTCGCAACCATTCATCATTACGTGAATCTGCCAGTAGTTCATTAAATTTTGGATAGTTAGACAGTGATTGCGCCTAAAATAATAATATATTATGTTTGGAATTTTATTTTGTTTAAATTGGAGTGTTTAAAATAAGAACCGAATTGGAAAGGTATTAACTAGTATCTGGGGCGAGATAGGGCTTGATGTAGCTAATTTAACCTCCAAAATAAGTAATTGTGACTTACGTAATCGTTCTTAAATTTTAGTCCATTTTCTAAAGTTATTCTTGCTTGGTCAGAAAGTTGTTGTGCAATCACTGATGCTCTTACTTGGTTAGGTTTCCAGGTGCTCTATAAATAAAGATTTGTGTCTGTAATTATGCAAAATTTCAACGCCAGAAGTCTGAGAGAGTGGGCCCTGAGAATCGGTTAAAAAAAAAGGGCAAATCCACTACCCATTGCATCGCGGTTTGACCAGTTGAATACTGCATATCTACAATTTAATTTATAAATGAATTATTGATAAATTAACTGATTTTGTTATCATACAATACGTCCAACGTCAACCTAAAGAAAGCCTGTTTTATAAAAATCATATAAGGCCTATGCCTTATACTGAATACTTTCCTATTTTAGTACAGATATGAGAGCGGTGTTGGCTTAGTGGTGGATACCTCGACTTTTATTCTGAAGGTCTTGGGTTCAAATCCCGACCGGTGGTGCACCGTAGATTTCTTCTTAAAAAATGTGCGCTAATTGACATTGCTCTTACGGTGAAGGAAAAAATCCGCGGCTTAGTTGGAACCAGAAGTATTGATATGTTCTTTCCCTCTGGACATAGTCGACTAAGTTGAGAGGGTAGTAGGTGCTGGGCAAGCCTACACTCCATCCTCACGCAAAAAGGACCCAATTAAAAAGGGTCTTATTGCGGAAAAACAGCTCGTATACAAGTACAAGTATTGTTAGTACAAAAAGTAATATAGAGACATCCAGACCTGACCCCATAAAAAGTTATTGAAGTAGTAATTGACTGGTGGTGAATAATGACAAGGATTGGCCCACAATTCTGATTCATATGGCCGTGCTGAAAACAAAATTAAATCTTTATTATAAAACAAATGTCCTAGTATTATCGTTCACTATAATAAGTTTTGTAAAAGTATCTGAACCTTGAACGAATAGGACTTTTTAACTAATAGAGCAGAGAGTAGCGCCAGGTGTAGGTTTACAAAACTAGATTTATTTAAGTTAGGGGGAAAATGGCGAAAGATTATGCCGGACAAGTTGTGTTTTCACTGGGTCTTCTACATACATGATTTTTTGTCAATGGCGCTATAACCACTACTCGTTAACACTATGTAGATAATATATATCAAATACTTTTTCAGCAGATATAACTAAGTTTCAGTAATAGATTACAAATAAACTAAAAGAAAAAGAAAGTATTTCTTTTAGGCGTCACATAATATGACATATGACATTTAAAGATAAAACAATTCAACAAAAATAAAAATCACAAACAAGAGGCTATGGAAAAAATGCTTGTTTAGGTACTTATCTCTTTTATGTACTCATAATTTATTTTACAGAAAAAGTACATAATACCAAAACCATAGATCAAATAGATCCATGCATGGGTGAACCATGTAAATACACACAAAATAATGCATAAAAATTCGTACCTTTTTTATTATCTTCTTCAACTTTTATTGCTTCGAATAGTTGCTTGATGTACTCGAAATAATTAAAAGTATCGCGTAGCATAAAACCAACTTCGGGGTGAGTTATATTTTTTGGTAAAAAATCATCAAGAAGTATTTCAATTTGATAATTTTTACTCTTCATATAATTCTGATTGAGTGAAGTAAAGCAAAGTTAACAAGGGAACGAAGTTATATATACTTAATCATTTGTGTAATCCAGGACGACAGATTAAGCAAGAATGGCGTAGGTAATGCTGGAGAAGAATTTTTCATGTTCGAGGCGTTACAAAGCGTTCTGAATGGTATGATTTAAATATTTCTTGGTACTGTACAAATAATAGTAAGTATATGAAAGTGCCGATTATTTTTAGCTGGCTGGGTAGAATCGATTTTAAAAATAAAAAACACATTTGCTATACTTACATTCATAGAACAAATTAAACTTCTTATTATTCTCATACTTTCATTAATTGTGCGACTGAAGTCTAAATCGGTGTTCATTAAATCCGCGTTATCAGGCAGCTTAGTAATTACATAAAAAGTACCAAGTATAAATTTTAAAGCTGCATTTATTTTCGTCGTTATTTTATAACGCTCAATTTTCATTTTTGTCTAAGAATTAAAAAATATTATAGATAAGATAGATAGATAGATAAGATAAAGATTTATTCACTTAAACATACAATCGGTACTTAAACAATAACTATAAGCTATAACAATCAATGATCCGAATATGTAGTAGTTAGGTACATGACATGGTAGGTATCATTGACAATTACTGTCTGCACTAGGTTAAACCTGTACAACAGACAGTATGAACTCTCTCATACATAGAATCTGCAAAATACGTGTTTTTGAAATTCTATGTATGGAAATTTGTTGACACTTAACGTTCATACGTTAAGTGTCAACAAATTTCCATCTAGCCATTTGAGAACTGTGTTAAAGGCATGTTCGGCTCGACTTTGAGTCTGGTTCCATGACTTTCCAGAGACAATTAGTACTGTGTCATCAGCATATGTATTATTGAGCAATGCGGTATTTTTAAGTTCACAGAGGTCGTTAACATAGATTTGAAACAATGTAGTTCCCAAAATGCTTCCCTGCGGAACACCGTAGCTTAACTGCTCTTCCTCGCTAATGAATTCTCCTATTTTAGCGCACTGTGTCCGATTTGTCAAGTAGCACTTAAACAAATCAAGAACCGAACCACGTATCCCAATATGTTGCAATTTCGATAGAAGAATCGGAACAGAGACAGTATCAAACGCTTTTGATATATCGAGGAAAATAACTAAGCATTTGTCTTTACTATCTATTTTATCAACCGCGTAGTTAGCAAAGCTGGAGATAGCATCCTCAGTTGACCTACCTCTTCTGAAACCATACTGTTTATCTGAAATTAGATGATGTTTCTCTAAGAAATTCACAAGGTTGTTATTTATTATAAGTTCTAAAATCTTAGACAATATGGGCACAAGAGAGATTGGACGATAGTTTTCAATGCTACCTTTGTCTCCTCTTTTATAAATAGGACAGACTACAGCCTTTTAAGCGCTTGCGGAAAGGTGCTTGTGGATATGGCTAGATTGCAAATGTGTGTTATTACCGGGGCTAATTTACTAGAAGTTAGTTTAATTATTTTTGCCGAAATTTCATCCCATCCTGTAGCACAGTCTGTTCACAACGAGTTAATGATTCGTAGTACATCATGTCCAGCAACAGGCAACAACACAAGCGAATTTGGGGGAGACTCTGTGCAAGAAAGATCATTATTATTATGAATTTGACTAATTCGTGACTCTATTTTACTGGCCAGGTTAGCGCCTATAGTAGCATAGTATTTGTTTATTTTATTTACAGACTCTTTGGGATCTGGGAAACTGTCTAGTAGTTCGGTTGGTTGTAAGTGAGTTGATTTTGTTTTTATGACACCCCAAGTCTTTTTTGGATTATTTTTGGCTTTTTCAAATTCTGATCGTTCATATTCTTGTTTCACTTTTTTTAACAAATCATTACAATAGTTTCTATAACGTTTGTAGGTAGTCTTTAGAACAATGTTATTTGGTTTTTTTATTTTATTTATCGTGCAAATTATCCCGATTTCTTATTCAGCGTAACAAACTTGGAGTGATCCACGGTTTAAATGTACGAAGTCTATGAGGTGTTTTCTTAGTAATTGTGTGTTTTTTAATGATTGTCGAAATTATGTCTATAAAATTATTGGTAGCTTTATTGACATCACTGTTTTCCAGAATTGGCCCAAAATCCGCCTGTTGTATTTCATCTATAATGGCTTTATAATCTACTTGTCGCGTTATTGGGTTGGGTTTACAGTTAACTTTTTGAAACCTTAGACTTAACAAAGTAGGTAGATGATCGGTTACTTGAGAGTCAATAATTAAGGTGCTAGCAGGTAGCTTAGTTTTTAAGAATACTACGTCTAGACACGAATTTTACCTAGTTGGTATTTCATAGGCGGGTAGCATGCCAAATTCAGCACAAAGTGTCGTGTAGTTATTTGAGTCTATGTCGTTAGTATCAATTATATTAATATTTGTATCACCTATGACGCAGATATTCTTATACGATTTTACTATTATACATTATTATTACCATCAAGATTGAGATTGTTGACTGTAGAACTTAGTTTGGGCTAAGCACATTGGAAAAGCTTCATTGACTGCCCTTCGTAATGTCGTAACCAACATAATTATTCTCAATACGAAACTGGTTTCGAAGAAGGGGAGTGTTTCTTCCAAAACCAGGTGCCATCAATAAAATTAATTACCTGGGGGAAATTATCCCTTTATTATGTTCCGTCACAGCCTAGCATATAAGTTTGAGGTTGAGACGCTGCTCTAGAAAAGCTTGATTGAGTTTGGGCTTTTACAATCAATCTTTAAAAATACTATCTAATTAAATCAAGATCATGAATGGAAATAAGAAAAATATTACCATAGTCTTGTCAATATATGTTGCAAGTACCGGGATGCCCAGAAACTTAGAATTAGGCAGAATTTCATCTATGTACCAATAAAACTTTCTAAGCCATTCTTTTTTTTCATGTTCAGTAAACTGTATAAGTTCCTGTAAGCTACTGTGATGATTTTCAAGCTTTCTAACCTAAAATAAAAAAATATTGATAGAAAATGGTTTAAATAAATAAATAAATAAATTATTCTGTAGCCCAATATAACACGCTGGAATCTTCTTTTAAGCATAGAAATGCTTGTATCAGAAGATTCCGCACTTCCTTAACTATATAATTGGTTAATAGATAATAATAATTTAGTAACAATCAAAACAATCCAAACAAATTAAAAATAATAAAATAACAAAATAGAATCCGACTAAAGAATATGATATATCAACGCATAGCTCAAGCCAATATAGGGGTAACAATCCGGTAAGAATTTGGTCTCAGACAGTAAATTAATTATGTTATATTATATTTTATAGATAAGTTATATTATTAAATATATTATTAATTAATGTTATATTATACTTTATAGATTGGATTGTCCAGCAATATTTATTTACTTACGAACTCATCGTTGTATGAAATTAGTTGTTCAAGTATCCACTTCGTGTATCTGATTACTTCTTCCGCACTCTTGCCAGCCGATGGTACACTCTAAAACACAATATTTGACAGCAAAACTGAATTTGGACCAACCCTCATTCGACAAGATCTTACTAAGTGTTGTATTCAATAAAATTACAAAAAATTGACATTAAAAAGAGATTTTTTTATGCTGCGCTGCATGATTATTATAAAGCATGACAAAATCTTTTCAGAAAGACGGTCGAGTTAATTCCCATATGAAGGTAGATCCCGGTTTTTCCCCTTTCCTTTAACTGTGTAAATATATATATAATTGAATGTTGAAATATCTTACATCATCATCAGTACAGGGTTGGCCCCATATTTTATTCTCGTGATAGTTGTTTTGACATAAAGTTAAAGTAAAACACAAAGATATAATAAACAACTTCATTTTTACAATGGAACTTCCATATGTAAAGTTTATTTTATATTATTTCAGTACGGTTACGATTAATCGATTAACAGTATCTTAATTAAGTAAATAGTTTAATTTCATGTTTATTAAGCAGAAGCGGTATGACCAGAAGCGCTATAGAGGTGTCTTAGAAACAGTTTTAGGGTATCTACCACTAAAATCCATAGAATGATGTTCCTACTGTCGTAAAGGTGAAGAAATGCTTTTTATTGTCATACATTTCGAAACACGATTTGAGTGAACTGCCTTGATAGAAAAAACCGTAAAAATTCTTAAAAAATCTTCAATTTTTGAGTTTTTTCAATTTTATGGCGATTGTGAAGAACAAACAAGTACAAAATAATTATTTTCATAAACTTTACATCCAATTCCATAAGGTAGTACAGATGATTTTTCACTAAAATAGATGTGAGTCTTTTAATTATATAAAACAGTTAAAACGGTCATTTCGCGGAACGCGGGGTAAAGCGATAGAGTCATCGGGCTGCGCGCGCGGTGGTAAGGGATAGGGGTTTTTAGGTCCTACTTCACCTTACCACCTTCTAGCAATAACTTATTATTAGAAGGTGGTTTTAGATACTCCATTCATCGGTAGGTAGTAGGTACTTATTAGTGTTTGGGCCAATTCTACTAGCGGACATGGAAAATGAGCAATTTGCTGCACTCTCGAGGTGATATTGTGTTCATCACTCCGAAGATCCTCATAAGATCTTCATCCAATGTTTATAGGACCACCTATAAGTTATCCCCTTTCAAACAAATAAAGATTTTTCCAAATCGGTCTAGGCGTTTTTGAGTAATCGGCGAACATCCATAAAGAAAATACGCAACGAATTGAGAACCTCCTCCTTTTTTGAAGTTGGTTAAAAATATAGAGGATTATCGAGGTAGTTTGAATAAAACAATTTTTTAATTTTGTTATATTGATGTTTACTCGTAGGTATATTTGGGACTAACTGGGGTAATTTTAGACATGGATTTATTATTTAACAAATTGTTTAATTTATACCTTTGCTACTAACATAGTTCTAAGTTACCTATTAACACATATTATTATTATTATAAAATATGTATGTTAGTCTATGGTATTTATCTAAGGGCCTTTGTAGCCTGAAATAAATGATTTTATTATTATTTATTGTTATACAAATCAACTCAAACTTTATTTATCAATAACGTTTAGTGGGCGCCATATGGGTCTATCCCTAGAGAATCAAACCTAGCGATGTATTCAAAAATACCAGCAATATATTCCATATAATTTAGAGAGTCCCGATAAATTGGAAAAACCCAACGGTTGTTGATCCGGGTCTCCTCAAACAGCCACAATTGCTCCTGGCCTCTCGCCTGAACGTAGTCCTGGATAAAATAATGTAATTGAAATTTATAAATCAATTTAAATTAAATAATAAGTCATTATTATTAGACAATCTATGCAACATTTGTAAAACTTTATAACATTTTTATCTCACTTGGTTTCAGTCTACAAAATTTTGTTATCGTCAACGGCCAGCAAGTTTCCCCAAACCCGAGCCATCAAGGATTTTGTCGTAAATATCGTCTGCTTTAGCCAGCATTAGCTGCAATGCTTACAACAAGCACTATCTATAAATGAATTCAAAATCGGGATTGAACTCAATCGATACAGTTCAATTACAAGTGACATACCTAATCTCAAAATTTCGTAATAGCATTAAAATATCGAAATGTTAATATAATTTCAAAATTAATTAATTTATTTATTATCTTCTAGGAAAACGTTCTACATCATCTTAAACCGCATCGTTACTTACGTGAGATAGTATTCAAACGCTGATAATTTCAAAATTATATATTCGATTAAAATAAAATGCATCTTGTAAGTCACTTTACACAACGCCATCTAGCCACAAGCTAAGTAACTAAGCTTGTGTAATAGTGACCAGACGACGAATAGAATATATTGTATATACTTTTCTTTGGTGAATATATTATACTTAATATACATACAGACCAGACACAATACGTACAGCATAAATACTTGTTTGAGGTGGGACTCGAACCCGCGACCGTTGCCCCACAGGGGTCGTCGATATAGCCTTGTGATATTAATTAGTGACAAGTCCTTACAGAAAGCAGACAAAGCGAACGTTCCACTTCAGTTAAATAATCTTCGAGTTTGGATCGGAAAGCAGGTTTAACTTTCTTGTTCGCTTTTAGTTGTAATACCCTGTCCAAGCCAGACACGATCATCTTAGCTCCTTTATGCATCAATGGAAGTACTTTAGAAAATACTGGCTGAAACGAGTATTATCTTGGTTATAAAAATCAAGTTATTAATAAACTGTCAAAAGTAATAAAATATAATGACCACTGTTATCTTCATTGTACCTTAGCATTTCTTTAAGCTATCAAGTTTTAAAACATAATTTATAAGCATATGCCTGCTTCAGGCATCTCACCACAGCAATCAGTTTTTTTTAAGATAATTATAAAATGACAATCGATATGTAACCAGAAAATATGAGGGCCCAAAATGCTGCCTTGGGGCACTCCGCATGTATTTTTTAAGTTGCTTATTTAAACATTCATAGTAGTTATGCTTTCGGAGTTTAAAGCTCGAGTCTTGATATGACTTTGTCGGTGGCAGTAGTTTTGAAGCGCATAGATCTGGATTAAAACAAAAATAGGTACAAACTTACCATCAAATCTTTGCTTATATAACTGAATTCTATTTCTGTTGATAATTCTTTACTCCTTGGCAAAACTTCATCTCGATACCATGGAAATTTTCGCAACCATTCATCATTACGTGAATCTGCCAGTAGTTCATTAAATTTTGGATAGTTAGACAGTGATTGCGCCTAAAATAATAATATATTATGTTTGGAATTTTATTTTGTTTAAATTGGAGTGTTTAAAATAAGAACCGAATTGGAAAGGTATTAACTAGTATCTGGGGCGAGATAGGGCTTGATGTAGCTAATTTAACCTCCAAAATAAGTAATTGTGACTTACGTAATCGTTCTTAAATTTTAGTCCATTTTCTAAAGTTATTCTTGCTTGGTCAGAAAGTTGTTGTGCAATCACTGATGCTCTTACTTGGTTAGGTTTCCAGGTGCTCTATAAATAAAGATTTGTGTCTGTAATTATGCAAAATTTCAACGCCAGAAGTCTGAGAGAGTGGGCCCTGAGAATCGGTTAAAAAAAAAGGGCAAATCCACTACCCATTGCATCGCGGTTTGACCAGTTGAATACTGCATATCTACAATTTAATTTATAAATGAATTATTGATAAATTAACTGATTTTGTTATCATACAATACGTCCAACGTCAACCTAAAGAAAGCCTGTTTTATAAAAATCATATAAGGCCTATGCCTTATACTGAATACTTTCCTATTTTAGTACAGATATGAGAGCGGTGTTGGCTTAGTGGTGGATACCTCGACTTTTATTCTGAAGGTCTTGGGTTCAAATCCCGACCGGTGGTGCACCGTAGATTTCTTCTTAAAAAATGTGCGCTAATTGACATTGCTCTTACGGTGAAGGAAAAAATCCGCGGCTTAGTTGGAACCAGAAGTATTGATATGTTCTTTCCCTCTGGACATAGTCGACTAAGTTGAGAGGGTAGTAGGTGCTGGGCAAGCCTACACTCCATCCTCACGCAAAAAGGACCCAATTAAAAAGGGTCTTATTGCGGAAAAACAGCTCGTATACAAGTACAAGTATTGTTAGTACAAAAAGTAATATAGAGACATCCAGACCTGACCCCATAAAAAGTTATTGAAGTAGTAATTGACTGGTGGTGAATAATGACAAGGATTGGCCCACAATTCTGATTCATATGGCCGTGCTGAAAACAAAATTAAATCTTTATTATAAAACAAATGTCCTAGTATTATCGTTCACTATAATAAGTTTTGTAAAAGTATCTGAACCTTGAACGAATAGGACTTTTTAACTAATAGAGCAGAGAGTAGCGCCAGGTGTAGGTTTACAAAACTAGATTTATTTAAGTTAGGGGGAAAATGGCGAAAGATTATGCCGGACAAGTTGTGTTTTCACTGGGTCTTCTACATACATGATTTTTTGTCAATGGCGCTATAACCACTACTCGTTAACACTATGTAGATAATATATATCAAATACTTTTTCAGCAGATATAACTAAGTTTCAGTAATAGATTACAAATAAACTAAAAGAAAAAGAAAGTATTTCTTTTAGGCGTCACATAATATGACATATGACATTTAAAGATAAAACAATTCAACAAAAATAAAAATCACAAACAAGAGGCTATGGAAAAAATGCTTGTTTAGGTACTTATCTCTTTTATGTACTCATAATTTATTTTACAGAAAAAGTACATAATACCAAAACCATAGATCAAATAGATCCATGCATGGGTGAACCATGTAAATACACACAAAATAATGCATAAAAATTCGTACCTTTTTTATTATCTTCTTCAACTTTTATTGCTTCGAATAGTTGCTTGATGTACTCGAAATAATTAAAAGTATCGCGTAGCATAAAACCAACTTCGGGGTGAGTTATATTTTTTGGTAAAAAATCATCAAGAAGTATTTCAATTTGATAATTTTTACTCTTCATATAATTCTGATTGAGTGAAGTAAAGCAAAGTTAACAAGGGAACGAAGTTATATATACTTAATCATTTGTGTAATCCAGGACGACAGATTAAGCAAGAATGGCGTAGGTAATGCTGGAGAAGAATTTTTCATGTTCGAGGCGTTACAAAGCGTTCTGAATGGTATGATTTAAATATTTCTTGGTACTGTACAAATAATAGTAAGTATATGAAAGTGCCGATTATTTTTAGCTGGCTGGGTAGAATCGATTTTAAAAATAAAAAACACATTTGCTATACTTACATTCATAGAACAAATTAAACTTCTTATTATTCTCATACTTTCATTAATTGTGCGACTGAAGTCTAAATCGGTGTTCATTAAATCCGCGTTATCAGGCAGCTTAGTAATTACATAAAAAGTACCAAGTATAAATTTTAAAGCTGCATTTATTTTCGTCGTTATTTTATAACGCTCAATTTTCATTTTTGTCTAAGAATTAAAAAATATTATAGATAAGATAGATAGATAGATAAGATAAAGATTTATTCACTTAAACATACAATCGGTACTTAAACAATAACTATAAGCTATAACAATCAATGATCCGAATATGTAGTAGTTAGGTACATGACATGGTAGGTATCATTGACAATTACTGTCTGCACTAGGTTAAACCTGTACAACAGACAGTATGAACTCTCTCATACATAGAATCTGCAAAATACGTGTTTTTGAAATTCTTTGTATGGAAATTTGTTGACACTTAACGTTCATACGTTAAGTGTCAACAAATTTCCATCTAGCCATTTGAGAACTGTGTTAAAGGCATGTTCGGCTCGACTTTGAGTCTGGTTCCATGACTTTCCAGAGACAATTAGTACTGTGTCATCAGCATATGTATTATTGAGCAATGCGGTATTTTTAAGTTCACAGAGGTCGTTAACATAGATTTGAAACAATGTAGTTCCCAAAATGCTTCCCTGCGGAACACCGTAGCTTAACTGCTCTTCCTCGCTAATGAATTCTCCTATTTTAGCGCACTGTGTCCGATTTGTCAAGTAGCACTTAAACAAATCAAGAACCGAACCACGTATCCCAATATGTTGCAATTTCGATAGAAGAATCGGAACAGAGACAGTATCAAACGCTTTTGATATATCGAGGAAAATAACTAAGCATTTGTCTTTACTATCTATTTTATCAACCGCGTAGTTAGCAAAGCTGGAGATAGCATCCTCAGTTGACCTACCTCTTCTGAAACCATACTGTTTATCTGAAATTAGATGATGTTTCTCTAAGAAATTCACAAGGTTGTTATTTATTATAAGTTCTAAAATCTTAGACAATATGGGCACAAGAGAGATTGGACGATAGTTTTCAATGCTACCTTTGTCTCCTCTTTTATAAATAGGACAGACTACAGCCTTTTAAGCGCTTGCGGAAAGGTGCTTGTGGATATGGCTAGATTGCAAATGTGTGTTATTACCGGGGCTAATTTACTAGAAGTTAGTTTAATTATTTTTGCCGAAATTTCATCCCATCCTGTAGCACAGTCTGTTCACAACGAGTTAATGATTCGTAGTACATCATGTCCAGCAACAGGCAACAACACAAGCGAATTTGGGGGAGACTCTGTGCAAGAAAGATCATTATTATTATGAATTTGACTAATTCGTGACTCTATTTTACTGGCCAGGTTAGCGCCTATAGTAGCATAGTATTTGTTTATTTTATTTACAGACTCTTTGGGATCTGGGAAACTGTCTAGTAGTTCGGTTGGTTGTAAGTGAGTTGATTTTGTTTTTATGACACCCCAAGTCTTTTTTGGATTATTTTTGGCTTTTTCAAATTCTGATCGTTCATATTCTTGTTTCACTTTTTTTAACAAATCATTACAATAGTTTCTATAACGTTTGTAGGTAGTCTTTAGAACAATGTTATTTGGTTTTTTTATTTTATTTATCGTGCAAATTATCCCGATTTCTTATTCAGCGTAACAAACTTGGAGTGATCCACGGTTTAAATGTACGAAGTCTATGAGGTGTTTTCTTAGTAATTGTGTGTTTTTTAATGATTGTCGAAATTATGTCTATAAAATTATTGGTAGCTTTATTGACATCACTGTTTTCCAGAATTGGCCCAAAATCCGCCTGTTGTATTTCATCTATAATGGCTTTATAATCTACTTGTCGCGTTATTGGGTTGGGTTTACAGTTAACTTTTTGAAACCTTAGACTTAACAAAGTAGGTAGATGATCGGTTACTTGAGAGTCAATAATTAAGGTGCTAGCAGGTAGCTTAGTTTTTAAGAATACTACGTCTAGACACGAATTTTACCTAGTTGGTATTTCATAGGCGGGTAGCATGCCAAATTCAGCACAAAGTGTCGTGTAGTTATTTGAGTCTATGTCGTTAGTATCAATTATATTAATATTTGTATCACCTATGACGCAGATATTCTTATACGATTTTACTATTATACATTATTATTACCATCAAGATTGAGATTGTTGACTGTAGAACTTAGTTTGGGCTAAGCACATTGGAAAAGCTTCATTGACTGCCCTTCGTAATGTCGTAACCAACATAATTATTCTCAATACGAAACTGGTTTCGAAGAAGGGGAGTGTTTCTTCCAAAACCAGGTGCCATCAATAAAATTAATTACCTGGGGGAAATTATCCCTTTATTATGTTCCGTCACAGCCTAGCATATAAGTTTGAGGTTGAGACGCTGCTCTAGAAAAGCTTGATTGAGTTTGGGCTTTTACAATCAATCTTTAAAAATACTATCTAATTAAATCAAGATCATGAATGGAAATAAGAAAAATATTACCATAGTCTTGTCAATATATGTTGCAAGTACCGGGATGCCCAGAAACTTAGAATTAGGCAGAATTTCATCTATGTACCAATAAAACTTTCTAAGCCATTCTTTTTTTTCATGTTCAGTAAACTGTATAAGTTCCTGTAAGCTACTGTGATGATTTTCAAGCTTTCTAACCTAAAATAAAAAAATATTGATAGAAAATGGTTTAAATAAATAAATAAATAAATTATTCTGTAGCCCAATATAACACGCTGGAATCTTCTTTTAAGCATAGAAATGCTTGTATCAGAAGATTCCGCACTTCCTTAACTATATAATTGGTTAATAGATAATAATAATTTAGTAACAATCAAAACAATCCAAACAAATTAAAAATAATAAAATAACAAAATAGAATCCGACTAAAGAATATGATATATCAACGCATAGCTCAAGCCAATATAGGGGTAACAATCCGGTAAGAATTTGGTCTCAGACAGTAAATTAATTATGTTATATTATATTTTATAGATAAGTTATATTATTAAATATATTATTAATTAATGTTATATTATACTTTATAGATTGGATTGTCCAGCAATATTTATTTACTTACGAACTCATCGTTGTATGAAATTAGTTGTTCAAGTATCCACTTCGTGTATCTGATTACTTCTTCCGCACTCTTGCCAGCCGATGGTACACTCTAAAACACAATATTTGACAGCAAAACTGAATTTGGACCAACCCTCATTCGACAAGATCTTACTAAGTGTTGTATTCAATAAAATTACAAAAAATTGACATTAAAAAGAGATTTTTTTATGCTGCGCTGCATGATTATTATAAAGCATGACAAAATCTTTTCAGAAAGACGGTCGAGTTAATTCCCATATGAAGGTAGATCCCGGTTTTTCCCCTTTCCTTTAACTGTGTAAATATATATATAATTGAATGTTGAAATATCTTACATCATCATCAGTACAGGGTTGGCCCCATATTTTATTCTCGTGATAGTTGTTTTGACATAAAGTTAAAGTAAAACACAAAGATATAATAAACAACTTCATTTTTACAATGGAACTTCCATATGTAAAGTTTATTTTATATTATTTCAGTACGGTTACGATTAATCGATTAACAGTATCTTAATTAAGTAAATAGTTTAATTTCATGTTTATTAAGCAGAAGCGGTATGACCAGAAGCGCTATAGAGGTGTCTTAGAAACAGTTTTAGGGTATCTACCACTAAAATCCATAGAATGATGTTCCTACTGTCGTAAAGGTGAAGAAATGCTTTTTATTGTCATACATTTCGAAACACGATTTGAGTGAACTGCCTTGATAGAAAAAACCGTAAAAATTCTTAAAAAATCTTCAATTTTTGAGTTTTTTCAATTTTATGGCGATTGTGAAGAACAAACAAGTACAAAATAATTATTTTCATAAACTTTACATCCAATTCCATAAGGTAGTACAGATGATTTTTCACTAAAATAGATGTGAGTCTTTTAATTATATAAAACAGTTAAAACGGTCATTTCGCGGAACGCGGGGTAAAGCGATAGAGTCATCGGGCTGCGCGCGCGGTGGTAAGGGATAGGGGTTTTTAGGTCCTACTTCACCTTACCACCTTCTAGCAATAACTTATTATTAGAAGGTGGTTTTAGATACTCCATTCATCGGTAGGTAGTAGGTACTTATTAGTGTTTGGGCCAATTCTACTAGCGGACATGGAAAATGAGCAATTTGCTGCACTCTCGAGGTGATATTGTGTTCATCACTCCGAAGATCCTCATAAGATCTTCATCCAATGTTTATAGGACCACCTATAAGTTATCCCCTTTCAAACAAATAAAGATTTTTCCAAATCGGTCTAGGCGTTTTTGAGTAATCGGCGAACATCCATAAAGAAAATACGCAACGAATTGAGAACCTCCTCCTTTTTTGAAGTTGGTTAAAAATATAGAGGATTATCGAGGTAGTTTGAATAAAACAATTTTTTAATTTTGTTATATTGATGTTTACTCGTAGGTATATTTGGGACTAACTGGGGTAATTTTAGACATGGATTTATTATTTAACAAATTGTTTAATTTATACCTTTGCTACTAACATAGTTCTAAGTTACCTATTAACACATATTATTATTATTATAAAATATGTATGTTAGTCTATGGTATTTATCTAAGGGCCTTTGTAGCCTGAAATAAATGATTTTATTATTATTTATTGTTATACAAATCAACTCAAACTTTATTTATCAATAACGTTTAGTGGGCGCCATATGGGTCTATCCCTAGAGAATCAAACCTAGCGATGTATTCAAAAATACCAGCAATATATTCCATATAATTTAGAGAGTCCCGATAAATTGGAAAAACCCAACGGTTGTTGATCCGGGTCTCCTCAAACAGCCACAATTGCTCCTGGCCTCTCGCCTGAACGTAGTCCTGGATAAAATAATGTAATTGAAATTTATAAATCAATTTAAATTAAATAATAAGTCATTATTATTAGACAATCTATGCAACATTTGTAAAACTTTATAACATTTTTATCTCACTTGGTTTCAGTCTACAAAATTTTGTTATCGTCAACGGCCAGCAAGTTTCCCCAAACCCGAGCCATCAAGGATTTTGTCGTAAATATCGTCTGCTTTAGCCAGCATTAGCTGCAATGCTTACAACAAGCACTATCTATAAATGAATTCAAAATCGGGATTGAACTCAATCGATACAGTTCAATTACAAGTGACATACCTAATCTCAAAATTTCGTAATAGCATTAAAATATCGAAATGTTAATATAATTTCAAAATTAATTAATTTATTTATTATCTTCTAGGAAAACGTTCTACATCATCTTAAACCGCATCGTTACTTACGTGAGATAGTATTCAAACGCTGATAATTTCAAAATTATATATTCGATTAAAATAAAATGCATCTTGTAGGTCACTTTACACAACGCCATCTAGCCACAAGCTAAGCAACTAAGCTTGTGTAATAGTGACCAGACGACGAATAGAATATATTGTATATACTTTTCTTTGGTGAATATATTATTATACTTAATATACATACAGACCAGACACAATATGTACAGCATAAATACTTGTTTGAGGTGGGACTCGAACCCGCGACCGTTGCCCCACAGGGGTCGTCGATATAGCCTTGTGATATTAATTAGTGACAAGTCCTTACAGAAAGCAGACAAAGCGAACGTTCCACTTCAGTTAAATAATCTTCGAGTTTGGATCGGAAAGCAGGTTTAACTTTCTTGTTCGCTTTTAGTTGTAATACCCTGTCCAAGCCAGACACGATCATCTTAGCTCCTTTATGCATCAATGGAAGTACTTTAGAAAATACTGGCTGAAACGAGTATTATCTTGGTTATAAAAATCAAGTTATTAATAAACTGTCAAAAGTAATAAAATATAATGACCACTGTTATCTTCATTGTACCTTAGCATTTCTTTAAGCTATCAAGTTTTAAAACATAATTTATAAGCATATGCCTGCTTCAGGCATCTCACCACAGCAATCAGTTTTTTCACGATAATCGATATGTAACCAGAAAATAAGAGGGCCCAAAATGCTGCCTTGGGGCACTTCGCATGTATTTTTAAGTAGCTTATTTAAACATTCGTTAGTATTTATGCTTCCGGAGTTTAAAGCTCGAGTCTTGATATTATGACTTTGACGGTGGCAGTAGTTTTGATGAGCATAGATCTGGATTAAAACAAAAATAGGTACCAACTTACCATTAAATGTTTGCTTATATAACTGAATTCTATTTCTGTTGATAATTCTTTACTCCTTGGCAAAACTTCATCTCGATACCATGGAAAATTTCGCAACCATTCATCATAACGTGAATCTGCCAG